>CM056997.1:71196558-72452391 GCA_029891345.1 Dryococelus australis
TTGTCCGTGTTAACTGTTTACGCAAGAATCACTATGGTTCAATGTCGGAGATACGGAATCCTGAGTGGCTCGGTCAAATGCGGAAACGACACCAGCCGCCAATGTAGGTACGACAACAGCCGAGGTGTATATATAGCATTGAAGTCTACTGTGTGCTCCGATTTATTCGCGAAAATTTAGTGGCCCTACTTATACGCATCATACCACAGACGACTGAACAATACAGAGTTGCAACGTCTCCACGTATCAAAGTCCTGCACGCCAGCACGATGACGTCAGTGAGCAGCGAAATGTTGTAACCTCGTCTGCCAATCTGCGTCTGGTGCTCAGTCGACTTGGACCTCGCCAGTCGCCATCCTGGCCAATCGGTATCATTTCGCAGAGTGCAGTAGCTAATCAGACACCAGACCCGTTCTTAGAGCCTCAGGCATCCAATCAGAGAATGGGTACGCTCGCATCAAAGGTGCCGCCACTTCACTGCCTGTGTAGCTAATTGTTTAATTTTTAAGGCAAGCGTTCTCTAACTTGTACTCAATACATGTAATGTCACTCGATAGAATAATTTTAAGTACCCATTTTTCTCACAATTTATTTGTATCGTATTTATATTTTTGTGACATAAAAATAAAATATAAAAACAATTATCCTGCACACCTGCAGAGATGAGATAATTACTTAAGAAATAGTGCAATAAAGTTCCTCAAGGCATCTATTTTATAAGAGAGCAAGAAAAAAATTCTACGTTTAAAATAAATTGTTGAACTATATATATTTTTTATAAATATGTAACTGTTATGGAACTTCTGCACTGCACATCTCAAGATGAATTAAGACACCGCACTTTGTATTTCGTCTTTTTAAAAATTCTTTTGCAGACTGTTTAATTAGAGCCTAATTGAATTTGCGAGAACCAATAAACGGAAATACTGTAAATGTGACAACACTGTAAATATTTTCAATGAACTCCCTAAATTTTCATGGAAGTTTTTAACCCTCGCGTAGTCTGGAAAATCTAACATGTACCAAGCTGCACAAATATAACTCTCTCGCTATTCAAAGTTCGAAACTTCAGTGCGCGCCTGACTCGTCCTTTAAGGCGCCCGCCTACCTGGACCTTTTATCCGCATGTGAGGCCGAGCAGCACGGGATCGATAAGGGCGACACTGCCTCGCGTATCAAGTACGCCATCGTCTCTAAGCGCAAAGCTCTGAACTGGCGTGCAGTACTTATTCTCGTCGCACTGCGTGTATTGGTAGGGGCAGTGATATTTCGCGAAAAGATACCCAGACAAGATACTATTCAATCACTGTGGGGTCGTCGAGCTTATTTGATCAGCTGAAGAGTGTTATGGTCCTTGTTAACTGTTTGCGCACGAATCACGAAGGTTTAGTGTCGAAGTTACGGAATCCTGAGCAGCTCGGTTCAAATGTGGAAACGACTCCAGCCGCCAATGCAGGTACTACAACAGCCGAGGTGTATATAAAGAATTGAAATCTATTGTGTGCTCCGATTTATTAGCGAAAAATCAGTGACGCTATGTATAAGCTATTCACGGTAAAAATGAGCACTTTTGAAAGCCCTGCTTTATATCTACTTATATGCACGTTGTGTAGTCTTCCACCTTTTGTAAAATTAACATTGCCTTGGGCCTCATCGCTTTATTCTTGCATCGGTCAAGTGAAACTGTGAAATTATTATAAAAGTAAATAGGTACAAATCTGCTAATTTTTACACTCCTATACAAAAAGAAAGAAACAAAGCTAAAGAAATAATTTAAGTCGTCAAAAGTCGTCATAAATGATTACGTAACACTTTTAATTACACGTTAATATATGGAAGTACTTTCTCTCCATCGTTACCAACGTTAATAGGCACATGTCACTCAGTGCGTCTGTTAAAGTATTGTTCAGGTAGGAACAGCCACTTTTTTCAAAGGTGGGTTTTAAAAGTGCTCACTTTATCGTGAACAGCCTTTACCTACGGGGCTTTGAGCGGTGGAAAGGCTGTAGGATGATTGGTAATTTTGTATGTACTGCATATATGAAGCGTGTATTTTGAGAGACAACTCTTAAAAAACAAACGTTACTATCCATCTCGCAGCACTCAAATAAAATGGTTTCTAAGGTGCGTGACGTCTTGGAAGCAGGCGACAGCCCACGCCTTGTAGATCAGCACAGTGGATGCACGGTTAACAGTTTCGCAGGTAAACTCTCTGTTTACGCAGTTTCAGCACCAAGCAGGAGGGCGGGAGCTTTCGAAGTACACACATGGCTCCCAGATATTTTCCCGTTTTTGAGGCTAGCAATACGGGCGACAATAACACGCGCGACCAGCGCTCCATCGTTCTTAAGCGCAAGCCGCTCTCTCTTCCTTGCAGTACTTCCGCTGTTACGCTTTCCTGTGCAAAATGAGATCTGTAATCAGTGGGATTTTACTGCAGGCGATGTAGGACCATACAATAAACTACGACTAAAATATTTTTTTCTGCTGCCCATTAAGGAAAATGGGCAGACAAGCTCTAAAAATGCGAGTTTCGACTATTTTCACGATTTTTTTCTCTTAGATTAAACTTAATATTATAAAAACTAAACTTTACGGGCTTAGATAAAAGTTTTTTTTTTTAAAGCTTTTTTGGCGAAAAGTCGTATTCCCAGGACATTTAAGTGCTGAGATACTTGTAAACGCGCAAACAACGAATGTACAGAATATAGAAAAATATGTCCAGACAAATAATCTCATAAGAGTTAGTCTATTCACGGTAAAGTGAGCACTTTTGAAAGCCCTCACATTTTGAATAATAGTCTACAAACATATTTTATTTTAGCCTTAGACGTAAACTTCCGAGTGCGGTGGAATCTACACACTGTGTTAATTACTTACATGACAGTATTTATTTTAAAATGTAGTTAAAGAATAAAGAATGGCAGAAATAAAAGTAACTCGGGCTTCAAAAGGGCTCATTTTACCGTGAACAACCTATAGTAGTAGTCTGGACATATTTTCTGTATCTTCGTTGTTTGCCCGTTCATGCGTATCTCAGCAAATAAATATCCCGGTAATACGACTTTTGCCAGAAAATATGAAAATAAATTATCTGAGCCTGTAGAGTATTGTTTTCATCATATTAATTGCATTTAATTACAGTGAAAACTGTTTTTAAAAAAAAAAGCCCAATTTTAGAGCGTGCTTGCTCAATTTCCTTGAGAGCTAGGAGAAAAATAAAACCATACAGCCTTTGTCACATCTGTGGGCTTTCATCGCGTGTAATAAAGTCCCACTGATACAGATATAATGTGCAGAGGAAAGCGCCTTGCTTGCACGTATGATAGATGCAATGGAGCGCAGCGTGCGAACAAGGCAGGTTCTCTTAGTACAGAACATTCGAGGTATCTTCACATTTTTTAAATCAAACCTTTAAAAAATAACCTTATGTAGGACGTTTGTGGTTGTTTCCTAAATACAGGAAGCTCGGAAATTCCCCTTACAAACTCCTAGGACTTGTAAAGGGTACTGAGTAGGCTATATTTTGAATAGGAACCCATGTCCGGAAACGTACCGTTTCCGTGCTACAACCATTTCGAATCTGGTGTATCACTTGTCCACTTCCGCTGAGGGAAAGAGCAATGTCTCAGATGTGCCTGTGTTGGTATGCAACCGGGTAGGTAGTACATTACTTCAGACAACCACCTGATTGCACACGACGTCTTCCCCCCTCTCAAGCCCCATTCACGCGCCTTTGTGTCTCCGATTAACATGATTGAGTACACGTTTGCGGAGTACACAGACATGAGCCTTGTGTATGGCACAGCTGAAAGTAATACAGCTCGTCGGCTGTATCAAGAGCGTTATCCACAACGTGCGACACCATCGCATACCCTTGATGCCACAATTAAGCAACGGTTCCGAGAACAAGGTTCCTTCACCGCCGACAGAAACGACTGTGGTGCTCCAAGAGACGCCGCACTCCCGAATTGGAAGAGGCTGTACTACATCACGTAGAATAGAGCCCGTCAGCGAGTACGCGAACAATTGCGTGTGCAATGGGGCTCGAGGCAGGGTAGACGTTGCGTGCCATCAGGTGATTGTCTGAAGTAATGTACTGCCTACCTGGTTGCATACCAACACAAGCACATCCGAGATATTGCTCTTTCCCTCAGCGGAAGTGGACGAGTGGTACATCTGATGTAAAAAGGTTATAGCACGGAAACGGTACGTTTCCGAACATGGGTTCCCATTCAAAAGATAGTCTAGCCAGTCCCCTCTACAAGTCATATAAGTTTGCAAGGGGAATTTCTGAGTATCCTTTATATCACATAACACCAGCGTTTTGTATTCTGTTAACATGGGGCCGCGGTGGTTAAGCGGTTAGCCTGCTCGGCTCCCACCAAGGCGAACCTGGTTTAATCCCCAGCCGATCCATTACCGGATCCTCCCATGTGTGAATCGTGATGGACGGTGTTGCTGGTCAGCGGGTTTTCTCAGGGATCTCCAGTTTCCCCTGCCTTTTCATTCCGGCACTTCTCCATACTCACCTCAATCACCCTCATCAGTTCTCAAGACCTCGCTGTTAACAGCCACCCAAATCTCTTCATTTACTGACTTCTGATAACATGAAAGGGTGTTATTTTTTGTTTAATTATAGTTTTATCTGTATTTGATCTCATTTTTATGAATAAAAGAGGGGAGTAAACAGGTGTGCTGGTAATGCCGATTAAGAAATAGTTCTTATGCAAAATATTCTTGAACTGAGTGTACATGAATGCGGTGCGCTGCCCTTTGGTGTAATTTTCTAAACTTATTTAAGCTTCGTTTGCACGAAGCGACGGAATAACCTGGAAGTAGAGCTCTAGCAGGGCTTCAGAAATGTTGGGAGTTGCCGCGGATGGACTACAGGTGGCTCCCTTAGCGGAGACAGCGGTAGAAACGAAGCGGGGGAGAGCGACGAGCATACACATGACCGAAAACGGCACAATGACATCACTGCTGGGAGAAACTTGTGAGACAATTTTCTCAGGGTTTACGAAAATTCAATACTTCCAAAACGAAGATTGATATTTGAGTGAGAGTAAGCTCATTCAACGTTAGAGAAAAGTTAAAGAAATACATGGCATGTAGTCTTACAACAGAGAAACGAGTGTTTGCAAGCACTCTACCACGTCAAAATTACGACGATTTAAAGTATTTTTAAACCACACTGTTTGTGCTATATAAAGTGAACTTGTTTTTTAGTATAACGTTAGTTATAACTTGTTTATTTATGTTGAATTATCAATAGAAGTATTGTATATTTTAAAGCGAAAATCCGGCAGCGAAACTGTTATTGCTTAGTATATTAATTTTTTTAAATTTGATTTCAGATTCACTGAAATAGGCACATCATGACAGATAACTGTAAATACGAAGTAGGTCAAAGTGTTACAAACAAATTGCTGCATTGTTTTCTTTATGACTTGCGACACAGACACTTCAAAGAGAACCATGGTACAACAGTAGATAAAAACAAAGTGTGTGCACGAAATTTTTTATTGGAAGGGGGAGAGTGTTAAAGAAATGTTTAAATCAGTGCATGCAGGTGCGAAGAAAATTGTTACAATTTCTTTCTAGAAATTTAGTGGGCTAAACCAAGTTCGTTAAGGGATGGAGGTCTTAATTAAATAAAAGAGTCAATTATAATTTCCAAATTTTATTTTCAACCACTACAAACAAAATTCTCTAACTTCACATCTTACAATAAATTGATATCACTTACTGTTTACAATTAATGATTTAAATTCATACAATTTACAATTACCTCAAAGAAATCAATGAAATTGAATAATTAAACATCAGTCCCCATAGACAGTGTATCAATATATTCCATTATTTTATAAATTAGGAATCCATATTGACGGTTCCAATATTTACAATAAAATCCGTATTACATGTACGCTCAGTCCCACCTCAGTTCAGTCCGTGTTCTGCCAGTTGGCAATGTTCTAGAGTCCTCCGAGCGCCCTCACGCACAGTAGGCTTCACTCGTCCATTCACACCACCCACGAACAATTTGTTCGCAGTCGTACCATACTAAACTTCGCACCCACACTCAGCTAGATGACGTGTGTCAAAGACTGTTGGCCACTGGACAGCCGTGGCATTTATAGTGTCGTAGGCCATCACCAAGGATTTTCTCTAACTCGCGCGCTGCGCCGAGCGTCCTAATTCCCAGAATATTATTGGACCTCCTACAGGCGTCGGCTTCTTCAGCGAGGGGAGGGTGAAGGACTGTGACGCCAGCCAGTCTCACCAGAATATTCTTGCGTCTCCTGTACCTGTGCCGGCTTCTTCTGCGGAGAGGAGGAGGGAATGCGACGTCAGCCAGTCTCACCGCTGTCAACCATTCAGGGGCTTTCCAGTGGAAGGGAACAACAAGGCAGCGATCGTGTTAGTCCAGGGGAGGGGAAAGTCAAGGTGGATCACTCCCCACAGCGCAGGACATAAGTCCGGTGCCAGCCGCAATGCGTAACAATATGATTCTCTGCTCTTTGAGAAAATAAATATGTTTGAACAAATAAAACACGTTGACTGTACTTTCACTAACATGTTGAAAGTGGAGTTCGAGAGAGTAAATTGTGTAGCTGATTCTTCTGTACAAAAATGATAGATGATGCTGTAGAAAAAAGCGGAGGGGAAGATTTTATTACATGTCTGTATGCCTACATTGCCTCGAATTGGAAAACCAACCCGATCTCTGACGTACTCTATTTGCCGTCTCTATGCCGAAGTTTCAATCGTTCGTTTTCTAGTTGAACTTTTTCTATCACGTCCCGCTCATGATTTACACGCGTTGTCATGTAAAGTGAGGTACCTAATCTGGTCTATGCAGAACTCTTCTTGATGTACTATTAACAAAATTAAGTATGTTCACGATAAAATGAGCTCTTTTGAAATCAACCTCAGAAAAAAATCACTGCCTCTAACTGCATTAATTTTAACTGAAATATTGTATGTTATACAGCCGATAAAGTTGGTGATGACGGAGGGAAAGTTACGTCTTAATGTTGAATTAATAAACTAGTGTTAGGTAAGCATATGTGAGGGCTAAAAATATTTATTTTGATTTGTTTTTAACGCACATACAAGTAATAGTAATCAAATTTGTGAGATATTTATTTTTATAATAATCTCAATGTTTTACTTAACCTACGCATGAATAAAGTGATCGGGTCTATGTCGCTGTTGATTTTACATATGGCGGGCAGAACAGGCAGTGTGCACAAAAGTAGATCTTATGTCCAGAGGTCACCATGCATGGGCGTATAGGGAATCAAAGGCTAGATTCGGACAGAGACCTCAGTTTTTTTTTGTGGTAGTATTTTTAACTAAAGATTTTTTGTTAGAGATTGAAATCATCTAGTTTTGTAAACCTTCCGAATATTAATTTTTTAATTCAGGTGTACTTTTTCAATATTTATAAAATTGTGACACGTTATAAATAATTTAAAAGTCCATTCGAAATTTAAAAATTAAAATTTGGAAAGTTTACAAAAATGTAGATGGGTTCAATCTCTAAAAAAATTATTTTAAAATACCGTCACAAAAAATGACTGAGAGATCTTTGTCCGAATTTAGCCTTTGATTCCCTATACGCCCATGCATGGTGAAACCTGCCATTAAGCAGGGCTTTCAAAAGTACTCAGTTTACCATGAATAGCCTTTATCAATAGCAATTTTCCTTACTGCTGGTACCTCTTGAAATTTGTACGAACTGGAACGGACGGTGCAGGATGGCATTGTAGCGCGATAGGCACGCGGGCATAGACATGCGGGTATTGTACCTCATGGAGCTGGTAGGACGCGGCCACAAGAAGGGTGGGGTGGCTGTTAAAAAGGGGGTGTGAGGGGAGGCACGCGACGCCATCCCCCTCCAAGCACCAACCCTGGGGAATACGAGGCAGCTGTCGCGACACATAGGACGCGCGCGTGCCATACCTGGTCGTAGCAGCTGCCGCTTGCAACCACCCCACTGCGGGGTCACCACCCGCTCCCCTACCTTCACCCCATCCCAACGGACAACTCGCCTTTATTTTTCTGTAAGACGTGTAATTGCGTGGTGTGTGTGTGGACGCGTATACGCTTCACCGACCTCAACACATACGAACACGCGGAATAATTCCCGGGAGGGGAGACTGGTATCACGGTCGTTTCGGAGCTGCGTCCAAGTACGGCCACAATGCTGAGGTTCCCGGGCTGCGTCCAAGAACCGCCACACTGCAGAGATTCCCGGGCTGCGTCCAAGTATTGCCACACTGCTGAGGTTCCCTGGCTGCTTCCAAGTACCGCCACACTGCTGAGGTTCCCGGGCTGCGTCCAAGAACCGCCACACTGCTGAAGTTCCCAGGCTGCGTCCTAGAACAGCCACACTGCTGAGGTTCCCAAGCTGCGTCCAAGAACCGCCACCCTGCTGAGGTTCTCGGGCGGCGTCCAAGAACCGCCACACTGCTGAGGTTCCCGGACTGCGTCCAAGTACGGCCACATTGCTGAGGTTCCCGGGCTGCGTCCAAGTACAGCCAAACTGCTGAGGTTCCCGGGCTGCGTCCAAGTACGGCCACATTGCTGAGGTTCCCGGGCTGCGTCCATGTACCGCCACACTACTGAAGTTCCTGGGCTCCATCCAAGTACCGCCACACTGCTGAGGTTCCCGGGCTGCGTCCAAGTACCGCCACATTGCTGATATTCCCGGACTGCGTCCATGTACCACCACACTGCTGAGGATCCCGGGCTGCGTCCAAGTACCGCCACACTACTGAGGTTCCCGGGCTGCGTCCATGTACCGCCACACTACTGAAGTTCCTGGGCTCCATCCAAGTACTGCCACACTGCTGAGGTTCCCGGGCTGCATCCAAGTACCGCCACACTGTTGAGGTTCCCGGGCTGCGTCCAAGTACCGCCACACTACTGAAGTCCCTGGGCTCCATCCAATTACCGCCACACTGCTGAGGTTCCGGGCTGCGTCCAAGTACCGCCACATTGCTGATATTCCCGGACTGCGTCCATGTACAACCACACTGCTGAGGTTACCGGGCTGTGTCCAAGTACCGCCACACTGCTGGGGTTCCCAGGATGCGTCCAAGAACCGCCACACTGCTGAGGTTCCCGGGCTCCGTCCAAGTACGGCCACACTGCTGAGCTTCTCTGGCTGCGTCCAAGTACCGCCACACTGCTCAGATTCCCAAGTTGCGTCCAAGTACCGCCACAATGCTGAGGTTCCCGGGCTGTGTCCAAGTACCGCCACACTGCTGAGGTTCCCGGGCTGCGTCCAAGAACCGCCACACTGCTGAGGTTCCCGGGCTGCGTCCAAGTACCGCCACACTACCGAAGTCCCTGGGCTCCATCCAAGTACCATCACACTGCTGAGGTTCCCGAGCTGCGTCCAAGTACCGCCACATTGCTGATATTCCCGGACTGCGTCCATGTACAACCACACTGCTGAGGTTACCGGGCTGTGTCCAAGTACCGCCACACTGCGGGGGTTCCCGGGCTGCGTCCAAGTACCGCCACAATGCTGAGGTTCCCGGGCTGTGTCCAAGTACCGCCACACTGCTGAGGTTCCCGGGCAGCGTCCAAGTACCGCCACATTGCTGATGTTCCCGGGCTGCCTCCAAGTACGGCCACACTGCTGATATTCCCGGACTGCGTCCATGCACCACCACACTGCTGAGGTTACCGGGCTGTGTCCAAGTACCACCACACTACTGAGGTTTCCGGGCTGCGTCCAAGAACCGCCACACTGCTGAGGTTCCTGGGCTCGTGTCTCTCGTGGCCGGGAAAGTATTGCGTTTTGCGGGGTAATTTTTTTGACTTAAATATACTAATATGGCTATTGCACTGAGCGATTTAAACACTAGAAATCCTATTGATTTTTTTTAGTCATATTCTGCAATGGCTTTTATTTTACGATTATGTCACTCATTAAAATATTTACACTCAGTGGGTGTCAAGGACGGGGAAGTTCGATGCCCTAAATATGCCGTTTTTCAGTCACTATAAAAGTTGTGGACTGTTTAACGATGACACCCTACAGCATTTTAGAAGATCAGTTACATCATGAAGAAAAGATGAGTTGTGTATGTGCAATTCGAAATATATGTGTGTATATACATACATACAAACATACATATACACACACGTGTGTGTGTGTGTGTGTGTGTGTGTTTACTATGTCCAGTGTGTAAACTTCGTATACTGTAATGTTACTTGTCCCATATCTTTGTACAGCTATGTATTGGAAAAAGATCTTACGGGCGCAATAAAACAAATTGTTCCAACACCTTGAACTTAGTAATTAACAGAATAAACGCGCGTTAAATTAAAATATACCGTAACAATGAAATTGCACTGGTCGTCCACTAAAGTCTAAAATACCACTTGACTGAATTTTGAGAAAAAAATAAGGCACATGTAATTAGGTTATTGCCCACACGACATTACAGCACATCCTTCATACTTTGTTTGCTATCGGCGCACACACCACGAATATGGCTCGGACATTCCAGCTGTCAGAACCACGCCGTGATCAAAGCATAGATTAAATATGAGGTATACCGATCTCGCTGGCTGCACACAACCAATCTCCGTGTCCCAACATTAAACTACTTTTCTGCCAACACGTCTAGCGAAAACGGCATAGTTTGAATTTTAAGTTAGAAAACTTATTTGTAAACAAGTGCTTAGAGATATTTCTGTACTTCCTCGAACCATTTTGTAATGCTTTTTGATTAAATTCAAAATGGTAAAAGTATTTTATTAATATAATAGTGCTTGTCATTAAAAAATTAAGACATAAACACGCACGTTCATCACTGTTGACCATGTAACTTTGACAGTTGTGTTCCATTTGGACAGGTCAATGTTGGGTACATGCGCAGAAGACGAATAAGCTTTCTACCGCATGGATCAAAGAGACCACGCCACCGTCTTGTGTGTGACTGGTTCCTCTGTGACCACACAGTTATGTTCCGAGAACTGCTACACCGCAGGCTGATGTAAACTCCGAGTTAAATAAACACCAGTCGTCTGCTTACAGTAGCGTCAATCCGAGGACGACAGGAAGACGGGCTGTAGTCACACTCCAGCCGAGAGGTATGCAAACAGTGTGAGATCTCATTTGTCGAGGGCTAGTGTTTCATTATTTTGTAGCACGCCTTGTAAGAATTGCACACGACATAACGTCAAGCAACTGAAAAATGTTGAACTGTAGCTTCTTCAAAACTAGGATACAGTTTTTATTTAATTTTTGGAATTCGAAAAGTTAACGAAATCATTTAAAAATATACGAAATGGAAGATAAAATCATTTTGTTAATGTGCTAAGCAAAAGTTACTTTGACATAGACTTAGGAAGAGTCAAACGTATAAAAATTTGCAAGCGTCAGGAATCGATAAAAATATGTACCTACATATGTGGAGAGAGGCATTAACAGTCACAATAAAATTACTTTTTTAATATTTACATTCAGTGGGCATACGTGTAAAGACTAGTTGACACGAATTAAAAGTTGAAAATCATAGGAACGTTATTTTATCTTTCAGCAAGGACCTAACCCGGTATTTAATGTAGCTAGTTGAGAGACAAAATCAGGCTTTCTTTCGTCTTACGTCGGAAATTTGTGCCTGTTGTGCGTGTCTGTCTGAGTTTTGAAAACCGCGCGACTCACAACATTAATTGGTAACAAAAAAATGTTCCATTCTCCAGACATGAATACTACGAAAATAGACATTTCCCCTCATATTTCAGTGTAGTGCCCAACCCTAAAACTGCAACCAACTTATCTAGGATGGCATGTAAGTGCCCTTACAATTAAATTATTACAAACATGATATAATAGGTACTAAGAAAATAAGCATTTAAAGGTTTAAATTACTATCAAATAACCTACACTCTAAATCTGAATCAGTTATTTTTTACTGATTGTCAGTTGAAACTGCTCCATCCGGAATCAGCAGAAAAAGAAAACTATTAATCTCTTCAGTTAAATGAAATCCACTAATTAAAATAGTAGAAAATCAGTTATTTATAGTGGATTAATAAAAAACACAAGGATTTAAAACCGTGCATTACGGTTTGAAATAAATTAAATACAATTATTTTGTCGTAAAACAAAATCATTTCATTTACAAGAGAATTGTGTAAGTGGTTGGTTTCGAACCGCCATCCCAAAACGCAAAATGTCCTCTTGTTTCTTTTGGCTGACATTCTACCAACTCTGCGACTTTGCCACTGAGAGAAACGGTCTCGCATTTGCGTGTTAGCATAAACTTACAATGGCGAACGGCTCTAAGTTTCGTAATGTGAAAGTACTTCATGCTGTTGAAATATACACATATTATGCGTACGTACAGGTACATGTCTTCATAAGGCTCGAAAGTCATTCTAAGTTAAGTTTAGTTCAGATTGTGTGCTTTAAAAGATAAATATAGTGGTTTTAACGGTGTTGTCGGTGTTTTCTATGTATCTGCCATTTTACAATGCAACGAGATTTTACAGAATGAAATTGTTATTTTGAAGATACAGATTGTCTAGTAATAACTGTGCTAATTAGACAGTGGCCCGTTAGAAACAATGCAATATTTTATGAAATTTGTCGTTTCCTCATTATTTGATCCGTTAACTTGCAGACCACAAAACTCTTGTTGGTGTAAATTCACCTTTCTTATTGAATAACCACACTATCGAGTCAGTAAAATTATCACTGATCTTTCTGTCACTAAAAATAACAGCTTAAATCTGTATTGTCTCGTTGCATTCTACAATAGCGGATACTAGTGGACATGGATAACCTCGTACATTGAAACCACTATATTTATCTTTTAAAGCACAGAATCCGAACTAAACTAAAGATAGATTGACTTTCGAACTTTGCAAAGTCATTTACTTGCACAGAAAATCTATATATTTCGACAACAAGAAATACATTCACTTCACGAAACTTACAGCAAAATTTGACAATACATTTTGTGGTTCAGAACCCATAATACGAGCACACGTTTGGCAGTGGTAAAGTACTGCAGTGGATATGGCTGATCATGAAAGCTTCAGCATGCTTTGCTTTATGGGCGGAGGTTCGAGCCCAACCACGTCTAAAAACGTTTTCGTGTACACAATTTTGTGTTCTACGACAAAATAAATCGTACCTAACTTACATCACATAGGAATGATCCGTACTTATTTATTATCCAATTATAAATAAGTAGTTTTCTACTGCTCGAATTAGTAGATTTCTCTTAACTGATGAATTAATGATATTTTTTCTACAGATTCCGGGTGGGGCAGTTTCAACTGACAATCAGTAAAAAATAACTGATTCCGATTTAAAGTGTAGAATACTACGTGGTATATGTGTTTTTTTCCGTTAGAATTAATTTTAACACAGAAAATTGCTTTACGGGCCCCGAAGTACAATCTGTCCGCCGTAAAGTGAACACCTTTGAAATCAACCCTTAAAAATTCTCACCTGCTTCTTAAATATTCTCACTTCTAGGCTATTTACGGTAAAGTGAGCACTTTTTAAGGCCATCCCGATGGAACTTGACCACCAATAAATATTATTTATTGCAGCCTAAGACGTTTACTTTTGAAATAAGTGGAGGTGAAATGTATAAACTGCGTTTATTAGTCACATAGCTATATATATATATATATATAAGTGAAGGAAAGATATAAATTGGCTGAAAGGGGAAATGTGGCAGGGCACGTCTAGTTAGGTTGGCAGCGATGCTCCAGGGAAAGCAACTGCAAGTCCAATTGAAAGCGTACTATTTAAGTGGTTTGCACTGAATTTGAAGTCCTTTCGGTTTACGGATAGTAGGCCTACAATCGGAATAGTTAAAATTTTAACATTTCTACATCTTTCAGTTTATGGATACACGTTAACATGTTCCGTGGCATCAGCTGTGATTTTCACGCGAGTCAGAAAGGTACGAAAAGTACAGGAAGTATACAATGAGCAAAATGTACTGAAAGGTTCAATGAACCACTAACAGCCTGTAACACGAATGAACAATCGATACTTATTTTTTGTTTGCAAATTTACTTTGCGTGTGACGTTGGCTTCCTTTGTTGAAGACGTACTTAACTCGGGGATGGGACAAAGGGAGGCCGGGTAGTCTAATGAAGCCAGTTACAAATAAAACGCAACTACAGCTTCTTGGAGTTAAATCGCGCGCGTGTGTGTGTGTGTATATATATATATACAGCATTTAAAAGAACCCTAGTTATAATTGCACATTCCAACATGAACATCGAATGGATTATCTATTATTGATGTTGGCGGCAAAATAAGCAAAATAGTTCATGATCTTATGAATTATGAAAAAGACAATGTTTGCACGTTGGTGCTAAATGAACAAAAATCTACTACTGTTTCTATGTGTAACAATTAACAACGTCAAATGAACGCCGAGTGAGTAAAGGCCGTTAGGCAAACTGAGCGCTTTTGAAAGCCCTGCTTATGGTATCATTACTTGTATGCCCCTCGTATATTCTTCCGCCATATGCAAAATTAATATGGCCATGGGTATGGCCGCTTTATTAATGTTTCAGTCTAATAACTCTGTGAAATAAGTGAGTAAAGTTAACATTTTACCAATTTGGTCATTCGTAGACTTACTTACATGGATCAAACAAAACAGAAAGAAAAACAAATATTTTCAGCATTCAGCATCCACATGTTTAATAACCACTTTTAATTCAACGTTAAAAACTTTAAAAACATATTAAAACATTATTGCTTATTTATCATTAGTTTGCGACACCCGAAACGCTCAGTTAGGAAAACAATGCGATAGGTAGACTGCTTCTAATATTTCAATATTACACGTGGTTGTGTAAGCAAACACATGGACATGAATAAGAAACTAGTCCTCTTTCAAACATGTCGAGTTAATCGCGAATCAATTAAAATAACTGTGAGTAGCGTGAATCTTAAAATTTCTGCTTATATATATATAATACATGTGTATATACAATATACCGTAAACAACAGCAACGGCGGGGTGGACAAAAACAGAACTTCGGAACAACCGTTTGAAGTATACAGCCCAAAGACAAATTAAGAAATTGTGAGAGTAATATTTTTTCTACCTTAAATAATAATTTCCTATTTTTTTGGTTTGTTTTTCAATACGATGACTTCAAACTTCATTAGAAATGTTGTTTCTTTCCAACCCAATGTTTTTAATTGCCCCATTTTGCAGTACATATATATATATATATATATATATATATATATATATATATATATATATATATATATATATATAGTGTCACTGGATCAAATAATCTCGGCAACTAGTTTTCAAAGAATTCTTTGCAAAAATACAGAAAATTCTTACATCTCATTTTTGTGGAAATGAGGTGCCCTAATGATAAAACATTAATTGAAAACGGTGTTTGGTGTATGGTTTTGTGCTTGTGGTATGAAAGAAAGAGTGACATAATGGCACCTGAGTGAACTTCCGCCGGTTGCTGCACCGCCTTGGGGCGCATGAATGCGTCTGTCGGCAGTTGAATAGCGTGTAAGATGAAAGGCGCACTTGTCCCGTCAGAGGAAGGAATGCGAGGTGAAGGTCGCTCGACTGGAGGAGACCAGACGGCCTTGAGCGGCCTTGACGAAGATATCGCAGCAGAGGACAAGGAGGCGGGCGCAGCTGCAAAGCGAAGTTGCCAAGCCCCGTCCTTCCTTCCCTGACAAGACACGGCCCATTCACAACCCAGCTGCTACTACTACAACCCCCCCCCCCCTTTTTTTCCCCTCCTCTGGATATCTTACTACAACATCCTTATAAAGTGCACCTGACCTATACCAGCACGCACCTTCCTTCATGTTCCTCTCCTCACGATTATTCTTTCCTTGTAGCTGGGGATGGGACACCGCAATTTCACGATAAACTTACCTGGCGAATGAATTTCGCAAAACTCTTATACTATCTTCGTTTCAAGGTGGCAGCAAAGGAAACCATTGCCAGTAACAAAGTAAAATACATTGTATGGTTAGGCGGTTTAAGTGTGACTGAGGCAAACATAGTAAGATGGTATTTTGTAAGTTTGAAGACCAGACATATTAATTTTTATTATCACTTACCTTCTTTAACATTGTGTAAAAGTAAAAATGTTCTGTGCTCATGCAACAGTATGTACGATTGCAGTGTGGATTTTTTTTTTCTTTTTCGGGCATTACAAAATAACCAAAGTTATGCTAAATGATAGATGCGGTGGGTCGCGCTGTAGCATGCACTTTTACGAAACAGAAAGAAAGAGAGTTAGGATAAATACAGGCTTTTTCAGCACTTTGGATAAAAAATTTTTCTACATTATGCATAAATTAAATACTGTTTTCACAATGTGAAAGTGAAGGGGGAGAGAGTCTAACAGCTGACTGCTCACACAGTTCACATAGCTGACCATCACCACGACCACCGCCAATCTTTAAATAAATGTTTCAATTTGTTAATTTTTTAAAATATATTTTTGAGATTTCAAGGTCAAAGGTCACTAACTCAAGGTCAATGTCACCTACCTTTTTCGGTCTCTGGTAGGTTAAGATAGGTAATGTTTTTTGGGGTTCCAGTAGGTTAAGTTATGCTAGTTTGACAGATGGTAAGAATGTTTGTGTTGCAGGGTTGGCCTGGACTATAAAATTTGCTTGATTCACTTTGATTAACATAATGGTATGTTGGGTGATATGTTTTCTTAGTATATCTGTCGCGATTGTTGGTGTATGTCGAATGATGTGGACAGTATGAGTGTGTGTCGGCGAGTCCTGTAATGATAAATCATAATTAAGTTAAATAAGGGTTTTGGTATAGGCTGGTCAGTGTATTTTGACTGGTGTCAGTCGGCATGGTGGATAGTATGAGAAGAAGTTGATTGTTTCACTGGTATGGGGCTGTATATTGGCTTTATATGGTCTGTGTGGACGAATTATTGAGGTATACTAGAGCTATAGTGGGTGATATGGTTGGTAGGTATAAGTGGTTTGGGTTGGTAGAACAAGTAAAATGGGTGTTAGGTTATGGGCTGGTATCAGCTGTATAGTTGCTTGAGTTATGACGGATAAAGCCTACTGTGATTAGTGTATTTGGTGGTGTGGTTGAATTAAATTTTTCTTTGGTATGGTGGCATAGTGATTAGAATATATTTGGCTGGTGTCTGATGGTAATGATGCTATGACAGACATGTTGGACTTTAGATTTTTTGGTATATTGTTGTGGGGGTGGGCTGAGTTATGCTTGAGTTATAGTAAGATGTATGAACAATGAGTACATTTCGTCTGGTGTTGGTTGGTAGAGCAGATGGCAGGCATGTTTGTTTTTCGGCTGGTCTGAACTCTATAGTTTCTGTAAACTTGAGTTATGGTGGGTGAAACATTGAATGTCAAGCTACCTGCTTGAGAGTATATATAAGCTGCCGGGTTCCAGTTAGGAAGCTTAATTTAATAGCGGCAGTCGTGAAACTTTGTCGAGAAAAATATAGGGCTATGGGTTCTGGTTAGATGCTTGCTAGCATAGACTGTCTTGAGCTGCGTATAAGCATATTATATTCACTACATTCTGGTGTAAAAACACTAGGATGAATAGTGTGGAAAGCTTAAGATTTATGTTTTTTGTTTGTAGTATGAAGTATGTAAATATATACGGTATAAATAAAAATGTAATTAATTTCTCGCTGGTCTTGTATCCTGTCTGATATATATAGAATATGATGAGTGCTTGGTTTATTCACACATATAACCTATACATTGAATAAAATTCGAGTGGAATACTAAATGAGTAGTAGGGTATGGTATGTCAGGGCATATCAGGCTTCAGGCAGTGGCTCGTCCTTGGATGACGTGACACAAAGGTCACGCGGCCACCATGTTGGATTCCAGACTTCCTGCTCTATCATTCCGGTGACGCATCCACCATCCAAGATTTCATATCGTTGCTAACCAGTATGCTGTCATATTTGTAGCCAGCAATTTACAATCATTATATTACATAGGAGTAGGAAATATTTTTCCAAGTACAACATAGAAGTCCGTACATACTTAAGTCTGGAATATAAAAAAAAAACATGTAAAATAAAATCTTAAAGTGCGAATAATCAACATTCATAATATAAAACACTTGAAATATATTTACTAAGACAGTTTTTACATATGCTCATAAAAATCTAATATGACACTTGTCATAGTCACGTAATCATATATTCTGATGACATATTCCTATCTGCCTGACAAATACGAATCCGTAGATTCCTCACTCGATACACTTTGAAGTTTAGTAAAAATTACTTAAAAAATACTTAAAAATAAATATATATACTTGAAATATTAAATAATATATAAGTAAGTTCAACCACAATAATAAAAAATAAAAATGTAATAATAAGTTATTAATACTTGAAAAATTATATAAATTAAATAATATTTATGTAAGTTAAAACAAAATTTAAAAAAAAATAAAATTTAAGGTAACATACTAAAAAAAATTATTTATAATACATTGAATAACTTTAAGATACTTAAAATAAATTTAAGGTATATAAAAAATTATATAAGAAATAAAAATTATATAATAAAAATTATTGATAAAAAATTATTTATATGTAAATAAAATACATTAAAAATCATATAATAATAAATAAAAATATAACATCTTTAATCAGAGGCATGATGTTATTTAATCGGCTCCAATTTATATACTACTTATAAACTGTTGTCCCAGTGCATGTCGCAATAGCCGAGTGGCCTAAGGTGTAAGTCTGGCGACCCAAGGTCCGGCAGTTCGATCCCACACTATTCCAGATCGTATCTTGAGTTCTAAAAAAAGCGCCCTTAACGGCCAATTCCAGAACCAACATGGCAGTGGAGCGCCAGCGACAGATGCGCGATTGTCTTTATTTTTGTGTACTTTAATGTAAATGTAATCAAAGATAACGGCCTTCAGTAACAAAGATAGCGGACTCCAGTAACAGCCGATGTAAACAAATAATGAGAGAGAAAGGTAAGAGGAGAGAAATAAAAGGAAAAAGAATGAAAGAATGCAAAACATGAGAGCACTCGGAGAGAATGCAAGAGCGTGAAAAAATGACATACTGTTTACCAATATGGTTACAAAGATGGCGGCATACTGGCTAACAACATGACATAATACATGATGGAGGACTCGTGACCAGAATGACAGAGAGGAACCTCATACGAGGTATTTGCTGTAGAGATGACTTGTTTACATCAACATTATACGCAGTAGTACTACTGTGTATAATATGTTAAAATGCTCTGTTCCATTGGATTTTATTACCATAATAGTCGGATAGTAAATTTTTTCTAAACCGTTGCATGCTATAAAAACGAAGTCCTGCTTTATTAATAAATAACTTATTTTTAAATGTACCTTTAATGTAATAAACATATTTAACTCCATTATTTTCGTAAAGTGCACCTACATAGGCGTATTTTCCTTTCCCATTTACCACAAATGCAAAGAGTTCATAACAGCTTTTTATGTCTAAATCTTTCCAGCGTTTACTAAAATAACTAATTCCTGTTCAGTTTCTTTAATTTTTTGCTCTTAATCTAGCACACTTTTATATTATTCTTGTTCACTTTTGGTTTTCTCTAAATATTCTTAATTTTCTTTTTTGTATACTAATTACTTCTAATTCTTGTTCTCTTTTCTTAGTAGACAGCAGATAAGGAGTATTAAGAATATTTATTTCTGTAATAGTATAAGGAAGTAGTTTTTGGGTAATATTAGTCCTCTTTCGTAAAACTGCTGGCATAACATTTTTAGTTTTCGTTAACCCTATATTTGCGATATTAATATCCTTAGGAAATATAGAAAACAATGTATTGGATTTAGAAAATATGTTTCTCCAGCTTTAATATAACATTTATGGTTACTAGATACAAAATTTGCATTCTCCATATCCTCTGTAATTTCTATGTAGTTAATTGGCACATAATTAAAACTAAATGCAAATAGCACGTACTTAATTAATTTGTCTGTCATTTTATTTGTGCAGGATTTGAGCTGGATTTGTGTATTATTTTTTGTGCAGGATTTGTACTGGATTTGTGTCTCTTTTTATTTGTGCAGGATTTGTGTTGGATTTGTGTGTCATTTTATTTGTGCAGGATTTGTGTATCTTTATTTGTGCAGGATTTCTGTATCATTTTTTTGTGCAGGATTTGTGTGTCTTTTTTGTGCAGGATTTGTGCAGGATTAGTCTGTCATTTTATTTGTGCAGGGTTTGTACTGGATTTGTGTATAATTTTTTTGTGCAGAATTTGTGCTGGATTTGTGTGCCTTTTTTTGTGCAGAATTTGTGTGTCATTTTTATTTGTGCAGGATCTGTAAGTCATTTTTATTTGTGCAGGATTTGTGCTGGATTTGTGTATCTTTTTTGTGCAGGATTTGTGTCATTTTTTGTGAAGGACTTGTGAGTCTTTTTTGTGCAGGATTTGCGTGTCGCATTTGTGCAGCTTTTTTATTTGTGTAGCATTTGTGTATTATTTTTGTTTGTACAATCTACTTCTCTTCTTAATAAATTTCTTTCTTTAAAAAGAAGAAGAAAAGCCCTATGTTTTCGTGCAGTATGACTAATATTTATAAAGGATGTAGCCGGTGTGAACCACCTTCCTATAGATTTGATGATAATGCATCTGAAGAAATAACAGAATTAGTTTACTGATTTCATTCAAATTTATAAAGCCTACAATTATCAATCTTAGATAACATTGACGATAAATATGGACTTCGAGATATTGGCGATAATCTAGAGCAGATAGAAGAAGTTTTTTAAAGATTAGTAGAACTTCGAATATAAACTACAAATAATAATGAGATATTATTTCATTTGGTTTTTAGCTTATTTTGCTTGTTTTTGGCATAAATTTTATTGAATTAGATTTCTCGTTTGCAAAATTGACATTTCATGAAAACGCGAAAATTTGCTTGATTTTGGGGTAAAATTGCTTGATTTTGGATGAAAAGTGCTTATTTTTATAGCATGAAAAGTTCTGCACGCCATTTTGTGAAATATTGGAAAATTTGTTTGATTTTGGCTTAATTTTGCTTGTTTTTGAGGGTTGAAAATTGATGTTATATGAGGTTTCTAGAAACTAGAAAAAGTTTTTTTGAAAATGATGAAATTTGGCTTAAAATTTTCGATTTTCGATGAAAAGGGGCACTGCGTTGGTTCCCGCATTATACATCCACTCACATGTTTTCTCAGTGTTTTTAATCGTATTTATTACAAATTAAATCTTATAATTTATAAACAATATAGAGGTCTATAGGTAGAACTTCACTTTAACGAAAAATAAGATACGCCTACTTACATATGTTAACATATATAAAAACGATTGTGATACACGACGTATTTATGAAACAACTAAACACGTCATTCATGAGGGATTTTTCAAAGATTTGATTGAAAAAGTGCGAAGAAACCGCGAATTGACTATACAAGATGTAAACGATAAGTGTTTGCAACTGTACACAACAGTGTACAGGGCTCTGAGACGAGCAATTTGATGTAGGACACTTGTGGTCCAGAGGGTCGGGAAATAGCCTAAATCGCTTGACAAATGTGTACTAAAACCCGTGCAGCGCGCTGCTGTGGGCCCGGCCTTAATCGACCCGCTGGTCAGCTGAAGCTAGTTTGTAAAGAGGTCAAATCAGGCAGGAAACGTTTAGTAATAGCTTTTGTTTGAAACACATCCTACATTGTCACAATACTACCGACAAGTTACAGAAATCAGGAAAGAATGTATGAAATAAAAAAATGTGTTTCAAACAAAAGCAATTACTGAACGTTTCCTGCCCGATTTGACCTCTGTACAAACTAACTTCAGCTGACCAGCAGGTCGATTAAGGCCGGGCCCACAGCAGCACGCTGCACGTGTCTTAGTACACATTTATCAAGCGCTTTTCGGTAATTTCTCGACCCTATGGACCACAAGTGTCCTACATCAAATTGCTCGTCTCGGAGACCTGTACATTGCCGTGTATAGTTGCAAACACTTATCGTTTACATCCTGTATAGACCGCCTCACTCTTATATGTATTGCAGTAGAGAGTGAATGCATGACACGCGCTTTTCCAGATGGCTAGCGATAATCAACAACCAAGAAGTTATGCTGCGTTAACATGCGTACAGAAATACGTAACAAAAATGGTCAAATTGTCAATAGTAGTGTATAAATATGAAATTGTTTGATCAACTACCCACTGCAATGTGAGAGTGAGACGGAGCACACGCAGCACGGCGAAGTGTGATGCGGCGGTAGGTAGAGCAGGGGAGATGTTCGTGACAGAGCGACGTTAGCGAAATGCCTCGAAGGTCAAAAGGAGGGGGGGAGGGGGGGTGGAGCTGGCGGCGTGGCGTCGCTTCGCTGCGGTGAGTCGTGTGCGGCGCCGCTTGATCTCACGCACCGCCTCCCTTGGGGCGCCCCCCCCCACCCCCCTGCCCATAAACACACGCTCAGGCCGCCTCGCTGCGCCCACAACAACAACGTCGCCGCTGCGCTACTGTTTGTTTCCCCGACACAGCAGCGCCCCACCCGCCCGTTCCCTATTCTGCTCACCCGCAATTTTAGCTATCTCATTCGTGGACAGGTTACGGGCGCTTCTTGATTGTGGGACCGGTGTAACCGGCGAATTTTACCACCAGGCGGATATACGCCCCCCCCCCCCCGGCCCTCTTTCAACGGGTAGGAAAGTACAGCCACCCTCGCGATCGAGACAGGAAAAGAACGTACAAGTACATCATTATGCAGTTGGTGAGATGTCAGCACAGAGGGATGCTGTACGGAAAGAAAAGGGGTGTTCAAAATAGTCTTTACGGAAAAATAATTTTTTTTCTCGGAAGGTGGTACAATTTAACCCTACTATTTACACATAACACGAGATTACTACTCTTGAAAATCATTTCTGGGAAATGTGCAAGCTTCGCTGATGCGTAACCGCTTCGTAGTCACCGCCTACAAAAACAGCTGGCGTGCCTTGAATCACTGTTTCGTATATTAACTCCCCTGCTGGTGCTGAGGACTCTGGCTCGGTGCGTAATTTTTATCTACGCTTGAACACTAATTTTATTTGCGAGGTGGCTTCACACCAACGTCGAATTAAAATTATAAAATAAACATTTATGAATGGAGGGACTATTCAATTTGTTTCCTTTTATTAATGCATAATAATACAATGATAAGCGAATTTTTTTGAATATTTATGTTCCTAAATATTTCACAGTTACACCCGACAGATGTATGAATAAAGTGATGAGGCCAATGGCAATGGTAAGTTTACATAAGGTGGAAGAATACCGGATGTGCCTACAAATACATATTGAGCAGGGATTTCCAAAATGTTCAGTTTATCGTAAACAGCGTACAAAAGATATTATTGGCTGTTCACTACAAACAGAACACTTTTGAAAAACCTGCTTAAGATCTATATGTATGCACATTGTGTATTATTCCGCCATATTTAATATTAACATTGCCACGGACCTGATCAGTTTATTCATGCGTCTGTCAGTAATAAGAAGAATAAATCTTTCACAAGTGTGCTTATTTTTACACCCATATACATAAAAACAGTGAGCAAAAAATTAAATTTTAGTATTCACAAATTTGTTAATAACACTTTCAGAAACTTAAAAAAATGGTTTCGCTCATGATAGCTTAGAATTACATTGTGAGAGTTGAGTACACACGTTATCAATCATCACGAGTAAAACATGAATATTTGCATAACAAAAATACGTATTTAAAGAGACTATTTATATATAATTAGTATATACATAGTGATTCAAGAATTATACAGGGAAAATATATGTTTCTTTTAATCGCGTATCAAGTAAATCAACTAAAGTATTGGCATAATGAAGATCCAACTATAAGTAGTATGGATGTAACGAGATGAAACCAAACACCCATCAACCGATGAAATACAAAAACAAAAAATAAAGAAAAAGAAAAACAAGAAAGGAATACAACTATAGGTTTTAGAACATACTCAGAGCTTCATCGCAAGTCAAACTCACTTTGTAGTACTATTATTTACATATTGAATAACTAACAAGATTATTTTCACTCTAAGTATACATACTAACATCCGACAACATATGTTTGAAATTATGCATAACTTATATATATATATCACAGCTTGCAACACACTACACAACAAACACCTAAACAACATGCCTTTTCATTAACTATCCCACTCTATATTCAACTTCCATACAGCATTCATCATCTCTATACACAAATCTATCACAGCTCATCAACAACAAAGAACCACATTTACTCACCCACACAGGTCTCCAGCAGTCAAACATAATCTCTGGTAGGACAACAACGGTCTCGCGGAAAAGATGCAAGAGGGTACTTTTTCTAGGAAGGCTAAACAACCACAAACTGCATAACAATGTATGTAATTAAAGCATACAGTTATAAAAATCTTTTTTTTATTTTTTTTTATTTATACACGTTTGAAATGACACATTCAACACAAACATGTATGAAATTACTACTCTACATATCAATCTTCATTCCTCAATCCTCAGTAATCAATAATCATTCCTTATTCCTCATAAATCATTCCTTATTCCTCAAAAATTGTTCCATTTTATTAAAAAATAATTCCTTGTTCCTCAAAAATTGTTCCTTAGTTAAAAAATGAATTCCTTATTCCTCAAAAATCGTTCCTTAGGTAAAAAATAAATTCCGTATTCCTCAAAAATTGTTCCTTATTCTCCAAAGAACACATATAACAAGCTATCGCAATACAAAAAAAAACATACATAGATATATTCCAACACACAGAATAACACAAACTCACACACAAAGCACCTAAAATATTCCAATTGGCAACCCCCCTACACCCCAGACTTGCTCCTAATGAACCAAAATGACCCAAATTAAGCCAAAACAACTCGAAATCGACTCCAAAACACACACCCACACACAAACACATATATATTTTCAAATTTAAGTCCATTTGGATATTCCAACAGCGGCATAATAACGCACGTTTTTACATATGAAGAAAAATTGTTTATTATACAATGTATATTTGATGGTTAAAGAATATCATGTTTCTATTCAAGTACATTTTCTTTCGTATTTACAATTACAGGAATATGTACATGTTGTTTTATAACCATCATTTTTAAACAAATACGTACAACATTTTATAATGTACTAATGTCACATACTAACATAACATTCTAATGTAATGTACTAACATAATGTACTAACATAACATATCGTAATATACTAATGTAACATGTATCATACTAACTTAATGTATAATAACATACTAACATAACGTATCATAACACACTAACTTTGTAATGTTAGTGTATTACATTAGTATATTACGATACATTACTTTAGTACGTTACATGTTATACTGTGTATTTGTGAAAAATTAAGGTTATAGAACAAAAATTGTGTAAATACTTGTTATTCAGATAATACCTAAGTATCCTAGAAGGATCGAATCTAATGTTAAAAAAAGCAGGTCTTAACAAACATTCTTTCATTAAGGGGTTTTTATGAAATAAACAAATTTTGATTGCTATATGTAGTATGGGATAACACGATTTGAGTCAGATGAGTGTTTTATTTGGATCTTAATTTGGTTTAAATGATATATTGTAATTTAGAAAAATTTATTCTTTGCTAGTCTCTTTTTTTTTGTACATCATTATACTTTAGATGAAATATGTGTGATAATGAGTATTGGAAGACAGATGATGGAGATTTGTTCATTTGTGTTGTATGATATGTTGATATAGTTTAAGGGTTTTAAATTCTGCTTGTAAAGTTTGAAATTATGGGGTTTTGCAGTTACCTGAATTGGTATGTGCAAATGAGTTATGTTTATGTGCGAGGGTGTGTGTTTTGGAGTAGAATTTGTTTAATTAGGCTAATTTTGGGTTGATTTGGCTTATTTTGGTTTAATTTCAATCATTAGGAGTACGTCTTGGGTGTAGTGGGTTTGCCATTTAGAATATTTTAGATTCTTTATACATATGTTTGTTTGTTAGTAAACATTTCTGTTTAACAAAAATTGCTTGTAAGTATAGAAACATTTTTCTGGGAGTGGGTGTACTGTTTGCTATTTGGGATAAATTTTTGTGATAGGCAGTTCAATTGTTTGCTAGGAGGGATGAATTGGAATATTTAAAGGAAACTATAAATATTTCATGTATCCTCTGGTTAATAGTTTAACAATATGTATGTATGTTGCATATAAAGCAAATATGTATGGTGCGTACAAAGCAAATAGTAATTTATATTCACTTGAAATAGTTTGGGAAAACTTTGACATCTAGGAATCTGTTATATTTTGACACTCTCGCGGAAATATCATGTGGTATAAGATGGAAAATTCTCTTTCATTCTCTAACCTTCGTTTTGTGTAGATGAGTGTTAATTAGAGTTATATATGAACGTAAATTGATATGATGAATTGACGAATACTAGATGATTCTGATAGGAGTTGAATGGTTTGTTCGCTGATTCCATAAACATGATAGGGAATGTTGGACTGACTTTTTCTTGATTAGGAATCATACTTAACAAATGCACATAGTTAGGGATGATGTTAATGTATGAATGCAAAATTTGTTTCATGTACAATACTAACATCATGAAATGTCTAAACAGTTAATGCGAAAAGACGTTTATGTCATTCTGTTTGTGTATGTTTACATGTAACTTGGAAAAAAGAATTAATTATGCCTATCATGTATTACATATTGAAGCATGTAACTTAGACACATCCCTCTATGTTAACATTCGTTTGAAGGGGTTATAACATTTAAACCATCTAACCTGCCTACATAAGTGTTTCTGGTTTACGATTATTTTAGACGAACAGTAAAAAAAATTTACAAACTTTAAAGAGATGATTTCCATATATAATTTTGTCTCTTTGTATGATAGTTACTTCATGAACAAAGGTATGTTGTGTTTAGAGTAATATTATAGGATTGTGGAGAGATGTTTACATTTCGGTGGTTGAAGATCGAATGAGCTCCAAACAGTATTGCCATTGTGATTGATAAACTGTGTTTCTCATTGTTTCTTTCACTGGATGACAGGTATATTAAATCCCTAACGATTGTTTTCTTTTTTTTGCCTTGTATATTACTTCATTTACGAAAGGTATAAAAGCTCGTTGTCTTAAGGTATTTAGCTCAGTCTGTTTAGGATGATAGAGGTGAACACATCGGCTCTGAATTCTTCAGAAAGAAATCTCGCATCAAGCATTAGATATGATACATAAGTGTTGTTATTGTGCTAAGGAGTATTTCGACGAGGGAAAGTTATGTTCTCATGAACGCTACTGCCATACTAAACATAATCTTCATCTACATAGATGTTTGAAATGTTAATCTTTGTTTGGTAGTAGTGATAAACTAGATCTACATGTTATGAACTGTTGTGGTTTTACTCCTGCAATGGGTGAACCATCCCTTGGATTACACTGTCGGCACTGCAATAAAAAACTTTAAGCATATTTGCAGTATACGGTACCACGAAAGAAGTAATTGTGTAACGAATCCTGAGTGTGTTAGGTATTGCTGAACAATCTGCGTATGTATATTTACGAGACAATATGCATTAGCAAGGCATGTAGCTGTATGTAAAGGTAATACATCAATGGGAATACACCACGTATGCCGTTTCTGTGGACAAACATTTACCGCATATTGTTATGTTTATCGTTGTGAAAAGAATCCTACTTTGAAAGTATACAAATGTGGAATATGTCTATGTTTGTTTAAGATATAGAATGCATTAAATAAGCATGATAAAGAATGTAAAATTTCCTTGCAATAAAGTGAATTGATTACATCATTGTCATCTACTTCGGAAGAGAGTACACAAGCTCATTTCCAGTGTAAAACTTGTGACGAGGAATTTACTTCACATTACTTCACACCGTAATTTGAGAAGATATCAAAACCAAAATCATTGTTTAGGAAACATACTTAAAGAAATATTAATGTAGTAAATGTCATTCGGTGTTTAGTGATCATACCCAACTTAAAAATTTTTTTTTAACTTGGGTTGGAAGTGTTGGGGTGGACAACTCAATAGTGTCTGGAAATCAGTGCCGATTTTGTCTGAAGTTATTTACATTCCGTAATAATATGCATTGTCACATGACGAGCAATTGTTTAAAAAATCCTGAATCTATAGTACATCGGTGTATGGTGTGTGCACGAATATTTAGCAGGAAGTCTATATTAGACAAATGTAAAATTAAATGTAAACACAATGTAATGCAGTAATAATTGTTTTTCATAGAAATTGTATATATTTGTAGGTAATGCAAATCTAAAGAAATGGTTTTAAGGTTGTAATATTTATGTTCGGATTGTTTACACAAATGTTTTGTTGAGTGAATAATATGATTGAGTTTATTTATGTATGTAATTTTGACTATTGTGTGAAATAAATTTAGAAGTGTATGCAATACTATTGTTTTTATTCATTCCTTCCTCTTATTAACTGATTGGAAGAAACGGTTTAAGTCTAATCTGAGTTTAACTTAAAATTGACCTTGTCAGAAAGGCCTTAGGGCTCAAATGAGTTTAGCATCATGGTGTATATAGGGTATGGTGTCTATATTATGAATTTGATGTCCATAGCATTAATGTTTGGGAAATTATGCCTATATTTATAAAATGGCTTAACTCAAAATTGTTCTTTCTAAAAAGTGTTAGGTCTTAAATGACCTGTTGAAAGGTAAACGATGTATTGTATTTTATGTTCGGAGTGATTACATAATTAATTTAAAATTTAAAAAATATGCTTCTATGCTTACTAAATTCCAAGATGGCGACAGTTATAGTTACATAATCATTTTATCTGCCGATATATTCTTAAGTGTCTAATAAATATGAATATTTTGATACATCACTCGGTCATGTTTGTTTTGTAAAAAAATCATTAATAAAATTTTAATTCACAACTTTTTTCTTGATAAAAAATTACATTTTGAATATTTGGCTGTTGTGAGTCTCTTAACTAAATCTCCTTTAAAATACTACTTCGTGAATATACATACCTACTTCATACATGTATTTTTGACAAATTTGAAGTTTTATATACAAAATAATACTTAAATTCCTAACTTCTTTATATAATTATGCTTTAACTTATCGATTGTTCAATCATTATATATACTACATATTAGTTTTGAATGCGCGAGTTAATCTGCATGTTTCTTTTTATAAATACAACATTTAAAATTCTGCTCCTACAATTGTCACGATAGTCAAGTGGTTAAAGGCATCGAGTTTTCTAGCTGGGGTTCCTCAATTCAAAATCTCCCAGAAGCGAAGTTTTTTATATTGTACTAATGCATTGGAAGGCGAGCGACTCGCCTGCTTTCTGGCAGGCATTGCGAGAACTTATGTGCTACCTACCGGCCGATGACAGCAAAAGACATTAGCGCTCCTGGTGATCAACTCTACGACTAATATGGCGGCCGATGCTGCAGCAGTGGTGCCTATCTGTCAAGTTAGGAATTGAAGACAACCTATCTTGCTAGGAAGGATTGTATGGGGGAGGTGTGGGGAGGGTGTTAGCCATATATGAGGAGAGGAGGATGATGAGTGAAGAGGGTGTAGGTAGGGGAAAGGAGTGATAGTGTATCAGGTATTCGGAATAAATATCAGGAGGAGAAGATAGTCTAGAATCTCGCAGCAGGAACTCAATTAATCCCAGAAGTAATCACAACACAGCTCGATTGGGTGAGGTGGAGGAGTGGGTGTAGGCAGGTGAATGTGTCGGAGCATGCAGAGGTGAATGGGGAGCTGACTGCGGAGCTAGGTGTGGACCAATCACAGCACAGGATTAGCTCCTCAATTGCGGTGCTAAGTGAGGAGCCATTGAGGAGCAGATTGTCGAGCAAGGTGAACTGGTATGCGCAACGATTTCGGCCCTAGGTTAATCTTATGGGATTACGTCTGAAAGGTCAAGATCTAAAAAAAAGTGAAGTATAACTGGCACGCCCCTACTGATAAAAGTTTTTTACATTTTATATTTTTTGAATAATTTGATGTCAAATAAAAAATTCCTCTGTTATGTTGCAGCCACTATAGCAAATACTAACTATGTTGTACAAATGAAAACATTTACAAAGTAAATGAGTCCTATGCTACCACGCGACACATATGTAAATCACCAAATAACAAACCATACACTTATGTGAAAAAAAAATTAATGCAAATATGTTTTGCATTTTTTAACATAATTGTTGTATGGTATCTTTAATTACATCCTATAGGTTCAAAGCCGCCCAAATCTTGTTACAAAAAAACTGTGGCCCAATGAGAAAAGCAGCGCATATTTGATGCCTCTTCTTTCTTACAATAACAATGCGAATTATGCAAATCTCTACCAATGCGCTTCCTTGTGGGTTACTGACTTTTATAGGTTAGCCAAGGTAAACTGCGCACTTTTGAAAGACTTGATGAAGGACGATCTACTTGTGTGAACACTGTGTATTCTTCCGCCATATGTAAAATTAATGTTGCCGTGGGCCTGTTCACTTTATTCTTGCGTCAGTAGAGTGAAACTACAATTATTAAAAAAGTAAATATTATATAAATTTGTTCTTTCTTGCATTTATATGCTTTATAAAAAGAATGCAAGAGAAATCATTTCAGTATTCACAAATGCTTACCTAACACTTCTAACTCAAAATTACGCCATGGAACGACTTTCCCCTCAATCGTTACCTACGTTTCTGGGGCGTGACAATCACTGTGCCAGGTAAAATTGTATATGCTGGCAGAGACGGTGACATATTTTCAAAGGTTGATTTCAAATGTACTCAAATAACCATGAACATTTTATAACCGTGACACTGTTCTACGTTGTGGCTGGTTTATTTCACTATTGTCCTGCACACAGACTACAGCTCACTGCTCACTGGTTGTCATAACGAAATAATTACTTTGACAACTTAGTAGATACACATGTAACACAGTCTAGGTAAGCACAATAAAAATAATTTGTTAAAGTTACTTTAAAAACATACTATTTTATTTACAGCCAAACGTAGTCGATTTTCCATAAGTTACATATTTGAGGCTGCGATATTTTTGTTAATTCTGCAAAAGGAACACAACTTAAGCAAAATACTTGTAAAAAGGGACACTTTACCTAATATGATATACCCACTGTTTGAGTAGCTGCGTAACTTAGAACAATATAAGGGATTTTGGGGTAGACATTATGTGCCATTTTCTTAGAAACCAATCTCCGAGTCCCAAAATTGAACTGCAGTGTGACAACTACCGTCAAAATTCCTTACTGTGAATTCATGGTTAGCAAACTACTTTTGGTAAATTCAGTACACTTTTTTTTTATTAGGTTTGAATGCAAGTCTATTTGAGTGATATAGTACTGCTCTAATGTTCAGGCAATACGTAAATTAGCCAATGACAGAAGATGCGCCGCAAAAGACGGAAACTAAAGAGCGTCATTTTCAGCCTGTATATTTTATCTGAGGCATCCTAACACGTCTGAGACCTAGAAGCGAGGAAGCGATAAGAGCTACAGTGGCACGTGCGTCAAGTATCCCCATCGCATCTACGTGTAAAGCACTGAGCAGGTACGTATTTCCTTATAATGCTCAGTGTAACTGCATGCGGAACGTTACAACTCCATTGCAGCGAACATTTTAAGATACGGCTAGCAGCGAATACCGTTCTTGGACTTATTGAAAAATGCCTAAAATAACTTTTTTATATGTGTTGGACGCTGTAGTTCGGGAACGAGCAAATTGTGGCTTCTTTTCGTTTGAAAAGTGATTGTAGACACGTACGTTAGTTTGTATAAGAAAACATGTATTTCAAACACATTTGAACGTAGGTAGGCGGGTGTCTTGAAGGAGGGAAGAAATCAGGTTCGCTTCCCACTAAATCCGTCGGTCACTTCCTGGCGTTCACTTATTGTAATTCTCTGCGGAAACCAACATCGGGGAGTCCATGAAAAGTCCCAACTAAGCACCACATAATTCCGCTTACTGGAAGAGTGGGACCAGACGGCAGAAAGATGGATACTATGGGTAGCGTACAAATTGGCATTTATGGTAATGTGCCTGTGACTGGAAAGGGGGGTGGGGGAGAGGAAGCAAAACCAACGAAGGGGTGACCCGGGAAAGAGAGGGGAAAGCTAAGAAGTGAGGTCAAGCAATCCGAATGCAAATTAGTCAGTAATAGCAGTATTTCGACAGTAGTGGCCTGTGTGTTTCTCGGCAGGCCAAGAAAATGACCCGGTACGCGCACCCTGCCATCTCACTAGGAACCCAAGAGAGTCTTATCGAGACCGAGGTACGAGCTCTGGCTTGCTTTATTGCGCGTGTTTCGTTAGTAGCCGCTGCGAAAGCGGGTTATCGCGGGGATGAAGGTTCGCCCAGAGGCTGGAGTTATTTAGCGTGTCGCAGGTCTATAAACACTAAGGGAGACCCAGAGCTCTCGCCTATCATAGTCTCATCATAGTCTACGCCCGCAAGGCGCTGCTGAATTGGCGTGCAGCCGGGAACTACCTTCTGCGAGACTTGCAGGACTACCTCTGTCGTCTTATGACCTGATATAGGCTATTCACGGTAAAGCGAGCAGTTTTGAAAGCTCTATCATCTGGAATAATAGTCAATAAACATATTTTATTTTAGCCTTAGACGTTAACTTCCGAGTACGATGGAAAATACTCAACGCATTTATCACTTGCATAGCTATATTTAACTTAAACGGAGCTTAAAGGATAAAATATGTCTGATAGGAAAATGTAAATAGGGCCTCATAAGTGCTCACTTCACCGTGAACAGCCTTTAGTAAATACGAAGGTGTGCTGCATGCCCGTATGCCTCTCTGAACACATTTTACGAACATTTTACAAGTTTAAATGATCGCGAGAAAAAAACCCTATTGTAGCGATTTTCCCTTTTAAATAATCTGCAACACTAAGTACGAAATTCGGATGCATATTTCGAGCTATATAGAATCCTTACAGCGACAAAAATCAGCATTTCTAACAAGCATCATATTTGCTCGCTCCACTTTATTGCCATTGTTAAGTAGAAATGTGAGATTAATCGATATGTCGTTAACGATGTTCCTTTAAATCTGCTCACTGTAAACAATAATGGCAAAATTACCTGACAAGTGTAAAATAATATTAGTAAACTTGTGGGTGAAACACAATTTTCCTTACGGGTAAGGTAAAATTACCGCAATCTGAAGTAAATTTCACGTACACGGTAGCAGAAAATCCCATACATGGATGGGAAAAATACCTTAGGACGCGTGCATCTATTCAGCGTTGTCTCAATAGCTAAGTGGGAGGACGGGCGGAAGAAACAAATAGCTAAGTGGGAGGACTGGCGGAAGAAACAATCATGTAACATGCTAATATTCACTACTGATGACATGCTGTAGCCGTGGTGTATTGGATAGCGCATCGGTCTATCGTGATGCAGGATAATGGTTCGCGCCCATCCACCAGCAAGTGTCAAGGATTTTAATGTTAGGGTTTCGGTTAGGCCCTACTATTCATTTACCTCCATTTTGTTCGCAGTGTGGACACTTCTATGCACTTTGTGGTTTAGGATGTTTCACTCACTCCCTCCTCATAATGACCCCTTATAGTGTTCAAACCAATTTACGTAGTTCAGTGATATTTGGCATGGATGTACTGTGGTCTATAAAAAGTAAGCCTGCAGTCTGTCATTTCCAGCGTCGTTACTTCTAGCAGTTTCCGTGTTTGAGAACATCCAGCTTATGCCCGTGGTTTCAGATTTATTAATCGGTTATTGAATCCAGGGTTTTGCCGGTGATCTTCAAACACCAAACTGCGAAAATAATTAATTCCATATAAATATATAATTACGCGCTGCACATGGCACCGGAAAGCTGCCCGCCGCTGTGGCGGTGGACCCATCTCACTCCTCCCCTCCCCCGACCTGACACGGTGCCTCCTGATTCCCCTTTCTGGGAAAACCTGTGAATAATGGACAGTGGCCGTCGGGCTGTCGTACTCTTCGGCGCCTTCCTTGCGTCACGGCTCCTCTCCCATGCTGGAGGTTCCGACGGGTTTGGCGACGACGCAAGAATGTTCTGGTGAGACTGCCGCAATCCAGCGGCCGGCAGTCTTTGACTTAGGCCATCTGGCTGTGTGCGAGCGAAGATAAGTGCGAGACGACGGCAGCGGAAACGAGTGTTCTTGGAGTGAATGGACGAGAGGGCGTGAGGGCGCTCGAAGAACTCTAGAACATTGCGGACTGGCAGGACATAGACTGAACTGAGGTGGGACTGAATGGAAATGTAATGTGAATTTTATTTTAAATATTCGAACGGTCTAATATGAACGCATAATTCATAAATAATTGAATTGGTTAATACACTGTCTATTGGGACTGATTAATTAATTTCATTGATTTCTTTGTGGTAGTTATAAATTCTATTAATTGGAGTCATTAATGTTAACAGTAAGTGATATCAACTTATTGTGAGAAGTTGAGTTGAAAGAATTTTGCTGTAGTTATTGTAAATAAAATTAGAAAATTATAATTAATTCTTTTATTTGATTCAGATCTCCATCTCTTAACGAACTTGGTTTAGCCCACTTAATTTCTAGAGAGAGAAACCGTATCAATATATATGTAGACCCAGTTTTCCAGTACGTGCTTAAAATGAACACACAATGTTTTACTGTGTCCCGGTTCATACTGCACGTACTGTGTTGCTCGATGCACAAAGGTACAAGGGCTGTTGACAATACCGTAACAGTAGCACAGGTACATGTACCACGTCATCTGTCGAGGACAGCGGACATACAGTCAACCTTCAGATCGTGTATGTGCGACACACGAACTGGAGGACAGCGCCCTGACTCGTGCCCTTCCGTAACCGCATGCTTCCCACAAATGAAGGTAGGCCCATTAGGCCGGACATGAGTGAAACACTGGTGTTACACGTGCACTATTACGATATAATTAGTGCATCCGCATATAGTGATGCGAAACTACATACCTCTTATGTTACGGTTCATTAATTTGACATCTTTCACTACACGACAGCTTTCAGTGCGAGGGTTCCTGTGTTCAAATACGGCTAAGGTACAGGATTCTGTGTCTCGATTATGGAATAAGTAGAGATGTTATAATTTATGGCATTAACATTTTGTAACAATACAATTTTTAAAAGTTGTTGGATATTGCTTAGTTTATAATTAGATGATATGATTTTGTTATGCCTTAGCTGCAAGCATAACTAAAGAAGTTCGATATTATGGTAGCACAATTCCCACTGCATTAAATAAGGAAATAGCTTTACATTCAAACTGCAGCCAGTAGCGGATATAAATCGTCAGAAAAACAGGATGTGTTCAGTAAGATCGTGCAAAACTGAAACTATGAAATAGGGGCCGCATCACGGAACGTTTTGAGATTGCGAATGTGTGGTCCAGGAGGCCAGCTACATAAGAAATGGGCGTAAACTTGTGGGCGACCCGTGTACCATGGGAGGTTCACCTAACGTACGCAAGGTGGCTCTGTCGTCCCTACATTAACACAGTACGAGCGTGTATCTACGACTGACGCAAAACTCTTGGGGTATTTGAACGGATGGGCCAAAATCTCGTGCGCCGCTGTCATGCTTGGCATTGAGGTTGTTGGCTGTCACTTTGAGCAACTCTTGTGAGCTACAAACTGATACGTCAACACCGGTTCCGTCAGTGGAGTGGTCCTGAACCGTACTACCTGTCAGTCCTGCGCTCACAACATCAGAGTTCAGGACCCATTTATATGTTAACCCATCAATCATCATCACAATACCCTCTGTAGTAATGTTCTCTTGAAGATGGTTTCTCAATTATTCTAAATACATCAAAAATGTATTTTCTTTCATATCTCATTAAAAAATTTGTTTTAATAACTTCCTTCAAAACTAGACCTCCTCCCCAAATAAAACAAAATTTCAATTAAATTTAACTGTTTATGTAACACAGTTCACGACTTTAAATTGGGATCAATGTTGGTCGGGGGGGGGGGGGGGGGAGGGATTAAAAAGATGTCCAACGATCTCCTTTTCGGCTAGTACCCGATAAGAGAAATGAAAAACGTTATATAGGAAGTACATAAATTAACTTTAATTTAAAAAAATATAATAGAGTTCAGATATGTCCAATGGCCGAGCACTGATCAAATTTGTAATTTATTTGTTGTTGTTGATGCTGTCAACAGTGTACACACGCAATGTCAGAAATATAAGTAACCAATACGGACACCTGTATCCGTGTTAGACATGTTTGCGCCCATATCTCCTTTCGCTGGCTTTGCGGATCGTACATTGCAAATCTCAAAACGTTACGTGGCGCGGCCACTATTCCCAGTTTCATTTTTGCACGCTTTTACTGAAATATCCTGTGTACAGAGTATTGAGAAGTATTCAGATTTTCTCACTGTAATGAACTATCTTTAGAAGTCGGTTACGTTACTCGAGAGCTTTAAGCAGCGTGCACACTGCATCCGTTTAGTTCAGTTACATTGCATTCAGTTACGATCAGCACATTTCAGTCATACAGGCGCACACTGCCTCCGTCCTCAGTCAGTTTGGAACGCAATGTTCAGTTCTTCTGAGGAAGAATAAATTGTTGTCGTTGCATTTGCTTGTCATGAACTGGAAAAAAGCGGAACGGCATTTTTGGATTCATGAAATAAACTTGAAACGAGAAGAACATGGGGAATTCCTTCATCTTTTCCCAGATTGGCTTCGAGATGAAGAGATATTCTTTAAATATTTTCGGGTGTCTTCTGCCAAGTTTGTAGAGCTGTTAAGGATGTTACCTCTACAAAAGAAGGAAACGAACTTCCAAAAATCGATTTCGGCAGCTAAGCACCTTACAGTAACAATGAAGTAAGGTTTATTATGTTTTTAATTTGTATTTTTTACAATGTACCTGTAATAACATTGTTGAAATATCCAAGTAGTAATTTTTCGACACGTGTTTGAACCTATCCGAACGGAATTATTCAAAAATAATAATATTACTTACAAACTTTGTAACATCCACTCAGCGAAGATGAGTTTGCGAAAGTCACATAAAAAAATACACAAAAATGAAAAACGTCAATAAAGTTACAATAATTACTAACTGATTTTCTTTACAAAATGTGCAGTGTATAGTCATGTGGATATTCAGGATCGGTCGTCTGATTTGGGGCAGTCAGCTGAATCAGTGGGACGTCGTCTTGCGTCTTCAAGGTAACAATATTAAGAAGAGGCCAAGTTGTTGCTTCGCATTTCAAATTTCTCAGTTAATACTCGGTAACGAGTTGCGATATTTTGGAATTCACTTCAATTTACAGCTTTGGTTGAAATGACCTAACGGTTCCCTCCACTGCATCGAAAAATTTTCTTAAAGGATCACAAAGCCTTCCGTCTACGTTCTGCTTTTTTGTGAGCAAATAATTTTCAAGAACTTGAGCCATAGGCGGAAGTTGTCTCTTTCCATGTGAACTAGTGCTTGCCGAACTTGGAGTATGAGTATCGGAGGAGGTTTCACAAAATGGAGGAATACTGGAGGCCGGGGAGGTACCTAATGAATTATCCTCATCAAGGGCAAGATTTACGTCTCCAACAACTGTTTCGATGCTAGATCGCTGCGTTGTTTCCGCCAAAAATGGGATGAGAAAGTTTAGGTTCTCTTGATGTTTCCATGGTTTCGTATTCTTTGCGGCTTGGCCACTTGTTGTTTTCCCCTTCTTTAAATGTTTCCGGAAATTGCCTCGCAGAGAGTTCCAACTCTTCTTGCATTCAATGGCTGAAATTAAAGATGTGAACAAATTGATAATATTTTTACATATTATTATCTATACAATGAATTAAACACTCGCAAAAGTTTCCAATAAGATACTGAAATACTATTACGGCCGTTTTCACAATGTCTGGATTTGTTCCGGTTATCTTGTGATTCATTTTTGAAGTATTGTTTATCAATATATTGAAGAGGTTCACAAGTGTACATCTCTTCATAAGCATGTTTGAATGTTTTTTTGCATGTCATATATGTTAATAAACAATAATGTGAGCAAAAATTATTCGATGTCTGATAGGTGCTTTGAAAAAGGCATACGAGAAACGTAATGTTTGACCAGTAACATATTCTCATCGTGTCGTTTTATCTGCATCAGCATTTCTGTAGGTTTTAATGGTGCCATAATAATGTACATTGTGAAACCGATCTTTACAATGCCTAATAATTCAAGCGAACAGCAGAACCTCGTTGAGTTGTATCAACTGGGACCGGAGCCGATCCGGGATAACGAAAGTCCGGGTTTCCCAGTTAATGTGGGGGGGGGGGGGGAAATAAGTAAATAAATAAACTGATGCTACTGCGTCAATTAAAACAAAAAACTCAGCATGGAAGTCTCGCTGATTTTCGTGCAAAGATTTTTGACCTTAATAATGTTAGGTTTAATTTGTTCCTCTGAATCGGTCCGGGTTATCCAGGGATATTCGAGTCAAAGGAGGCTTACTTGACGAGGTTCTACTATTTCGAAATGAGCTACAGTAGTGTTTACAGGTTTGATTTCTTTTCTTTCAGATTTCTTGGTTACGGTGATACATTTTCTTCCATTTCGTTCAGCTACAGACTGGGTGAATCAACCGACCGTAAAATTGTATATAGGACCTACAATCTCATTTGGAAAACCCTGGCTACAAAGTTTATGCCGACACCTTCTAGGGAACAATGGCAGAAAGTGGAAGAAGAAATTTCGACTCTGTGGCATTATCCAAACCGTATCGGTGCCGTCGATGGCAAACATGTAGTGTTTGAAAAGTCATCAAACACAGATTCCTTGTTCTTCAATTACAAGAAAGAGTTTAGCATTGTTTTGCTAGCAGTTGTGGATGCAGAGTACAGATTCATTACTTGACGTAGGAGCCTACGGGAAAAACAGTGATGGAGTAGTATTTCGAGCATCAAAAGTCGGGCAAGGCTTAATAAATGGTACATCGGACATCCGCCCAGAAAAGTAACTACCAAGAACTAATTATGCCTTGCCCCACGTCATTGTTGGTGAGGGAGCGTTTCAATTACTTGAAAATGTGATGAGGCCTTATCCAGGTGCACAATTGGCTAATGACAAAAGTAAGAAGATCTACAATTACTGACACAGTAGATCAAGACGCGTTAGTGAAAATTCTTTTGGCATGCTATCGAAAAAATTTCGTATTTTCTTTAGAAATGCAGTATTTCTCCTGAGCATCTTGACATCATAATGATGGCTCATACAGTCCTATATAAGTACCTTCGCGATGATGCATGCGCATGGCAGATAGGCGAGCTGGAACACTGTGTACCTCAAGCGTTCGATAACTTACGTGGAACTGCTGGTAATAATATGAACAGAGCTTTAAACATTCGAGAATCATTCAAGAATTACTTAATTTCCCCCAGGGAAGTGTTCCATGGCAAAGAGAGCGTGTTTACAATGGACTCATCAACAATGAAAGAATGTTTTATTATTGTTGTGGACCGAACATGCTAATTATCACACATCATTGCTCAACAATGAACAAATAACATTTAATTGTATTTAATTCGTGTAAACTGACCAAGAAACTTGAAAAATAAGTATTCGCACATACATAATACGCTGTGTGGTAATTTAAAATTGTATATATTCACACAAGGAAACTTCTTTGCAGTTTTAAACATATCTGAAAATATGCTTTTGAATATTTGTATTTTTTGGCTGCATCATATTTTTCATAAAGTAAGATAAAAAATAATTATGAGTTTGGTTTATTTTATTCGAACGTCCTAAAACAGTAAAATTTGCGATTCTATAAAGTCACTATGCAAAAAATGTGTGATTTAAATATTTTTATTCGAAGAGAAAATAATGACAAGCCTTCAAGTTGAATGTGCTTGTATGGTATCGAAACAGCAATGATAAATACGAAAATTATTGTCACAGATAAAATTAATTATAACTAGCCAGAGAACAATATATTAGTTGTCCCAAAATAATGTTTACATCTAAAAAAAGGCATACGACTCCTGCCTCACAGCAACTTTCTTCATCTACAGCAACCCCGCCCACCTACCTTGTGTTTCCTTCGATTATACTTCGTGAAGCCCACGGGTATTTGTAATATACGATGACCGGAAAATTACCCTATTCAATTTGATTCGGTTCAATTTCGCAACCGGAATTACAGTTTGTTTGACATCCCTGCAGGACTCTGAATCGACAACAGGCACACAGCAATTGGAGGAACAAATCACACGCACCCCAGTTCGATGCTAAAATCGAACTCTCACAGTGTCTAGGACCTCGATTTCGGGTACGCAGTCGACGGTGAAGTTTAGTTTAGCGAGTAGTACTAAACAAGGCCGTAATTGCAGGATACGATTAATTTTTGTGATATAAACACTTATGATGTCATTTAGATATAATGCCAAGCCATTATGTATATACTGAAAGTGTATATTCCTGTTGACGTTGCCGGGTTAGTTGCTCTTCGCAATATTCCCAACCTGGCGGGCCAATGATTTATATTGACATTATCATTTCCTCACGCTACCTTTTTCACTCTTAACTCATATAGAGGAAATAAACCCGTTAAAACACAAATATTTATATATATTCACATTTTGGAACAAGTTTATAATTTAATGATTCAATTACTTCGCATGTGACGTCTAATTTAATGGTGATGAAGATGTAGAGAAAGACTAGAAATATATGTAAGAATTGCATAAAAAACTGAAAAGCAAACACTTATAAGAGTGTTATAACAATGTCGCTCTCACAGCACTCATGTATGGTAGTGAAACGATGGTGAATAGAAATCAAACTCAGAATAAGAGTCAGTCAGTATAAATGAATTTCTTTTGAAGAACATTAGAGTGTACTCTATGAGACAAAGACAATCAATTGAAATGAGGCAGAAAGTGAGAGTGGAATAATTAAACTAAAATTCAATACAAAAGAGTAAAGTATGCAACTAACACGTTCAACAATGCCTGAAAATCGACTACCACTTTTAGTCACGAAATGACATCTATAAGGAAAATGATAAGCGTGAAAGATTCAGAATAATGCGGATGAAAGTAATGATTACATAAAAGATTAATGCTTGAAGCGAAAAAGTGTAGTTATATTTATTAAATGATCGTATGTTTTCAAGACTTGACGACGATACATTGCAGCAATAGCATCGTGATCATATTTCGGAACAGTTAGAGCAATAACCGCACTGTCCTTATTGCCTTACTGTATGGCAGAAAGTGCTGCTCTTTAAAAAATTAAAATCGAGAGTATATTTATAGTCCATTCTCGATTGAAGCGACTTATGAAAATCAACCTTTGAAAAAACAATCTAGGCATAACATGTCAACCTGTTTTTTCAATAACCTGTATTCCACAAATATATAACATTGTGTTAATTTTAGAGTACTGTATTATTGAATAAATGAAACTTTAATATCTTCTATAACTTGTCATATTTATTTCTTTTAAAATATGAATTAACAACAGCGAGAGCAGCGAAGTTTTGGCAACGTTCGGTAAGGAATAGTTCACACTTAAAATATTATTTTAACCTAGTTTTTTAGTGTACTATTTGTAAATTAAACAATGCCTATTGAAATATTGAAATATTTAGTTAGCCCCGATGGCAACATATCTCCTTTTTACAGTTTAAAATTACAGCGGAAAATATCGTGAGTAGGCCGTAATGGTACGGTGTTGTTTAATCGAGCGAGAAAGCAAGTGTCTGTTTAGTGAGGCTTGGTGAGGCTTGTCGCTCTCTCTCTTTTTTGTCTCTTTCACATTCGGGAAGTTTCACTTCGCTAGTAATGAAGTATATTATACATGTTTTCAATTGTAGCATATTTCATACTTATTAAAGCAAAATAATGATTTTTTAATTTGTAATTTCAAACTGAAAGGAGATTTAAATGATTTTTTAAATATATTTAGATATGATGGCGGGGCAAAAAAGTGAAGTTGGCAGACGTGGCGAGCCATGAAATGTCATGTTGCTTTGTTACCAAACGAAGAGTAAATTATACTCACTCCGAAAAATACGTCAAATTGCCACATCACGTTTGTAGGAGTTGTTTTTTTTTTAAACCTACCTAAGCAAGTTACGATGTTGTGATAAATCTGTGTTTCTGGGGCAGTAATAAATATACTGTTACGGTGTGTTTCGTTAACCGCTGCGTGTGAAATAGCGTGGCGTGGCTGCGTGGTGATCGTTACGCTGGATCTGTGTGTGTGCGTGATTTCAAATATTTGATGTGAACTATTTATACGTTTTCACAGTGAACTGTTTTTATGACGAAGCTGTTTATATAAAGCCACGTCTGTTTATTATCTTTGCCCTGGGTGTTTTGTAACACAGTGTCTTGTAACGTGATTTACCACCAATCCCAACAAAATAACCAAGCCCAGCCCCAAAAAATTTCAATAAACCTAATACACAGTAAGTAGCAATACATATAAATATGATTGGAATAAAAGTTACGGTAGTCTTATTTGAGTGCATGTTCACTGCTATATTTTAAGTTTCTATAACAAAAAATGAGCGACACGAGTTGCGTGCTTGATTTTAATATCGCTTTTTCGTTGGACTGTCTATTCCTTCGTTATTCTAACTGAGGCTGTCCTTTAAAGAAATAACCTAACACATATCAATAACAAAAAGTTAAATACTACAGTTCATTACCCCGCAATTGTAACAGTGTTTAACACAGTCGTGGCAAAATATTAACGTGCATTACGTGTAATGTGCTATGTCGTGGAAAACAAACATGTTAATGTAACGTAACCGTAAGAACTATCGTTAATTCAGGCATTTTTAAAACTTCATAAAGCGGACCTAGATAATGCTATAGGCCTAAACTGTGAATATTCGTACGAAATTGTTTTTGAAATAGACCTAAGACATAATTCTTTGAAAAGCTGTAAATAGTAAACACCACACTTGACAGGTATAAAAGTAGAAGATACATTTCAGTGTTTAATTTTGGGTGTAGGGAAAATATTCGAACACATGTACACACACCCAATGTGATGTAAACATTGATTTTGACAGATGCTACATGGCAGTCACATGTTAATGTTTGTTTACATTTGGCGGAAGGATACGAAACGGGCCTGCAAGTAGATACTTAGCAGGGCTCCGAGAAAGTAGCTTCCAATGGGAAATGAACTATAGTTAGTTTCAGGCGCAAGTTCGGAATTGCATCGCGCGAGGAGGTAGGCAGTCTGTGATAGCCATGTGACCACCATACCCTTCATGCAGCCTACTAAATAAGATCATTATATCTCGCCGACTTAGTGCCGGTTTCACCACGCGAGATAATGATAGTTTATCGAGATTAACTGACAAAAAATCTCGATTATCTGTATTTTGTGTTTCACCACACACATTAATCTCGATTTTCTCTGAATATCTCGATAAAATACTAACCCATCGATTTCGGCGGTTTAAGTCACATTATCATGATTAAACTGTAAAACATGAACAAATATCTTGAGAAGGTGACGGGAGGGCAAAGTTATTTAATCGAGAATAAAGAGAAAATGCCTCAGGCAATGTACAATTTATTTTTGAAGATGAAAGTGATGACGAGGATTTTATTGTCTGTTGTCCGCGATGTTTAAATGAAAGAATAAATTATTTTGAAATTTATGATATAGGGGTTAAAGTGTACGTTCGCCTTATGTCAAACACACTATTGTCAAACAGACTATATCATTTTATTATATTCCTTTACAACTATTCTGCATTAACATTAGGTATAAATGTAAAATAAACCAGTTACATTTGTAGGCCTAATTCAAATCAAGACTGTGACAAACACCAGTAGCGTTTTTAATTGAAAATGTCTGTGAATATACTCAAAAATAGATGTTGTGAACTAAACCACAACAGATAACACATTAGTTACTTGCTTCTGTCTTTAGTTTTAGGATCTGCAAAGTTAAGAGCTCTGTTTGAAGCTTCTCCTGTTTAGTTATTTCTTGTTCCTATTGTTGACGAATCTCTTTCATTGCCTCGTTTGCTATTACAAACTTTTTGTTAACTCAATTTCTGCTATATGCCGGGCACTTACTTCAACCTTTTTTGTTTGAGTGCATCGCTGGTCGTCGTTTCAGGAGGATGTTGCCATACGGTTTCTCACCTGGCTGGCAGAGGCTTGTCCTCCAACCACCAGACTCAGTCGAGGCATCGTTATCTGAAGCATTTGCAGGGTTACTCATCTGAGCTGTGTTTATGACAACTGATGATTCTATATACTGGAATGACATTCTGCTGGCTTTACTAGTAGCAGTATAAAGTGATCTTGGGTGGTTATTTTGAGGGCAGAACATACTGCACCCCTTATATGGACACGTTCGTCTACATAGGTTTTTGGCATATGGTTTTATAGGTTATCCCACACCGCCTTCAAGTTGTCTGCTATCATGTAGTGATCACAGTATGTACAACTGAAACTATTTTCAATCGTTCGCCAGAATTTCGCTTTATTTTGTTGTGTCACAGCATCAGTTCGTTTATTTTCAATGTTATTGAAATGTTCTGTAGTTAATTCTAACAAAATGTGTTTTTCATGGGATGGAAAAGTTCGGTTTCGATGTTTCCTTACGACCACAATAACTTCCCGACTTGCCATACTTTCTCAAAATGATTTCTCTGTACCAGCTCAAAGCAAAATCTCTAATGTTTACCTAGAGAAAATCGCGATTAAGTCAGAATATCGAGATAATTTTAACGAGATATTCTTTACTGAGATTAAATGTGGTGAAACACGCTGAACATTATTGAGATTAAAATCGAAGTTAAACCTCTCATCTGGATACAATTATCTCGATAATCTGAAAAGTTAATCTTCGTTGGTGAAACCGGCCATTAGAATTGTTCGGTAAGTAACCCTATATTAAAGGTGGTTCACGATAAAGTGTGCACTTTTAAAATCAACCTTAGAAAAAAGTCACCTGTGTATATTTTAACGGGCGCAGTAAGTTACATGCGCCCGGTAAAGTTGGTAATGGTGGATGGGTTGTAGTTCCATATCTTAACATTGAATAGAAAGTGTTAGGTAACCACTTGTGATAACTTAAATAATTTATTTCACTTTCTGCTTTTTTGTGCATCGAAGTGTAAAAATGAGCAGATTTGTAAAATATTTACTTTTATAACAATTTCACAGGCTCACTTGTCGACGCATGAAAAATGTTATAAGGTCCATGGCAATGCTAATTTTACATAATGCGGAAGAATACACAATGTGCAGAGATGCAGATTTTAAGCAGGGCTTTCACCGTGAACAGCTTATAGTAATTACCGCGGGTGACTTCGTGCGTTAAGTAGAATCAGCATGGATGTATTAGGAGTGACCGGCTCCAGACGTAGTTACACATGAACAGATCGGTTGTTCCTTGCCAGTTTGGAGAATGGGTATGGTGAAACACGGTACAATGTCAAAGAGACGGAATGAAAGGGAAGGAGGAAATTGGAGCATAAAGAGTTCATTTCTAAAGTGCTCACTTTATCGTGAACAGCCTTTAGTTGCCGAATTGCAGGGATAAATAAATCTAAGAAATTATTTAATTATTTTTACTTGAACGAGAAGTGACTTTAGACCATTTCCCTTTGTTTTAAAATGCTCGTACGTAGGGATTATGTTATTTAGATAATAAGTCATCACTTTAGCAAAACAAGTAAATTTCGAGTGGTGTGTGATTGGTTGAGTATGAAATGAGAGGATACATTCACCATGAACTCGCGCAGACATGTTAGAGGAAACAGATGGCGGGCCAAGCCTGGGAAGCGTGACCCACTCGGCCGAATCAGGCGGGATATTTGTTGTTTTCGGTGTCTCGTGCGACGGGAGGTGTAGACAGAACAGAGCGGCGTTTAGCCTCCACAAACCCCGCGGAGAGAGAGTTATCGGCCTGGGTCACGCTACGTCCCGCTGCCATGCCCGCCATTTATCATAGCGTAGTCGCTTGCCTAACCACCAGTCAGTCGAGCTATACGATGCGGCGATATATCGGTCACGATACCAAACTTCTGAAATATCGCAGCTGCTATCTTATACAAAAAACGTACAGCATTACATTGCATATCGAGATATTTGTTATACACACTGAGAGAAAAGCCTGCAAAATATTTGTTTGTATAGGGCATAAAATATAGTATTAAGTTGCTTCAACATCATATTTTGTTCAGTAGGTACACAAAACTTGAAAAACAAAAAATACATTTTGTTCCTCTAACAAAATGCACGAGTGAATTATCAGTACCTCTGTGTTGGGCCGAAAGGAATTAGACTGCCAACAAACTACTTGGTTGAATCTCCTGTACATATTTCTTTAATTAATCATTTGATTGCCTTCGTTCGAAAATATAGCTCGAGAGTTTATTTGTATTTTTGTGACAGAATTGTGACGAGGTTTATTAGTGCATTTATTGATGATTAATAACGGTATAAACATCCTAATGAAACACGTTCAACAGGAAACTAACAAGGGAAGCTGTAAAACTTAAAAAATTGATTTGCGCATGTTGGCCAGTATTTGTAATGTGTCTACTTTAAAACATCACTAAACTGTTAGTAGGCACTATAGCCGAGATTGCTAAGGCGTAGCGTACTGTCACAGCTGATTTAGGTACGAGTCCCAACCTCGCCTTTGTTGTTTTTTATATGAAACGAAACTGTTTAATGCACGTAGAGTCAAACAAATCTTTAGTTGAAACAACTAAATCTTTGTTTGTGGTAAACAAAATTGTACAAAAAAATAATTTGATTTCAACAACAAAATATTTAATCGCCCCTACACAAATAATTAATTTGGTTGCGTCAAACAGACTTTGTTTGATTCAGCAAAACTTTTTTCTCAGTGCAGGAGCGTTTGCGGTCTTGAAACACCGCGGAATTTCCGATGTTGCATGGGATAATTTGGGATTTGCGATACTGCATTAGTCAAGTATAAATAATGCTCTTTTTTCTATGTATGTACAGTAGTATTAATATTTACGATATTGATAACATAGAGGAGATTTACGGTTAGCTATTTGTGATATGTACATAAAGTGTATTTGAAATGTCGCCTATTTTCAATATTTTATAGAAGCAATATGTCGCAACGATATTGTTAGCATATATCAAAACGGAGTTCAAAAGTGGATACCGCACAGCATTGCCGTCCAGCAACGCGACCAAGACGATAGTTATAATTCTGTCCTCTTACGCTTTACGCTACTGGAACAGTCCAGACCGCCTCAAAAAGGGCCAGTTTACTATACAAGCTATCCAGCTGTCCAAAGAACTACTTGAATATTTTCAAGAAATGCGATTTTACGTCAAAAAATTATCGTAGTTAATTTAGGCTTGTTGGATTTATTAAAAAGTACATTGCGTATGCTTCCACCGACACATTTAAAATTAACATTGCTATTCACGTAATTCTTACGCCAACATTTTTTAGAACGAAAATAACCCTCTGTACACTCTAAATTCGAATCAGTGGAAAACCACTGATTCGCAGTGAAATTCAACTACTTGAATAAGTGAAAATGGCTCCACTTAGAATCAGTGGGAAACCACTAATTATTTCAGCGAAAAAATGTCACTGATTGAATTAGTGACGTGAAACAATTTCACTAATTGAATAAGTGACGCCGACTGCACTGGCGAATTAAAATTTCGTTTTATTCAATTTATCCAAATATATACGTGAAATAAACATACCCACGATAGTTTACTATTTACATTGCGCAATTTACCATAATTTAAAAAAGTAAAAAAATTTCGCGCGTGGCCGGGATTGAGCTCACACACCCTTACCACCACGATTGTGGGCCGTTACTGTACCATCTTGCGTTACCAAGTTAAATTTAGCCCGTATATTAAAGGAAAATGCATGTCTTATATTTATTATCAAAATCGTGAATATTTAAATCGCATGCCCTTACTTTTTGTTTTTGGTTTAATTGGTACCGTTAGAATTTTTAAAACGAATTATATATATATATATATATATATATATATATATATATATATATATATGAGTGCACTCTCTCCATCACATTATATGCCATTTAATCCTTCAAACAGAGCGCTGTGATGATTACATGAAAACGAAATGAAAGACGTAAAAAACGGAATGAAAGGCTGAATGTTCATATTACCTCGTAAAATGGTATTTTAAAGGAGAAAACATCATTTTATAAAGTATTTTGAATTGGTTTTATTTGTTTATTCGTTGTTATTTCACTTGATACGCGTTGTTTAACAGCCACTTTTAAACGTTGTTTGACAACCATTTTACACTAACTGCTCCATCAGTCAAAAATATACCACTGAAAAAAAAAAAAGACTGATGAATCAGTGGAAAATGTCACTGAATCAATAAGTGAAGTAAATCTGGCATTTTTCTACTGATTCATCAGATAAATTCACCGAAGTGACTGTTGAATTAGCAGGGTACTGTTGACTAATTGAAACAGTGAAATACTCACTGATTCACATTTAGAATGTATGTTGCCACAAATTAAAACATTATGTAGAAACACTTTTCCTAGTTTGCCTGCCAGTTTTTAAGTTAAAATAAGTTTAATTATACGCAGGAAATTGTTTTCAAAGTTTGAGTTTAAAAGTGGTTAGATAATAGCAATTATCTATAAATGCAAGTAAAGAAATAGTTTCGTGGGCCAAGATTTTTATTTACACGAATATTTGTTCCATAGGGCATAGGCTATGTATCAAATAGAAATAAAAGATACGGGAACTGGGCGTCTGTCTTCTGTGTCATCTTTATTTTTGTACGTGGAAGTTGTGGACACGGTACGAACGATAAACTTCAGTACATTAAAAGAATACAAAATCGTGTGCTGCTGTTTTTAATAAGTTCCACGTATAGCATGAATTACTAAGTGTCTTTTAACAGACTTACACCACAGAGTATGTGCTGTTCACGGTAAAGTGAGCACTTTTGAAAGCCCACTCATTTGGAATAATAGTCAATAAATATATTTTATTTTAGACTTATGCGTTAACTTCCGAGTGCGATGGAATATACACACTGTGTCTATTACTTACATGGTAATATTTATTTTAAATAGTGGTTAAATGATAAAAAATGGCTGGTACGAAATAAGTAACTAGGGCCTCAAGAGTGCTCAATTTACCGTGAGCAACCTATAGTTAAGAACAGTGAGGTGAAATAGTCCCGTACAACACGTCACCAGAATGGCGTACAACATATGGGAATGCCGTACACCAATCACCACCAGCAACTTGCTTGCTAGCCAGCATCCCAGCTAATCTTGCAGTGCACAGTAGCCACTCAGACACAAGACTCGTTTTCACAGTTACACTGTAAAAAATAATGGGAAAATTAACTGACAAGTGTAAAGTAACATTCGCAAACTTGTGGGGGAAACATAGTTTTCCTTACAGGCAAGGTAAAATTACCACACTCTGGCGTAAAATTCACGAACATGGTAGTTAAAAATTTTATACATGGATGGGGAAATTACCTTACGACGTATTTTCAATAGCTAAGTGGGGGGACGGGGCGAAGAAACAATCATTTAACACACTAATATTCACAAATACTGTCACGCTGTCATCGTGGTGTAATGGATAGCGCATCGGCCTATCGCGATAGAGCACCATAGTTCGCGCCCACGTACTAGAAAGTGTCGAAGAGTTCAGTGTTGAGGTTTTGGTTACTATTCGTCAGGAGGTAGACGTAATAAAAAATTAACAATTGCTAATTATCTGAGATAATTTTTAATATAATTTTATTACACAATATAGTTAATTTTCTCTTACTTGTATGGTATCCCCCCCCCCCACTTTTGTCAGGTACTTTTCCCGCACGATTAAAGAATAATACAAGTAGTAGGGGCTGCAGGGTTCTAGATACAAAGGGATGCCACTTTTATTGATTGACTTAATTAATTTGATATCAAGTTGATTGATTGGATTAAGGATTAATCCAATCTTAATACGATACAAATTATCATATTTTAATCCGATAAAATAGTTTTGATTGATTGATCCAATTAATTTAATTGAATTAATTAATCGTTTTTAATTTTTGAATTTTGTATGAGTTGATAAGTGTATAGTTTGTTTTAAGAGTGGGCTAAGGTACTTATTTTTTTATGTTTTTTTGGAGGGCACCATGGTATGTCCTCACTCTCGGACGTCTGTCGTACTGATATGTGCCTGTGTTGGGGAAGGGGTGTAGATGTGTAGAGGGTCTTAATTTTTTTATTTTTGGAGAGCGGCATGGTAGGTCCTCACTCTCGGACGTCTGTCGTTGTACTGAGATGTGCCTGTGTTGGGGAAGGGGTATATATAGGGATTGTGTAATATAAATTTTTTTATGTTATTGAGTTCCTTCCCATCCGTCAGGTGACTGAGCGCTAAGACACGTCTGCTTCGACTGCCGTCTGGCAGGCGACAGAGATTATGGCGTATTTAATGAAATTATTAGTAAATACGTAATGAATGAAACGAAAAGAGAGGTGAATACACAAAAATTTACATATTGAAATAATTTACAAATCAATAAAAAATGTCCTGTTTACGAATTCACCAGTTTATATAAAGCCTAATTAAATATTTCATTAGAAATTTCAAACAACGTACAAATAGAGATTTCCAACCTCTCATTTTGAATTATACCTAAAACAAAATCAATAACATATCCTATTTCCCTACGAATTATGAGTTATAAAATAATTAAAATTTAACTAGACAATTTAGCATACTATGCATACACGTACGTCTCCCTCTGAGTTCTACACGTACCTTACAACGTTAAATGATTTAAAATCACGTCCATTCGGTCTGGAGGCTATCGTAGGAATGAGTCCAGCGTAGCACTTACTTTGACTTATAAGCTGTGTGTTATAAACAACCAGAGGCACCATCTGATTGTAGATTAATGTTATGGCGGAACTCCTCGACATTAAAATAACTAAAAAAATTACGTCATTAATCAATAAAAATGTCCTGTTTACGAATTCACCAGTTTATATTTTCAATAGCGTACTAGACACACGCACCTATCCCTCATCGTAAAATGTTTGAATAGAAATTTTAAAGCAGAAGCAAGTAGTGAATGGCAGGGAAAACACTTACCGTTTTCCAATAATAAAATAATTTTAACACAAGCTCCGTCGAAAACTTATAGCAATAAAAGTTTAGCGAATCCCGTAATTAACACTCGCAAAGGAAATCACATGTAATTTTATTTTCCGAAATTATTAGTGAAGTTAAATATTTTCCACCGTATTTTACGAATATTAGAAGCGATATTTGAATCCCAACCAGATAATTGAAGAAAGGGCTTAACGAGAATCGCGACTAGCAGTCAGACGTACGGTAGGTACAGGCTAGCCGACACCGAAGTCCGGATACTAACCATCGTCGGGCGAGAGGCCCTCGTCGGGCGAGAGGCCGGCTGTTTGCCGAACGCGTGTGGTGAAGTGGTAGTTTTTAGAGCAGAGACAGGTAACCATGTATTCAGGCCGAGGTTTGACGATAAACTAAAATGACGACTCTGGTCAGGGGTTGGAAGGAGTTCTGCCCTGTCCAGCCGTTGGAAAGATTCCGTTACACCGCTCCCTCCCTCCCACCACTTCCCAAGAAGTGTTTGTTTGTCCAGCTCGAGGGCTGCTTGTCTGCCTCCCTCCCCTCCGGTCGGAAATTTTGAACTCTCCCAGAGTATTGACCTGTCCAGAAAAGTGGTTTGCCGTCCTCTCCAACTCCAGATACTAGCTTGTTTGAATATTTGCTTCCAGCAAAATAAAATTTCATAAGTTCCGCTGAAAAAAAAAAAAAAAAAGATTTCATCAACACTAAGAATTACGTTCCAAATGTCTTCAATCCACTAAATTCAATGAAAATATTAGCAGTTTCTAAGAAATTTTTTAAGTTTAATCCGATAACTTAGAAGAAATTTTAAGTTTAAATTTTATCCCGTTTTCGAGGAAACTTCAAATAAATTTCAAATTCCCACAGCAATCTAATTCTAGGAAAGTAATCCAGGAAACTATAACTGAGTATAATTTCGTACAAGAGACATTTTCACTAAATAAATTATTATGTTTTTTTTTTCCTCATAGTACGTCGTTTTGCAAAACTCATTTCATTCAATTTACTCAAATTTATGCGGCACATAAGTCAACGGTTTTAAGTATGGAAAAAGTACATATTCAAATATTTATGCGTAGCAGAGAAAAAACTTATTTTGCACTTAGAATTTCTTTACGTGAGCAAAGTTCTCATATAAGATTTTTTTGAATATCCCGTCTATCAAATATAGCAGAAATGTGTATATTTTAACAAATATAAAATTATTTTTATTTAAAAATACTACTTTTCGACTTAATATTAATGAAATAGCAGGAATCCAGCCTGAAATTATTAATACCAGAGCTGGCATATGACGAATTCAATGTTATTTCAACAAATTTTCTAAAAGCCCCAAATTTAAGCAAATCTAAAGGAAAACTGCGGCCATTTTGAATCCATATAAGGAGGAATAAATAAATTTTTTCTCAGTGTTAAGTCGTCAGCTGCCAAGGTGACATCGTTGCGTGCATGCATGTGCATTGCATTAGCAGTGTGAAGTACCGAGACTTAGGCGTCTGCATTACATCTGGAAACGATTACAGGCGTTCACAATATCTAGAACAACGCCAGCTGTCCACAGCGTCTACAACGACGCCAGACCTCCACAGCATCCAGAACGACGCCAGGCGTCCACACCACCGAGAGCTACGCGAAGCATACACACCACCGAGAACGACGCCAGGGTCCACAACAGCATCGAGAGTTACGTCAGGGATTATTTCTCTCTGTGGCATCTCGCAACAGGTATAATGCACGAAGGGCATTGCTGCGATAACTGCGATGAGGTGTGCGTAGATGTATTCAATGCGATTCTAGCTTATAGAAAGGCGAAAACGTTTTTCAGTTTAGACTGTCGTCAACTGGGGGTGCTGCCTAAAGAATTTGTCATCACTTTTGTGGCTCACGAAATAATATTTGTCAATACATTCCTTCCTGAACATTTAAGAGCAGACGAAGATATCGTCTCTTATCTTCCGTGTGAAGACTGCCCATACGGAATGCCCGCTTTCGTTAATGATGAGAATCAACAACATATGCGGAGAAATTGTATGTCGCGAAGGTTGGAACAGCTAATAGAAGCTAGGATTATCCCCAATGTTATAATGGACGATTCTGGGGTTGACGAAGGGGCTTCCGAGCCGACCACTGAGATCTTGTAAAAATGTTTCGCTAGTTTATGTACATACTGTATAACTTGAGAGTGTAAGTAATAAATAGCGTAATAATGATGTGCTATGTGCAAGGATTCGAAAATTACTAAGCCAAGTCTTTTTGGTAATTAAAGAACTTGCCATTTCATATGCAACTGATGTTAATGATTCAAAAGTAATACGTTTTAAATCTCCCATGCCTTGGTTTGTTTTAAATCCAGAAATAAAAATGATGTTTCGCCGTCAAACTTACGAAATACACGATTTAAAATGTACATGTGTAGTGTTGTTAACACAATACCCTCGCCTAGGACGAAACGTGAAGTTGGGAATGATAGGTTAGGCAGCTCGTGAAGGCGGTTATTTCACTGTAAAGTGTCTCAGGTGAAGCTGCAGTTAAATAACTTTTATGCAAAAATACAATGGTTTTTGAAATTTCCCCACGACATGCAAGAGGTCTATCTAATCTTCTCAAGTACGCGATTTAGTTAATGAAACAGTTTTAGACTATCACTCGATAGTTCTACTATAATCCCATTTTCACTAGCAGTAATTTCAAATTAATTTATCAAAAAAAGAAATACTATACGTCGTAAAGGAAGGCATAATGTCACAATGAATAGTTATTTTAAAAATGACAAAATATCACTGCAGCAGAATGGCAATTGTTAAGAATCTAGATAGTATATATACACACACGTACACGCATACCGAGAAACGTGAAGTGAATTAACTGTTAGTGACAATGGGCGAAGTAAGGTACAGTCAGTTGACTGCCAGTATGCACAGTTTCACAAAATGTTAATATAATACAATGATTTAATAAAATAAAATATAAATTACAGCATTGAATTTCTAAAATATAAGTGTGGGTATTATTTTCTACAGCCGACAGATTAAATTATCATAATAACATTTGATTCTGAGAGAATGCACGATTCGGGATCACCTTGTAATACAAAAAAAAAAAAAAGTAGAAAAAATGTGACTTCATTCGAGTACAGACTAGAGCTTAAAAAGTGTAACTTTCACATAATTTTGTAATTGGATAACAGTACCTACAATGGAATTCTCCAACAACGAAATACAGAAGGGGGGAGGGGGGACGTGAACACGTATCTCCTAGAGAGAAATCTGCAGGTTGTGAATCCACCTGGTCATGAAGCGACATACTTGTCGCCTGCCCATGATACGGAGTCGTATCTAGATGTAACCGTGGCAACGGCGCGGTTGGCTGGTTGTATTGGGAACTGGAAAGTATCCGATGAGGTTGAGAGTGACCACAAAATGATCATGTTCACCATCCGGATGGATGGTAAGGGAAGGAATAGACCAGAAAAACCTCAATTCGTGACAGCTAAAGCAGATTGCTCTCTCTTCGACAGAGTGCTGCTCAGGGGCTTGAAGGGTTACATGAGGAATCTGGAAATCATTTATTTGGATGAAAGAGCACGGAATCTGGTACGGGTAATAATGGAGGCCTGCGAGGAAGCAATTCCCCGGGTCACCAGAAAGTACCCCCATCATCCCTGGTAGGATGACGAGCTCGAAGTTCTCCGGAGAGAAGTGAAATAACTCCGCAAAAAGTTCAAGAGAACTTATCAGCCGGAAAGAAGACAAGAGAGCCCTAGAGCAGTACAAAGTCGCAAGAACAAAGTACAAATGCAAGCTGAGAAAGAAAAGACCTACCTACAATACTACAGCGGTAGGCTTCGTTGAAATGGGCAGAGTGGGACGAAACGCCACCGACAAACTTCAGCAAGTGAGTCCTCATATTATATCCAGAGCCAGCGAATTTTTGCAAAACACACCGAGCACACATTAGTCTTCAATTTTACAAGGTGATTCCTTTAAAAGAGGCCCCGTGGGACATGTCTGCAACAGCGACAAGGAACGTTGTGAGTGTGTTTCGGTGCATCGGCATGGCGTTGACGGTTCAGCAGCGTATTTTTTGTGGTGGAGACGTATGCACGCCACAGTTCTTGGAAGCGGTGTGCAGAATTGTTTCAGACGGAGTTTTCGGGGGAGGGGGGGTTGCAGTGAAGCCCCGTGCCAAATCAGTCATGCAGAAACTGGTTGCGAAATGGTGTGCAACCGGATCCATCTGAATAAGCAAAAGGTGTGTCGAAAGACTGTCCGCACTGAGGCAAAGGTGGCCGATGCGGCGCAGATAATGACACGCAGTTCACGTAAATCGCATCGCCTCGGCGTTTGTCGCAACAAGTGCTTGTCCCAGTCAACCACTATGTGGATCCTGAAGCAGGACCTGCACCTGTACGAGTACAAATTTACTGTGGTGCATCGGTTTCTGGATGTGAACAAGGCAGCTCGAGTGCAGTTCTGTGAGTGGTTTCTGTCCAATATTGCTCCAGAGGTGTTGCAGGATGGATACGTATTCTTTTCCGATGAAGCATGGTTCCATCTGTCAGGGTAGGGGCAGCGGTGGCACAGTGGCTAGGGAGCTTGCCTCCCACCACGGTGATCCGGGCTCGATACCCGGCAGGTTCACTCCCCGATTTTCGCATATGGGAATCGTTCTGGACGATGCCGCTTGCCGGTGGGCTTTCTCGGGGTACTCCCGCTTCCCCGTCCCTGCATTTCAGCGCTCTTTCGTCCTAGGATCTCACTTCAAGTCATGTCCGGGGATGACAGGCACCTTCGGGCTGGAAAGCCCGTCACTCGGTGAGTGGTGACTAGTCTTGGTCCCCCCCCTCCCCATTTTTTGAGTTTTTGTTCTGTCAGGGTACGTAAACTCCCAGAACGTGCGCCATTGGTCAGGTGACAATCCACAAGTATTGACGGAAGCTCCACTGAATCCTCAGAAACTCGGTGTCTGGTGTGCCGTGTCATCACGCCGTATCATTCCCGTGTTCTTCCATGAGACTGTGAACTCGGCTCATTACATTGAACACAGAGTTTTCAATGTTTTTGGGGAGCAACTGACGGGGGATGAGCGCAACAATGCTTACTTTCAGCAGGATGGAACCACTGCGCATACCGCACGTGCGACAATCACTCGTATTGAGTCGGTTTTCCAGCCTGATCGTGTCATCACCCGCGGAACAAACCAACCTATGCCACCCCGTTCTCCAGATTTATCCGTCTGTGATACCTTCTTGTGGGGCGCTCTAAAGGAATAGGTCTACAGAAACAACCCGCACACACTCGAAGAACTCCAGGCCAACATTATTACAGATATCGGTGCCATCCTGCAGCATGTCCTCGCCCGTGCCTTTCACAACTTTTGGTGTCGTCTGCACATCTGCCTCGAGGTCAATGGCGGTCACTTCCAGCACCTATGCTAGGTATTTTGTTGTCACACTGGACTGTATTTCCTTATTCCCTCGCTCCGTTACACACATGTCCCACGGGGCCTCTTTTAAAGGACTCACCCTCTGTATATGCACTCACCATCCGTATGTATTCTTCCATTGGCTGCTGTCTGTGTGGAAAGCCGTTCCCGTATTTGCTCTGGCCTATGAGGGATACGGCAACTTCGAATCTGACAGCCTGCGATTCATGTGATAGCTGTAGACGCCCGCTAAAACATAATTTAAACAAACGAGAAAGCTAAACGAACTTAGAGGGTTAGGAAGTATATTTTGTCTCGAAAGCTTTTCGCGAAATGTTACTGCCCCATCTCACGAAGATAAGCTGAAAAGACATCTATCAACATATAGTCAGTCGAGATAAATTCCGATAGTATGAAACCACCCCTGAAAGCATAGCTTAAGTAGATACGTATGGCTAGTAATAAAATCATAGCAAGATATGGATGTGTGAGTTTTTTGATAATACATTACTTAAGCAAAGAAAACTTTCCATGAATTATTGCGCAATGTTCTGTAGCACTGAATTGCATCGTCTGGCTTATAGGCTAGGCGTGTGCACTGGGTGCAAACGGTGCTGCGTTCAATGGGTTCAGTGTAATGGATTATCCACCGATTTCTCGCGTAAGTTTATGTGTGCTATGCTATAAGTGTGGCTGTGCTGCATTGAACACACGTCTTCTCCAGTTACTGTTATGAGGGTAGTGTCATAGAATTTTTGTGTTCTTGGTTTATATGGTTGTGTATTCATGTGACAGTAGTACTGGATAGAAAATCTTATTTGATTTATGTTTATATGTTGAATGTTGGTAAGGTCATTGCTTTCTGTCCTTTATTTAGTTCATTATTTTAAATTGCCTTTTTCGTAGTGTTTATTTTAATTAATACTTTAATACATGTTAATATTTGATGTCTTGCTTTTTCTGTATATGCGATTTTTTGGTTTAATCTCTTTCGTGGAATTGTTAAAATGTGTGCAATTTTATTATTCAGGATCTGATTTTGTTAGGAAAAAAGTTATGTCCATGTTTGGTTTATTATTTTAAAAAAAGCGGTAATTCATTAAAAGTGTAACGCCGTAATTAAAATATTTTGTTCGCCATCTTCATGTTTTGAATTGACTTGGTGTGCAAAAGAAGTAATTCATATTGATGAACAAGGAGGGGATGAAGATTTAATCATCAATACAACATTTAATTTGGAATGTGATATTCCAAATTTGGGGAATACCGTCTATCTATCAAGGACTGCTAAAATGGTAAACCTCAACTAGTTATTTTATTTGTACCGAACTATTAATTTAATATTTTCAGTGACATACCAAATTCAAGATGAAAGATGTTAATTTTGAATAAATAAACTATAACTAATTTCACGAACTCTATCATCCCGTGAAAATTTGCACCTACAGCCCAGGCGCCCATATTTACTCGTATTATACCACCGCTAGTCGAGAACAAACATGATTAATGTTAGTATGTTAATGAATGTGGTATGTCACAAAATTGCGGCGCCAATCTTATTTTAACAATAATGATTTTCTCATTCAGATTTGATATTTAATAGTCGAAGTCCGTATATAAATATATATACATATATACTCCTGGTACCAGATATCTGGCTAATGTTGTGGATTATTCTAAATATAACAAAATTAGTTTGTCCAAACTACTAATTATTCGGACCCATTAAGTTTTATATATATATATATATATATATATGAAAATTGGCAACAAACTGCGTGGTCTTCTTCAGTTAATGTTATGAGGGAAGGTACACCCTTCCAGAATTTGCTTAGTCTATATCTAGGTCGTATGAACCTACAGTATATCTTTTATATTTATTCAACGTATAATCACCTGCTGAAGTTCGTTGGTGGAATTCAGTTACACCTGTGTGCAGTCACTGGCAGGGACTGTTATTTTAAGTTAATTTTAAATCATCGACCGGGGTTAAACAGATATAGAAACGTAAATAAAATGCAAACTTTTATTATATGTAGAGACTGCTTCAGTTTGCTTCGTAATTTTTAGGGCAAGTAATATCTCATGAATGTATACTCTAGCTAGATGTCTACCATTGGAAGAGGCACTGGAAAATCAGGGAAATATTTTGTGCCAGTAGATCTACGATAATACTAACATGCTTATTCTTTTATGAATAGATTGTTAAGTTTTCGATTCGGCTAAGTTATTTGCAGACCAATCACAAACGTTCTGCTTTAGAATATCGTAGGAATTATTGGTCCAACGAAATGGGATAGTACCTTCGTACATGCGTGACAAACAATAAGGAAGTAAAACTGTCGGAAATTGCTTGTGTGACACGCCATGCGGGAATTCGAACCAATGGTATAAACATGCAACACTTCGGTAGCAGCTTGATTCCGAGTGACCGATCATCTGACTGAGGCAGAGGAGCCAGTGAGCAAGTGAGCTCAGATCGAGCATGTGTATAGTCCTTTCACGGTTACTTTTAAATTTTCTGAAGCCCTGCCAAACTTATACTTCCAGGACATTACTGCACTTCACGCAAACCGAGCTTAATTGAGTCTGGAAAAGTATACCGGAGGTACAACGCACTGCATTCTTGCGCAGACATTGAAGATCGAGGTCTTGAGAGCCGATGTTGGTGATTGAGGTGAGTATGGAGTGTCGCCGAAATGAAGGGGCGGGGGAAACGGGAGATCCCTGAGAAAACCCGCCGACCAAAGGCATCGTCCGACACGATTCCCACATGCGAAAATCCGGAGTGACCCGACCGGGGATTGAGCCCGGTTCGCCTTGGTGGGAGGCGAACAGGCTGACCGCTCAGCTACTGTGGCCCCAGCGCACACAGGGTAGTAATATTTTGATAAGAACGATTTATTACTGGGCATTACCAACACACATATTTTCTCCTTGTTTTATTCGTATTCATTATAAATTTGAGATTAAATTTATAAATAAAATATAATTCAAAGTTTTAATTAACTAAAAAACAAGGTTATTTCATGATAACAGCAGTGTAAAACACTTATGATATATGACATATTTAATAAACAACCAAGCACGTCATACATGGGATGATTTTTCGAAGATTTGTTTCAAAAAGTGTGAAGAAACCGCGAATATAGACTATGCATGCGAAGTCTTGCGTGACACCGTGTTATAAGTTGAAATGCAACGGCCCCTAACTACCAATTGTTTCTTTATAAGGTGTTTCTGTAGACGTAGAGACGTTGTAGGCTGTTCATTGTAAAATCAGCACTTTTGAAAGCCCTGCTTAAGATCAACTTGTAGGCCCCTTGTGCATTCCTCCGCCGTATGTAAAATTAACATTGCCATGGGTCTGATCATTTTATTTATGCGCCGGTCAAGTGAAACTGTTGAATTATTAGAAAAGTTAATATGTTACAAATCTGATCATTCTTATACTCAGATGCATTTTAAAAAAAATAGAGAGGAAAAAAATAATTTCAGTTTGCACAAATGGTTACATAACACTATCTATGTGGCGTTAAGATATGGAACTATTTCCCATCCCTCATCATCAACTTTACTGGGCTCATGTCACTCAGTGATACCAATTAAAATATTTGCAGGCAGGGGCAGTGGCATTTTTTTTAAGGTTGTTTTCAAAAGTGCTAACTTTATCGTGAACGGCCTTTAGCAATGGGAACTTCATAATCTGGCGACGCCTAGCTGGCATCACGGACACGTAGACTGCAAGCTGTGTAGTGGCGAGGTGCCACATATGTGTTATATATATATATATATATATATATATATATATATATATATATATATATATATAATATATATATATATATATATATTATATATACATATATATTGTTGACAAGAGGGTCGGCGCGGTGCCTCATCCCGCCAGCCAAGAATGTTTACTCCGCCGCCCACGCGCAGGGTTAACAGTGGCCTTACAAACAGAAATATGTGGCCTTGGCAAGATCGCGGGCCTTCCTGTTCCACCCCGTCACCAGGGAAAGAAGGAGAAGTACAAAATGGCTGGGGCAATGGCCGCAACTGTATTCACTGCGTTGTTGGTTCCTTCAACATTTCTCTCTTGTATGTTATTTTCCGTGCTAGTGAACAAATTGCAGACAGTTTAACCAGTTTAGTCACAGTATCTTATGTATATGGGACACTGCAAAAGATGTCACAGTACATACAATGTACACAGCAGAGAATAGTGTCTAGTATGGCATGTCCCTAACGTGTGGGAGACTTTTTTTTTGTCGATAATACAATGTAAAAATATTCTGGTAAACTTCCTAAACTGTGATGGAAGGTTTTAACCTATACACTCTATGGTAATAATACCACACATCAAGCTGCAGATATAGGAATTTTTAGCGTTGCTACTATACAAAGTTGGGAACTTCCATACGCATTTGACTGTTTCCTGAGCAAATGTAGGAACGCTACTGTGAATGTGTAGGGGAAAACATTATCATTCCTGCTTTCTCACTAAGTGTAGTATACACTGGTGTGGTAAATTTCTGAATAATTTCTTAGAGTGTATATTGCAGATTATTGTACTATAGTAGATTAAAATACTTTAACTAGGTTTAAATTAAATCAAACTGTATTAGAAATTGGTAGGGATAGGAAAAAGTCGCGAGTTCAATTTCCTGTAGGCTGGACTCTACAGTCATGTGTATATTCGAGCCTGAGATGCTTGTTCATTGGTTGCTGCCCCACAGAGTAGCCAGTGTTACTGCACACCTGGCAGTATGGCACTCGCCACTTGTTTCCTTGCAAGTCTGCTATTGGCTCAGAGCAATCCAGGGCGTGTCTAATAAACTGCGATCCAATTGCAAAGTCAACTTCAGTGCAAACGTGTTTGACGTCTATCTCGTCTTGAAATGAATTCGCAAAATGTTCCTGTCCCTATAAATTGGTTAAAGGAAGTTTTTAGCCTCGTCTTTAGTCTGTGGAACCGAGACGCCATTTCGCTTCTCTGTACGCATATATTCTATGATTACGTCACAGTGACTGATTTATAAACATGGGAATAATCAGGTATATACTGTACAGAGCTATCACCAGAGTATATCGCAAATTCCACCAGGCGTCATCAACTAGTTCAAGTCCATTCGCGGTTATTTCAGACTTTTGTGAAGCCCTGCTAAAGTTCTACTTCCAGGGTATTCCTCCGCCTCATGCAAACAATGCTTAATGAAGTTTGGAAAATTACACCAAAGGAACAACGCACCACACTCGTGTGCATTCACTGCAATAATATTTTGCATAAGAACAATTTTTAACTTAGCATTACCAACATACCTATTTACTCCTGTTTTTAATTATATCAATTACAAATGAAATATTACAATTAATATATAAAATTAAGTCAAAGTTCAATTAAATAAAATATGATATTTTTTTATTTCAACAGAAGTATAAAACGCTTGTGATACATTGCAATTCTAGGAAAAAAACAAAACACTTCATGCATGGTATGATTTTTCAAATGTTCTAACCAAAAAGTGTGAAACTACTGTCAATATATTTTGTATAATATCTGTTGTAGAAAATTGAAAATTTGACAGATTCATTTTTAGGACAAGCTAGACTTCAAATACGTGTACGTCTCTGTTAGTTCTGCAATTGGATCATAATTTTTTTAGACACTTCCAGGTGAAGTCCAAGCTGATAACAGACCTGTAAAAAGAAGCACATATTCACGAGAGCCACATGGTCTGAGATAAAACTGGCTACACACTCGTGAAACTAAGCTTAACCAAGTCTAGAAAATTGGACAACGCACCGAATTCGTGCGCACTCGTTAGTAATGATGTTTTGCATGAGAACTATTTCTTACTAAGCGCTACCAATACACGTATTTTCTCACTGCTTTTATTCATATTTATTATAAACGAAATATTATAATTTATAAATAAAATACAAATGAAGCTTCAATTTAACGAAAAATATGTTACTTTAATTTTAACAGAGGTATAAAATGCTTTTGATACATGCCATAATTAGGAAATAATTAAACACGTCATACAGGGGGTAATATTTTAGACGTTTAATTCAAAAAGTGTGAAGAAATTGCGAACAGACTATAGTACAGTTGAGTATAGTATAAAGGTAGTTAAAAACGCGAGATTTTCCTGTCCTTAATAATACGGTTACAGTATTGGGGGGGGGGGGCTGCGTGAGGGGAGTGGTACAGATGTGAGGTAATGTTTCCTCCGGGTGCTGCGAGGGGTGCGTTGGGAGGGGAGGCGATGAGGGAGCGTGTGGCTCCCGGCCGTCTGCCGCCGCTGACTCACGCCGACCAGTAATTGGCCGGCCAGGTGAGGGCGCCCCCTCCCCCACACCTACACTGGCTGACATTACTCACGAGGATTGATCGTGCGAGGGAATGCTCGCCACCCTTCCTTACCTACCAACACTCGCAGCTTGTCTCCTCGTCTTTGTTTCCACCAGGCAGCTACACATCTCTCTCTCTCTCTTTCTCTCACCCTCGCTCTCCTCTTTAGTTGCATGCTCTGCGGTACAGCTGCGTGTACCGTAAAGAAAACGCTAGAGCGCACATGCGAGATACAGAGTAGCCACGCTCCTGTATACCAATACCGTTTTTCTATATTGCAAATAGCCAGAGCCACGAGTATTTCGCCAATACATTCGGAGACGAGATAGACTCGAAACACTTGTTCTTTTGTTCTCCTACTGTTGTGATTGGACGATAGTTGTTTAGACACGCCCCGTTTCACTGTGAGCCAGTAATAGACAAGAAGCAGTAGTGTAAGAGAGTGTTCAACAGTCCTGTACAGAGGCCCCGCTTGATCAAAACAACCAATAAGCAAACGATAACGTCTCGCGTGTATAGAGGTCTCTTCAGTCTAGCTTGCTACCAACTCAATCAGCGAAATACTCGGGGCTCTACCAATAGCATCATCGCAAACAACGTGAGTACGATTTGCGAATAAAACGTTGACTATGTAAGTAAGTTTTAAAAAAGTGTTTACACTAATTTAGTGTTTATGCAACTACAATATACCTATTCAAGTTAGTTAAAGTATTTTATTCAAATAAAATGATGGGTCTATTGAGAATGTAAACAAACACGATCATCACTGTGGACGACGTGATTCACTTCTACTGGTGAAGGATGAGTCAATGTTGGAGGACACACGCGCTCAGAAAGGATTACAGCCAGGTCTACCTCATAGATACGTAAACAGAGACGATATGGAGAGGCATGTCCTTTGATGTTGGCGAGCTCGTTATCTGATTGGCTGCACGAGGCTCTGGGGACAGACATTGAGTCTGATTGGCTACTACGCTGAGCGAAAGGTTCCCTGACGCCTGGCACTGATAGGCGAATGACGCACCAATATTCTGCTGGCCAGTGACGCCATTTTGTAGGTGTGTGCGAGTGAAGCTCGCTGTACAAGCAGCTGTTGCACCTCTGTATTATTAACTACTCTGTTATGTAGTAGTTCACGTGTGACTTGGTCGCTGCTGCGCCGAGTCCAGGAGCTAGCGCACATACTGACAGCGCCTTCCCCTCGGAAATGCTGTTGGTAGCTACTGACACAATAACTTTTTCATAATTTGTTGCTTCTTGTGTCATGGACCTACTGAAACCCTTTATTACATGCATCCAAAAGTCACAGTTCTTATAAGAAATTCATTAGTACTTTTCACACCAAAACACTTCCTCCTTTGCAACTCCTGCAACAGAAATTTGATGTGTTCGTTCAGGGGTTAAATATGTTGGTTTAAAACTTGAGATGTTTTTGACATACTGCTCATATCCCTGTTGGATTTAGGCTACTTAATATGGCCTCGGCAGCACTCAAGGTGTTAAATCAGCAAAAATAAACTACTCCGACATTGTCATTTACAGGGAATCATAAGGGCAGGTATGTTGTGTAGGGCCAAGGAATTCTCGCGGGTGCAGTGTCCTATAGGTAGACCTCCCAAGTATTTCGCGAATTCGTTCGGTACCGAGGTCGATTTCTAACACTTGTTCTTTTCTGCTACTACTGTGATTGGGCCGCAGTTCTTTAAACACGCCCCGTTTAATTGTGAGCCAGTAATAAGCAGGAAGCAGTAGTGTGAGTGAATGTTGAACAGTGTTGTACAAAGGCCTCACTAGATCGCACCAACCATTAAGCAAACGATAGTGTTTCAAGTATGTAGAGGACTGTCAAGTCTAGTCTGCTGCCACATCGATCCGCGAAATAATCGGGACTCTATCTATAGGTAGTGACCTGCAAAATTCACGTTATTATTTGAGGACACGTTAAACTTGAAACACGTGCACCTCTGCAATACGTTTTTCATTGGACCATACTTCTTGTGACACGCCCTGGGTGATTCTGCACCAATAAAGGAATACCTAGCAATTGTGTACCCCAGTCACATGTAGTTCAGTCTGAGATGGAGTGACTTCACATCTATGGAGCAGCCAATGGAAAAACAACGCCGGCTCTATAGTGCATAGAGTACTATGAAGTTCAGTCTGATGCCAAATAATAACGCGAAATTTGCATGTCCCTACGCTATAAGTAGAGCCACGAGTACTTCGCGTATTGAGTTGGCAGCACGCTGGGCTGGACAGCCCTCCATACACTCGAGACAATATCGTGTGCTTATTGGTTCCTATTATCAAGTGAGGCCTCTGTACAGGACTGTTAAACACTCACTCACACTACTGCCTAGAGCTTATTACTGGCTCACAGTTAAACGGGGCGTGTCTACAGCACTGTCATCCAATCACAACAGTAAGAGAAAATAACAAGTGTTTGAAGTCTACATCGCCTCCGAATGAATTCGCGAAATACTCGTGGCTATAGCTATAGGCTAAATGTCGCAGTCCTCTGTATTCTTGAGCCTGAGGTAATTTGTTCATTGGCTACTGCCCTAGTGAGAAAAAACTGAAGCGTAGACGTGTCGGAAGTCTTTACTGGCCCTGAAATTTACTAGCGAAAATTAGCGGGCCGTATCTGTCCGCGACGCCTTGCACTCGTGCAGACGGCGCAGTCGCTGTGGCGGGGGAGATACTGAACGTAGTCGTCACGACCGAGATAAGGGGCAGCCACGCGCGTAAAGGGGGTGAGATAATTGCCCACCCCCTCCCACACAAGCCACCCCCGTTAAATAGCTTATTTTCCGGTGGTTCTCCGCCCCCCCCCTTCCCCCGGGGGGGGGGGGTGCACCAGCCACCCTCGTACAAGCTGACACACTCGTACAGTAGCGTGGCCAACACTCTCCCTTGCGGAAGGTGGTCGCGGGGGGAGGAGGTGTCTTGGGAAATGTATGTCACCGCTTACTGTCATCATTATGACATAGACTGGTTACTGCACTGATTTCCTCTTACTACGCGCACTCTTACTCTTTGTCATGAACGGGCATATGAAAATTTTGTGGTTTCAGTAATACGCAGGCTAGACTCCTGTCCTCTACACTGAGCGAAGAGGCTGCTTGAGCAGACATACGTTTATTTGTGTATGGTCAAACAAATATGTACAGTAGAATCAGCTAAATATTTTGTTGAGAGCCAAGTTTTGTTTGGCTCAACACAGAGGTTTTGTCAACTCAAATGTGCATTTATTATTTTATTGTATCAACGGACAATATCGCTTTAATTACTTTCAAAGTTTCGTTTACTCAACAAAAGATTTTTTTTTTTTTTTTGGGGTGAGTACGTTTTGTTTGGCCAAATACAAATTTACATTTTGTTTGCTGTAACTAACCTTTCCCTTTTCAGTGTATATTTTCAAAACCCTGCTCTCTGTTAATTGACTGCTTAGTAATTAACGTGCTTAGTCTTTATTTACGCGCATGAAATTTACTTATTCTCCTGCAAATTTGTAGGTGAGTGAAGTTTTCCAGGACGTGTTTAGAACTTTCATCCAGTTGTTAAAATCCATGCATTTGTTAAGTCTACTTTTATCTCAAAATGAGGATCCTACTAATTAATTAATAACAAACTTAGTAAAGGATTTTTTAAAAATGAATTGTTAGCAGCGCAATTTTCAGTACCCCATGCTGACATTTGCAGGTTTTTCGTGTTATTGCCTGCTGGCATTGTTTCATTGTTTCAATTTTATTCCTTTTTTTTTTTTTTTTTTTTTTTTTGCTCAAAGTATTTAAGAAATAACATTTTCTTGTTTTAGATACAGAAATATTGTACGTCTATATGGTCACGAAATTTGCTACTCCAGCTCTTTAGGTTAGGTTAAGTTGGGTTAAGTTTAGTTAAGTAAGGTTAAGTTAGGTCACATTAGGTTAAGCCATCTCAATAAATGTAGGTGGGCTTAGGTGAATTCAATTACCAGATACCATTTTACAAGGTATAATTATAAAATACTTCATCCTTGTGTAGCAAGGTATAAGCAATTTAACAGACATAACAGTGAAACCTACTACGAGTATGTGCGCTCACAGAAATAAGGCTCTTTAAACCTAATTGATACCATCTTCATGTGTTGGTACAATAATGTTGTAACATAATTTATGCATGAAAAATATCATGACCTACGTGTGGTTAAGCCCAGCAGCCTTGAGCTCGAAATTCCCACTGGCGGGACATTGCCCCAGAGGTCACCTTGTCACGTGAGAACGTTCTCAGGCTGGCTAATAACTATACTGAGGTCCTGCCATCGAAGCCAGTCATTTAGCGGCCGTTTCACAGAATGTGTAACCTCTCACAGGCGCGACGAGGCGAGAGAATGTCAGACACGCGTGACTCCAGCGTGGCGTGCGTAACGCAGTTAAAATTCAAATGAACCAGCGCTAACTATAGGCGACACATGGCAGGGCAGCGCTGGAGCGAGGAAACGAGTAAATGTCGCGGCCCCGTGCTAACAGCGATGACAAAACGCTAAGGTATCCGCAGTTTGTAAACAAGCCAGCTTCAGTGAAGAGGCCCTGTGTGGTCGTGCATGCCAACACGTCAGCTTCGTTTAGGGACACCCGAATTTCGCGAAAAGATTTCCGAACGTGTTAGATTTCAATACCCTACGGACATACCACATTTTTTCTTTTGGTTATTGGTGGCGTGCTTTAGTGAGAAAATCTTCTCCTACTTAACTGGCCAATCAGAATTAGGCAACTTCAATACTGTGCGTCTTTGATTCGCGGGCATACAACTAACACGCTACGGAAATAATACACTCACGAAAGTGGATGTATGTGAGCTAAAGTGTTATGAAATACAAATGGTAGTGAAATCTTTTAGCGAAATTCGGGTGTCCCTACTAATGATTTATCACGCTGGGTTAATAAACCCTGTACTATCCCGAGAATACTCGTCGTTTACACTCGACAACTCACAGACTGGGTAAAATCACGGTCGGCGCTGTGCAAGGTGAGAAGCTACCACCAATACGGATATGGTTATAGAGCACTTTAAGGATACAGAAATCAAGCCGCCACCTGTACTGCTAACTCCAAGGGGCCACGTTGGCTAAGCGGTTAACTTGCTCGCCTCCCGTCAAGACGATCCGGGTTCAATTCGCGGCCGGGTCACTCTCGATTTTCGCATGTGGGAAACGTGGAGGACGATGCCGTTGGTCAGCGGGTTTTCTCGGGATCTCCCGTTTCCCCCGCCCTTCCATTCCGGTGCTGCTCCATACTCATCTCAATCACCCTCATCGACTCGCAAGACCTCGATGTTAAGAGCCGTCTAAATCTCTTCACTTCACTGTTAACTCCAGCCGCAGACGCCAGTAGAATGGCGTCGCTGGCCAGCTACATGCAGCCCGGCCAATAGGAGGTATTTTGCAGCACGCAGTAGCCAATCAGAAGCGTTCCATTGTCTCACACAACCGACCAGTAGGGCCACTGAATTTTTGCAAATAAATCGGAACACACAGTAGACTTCAATACCATGTAGGCATACACCTCGGCTGTTGTCAAACCTCCATTGGAAATTGGTGTTTCCGCATTTGACCGAGCCACTCAGGATTCCGTAACTTCGCCAGTGAACAATCGTGATTTTTGCGCAAGCAGTTAACACGCACCAGAACACTCATCAGCTAATCAAATAAGCTGGACGACTCCACAGGGCTTTGAGCTGTATCCTGTCTCGAAATATTTTCGCGAAATATCAGCGAATGGGTACTCCCACATGAAAGGAACCGTCGTGCAATTTCTCTTATGTCCAGGCAGGTCAACTTACCTGTACGGTGACAATACAATAGATAGGACTGGGACACTCAGCCTATATGGCCTTCCGGGTCTTACAAATATAATTTAAATTCAATATCTTGCTATTTCTCCACAATAAATTTAAATATTTTATACTCTTAATTTAAAATAGCTTTACCACTGCCAAGAGACGTCTTATTAATTTTAAATATCGAAAATATTTATGAAATAAAATATAAAATTATAATCATTAAATTCCAACCATAAAATAAATTATTTTATAAATAAATTAAAAACCTACAAATTTCCTTGTTTGGCTTGGAAATTTCATCACCAGAGAGAGGTGACCATTAGCCTGAATCTTTATTCAGTTGCCTGCGGGGAGCCAACGCGGAGGCTGCCACCTAGACCCTGATCTCCCTCCAGTTCCTGCAAGTATCAGCAATATCGGCTCATAAATTTAGAAGTTAGACTCCAGCGCAACCTATCGGAACCTTACCTACCGAATGCAAAGCACAATAAAACAATTTCCATTATATCAACAAACATTTCCTTCAAGTATGAGCAAAATCGGCTCATAAATATAGAAGTTAGACTCCAGCGCCACCTACCGGAATGAAACATAGCTAAAAACATTGCTCGCCACCTCAATAACGGTGTGAATATGGTCTCAATTGGCCCAGTGGTTTGCCAGTGATGGTGCGGTTTAGTCATGCCCAGTAGATTTTATATATAAAGATATTTTGTAGTCAAGACCCCAAATATTCTATTTTCTCCCATAAAAGCAAGGCTTTCTTTGTTCAGTGCCAGTCTTGCCAGCAAGCGTGGCGCTACCGGGGCCCTTGCCTATTTACCTAGGGGAGGATCGAGGTGGGTCCCCCCACAACGGTGGACAGCAGCCTGGTGCCAGCTGCAGCCCATAACACTGCCCCCTCCTTAAGTCACAGGGAGAGCAGAGCAATCGCGCGGTGCCTGAGAGGCGCGGTAACTCAGCAGACAAGCCGAGCTGGCGCACTGGTAGGCTGGCGGCCTGGATATAAGGCACTCAAGCAACAGGTCACCGGTTCGTGAGGGAGACGACGAGCCTCGGGACACGACGGAGCGATGGCCCTCGAACGAGAACCGATTTATGTGAAGACAATAATTGGCCAGTGGTAAGTGATTTTCTAGTCGAGAGTGTGAGAAGGGTCTTGGCGGTTTGAGGCTATGCAATGCTGTTGCCTGCTGCTGGCAAACAAACATTGTACAGTTGGGTACTGCCTGCGGTATAGAAAAGTACACACTGTTTTCGTAGGTTCCTTTGTTTAAGTTATTTTACGGATTATGTAAGAAATACGATAAATCTTCTCTGTTGCAGTACCTGACACTAACATTCAATCTATAAGCTAAAAGGTTAATGCTCTTGTTGGCGTGACTTACGTGCTAAACCTACGTAATCCATGTTGCACTTTAATGATAAATATGACCGGTACTTTACACAATGACTAACGTTGGGAATGTTTTCCGTGTCGGCTGTATGATTTGTGAAAGGTTCTGTACCTCCCGTTTATGAATGATTGGCGCTAAACCGAGCTCATAGCACGCTGTTCGATGTTTGCATGAAACTTGCTTGGTCTTAGCACAGTGGAAATCATTTCAACAGTTGAGATCAAGAATGGCTGAATGACTAATACAGAGTTTCTCGTTTTGTTACACTAGCCAATACGCGATCAGACGGTTATCTCTTAACTTGCGCAAGATTTTAATTTGAAATCTCGCAACACGTGAATTTTGACTTGACAAGCGCTTATAATTAACTCTTTGTTGTGACTTGCAGAGCCTACGAGACCAGTGCCTGTTGGTTCAGATGGGCCAAGCTGCAATATCAGCCAACAGCATCGCCTAAAGTTTGGCGCCAGTTTCTGAACACACACAGTGCCGGTCATAATGTCACCTATTCTGCAGCAAGCCGTCAATAAACGTCTAGACTTTCTCAGGGTGACATGTCGAGGGTTAACAGAGTCATTCAGGCAGGCGACAGCCTGGACAGGCGACAGCCTGGAAGCACTCCGAGAGCTATCTTTCTAACTTGACGTCTTCGCAGTCCGTCGATTTTCATCTCACACGCACGCTGCCGCCTATAGTTGATGCACGATAACTTCCTACTTTTCTGAAGCCCTTCTAAGTTCTACTGCCACTATATTCTTCCACCTCATTCAAACAAAACCTAACCGAGGCTAAAAAATGACACCAAAGGGACAGCGCAGCGCATTCGTGTGCACTCAGTGTAATAATATTTTGCATAAAAACTATTTGTTACTAGACATTACCAACACACCTCTTTTATCCCTGTTTTTATTCATATGAATTACAAATGAAATATTATAAATCATAGATAACATATTAGTGGAATTTCAATTTAATATAAAATAGCTATTTGTATTTATATTTAACGGAAGTACAAAACAACTTGTGATACATGACATGTTGAGGAAAGAACCCAGCATGTCACACATGGGGAGTTTTTTCAAAGGTTTTGTTTCCAGTTGTGGAGAAAACGGCAGATTAATCCTTACGTTTTACATTTAATTTACGAAATAAAACGCGCACATAATACGCGATGAACAATTTAGGAATCTACCTACTTAACTACATGATGCAACATCGATAGCGCCCGCTGTAGTTTACACGTGCAGAGCGCCATGTACATTCGTGAATTTAGGTAATTTATCGTAACTGTTCAATGAAACCATTGTCCGTCTTTCACCATAGTAACAAGTCCCGGGTTTTGTGGATTGCCTACCTGCCAGGCCACTCGCTTTCTGTTTAGAATGATGTCGCCATGGATTTCTTGCAAACGGTTCACCTGAGAGTGTTCGGCCAAGACGACCTTTTATATTAATGTAGACGCGCTGATTAATAACTGCATACAATAAATTGCTTACAATTATCTGTTAACACGATTCGTGCAAACACAAGGTTGCAACCCCCATTTATCCAATGTAAGGGGATGCTATTACCAACCACGTTTCTCGAGGTGAATGACCTCCATTATACAAAATACTATTTGCCGATTAGTCGCTTAGTCGCCAGTAGTTTCTAAAATATTGAACTTAAGACATTTCAAAATCCGACTTTTGGGGGTGCACAGCTCCCTTAATAATCAATTTCGGAAAACGTGGTTCTTACATTTTCTCTTACATATTCCTAAGGAATCATCTGCCGGCGTTTGTCGGTGTCATTCAGACTCATCCTGTATAGTCTACTGGAACGATTCCAGCTCAGTGTGATTTCTAGTGTGCACCAGAAAGATCCCGGAATGACACTGTTATAAAGACGATGCCACCAGAAGATGTCGCAGTGGAGAGAGTGGAATGATGAGAGTTGAGCGGTTCTTGACTTCAAGAACTTGAGAGCCGACGAGGGTGAAGTGAGGTGAGTATGGAGCAGCGCCGGAATGACAGGACGTGTTGCATCCTACAAAGATAGTATTTCCTTCGCCTAACCTAAAAACAACATCTTCGATTGTAGCCGTTTTGATTACCTTGGATGACGACGAAACGCATTGGATTGTGGGCCATATCGGCGTTGTCTGCAAGGAAAAGGTGAGATGAACACAGCTCTTTGCAGACAACACAGAGAACTCAGAAGCCGCGTGGCAGCGACCTGATTGGCTGTTGGTGACAACTTCTCTGTCTGGTCGGCGTGATTTGCAAATGTATAAGTCCACCTTTATAGGTTTACTGAGGGTGTCCACGATAGCAGACCGTTAGAAACACTTCCTTTCTCCCCCACCCCTTTTACCCCTTGCTATAGGCCTACATGATGAATATCTGAGTGGGCAAAATACAGTGGAAGTGAAGTGAAACAGCCAATGAAACGTTCAACTCTTCACAACTAGTATGTTGGAAACGATGTTACAGCCACATAAATCCACAGTTTTTGTCAGAAGTGTGGAAATATTTGCTTGATTTCTATGATTTTTTTTTCTTGGCAGGCAGAGACGTCGCTGACTCGCCAGTGAAGATGGCGGCTTGGACGAGATCGGCGGCAGGCGATACTGACCACTAAGGGCGCGCGGGGAAGACGTATCTCGCAGGGGATAGGGAACAAAGCCACTCTCTGTCCCCTGCTAGTTTGTCGGCCCCATTACGCCGCTTCGTGCTCAGGGGTTTGGGCGGTGGAAGGGGTGCATTTCAATGCGCCCGTCGATTGAAAACTCGTTTAATTTTCTCATCGCGCGACGCAGCGAGGCCAGGCCGTGTCAAGTACACTCCGACTCGCAACACGCCTAACTAGCTAGACTCCCGCTGACAACACCTCGTTAGCAGCCGCAGCTTCTTCAACCCCACTGCCGCCAGCTGCGCCAGTTTGTCGTTACACACAGTCCTTTAACTTGACTAATTGCTGGAGGCCGTAAACATTCGCGAGCTCGCCGACATGTAGACTACAGTTCACAGTTATTTTGATACTCAAGTAAATATAATTACTTACTGGCTGTGTGCACACAACAAATCTACACTGTAAAAAAATTGAGGTATAATTCCCCTACGTGTAAGGAAAACTAATTACCTATACATGTAAGGTAAAATTATCTGTCAAATGCGGAGTAAATTTACATAACAAGTAAGGTACTATTACCTAAACGTACGGAAAGTACCTGACAAAACTGGGGGGAAATTACCTACATGTAAGAAAATATTAACTATATTGTGTACTAAATTTATGTTTAAAACTACACGGGGTATTAGTTCTGTTAAAATATTTATTGCCTATCCTCTGTGGAAGAATAACCGAAACCTTAACTCTAAAATCCTCGACACTTGTTGGTGGGTGGGCGCGAACCATGGACCTCTATCACGATAGGCCGATGCTATATCCATTACACCACGACAACATGAAAACAATGCTGAAGAGATGCACGCGTCGTAATGTAATTTTTCAATCTATTTATGGTATTTTCCACCGCTATGTACGAGAATTTTATTCTAGAGTGCGATAGTTTTACTTTATACGTAAGGAAAACTGTGTTTCCCACACAAGTTTGCGAATATTACCTTACACTTGTCAGGTAATTTTACAATTATTTTTTACAGTGTAATGTTATTGCAACAAAATAACTAACATTGAGGCAGTTCTTTAAGAATTTATGTTGTAGTAAAATAAAGAATGTGACAGAGTGGATAATGTTAACAATTTACATAGTCTTATATTACTATAATACAAATAATCTGTTGAATTGTTAATGTTAATAAAGCCTCTAACTAATCATGCCGCAACCAAAAGTTGTATTACGCTAAAAGTTAACGGGGGAAAATCTAATATTTTGTGTCGCTGAAACATTAAAAGAAATGCCCAACCAACGATAACATCGTAAAATGAAACAACTGTATTTAAATTTTAAAGCAAAGTTTGAGAACTAACTGCAGATTAGACGAGCTCTCAAGCCTTGCAAAGCTTTTACGTGTTCCAATTACGCATATATTAAAGAGCATAAAATATTTCCACGTAACTAAAAAGAACTATAAATTGTAGTTATACAGTATGATTCTCAGTTAGACCGACAAACTTCGGGAGGTCATTCTTCATGAAAAAGTTAAAGGAAAACATATGTGATACTTTATAACTAAACCGAATGTTAAGGGAGCTATGAGCCCTTAAAAAACTAGATTTTAAGCCGTATTTGTTCAATATATCGGCTCTTACATTGAAGGTCCCGATAGCATACAATAATGTTCCGAGAGTTGTCATTGTATTTTACTTCGTTACCAATATCTTGCCCAAATACGGTTTAAAACATAATTTTTTAAGGGCTCATACCTACCTTAATATTCGGTTTAGGTATAAAATGTCACATATGTTTTCCTTTTACTTTTTCATGACGAATCAGCTCCCGAAGTTTGTCGGTCTAATTGCGAATAATCCTGTATATTGCTGAATACCCATAATGTGAAACCAAATCAGACATGTTAAAATCTAGCAGTTGATAAGGAGTCAGGTTCTCTAAAGTGGAGATAGTCAAGCACTGACAGTCGCAAAGCACTCGCGAACTCCATACGCACACGCCAGCAATATGGCGTCATTAGACAGCAACGTCGGGACAGCGTTCGCCAATCAGCGCCTGCCAACTGACTAGCTAATGGGCAGCTCAGCCAGTGGGGAACCTTCTGTTGTAACATGTATAGCGAGTCAGACGTATGACCTGTTTCTAGAACTACGCGCAGCCAATCAGTATATGGGTATGCTATCATCATAGGAACCGCCTTGTATACTTACTTACTATGCAATCCAGTCAATAAGACCGTGAACGCCATGGTGCGTGGCTGCCTGCACTTGAGGTCCAAGTCAGTCCACGGACTTATTGAACGTCGCGGTGATGCGAGGTTGCCGACCCCTCGGACGCGTCAGTCCACGCACTTATTGGATTGTGGTAGTATATTATTTTAGGAGTTGAAACGAACAAATAGTTTGTTCGGAACTGTACAAATGTCAGTGCAACGCACCGTCATATTTCATGACCAGTGAAAATGTTCTTGTGTTACATGTTGTTGTCAGCAGTTGTTTACAAGTCTGAGTAAATAGTCACAACAACAAATTATGTCTCCCAAATGTTAATGTTTTCTCTTTCTGAATTCTGTCTTCTACTGTGTACAGTGTGCCACATTATATCCACTTCCTGATTAATGTCCGCTATATCGACCACCATGGCGGAAAAGATTAAGAGGCACTCTGCACCGAGTACCGCGCAAGAGACGAGGGAAGAATTCTCTAACATTATCTCGGCCACCGGAACACTTTCATTTGTCCTGTCCGGCAGATACATGCACACTAAACTTTGGGACCAGCTAAACACTCCTTCCTCCGCAATATCACTTTTGTTAAGATTACGTACGTGATTCAGTAGAGAATAATTATAAATAGTGTGCACCAAGCTTTAGAATACACTCCTCTGTTTGTACAGCTATTTTGGCTGTCGAGGATGAGCCGCGCCATTGTGGAAGTGTTCTCCGACGTTCGCCTCGCAATTGCAGCAGGTATCATCAAGGTTTCAATACAACCCTGATGATGTCTGCTGCAACCCTGATGATGTACTACAGCCCTGATGATATACCGCGACCGTATTGATATACTGCAATCCTCATTATGTACCACAACCCTGAAGATGTACTCCCTTATGATGTACTGCAAACCTGATTATCTACTGCAACCCTGACGATGTATTGCAACCCTGATGATGTACTGCAACCCTGATGCTGTACCACAACCCTGATGTACTACAAACCTTACGATATACTGCAAACCTGATTATGTATGCAACTCTGTGATGCACCGCAACCTGATGATATACCGCAACCGTTATGACTGCAACCGTTATACTGCAATCTAATGACGTACCACAACCCTGATGATGTACTGCAAACCTGATTATGTACTGCAACCATGATGATGTACCGCAACCCTGATGATTTACTGCAACCTGATGATATATGCAACCTGAATATGTACTGCAACCCCTGATGATATACCGCAACCCTGATGATGTACTACAACTTTTATGAATTACTGCAACCCTGATGATATAGGGGAAACTCGGATAATTTGGCAATTTTTTTTTTGTTTTGTAGTGTTTTCGTCTAATTTTTTATTTTTTTTTTTTTTCTCAAAGGACAAATTCAAGGAATATGATAAACATTATTAGTTTAGCATGTTTTCATAATAATATATATTAAGATTAAATCTCTCTTAATAGTTTACATATTTTGTAAACTAATGTCATAAGCATGTAATGATATAAAACCAGGTAATTTGGCAGTAGTATAAGGGTAATTTGGCAGTAGTATTAAGGGTAATTTGGCAAGTAAGATTATCTAAAGGTTGTAAATTTGCAGGTTGAGTATAAGGAGTTATTTTGGACAGTAGTATAAGGGTAATATTAGGCGTAAGTTAGTGTGACCAAATTTGTACTCAAACTATAGCCTCATCTCCCATGGCTTACAAAAGTCATAACGAAATACAGGTAATGAACTCTGACTAACAGTTTCCATACATTTTTCAGTCTGAATCACCAATTCAACCGAGGCATTCAAATTTATGACGATACCGCTTAAAACCTTGGCAAACTTCGTGATACCACATACTTCATTTCACACACTGAATCCCTGATTCACCATTTTTGTCATTGGCAAATAATCCCTGGCAGCTATTGCAAACTGTTGTTCTTTTTCTTTGACTGAATTCCACTAGTAGATGCTTTTGTATGAATCACTTCTCTTAAACCTGTTATTTTTTGGCTTCTAGTGGCCTCAAGTGAAGGACTATCCACTGCCGATTCTAGAAACTCTTCAAGGGATACATTATCACACTGCTGCTCCAAAGGGCTATCTTGTGTATCGAAAACGCGCACTTTCTTTTGCTGCACTCTTTCTTTGTTGAACCCGGTGGAATTGTTGGGGGAAGTGGAATTCGTGCTCTTATTTCTTGCAAACTTGTCGCACTGGGAAATTCTGAGGAACAGAAAACATCTTCGTGAAGTGCATTCCTCTCGAAAGGAAGTATTCCAGCGTGTTTAAACCCACTGGTTATGTTCCTCATATTGGCTGCCTCGTGAAAAACTCCAGTAAAGATGAGAAAAAATATTTTCTTGTTGGCTTCCTCCCATGCCAGACCAGGAACTCCTTAACAGATTATTTCCACTTAGCCTTCATCGGACTGAAGATGGAGACATCAAGTGGTTGTAGGATGTGTTTAGTGTGTGATGGAAAAGTCAGAAAGATCAAATTCTTCTCTTCCCTGAACTTTATAACCTCTACAGACATGTAGCTGCAAAGTGAATCAAGGATTATGATGACAGGTCTTGCTGGAGGAATATTTTCTTCAAAATGATTCATGAACTGAAGAAATATCTCTGAATTTATCCAACCGTTTGGAGAAACACACACCATTGAATTTGCAGGGGTAATTGTACTTCAAATCATCGGACAATCTCTCTCCCTTGAATATGGTTAAACATGGACCAGCTTGTCCTGCGGCATTCACAGTAAGAATCACTGTGGTAGTCTCGCCGCGCTCTGCTGCCGTCTATTGGTGGACACGTTTCCGTCCTTTCAGGGAAACTATTTTGCCTGGTTCGTTCACAAAAGTAAAACCACTTTCATCCAGGTTCAAAATACGGTTTGGTTTATCCTTCAGGCTATGTTTTTCCAACGTGGCACCAGAACATAGTAAAATTCATTAATGACTTCTTTCGAAATTGAAGAAGCTCTGTTAACGGATAAGTTCTCTGCAGCCTCATCACTAGACCATACCGTTCCTTAAATGAAATCCACCAATCCCAGCCAGCTACTTCTTCTTCCAGATTAAAAGGATTTTTTCTACCACTCTTTTTCATTATGTCAAACGCCTGACGCCTAAAATCCGTAGCCCACAAACCAAATCCAATTTTTGCATCTTTATTATGTAGGCTACCAATGTTTGTTCCTCGGCAGCTGTAAGCACAATAGGCATTCCTTTCTTCGCAATAGCAACATCATCTGGTCCAGATTATGGATTCAAATAACGCTTTAATGTGTTGAAAGGCACATTACACTCCTGCGAGGCTTTATAAACTGACCAACCATCTCGTAGAACTCATCCTACAGCAAAGCGCACGTCATGAGGAGTGTATTGTGAATATTTCCCGCGTTAGAACACGCTGTCTAATCGCAAAGCAGATGTAAAAAAAAAAAATGTAACATCGTAGGGCTCTCCAACTTCGCGTTCACAGAAAACCCGCTAAATTCTACAATAGGCTTTACTTTTAAATGCTAAGAAAACTATATCGTGAGCTAAGCTCTCAGACGTGTCAAACAAAGCATATTATAACGATCAAAAACTTACCGGAAATCCTAGATTCTCTGCTTCAAAACACACTCTGATTAAACTTCGTGTCACTAAAAACAACAAAGATATGACTTCTTTCACAACATGCTTCACTATGTGAATGTAACTGAAAAAAATATACGACGTGCTTGTGTTAGTTTACAAATGATACACAGAGTATCGTAGCTGTAGCTTGCGAAACAGTCAGATACTCTCCGCCAGGTGCTGCACTCTTTTGGCAATACTAGAAACTATGTCGGAAACATCGGTGTATGTTGGAAATAGAATAAATACAATATAGTGCCAAATCACCCGTTCTGCCAAATTTCCCGAGTTTCCCCTACTGCAACCCTGATGATATACTTCAACTCTGATTATGTACTGCAAACCTGATTATGTACCGCAACCCTGATGATGTACTACAACTTTTATGATTTACTGCAACCCTGATAATGAACTACAGCCCTTATGATGTACTGCAACCCTGATGATATATTGCAACCCTGGTTATATACTGCAACCCCTTGATGATATACCGCAACTCAGATGATGTACTACAACTTTTATGAATTATTGCAACCCTGATGATGTACTGCAACGCTGATGATGTACTGCAACCCTGATGATATACACCAACACTGATTATGTACTGAAACCCTTATTATGTACCTTAACCCTGATGATGTACTACAACTTTTATGCATTACTGTAACCCTGATGATGTACAACAACATTTATGAATTACTGCAACCCTGATGATGTACTGCAACCCTGTTGATATACCGCAACCCTGATGATGTACTACATTTATTATGGATTACTGCAACCCTGATTATGTACCGCAACCTCGATTATGTACCGCAACCCCGATTATGTACCGCAACCCTGATGATGTACTACAACTTTTATGAATTAATGCAACCCTGATGATGTACTACAACCCTGATGATGTACTACAACCCTGATGATGTACCGCAACCCTGATTATGTACCGCAACCCTTATGATGTACTACAACCCTAATGATGTACTACAACCCTGATGATGTACTACAACCCTGATGATGACCGAAACCCTGATGATGCCTGCTGCAATGCGAGGCGAAACGCCGGAGAACACTTCCACAATAACGCGGCTCAACCTCGACAGCCCAGATAGCTGTAAAGACAATTGCGGCGAAAGCCTCCAAACATCTTTGATTAGTGCTACTGCACAGTTTGGCATTTTTGTACATTTTGCAAACAGTTCTTTGGAAACTATTTGTAAATTTTTTTTTTAACTTACTAAAGACGTTGTGTATGTTTACAGGACATTGTTTTATGAAACGTATAAACTAAGTTAGGTATATCCTTTTTAATAGTAAGTATAAACTCCACAATACTTACTTGTTAACTCACAATGCTATATTTTTTAATTTCTACAGCAAACTGTTGTAAAATTTGTTTTAATTTTGCTTAGGTGTTACAAAACCAATCTTGGTACACTCTAACATTGAAACAGTTAAAACTGCTCCACTCGAATCACTGAAATTCTACTGATCATTTTAGTTTCTGGTATTTACTGATTGAACAATGATTTCAACTGATTCCTAGTGAATTGCTCTAGCCTGGCAGTAAAACTTCAGTGCATTACAGTCATTCGCCATTAACTGAGCAATCAGTTAAATAGTTCTACTGATTTAAATCGCTGGTTAATATTTAGAGAGTAGCTAGTTATCAAACAATTGTAAACATACGAAAGTTGGTTACTGTGTTGGTTGGTAACGGAGCCGTCTAGTGGTCTAGGTACGTGAACTCTCTCGTATGGAGTCGCGCCTTAGAGTAATTAATAATACAGAGGAGTAACAGCGTCTTATACCATGCACTTCAACCACACACGGGGTCGCGGTGGCTGAGTTGTTATTATGTAGGAATCTTGCCGGACGATGCCGCTGGTCGGCGGGTTTTCTGGGGGATCTCCCGTTTCCCCCGCAATTTCCTACCGGCGCTGCTCCATTCTTACCTTAATTACCCTCACCGGCTCTCAAGACCTCGCTGTTAAGAGTTGTCCAAATCTCTCCACTCCACTGTTTTGGCCGGCGACGGTGTTTTGATGACGGTACGTGAACGCTCTCGTACACAAAGTCGCGTGCTATGTAACTGCAGTAGGCGGGTGTTGGGAGTCCTTTAATCGTATCAGCTGCAAGTCTCCCCCCCCCCCTAACTCCCGTGGCCAAGAAGCGCCCCCAGCTGTCTGGGCGATAGTCGTGTGCGTATCGCGCCGCTACAGGATGTGCCCGCATGGCGCGCCCACTGCAACACGTGACGTGCAGGTTCCTCAACCTGCGCATTCCGTTCTGCTGGCGCCCACGCGCGCGTGACGTGGTTCGGCGTCCACCTTACATCCTCCCTCCTTCACACTTCGAGGGCAACACCCTCCCGCTCACAGGCTCCTCAGCTGGGGTCCCTTTCTTAACAGCTGTTCACGGCAAAGTGAGCACTTTTGAAATCAACCTTGGAAAAAAGTCACTGTCCCTACATGCAAATAATTTAATGGGCGCACTGAGTGACATGCGCCCAGTAAAGTTGGTAACGATATATCGGAAGTAGTTATCTTAACGTCGAATATAAATTGTTAGATAACTATTTCTAGTAAGTTAAATTATTGATTTCGCTTTTATTTTTTAATGCATCGAAGTGAAAAAATAAGCATATTTTTAAAATATTTACATTATAATAATTTTACAGTTTCACTTGACCGACGATAGAATTACGTGATGAGACCCATGGCAACGTTAATCTTACGTAAGGCGGAAGAATACACAACGTTTATACAAATAGATCTTAGGGCTTTCAAAAGTGCTCAATTTACAGTGAATAGCCTCTTCCTTCCCTGCCGTGGCTCAACTGCCATGTGGCTAACACCCCGCTTTTTGAGAGGAGAAGTCCACAGATACATTTAACTAACGCATTATCCCGAGTATACCACTTCACTTGCGACATGTTGAGAGCAGAGTGTTTTAAGCCATGACCGGCGCTGCTGTGCAAGTCCAGAATGCGAGTGAGGAGATTCGGGCAGCTCTTAACAGCGAGGTCTTGAGAGCCGATGAGGGTGATTGAAGTGAATATGGGCGTCGGCACCGGAATGAAGGGGCGAGGGGAACGAGAGATCCACGAGAAGGCCAGCCGACTAACGGCATCGTCCGGCACGATTCCCACTAGCGAAAATCCGGTGACCATGCCGGGGATTGAATCCGGTTCGCCTTGGTGGGAGGCGAGCGTTCTAATCGCTCGACCGCCGTGGCCCCGTAAGCACAGAAGCTAGCAACAACACAGACAGCAACTTTCCCCGAGCAGTGATACTGGTTACTGACGATACACCATTTTTTTTGACGTGGTAGCGTCTTTAAATTTGCGACCACAGAGGAAGGCAATCCAGAAAATCCGATGATAACAAAATCGGGGGATACAGTTTGTCATTGCAGCTCCGAATATATCGTCTACATTCAAAATTCAGTTACACCACTCGATTGCCAAAGGATCAAAGAATATGTTACTTTGAGTGAGGATTGCAAAGCATCGGGCGTTGGGATTGAGTTCCTTTCGTCGCGTCTCATTACTTCCACGTAGTATAACTTTTGACTAGAAAAAGCTACGACGCTCGTTTAAGTTTCAATCGACAGCTCTCGTCAATATCAATCGATTGCGTGTATAAAAAACATTTGTATGGCGTGGTTATGGTGAAATTGTATCCGTTTAATGTAAAAAATTAAGAAAACTAAATACAATTTATGCCTATACTCGTCAAAAAGCCACGTCGAAAAACAGAAATCGTATACGATTGGAAAGAGCATCTCAAAAGTAATCCAGTGATATCCATAAAACCCCATATGACCGCGTGAATCGGTGCTGGGAACGTAAAATAAATACCAAGACGTTCAAGCACTTCAAAACAAACGGCCGTGTGCCCAACACAGCCAAGCCTAATTATTATAATTGGTTGCTTCTTGTGCCGTGGAGCTACTGGAACCCATTCCAAAGGGCCCAAAGTACAGTTGTAGTTAAGGGTAGGGCCACCTGTTTTTCGCGAAAAGATTCACGCGAAGGCTAGACTCCAATGTCCTACGGCATACGTGCAGTTTTCATTTGGTTATTGACCACGTGTCTTTGTTGGGAGACAGTTCCTTACCTGACTGGGCCAATCAGGATTAAGTAACCCCAACAGTGAGTGTCCGTGATTCCCTGGCAGACACATTCAAGGCGTAACAGTTAAACTCAGCCAATTACAAAAGTAGATCTGAACTCTAGTGTTTTGTAGTACATGTTGTCCTGAAATCTTTTCGCGAAAAACAGGTGACCCTAATTAAGGGCAGTGATATTTCGCGAAAATATTTCGAGACAAGATACAGTTCAAAGTACTGTGGGATTCTCCAGTTTATTTGATTTGCTGATGTGTGTTCTGGTCCTTGTTAACTGTTTGCGCACGAATCACGAAGGTTCAGTGTCGAAGTTACGGAATCCTGAGCAGCTCAGTCAAATGCGGAAACGACACCAGCTGCCAGTGGAGGTATGACGACAGCCGAAGTGGTATATTCTGACTTATTCGCGAAAATTCAGTGGCACTAGTTATAGAGTATTGTTTCTTCACACTTTTTCAATAAAACGTTTGAAAAATCGCCCTATGTAATGTATGGCATGCTTGATGCTTTCCTAAAATTAACACGTGCTTCAAGATTTTTTTATACTTCTTTCAACACAAATTTATTGCCCTATTTCAAGTTAAAATGAAATTTTAGTTGTATTCTATTTATACATTATGACAGTTTAATTGTAATTAATATTAATAAAACAGGGAGAGAACAGATGCGTTGGTAATGCCTGCTAAGAAATAGTTCCATTGCAAAATAATATTACACTGGGTGAGCACGAATCCGGTGCGCTGTCCGTTTGGTGTACTTTGTGTACTTGCTTAAGCTTTGTTTGCACGAGGTGAAGGAATATCGTAGAATTAGTACCTTAGCAGGGCTTCAGAAAAGTTGGAAGTAGCCGTGAACAACCTATGTATGAAATTCGTACGTAATTTTCACACCATTAATTTCCTCCTTTGCAGCTCATGAAATGGAAAATTAACGAGTACGTTAAGGGTTTACAGACAGACTAAACTTGAAAACCAATTTATATTTCAGTTACCGCTGCAAATGGATCGCGTATTCTCAGACATGCCCTGTAGGACTCTCAATAAAGGTCCTGCAGCACCGCAAAGCCCGAATCGTGCGCAGTATGGTCTGGAGCAAATCGGACTTCTCACTAGGACAGCAGCCACTGGATAAACAGCTTAGGCTCTAGTACGCAGAGGACTCATGGAGTTCAGGACACAGGTTATCAAACAAGCAACATTTTCTTGTACTTATTTTTTATTGTATTTCCCTCTTCTTTTGTACGTATATTCATTAATTTTTATTGTGTGTTTTACAAACAACTATATGGAAATTAGTTGCCAAAATGTTCTTGTATCACTACAAATAAATATTGCACCTTTACAACACACATTTTTAATGCAATTTTGGTACTAAATCGTTTACGTATCTCGACAGAAGGAATGCACTATGGTATGGGGGTTATGGAGTAGTGGCTGGTCAGAGGTCGATCATATTTGTTTACATTACTGAGCCTGACCGCCATTTTAGGAATACATTACCTCGACCTTGATCTGGGGGTGACCTTAAAATAATCTTAAAACTGAAAACTCGAGAAAAATCACAGAAATTGGTAAGTATGGAAGCTATTGAAATGGAGGAAAAATAAGCAATGTCTCTGCTTACGACCATATCCAGTGAATATCCAGTGTGAATAAGCAAATCATCAGGAAAATAAAGCAGAAGATATCATGAAATCACTACCTAAAATAGCACTAACGAAAATGGACTCAATCGCGTATGCACACAGACTGAAAATACCACATTTTAGGGGAATGTTTATGCGAGACTCCTCATCATGGAAACCAAAACGAAATGAGTGTTTCATAAGCTATACTAATATTAGAAAGAGGTAATGTGAATTTGGTTGTTTATATGTAACGGCTAATCTCGGAAACTATTTTTATGATTCTTTCACTATTAGAAAGCTACATTCTTCCAGATGGACATAGGCTATGTTTAATTTTTAAAAAATCCTTGAAAATTTTCAAAATTTGTAAAACAAGTTGGTGAAAAATGAGCTACTTGGCTGCTTTCTAAGCAAGCTGTATCAAAACTACAGGGCCGATTCTTATAATTTTTCGCTGTTAGAAAGCTACATTCTTCCGTATAGACATAGGCTAGATTTAATTTTTAAAAAAATTCCTTGAGAAATTTTCATATTTGTAAACCAAGTCGGAGAAAAATGAGCTACTTGCCTGATTTATAAGCATGCTCTACCAAAACCATTAAAGATAAATTGAAACAATGTTAGAAAAAATTGTGTATCTTTGTGTAAAAAAATACGTAAGTAGTCGCAAGTAGTCATAGGAAATTGCAAGTAGTCGCAGGTAATCGCAAGTAATCATAGGTAGTCGTAAGTAGTCGCAGGTAGTTACAGGCAGTCGTAGGTTGTCGCAAGTAGTCGCAGGTTATCGCAGGTGGTTACGGGTAGTCGCAGGTTGTCACGGGTAGCCGCAGGTAGTCGCGGGTGTTCGCGGGTAGTCGCAAGTAGTTGGAAGTAGTCGCAAGTAGTCGCAGGTTGTCGTAAGTAGTCACGGGTAGTAGCAAGTAGTCGCAGGTAGTCACGAGTAGTCACGGGTAGTCGCAGGTAGTTACGGGTAGCCGCATATATAGGTATGTATTTCAATAACTCCTAACAATAAAACCTAAGGGAAGCGATGGCGGACTGCTAGTTAATCTGGATATAGTGAAAGGCGGTAAGCATTGGGTAGCATATGTAAAACGAGACAAATTTGGAGACTACTATGACAGTTTCGGTAATTTAAGGCCTCCACCAGGACTGTACTAATTCCTATATGAAACTTTCTCATTGTCGTATAACAATGAATCGGTACAGGTAATAAACACATGTAACTGCGGCAATGTGTGCCTACGCTTTCTTTTCCGATCGAACAAGTAAATTGAACAAACAGCTTAAATATCGATGCTAACCATCAGTCATGTCGATAACGCTTACCTTAACAGGATGTAGCTCCGATATGCGTGCAGTACATTTCCGACCGTTCAACCTGGATGGGAACACGTGCATAGACCTGGTTGAATTTCAAACATACAATGCGATACCAAACGTTGGTGAGAATATCTGCAAGCTGTACCTCGTGAAAAATGATAATGTCTCCCATGAAGTAGATTTGCCTATGGGATCTTACGAAATAGAGACATAGTAAGGTACACTGAATATCCACCATCTCCTAACAAAGACTTCGAACTACATGGAAATCCCAATTCTATGAAGTGGGCCATCAGATGTTGCGAACAATTCGACTTTACGAAACCTAATACCATCGGGTTCGAGCCACGAATAAATGAAGCTGGAAAAACACCCAAATCATTGCGACCTGTTAACATCTTGTTAGTCATATAGTTCATTGTAGGTGCCTTTTCATATAAGACCTTAATGAAATTAAATATTGATACTTGTCTGCCATTTCGTAAAAAGAGTTGCTTGTATGCTTTGGTCCGCCATTTTCCTTAACCGTCATGAAGCGCAAGCGGCTAGGCGTATATATTTACGGTCTGAAGTATAAGTTTGTTAGGTTTAAGGAACAGCTCAAGTGTTGGGATAATTGAATGAGTCAGCAAATTAATTATTTTGTATGAGTGGCAGACGAAAGTTATTTTAGTGAAGTTATCGTCCAAACAAGTGTTTATGAATTACAAAATGATAAGTTAAGTTTGTGTGTTTTGTAAATAATGATTTTAGATACGGTTGCTAAAATGTTTCAAATGTACAGTACATGGCTTAAAAAAGGCAATTTTTACCCGAGTTCATATTATTGTAAAGCCAACGATTTTTACATGTGAAGTTAAATTCGCTGGAAATATTTACAATATGCATTTATCACATCAGTATAAACAGCAAAGCATTGATCGCGTATTGTTCTTGAGGGAAGTTTTGAAATGTACGCAACCTAAAAACATACCTTTTTTTTAGTGCAGTTGATTATATAAAATATCCAACAATTTTTATGTTTAATGGTTACTTCTCTGAAATTGTTTAGTGTGTATTTCTCGCATCAGTACGAACAGCGATACATTTATAGCGTTTTGGCTTTTCGTTGTAATTGCCTTTTTATGTTATAGTAATAAAGTTTTTCCCTGCGAGCAAGATTTTACATTGAATCATAAAGAAATATGCAATTGGAATTTCCACCCCCTCATAAGAAGAGCTACAAACAATCCTTTATCAAGAAAGACGATTTCCCCCCTCCGCCAATAAAATTAACAGAACCATAACTACATAATTTGAACATAAAAAAAAAAAACAAGTTGGATTGGCAACCAGCTATAATTTACTACATTAGCTACTGCAATGAAGTCGTTATTTCTGTGCTTGTCATTGGATTCGTAGCATTTGTTTGCAAGCATTGTTTTCTTCATTTTCAAAACAACTGCTGCGGAGGATAAATTGTGGCTGCCCTACTTTTCTGGAACTGTCAAAATTTACTTAATTTACATTAGGTGGAGAATAACTGCTCTCTCTCTCTCTCACTCTCTCTCTCTCTCTCTCTCTCTCTCTCTCTCTCTCTCTCTCTCTCTCTCTCTCTCTCTGTACGGCGTGATGTGCGAACGTGTGAATCCACCTTCACAGGCGGCTAGTCGGAGCACATAAGCGTGGTGATGGTTCCTTTCATGTTGGCGTACCCACGAGGCTCTGGGCATGGGTCTTGTGTCTGATTGGCTACCGCTTGCTGCCTATTGGCTGGTCTGTCAGCTGGCGAGTAGGTTATCATACACTGATTGGCGAACGGCGTTCCAACATTTTGTTGACCAGTGACGCCATCTTGCTGGCACGTGCAACTGGAGTTGGCGTTACAATCCGCCGTCTCACGGCCCTGTAGTACTGTCTCACCTCTATGTAGTACTGTCTCACCTCTCTGTACTGTTGTCTCACCTCCCTGTAGTACTGTACCATCTCTCTGTTGTTACTGTCTCACCTCTCTGTAGTACTGTCTCACCTCCCTGTAGTACTGTCTCACCTCTCTGTAGTACTGTAGAGTACTTGGTGGCGGCGCGACCCTTCTGCTCGGAGCTGTTCTGCAAATTCCCCACGTAGGGGAGCGCTAATGCTATCACTGACACGTGTGTCAAATGCGTCGGCCGCCTCTATGGCCACGGCCCTCAACTGGCGTGCAGTGCTGCAATCGTGCAACATGCAACGTGCAACTCGGAGCTCCAACCTTATCATTATGCAGCGTAGTGATGGCGATAACAGAGAATTACTTGTTTCCATATTCTACTTTAATTTTTCTGCACTTAGAAAAACTCAATTTTTTTTGCCTTAAATTACGTTGATAAATTACCGTTTTCGCTTCTGTTACTAAACTAGAAATGACTTTATAACGCATTTAAACTTCTTGAGAGTTTAGTAACTAAAAATACTGTAAATTTTAATTGGAATTTGCATTAACGAACCTATACGTCATTTAGTGACACAAAGGCGTCAAGGAAATACTGCACCCGTCCCCGACTGACCTTCTGTTACCTGGCACTTCAGCCACGTACTTTTAACACATAACATTACGTTGCCTGAATTCAACGAGTTGTATAGAGTTAGCCTTAACACTACTACATCCACATTCTTAGAAGACATGGGCGAATAAACATTACCCACCAGTAGTTTTCATAAGGTTCTCTGTAACACAATATTACATCAGCAATGCTCATAGTGTAATTTAATCAAATGAAAATTATGGATTTTCTATAATTCTAAGTAGGAAAAATCATGTTCTTAGGACATTTCCAACTCGACATTATATTTGCAGAGAGCATGCCAGTGATGAATGTTGTGCAGTATAGCAAGCGTTCCCGGTGTTGTAAACAGGAAAGCAGAGACGAACCGAACTGATGGCCATGCAGTCGTGATTATACTGTAGGCAGTCTAGCTTGTCTTAGTTGTCAGTAAATCTGTACCCTACTCAGACAACAGATAGCATCACCCCTAGTCAGTAGTACAATTCATGTCTACAGAGGCTGCTTTGTTAACATGAGTAAAGTAAAGAAGAAATATTATTTTTTATATTGGCTTTAGAAGTACCAATAACAATTAATGAATAACATATTTGAAATTACACAATTTAAAAGGGAATATATATATGTTATGTGATGAATAGCATAAGTATTAAAATACTATAAAAAGTGGTCAAATTAAAAAATATATAACACATTTTTAAAAACACTTGTACAGAATGCAAACATTTATTATAATAATGTAATTATTAGTATCATGATACAATCCATAATGTAATCAGAGACTCTTGTACGATGAGATGACCAATTTCTTAGAACTATCACATCAGTCACCATCGGGTTTCTAGTTTCGAAAATTCTCAAGTAATTATTTAACTTTGCGTAATGATACCAGCACAAGAAGTCCATTATTCTAGCGTGGTATATCTTAAGCGAGTATCCCTATATTGAGGTGTAAGTTTCATGGTGGAGCCCAAATACTGACCCGTTCTCATATATATTATAACATAATCCTCCAGTGTAACAAAAAATTATGTATTTTATCACACTTTGCAAGAATCTTTAACTCAATGCGATGGCTTTCACAATTTTGACGTCAATAGCGAAACACCTTATCTAGATGCTCTGACTTGTTCAGTTAGAATATCATTCCTCAGCACCGCCTGGTATCATTTTCAAGTAGAACTAGTTTAAAACAGTTACATCGCTGTTTTTACCAATTTATAATAAATGGCGTTACCCCACCTCACAGGTCCCATTTTCGAATTCCGTGGATTTGCTGACATCTCGAGGAGAGGCCACACTGCAATTGTATACCTTCAGGCAACATATGTCTGGAATTATCACCACTTAATTTGGTAATGGCTAAATCCAATGTACCTTAATTGACGCAAGCTGCTCTTCCTAAGTTAGATTTATGTGCCCATGTATTGCTACCTCAATATTTATATTTTCTGCTCAACACTGACATAACAGTCTTGCAACTAGACGATGGTCTGATTCATCAGTTTCTCCTGGATAAAGACGGGTACTCATATCTGGAAGACTTTTCACTCAAATCGGGTGGTTCTGATACAAGAATGCAGGTTTTTGAACTTTTGGCATTATGTGGCCAGTGAAGACAATCCTGTCGACTGTGTATCCCGGGGTCTCACACCTTTGGCAGATAGCAGATCAGCCTAAGAGCAAATGGTTCCAGACCAATCATTCCATCATCTTGATGACTGCGGAACTATTTTCCTGCCAGAAAACTTCTGAAAAGTCGTGCCTCTTGGAATTACTTGAATTATTTTTCATGCCAAAAATGTTCTCTCGATTATTGCTATTTGTGTTCCAAGTTGCCAAAAATCTACAGCAAAAACTAAGCTGGGCTCACCTCCCAGTTTCACCTGATAAAATGCAATATGTATTACTGCTCATTATCAAGGGTACACAAAACTCGGGGTCTGCTGATGAAATTGACTGGCTGAGCAGCAGATCTGCTCATTTTCATCCACTATAGGAAAATGTTCTCTCTTTGTTGATACGCGAGGAATCCTGCAGGTAGGTGGTAAACTTCATCATTCAGACTTTTCGTTTGAGAAGAAATATCCTGTTCTCCTCCCAAGATGCAGTTGCCTCTCAGAGTTTCTAATTGATTAGTTCCATGAAGATTCCCTTCATCCTGGGCCTAGTTCAATTCAGTCAATACCACAACATGAATTCTGGTTACTGGGTGTACCAAATGTTATCCGAGGCAGCCTTCGTAGGTACATTAGTTGCTTACGTTATCGTCCGACAAGGCACATTTCTGCTATAGCGAGCCTTCCAACCAATATAAAGTGTCTAACGTCCTGAGATTTCTCGTTGACTACACTATTGATATGAACACGAAAATCTCGCATACTTTGATTGATTCGAGGTGCAGTGCAACCAACGGTACTAGCACATAATACATGCAGAGGTGAGATAGCCCCGCGTATACCGCGCGCGAACTTCAACTGCATGGGCAAGCAACATTACGTCATTAGCTGACAAACTGGCGTAACGCCGTCGGCCAATCAGCGCCTGGAAACCTACTCGCCAGTCGGCAGCCAAGACCATATTCGCAGCATGCAGCAGCCAATCAGATACAAAGCCAGTTCCAAGAGACTCGCGGCGCCGCGGGGGCTGAGCTGTTAGACTGCTCGCCTCCCACCATGGTGAACCGGCCGGGTCACTCCCGGATTTTCGCATGTGGGAATCGTGCCGGGCGATGCTGCTGGTTGCCGGTTTTTTTTATTCGGGAATCTACCGTTTCCCCTGCTCTCTCACTCCGGCGCTGTTCCATACTCACCTCGCTCCAATCTCATCGGCCGTCAAGACCTCGCTGTCAAGAGCCACCGATACCTCTTCACTCAAGAGCCTCGCACAACCAATCAGACGCCACTTTGCCTCTGTGCGCGCGTCTACTCTGTGCTGCTATGTAGCTTCAGTTTTGTCTAAGTAATAATATACCTGGTAAATACTAACTCATGTTAAGATAATTGTAACATTTTATTTCACTTAAATAAAACCGAAGCATTTATAATAGGAAATGAATACCGCTTAAAAAGTATAGTTCGCTTTGTACAATCTCTGGAACTCCAGAAAAAAAAACTGAACAAGTAAGAGGTACATTTTAAGTTGTACTTATTTGAGAAAACATATAAACAACTTCGAGATAAATTTTAAGTTTTACTTATTCTGGTGGTCCTGAAAAATTAAGTTGTATAATATTACAAACTAAGACTTTAAGAGAGGCGATAATGGAAATACGTATTATGAAAAATAAAGCGTGTCGAAACTTTGCGTCAATGCATTTTGCGGCACCAAAATAAAAGAAAAAACATATATTTTTTAAACTAGCACTGCGCTAGCTACTCCAGGGGTTCGGCCTCAAAGTCTTAAATCGGACGTGATATTAATGTGGACTTACTTTTGGAAAGTAATCTTGTAGGTCGGCTCGTGTTGCAAAGAGCTGGAAGAGTGGCTGAGCCGCTGCGGGGGTAATACGGCGACGCTATTCATATTCTTTGTACGTTACGGTATCTAATTTCCCCGGCTCTCCCTTTCAGGGTGGCGTGGGACCGTGGGAGGGTGGGGAGTGCAGAGAAGGGTGGCGGGCGTTGGGGGAATATTGGGCAGAGTGCGCGTGCCAGATGTGCGGGAGACACCAGTTCCTGAGTCACAGTCGTGAAAGGCTGTATTGTCAACAGATCCATCAGGACCAGACGTAGTAGCAAGCACTGCTGTTTAAAGTTTTATTACACTTCCCCTGAAAGAATTCTGATATAACCAACACACTGTATGCTTAGTGATCACAGTAAGTCGTTTCCTTTTAATAAAAGCACGGATCTGTAGAATGCTCGTGCCAGTGGTGCAGTAACCAATTTTCGAGTCGCAGTATAGAACTACTTTTTTTTTTGTCCATGGCATCACAAAAAAAAAAGGTGGATTGAATTTGATGATACACACTGTTTACATTAGCGCTTGCGTGCGGGCTATAGCTTTCTTCATCTGAATTAGTTTTCATACTAATAGAATATAATCAACTCGTGCAAAATATTTTTTTATAAAAGCATAGGGCTACTGGGAATGCAAAGGTAAACAATTGTTCAAAGTCAATATTTGACCATGTGATGTTGACAGTTCTGCCACTGATGTGTGATCCAATGTTGGACACGTGGAGAAGAAGAGAAACAGTGTGCTTCTGGTAATACGACGTTGACGTTGCTATTCATATTCTTTGTAAGTTACGGTATCTAATTCCCCCGGCCTTTCCTTTCAGAGATAGGAAGTTAGCAGAGGGGGATGTTGAGAAAAGGGGGGGGGGGGTGACACGTGCTGCTGCCTGGCGGAGCGCTGCGCAAACAGCAACGGTCGCGTGCCGCGAGGCCGGGGGAATCTCCCTGAAATCCTCCCTCGCTGGCAGATGCCGGCACGACGTCGGTGGGTACGAGCCTGTGCCCTCGCTCCCACGCCGCGGCAACCCTCCTGGGGCGTAGTCCTTCCCACGGCGTCCGCCCCCAGACCCCTTCGGGGGGTTCGCCAGCACACGTCCGCGTGCCCCAAGTCGCCACAACCACGGGTTCTGCAGCACATCCCCAGCTGTTGCGCCGGGAACGTCCTTACGGATTGTACGCTGTTACTTAGCACTTTTGAAATCAACATTTGAAAAAAAATCTGCTACCAGACGCTTATTTTTACTGGCAATGACTGGCATGCTACCATCAAAGTTGCAGCGATGTATAAGTTTCATGTCCTAACGCTGTATTAAAAGAGTAACGTATAAATGTGTGGACGGCAAATTTATTTAACGTATTATGCTTTTATTACAGTAGTGAGTCTTACATTAGTAACATATAGACGGTTACGCTTAACGGAGGCAGAATAACGTAATGGGGTTCGTGGTATTGCTAATTTTACATGTGGCGGTAATATACAAAATGGTCAGAAAAGTATAGCCTAAGAAGGGCTATAAAAAGTGCTCAATCTACCACGAACACTCTATACCAGAACTCTTATTATATATAGCCTCTAATGTCTTTCTAAGATTTGTGGTGGGTCGATCGTAAACATGAAAATTTTCGATAAGAGCGATATTTTCTCAAGATCGTACGGTGTGAATAGCTTTAACATAAACTGTTAAGGGCCGGCCCTAATATGTAGGGACACTGTATGTCAGAACTGATATCGAAATTTGACGATTTACTGACCGAAAAACGTATAACAAAACTTTTAGTTATTCGTGTGCAGATCTCGTAAGGAGATGGCACTTCCAGTGACATCAAATACCATGTCGACAACATGCGTAGGCCTAACTACTGACAATACGATTGAATGAGAAAATTCAACGAACTAATTTGAGTGCTAGTAAGACATCAAACGCATGTGAAAATTTTGAAATCGGTACATATTAGACTGCCATAGAGGACATGTACGTAAAAAACTGCAGTCAACCACATTAACGTGAAAAGCTTTCGAGACATCATATCTTTAATGATTGGTTGAATTATTAAATTTCGGCATCACCTACTTGCAGTCAAATCACAAGGGTTCAGTGCCAATTCAAATATACTAATATAATTGTGAGATAGGTCTTAAACAGCGATGGGGATGAAATAAGATTGGGATGGAGAAGCAGAAAACGCAGTGTTGGGGGAAACTGGAGTTCCTCTAGAATGCCCACCCACCAGCGGCAATGTACGTCACATTTCCCAGAGTGGAAATTCGGGTTTCGCCCCTCCAGGAATCCAGCCCTGTTTATATCGCAGTGGAAAGTGAGTGGTCTGATAAAGACTGTTTACGATAAAGTGAGCATTTTTTAAATTAACCGTAGAAAAAAAGTCACTTCCTATCTCTGCATATATTTCAACAGGCGCACTAAGTGACATGCACCCGGTAAAGTTGGTAACGATAGATGGAAAGTAGCTACATATCTTAACGTAGAACAAAAAGTGTTGGGTAACCATTTGTGATAATTTAAATACTTTATTTCGCTTTCTGGTTTTTTTTTATGCATCAATGTGTAAAAATGAGCAGACTTATAAAATGTTAGCATTTCTAATAATTTCACAGTTTCACTTGACCGACACATGAATAAAGGGATGAGGCCCGTGGCAATGTTAATTTTACATAAGGCGGAAGAATACACAACGTGCATACAAGTAAATCTCAAGCAGAGCTTTCAAACATATTCATTCAACCGACAGTCTAAACTACACCATACCGGCTCACACAAGGGAAAGAAACTGTGTGCCAGTCACGCCTATCCGACCAACCGCACACTACCTCCGCTAAGCGAGTTGCAGCTTTGCTTTCTTCAGGCGCCGGGATTATAAAAGAAACCATAAGAACCTGGGAGGCAAGTACGTATAGGCTATTCACGGTAACGTGAGCCCTTTTGAGGCCCTACTTACTTTTTTTTATTTCAGTCGTATGTTTTCTTTTAACTACCTTTGTAAATGAATTCTGCCAAGTGAGTAATAAACACTCTATATTCCATCTAGGTATAAAACAAAGTATATTTATTGACTGTTATTCCAAATAGAAGGCTTTCAAAAGTGCTCTCTCTACTGTGAATAGCCTATATGTATACATACGCACACATACAGGCACTTTTAATGGGGATTAATATTAAAGAAATCCGTATTTACGGAGATTATCGGGTGTTAATAATGAACTCAGCAATTTGAGCAATAACACCTTCATGAACAGCGAATGTTTTTCTCATTGTGTGTCTCACACTGCTACGGTACTTCCTACTTACTTGACCACGCCCCTTCAGTGAGGTACAGGATAAATGAAGTCCCCGATAGAACAGCACACACCTACACACTGTTACGAAATCCTTTTTATTCTCACTTACTAACATTTTATCATTTTACGTAATTCTTCCAACATATAACTAACTGGCTCACTGTGTCGAATTTGTGACCATCTTTAATGTTGCCAGTAATACAAGCCAAGTTTGGCAAATCTTCTATGTGAGTTTTGCCAACATTCTGTAAACTTCTTTCACCGCATGTTGTACGTAAACCAACATACAATACTGACAGCTTCAGGCATTTGCAACCTACGGTTTTACGAGACAGTAAAAGCATGTGTGAAGTTAATTGTACAATCAGTGTGAAGTCAAACTGAAAGTTATGTAAAAATAAGTGGCCCGTGTAATACCAACCTTTTAACGTGATGTACCGGAGTGCGCTGCCAGTCAGTTACAACTTGAAGATCACTAGCTATTTGTTTTCATACTGACAAAATACACTCAAAACGAAGTAAACCAAGTAAAATTCACAACACACAAACCCATACGATGGCAAAAATATCCACCCTGAAACAAAAACAATTTGATTATCCAATCGGATAAGGAAAGTCATGAGATTTGCAGAAAAAGAACCGTTCCAAATAACCACTACTACAGGACTCTTTCATTAAGATACCCTTCTATATAATTGTGCAGACTCAATTCATGTGTATTCCCGCACTAGAACGGCCTTTTTTGTATCCAAGAACGTATTTTTATTTTATTACGTGTTCTGTATTTTATTTAAGCTTTTCCTTACTCCGCTCTTAATAATTAAAACAGTTCGCGAATTTTCAAAAGAATAGCGCGAGTAAAAAAAAACTGACAAACTGAAATTTAAGTAAGGCATATGAACAATACTTAAGGTTGGATTAAAGTTCTAGAAATTCAGCTCGCTTTATTCATCCAGCTGCGACCTTCCACGAATAGGAAAATTTAACATTGCCAAAAATTTAAATACAAATCGGGTGCGGTAATCAAGCGACGTAAAAAAAAGAGAGATACATAAATGTTCTGTGATTTGGCAGTTCTAACGCTGATGCACCAACGCCAATTTAAACCAATTCTAATCAAAAAGATATTATTTTGATAAGACGTTAAGACAGTGAGCTACTTTTCTTGATTCGCTGTTAAGCTCAGTCAGTGTTTATTTTATTTGTATAGTGGAGGAAGTTTTTTCCCAGATTGTTGAGTCGTTTTGTCTAATCGTAACTTCACCAACCGCCGTTTCTCATATAGTATTTTGGCCTATATTCGTTTGACCTAACTCCCCTTCAAAACTTCGTTCAAGAAAGTGTCTTAACACCAGAAACAGGCACTAGATCAGACAATCGTGTTTCCTACAATTGTTTCACAAAAATTAAATTTAACCTACCATCAACAATCATAAATTCGTTTCATCATCTTAGGAAGAACGATTCGCGAAATCAGATAACACTATACATCTAAGGAGACAAGAAAAATTGTATCGCGTGCTCCAAACTAGCACCTCACACCCCGACCAGATAGTCAAAACGACGTAGGCACCACGGATTCCGGTCATCTGTCAATCACTACCTACCGGAACACCAGCGGAACCATTGGTAAACAGTACACAACACGTACAGGGAAAAAATATTCTGTACCTAGTAATTGACATACTGTGGCAAAATTATTAGCTGAATTATTGTTACGCACTCGCTGCTTCACATCCCGTTTGAGCGAGTTCAAGTGAAGGACAGCAGTTATATGACAGCGGCGGCGGAAAATCAATGGAATGTTTTGATTACAGACGTGCGCTAAACCAAGAGCCACGTATCTATTACCAAAACGCGAACCGACAAGATAGTCCTTTTGCGTCGCACGCTTCTGACCTTGGCTGTATTGAGTTTCTCTATTTATCTGAAGAATTTTCTAGTGGTTAGCTGCCCTAGTTTCTCTAAGCCTAACTCAGGGAGCATCGAGCTTTCCAGGTCAAGGTCAGAAGAGTATGAAAAGCACATCGGGCCTCCGATCGGTTATTGTTGAATGGAGGAGTGGCTGAGTTTCAGCGATAGGCGACAAGCGGCTGAAGGGAAATCTGCGACAGCGAGTATAAAGCAGTGAAGAGTACGGCTGGCAGGGTGAACTATTGGACTGGTTGCGTGAGTGAAATACACTAGAAGTGATGGCAACAGACATTTTGAAAGTGTCCTAATCATGAGTATGAGTTAATTGACTATAACCAAACAGAGACATTAAGAAGGACGTTAGTTAGAGTTTAAATATACATCAAATATTCAGTTTATTGAGAAATAAAAAGATTAACAGTGGATATAGATAGATTATTGCTGTAAATAATAGCTGTATGAATAAATAAACTCTAATTAAGTTATTTTATATTTAGTTAGACATCCATCCCTCAAGAATTCAAATACGGCCCTCAGGCATTCTTGAAAGACAGGTGTCATAAATGGGACGGAGGCAATTATTTATTAATAATTTGTAAATAAAGTTAGGGTATAAGCAAGTAATTAGTTATATTCAAATAAATCAATTAACTGTAATAGTTGTAAGCCGCAAAATTAAGACTGTCTTGCATAATTACTACTGGGAATGTTAACTAGAAAAGTTTCTACAGAACTGGAAGCACTACGAGCATTAATTGAGGGATTAAGCAGCTAAGTGAGCGCAAGTGCAAAGAGGTTGAGGTAAGATGTAAATAATCAAATTAGTAATGTGAAATAAAGTACAAATAGTGTAACCGAGAATTTAAATAGTCAGATAACTACTGTAAGCGATTTAGTAGAAACAAAATTAGATCATGCGGATAGGAAAATACACACTGTAAGTGAAAATGTAGACAGGAAAATAAAAGTCATTAGTGAGTTAGGGAATGAAATAGTTGACTATGTGGACAAGAAGATGGACAATATAATAAACGACAAATGGACAATGTCGAGAATGAAGTGAAACAAGAAATAAGTGCGATGAAGAAGGAATGGCTGGAATTTCTTCAACAGCGGTGTTCACGTATCACCACATCAACAGCCGGAAAAGTGAAGAAGCAGTGCAAGTAGAAATCAATACAGCAACCTCAGGAGGAGAGCAGGAAGATCTGCGACACTGGTGTTACGCAGCCAGGAGTGGGGAAGGGGGTCTCAGTGAAGTCCGCCCCTACAATAGCCAGACTTATTGGCGGGGGTTCCAACACCAGTTTGAAAAATTCGCCACCCTAAATGGCTGGTCAGCCGAGCAGCAGGCTTACTACCTCGTCGCTATACTAAGAGGCCCCGCATTGAGCACACTACAATCTCTGCCAGAGCGACATAGACTAGAGTACCTCACACTGGTGTTGGCCTTGGAGCTACGTTTCGATGACAGGTACCTGCGACATGCACAACATGTCCAAACTGCGAAGCCTCACCCCGCAACCAGAGCAGCTACTGCAGGAGCTAGGGTAAGGCATTGTCCAGCTGTCTCAAGTATCTATGGAAGGATGCTTCGAGGTGGCACACGACATCATCGCAGTCAGCTTTTTGCCATCGCCGACATAGATGTACGAAAAGCAGTAGGTCTGGCTGCACCCAGCAACATGCAGGACACCCTGGCCCAAGTACTGGAAGTGGAGTCAGCAAGACAGGGGGCCGCACCTCGACATCCGGTACGTGCAGTGATGCTGAACGGGGACGACGAAGACAAAATAAAGAAGACTTGAAGGAGATGCAGACGGCAATAAGGGACATCGCTTCCAGGATCCGTGCTACAGAGTTTCGCCACTTCCCACCTAAACGGCTGGAGTGTTGGTCATGAGGACAGCCGAGGCTTCTGAGAGCATACTTCCCACAACAGCAGCAGCAACAACAGCAAAATAAGCAGCGGTAAAAGATGCAGCGGGAAGGAGGTGAGAATACAGCACATTCAGAAAACTTATAAACACCGATCTTAGGGGGCGAAGGTCGGCGACTGCTGGTAGGAAGGCTCCATTGTTCTTAAATGTACGGTCGGTGAAACAGGATTTGGATGCAATACTGTTGGAGGGGAGCATGAATGAGGTTCCTTGCCAGATGGTCATTGATACTGGGGCGACCATAACAGTAGTACGAACAGACATCCTCGGGTCTTTCCCCCAGCGTTCGCCTGACAACATGGAATTATGTTATTTAACTACAGTAAAAAGTTAGATGACTGTAGTTAAAGGTAAGAGGAACGTGATATTGAAGTTTGGTGACCTTAGCATAGAGCACGATGTTTACATAGCAGAAATAGAGGATGAATGTCTTTTGGGGCTTGATGTACTATGCAGGCTGGGGTTCTGTATTGTAACTCCACTTGGAGAGCTACGGGTATACAGTAAAGAGTTGGGGGTGTCGATACAACATGATTTGTCCTCCCCAGTCAGCTGCCCAGAAGTATGTGGCCAACCCACTGTGCTGCCCGCTTCTAGTGAAATTATCAATACAAGCAGGTGTCAAGGAAAGTCTAATTGGACTTTTTGGTCTAATTGGACCAGCAGAGAGGATTGGCGCCTTGCCAGGTAAAGTTGTTGTAACAATGACTTTGGTCCCTTCTAATTCTCACAGTTTGCCAGTAAGAATGATAAAACTTGTCCGATAGTGTCATTCGTCTTGAGGAGCAGGACGTGATAGGTGTTTTCAAGCAGGCCGCACAGGTACTTCCTAATGATACAGAGGATTCGAGGGTAAAAAACATAGAATGTAATTTACCAGAAGAATTTCAATGAACTGCTAGTAAGAACAAAATAAAATCTCAACTGGCGACAGGAGAAGGCTGTCTCTGAATTACTGCAGTGAAATAGGGATGTCTTCTCGCATGGACCAAATTACCTTGGAAGGACTAACGTGACCTGCCACCAAATTGATACAGGAGATGCCAGGTGCATAAAGGAGCCACCAAGATAACTGCCACTAGCTTTGCATGAGGTATTTTAGGGGATTTTGAAGGAAATGAAAGATTTAGATGTGATATAACCATCAGTTAGTCCACGGTAATCCCTCATAGTTCTTGTTAAGAAGAAAGATGGCCCTATGAGGTTTGGAATATATTATCGCCAGCTTAATAATGTGACAAATAAAGATACTTATCTGCTCACAAGGCTTGATGGCACATTAAACAACCTAGCAGGTTCGCAAAGGTTTTCTACTTTTAACATGAAGAGTGGGTACTGGCAGTGCGAGGTGGTCCCAGAAGACCGAGAGAAGACTTCATTTTGTGTCCAAGGGAAAGGAACCTGGCAGTTAAATGTTACGCCTTTCGGACTATGTGATGCCCCTGCTACCTTCGAATGCCTGATGGAAAAAGTTTTGCCTTTTCATATGTCAGGTTTACCTTGACGAACTTGTGGTGACAGGAAGGACACTTGAAGAACACCTATCACACTTAGACTCTGTATTCCAGAAAGAAGCCACAGCCAACTTGAAACTAGTTCCTAATACATGCCACCTGTTCCTAAAGAAAATAAATTTCTTGGGACATGTAGTGTCGACCCATGGAATCGAAACATACACCGAGAATACCAAAACAATAAGAAATTAGCAGACATCAACAGACAAAACTGAAATGCAGAGTTTTCTGGGATTATGTGCATATTACCGTCAATTTGTACCTGGGTTCGCCACGATCGCCAAGCCACTACACGAACTGACTCGGGCGAGAAGGAGATTTTATTTGACTACTAAGTGTGAAAATGATTTTAGCAAACTAAAGAAAATTCTGATATCTCCACCAGCCCAGTGATTCACAAAAAGTGAGGGTGTATTCATTTCGTACACTGATGCTAGTGATGTAGGCAGTGAAGCTGTGTTATCTCAGGTTCAAGATGGGAAGTAAAGACCACTAGAATACTTCAGTAAGGTATTACATAAGCCTGAGAGAAATTACTGTGTTACACACAGGGAACTTTTGGCCATGGTGAAGGCTATATTACACTTCCACCACTGCCTTTACGGCAGACATTTTAGTCTAAGATCTGACTATATTTCATTACGCTGGCTACTGGATTTCAAGAACCCCGAAGCTCAAATAGCTCGGTAGATACAGCATCTTCATAAATATGACTTTGAAACACAGCACAGACCTGGACACCTTTATAGCAATGCAGATGTACTGTCTAGGAGGCCATGTGAGCTATTCTTCCTTCATTGCAAATGCCAGGAAGAAAATAGTGGTGAATCGCCGAAAGTACGGAGGACAACTATTTAAGGTTCTCTATATTGTGATGGTACACCTGTCTGGAGTGATAACAGTAATAAGAAAGATCAGCTGAATGATCCCACTTTGCAGACATTATTACAGTGGAAAGAAGTTGCCTGTCGGCCGAAATGGAAGAGATATCAAGCCTGAGCGCAGCAGTCAAAGCATACTGGGAACAATGGAATTCCCTCGTACTGAAGAATTGTGAACTTTACAGAAACTGAGAAAGTAATGATGGAAAACACACATGTTTCCAGTGGGTCCTTCCAGAAATCAGTATTTCGAAAATCTTAAAATAACTCCATAATGCAGCAGCCAGTGGGCACCTTGTGCTTAATAAGAACCTCGGCAGTTTGACTGATATTCTACTGGTTTCATTCTCGGGAGGATGTTGAGAAGTGGTGCAGATAGTGTGACACCTGCACTGCGAGGAAGGGCCCAAGGACCAGGAGACAAGTCACCTCCAGAAATACAATGTTTGAGTCTCGTTTGCGAGGATGAGGGTGGATTTTCTGGGACCGTTGCCTGTCACAAAGAGAAGTAAACGGTGTCTCCTGGTGGCCCAAGATTACTTTACTAAGTGGCCTGAGGTCATTCCCCTCCCAAACCAAGCATCATGTACTGTGGTCGATACACTCATTGAACTTGTCATCTAGAGATTTGTGGTGCCATTAGAACTACATTCTGATTAGGGAAGAAACTTTGAAGCCATGGTGTTTCAGGAGGTAACAAAGATTCTGGTGATGAGAAAGTATAGGACTACTGCTTACACCCTCATTCGGATGGAATGGTCGAGAGGTTAACCACACCTGCCGATTTTTGTTGCAGAAAACCAAAATGACTGAGATTCAATGTGCCATTGTTTCTTTTTGCTTATCGCTTAGCAGTCAACGAGTCCACAAGGGTAACACTATCAAGGATGCTGTTTGAAAGAGACCCTCTTTAGTAACCTGCTTGTAGGCCAACGGAAAGAATAGGAAACTGTGACCCCTGATATGTCACCGAATTATGTAACAGGTTTGTTGGCATTCATGATTTTGTTCGACAGCGCCTCAGAATAAATAGTGACAGTATGAAGATGCAGTATGATAGGAGAATGTTGGGAGAGGTATTTAAAGGACAACTGGTGTGGCTGTACAGCCCCCAGAAGAGAAAAGTGTACTGCCCAAACTACAGAAATGTTGGGAAGATCCCTACAGGATTCTGAAGAAGATCAGTGATGTGATCTTTCGGATTTGTCGTCAAGGATCTTGGGCGAAGCCGTAGGTAGTCCACATCGGCCGATTGGCACTCTACGATGGTCTTGATGTTGCAGTGTCAGTTCGGGACGAACAGACTTGAGGAGGAGGCAGTGTTACGTGATTATTTCGTCGCATTCCACGCAAGCGAATGGAAGAGAAGGACAACAGTTATATGATAGGGGTAGCGGCAAATCAATGGAATGTTTAGAATTACAGGCATTCGATAAACCAAGAACCACGTATATATTGCCAAAATGTGAGCCGACACGATAGTCCTTTTGCGACGCGCACTACTGACCTTGGTGGTATTGAGTTTCTCTATTTATATGAAGAATGTTCTAGTGGTTTGCTGCCCTAGTTTCTCTAAGCACGACTCGGGGCGCATCGAACGTTCCATGTCAAGGCCAGAAGAGCATAAAGAGCACATCGGGTCTCCGAGTGGTTGTCGTTGAATGGATGAGTGGCTGAGTTTCAGCGATAGACGACGAGAGGCGTGAGGAAATCTGCCACTGCGATTATCATGTAGTGAAGGGTGCGGCTGGCAGGGTGGACTGTTGGACTGGTTGCGTGAGTGAAAGGCACAACAAATGCTGGCAACAGACAGTTTGAAAGTGTGTCAGTGATGAGTATGAGTTAATTAACTATAACCAAACAGAGACTTTAAGAAGGACGTTAAGTAGATTTTAAATAGGCATTAAATATTGAGCTCAATGAGAAATAAAAATAGTAGTAGTTGAGATGGATAGATTAATGCCGTAAATAATAGCTGTTTGATTAAATTAATATAAATCTAGTTCTTTTAGTTTTATTAAGACCTCTATCCCTCACTACCGCAGATACACCGCCCAGTCATTCTTGTAAGAATATATTTACAATATGATTTGGTCAAATCCTGTCTATTCATTCTTTTAGAAGTGTAGCACTTGTATTGATGAAGATATAACGTATGTTCTGTTACAGCTACTAATAACATGTTATTTACCATTTATAGGTATTCAGCCCGTTCCACGAATCACTAAACCCATACCTGCTATACCTTATGTGAGAATGGGTTCCTTTGTTTTATATCGTGAAAATAAACGTTTTCAAAGAATGTTTTTGGATGTTGCTGGCATAACAGAAGAAAACATGCCGTAGTTAATATCGCTTTATTCAGTTACATATTTGCAATTTCATAGTTTAATATTTATACATATTTTCAACCGCATTTAAATATTGGAACATTTCTTGTTTCGTTGTTATATCGTACTGATCTTGCAAGTGGTTGCCCCTAATGGCGAAAATTGTTACTTGTACGTGTATTTTACCTGTAAACCTCATAAACTCCTGATCCAACTTATTTTTTATAGCAATAAATTTTAAAAATATTAATTGTGTATAGGGTAGTATCTTTTGTCACTGCTCTTGTTATACGTATTTTGTTCAGTATTGTGACTTGTTAGCCTTATTCTACGCAGCCAACCAACAGCTAAGTGCGGTTACATTTAAATGGACGACACGCGTTTTAGATTATGTTGTCTATTTTTGTGACCCGTGCTGACAAAACGTCAGACGCAGGCTCAGGCTTTTTGTAGCCGACAGAATGCTTGTATACTTATGCTGTATGAGTATATAATTACTATTACAGAAAATTCTGTTAGCCAAAAGTAAATTGAAACGCAACAAAATTGATTGTATTAATTTAATAAATCTAACATTTTATTTGAAGAATTTTTTTATTGGTTTATTTAATACACTAACACAAGATAATTATTATGTTATGGTATATTTACGTTATGAATAAAACATAAAAATGATATTTACCGATTTGAGAATAAATTCATTTTAATAAATAACAGACGATAGTTTTCTAGGAAAGGCTGTTCAAGTTAAAGTGAGCACTTTTGAAATCAACTCTAGAAAAAATTTATTGCTCCTAGGTGCATACATTTTAACGGGCGCACTGTGTGATATGCGCTCAGTCATGTTGGTAGCAATGGAGGGGATAGTAGTTTTATATATTAAAATCGAATAAAAAGTATTATGTAACCATTTGTGATAACTTAAATTATATCTGTCACTTTCGGGTTTTTTTAATGCATCAAAGAGTAAAAGTAAGCAGATTGGTAAAATATTTACTTTTTAAAAATATTCCACAGTTTCGCCTGCCCGACGCATGAATAAAGTGGTGAGGTCCATGGCAATGTTAATTTTACATAAGGTGGAAGTCTACATAACGTGCGTACAAGTAGATCTTAAGCAGGGGTTTCAAAAGTTCTCATTTTAACGTCAATAGCCTGCAATTACAACAAAACTGTGTTGTTCCTCCTACAAAAAAAATGTTCCAAAGACTACGATTGCAAACTGTTTCTAACGCGAAACTCTTATAACACTTTTAAGAGAGAGTTGGACGGTGCTAAGCAACTCGCCACTTTCGTCACATGCTGAAGTACAGTATTTTCCACGCCAGGAATCACACCCCGTTCGCCGTGGTGGGAGGTGAATGCAGTCTCCCACACGTCGTTACGTGAAGCACGCTGTCAGTAAGTTACGTCTAGGCTTTCTCCGTAGCAGAGGTCGAGATGCATTTCCCGTCAACTTCGAGAATCCGAGTTCAAATGCCGTATAAGTCACGTGTGGGTATACGTGTGTGCCGTTGGTTTGTAAACCGCGCTTAACTAACCATGTAGGAATATTTGACAATTCTGCGAATACATTTCGGGGCACTAGACTTTCGAAAACTACAATTTCGTATTAATTCAGTTTTGGAGTACCTTGAGTAAATCATATATCCAAGTTATTAAAATACACGCTCAATCATGGCCTTACACTGTGTTTGTAAGCAGCCAATCAGTAGTTGACGTTTGCTTGAGTGTACAAATGACTGTGAAGTACAGCATACAGGCCTACGAATTTGCTAATGTTATCAGGTTTTTAACCATCCTTCACAAAAGTGAAATTATTAATAATTTATAATCCCCAAACATATATAAAGTAACTGGGCAGGGACCAAGAGAATGGTGGAGTGAGTTATCGACAGACTGCACACCATCTGGGAATAAAGGAAAACGGAAAGGCAGAGCAGGAGACGACATCGTGAATTAATAAAACATGCGAGGATGCACTTTGTCAACAACAACGAGGGGCAGATCAGCGAGAGAAAGAGAGAGAGAGAGAGAGAGAGAGAGAGAGAGAGAGAGAGAGAAAGAGAGTGGCCTTCGGCCTTCAACCAGCAAACAGCTTTGCATGCTGTAGGCTGTTCGTGGTTAACAGAAAAAAATCTTTGAAAGCCCGACATCTAATGATAACAGTTTGTGAACACGATCATTATTCATGCATAGATTAAGTGTAATTGTAAAATTGTCATCAACCATACACGCATGTTACTAATATATCAGTTTTTACTCTTGTTCGAATAGAATAAACAGAATAAAAATTAAATAAATCCTGTGTCAAGAAATTTAAACGTAACACTTCTAATACGACATTAAAACATGGAATTACTTTTCCCGCACTGATACCAAATTTACGCTGAACATGTCAGTAAATTTCTAAGTGAAAGCATATGTTGTTAAGGGTATGGATTTTTTAAAACATTTTATATCAAATATAATTAACAGCGAACAGTCTGTCGTAGTATCAAATTGCATTGTAAAGGGATATTTAACGTCCTTCGGTTTCATGCTTGAATTAGCAGGGGTCGGCTTACAGACTAACTTATAACCGAACTTAAATTAACACCCGTGCCTTGCCCGGGATTCGAGCCCGGAGCTTCCCGCATCCCAGACCTGCGGCGAACCAACCGACTGCGCCACGGGAGGTCGGCTAGTAGTATTAAAAACATTCCATATAAGCCTACTCTAAACCTGAAATAGTCAAAATGACCCCAGGTCAGTGAAAGTAGTGAAAAATTTTTTCTGGAAATCAGCGTCAGCTTTTTGATTACTACAAGAGTGGGATCTAACTGATTTTCACTGATGATAGATACTGGACTCCAGTGAGTACTAATATACTCCGAGACACTTGTTACCAATTCACAAAATTGATTCTCCAGTCGACAGTGGCTTAATTACCTCAGCGACCAGTTTTACCGATGTCATCCATATCTTTATGGTTTAGAAAGAAAAAGGGGGAAAAAAAACACAAATTCGGAGTTTATATCGTCTTTACAAATATGAAAACACATTCTTGCGTGTAATCCATGCAGGACGTGTCTGCACAAATATACATACACATCCCCGCTGTAACAAAAAGTACGTGTCATACACCAAAAACTTCGTCACCTCTAGAGGTTGTAAACTTGATATGTGAACCTAGGGTCGTAAAAGCTACATTTACTTACCAACTATCCGTTACAACAATTATACGTTGTATGGCACGAGTAGTGGGAGCGACGGGGTTCTGGCCCACCTGGGATTAAATGGGATTAATCGAAGGATTATCGGATTAATTAATTCAATTATTGGATTAATATTTTGTATTAACGAGCAGGGATTGAATGTCAGCTAATCTGATGAAAATTATTAAGTGCATGAATTGATAATCCCATAATATATTTTTTCAATTGTTAATTGTTTACTTGTTGAAAGGATTGAGTGTCATAAGGGTTATTTTGGGAGAGCATAATAGGTCTTCACCCTTTGATGTCTAGCAGGCGAATGAGTTTTGAAGTGTGTGGGCAGCAGCATTTATGTGTTGACCTTGGTGCAAGAATGTCAGAAGGGTTGTTTAGGGGAAGAGTGTAATAAGAGTCAATTTATGTCCGTCGTTGGCGAAGTTAGAGTGTGTTGAGGTCGGTGGCTGGGCGAGGGGAAGGAGAGGATTTTGGGAGCATCAGAGGAGTACCAAGACACGTCCGGTCACTTCTGAGGTCAGTGGAGGAATGAGCTGGGATGATGGGTGAGGGAAGGGAGAGGGTGTCGGGAGAACCAATACTGAATAGTTTGCTCTCATACTGAGCTCTACATATGTGAAATGACGAGCGAATCAAGTGGGAAGTGCGCATTTAGAGAAATGTTATAAATCAGTGTTTTAAAATAACTAAGTATATCGTTTGAACAAACTACTAGCACCGAAACATGAAATAATTATAAACCCTGCAACATCAAATTATTTCCAAACACGCAACATTACATTTTTTCGTCCTATGCGACATTAAAAATATATCAGAGAAACTAAGTAGCAATTCAATAAATTACACATTTACTAACCACACATAACGTAGTAAAACAACACATTGAATGATCTCACGCAACACAATTTATGTTTAAGCCTTGTGCGCCCGGGCGCCGCTTATCCCTCAACTGCTCTCACTAACACGTTGCATGCCAGCCCGCAGAGACCCGTCCGACCTCGCCTCAATGCTCTCGCTCCAAGCTGCTCCAACATTAGCTCTCACTTCAGCGCTGTGTCACACGTTCGTTTCCCGCTATTATACGTTTCGTTTAATAAATGTACGAACTTAATTTCCCTTCCTAATTGTTACACGTGCAAGTATTACTGCTGTCACTGTGTTTTGGCAGTTGCGTGTATTAGAAACGTCATCTCAGCAGCGTACATATGTCCGCTCTCTTCAGCGAGCACCACCCAGCCTTATCACGCATGCGTATCTCAACTGAACCATTACAGTCACCTGCGGGAGAGAGCGCTCTCTCTCGCTCCCTCTCTCTCACTCTTTCTCACGCACATATACTTAGGGCGTTGCCCAGCAGTACGTTGAAAATTCAAATACCACATCCCAACAGATATTAAAAATGGAAAGTTTCAACTAACTTTAACCCCAAGAACTCTAGGAAATATATCATTACAAGTAAAAAATATAATGTATGAAATATAGCAACGATCTAAACAAATATCATTAATCGCACACTATACCATATCCCAGGGCAACTACTCCACAACATGTCCCTAACCAGTGTTACTAAATTAAATATTGTACATTCCAATGGATTGCGCGATTCGCATCCAACGATTCGCATAACCAACGAGTGTGTACTCGTTGGTTATGGAAATTCACGCCCTGAGGCTGGTGGAACAAAGCCTCATACATAAACAACACATACACACTAAAAGTCAGAATTCACACATTGTAGGATGGACTAAATGTAGAACACGAGTCATACAGGAAAAATCAGCTGGTAACAGGACTCGCGCGAGCTCTAAATACAAAGGATTCAGCACTCTCCAGACTGCAGTGTGGCCAAAATTACACCTTGTGGCTGTTCGCCATGTACTGATTCTAGAGTTCTTTTCGACGGCATGACAAGTCGTCTCCTCTGTATCTGGAGTCCTCGTCTTTCTTAGTCTCCGCCTGGAGCCAGTGTCAAGCTTGAATTTATTTTACCTATGACGACAATGAATTGTTTCAAATACAGACTTACTTTGGTGTATGAAAAGAACGGTGACGCCATTGGAAGTGGTCTGGTGATGTTATTGGAGGTGGAGCCCCTGTTTCTTAAGTTCTTGCGTAAACATGCGCATGCATCTGGACGACTCAGCCGTTAAATGACAATCGTCGTACGCATGTGTGCTTTCAGTTTCATTTCTTGTTCCTACTGTTAACACACCTGATGGTGGTTTGTGCTTGTTCGGATACAGTATGAACAGGCACTCAGTAAAGCAGCGTGTATTTATCATCAGCACAAACCAGAATATTCCATAAACGTATGCCAGTAAGAGTTTGTTTTACAGTTTGGGGGGCGGGATCCGCCTGTAAAGTCTTCCACACAATTGTTGTATTTGCATGAAGGAGGACGTCCAAAATTACCATACGCGATGCTGCAGGAGTGAGAAACAGATTGCTCGCCTCGCGAAAGAAGTCTTGCATAAACTGTCCCAGGATGGGAATGTCCACAAGCACATGCCAAAGAATGGCCAAAAATGGGGTGTGGCTATTTTGGGGACACTGCCGTTTGTTTTGCGTGAATACGTCTACGTTGAGGCGCTCGGACGCCTTGATGATTTTTTACATTCCCGGGGCCGCTTCACTCTATCATATGGGGTTTAATGGGTATCACTGGATTGCTTTTGAATGCTCTTTCTAACCGTAAACGGTTTCTGTATTTTGACTTGGCTAGTTGACTAGTATAAGCCGACATTGTGTTAAGTTTATTTAATTTTTTTAAATTGAACTCATACAATCTCACCATAAACACGCCACACAAATATTTTTATGCACACAATCGATTAATCTTGACGAGAGCTGTCGATTGAAACTTAAACGAGCTTCGTAGCTTATCCTAGTCAAAAATTATATAACGCGAAAGTTATGAGATGCGGCAAAACGAACTCACAATTGACCCCTCTCCCCTCCTCCCATCCGCGCGCGATGCTTCGCAGTCCTTACTCAACGTAACATATCCTTTGATCCTTTGGCAATCGAGTGGTGTAATTGGATTTCGAATGTAGACGATAGATTCGGATCTGCAATGCCAAACTCTATCCCCCGATTTTATCATCAGATTTTCTGGATTTCCTCCCACTATTGTTGCAAATTTAAAGACGTATTTACGTCAAAATATCAAGCTGCATGCGTATCGTGTTACTGCTGGCTGTGCAACCATTTCAAAACTCCCGACAAAGCGAAGAGAGAAAGTTATTATTACTGGCTCCAGCAGTTTGTCAATGCACATTTGAGAAACGTTGGCTTCGCGCGGTTCTCTCATCTCACTGGGATCGTTCATTCCTAGAATACCCGGCTTTGGAGTACTCAGAATACTCACACTGCGCATGAAACACCTCCTTATGATGAAATCATTGGAGTGTGGTGTGTTTCATCAAGGCACTGCAATATTGGCAACACGTTTTTCAACATAACAGCGGATATCGACTTCAATGTGGGAATATTTATAGAGTTTATGAATCAGTAGGATGACGTGGGAGTCCGTACAGGATATTTTCAACAGAATGCACCACGTGTTACACTTCCAATGAGAACACGAGGGAAATTGTATACTTCTTTGCAGATCGTGCCATTTCCAAAGTATATTGGCCACCCAGGTCGCCTGACCTTATACCAACGAATTTCTTCCTATGGAGCATGCTGAAAGAAAAAAAGTTTATCGCAACAAGACATAGACTATCATGAAACTGCCAAATAGAATTCTACGGGGAATTGAAGCTGTGATTTCTGATTTGTTGGTGTTCCGTAACATGGAGTGGCGCGTGCAGGTAGGTCCTATTCATTGATGCTAATGACGAGCGTTTCCAACACTTTCTGCGAAGTCACCACGTTTCTTATATATCAATGTATACCTACATTTAATACATTATGAGTAATGGTTTAATATTTATGAGTAAACATCAGGGGCCGATAGTGAATTAAATATTCTCTGCATGTTAAGTTAGATTTGTCCGTGCTCTAGCGAGAGCGTCAGCTTTCAGTTCGAAACTTACGGTAAAAGTATAATACCACACGATGTCTATGGTGGAATTCCACGCAGAAACGATCTAGCTGCACGCCATACAAATGCCACGAGAGTGGAGCTATAGCAGAGAAACGAAGCGTTCCATACATGAGTTTGTATAACGTGGTTCCTTCCTCTGTGAGGGAAGTTTCCCCATAATTTTGGCGTATATTATTGCTTTAAAATAATTGTGCGTGCCTTGTGTGAGGCGTGGAGGTGAAAGGAAAAGGTAGTCTAAGGTTAACATTTGCGTGTAATGTGGCTTGTGGGAGGTGGCCCAGGTTGGGTTCGGCTCAGACAATCGAGATGTGTAAGCCGGCCTGCCTTAGACAAAGAGAGGAGGGAGGGGAGGTGTCTGTGGGGTGGAGCCCTCTGGCACAGCGGAGTTAGTAAACAATATAATTTAATTGTCGTGAAGAGGCGAGAGTGGAGCCGGACTGCGCCGCACTTAATAACAGTTATTGCGAGCTTCCCAGATATCCGCGTGCTCCGGGAGCAGAGAGCCGAGCCGGGCGCGCTTGTCAACACGCGACTTCATTAACGGACCATTATACGTCGCTCGTGCAGTAACCCACTTGTCTCGCCATTCACGCCGCCCACCGGCAAATATTTGATTTTCGCGAGGCTAATTCGATTAGCAAGGTGACGTCACGGGCGCTCGGGCTGGTAATTCGATTGGAGGCTCGACGCCCACTCACCCCTCAGTCAACCCCGCCTCGTCAATTGCTACAAATTGATAACACTCGCCGAGTGTTTCTCACGGTAATTGCCTTAACCCGCTGCCGAAACTCAGCGGCTGGCGTTCTGCCGAAATACACGTTGCTATAGCAGGTTCCTGACTAATTAAACACGACAGAAAGACAACTTTAAAAAAAAATCTCTGTCGTAAATGTGTATACATTTTAATAAACACTCAGACATATTCGCAGTAAAGTTGGCATCGAAATAGAGACAGCAGTTCGATATCATTATGTCGTATTAAAAGTGTGATATTTAAATGTATATTTGCTGAATCTTTTGAGGGGTTTTTCTTTGTTTTAACATAATAAATTTCAGCTAGTATTTAAATAGATTTTTATATTCCTAAAAAAGTTATACAGTTTTACTCGACAGATGCATCAATAAAGTGATTGGGTCCATTAAAAATGTTAATTTTACGTTTGGCGAAGGACACAAACAGGGGCAAAATGTGGATCTTAAGCAGGGCTTTCAGAAGTGCTTAGCTTCTACAAAGACTCCTTGATCGTTGCTTTTAAGCGACCCGTCTACCTGTTGCTTGATCTGACTTATAGGCTATTTTTAAAGTGTGTATTAAAAAAAACTAAAATGTTTCCAGTGGACTTATTAATGAAAAGTACACATACTTCAGAAGATGTAGAAATATGGCAAGTTCGAAAACATCTCGCACATTTGAAGACATGATAGCAGCGAAATAAGGAGTAATTCATGGCATGCTAGTTGTTGCTTGTTACTGAAGAAACACTACCAGCAAGCTTGCGAGCCATTTATGGCATGTCAACTATGTTGTTTGGGAAATAGAAAATAACAGACGTGAATTCTCTCCATTTTTATTTCACGTATATCTGAAGTCAAACTATCACGTGACACTTCAAGTAATAGGAAAGATAGTTTATAGACTGGAAACATGCAAAACATAACATATAATAGGCCTATATTGTATTTTCATTTTAAGTATCAGCTGAAAGTAGCCCGGAACCAAAATATTCGGCTTTTAAACAAAACACTTAAATTCCAGTATTGACTTGTGATACTAACATAAATTGTGTCTGTAGCAAAGTTAAAAAAAAAATCAACATTTATGTGTGCATAGTATTGAGCGTTAAAAAGATTGTACAGGAATATATGGTAGAATCGTTCGTAGCATATAAGACGAGAGGACACAAATAATTATTATTTAGCGGAAACAAGAATAGTTTTTTGTTTTGATAATGCATGGCAAGTTGCTTTTAAGTGGACCACAAGTGGCCAATAGCTATGCTGTAAGTAGCACACAGCTGGGCTACTAGTGGCCCACCAACAGTTGACTGACGACAGTGGGCCACTGCTGACATTCATGGGCCACTGAAGGTGCCGGCGCGTGCTTAAGGTACAGTTGGCTACGCTGACTCGGGCCGCATATGGGCACATTTTATTTTGCTGCATGGAAGTTGTTTGAACAGTGGTTCTGATGTGGCCGACTGCACACAACCTTCAAGAGGCATCATGTGTGCCATATGAATCTGAGAGTTCATTACGGAGGTTGACTGATTATGGAAACCGTTAGTGGGATACTCGTGTACAAGCAGATTGGCTCAAGTGGGCCATCTGAATATTGCTACTTGGCTAGCGGGTTGTGATAGGTCGTGGAGCAGGAAAGAAGGAAAAATGCGCGTATCGTAGACGAAGTACAGATGCCTTTGAAGAGTCTGTATTCGTCATTTTCATTTTCTAGTGTTTTGAATATCGAATACTCACCGACACCCACAGTAATAAGTTCAGCCGTTGAGATGCCCGTGTCGAGAATTTTCTATAAGCAGGGACAGGTGTTTTTCGCGAAAATATTTATGGTCATGCTAGACTTTAATAACCTACGTCCAAAATCACAACTTCCTTTGGTTATTGGCGAGGTGTCTACGTGAGAAGACATAATCTTATTTGACTGGGCCAATCGTAATAAAGTACTCCAATACTGAACGTCTGTGATTCACGAACAGACACATGAGGTACGGGACAATAATCCAACCACGAAAGTGCATATGAACGAAAGTGTTTTGGAGCACAACTGGTCCTGAAATATTTTCGCGAAAAACACCTGTCTCTAGCTTTAAGAAATTAAAGACGCAGAGAAATCGTCAGCGACACCTTCAGTATAATTTTTTGCTAGCTCATGATACAGAGCTGTGACAACTTGTAACTAATATATTATTCCCCTTAAAAGGTCACTCATTACTCTTCCTAAAGCTAGCCGGCTTCGGAGTGATTTTGAGTGGCTGCAGCAATCATAACAACAGACAGGTGGCTTACACTGAAAAAACGTTGTTTTGGTGACCAACAAAATTTTATTGGTGGTTATAAAATTATTTTGTCAGTGTAGAAATCACAAAATATTTTGTAGCACCAACAAAAATTTTTTGTCATTCCAGTATTTAGTGGCAACTACAACATGACATTTGTGGTCACCAACAATTAAAAACTCAAACAAAACTCGCTACGAACCTTGGACCTCTCACTTGCGAGCACAGTGTGTTACCGTTGCGCCACGTTGCAGGACATTAGTGCAGTGTCTGGAGCATGGAGGTAATGGAAGTCTAATATGTGGCACACACTACATGACCTGCACATTTAACCTAATGGAAAGTTAATTTTCCGGAATAATTTACGTGTAACATTTGCTTATTTAGAAGAAATTAATGATATAAACGAAGTTCTTAAGAATAGCTTGGATTGGTTTGTAACCTTATGCAAAGAAACGAACACGGATAAGTATGGCGTCGTGGCCAGACAGAAGGTGGCCACTTCGAATATGCCCCAGCCAGAGCGCATGCTCAAAATATAATGGATGTAGTTTTCCAGTCGCAGCTGAATTTTAATACTGTGGATGGCATTAATGCTAATGCTGCCAACTAAATGTTTTAGTGGTAGCCAATAAATTTATTGTTAATAAACAAATACGTTAGTGAACCCTAAATAGCGCTGGTACTTGTCAATCTACGAGTTATTGAGCACCACAAACTGTCTTGTTATTACTAACAAAATTTCGCCTTGGAAAACATAAACCAAACAGTTTTTGTAGCCACTAACAAATATTTTCGTTCAGTACACAAAGGATTATTGCAGGTATAAATACAGATCCTTTACCACCGAGAAGAGTTTTGTAGAATGTTGTGGATAGTGGTGTCAGTTGAATGATCTTGGTGATTCGAAAATCAGAGACCTGCTACTTGTCAGAAGCGACTGCGGGTAGTGATCTGTATTTTGCAGGACGAGTGATGCGGTGTTTGTGAAGTCCTTCGTCGTCAGACGGCGGGTGGGACGAGTAAACGAGAGATCACTCGATGGTGTACGTAGATACTGGACTGTAAAGACTGTTCACGATAAAGTGAGCACTTTCGAAATAAATTTGAGAAAAATGTCTCTGCCCCTGCCTCCATATATATTAACGGGCACACTGAGTGACCTGCGCCCAGCAAAGTGGGTAACGATGGATGGAAAGTAGTTCCATATCTTATCGTCAAATAGAAAATAATAGGTAACCATTTGTGATAATTTAAATTGTTTGTTTCGCTTTCTGTTTTTTTTTTTAATGCATCGAAGTGTAAAAATTACCATATCTGTAAAATATTTACCTTTCTAATAATTTAACAGTTTCACCTGACCGACTCATGAATAAAGTGATGAGGCCCATGGTAATGTCAATTTTACATAAGGGGGAAGATAACACAACGTCCGAAAAAGTAGTCTTAAAAAAGGAATTCAAAAGTGCTTATTTTACCGTGAACAGTCCAGTAGCATAGAAATGCCGATTTGGGCGCAACCGCAAAAAAGTGGCCCAAAAAGTTGCGTTTGGGAGCAATTCCAAACAAAGTGGCTCAAAAAATTTGAATACGTAAAAAAAAATATTGTATATAATAAAGATGGATCAGTTGATAAATGTATTAAACGGAACCAAACAATTTAAGAAACTTTCCGAACTTACAATTGGACAGTCCTATCCTATAAACCATGCTGAAATAAATGATACATGGTATGGATACAAAAATTACTTCTGGAAATTTTAAAGTAACCTTACCAGACAGATATGTTCAGATTTTCAGTGAAAAAGTTTTAAATGGTGTTAACTGTGTAGGTATAAGTTTTGCATATGATGGAATGGTGGAGTGTTGTGTTAATCAAATGCATTCTATTCTGTTTTTTAAAGAGTAAATGATCGTCGTCGTATAATTAGACATCAGTTGATTTTTATTTCTGCTCGTATCTCTATAATTTTTTAATAATTATCCAATCATTAAAACACAATTATCGCTCTGACTTCGGCAATGTGCTACAACATAGTCTAATTAAAAATTTAGATACACATCTTCAAATTCGACATATTAAAGTAGTCGAAACATTGAATTATTTTTCTAAATCTCTCGTTGCACTTTCCATAGAAATATTGTTCATATTTATCATATGAAAATTTAATTGTTTAAACACTATTAATGTTATTATATATAGAATATAACTACTTTCAACCCAAAAAATATCTACGGTCTCATCTTTAATACCACTGTTCTTTCGGACAAATCAAAGTTAATTAACTTACATTTTTCATACTTAATTTCAACTATTATTTCATTAACTTGATTTGTTTGCACTGGAAAAAATAATGGATAAGCTGGTTCGTAATAGATTGTGTCGCCAAATCCAAATGTTGTTCTTGGTTTAAAGTGGTAATTATATTACTTTCTCTATAATTATATTCATCATGTTTTAATATAATACCATTTACTATATTACAGTGTATATTTATTGTTTCAAATGGAGCAAATTTTGGAATTGTATCACCATAATGATACACATTTGCTTTCAGAGTTTTATTTTCTACGAAACCCAAAAGTTTTCCTATTGAACCCCGTTTTCCAAACTGTAATTTAAGCGTACATTTTACTTTCACTCTGTTCGTTATTTTATCCAGCTCGAAAGATATATAATTTTCTTTCCCATCCATTGAATCTATACTAAATGAAAAAATTTCTTTTATAGTTTTTTCAAGATCTTTTAAGCTATATTGGCCAACTGGAGTATCAATTGCTGATTCCATATCATTCTGACACACGAAATATAGCTTATTTTTCCCAGAGATCATGTTATGCGTTAGATAAGTAGTATAGAACTGAACTAAAGCCAATAAGTGCCCCTCTATCTCTAAAGGGTAATGTAGTCTTTTCTTCAACACTGATTTGTTATCTGTTAGTTTGAATACTTTACTCATTTATTATATTATTTAAAAAATTTATATTCATAAATGAGCAAGAAAAACATGAAACACGTAAACTGGGATATTAAAATAAGAATACCAGACAAGACTGTATCGATAAAACGCTATGGAGAATTATTACCTAATAATATTAGATGTTTGATAGTGGATCCTAGTAGCTGCGGAAAAACTACACTTACGATAGATAATTTTATATATGCTCAGGGATGGTTGGACTTTGGTACTCTCTATGTGTGTTCAAAAAGTCTGGACTAACCAAAATATTCCAATTTAAAAAAGATATAGATATAGCATCAAAATTATTTAATGAACCGATAGCATACTTCTTTCCATCAAATGAAGAAATGGTTGACGCAAATTAATGTCATAAAGAGTCTGTAGTTGTTTTCGGTGATAACATACTTGAAAATCAAAATATGGCAAGGGATTACTTTACACGCGGTAGACATAAAGATATTGATTGTTTCTATTTAGCCCAGACATACTCGAAAGTACCTAAGCAGCTTATAAGAGACAATGCCAATTTTCTTTGTATATTCAAACAAGACGATACAAATCTTAAACATATTCATAGTGATTTTGTTGGTGGTGATGTGTCGTTTGAGAAATTTAGGGAGACTTGTTCAAAATGTTGGAATAATGAATATGGTTTTGTTACAATAGATATGACTCGTAAGTTAAATAATGGTAAGCACCGTAAAAAAATTAATGACTTTTTTAATGGAAGTGTTTCCATTAAAAACTAACATAATTTGATCTTTTTAAATGAATTGGTATACCATAACTATTTCAATAAACACAATTGTAATTTCGGGTACATTGTGGGCTTTAGGTATTTTAAAATATATCAAATCATCAGGGTATACTTCAAAAGTTTTATACATGTCAATTTTTTTCCATTCTTGGTATAAGTTGATAATACTTTTATATTTTTCTGGTTTTATTATTATTTCAAATATAGTTCCATCTCTCATAAAAAAAACTCTATTCGATTATCAAAGTAAAATACTTTTTTTCTTTTGAACTGTATTTTCCAACTAAAGGAATAATGTTAATTCTGTTTTTCTGATAGTACTCTAAATTGATTGTGTGTATTGGTGCAATGGGATCTCCCACATGTCTTAGTCTTTTTTGTTCAAAATCCATATTATTATCTACTTCCAAGTAAGTAAGGTAGACTTTATCCAATGATCTTTTATTTCTTGTCAGTGTGGCTATAAAGTCGTTGAACTGTGTGTAGGAAACAGAATCATTACGATTGATCTTCTCAGTAGTTGTATCATTGTCCATGTGTTCTTTAATTTGAGCTTCAATCCAAGAGGCCATTAATGCATTTCCACATATATCAATTGTTTATTAAGAGTGAAATAATTTTTGGAAATTTAAAATTATGTGAAAAGTGATTTAGCACAATTACACACAAATGACCACAAGTTACTTGATTGAGATTTTGAATTATATTATCGTTACAAAAATATTACTTCCGAAATATGCTATTAATTGTCGGGGTGGGTTTCCACCAAATGAATCAAAATAATATTTGTTGTTTGCTTTTTTCCAATAGCATACCCAGTGTGTACCAGAGTTTGTCGAAACTTCTAGATTAACAATCCCACACTCATTATCGAGTGGCGTGTTAAGTAGCTCATCGATCATAAATACACCTCAAAAATTTTTAATGTTTAATTTTTTAACCATTTTATCAATACCAAAGTTACTGAGTGGAGTTACTTTTTTTTAACTTCAGTCCCTTGCCGTATTCCTCCATAGCTAAATTAGGTCTGCATTGTTCTTCCAATTCTTGGTGTTTCTTCTTAGCATTAATTACTGATGTAGCGACAGATGATGCACCACCAGCTAACGCTCCTAGAGCTCCCAATGCTGCGAAAATTAAGGATAAAAATCCACCCTTGTGAACTGTCAGACCATTTCCAGTTTTCATTTCTTTGGACATTTTCTTAAGTTGTGTAACTGAAATTGTGATAGTCATCCCTTTGTCCTCCTTTAGTTTCTTGTTTTTACGTTCCAATTAGTCTTTCATTAGGAAAGAATCAATATTCAAACCCTCCAACTCCTCGTTAGGAACTTGAAATACAATGTTTTTTACTTTCATTTATTATAACAAATATTTTTTCATTTTATTTTAATTCCCTAGCCAAGCTTACATTTAATATGCATCACAGATCCAGTAACACCAGCCCACAATATCTCATTGAGATCAGCATCTCAACTTAACAATCTTTTGAACGCTTTCTCTTCTAGTTCTTTGTCAGCTAAATGTCTTTCAGCTAGATCTTTATGATGATGATAAGCTATTCATGTTCCTTTGCTGCAGCATCTAGTGGATTAATGGGTTTATTACCACGCTCAATTCTTTCTTTTAGTCTGTTACCCGGACCTAAGTACTGATAACCGGGCGCATGAAACTCAAAAAGTAGTGAATTTATTATGTCATTGAGTAACCTTTTTCTGTGATGCTCCGACTCTCAAAAAGTATGTGGTATTGTGTTCAACATTCGTATCAGATATGGTATACCTTTGGGATTATTCATAACAAAGTTACTAAACTTGCTGTTGAGAATATTCATTATTCCAACATTTTCATTGTAATAGTTATAATTTCCAGCATTCTCTTCACCATAAATAACGAGAAGTCGATCAATAAGCATCCTAACATCATTCATCCGTATGTATTGTTTGGGATAGTCTGTATATTACTTTATACCTTTCCCTTTTTTAGGTGAGGGACGTTTCTTTTTGATCGAATCGTAAATATGTTTAACAATAATTTTCCATTTATTCCCTTTACTCGATTTTGGCGTTCCCAATTTTGGATTATTGTTTTGAAAAACTGTGTTTGTATCTGCTAGGATATGACTATAGTGTTCATAGCCGGTTGCAGTGTAGTCACTTTCTGTAACTTTCTTACTAGTTAGTAATTTCATCAAACCATCAGTTCCAGTGTATGTTCGACCTTTTACAGTAAATTTGTCATTGATAAATGTTACTTCACTATCACCAATATACAATCTACCTTTACCAGCCTTTAGTCCAAAAACATCGCCTGTGCAGTCAATTAAGAAATTGGCCACTTTCTTATCAATAAATATTGTTTTGTAGTTAGTTAACTGTGAGATATCAGTTTTCAAACGCCCCAACACTTCGTCATAGCGTTCATCGTCATCGTCAATGCGTTTAATGCCATCGTCATAGCGTTTATCGTCATCGCCAATGCATTTACACCATCGTTATAGCGTTCATCATCGCCAGTTCGTTTAATGCCATCGTCATAGCGTTCATCGGTGCCTGTTTTACCAAACAGTTTTCTTTCAAAAATGATTCTGTTGGTGTCTGTGGGTAGTCTAAATTCTTAACAGCAAATGGAACAAGTTCTTTTATGAAGTTCTTATTCTCATTTGTTACGTGTCCCATTTTTGTCCTAAATCTTTTATCGCATCTATCAATGGTTGTTCGTGTTTTTTCTTTTTATTATATTCGTCCTGGTGAAATTTTCTAAAAGTTTTAAGCTTTTCAATTAGCTGTCTTCTTCTCTCTATATTTCTCTCTATATTGTTTGCAATTTTTTGTTGTCTCATTTATTATATAAATAAAACTAACAATGATAACTAAAATGTATACTGTCTCAAATGTATGAAAAATACACTAAGTTCATATGAAGTTACAAATAATAACAAAGTAAGAATTAAATGTGTTTGTAGATGTTTTGTTACCGATAACTCGATATTCACTGGTGGGGGTATAAAAACGATATTGTAAATGAAATTCATAAACCAATGCGAAAAAACTTCTCCAGAAGAGCTGTTCTATCTTTTGGCATCGATGATCTTTGGCAATATCTGACTTAGTTGAGACGAATTCTGGGTTTTTAAAAGGCATACACAGAATTAACAAAGGGTTTAAATATATGTTAACTGTGATATATTTTTTTTTCAAATATGCATGGGTAATGCCAATCAAAGATAAAACTGGTGAAAATGTTATTTTAGCATTTAAAACTATTTTGAATGATCGCAAACCCATGCATTTACAAACAGAGGAAGGGAAAGAATTTTACAATAAATCATTTAAGACATTAGTGACCAATAACAACATAACACACTATTCAACATACAGTGAAAAGAAGACTAGCATTGTAGAAAAATTTAATAGACAATTGAAGGAGAAAATGTGGAAGATATTTACTATGCAGGGAAACTATACCTAAATTAATAAGTGAATACAATAACACTGTTCACAGTACAATCGGAATGAAACCCACCAATGTAAATGCAAAGAATGAAAGTTCTATTCTAATCAATATGTATGGAGGAGAAAGAAAAATGGTTAAACCAAAGTTTGCAATAGGAGATCAAGTTTGTATAAGTAAAAGTAAAAGTAAAAATTTGTTTGAAAAAGGATATACACCAAATTGGTCCACTGAAGTATTTGAGGTGTGTGAAGTATTGCACACAAACCCCATGACATACAGAATAACATATTAAAAAATGAACTTATTAAAGGTATTTTCATGAGCCAGAGCTGCTAATAAGGAAATAAGCTGCTAATTAAATGGTTAGGTTTTGATAGTAGTCATAATTCTTGGGTTGATAAGAAAAGTGTAGTTGTTTAAGAAATTTTTTTCTATAAAATAAATGGATCAACAAAAAATCGAAAGTTATGAACGTCAGTCGTTTCCACCACCGACTAAACAAAAAATAATTTGAATGAATACAACAAGCGCATTGAGTTTGATATTCCTATTGGCAATGCTTTTTCATATCCGAATGAAACTTATGTATACCAACAGTATAAGCTAACTAAAAGAGATACAAAAGAAGATTATGAAAAACCTTCAACTTTTGATCTTTGTGAGAATTTCATTTTTATTCCAGTTCTCAAGAATAGAGATCTCTAAAAATGGTTGTATAATCGAAAGTATTGACAACCCTGGCATCACTTCAACAATGATGCATACATTGCTAGGTTCGGAATCAGAATCAACATACTTCCAAATGTCGGGGATAGAACTAGGTAAATATGTTAGGAAAGATAAGCTTAACGAAATTACCTATCCATTAAGATATTTGTTTGGGTTTATGCGAGATTATAATGAAATATTCTGGAAAGGTGGGTTCAAGATCACATTCATTCAAAATTCTAATGATGATATTTCTTTTTATAGAAGACCCCCAAAGAAAGCAGATGGATATGATGATGATGCTAAAATTGTTATTGAGAAAATGGAAATTCCGTGGCCAATTGTTGAATAAGATTCTATTTATGGAGACAAAATTATATAAACACCCCAAAATTCCAATTGGTTTTAATTATTGGCAACGTCTTGAAAAAGTAGTATCTACTAATGCAAACTTATTTCAGTTTGATATAAAAGATCAGTTCCATTCAATCCAATTCGATATGCCAGACTTTTTCATTGTAATTGTTGGTCTTCAGCAAAACACGAAAGAATATCCTGGGCAATTCCCACACGGTTCAATGTTTAACTCTTGTTTTGTCAAAAATATTTCTATTAAAAATGGGTGGAATGAAATGTTTCCCTGAGAGAAATGTTATTTAAACATTGATGATAAAATTTTCGATAAGATGTGTATTGTTTACACTGATTTTAGAAATTCAAACACTAAACTAGATACCTCATAACACAATAATGAACTGCGCTTCAACTCTGGGTAATTTATTGGGAGAAGACCATTGTATGATATTGATTGTTCTTACAAAAAAACCGCTATTTTAAAAGATCGATCTAATCTTAAACTTACAGTTGATTTTAATAAACCAATATCAGCTACAACTATTTGTAATGTGGTACTAGTAAGCAAAAGAAACCTAATTTATGATGTTAAAAGTGAAAGAATCACCGAAGTCCAATAGTGCGTAAACATGTATGGTTATTAGTTTTAATGGATGGTTATCCATTAAAAACATTTACATAATATTTCATACTATCACTCCTTTTCAATTTTGTAGTGCCTCCATGGTAGTGTATTAATACCATCTTTAAGAATAAATCTTTTATCATCTTTGGAACTTTATGCTTTTTTCTCAACTCAATTGTATAGAGTTCATGTTTCTTATTTTTAATAAGATTCATACTTTCTTACAATGCTTTTTTACCAAACAAATACTTTTTGTAGTCATCAAAACTAATCTCATTTCTAACTACAGTGTTTCTCACACTCTTTGCTCTTTTCTTTATACCACCTTCCACATTTATTGCATACTTTTTCGATTTCAATCCAATAAATTCTTCCATTGTTTTTCCATTACATTCATCTTTCATTTTGCCAATAATCTTTTTGTTAACTAACGGTATACCATATGGGTTATCTTTTTTAAGTCAGAAGCATCAAAATGATCGATTATTTCTTTCATGTCACTGTAGAAGTCTGATGCTTTTATATAATAGATATATGACTCAGTATCTTGGTAGCAATTTCAATATTTTTCCCATACTTTGATTTCATTTTTATAGTGAAAATCGTACATTAAGACTTTCGATAGCTCAAGTATACTCTTTCTAACATAAAGGGTTTGTTAAAGCTCAGTTTTGTTTTAATCATATGAACTGCAACCAAAGAGTTAGTAAATATTGTTCTATCTTTAAAGTTTGGTTTAGCCACTAGTTTATCCATTTGCTTAGAACTTGTGCACAACCATATATCCACTGTTTCTAATATTATCCATTGTTTTTCCAAAAACATAATTGTTCATTAATGTGTAGAAATCTTTTTCAAAGTCATTTGTAGACTTTTATCGCATATTTGTATTTAGATCAATATAGGACTTGAGCCAATCTGATTAATCAAACTTCAGAACTCTATGGATCTTTTTTCAACTTCATTCCGAGAGATAGATATTGTTTAAGATTTACATAGTGTAATAAATATTTTTCTTTATCATCCAGAGTAGTTAAGTGTTTGGGATTTTTCGAACCTTCTAGTATTTTATCCACTGGTGCCAATGGCAGATCTTTGTGGAGATTGTGTAGTTCATGTGGGTATTCCAAATCAACTTCCAATATATAACCTTTTCTAGAATCATTTTGTATTTTTGTTACATCTATATTTGTATTTCTCCACTTAAACCCACCATACTATAAATACTGGCTCATAGCCCATCCACATAAATTATTGGCATCCAGATATGTAAGATAAAAGATATCCTATGTACTATCATAAGCATTCATATATTTATTATTTGCTTTAGCATATCACTTACAACATTGTGAAATTCCACCACGAACACCTTTTACTATCATCAAAATCATGTCGTAATCTGTTAATAATTCTAGTTCTATTTTAGTATGTTTGATCATAGCATCCCACACTAACCCTGGGGCTGTGTAATTCCATGCTGTATCTAGCTTATATGTTTTGAGACATACATCTCTAAAATGTTCCATTATATCGGACAATATCAATACATCAGATTTTTTATAGAGTTCTGTGTACTCTCTTAGAGATTTTATGTTGAATTTTTCCCACACACTTCTCTCAAATTCGTAATCTTCGTCTGTAATGTCACATTTATTGAGTTTGTTGTAAAATACATCTTTGGATGGAAGTGATGTCTCCCAAAAATTTTCAGCACTATCCATGTAGTAATATGGATAAACACCTTTTCTTATAACAAAGACAAGAATTTCATTGGAAAAATGCTTACACGTTTCTCGGAATTGGCTTCTGGAAAGGTTGCTTGAGAGTTTAGCAATACTACTAGCCATAAATTTAAATGAGTCAATAAATCTAAGATTTACACTTTTACATACATGTTTCGTAAAAGAAGTATATTTTTCTTTGCTGTTGGGAATTAGATCAATTTCATTTTCATCGATGCCAAGCTCTCTTATGAATAAATGTGTGTCATAACCAGATATATTGTGTATAAACACTGAAACACTGGGATAAAACATGGATTTCTATATGATAAGTAACAATCTCAATGTGCAGTTCCCCTAAATTTCCCTGTAAGATGATCATGATCTCTCACGGGATCACCATTCAAAGGCTTTTCACATATATGACAATGGGTAGCTCTATCATAAACAATTTGTTCTTTCTGAGTTAGTGGAAGCATTGGTTTTTCATTTGTGTATATGTCACCAATAGACTTTGCTTCTCCCATTAGCATTTTAACGAATACAGTAGATACATCAGATCCTCATAAGTTACTGGTGGTTTGTAGTATTCATGTTCGTATTTTACATAGTAACAGAAGCTAATTATCCTAGTGTTTTTGGTATGGTTTCTTATCGGCTTTGTCGGGATTTGGTTGGCGAGTTTCAATATTAGTCAACCAACATTGAAAATTAGCGTATATCACAAACGGAACGCTCAAAGAATGATTTTTGTTTTTAAATCTTAATATCTCATTTTTTCCTTTAGATGGTAGTTCAACTCTAACAACATCATTATCTCGACAGTCTTGTTCGTGATCTTTTAGCTTATTTACAGAGTATAAATGTTGAAAACACATATTGCATATATATATATAGTGACCATTATTTGATACTGGTGATGCGATAAGTCTAGAAAGACTTTTTATCCAGCAGTAGTGGTCGTTCTTTTCATCTTTTATATAGAGTAGGTTAATGTTCTTATCCATCTTTTTTTTTGTTGTTTTTAATGGGGAGATTATATATTTCTTACCACTTCTTTTTCTTCATATGCATATACATTAATAGAAATTCCACTTCTTTTCTCAAAGGTTGGTATGGTATCCAATTTCATTGGAAATCCCAAACCTTTAAGTGCATCATCAAACTCATGTTCGTAAGCTATGTATTTATTCACTCTTTGGGTGTCTCTTTCTACTTGACGCAATGCAGATAGAACAGACCACAAAAAACATTTTTGATCATTATTCTTAACATTAATTACCACCTGCTTAGCTTTGATTTTTTCTGGGAGATCAACATAAGAACTGCCCTTGAATGGTACATATTTATTTATTCGCACTTCTAGTTTAAATATTCTGTTGAGTATCCACTGAGATCCCTCTTTGATTTGAAAGCTTCCCTTCTCAGCTATGATTTTCGATATGCTGTTGATATAATATTCTTCCAGATTAGTCGATTTCAGTATAATTTTATACTTTGTTTTAAAGGAGCTTTCTACATATTCAATGTTCTCACCAATTCCCCTTTTGTGCTCAGTGTAGAGTTTCATGTTCACTTTGAGTGATTTTAAATGTTTATTAATTAGTCCCAAGACAGTTTCTTTTACATCGTTTGTGAAATGATTTGGGTCTATGTATGCATTCACATTCTTTACAGCATAAGTCTTGATTCTACTTTGAAATGCTGTTTCGATTTCTTCTTCACTGAATCTGGGTGCGTACTTATGAATTTGACTTCTCAAGTGATTTATTATGAGAGATGGCTTGTAAAAGTGATTACAAGTTTCACATTTCACTTTTTTCTCTCGTGGGAACTTCTGTTTTGATGTTAAATGTTGTGATATTTTAAAAATTACCCAAGCATTTGTTGGTTCATATGATTTATTATGTATTGGTGCAAGACATTTGTGCAAACTACTTTTAAGATGACTTGTTATGAAAGATGGTTTGTAAAAGTGATTACAAGTTTCACACATTTGATATATTTCTCTTGAGATTTCTTCTTATTTCTTTTCGCAAAAACATCTTTCTTAAATTTATATTCTTTCCAAACATTACCAGTTGCGTTAGTCTTTTTCATTGCCATGGTTGTCATCATATTAGACATCAGTTGATTTTTATTTGCATCCATTTATCATATACAATATTTTATTTTTTACATATTCAAATTTTTTTGAGCCACGTTTTTTTTTTTGCAACCGCACCCAAGCACCATTTTTTATGCGTATTTTGTAGGTGCACTCAAATGCAAAGTTTAACACAACTTTTTTTCTAAACACTACGAGCTAACCAAATGCAACTTTTTAATCCACTTTTTTGCAGTTGCTCCCAAACGCAACTTTTTGAGCCACTTTTTTGCGGTTGCGCTCAAATCGGCATTTCTATACTATTCAGTCCATATAATTTTTTTACTATGACATTTTATTCGTCCATCTTTTTAACGAGCTAGGATAATAAATATTGGTTCATTTTGTAATTAAGGCATTTGAGATTCTATTAAGGGATTCAATTTATTGACAGTACACCACGAAAGACATAACCGTGTACAGATTTTGCTTAAATGATGATTCAATTAGAAAACTGGATTTAGCTCTTCTACAGTATTTATTTAAGATTTGCATCCTTTCACGGACATTTCTAGCCCAAAGCAGTCCTAACAATAACGTAAAGCAATCCGTTCGGTGTTTAGGTGGGTTTCTCAAGGATTGGCATTTCTTAAATGTATATTTTAATAATATAGTTATGAAAACATTGGCGTGTGAAACTAGTGATTATAACGTTTACTGGACCTCCGAACATTCAAAACACCTGCAGGACTCTGTAAACATTCAGCACTGCAGTGACGTAGATATGTGTGGCTGAAAATAGGAGAAAGATTTCTGACTTACAGCAGCGAACAAGTAAGTAATATTTTCTTCGGTATGTAGGGGGCTGTGTAACGTATAAGGATTGAATTTTAACTCTCACTTCCCAAACATCATAATTTTAATTTTACTATATAATTTTTGACACGGCTAGCTTCGGTACATTTCAATAGTGAGATAATCTATTACTCATTCAAGTGTAGGTAACCTTACGCCATATAAGTTAGACATAGAGATAGTCAATGGGACAAAGAAATACCAATATACAACTAACATGCAAAAATAAATACATAATTAATAACACTTCTTAATATTACCAACGACAAGCATTAGAGTGAAGTGAAATCGTTAGAAGATTTTAATGACTATCAAACGAATAAATTAATATGTTCTCTTTCTTATATCTTCATATGGATAAAGTAGCATATTTTCACAATCCGAGCCACATTCAAAAGCCACTTTTTTTTTTACAAAATGATTAATTAAGAGATGACACTACTTGTTTGCAAATTAGATTAAAATAATAATTTACTTAACATAGTAAGAAGAAAGAAAACGCATTCATTTTCTGGAAATTATAAAATTAATTTTCAATTAAACTTTAATTAAATATACGACCATATAGAACTTTGGTTGGAATACCGACTAGAGATGAGAATGATCCTCCTTCGATGTCCTTTGATCAATATAGCTCTCTGCTCTAACACAGGTCCCTGGAATCCTGTGGTGGCTCGAAGTGTTGGTAGACCGTCACACTCCAGAGGCAGTGATGGACCCCTAGCAGTGGCATACGTTCGTCCTTTCTCGGATCATCATCAGTTCCTGGATTGAAGTCATTTCTTCACAGTCCTTCATTAAATCTTATACTGTCCAGTTTTAACATCCGCCCATTATATCATAATCATCACTTCTGTAAATTGGAATTGGACAGCAGAACTAAAAAAAAATATTAATTTTCCATATCAGTTTGGTCTAATCCTCAACATTCTTTTTGCCCTTCTGAAAACGAATAATAATATTCCTATTTAAAAAAATGTCATAAGAAGTGTTGCCTGTTTACATTTACAATACATTTTCAAGTTCATAGAGGTGAAAGCAAACGTTCCCGCATCAACAGCAAATATAAAATATTATGAGAAGTATAACAGTTTCGCTAGCATATAGAGACTGTCCTGATTATCATCTTTACACATCTCGCTATAATAACTTTGAAAACATAAAGAAATTCAATAAATTATTAACTTATCCTATATGAAATTAACGAAACAAGTACACATAAAAAAATTTACAAATTGCCAGATGTTACAACTGATTGTGAAATGTAGTTTGTGACGTTTTAAAACGCGAAATGATCGTGTCTCTGATTATAGTGAAAAAAAAACATAGAAGCGATTTAAACATTATGCACATCCAAAGGCGTAAGATATTCAAGATAGTTTTTTACATTACTTTCTTTAGATCATGTATCAGTTGTTGATATATATATATATATATATATATATATATATATATATATATATATATATATATATATATATATGAATTTAATTGCTCTTATGATATAAAGTACGTTATACACCTACGGTGACACACTAAGTCCACAAATTTATAATTTTCTCCGTCCAGAATGTATTAATCTTCGCTCCACTCTGTACGATTCTCTTCTTCTTTAGTTCTAGATATAGGCTTACTGTAAGGTGACGACGCTACAAGTATAACGAGCTCTGATAGGCCGCGGAAAACTCGCAATCTAGTAGTAGACTGTCCAAGATAAGGTTTGGCCATTTGTGATCGCTCACTCTGTGAAGGCAGTATCGTAGAGTGAACGTCAGGTAGGGTGCTCATACTAACTGCGCATAACTAACACTGGACCTACTTATTTTTGCCAGTATAACTAACAAACCACGTTGTTTCGACTCGGGGTTATTACTCCATTTATACATATAAATACATTATTAATTGAAATTTAAGTTTTAATGCTACTAATATATATTGTAATGTTCTTTTTTAAAATAAGGCCGCGTATCGTCACGCGGATTTGAGAGGTTTTACTGGAGATACATTAGACAATGTAGTGGATTAAAGGCGAAGGAATAGGAGGTAATTTCCTCTTCCAAGAGCATACAATCCAGGATGGTAGCGTTCATGATTGATCCTGTGTATAATAATAACATTCCCGTAGTTTATCTTTAATTTCTCGCCTGCTTACGTCTTATTAATAGACGTTCTCCGAGTGCCCATATTTTATTCACAATTAGTCAAAAATTATTTTTTTACCTTTAAATTTAAGATAAGTTTGAAACGAGTGTACATAGTGTTGGTCAGCGTAGTTTACTGAATCCTGATTCAGTCGGAAGTAATCTAAGAAAATAGACGACACATTTGCCACTCCAACGAACCCGCCCATAGTACACACAGGATGAATATCAATCCAACTCATGTGTATTTTTAAGGCCGTGTTTAAATCGGTACATTTGGTTAAATAAACGTTTACGTGACGCGACTTTGTATACAAAGCTAACGACTTCGCGTACAAAAATAATGATATTTGCATAATTTGTAATCTCGTATTTGATAGCCAAAGAAATATCTGAATATAAATTTCATTGAATTAAAAAATTAATAAATCATTGCCTTATTGGTACACGCCTCAAATATACGCGCGAATGCGTAATTAACTTTTAATGAGATAGTTATGTAACAGGGTTAAGTGATATCAATTGAAGTTTTAAATGGTAGGAAGTAAAGAATTTTGTTAGAGCTTATAAATATTCACTTCATGTTACTATAATTTTCCAAAATAATAAAAACTAAATAAATAAATAAATATGTTTATATTTAACGTGAATATGTCTTTAAATTTACAACTATAATAGGAGGCAATCCAGAAAATTCGATGATAAGATAATCCGGGGATACAGTTTGGCATTGCAGCTCCGAATCTATCGTCTACATTCAAAATTCAATTACACCACTCGAATGCCAAAGGACCAAAAAATATGTTACGTTGAGTTAGGATTGCAAAGCATCACGCGCGGTGGAAGAGGGTGATGGGGGTTAAGCGTCGCAATTTTGATTTGAGTTCATTTCGCCGCGTCTCATAAATTCCGTGTAGTATAACTTTTGACTAGGAAAAGCTACGACTCTCGTTTAGGTTTCAATCGACAGCTCTCGTTAAGATCAATCGACTGCGTGTATGAAAATATTTGTGTGGGGTAGTTATGGTGAAATTGTACGAGTTTAATGTAAAAAATTAAGAAAACTTAACACAATTTATGCCTATACTCGTTAGAAAGCCACGTCGAAATAAGTAAATCGTATACGATTGGAAAGAGCATCTCAAAAGCAATCCAGTGATACCCATAAAACCCCATATGACTGAGTGAATAGTTGCTGGTAACGTAAAATAAATATCAAGGCGTCCAAGTGCGTCAGCGTAGACGTATTCACACAAAACAAAATCCATGTCTCCAACACAGCCAAACCCAATTTTTGTATTATTGTTAGTGACCGGAATACCAGTGTTTTGTTAAGAGAATGTCGAGATCAGCCAAACTGAAGTACCTATAGCGTGTAACGAAATAAAGAATGAGCTAGTTCGAAGAGGGCGCAAGCGCCTCGGGAAGACACAGTGCTGACAGTCCGCATGCAGGGTGAAAGTGCGAGTAGTGCGGTTGTTGCTCGCGAGGTGGCGCGGATGATTGAGCGGCGACGTACTCCATTACGCCAAATAAAACTGCCGCCGGCCGGAACAATGACACTCATTTCCGAAACGTAATAGAGGCGCGCGCCGAGCCTCTAACACCCGGCACTGCTTGCCCGCCTCTGAGGGGTGGACGTCTTTGCCCTGGGGAAGGGGTTACGGAGAGGGGAAGGTGAGCAGGTGGGCGAGAGAAGCGCATGCGTCATCTTCAGAGGTCTCTTCCCCCCCCCCCCCCCCGCAAGAACTTCACCAGAACAAATGCTCCTACATCATCATCCTTGCCTACGCCACTCCAGTTATGGGAAGCAACTTTTTAACCGTTTATTATAAATTCTTTTGGCAGTAGCCCTCTTACAGGGGGCTAGCGACAGCCTTCACAAGTCATGAATTTCTAAATTTCGCGCAGATTAAATTCATTTTAATTTTTACTTCATCACCTACCTTTATCCCGTACAGGCAGGGGAAAGGTGGGTAAAACACAGCCATGGAAACAGATCCCAGGCACCACCCTGGGATACCTGTAATTTTGTGTGCTAAGCGGCAAATTTAAATTTTGATGGGGAGTGAAGGGGGAAGGGGTTAGCTTCTCCTTCCCTCCACATACTAAATGCTAACCGTCTGGGTAGTCGAGGTCCCTCACAAGGGACCGATCTACCCCTGCGCTGAGGGAGTAGCGTCCCAGTGATGTAAAACCGACAACATAATTCCTAAATAGAACAGTACCATACGACGCAGCGCGGCCTCCCGCATAGAGAGCTGTCAGGGAACTAAAATTTACTTAATGATAAAGTCTGTTCACGATAAAGTGAGCACTTTAGAAAGGAATCTTAGAAAAGGGTCACTGTCCCTGTATGCATATGTTTTAATGGTCGCACTGAGTCACATTCGCCCAGTAATGTTGGTAACGATGGATGGAAAGCAGTTCCATATCTTAACGTTACATAAAAAGTGTTAGGTAACAATTTGTGATAACTTAAAAGTAATTCTTTCACTTCCTGTTTTTTAATGGATCGAAGTGTGAAAATGAGCAGATTTGCAAAGTATTAATTTTCCTAATAATTTTCACAGATTCATTTGACCGACGCTTGAATAAAGTGTTGAGACCCATAGCAATGTTAATTTTACACAAGGCGGAGGAATACACAACGTATATACAAGTAGATACTAAGTAGGGATTACAAAAGTGCTCAATTTACCATGAACAGCCTATAAAAAACATACCTTTAGACATACGACGCGTACGTATGAAAATGGCTGTGTGTATTCCTGCAACGCAGTACTTATATGCACGGAACAACTCTGACGTGTGGGAGTGTACGGACTGAACATTTTAGTCGGAGTGAAGAGAAAACATACGTCTCGACTACCTGCACGTTAATTACTGCTTTACCAAAATCAAGGTAATTTCTAGGGGTGTGTGAATGGTGACTGGTTTAACACAACACGAATGCATTCTCTGTACACGTCATAATGCAAACGTCCCTTGTGAACGAAAAATTTATTGTGAACCAATCATAACGCTTCCCGGCACACCAGGCACTACTGCCAACAGGCACAAGATTTCCTGGGGCCACGGTCACTGAGCGGTTAGACTGCTCGCCTCCCAATAAGGTGAACCGGGTTCAATCCTGTCCGGTTCACTCCGGATTTTCGCAAGTGGTGATCGTGCTGGATGATGCCGCTGATCGGCGGATTTTCCCGGGGATCTCCCGCTTCTCCCGCCCTTTCATTCCGGCGCTGCTCCATACTCACCTCGCTTAACCCTCAGCGGCTCTCAAGACTTCGATGTTAAGAGCCGCCCAGATCTCTTCACTCACTCACAAGATTTGCCATTTCAACCGTTTCAGAAGAGATCTGAAATATTCCCTTTCATGAAGTAAATGGCAATTACACCCTTCGTACGTTTGCTATGAAAGCTTGTAACGCCGTAAACGATTTAAGCCAAATTATGAGTTATCAAGTTTAAATCAAAACGAAAGGTTGCCTGTCCTATTGGGAAGCTTTTTCGAGAAATCCATGCGGAAATTTCAAACAGAAGGCTAGTAGCCTGACAAGTATGCAATCCACAACACACTGAAAGGTCCTATAGGTAGAGAGACCTGCAAAATTCGCGTTATTTTCTGGCAGCATGCTATATATATATATATATATATATATATATATATATATATATATATATATATATATATATATATATATATATATATATATATATATATATATATATATATATATATAAGAGTCTGTGCCACTTGGTTATTGGCTTCTGGGGCAGTGATGACACACTTTCCTTTCCGACTTAGTTGGATATAATTGAGCTAGCCTGTCGTTAGTGGTTTGCTATTGGTCCAAAACATTCCTGAGCGTGTCCGAACAAACTGTAACCGAAAGATAGACGCAACATAAAAACATAAGTGTTTGAAGTCTAGCCTGTCTGTAAATAATAACGTCAATTTGGCATGTCCCTACATATAGGATGCTCACGGTAATGTGAGCACTTTTGAGGCCCCAGTTACGTCTTCCTTATGGGCATTTTTTATACTTTAACAACATTTTAAAATAAATATTCACATGCAAGTAATAAACACAGCGTGTGTATTCCATCGCATTCGTAAGTTAGCGTCTGAGAGTAAAATAAAACATATTAATTTGACTATTATTCCAAATGAGAGGGCTTTCAAAAGTGCTCATTTTACCTTGAATAGCCTATACACCACTTGCCTAATAGCAGAAGCCAGAAATACGGCGTGCAATCAGTCGCGTGCTACGCGTATGGCTGAATTGATTGATCATTGTACTCACTTCGTAAATGCAGACGTTAGTAATGTTTCAATACCTTCGTTTAGAGGATGTTTACGGTAATGCGAGCACGTTTGAAATCAACCTATGAATAATGTCACTGCCCCTACATGCGTGTTTTGTAGCGGGTGCACTGGCTGACATGTACCCTGTAAAGTTGGTACCGAGAGAGAGGTATTTCCAAGTCTTAACGTAGGATTAAAAGTGTTATGCACCTGTCACGCTGTCAAATTTTTACGTCAAACTGCTTCCAATAAGTTTGGTCAAATAAAGTTGGACAGTTATGACGTCACCGAAACGTCATAAAAGCCGCCATATTTGAATGAAAAAGTTGTATGGCTTCAGTTTCCATCAAACATTTGAAAATTGGACCGGTTATAAAATTTATTTTATATTTGACGGTCTCAGCCAATCAGAATCGTGCACGACAAAAATGGACTTCAAGAAACTTAAAATAACGAACAATTGCTGGAAACGAAGTAATTTATGAAGATAATTAATTTAAATAGAAGCTGTCTGGACATGAATACTATTTTAAGTGAATTTGCACATAATATTACGAACTCAGAGGCATTAAATTTCATTGTGCAGGAAACATATCTTATAAATAAAATTTTAATTTCGTAAAGAAACCAAATTAACTTACAATATTACTTTTATTTCTTCCTGTAATGGACCGCATGGACAAACAAAGGATATTTCTCACTGTGAAAATAATTTTTAAATAATATTCCAAATTAGATTATCCCAATAAAAAAAATTTGACAGTGTGACACATTTTCAAAACCATTCAAGATTATTTGATAAAATATGTTGGAAGGAAAAATTTTATGGCCGTATTTTGTCCTCAAATTCTATTGTCAAATGTAATTGAACGCAAAAATTTGATAGGGGCTTAAGGGAAACATTTGGGAATACCTAAATTATTTATTTTGTTTGATTTATTTTTAATGCATATAAGAGTAACAACTAGCTAAAAAGTAAAATATTTACTTTCCTAATAATTTCACAGTTTTACTTGAACGACGCATGAATATAGTGATCAGACCCATGGCTAGGTATGGCGGAAGTATACGGAATGTGCATACAAGTAGACCTTACCCATGGCTATCAAATGTGCTCTCTACCGTGATTAGCCCCTGCCACAATATTATCTGCAGTGTGTTCGTTTTGCCGCAACAGTACATTACCACTGAGCCTACTTATTAGTGCGCCCCCTTGGTAGTGCAGAATATACGTCAACGTGCCATCATTTGTAACTGCAATTCCCCCGGACTCACCTTCAGCACACAACTCTTCGTATGTTTAAGGCAAATTCCCAGAAGGCATCTTGGAGTTATCGATTTTTCGAGAAAGGTTCTATTTCAGAAGGTGTATTGAAATTTCCCGCACTACATATCCTAAATAACAGTTTCCCAAACTTTATTCAACTGCCACAGCTTCGTTACAAGTATTAATTTTTAGCTGGTGACTATCGAAGCGAAACTCGAGATTATTTCTTGCGGACGATTATAAAGGCGACGATATCAGCAGTAATCAAGAAATACCGACTCCATACAATGCACTAGGCAATGCGTTGTGCTATGTCGTACAAAAAAACGTGACACAAAACTCAATTTCTAGATACAGCAAATATTCCATAAATCCAAAATGGCAGGTGGGAATCTTCTTTAACAGTAAGCGCTATTGGTTTTTAACTCTCGTGTCGTCCAGTGACACGTAGTGTGTGACGTGTGTTGCCAGGTCACCCACCTTTCATTTGAAATTTCCGCAAGGATTTCTCGAAAATAGTTCACCTGAGAGTGAGTGTTCCGACAACGCAACCTTTTCTGTTGATTGTGCTCATTCACCAGTTGCCTTAAATCGTTTATAGCTTATTGTTACAAAGTTTCATGCAAACAAAATTAGGGGATAACTCTTATTTTATTAATATAGGGGTATGATATTACCAACCACGTATTCAGATGAGTGAGATTTCCTTTACACACATTACTATTCACCGACTTGTTGCTTAATCGCAATAACTTTATGGCATTTTTTTACAAAAAGGATTTTTAAAATCTATTTTTGGAGGTGCGTAGCTCCCTTGATAACAGTCAATCATGGTAAACGTACGTACAATGGTTTTCGTCTTATAATTTCGCTAGGAATAAAAAAAAACCTGTTGTTGTTTGTCGGTGGTGGGGTTCAAAAACATTCTGTATGAGGGTGCTGTTTAACTGTAACATATGTGAAGTAGTGGAACGTCGGCTCGAGGTTTCTTCAGCAAGGAGTTGTTTTAGTTTATGGTGGCTGGAGAGCGTCGACATCACTTCAGATTCCAGTCTCCAGGACCCCGATCGCCGTCTCCAGCCAGCCCGCCCCTGGACAACTTTGGGGCTGGAGTCTGCATTCTTCTATGTTCTTCAGCACTGTCTGCCAGAGCTTCCAGCTGATGCGCCCAGACTTGAAGTTGCGGTTTAATGTTGCAGAATGACTGCAGATGTCGGGACCTACGTGAGTTTGAGAGAGACGCCGTCCTTCCAAACTTTGTATAGTATGTACGCTAAACACTAGTATAGGCTGTTAAAGCTAAAATGAGCACTTTTGAAAGCCCTGCTTAAGATCTACTTGTATGCACGCTGTGTATTCTTCCCCATTATGTAAAATTAACATTGCCATAGGCTTCACCACTTTATTCATGCATCGATATGGTGAAACTGTGTAATTATTAGGAAAGTAAATATTTTACAAATCTGGTTATTTTTACACTCCGATGCATTAAAAAAATCTGAAAGCGAAAGAAATACTTTAAGTTATTATAAATTGACACCATTCACTTTTTATTCGATGTTATAAGACATGGAACTACTTTCCATCCATCGTTGAAAACTTTCCTGGGCGTATGTCACTCAGTGTGCCCATTAAAATACATGCATCCAAGGGCCGTGACTTTTTTCTAAAGTTGATTTCAAAAGTGCTCACTTTATCGTGAACAGCTTTTATGTGATTCTATTTCCATGTAATATATCAGTTAAAAACTTCCATTAAAGTTTAGCAGTGGAGCGGAGACTTTTGGGCGACTATTGAGAGCCGATGAGGGTGAATAGATGTGAGTGAGGAGAAACGCCGGAATGCGAGGACAGGGGGAAACGGGATATCTTCAAGAAAACCCGCCGACCAGAGGCACGATTCCCATGTGCGAAAATTCGGGTCGGGAATCGAACGGAAGCAAGTAGTCTGACTACTACATCACCGCGGCCCCGTGATTTCGGGAAACTTTGTAAAACTGAAGTCAGGACGGCAGCACCGAGAATCGAACCCAGGTCCCCTCGAACCAGAGGCGAGTGGTTTGCAACTGCGCTACCTCGCTCGTTTCTCGTGTTGTGATGGAGCCGCAGTTGTTAAGAGGTTAGACTACTCGCCTCCCACATAGGCTAACCGAGTTCGAGTCCCAACGGGGCCGCTCCCAGATTTTCGCAAGTGGGAATCGTACCGGACGATACCGCTGGTCGGCGGGCTTTTTTACCGGGATCTCCCGTTTCTCCCACCCTTGCATTCCGGTGCTGCTCCATACTCACCTCACTTCATCCTCATCGGCTCTCAAAACCTCGATGTTAAGAACCGCCCAAATCTCTGTACTCCACTATATGTGGAGTACTGCGACACTGAAGACTGTGCTCTACCAATGGTATAGTATGGTAAATGTCATGTCGTTTAATGGCCAAGGAGCGCGGCTGGAAGACCAAAGATCCTCCGAGGTTTAAATCCCAGCAGTATCAGGAACTTATTTACGCGTGAAAAATTTCCTTCCCATGAAGCACATTTGTCAGGAATAAGTTTTTCTTTAACATGTTGACTGTAAGCTGAACGGCGTTTTGTTGTCACTGACTGTCCCGAAAACGCCTCAACGTAGAATGCCTGTAAAGATATTATGTGAAGGTGGGAGTAGATTTTCTTGAAGACAACAATGAACCAGTTTTAAGGTCAGTCTACACGAGCCGCAGTATTCTGCTTGAATCCATACATAATAGTAATGCTAAGACCAAGTAAACTAACAACATTATAATAATTTGCCGTATTCCGTATTTCAATAACTTTTCTTCAAAAAACGCAATGAGAAACTATTTTGAAAGTTTAACACAAGATATGAGGAACACCGCACTTGTACGGAATTTTGTACAGTATCTCGCATAACGAGCCATAAGCCACACGACTGTATAAAAACACTTTTCTTGAAGTTAATTGAAGGTGAAACAACTAAAGACCCTGAAATTTCGCTAATTCATTTCAGGACAAGTTAGACCTCAACCAAGAGCACGTTCGAATATCTTTTCCAACTGGATCACACTCTCTGTAGCGCACAGAATAAGGAAACACACAGAAACGAAATCCCGTAGCTTTCAATTTATGTGGGCGTGCGAGGCTGTGGCCACACGAGGCTCGGGGAATGGGCCGCTTGTGTCTGATTGGCTGTTGCATTCTGCGGAAGATTCCCTGTTCGGGCTGACAGCCGTCTTGCAATTTAACCCTTAAGTCACAGTGTCATCTATCTGGGACGTTGCATATGAAGTGACTTGAATGGTCTGCACTGTATACAGCGGAACATACAGTCCAATGAGAAAGCTTCCCTACGTGGGAGAACATTCATTCGCTGCTGAGTTTATTTTCCGTAGCCTCACAAACCACTGCTGCCAGTAACATAAAGGGCAGATAGATTTCTGTTGGTCCCCAAAGTAAGACTAAGCGTCGTCTAGATATCAGTACGTGTTGCAAATGGAGGACATTTATGCTCGGCACTGTGGACAAAAAGTAATCAGTGTCGTGTGTTTAGACCTTCTTACTTGTTGAAAATCTCATTTGTTGGAGTTAAGTTGAGTTGGGTTGGGAGATTTTGGCGGCTGTTAACAACGAGGTCATGGGAACCGATCTGATTTGTTTGGAGTTTCTGCACCTCTCGTCTGTGAGTGGTTAATGCTGACATCCACTAACACGCAGGGCGTTGGTAATTGGCTGCGAGAAGCACACTCGACACAAGTACCTGCAGCGCACAGCAATAAGTTAAACGATTGCAACACTTGACTTTGTAATTGAATTCGGGACTGGACGCGTTAAAGTCTCCCGGGTTGACTGGCCAACGAAGTTGCGCCGTAAGTAGAGACCCGAGAAATTCGTGACATGTAGGCTAGACTTCACAGTCTTGTATACTCTCCTACAGATACCAACTGTTTATTGGTTGATTGTAGTGTTAGTAAAAGGCAGTGGTTGTGCGCACAATTTAATTGCATGTTTGTTATTGACTTTTTTATCTCCAGAAGGTGCCAAACAACACGCCTACCAATTACAAAATTGGCATGAACGTACAAGTGTCTGAATTCCAACTTGTCTGGAAATGAACCCACGAAATTCTCGGGTCTCTAACCCTAAGTTACTGTTGGAAGGCGAAGTCGTTTTGCTGGCGCGCAGGGCTGACGTTGTGTGCGGTTGTTTGCTTCTGTATTGTCGGGTAGTCTGTGATCGCGGCTTGCCCGGCGATGGCGGCTGTGCGAGGCCTCGCAGCTACTAGGGCCGGGTGCGCCCCGCGGTAAGCCGCTTACCGCAACGACGCACATTAAATTCGCATCAAATATGCATAAACAAGTGACGCTACGTCGGCTTACCCAGCATACAACATGGCGACCGCCCTCTCTCTCTCCTCTCTCTCTCCTCTCTCTCTCTCTCTCTCTCTCTCTCCATCTCTCTGCACCACTACGTCATGCATGTGTGCGAGCTACACTCTCCTGTGGTCGTCGTACAAGCCGCTAGCGGTTCATGGAGCTCTTTCCAGACCCCTACTGATCTCATTCTCTACCCATTTTTGTATCTTTCCACCATACACAAAATTGGCGTTAGTTTGGAGCCAATTATCAATCACGTGAAACAGTAAAATTGTTACGGGAGTAGAAATGATAATAAAATGCCAATTACTAGTTTAGAGGAACAAAATAAACTGAAATTAAATAATGTTACAAGTCTAACAAAATATAAATATATTCATTTTAACACAGCATTAAAGAAAATTTCTACACTGCTGCCAACTTTTTAGCAACATTCCAACCAGTGTGTCCGTTAAATATGTAGGTACTTATGATAAAAAGGACAGCGACATTTTAATTTAAACGTTTACTACATGAGAATTATTTCTAACTAGGCATTACCAACACACCCATTTTCCCTCTGTTTTTATTAATACTAATTATTAGGGATAGGAAAAATTCGCGAATTCATTTTAGGACAAGATATATTTCAAACGCATGTACATTGAAGTCACCTTTGCAATTGGACCAGAGTTTATTAGACACGCCCTGGACGACTCTGCGTCAATAGCCGACTTGCAAGTAAACAAGAAGCGAATCCCGTACTGTCAAATGTGGGGCAACATTGTGGCAACAGCCAATGAACAAACATCAGAGGTTCAGCTATACAAAGGATTGTGGAGTCTAGAATACAGGTCATTGAACTCGCGGAATTTTCCTATCCCTACTAATTATAAATGAAATAATATAATTAATAAATAAAATATAAGAGAAAGTTCAATTTAACTAAAAATAAAGTACTTCTATGTTAACAGACTAATAAGACGCCTGTGATACATGACATATTTAAGAAACAACCAAACACGTCATACATGGGGTGATTTTTCAAAGGTTTGTTTCAAAATGCGTGAAGAATCCGTGGAAACTATACACTGTGACTGACAGGGATAATTTATTTCTAATATCAGAGATTATGTTTGAAAATGCTGAAGAAGTAATGAGAAAATATGACTACGTATACCTTCTTAGGGCTTAAAGGTTAATTCTGCGTGGATTAAGTTATCAAATGAAAAATATTACAGAAATTAGTTGTACTAAAAGATCGAATTTGTTCTAAAAGCGAACCCAAAATTCAGAAATAGGCATGAGCGCACCAAACAGCAACTGTAGTTGTCCCTGAGAGAAAAACCTGCCTTTCAAGCCGACCATCCAGACACTTTCACTCAACAATCTTTATTTGTTTCTGTACTGCGAGGGTCACCAGAATATAAATTTCACTATCGAGCAGGCGGGAGGGTAATAAGTTGCTTCACTAGTATTAGCCAGGAATATGAAAACATCTTATGCCGATCCATCTTCAGAACTCTGTAGCACGTTGTTATTTTATGACTGGATGATGACTTTTTTTTACGCGGCTCAACTGCTTGCATGCAAATAACAAACGTGCAATATCGATACATCAAAGTTATTATAGGTGTGGATGACTAGTTGTACTCCAAAACACTTTCATATCCTCCCTCGATGATTGGATCGTTTAGTGGTAACGCGTCCTAGGTGTCTGTTCGCTCATCACGGACCTTCAGTGCTGGAATGATTAAATTCTAATTGGCCCAGTCATGTGAGAGAATGCCTTCTCACAAAACTTATGCGGACAGAAACCAAACTAAAACGATACGTTTGTACGCAGGTCAGAGTGAAGTCTAGCCTACGCCTGCCGGCGCCCGAGCTGCGCTGCGATGTGCTTGAAATGCAGGTTTATTTTACGAAACTATAAAACGTGCCTCCAATGTGCTGGCCTACGTAAAGGACACACACATCGGACTATGCCGGGTCACCCGATTTTCGAAGTGGGAGTCGTGCCGGACGATGCCGTTGGTCTGCGTGTTTTCTCGGGGATCTCCCGTTTCTCCGTCCTTTCATTCCGGCGCCGCTCCATACTCAGCTCAGTCACGCTAAACGGCTTTCAAGACCACGATGTTACGAGGAGTGTAAAGTGAAACATTTTTTGGTGAAATCGTTGTTTGCGCGTATTCGCGTATCTCGGTAAATGTATGTTCTGTAAACAAGACCTTTTGCTAGAAAAGGTAAAAAAAAAAAAAAAAAAAACTATTATCTATGACCCTATGTTTTTACTTTTAACATATTAAGTATATTCATGGAGAAAAAAAAGTCGTGAAAACGGTCAAACATCCCATTTTTGAAGCTTGCCTATACAGTTTCCTTAAGCGGCAAGAGAAAAGTAAAAACATACAGACGTAATTTAATCTGTGGGCTTTCGTTGCATGTAGTAAAATTCCACTGTTACAGATATGATTTGCACAGTACAGGACCACGACGGAATCACTGCACGCCTTGCGCGTAGGAGCGATAAGGCACTAGGCGTGCGTGTTCATGTCGCCCGTATCGCTCCCTCGCTTCTTGACCTTGGACGTGCAGGTACACACTCCTCTTAAGAGCCGCCCAAATCTCTTCACTTCACTTCACTTCGGACTATGTCTGTACATTATTTTTAAGACGTCACGTACATTATAAAAACATGTCAGAGCATTCCGGCATGGTTAAAAACGGCTTCTTCAGAGCACTGTGTCTCAAATATACGCGTTATATACACATAAAAGTACTCTATAGGCTGTTCACGGTAAAATTAGCACTTTTGAAAGCACTGCTTAAGATATACTTGTACGCTCATTGTGTATTATTCCGCCTCATGTAAAATTAACACTGTCATTGGCCTTATCACTTTATTCAGCGTCGGTCGAGTGAAACTGCGAAATTGTTAGAAAAATAAACATTTTACAAATCTGCACATTTTTACACCTCGACATATTAAAAAAACAGGAAGTGGAAGAAATAATTTAAGTTATTACAAATGGTTGCCTAACACTTTTTATTCGACATTATAATATGGAACTACTTTCTCTCCAACGTTACCAACTTTACTGGGCACACGTCACTCAGTGCGCCCGTTAAAATATATGCAGGTGGGAGCAGTGACATTTTTCTAAGGTTGATTTCAAAAGTGCTCACTTTGTCGTGAACAGCCTGTAGAGACATACACTGAACCTTAACTACAGAATTCACGCCTATAAATTAACAGGGTCGCAGGGGAGCAGCTAATATTTAAGTGGCAGTGGGTTACAATATTATTTAAATATATGGATTTGAATATGAAATTTTTAATGAAGTTGGATTTGTTAGTAATATAATTAATAGTGAGTTTTTTTTATTTAGGCTCTAAAATAAGTACATATTGCCTGGGTCAGAAGATAGTGCGCGGTATTTGAATGGGCCAATTTGAATGGGTCTGAACATCTGTGGTTCGCGGGTAGGTGTCCAAGACCAGTAACAGTTAAAAGTCATCTAACTGCGTGGATGGAGCTGAGGTTACATGCTTTGAAATACGATCGACATAGGAACTCTTTTTCACGGGAATCAGATGACCTTAGTTATAGGTGGGTAGTGTGTCGAAATATTAGCTTCACGCACTTAACGCACACAGACGACAGCTTGCAGCAAAATAAATCTTTCGTGTATGTGCACAGTACGTTAAACCTCGGCACTCAGTAGAGACTATGGCAATTCACGAATAAATTTCGAGTGGAGAGAGCAGAGATTTGGGCGGTTCTTAACAGCGAGGTCTTGATAGCCGATGAGGGTGAAATGAGGTGAGTATGAAGCAACGCCAGAATGCAAGGATGGGGGGAACGGGATATCCCCGAGGGAACCCGCCAACCAGCGGCACCGTCCGGCACGATTCCCAAGCGCGAATTCGGCCGGGGATTGAGCCCGGTTCGCTCTGGTTGGAGGCGAGCAGTCTAACCGCTCAACAACCGCGGACCCCACTTGTCTTAGAAGTCTGCCTACGAATCACAGCTGTTCATTATCGGAACAAGTGAATTATGATAGGCCGAATTCAGTAAGACGTCGCCTCTTGTCACGAGAACACGCGGCGTACAGAAGTCCTTGGAGGTAGGCGAGGTAGGCACTGAGGAATGGCTTTGGGATCGTCTGTGACAGCGCGCGTTCCGGTGAGGTTGTGGGGGTGACGTGTGAGGGTTTGAAAGAGAGGGGGGAAGGGGGCTGTGAGCCAGTGTCCCAGCGAGCAGACTCCGGGCAACCCTTTACCGTGCCGACCAATAGGGGCGTCGCCACGCCCTCCCGCACATTCCAACCCCTCCGCTCGGCTGCGCTTCCTCCTCACCATCCCTCACACTCTGCAACACTTCTCTCTCTCTCTCTCTCTCTCTCTCTCTCTCTCTCTCTCTCTCTCTCTCTCTCTCTCTCTCTCAGCTTCTCTACTGCCTGACCCCGGATGCTTCAAGGGGAGAACAATTCGTTAAAGGCTGTCCACGATAAAGTGAGCACTTTTGAAATTAGCCTTAGAAAAACGTCACTTACCCTTCCTGGATATATTTTAATGAGCGCACCTAGTGATATTCGCCCAACAAAGTTGGTAATGATGGTTGGAAAGTAGTTCCATATCTTAAAGTGGAATAAAAAGTGTTAGGTAAGCCTAACCATTTGTGAGAACTTAAATTATTTCTGTAGCTTTCTGTTTTTTTTTTTTTTAATGCACTGAAATGTAAAAATGAGCATATTTATCAAATATTAAGTTTCCTAATAATGTCACAGTTTAACTTTACCGACGGATGAATAAAGTGATGAAGCCCATGGCAATGTTAATTTTACATGTGGCGGAAGAATACACAAAGTGCATACAACTAGATCTTAAGTGCTCAATTTTCCGTGAACAGCCTATACCGAAACCATTCCGAATCAACGTACACGATCAAGCTCATGTGCCACAGGAAGGTAATATTTTGCCGGCACTGTAAACATTGCTCGGTCACAGAACAGGTAGGAACCCAGAAGCTGAACGACTGAGGTGTCGGTTCCTTCGACGTGGAAGTTACCCTTTAGCTGATTGGGTGCGCGGTGTCTTGTGACGGAGGGAGCTCTGTATCTGATTGGCCACTGCGGGCTACAGAAGTTCCCTATTGGCCGGTCTAGAGGCTGGCAAGTAAGCTACCAGGCGCTGATTGGCGTGCTGTGTTGCAACATGCCGCTGGCGCTAGCGTGGACTAGTTTAAATTTTTGGTATATAACATGAACTAGCGGCAAAATAAGAACCGTAAGTTCTTATAGACGCACACGCATACAAACACACGCTTGGAACGATTCGGAAAAATCTTAAAAGTAAAAAAGAATGAAACACAAATTGAACTATAAAAAGGGATAGCTACTGCATATACGTGAGAAATTAGCAATTTATTTTCACAACAAATAAATAGATCTGTACTACTTCCCCTGTTGGCTTACCCCTGAATCGATTAGAAACAACAAGGAAGCTAATACAGATCCAATCACGGCTTTCCACTGCCAAGCCAGCTATAGTTACAATTCGCTTGAGTGTACAATTAACTATGAAGTCTAGCATACAGACCATTAACCTCGCTAATTTTTCAGATCTCCGGTGGTTCCCATGTTGCTGTATGTACGTAATCGTGTTGAACACTGGGACACAGGGAGCGGAGTAAGGGGGGGGGGGGGGGAGATAAACAGAAGTAGAAATCTGCTGAGAAAATATACCTATTTAAGTTCTGCAAAAGGATGCGAGAGGATGGATAAAATATGAACTGAGGTATTAAGAAAACAATTATGTGTCCAAGCAATAATGAACAATGTAGGTACTGAGCTACAGGTCGAAATGGATGTGCACAATGAAAGCAGAGAGGGGAGCGCTTTCCAAAACAAGCAACTCAGGACAAACAGTTTAGAAAGATCCAGGCAAACCGACGACGCTGTGATGAGGTTCGTGAACGGGTCGTGGCTACAGTACAGAATACTTGGGAATACAGAAGTGAAGTAGCCCCGAACACAGATGCGCACGCCACAACGATTGCGCAAATGTTGGGAATCAGTCATCCAACCAATCAGACTCATGGCCTGTTCCCAGGGACTTGCACAGCCAATCAGAGAATGCCGGGCACAGCCACTTCAAAGGGACCGCTACGCCACCCACTTGTTTTCTCTGTGGCTGCAGCCAGGAACACGAGAAAAAGAAGAAGCTTTCGAAACAAAATCACTGCAGGATCGTACATCTTTCTCGATTAGCTACCATTTACACGCGACTCGCGAAGGTAACGCGCCGAATTGATCAAATCCAAGATGACAAGATCAAATCCGAATGCGATGTTTCATGCAAGCGGTGGCCAACGGCAAAAAAAAATAGGCTACTTCTGGGTGTTTATATAATTTAAAATAAAAGGTTAGTAACGGTAAAGTGAGCACTTTTGAGGCCCTATGGTTAATTTTTCCTTTCAATCATTTTGTTCCTTTAACAACCTTTCTAAATAAAAATTGTCATGTAAGTAATAAGCACAGTATATATATATATATATATATATATATATATATATATATATATATATATATATATATATATATATATATATATATATACCGCACTTGGAAGTTAATGTTTATGAGGCTAGAATAAAATGTATTTATCGACTATTATTCCAAATGAGACGTCTTTCAAAAGTGTTCACTTTACCATTAATAGCCTATATATATATATATATATATATATATATATATATATATATATATATATATATATATATATGAAGTCTAAAAGAAGCCAGTTGCTGCAACGCCTTAAGGGCTGTTCTCGATAAAGTGAGCTCTTTTGAATGCAACCTCTTAAAAATGTCATGGCCCCTGTCTGCATATAATTTTTTAACGCTCTAACTCAGTGACATGCTTCCAGTAAAGTTGGTAACGACGAATGGAAAGTAGTTCCATATCTTAACGTCGAATAAAAAGTGTTAAGTAACTATTTGTGTTAACTTACTGTAAAGTACTTCTTTCGTTTTCTGTTCTTTTTGCATGGAAGTATAAAATAGAGCAGATTTGTGAAATATTTACTTTTGTAACAATTTCACAGTTTCACTTGACCAATTCATGAATGAAGTGATGAGGCCTATGACAATTTTAATCTTTCATAAGGTGGAAAAACACGCAATATGCATACAAGTAGATTCTTAATCACCGCTTTCAAAAGTGCTCATTTTACTGTGAACAGCCTATAGATGGTTGTTGGCATGAAGAAAGTTTTTACGATTTTCCAATGTGTGTGTATGTGTAGTCAGTGGTACGAACCAACACAGACTTCTCAGTCTTCTACAAACTCGGGCCACAATTGTTTATTCATCGGCTCCTTCCATGCTGATCTGTTTCATTGACATTGTAGACAGGTTGCGCAGGAATGTTATTCTTGCTGGTACTGTACAGTGCGAGCCTCAGTGACCAACGATCTTCCCTGAGTGTAACTGATTCTTAATTCGTGTTTCTCCTCGACGTTATAATCGGTACATATCATCATCACCTAGCACCAAGCTTACTACATCATATTTGTCGCGATAACGTAAAAAGTTATATTACAGAAGTACAGAGCTCATAAAAAAAATTCCGTGTTTGCATCACCTGAAGCCGTAAATTAATGTGGAATTAAAAGAGTTGATTCAACTTGGTTGCTTGTGATACGTTTACAATAGGTCTACCTGTTTGTTACTGGCCAAGAGACATCCACGGTGTGTCGAAATAAATTCAATCTAATAATAAATCACTATGGCATGGCTTCTTGAAGTCTAACGTGTAAGCTACCGAACGAATTTGCGATATATAAGAACAACTCTATAGTGTGCAGTACGCCGTATGTAGTCTATTCACGATGTCTTCGCTTTTTTTTTTTTATCAAACCTTTAGAAAATCTCCCCATGTAATGACGTGAGTAGCAGGGGCGCACGGGTCCTAGATACAAAGGGATGCCGCCTTGATTAATCGGATTAACACTTTGATATCAAATTAATTTGATTAATCCTTAATCCGATCAATTATTAATACGATGGGATTAATTCTTAATCCAAAAATGTGATGAAAGAAATTTGATCAAATTTCTTTAATGGAAATATTTTTGTGTGTGTATTGTTTGATACACTATATATTTTCTTTCTATATTTTTTGGGTGGGGAGCAGCTCTGGTAGGTGTTGACCCTCCGAGCTCTGTTGCTGTACTGAAGTGTTCGTGCGTAGGAGAGCGATGTCGTCTGCACGAAGCTTGCACTCGAATGAGGCGAATCTTTTATTGTCTAGGGTGTATTTATGTATGTATATATATATATATATATATATATATATATATATATATATATATGTATGTGCTGAGTTTGGTGCAAGAGTGGCATAAGTGTTTTGGGTTGGGAGTGATTTTGCTCGTAGATGTTGGTGGGAGATAGGTGATTTTTTTGTTTATAGTAATTAAACGAGAAAAATGTAGCAGTGTTTAAATTATAATGTACCCCAGCTATGGAAGGAAATAAAATGATTTTAATATACTTCCGTTGGGTTCGAGAGATCGCAGAATGAATTACTTATAGCGTGTATTTCTGGGAAATGAAATCTACCCCATTTGATTAGATATGCATTTCAAAATTAATTAATCAAATGGCTAACTATCACAAGTGCGTAACTACCACTAAACAAATTACGGAATGCAGCTACCGTATTTTTTCTTAAATTAATGAAACTCTACATGGAGGAGAAACATGTCCATCCGGCTGTGGGGTTGCTGAAGGAATGATGCTGGGTATAGGATTTGAGGAAGCCTTATAAGCACGATTAAAGACATGGAGCTTGGCCGGCATCTGGCAGGTGAATGAGGTTATAATTAATTGGAAAGAGATGTAAATAGACAACTAGGGGACAAATGGATAAAAATTATGTCTACAATGCATGTAATAATATATAAATTATACTACTTGAATTTAAAAAATTAATTAATTAAATAGCACAAGCACCTCTCCCAAAACACGTCTGACTAGCTGTGAGGTCAGTCAAGGTATGACTTATAGATGTGGAGCTTGCGGCGAAGATGAAATTATGGGTAAGAGAGTTGAATATGACTCACGTACTTAAATTTTCAAACTAATTAATATTTCCCTAGAAAACTCGTTTAAAGTCCATTCTGATAACTTAAAGGTGGAAGCAAACGATTTGAATACACTACGTCCTACAAGAGACAACAAAATGATTTACACTCTACTCATATGCATCCTGAGTTATATCTAGAAAAAAGGGATTCCTAGCAAGCTATTGTTAACAACATGCAATTAAAGAAGTGAAATTCACAGACAACTTTTCACAATATGTAACAATAGCATGGACATACTAGCCTGAGAACACTTACCCATATATTTAACACTACTTTCACTTCCTGGGAAAATTAAATTTAATATTGTAAGAATAATAATAATTTACTTTTAACACAATTTCCATCGAAGTGTAGGGAGACTCGAATGACATGAAGAAGGGCTTAATCCTGCAACACTTTATAGAAACATTATATATATTAATAAATCCACAAACTTCCTCTAAGAAAATGATTTAAAATAATGGATGCACTAGATCAGTCTGAATAATTATTTAAAACACATTTCGATAATTCACATTTAAAAAATCCTAAACAAATTATACAAAGAATATTTTTAAAAAATAATGGTCATATGTAAACTTGAAAATGACAGAAACGATGTGCAAACTATAACTTATCACAATAAAAGTTCAGGCAATACCATACTTAACATGATAAATGTTTATAAAAATAAAAAAAAATTAAAAATAATGGATGTATTATATTGATCCGGTCTTAAAAGACTAAATTTTTTCCCCAATAAATTATTATTAAATAAAACATGTATATAAATTGCTTAACGAGAGTTGAACTCTTTTGTATGCTGGGGAGCATCCCCGGTTTCGTAGAGCTCATAGTGCCTCGTTGTGCCACAGGAGGACGGCAGCCTTCCGGTGAAGTGGTAAATAGCATTGAGCAGTGGTGCATTTATCCAGAACAAGGGTTTATGATGAACTAAAATGGTGATTCTAAGCTGTGGCTGCTAGGAACTCTGCCCTGTCCACAGAGAGTCCTACACACACCCTTCCCCGACTGACACTCCTAGACCTGAGTGCATCTTTGGGTATGCACCTCCTTCTCACTCCAAGTCAGAACGTGTTTTCGGCTGGCTAGAGCACTGCCTGCCAATGCTAGACACCCCCTTCCCCCACATCACCAGCCCAGAATGTGCATCTTTGTCCACCACGATGGAAACTCTCAACCTGACAGACACCCTATTGGGCCAGCGATTTTTGAATTCACCTGTAGTGTTGACCTGTTTGCAAAATGGTTTTCTTCCAGCCAATCTAATTAAAAATATAGATGTATACACAATCACACTGAAAAATTATTTCCCAGAAGTTAAAATGAATTTTAATTGCAAGAATTGAATTTTAAGCCAATAAGCATTATGTTTATTCCATTTCCATCTTACATATGTTAAAAAATCCAGCAAACTTACAATAAATTTAAAAATTACACAGAGATATTTTAACTCACTAAATATTAGGAGAGTTGAAGGACACAGTTTTTCAAACAAGTATAATTCCATTTACCTAAGTTACAACTATTACAATGGAAGACATGAGACATGCATACATATTCTAACTTTATATCTGTTTTAAATATATATGCGTAGCAGAGAAAAAAGAATTTTACATGTAGAAATCTCTATGACAAATAAAATTTACCTAACTTTCAGTTCAAAAGCTTCCCAGCTTCGGTGTTTGCAAATAATACTTAATTCGATGTAACCTTATTCCTTAAGTGCTCTTATGATCAAGACCATCTCTTATATTCCAGAGTAATCCCCGTGTTTAAGCAAATATCTAAGTCTGTCTACAAGTTCGTTGGAGCCTTCGGAAAATATGAAGTCATTATTCACAGCATTTGTAGAAGTGATGTCTTCAACATTATACTGATATTGTCACTGCTGTCTTCGCTTGATGTTTCATCATAAACATCGGCTTTACTTAGCTTAAAAAGAGTAGGTGTATTGTTACCGACACTGATCTCTTCAGCTAGTTGTGGTACTTTATGTCGAAGATCGTTATGTTCACATGTTATTGTATATTTCGTATGATCCAATTCTATATCATTACTTGTATTCAAGTTAATTCCTGCTCTTTTTGTGTTATTATGTAGTGTAGATGGTATAGTTCATTTCATAGGAGGGTGATTATTTTTACAGATCTTGACATGACCATTTAAGTTATCAGTTCGTGCGAACTAGCGAAAACAGTTTTTGCAGTGAAAAATTGCATAAGATGCATTCTTCAAACATTCTCTATTCTCATGTCTATGAACATTATAAGCGAACCTGTATATTTACACGCAGAATTTACAGTGTAGTTTACTCGATGATGACTCCATTAACATTAAGGTAGATTAAATGAATAATCTTCGGTGTGAGGAGAAAGTTTACTTCCGAATAGATGTTCATTTCACAATGTCAGAAAGTCGACTAACTTGTTTCTGTACAAATGTATGTTTTAAACAGTAGGGTGTTTAATTAATAATGTATAAAAATGTATTTTGCTCTAATATTTGTATGTTAATTGGAGAATTATGGGTAGTAATTGACCATGTGGAAAAATCTATGCATGTTAGACTGAATATGACTTTACTTAGTATTCGATTAAAATGAATAAAGGTGAATTGGAATTTGAGGAATGTAGAAAGGAGAGATGGGTTTTTGAAATATTATATAGCGAATGTTCGACGACTTTGTTTACTGAAATAATTGTGTTAGTCGGAGGTTAGTTTGTTTAGTATGCCATTTTAGGCAGTTATGGTCTTAACTATGTTTTAAATGTGCATACCTATATAATACAAATCTCATTTTTCCCAATAATTTTTGTATTATAATTCGTTATGTCGATTCCATAAGTTGTATGTAATAAAGTTATTTGTTTTGGGTATCTCTTTACGATTTAAATAATTTGTTAATAGACGGAATTTACTATCCTAAATGGTGGGGTATTCGTTTAAAAACTGCCGCCATTTTCCTTTAAATTTGCTAAATGTTTTGAAAATATCATGGAATTTGACATATTCCAGATTCGATAAAAGCCATTTGAGGCTGGAATCGTGCTATTTCATTAATATTACATCGAAATTTCTTTTTAAGTAAGTTTATATTTGTTCAAGTATACACATTTTATAGTATATAGTGTAGTCGAAATTCACGGCTTCAGAGCTTTTGAATTGAAACTTTGGTTATAAGGAAATTTTATTTGTGTAGAGATATATGCACATAAAATACGCATTTTTCTCTGCTTTATACATATATTTAAAACAGATATAAAGTTTGAATATATATGCATGTCTCGTGTCTTCCATTGTAATAGTTGGAACTTAGGTAAATGGAGTGATACTTGTTTGTATAAAAAAAAAACAGTATTCTTTAACTCTCCTAATATTTAGTGACTGAAAATATCACTTGTACGAAATTTTTCATAGATTCTCGGATTTCTGTGTGATAATAAAATTTATTGTAAGTTTACTGGAAAAACTTTAATACGTTTGCTGGAAATCGGATAAACTTAAAGTTTATTTCATTAAAATTCATTTCTTAGAATTAAAATTCATTTTAAGCTCAGGGAAATATTTTTTCAGTGAGATTGCCTATGCATTTATATGTTAAATTATATTGGCTGGAAGCAAACCGTTTGGCAAACAGGTCAACACTTCAGGTGAGTTCAAAATTTGCTAGCCCAAGGGGGTGTCTGGCAGGTTGAGTGTTCCCGACGTGGTGGACAAAGACATATTCTGGTCTGGGAGTACAGGGGAGGGGGTGTCTAGCCAAGGCAGGCAATGGTTCAGCTAGCTGAAGACACGTTCTGAGCTGGAGGAGGTGGGGCGCATACCTGAAGGAGGAGGCATGGGGAGGGGTGCAGGAGCTTTCAACTGTACTGGCTGCCCTGCGCCATTTTTAGTTTGACATCATGCATCACCCTTGATACATCAATCACTGCATACACTTCACTATCCATCGCTCTCTTCCGAACTCACCGCCCAGGACAATGCTTGGCGGAGACCATGACTATGACCAAGGGTAGCAGATTTGTGGACCCAAAGAGGCTTCACCTCTTGTTAAATGTCTCAATAGTTTATTACTTTTATCTGGGCTTCAGCTATCAAATAAAAGAATAATTTCTTTAACATTTAATTTATCGGGAAAATTTATTCATGTGTTAAGCTGATATAGTGCGTCCATTATTTTATATACATTTATCATGTTACATACGAGATTCCCTGAATATTTATTGCGATAGGTTATAGTGTACACATCATTTCCGTCATTTTGAAGTTTGAGTTCATATATATATATTTAAAAATAATCTGTGCATTATTCAGTTAGGATTTTTAAAATGCGAATTACCGAAATGTGTATTAAATAATTATTCGGACTGATGTAGTGCGTCCGTTATTTTAAATATTTTATCTTCGAGGAAGTTTGTGGATTTATTAAAATATATACTATGTTTCTATAAAGTGTTGCGGGGTTAAGCCCTTCTTCACACCATCCGAGTCTCCCTACTCTTCGATGGAAAATTGTGTTAAAAGTACATTATTCTTACATCAGTGAAATTTAATTTCCCCAGGGAAATGAAAGTAATGTTCAAAAGCTGGGTAAGTTTTTCTCAGTACTAGTATATCTGCGCTATCATTCCATATTGTGAAAAGTTATCTGTGAATTTCACTGCTTAATTTGCAGCTCGTTAATAGTAGCTTGTTAGGAATCCCTTTTTTCTATATATAATTCAAGATGCGTATGAGTAGTGATCAGGGCGTAGTGTATTCAAGTCATTTGTTTCCATCTTTAAGTTATCAGAATGGGTGGTAAACACGTTTTCTAGGGAAGTATTAATTAGCTTGAAAATTCAAGTACGTGAGTCATGTTCAACTCTCTTTCCCGTAATTTCAACTTGGCCGCAAGCTCCACATCTATAAGTCATTCCTTGACTGACCTCACAGCTGGTCAGATGTGTTTTGGGAGAGGTGCTTGTGCGATTTAATTAATTATTTTTTTAAAATTCAAGTAGTATAATTTATATATTAGTACATGCATAGTAAATATAATTTTTGTCCATTTGTCACTTAGTTGTCTATTGAAATCTCTTTCCAATTAACTATAACCTCATTCACCTGCCAGATGCCGGCCACGCTCCATGTCTTTAATTGTGCTTATAAGTCTTCCTCAAATCCTGTACTAACATCATTCCTTCAGCAACCTTGCAGCCAGAAGGACGTGTTTCTCCTCCATGTACAGTTTCATCAATTTAAATAACAGGGTAATTGGATTCCTTAATTCATTTAGTGATATTCGTGTACTTGTGTTCGTTAGCTGTTTAATTAATTAATTTTGAAATGCATATCTAATCAGATTGGGTAGATTTAATTTCCCAGTAATACACGCTATAAGTAGGGATAGGAAAACTTCGCGAGTTCAATAACATGTATGCTAGACTCCACAATCCTTTGTATAGTCGAACCTCAGATGTTTGTTCATTGGCTGTTTCCCCAGTGTTACCCCACATTTGACAGCACAGAATTCATTTATTGTTCCCCTGTAAGTTGGCCATTTTCATGGAGTCGTTCACGGTGTGTCTCATAGACTCTGATCCAATTGCAAAGGTAACTTCAGTGTACACACATTTGAAATCTATCTTGTCCTGAAATGAATTCGCAAGGTTTTCCTATTCCTAGCTATAAGTTATTCATTCTGCGATCTCCTGAACCCAATGGACGTATATTAAAATCATTTTATTTCTTTCCATAGCTGGGGTACCCTATAGTTTAAAAACTCTTACATTTTTCTCATGTCTTAACTATACGTAATTTTCTCTTTCTGTTTAATTACTATAACTAAGATATCGCCTATCTTCCACCAATGTCAATGAGCAATATCACTCCCAGCACAAAAACACTTATGTCACTCTTGCACCTAACTCAACACATATATACCCCAGATAATATAAGATTCCCCTCAGTTGAGTGCAACTCGTCGTGCAGATAACATAGCTCCACTACACACGAACACTTCAGTACAGCAACAGAGCTCTAAGGGTCAATACCTACCAGAGCTGCTCCCTGCCCAAAAAAAAGAAAGAAAGAAAATAAAGTATACCAAACTATACATTCACACACACAAAAAAATCCATCAGAGAAATTTGATCGAACTTTCTCATAAAAGAAATTTTATCAAATTTATTTTAGCACATTTTATCGGATTAAGGTCGGAAATTTGATATAAAAGGGTTAATCCGATTAATTAAGGTGGCATCCCTTTTTTATCTGGGACCCGCGCTCCCCTACTACTGATATGTTCGGTTGTCCAAATATGCCATGTTTAACAAGCGTTTTATATTTATGTTAACAGAAAGTCTCTTATTTTAGGTTAAATGGGATTTTTATTTACACTGTTTATAAATTGTAATATTTTATTAATAACTACTTGACTAAAACAGAGAGAAAATGTAGTTACTTAGGTGTGTTGGTAACGTCTAGTAAGAAATAGTTTTCGTGCAAAATATTATTAAACTGAGTGCGCAGAAATGCGGTGCGTTTTCCTTTGTCGTAACTTTCTAGATAATAAGCTGTGTTTGCGCGAGATGGAGATGTGTACTAAGAGTATAACTTTAGCAGGGCTACAGAAAAGTAGGTAAATGCTGTTCACGATAAAGTGAGCACTTTTGAAATCAACCTTAGAAATATAGTCACTGCCCCTGCCTGCATACATTTCAACGGTCACACTGAGTGACGTGTGACCAGTATTGTTAGTAACAATAGATGGAAAGTAGTTCCATATCTTAATGTCGAATAAAGAGTGTTAGGTGTCCATTTGTGATAACTTTAAATTATTTTTTTTCGCTTTATGTTTTTTTTTATTCACCGAAGTGTAACCATTACCAGATTTGTGAAATATTCACTTTTCTAATAATGTCACAGTTTCACATGACTGACGCATGAAGTGACGAGGCCAATAGCAATGTTAAATTTACATTAGTCGGAAGAATAAATAACGTGCATTCAAGTAGATCTTAACCCATTCAGACCCAGTGTACACAATTGTGTACATTACGCACGTGTAGGTCAACTCTGGCCTGTACTGCACACTACGAAGCTTAATGACCAATGATCTTACCTGCGGGTAAATTATTCTCAAACCGTCTTACTGATCTAGATCCTAATTGGTTCATATAACTGTAGCCGAATATATAGCCTACAGCTCATTGGCTGTGGCAATGAAACAAGTGTTGTGTCGACTGAAGGTCGACAAACTTTTGGTTTGCAACTGCTGAAACCTAAAATCAATGTGTGTCTGAAAGGGTTTGACAGGGCTTCCCAAAGTGCTCATTTTACTGTGGAAAGCCTATAGTGATCATGAGCGGACTGTAACAATTTCTCGTGATTGGCTGGCAAGTGGTGGCGGTGAATACCGGCTACATTGTGCAGAGTGAGGGAGGGTGTAGGTGTAATAGAACTGCCCGTGTTCATGCGGCGGACGGGGTGGCAGGGATGACGTGTACGGCGGCAGCCAATGGCGATGCGGACCGGCGGCGGCTCGGTGCGGCGTGATCTGAGGCGGGTCGCATACCATTCCCTAGCGTCGCTCGGCCGAGAGCTCTCTCTCTCTCTCTCTGCAATATCCCGGCACTCGCGCGGTCAACACAGGCACAAGTCACTGTGCAGCCCGCACCACCTGCCCAGTCACAGCATCAACTTGCTTTTCTCCCCACTGTAACAATGCAACTATTGTCCAGCCAATTTTTTTCTTCCTAACCTACCCTATCTCTGAGTGTTACGGTTGAAATAAAGCAACTGCCTATGGAGCACTGCACCTGACTGTACATTGTGAAGAATTCATAAAAAAAAAAAAAAAAAAAAAATAGTACAGACACCATAGCAATTGTCAGAAAAATGCAATTTATGCTGTATATGAGAGAAGAATATACGTATATATTTTACAACACAGTGAAATATTTTATTAAATTATACTTTTTAACTGTAAAAATTTAATCGATGTATAGAGTCTGCATTTTTAACAAAATTGAAGCGCATTTCCGTTTTGAATGCATCGGAAAACAGAATTTACAAGAAAGTCTTCCTCAAGAAAGATTATCATAATAATTACTGTGATAATATATAATAAAATCATGGCAATAATGTATCATATAAATTCTATTATAAACTTTATTTTCATCAGTTTTAGCCACAAATGTTTGTGGCAAATAGGTTCACATAAAATCAATTATAAAAATGATTTACATTTTTATTACAGTTTACTTACATACAATCATAGTAAACGTTATGACGATATTCCATGACGAAGATTTTCTTGCAAATTCTGCTTTCTGAAGCCTCGAGAAGGGAAATATGCTTAAATTTTGTTAAAAATACATAATATTTTAATAGATTTTTTTTTACATTTAAAAAGTACATTTTAGTAAAATATTTTCTAATATTGTAAAATGTATACATTCTTCTTTCAAATACAGCATAAATCGCACTTTTCTGACAATGTGTATGGTAACTGTATTACTTTTTTTATGAGTTCTTGGGGCCATGACTTCAACCCTGACTGTACTTATACCGAATGAGTCCTTCAAAAGAAGCCTCGTGGACTGTATTTCCTCTCGCTCCGTTACACACATAAACACACGGGGCCTCTTTTAAAGGACTCGGCCTGTAGTTAACCTATAACTAAGAAGAGACTGGGAAAGGTCGGCATAGACACCGTATAAACCCTTTCGACAAAATAGAATTCAAAACTCTTACACGCATTAAAGAAATACTACAGGAAACAGAGTGCATGTAAAACATGCTCTATTAGTAGGGATGAAAGACTAGTAGAGAGGGGGCACTGTATCTAGAATTTTCATTGATTCTGCGCTGGTTTGACCAGAGTGATGCCTGCACATCTCTCTGGTGAGGGAAGCGGCACCATTGGGCCTCTTCACTCCGAAATCCTTAGGAGATCCTGAAACAAAAATTGTCCAGCCATGGTTATTTCCAATTTTTATACAGCCCTCCTAAAGTTCCACTTTCAGTATATCCCTCCGCGTAGTGCAAACAAAGGCCGTGTTGTAATTCGTTTCGAGTTTCATTTTTCGTAATTTCTATTTAGCATTGTGCAAGGTTTACTCGGAAACCACGATATTCAACTGTCCACCACGCCATGCTGCTATTACTTTGTTTTCATTGTTCAGAAATTAAAAATTCATGAAGTCTTAAAACAAACAGTAATTATAACCGAAAGATTTTGGAGAGCCGTTTAAAATTTAGAATTAACCAAATAAAACAAATATAATGTGAGGCACGATTCCCACTTGCGAAAATCCGGAGTGACCCAATAAAAGAGTAGTCTACCATTTATTTGACTTGGAGTGCGAACAAATACGTTCTGAAATAAATCAGGAATTAACTACCTATGTAATTCATAAAAGTTTTTCGGGCATATTGACCAAAAAAATAAACTTTAGAGTACTGGTTCCGTAAGGATTATGCCCTATGGTGTTTAAATATTACTATAAAACGTACTTTGGTGGGTACACGGGACTTGTTAAAATAATTTCGCGCGTGCTCGAAATTTTTACGTGCCTTGGGGTTCGTAAGGATTCTGAAGATACGGTAAGGGTTTGTGAGACTTGTCAGCATGCAAAAGCAAAGCATCAACAGCCTGAGGGAAAATACCCAGGTAACTTCCTATTCTTGGGAACGGATATGGGACTTTTACTCAGGAGGACCTCTGGATTTCTGTATGTTGGTGGCTACAGGGTAGTTTTAGCAATTTTTTTCGCCCCCCCCCCCCCCCCCGATAACACAACGTATTTTCTGTCTGGTGATTTTTAGAGGTTTTAATTTTTTGTGGGGTGTAAATTTGGTGCAGACAACTCCGTACCACCCACAGGCCAATCTGGTCGACCGTGTTGATCGAAATATTAAGATTGCATTACGTAATTTCCAGTAGGACACACACGGCAAATGGGGCGAAGTTTTATATGTCTTATTCTTGTTCTATAATAATGTAATTAATTCCGCGCATTAATTTATTCGTTATATCTGGCGTTGCCGCATATTTCTTTGGAGAATACGGATAACAGAACATTAATAACAGTTATGGAATGCAATTCCATATAATATGGTTCAGTGCCATAAAATATGAAAACAAAACAAATACTTTATACAACGACTTGAGGTTAAAGTCGAGCGACTTAGTGACAATCTTAATTAAAAGTTTGACTATTTTAGTTCCAAGCTGGCTGTGAAATGGAGAGGCCGATTTACGGTTGTCAGATTTTTTTAACTCCCGTCACACTGTTAATTGCAGTTTTTTATTCTCCAAACAAGATTGTAAAGTTCACACTAGTCAGTGTAATAAATATCCCAAGTAGCGAACGTCAGTTGGCCCACTTGTGTAAATCTACTTGTAAACGAGCAGCCCACATACGGTTTCCATAATTAGTTAACAATCAGTCAACCATTGTAATGCACCCGCAGTTGCTTGTGGCCCACATGATGCCTCTTGCAGTTGGCCACACATGGGCCACTGTTCTGATAAGGAGGGCCCTAGGGGAGGGGGGGGGGGTCCTTGAAATATCGTGGGGGAACTATAGGAAACTAAAGTTATGTAAATGTATTTAATCTAAACTTTTGAAATAACTGTTTTAAATATTTTTTATTCGTGTGCACTTTTTGCGGTTCTATTAACATTTTAAAATCAACCTTTTAATGGTTTTGTATCAGAGGATGTTTGTAACTATTTACCAAATATTTATATTTTGTGGAAACTACAAAAAAAAAATCGGGGTTATTTATCGTAATCTGTCACACGCCACACCGTTTACCTTTTCTAAGTAATTGTTTTCACTGCCCAATGACAGTAGTAAGTGTCAAACTTGTTTTCTGCTGTTTTAAAAGTTAATTTTTCGGAGTTTGCAGAATGCAAGTGTTTTTGGAATTTGAAAAACGTATACGCTGCTTATTTTCTGTTTGCAATCCTTTGCAATTTAAGAAAAAATTTAAAAAATACTTTCTAAAAAGGGTTATAAATAGGTTCGCTTTGTTTAGAAGTATAATTTCTTCAGAATAACATATTTTGAATAAAATATTATAAACATACCAATAAAAAAACATGAAAGAAATATAAACATAAGTGTTGCTAACAAACCAGCCTCGCCATCATTGGAGAACAAAATTTTGGCATTATTTTTCTTCTTAGGTCCTGTCGTGATTGCGACGCGTTTATGGTAGAAGTAGCTTACTCAGAAAGCTTGTTGCGCACGCGATTTTCGTCTTTTTAACATGACAGAGATTTTGAAACTATCCTTGAACTTTGACGGTATTATATGCTATTATGCCTTTTGTGCATATGAACGGATTTGTTTTGTTTGTATGGCACACTTTGTTGTATTAAAATTCCTCTGTTTACCTTCCGTACTTATCTGTTTACTGTTTTCGGGGGGCGATATCCTAGTTTTGCGTACTTTACGATTGTCTTTTCGTTTGTTTAAACATTTTTGAGTTGAGTATCTTTGCAGTTTAGTTGACTCTCTGATTGGTTCCCACTGTGATTATTCTTTGTTATGGTCATTTTTATTTTCAGTTTTTTCTTATGCTTTGTTCGAGTGTTTATTGTCTCTTGCCAGAGTTCTAACGACTTCTACGTTCCCAGTGACTTCGTAGTTCTTGGTCGTTCTGTTCTGTGGTTGTTATTATTTGCTTATGTTCGTCAATTGATACACTCCGTTTAACTTCAAAGTAGTAGTGGCGCTGATTGGGCGTGAATTTACTTTATTCGCTTGGTATCCACCGCGTTGTGTCTGCTACACTGTTCTGTCGCAGCGAGAGCGACACTTTCCCCGTCGTCATTCAGGGACAACGGCCATCTACGAGCACACCCTTCAAAGCCCGCCAACTGGTCGGTGTTAACACAACCTAGGGTGTATCTTCCATACATAACATACATTATGCAATATTATAATACTATTGCATGGTATTGTAGAACTCCAATGGATTAAAAAATCGCACTCTAAAAAATTTCTTGTACTTTTACAAGAAAAATCCTTGGAAACCCAGTTACGAAGAAAATCGTTTGTAAAACTACGAAGAGTTTTCTTGTAAAATCTGTAAAACGTTTCTTTGATATTACAAATGGTAGCCTTGTATTACAACTTAAGTTATTGAGAAGTGTAAATAAAATTACTTTGTTTTCTTCTAAAATACAAATGTAATGAATTAGTAACAAAGAACAACTGAAAAAAAGTTCAAATTATAATTTACAAAAGAAATTGTACATTGCCGGCACAGGGATTAAAACTCACATCCCTTGTGTTACTAGCCAGTTCCTTTGTTCACAAGACCATCATAACTAACGAGAATAACGCTTGTTTTTACTGCAAATACAGGTACAAGTACATACAAAATAATATTTAAGATAAACGATTAAGAAGAATATATATATATATATATATATATAAAGATTAAGAGATTTGGCGGCCTCTTAACAACGGGGTAAAAGAGTAGATGTAAGAGTTATGTTTAGCTAGGAAACACTAATAAATAATGAATAATACGGTCACGTTTTATTGAACTTGTCGTTTTATTGTGATTATTTGAGTTGTTTTAAGTGTTTTACTTAATTCAAACTTGCAATACATTTCTTTTTGCACCCATAGTTTTTGCACAAACAGCTTTATATGGTTTTACGTTTTTGAGTGTCCGCCATTTTGCTGAAATTCATGGATACAGCTCAGTATAGTACAAACATTTCCTAAGGTCTATTACAAACACGGATCTTGTAGTTTTACTAACGAGTAGTTTTACAAGAAAAATATTTGTACTGTTACAAGCATTTGTAAAATTACAAAGTATTTCTCAGTAAAAATTACAAAATTTTTTTACAGTCCGGAAGTAGTGCATTTAACGTACTAGTTACGCACCCACTTAACAGATAATGCCGAATTTATGCGTATATTAACGACATGATGAATAATAAGTAGCATTCTGTTCGGTGCTGGGAGAGGTCAACACCAATGCAGTCAGCTTTCTGTGCGCGTGATGCTAGTAGAAGTTGTTTTTTTACTGAAGCAGCAGACATTCTCATAGACTTCAGTTTGTAAGTTAACTCAACACTAAACATGTAGCATGTTCTTGTCAGATCAAGAAGTTCGTTCTATTATTACGGCTAAGTGGGAAATTAATGAAGAAGGTATTTTTGTTTCTCAGGGGGTTGGAGAAATTCGTGGTTTCTGTCATTACGGTGGGTCGTGTTTGTTTCACCTGGTGATCGGTCACTCGACCTCGCTGGAGGTATGTCGATGGCAGGAGAAAAAGAGAGAAAGAGAAAGAGAGAGAGACTGGAGTCTGGACCACGGAATGCGTCGGTGGCGTTCCTCCAGATATTGGGCCATCATCGTCGCATCTGTCACCTCGACACGCTCCCCAAACCCTCCTATGTATCCCCTTCCTTGCCCCCCTCTTTTTTTCCATCTTCTACGTTTTAAGAAACTCGTCGATGGATCCAACAGTCGTTGAAACACCGGTTGATGCATTTTCCGAACATCGTGTTGATTTCCATCGGTATTTCAGTCTGCTTCCAGATGCAAATTAATGTCAATACACACAAATTTTAAAATTTTCATCCAGTGGCGTTTATGTTACATAGACGCAAGGTAAGCAATGGTTACCCTGTAAATGTTTGACGTTTGACCCTTTATTGTTTTCGCCTTAAAACACATTTAGTTCTGAGTCTCCCGTTTCCGATTCGAGAAACAGAGTTTTCGTAACTATCGTACTTTGTACGCATAGTGCTGCTATCTCGTATTATTTCCACAAATTGGGAGCGGCTAGCGCTGAATCGAACCCGCAAGCACAACACGCCACACGCTCGAGTGTAAGCAGTCGTTCTGTTTGCGTCCTCCATACCTACATTTATCTTTGGAAAAGGGATGAAACTGTTCGAGAAAACGGGAGTTTCTTAGAATTTTTAATATGCTTTCTAAATAATATTCAGCTTGATTACTATTACATTCATTTCGTTTCCGTCTTTATAACTAATGTTAGGCATTATAAAACGGTAAATAGATATGGAGTGTAAGCAAAGTTGGAAGTTGCGTTTGGTAGTAGAAATTGAAAATGGAACAACATTCCAGCACTAGCAAGAATGAGTGTAAAATATGTTTATTTGAATGATTTTTTGTGTTTTGAGTTATCTCAGCACCGATTAAAAATTTTACTAGAAATGTATCTTTGGATTAATATTTTGGGTTGAATTATTGAGCATATACAAACCATTTATTGTATTGTAAAGTGTGTAATGTATCATATTTTAATGTCATTTAACTAAATGCTATCTAATACACTAAAATATGTGGTGCTAGTATATTGCTTACACTGTAAAAAAAAACTCACTACTCGCCACTGTTTTCGTCGACCATTTGTAAAACTCGACTTTCTAGTTTTACTATATATATATATATATATATATATATATATATATATATATATATATATATATATATATATATATATATAGCGATCGAAAATTCATTGGTTGATGTTTTGGTGCATATCTACTAAATACACCAAGTTTTTATGCCGCCGTTTGAACTGTTTGACAGGACACAACGGGGCCGCGGTGGTTCAGTGGATAGACTACACGCCTCCCACCCAGGCGAACCGGGTTCGATTTCCGGTCGGTCGCTATCGTATCGTCGCATTTTGGAATCGTGTCGGACGATGCCACTGGTCGGCCAGTCTTCTCAGGGATCTCCCGTTTCCCCCGCCCTTTCATTCCGGCGCTGCTCCATACTCGCCTCGCTTCACCCTCATTGGCTCTCAACACCTCGATGTTAAGAGCCGCCCAAATCTCTTTACTCACTCATTCCGGACTCAACCGAGACATAAGTTTTCGGTCCTCCGGTGTACATGGGTGGATGCACCGGTGAATTTTCGAATATGCGGATTCACACCATTTGAACTGAGTCATAGAATAGCCAGGAATTCTAAATCAAACATCCGCGCGTGTTCCGAAACACAGAAGAAGCCGAATGCGCATCAATGCGAAATGGAACGGTGGTAGGATGATTCCTTTGGTGTGTTCTCAGTTGCTCACTGTCTGCATGAGCCTCTGTCAACAGACCTCGTTCCTGGTTGGCTGCTGTACGTAATGATATCAAATATCGTAGAAGGACAATATGGGAAAGTAGCCGAAAAAACGCGAGACACCGATGCCAGCGCTTCTAGCGGTTTGTGCTGTTCGTACGATAATAAGCTGTGCATTGAATGGGTAGTTTTGAGTATTTTGGATGCGTTTTAATTCAAATTTTTTCGCTTGAGTGGTTATTTATTATGGCAGCAAATATTTGTGTAGTTTTTGGCTGCCATAATTACAACGTTGTGAACTACAGCAAGTACTTTTTAAAATTTTCAAAGGATGCAAGTCGGTAAGTACACGAACTGTAGTGGATAACATTTTCCATTCGTCTTTTTAATGCAAATTCCATTCACACAAACCTTAATTTACTTAAATACTGCTTTGTTATTTCCTAGATGAAAACAATGGGTGCAGAAATGTAAGAGCAGACCTGGATGTATAAACCACCAGCCCCTGGTGGTTTATACTTACACGAGAATAGTGTGTTCCAACCTTTTCAGAAAAGAGGATATTCGCAACCCAAATTTGCTTCCACAAGACCAAGAACGAAATCACTTGAGTGTCGTAGCTGCTATGTCTAATCTTGTACACTGAAGGGACTTGCGAAGTTTGATAGCTCTTAACCTGAAAGGTGCAGGTTTGTTTTTATTGTAGCGACACCTTCGAAAAATAAAAGTAAATGATGTTTTCAAATTCCACATTCGTCTATTAAACTTGCTGAAGTCTCTTGTTAAAGTGTATGTTTATTCAGCAAGTTGAGCTAGGGATATAACTGATTGCTTCAGAAAAGTGGTTTACATAGGTATTTGTGTCGGTGATTGCTCGTACAATGTTTACTTAATCAGTGCTCGTGTATTAAACTGGTTGGGGCCTCTTAAGTGTTTGAATAGTTCAGCAAGTTGAGCTAGGGATAAAATTGATTAATTGCGTCAAAATACTGTTTTCATATTTGTGTCGGTGATTACTCGTACAATGTTTACATATTAGCCAAACATTATGCACCGAGCCAGAGTCCCAGCGTCAGTAGGGTAATAAATACCCAAAACAATGATTCAAGACGCCCCCGGAAATTTATTTTAGGTGGTAACGTGAAGCGTAACGCATCAGCGAAACTGGGAGTTTCTCCATAAATGATTGTCATGTGTAGTCTATTTACACTGAGAAATAATGTATGTGTGTTTTGCAATTTAACATATTTCTGTACGATTTGTAATATTACTGTAATATTGTCTCATGAAAACATGTTTAATTGCAAAAGGATTGAACTGAACATAGGCACCGTACCTAAATTGACAATGTTACCCATACAATTTAGAAATACGATAGTGGGGAGGGCTAAGAACTTGAGGGAAATTGAAGGGAAAAGTTTATAATGAAAATTTACATATATATATTTTTTTTACCCCACAATTTCCCTGATCTTCATAGCCCTCCCCATTATCGTATTTGTAGCTTGTATTGGTAATATTGTCTATTTAGTTAATGTATGGTTCAGTCTTTTTTTGCAATTTAATGAATTTTCATGAATAAATATTACATTTTGTACATATTTTCCACCTATTTTACCCCACTATTTCCCTTATCTTCATAGCCGTCCCCACTATTGTTTTTGGGGTTTCTGTTGGTTAAATGTTGATGCCCCTAGTACATTCGTGTTCTGTGTAATTAGTAGAATGAAATTATACCATTGTCTGAGATTTTTTTTAAAAGCCCCCATTAAAAAAAAAAATTGGCCAGTTTTCAGTATATTAATTTTGTTTATGTACATATACGTATTGTTTATATACTTTTCCAGTGTATTTGCATACTTTGAAATATTATTGTTTACATTTGGGAAACTATGCATTTGAATATTAATTTGTATGTTATTTGGGTTGTGTTTGCACCAACCACCAAATATTTTCGATGATTTATTAAAGAAACAACTGAATGAAAACTGTAATAGTTACCTTACTAGGTAGTCGCTTACCTTTACACACCCTAAGGTCTACATATCATTACTGTTTTACTGTCCAAATATTTTAATTTATCTATATATTGAGTTTGTAAGTGATTTTAATATGAATGAGTGGAGAGTTTTTAAGTACAGCTTTCGGTGGCGAGAATAATTCTTCTCCAGCTAGTGCATCAAAGTTCATTCTGTGTGCTAAACAGCATGTACTGACACCACACACCAGACACTTTAATTGTAGCAGTGGAGATGTCGTCAGGTTGTCTACAGTTTTCAAGACAGTGTCTATATTGCAGTGTGTGAACCAGCTGTCGAGTGAGGGTTACTGTCAAAACCAATCAAAAGTAGTAGTAACATTCCCCCTTCTCATCATACACACATTTGTTAACACAACTGTGTACAAAACTTTCAAACAATATTTCACTCCTGAGAGTCATCGTTACATTTCAGTGATATTTATTATACATTTTTTACAAATAAATAAAGGATTTTTTTTTTTAAATTTCGATTCCTCTTATTTACTCCCTGAAGTACTCAGTATTTTAACTTTGTGCATACACCTACAGTATTATTACTTAAATGCCAAATTTGGTAGGATTAGGTTGGGTAGTTTCTGATTTATAATGTTAAAGCTTTATTTTTTAATGTAGCGCTATATTCCGACCAGTAACAATATCCTCCTATAATTTCAATGTTTATGCAATGTACTGTCAAAATATCGTATTTGGTTTAAATCGGTTATATGGTCGCCGAGTTACGACGTGACGTCCTAATTTAAAGATGACCACCATTTTGAAAATGATCATTCATCGTGGTCGAAAACTACAATGTCCTTACTAAGTACTTTGTGTGTAATGAGTTTGGTGAAATTCGGCACTGATTGTAAAGCTTTTAGAGGCGGGGGGGGGGGCTTACGCACACAAAACACAAACGCGCCCACACACATAAACAGGAAATAGTGCCCTCTTAAGCCTCTCTTCCCTCCGAAAAGTATGCTTAAAACTGCTGTGGCAAACTTCTGTGGGTGGGGAGGGACCAAGATAATATAGTAATAATAAAATTATATATATACACACCAGATGAGAGTAACTACGGTAATATCCACCGTTAAAGGGCTTCCAAGGCGAGATGCATAGGCACCGGGCATCAGTCTGCGGTAAAATGTAAAGATAGCCTATCACACCGCGGCTGCTGAATGCAAGGCTGGGAGGAAATTAGTGTCCCGAGAAAACCCGCAGTCTATCGACTACATCCGCCACGTTTTCCTCTGAGATCAGAGCTAGATCACCGTGGAAAACGGGAGATAACGAACATGCCCCGAAAATTTGCATCCACATTCCATATAATGTGATTTCTGAATAAAATCGAGAAGAAACTCTTAATGACAACATTCCTTCCTACGAAAATTTACTCGTGCTATTTGCTCACACTGTTCGACTCAATAAAAAAAAAAAAAAATAAATAAAAAATAAAAAAAAAATATAAAAAAATTGTGAAATAATTTTAATGTAGTTGATGTGATTCTTTACGCCAAGGGGGGGGGGGGGATAATCCAACGTCACGCGCGCAGAATGTCCATGTAATGAAGCCACAACGTTTAAACATTCCGAGCTACAGGTAAAGTGCTACAAAAATTAAAGATGTTTAAAGGCTGTTCAAGATAAAGCGAGCACCTTTGAAACCAACCTTAGAAAACAGTCACTGCTCCTACCTGCATACATTTTAGGCGCACTGATTGACATGCGCCCAGTAAAGTTGGTAACGATGGAGGGAAAAGTAGTTCCATATCTTAACGTCGAATAAAAAGTGTTAGGTAACCGTTTGCAATAACTTAAATTATTTCTATCACTTTCTGTTTTTTAATGCACCGAAGTGTAAAAATTAGCATATTTTTAAACTACTTACTTTTCTAATAATTTTATAGTTTCACCTCACTGACGTATGAAGAAAGCAATGAGGCCAATAGCAATGATAATTTTACATAAGGCGGAAGAACACACACCGTGCTTACAAATAGAGCTTAAATAGGGCTTTCATAAGTGCTTATTTTACCGTGAACAGCCTATAACTAATCTGCCATGCACTGTACACAGTTGGCAGTAAAATAACGTACGAATAAACTTTATTACTAAGATTTTCATCTCCATTATTATTCATGATTTATATTATATAGATAATGGCTGCGAATTTTGCTGCACTCTGAATACTCTTGACATATTTATGGCCCCCGATACTTGGCAGAACAGTTGTTTGGCTGTATTTTATTCTGAATTCCTGTTCGACATATAATTATTTGACCGAACGTCTGCTTGTCTAAGTAATATTTTTCCTACCTTACTTCGTGTTCCCAAAGTTTCGTGATACTTGATGCCGAATTAACAAGTAGAAAAAAAGTAAATTTCAACATGTATTTGTCGCATTTCTTCAAAGCAGAGAAGTTTTGTCCAAAAAATGTTTGTTTGAACGACTGTAGTCACATATAAACAGTTGTTTAAACCAAGTCATTTTACAGCTATATTTTGTTGCATTAACAAAACATGTTAGACAGATAACTTATTGATTTTTGTTGCAAATACTAAAGTTTCCTTATTAATATACGTGCATGTTATATTTGTTTGTACAGTATTATGTTGGTAGAATTTATTTTATTTCCATACTGCTTCTAGCAGTGACATAATTGAGTTGAAAATTATTTTGCATATACATCATTAGTAGATCATTACAGAGCTTTGTTGTATATCGTGGAGAATCCACAATAACATATAAAATACACATGCTCTAAACAATTCACGATAAACTATAACAACAGACAAGTAACTAATACAGATAATTCTGCTATTGGAATGATGTAAGCGATCATTATTCTTGTAGCTCATTTGTTTGCTTACTCGTTCTGTGGCTTTCGTCTCGTTTCCTTTGTGAATACCGACTTGTGGGGAATTCTTTCTTCTTTATTTCTTTATATGTTGACAACAGCCACCAGTCATGTATTGTTATTTTTGTGAGTGAAATTTTCTGTCGTATCATTTGTTTTTGTTGCGCAAAACAAAGCTTTGCGATGGCTCAGAGCAAATAACTGCACAGAGGTGAAATGGCGATGGCAGTTCCACTAATGTGGGCGAACCCATAATCTGATTGGCCGAGCTAGGTTCTAAGAATTGGCTTTGTATCCGATTGGCTACTGCGTGTTGTATTAAATTAGTTCACGCTCATTTGTATGTTTAAAGAATCTGGTATCTAAATAAGCACACACGCCGTTTTGGACATTATGACACCGTATTTTGCATATGGTTTGTGAATCCTTAATTAATCTTAACCCTTCTATGCCTTATATTTATCTCAATATTATTCGCACTTAACACAATTTGGGAAACACCATTCTTTTTATTTTATCAACGCTACTCTATGGTATGAGTATATGTTATTCTGAGTAAATTATACCTTAACCTGATTAAGTTAATTACTTATTATTTATGAGTCTTCATGCCTCAGGGTTTATTATTTTATATATTTAAAATTAATTATTTTCTTTCTTTTGTGAGTTTAAAGTACATTTAATATTTTGGCTTTAGTTACTTCATTTTGACCGGAAATAGCTGAGCTTCTGGGGAAGGACCTTAAGGCGTCTGGACGGCATTTTATCACCGGGATTTTGAAGAGCGAAATCCCCGGCATCGATCTAAGTTAGTCAGCTTAATTAGTCACCAGGAGTAAGTTTATGTTAGAGCTGACTTAGTCAGTTTAACGTCAACGACTTAGTCAATTTAAGTTAAACGTGCACGTTTAACTTAAATTATTAGTGGTCGCTTTCGCGGAGGACGCATCACGTCAGGACGCTATCATGGAGGCGAGTGCGGTGAATATTATGTAAGGTGACGCCGACTGTTTTATGGCAAATGGACTTAAGCCAGTTATCGTTTTCAAATGTATTCAGATGATCCAGAGTATTTGGATTAAGTATGTCACTTCCGATGAAGACTTAGTTGCAGTTTTAAATTGTTAAACAGCTAAGTAGCCCAGAGGACCAGCTTGAACCTACTGAGCTAGTGACAGGAGCATCATGAACTTTGATTAAATTTAATGGAAGAGTAAATTACTATTTATTGTGGTGAACATTTTATTATTTTTTCTGAATAAAATTTATTATTTCATCAAGGAACTACACAAGTACTTCATATGTGGGAAAGTAATCTGAACTTTGGCAATACTTTTGTTAATGGAGCTCGTTGCTCACAGTATAAATAAGAGGCACTTAACAAAAATGCGTTAAGTTTAGAACAGTTTAAGTGCACTTCACTTTTATTTAAATTGCAGTCCGTAGCATTTAAACATATTTTATTTTCCAATTTTATTTTTATTTTATTGGTTTCTGCAAATCATGTTCTGTTCGATTGGTGGTAGTTTTTTTATTTTCCAACCTACTTGCAGAATATAAATTAATTTAATTAACTTGACATAACCTAAAAGTTTCATCTAATTGATTTTTCTTTTTGTTTTAATTAAAATATTTTTTGGGAGATTGGGTTATCTTTTTATTTTAATGACGAATTATGCAGATCTTCCTTTCATTAAGTGGTATAATTTTAATGAAGTCTTTCATTCTTTAAATAATAATTCAGTGTCATATGAGTGCCAGTGTTTTGTATGCAAATTACAGAGATCCAGCAACTACAGGTGCACAACAGGAGTGTAACTGTATTAAGGTATTGACACACAGGTATTCCAGAGATATTTCCAAGCATAAGAGCACATTTGTTGTGTTTCCTATTATTGCCTACACAGTGAGTAAGTGCACCAATGCAAGTATCTTACCGTGGGGTAAGTGGCGCCCTAACAGACTATCCAGTAATAATATTCTTCACGTACAAGCAAAATATACTACAGTGACACCAAACGTGAGAGCAAAAATATCACAGTGGGTACTCAACAACGTGCGAAAGAGCACTACACACAAAATTATTATACAGTGTTACGAAATGTTCTCTATTGGCTCGGCCACCGACTGGCTAGTAGGTTACCAGGCGCTGAATGCCAAACTTTTTTCCCAATATGTTGCTGGCCAGTGACGCCATTTTGCTGGTCAGCGTGTGCGGCTGGAGATCGCGCTACATGCTGCAGTTTCACCTCTGTATTCTCGACTACTCTGTGGCGAAGGTTTCGTTCGTTCGAGGAATTCTTCATTCGACAGCCTCCCCCCCCCCCCCCCCCCGTTTTTTTCCAATGCAAATTCCAAGAATCAATCAAACAATACAACTGTGATACAATTTGTCTAGGAAACGCCCCACCAACCCTGTTTCTGGTATACGTTCGGTCATGAAACTTCATGTAGTGGGAGTCCACTCCCTTGAATTATGATGCATCACGGTTGCGGCAAAACAACACGTGGTTTATTGACAGAATCCTGCCAATGGCAGTGGCGGGCGGTGTTACGCGGGACCCCCGGATCGGCGGCTGGGGTAGCAGAGAGCATTAAGAGCGGCCGGCAACCACGCGAGGTTCGAGCCGCTGCCGACAGGCAGCACCCTAATCCGAGCACAAAGCGCGCGCCAACTCCCCAGACGCGTCGACAAGGGCTCGGCCGGGATTACGGCCGACATACACAAAGACGGGCTGAGACCTCGTCGTCCTTCCTCTACCCCCCCCCCCCCTTCCCACCTTCGTGATCCCACACTCTCTGCCCCCTTGTCTGATCGGCGGAGATGTGGAACCCAATACCCCATATAACAAAATCGATGCGGAGACTGTGACTTCCGAGGAAAATAAAAGTATCCTCATTTCGTTTTCTATCTTTTCTTTGCCGGCAGCACAGGGGCGGAATAAACACATTTCTCGCCTTGCTAGACGGACACGATAGGTAAAGGAAACCTTGGCTAAGGGCCCTGTTAAAGTATCCCCCAATCATTCTTTCTCGCGAAGCATCTTCAAATGTCCGTCGTGAAAAAAAGTGCTTAAAATGCTATCCTTTGTTTTCGCTAGTAATATCTTGCATCCATGATGCAGTATTATAATCTGCAGTATATTTTGCTGTGCTTGATCGAGGTGTGAGGTGAAAGGAACCATATTAGCTCTAGCATCCTTCTAGACTCCTGCGATTTACCGAAAATGTCTATGTTTATGCTGAAAGGATTGCTGGTTATAGATTACGTTTATTATTGCAAACAAAAGTGATTCGCACAAGTAGTATAATTATGGAGAGTCGGGCATAATGCATTTTAAATGGGATCTGTGCGGCTGGGTGTCTGATGGTCTTCGGCTCGACTCGGACGAGCTCGGTAATCTTCGGCTCGACTTAGGGGGTGCTCGGAAGCGGTCGAATCGGGTTTGTCAAATGTACCCGAAGGTTCTTGGTAGTTAGGCCCAATAATCCTTCAAGCATATCTTTGTTTCTGGTATCCATATTCGTTTTATAAGCAATAAGGTATGTCAAATCATAATTCTGTGTTTATTACGCTTATTAAAAAAAATATTTGTAATTATAAATAACTTATTTTTTTAATATCATGCCGAAATTATACATCGGGTATTGCGGAAAAATGTAAAAATCTCACTCAATTACTACATTTCTAGTCACCTCTCTTAAAGATTGATTAATACACGATGCCAGAATTTGCAAATTATTCACTACCTCGACTGTTTTGTAGGTATAATTATGCTACTCAGATTTTTTTAAATGTATGTATACATGATTAAACCAAATCCATCATACTAATAGCGACCACGTGCAGGAGTATGTTATAATCATGGTATGGATCAGCATCTACCAACACTTGTATAAACTTAATTTGCGTTAATTTAAATGCCAATATTGTCGGGCCCTGGAAACTTGGAATGTACGGGGGTGATACATAGTCTTAACTTTCATGCTCTTCTTAACCATCAATCCACCAACCATCCAATAATTTTATCGATAATTGTACCAATCCATTAATCTTCCGATCTTTCCAAAAATATTTCGCAATCTTTCCATCAATCTTTTGCAATATTTCCATCGGTTTTTGCAATATTTTCATTAATCTTTCGCAATCTTTCCAGCAATCATTCAATCTTACCATCAATCTTTCAGCCTTCTCATCAATATTTCGATCTTTCCAGCAATCTTTCAGCTTTTCCATCAATCATTCATTCTTCCCATTAATCTTTCACCAAATTTCCTTCAATAACTCAATCTTTCAATCGATATTTCACGATCTTTCCATCAATAATCAATCCATATTCAATCCATGGGTTTGTCATCTGTCTCTATCCATAGATATTAAGAAAAAACGATTCACCAACTCTCTCAAAATGTGTACATGTCGACAGAATGAATGTTTTTGGATGCAGTCAACTATCAATGCATTCCTGCTAAAGTGTTAATCATCATTCCATATGGAGATCTTTCCGTTAATAGTCGAGTGCTCACAGCGCCCCTTTAAAGTTATGAGGGATATAATGATACAATACTAACAAATAAAAAAACAATTGTTTTATAATAATATTTTATTATTTTGTAATTACAATTTCAAAAGAAAGCAGTTCATCACTGCATGCGATATATCCCCATTCCTTCAGTTTACTAATGATTGAAGATATCTCAACAATGCGCGAGAAATACCCATGATTTTGAAGATCAATCAAATATCTGAGTGCATAAACAAGTTCATTCGGATCTTCGGCAAATAGGTAGCCAGTATTCTCGGCGTCTTCTGCCTTCTTCGTGCCACTCAGTTCATCAGATGTGTTGGAGGGGTGTGTCAGTACATTTAGAAAATTGCCATCATCGTCTTCAACATTATTACTGTCTTCATGTTCATTTTCATCTTTGCTATCTTCATGATCGTCTTCACTTCCTGTTTCATTATCAATATTAAATTTGCTTTTCTTTGTAGCAGGAGTTGTACGCTCATCAGTATTTAGAGCCGACGACTGTTTATTTTGAAGTTCGTCGACTTGACGCGAACGTCTTGCAAATGTACATTCCACACAAACCGACTCTACTGCACTCATTCCGTCTTTAGCATTAACTGTCTCGTCATAATCGCCTGTGAAATCAGTACCCACCGATGTAGCTGGGGTATGGATGGCATCATTTGATCGCTGGCTCTCAAAAGACGAATCGTTACAGTTCTTGATGTGGTTCTTCAGTGTATCGCCTTGTATAAACTATGTTTAGCCATTGTCTTAATTCTTTACTCATGGAAAAAGGGCTCTTCGTACAGGCCGTTCTCTCATATCAACGAGCTTTTTGACCATAGGTAAAAAGTCGGTCGCAGAATCGGCACTGGCGATAACCAGTTAGCGATGATGCACGTCGCGGCTCCATAATAATTGAGGTCAAAGGCAGACCTTCGTATTAACATATTCACTGTATGGCGCGAGTATGCCTCCAAATCTATATTCACTTCTCGACGCTTGAACATCAACTAAGGTATCAGCGTGCGACAGCGCTCTGTATAAACATTTATTCTTATATCACTCGTAAAAATCACCAGATCGTTTCTAAAACCATAAGAAAAGTTAATACTTTTTTACGATTTCATGCTTTGAACTCAGGGTCGTAAGCCATATATCACCTTTGTAAATGGCTTAAAACGTTGTATCAGTTGCGCATGAATATCAAACAGTGAAAAATCAATGTACGAACATCGCTTAAAATGCTTCAAAAGCTCGGGTCAACAATCGATTTGCAATCATATTATCTCACTCTGATTCCTATATCCGATGGCTAAAACTTACGTTTCACCTTTAATATAAATTCCTTTAATATTCACAGAACACTGGGATAAATTACCACATTTTTCTGAGTCCGATAGAAAATTAATATTTTTTTTATAATTTCGGGTCTAGAATTCAGATACCTACACCATACCTCAACCTTCGAGATTGCTTAAATCTATTTATCACGTACGTAAAAGCACGTAAACAGACAGAAACTGACGTACAAAGTTCGTTAAAAATTATCCGAAACTCGGGTCGGTATTCGAACTGTGGACTCTATATCTCACTGTATCATCTTTATTCTTCTTCCAAAATTTGTCTAACAACCTACATTATAAGTTTCATACACCATGAACTTATACGGGATTTATTCCAGCATTGTTTACTAAATTTAAACTTAGGTGGTTCTTGCACGTAGACACAATTTTACTTCGGTTGTCAGCCGCGTGTCATTGAAAATACATCAGCATTTAAGTTGCTCCGATACTGAAAGGTTTGTGAATGGCAGGTACACGCGTAAGATGCGTAAAAAAAAAGCCCCAAGAACTATAACAACATTAGTTTGCTAAAGTCGATCTGAACTAAAATGTTTTGAAGTTGTAAAATCTTTCCGCAAAAATCGCATGTTCCTAGCAATCAATCAACTTTTACCATATTAATCAGACCTAACTGTCTTTAAGAATGAGTGTACACTGGTATTTTTCATTAGGCAACTAAAGTCCCAACGATACAATAAGGTAAATTGGGTGTTTTTTTTTTAAGAGTACAGGATGATTTTTGGATTTTCAGGTGGCTGTAGGTAAAAATTCGTAGTTGATTTCACCCGTTGGACATTCCTCGGATCAATATTCGGTCCGCATTAATGCTGTGAGCCGACGTCCAGAGAGCAATGTCAGTGCAGCTGTGCTGTGATAGGTCCCCGAATGCCATTCTCTTCTCCCCTTCAATAAACAGGAGCAATGACGTTACAGCGTTCTCGCCCCATTTAACGTAACGCAATTCCGCCGCGACGGCAAATGAAGTCGCAGACGTGTCAAAGGAACCAGGGATAACGGCCAGAGCCAATTCATACATCGAGTGTGACGCGCAAGGGCAATCTTTATTAGTTGCTCTCGAGTGCTGCCACGCCAGTGTGGTTGGGAGAAGGGAGGGAGGAGGTGGGAGTTCTCTGTGAGTCTTCTGCGTGCGTGTGTGTCACAGTTAACCCATTCATATAGGCTGTTCATGGGTAGCTGAGCACTTTTGAAGCCCTGGGTAAGAACTACTTTTTAATTATTTGTAGCCTTCCGCCATATGTAAGATCAACATTGCCGTGCAGCTTCTCACTTTATTCACGCGTCAATCAGAGAAGACGTGTAGGAATTATAAGAAAGTAAATGTGTTAATAATATGCAAATCCGTGCTCTTGCTACTATAAAACACTGATTTCAGTAGCTATAAATTTAAACGTTACACTTTCAGTACAACTTCAAATCGTGGAACTGTTTCTCTTAACTCGCTACCAACTGAACTGGGAGCCTGCATGTGTGCCAGCGTGTACTCTAACAGATGTGTGGTTATGGGCTGTGGTATTTTTTAAAGGTTGATTTTCGAAAGTGCTCACTTTACCATGAACAGCCTTTATCCAGTGTACTTATTTAGGTATAGTCCATTAACGGTTAGTTTCAACTTTTACGAAGCCCTGCTAATGTTCTACTTCCAGGATATGCATCCACCTCGTGCAAACAAAGCTTAACCTAATCTACGAAATTATACCAGAGGGACAACGCACCGCGTTAGTGTGCACCCAATGTAATAATATTTTGCGTAAGAACTATTTCTTATTAGACATTAGAAACACACCTATTTCCTCACTGTTTTATTTATATTAATCATAAACGATATATTATAATTTACAGATAAAATATATATATTTCATTTCAACCAAAGTAACGTACTTTTATGTCTACACAAGTATAAAACGCTTGTGATAAATGGAATAATTATAAAATCTCCAAACGTGCCATACATAGGATGATTTTTCAAAGGTTTAATTCGAAATGTGTGAAAAAACCTCAATTAGACTATCCATAATGCACATGAAGGTATAGGCTGTTCACAGTAAAGTGAGCACTTTTTGAAGCTGTTTCATTAGACATAATCATCAATAAATACATTTCATTGTGACCTTGGACTTTTGGTTTTGGGTATGCACTGTGGTTTTACTCACAAGGCAGGGTTTACATTAAGAAGTGGTGGAAGGATATAAATTGGTTGAAAGAAAAAAGTAACTAGGGCTTCAAAAGTGCTCACTTTATCGTGAATGGCCTATAACTTTTATATGTGAAGTACACTACGAAGCTCAAAGATCAGTGATCTTAACTGCAGTTACTTTATTCGTAAATGTCTAGATTATGATTGGATCATATAACTATAGCCGAACACAAAACCTACAAGCTCAAATGCTATGACAACGAAATAAGTGTTGTGTCGACTAAAGTACAGCGTGGCGGCGTGTTTGAAGTGTTTGCAGCACCTGAAACAGTAAATGAGCACAATGATTGTTATCGACGTCACACGGCGTTGCCCCATATCAAAAGAATACGGGGAGTATGCTGCAATATTGAGAAGTCCTGCGTGCTTTAAACACATTGGCGACATACTGCGCTGCCAGAGGTTTCCAGGAACTTCACTGAAACGTCATTTTACGTCGGCAGAACCTGAAGTGTATAGTTACTTAAATGAACGGAATGGATTGAATGTTATGTTACCTAAGAAGAAACAGTTGACTTGGATACCATCAACTCTGGCATTACGCCGGCTGGCAGCTGGTCAGTAATGAACGTTGTACAGTACAGTAAAGGCCGGGCTACAATTGTTAAAGGCTGTCCACAATAAAGTGAGCACTTTAGAAACTAACCTTAGAAAAAAGTCACTGCCCCTGCCTGTATATATTTTTTATGGGTACACGGTATGAGATTCCCCAGTAAAGGTGGTACCGAAGGTTGGAAATTAGTTCCATATCTTAACGTCGAATATAAAGTGTTAGGTAACCATCTGCGACAACTTAAATTATTTATTTCACATTTGTATTTTTAATGCATGGAAGTGTAAAGATGAGCATATTTGTAGATTACTTATTTTCCTAATAATATCACAGTTTCACTTAACCGACGCATAAATTAAGAGTTGAGGCCCATGGCAATGTTAAATTTACATAAGGCGGAGGAATACACTACACGTATACATGTAGATCGTAAGCAGGGCCTTCAAAAGTACTCGTTTTACCGTGTGCAGCCTATATAACCACATCACTAACACAACACAGTGATATTCATAAAAGTTAAACTGCTAGTTTTTTTTCAGTTGGAGTGGCTACACTCCCGCATAGCGATAAACACTTACCCAAGCACAGTTATGGTAACAAGGCAGTTCAACTTGGTTTTACTCTCCTTGTTACTATCGCTGTACGCCAATATTCAGCCAGTCAGAAGCTTCGACACTTGTGCTACTTTATCAAATGAAAAACTTATTTACGAATCAAAAATGTGTGTATATTGACTTAATTCCTAGGGCAGATATATTTTTCTGTTTATTTCTGGATAATCGCAACCACTAAAGGTTTGTAAGGTTTTAAGGTAATATTAATAGTACAATTTGTAATGAAAATAACGTTTCATTTTTAAAACGTCTCAGATCAATCGAAAATAATCATTATGGACAAAAACCCATTACCAACTATACAGAACTTAATTTCTCCGGTACTAAATGTAGCAACATAAACACACTAATATTATTGTCGTTACATCAGTTGTAGCCAGACCACTGCGCTTGTGTTATGTTTTGTATGTGATTATCGCTATAACTGTGTTGTAGCCCGGTGAAGTATGGACAGATACGACGGTGATAAATGGAAACACAGAGACCGACACAACCTGTGCTCTAGCACTGGCGGATATAAGTGATACATAAGTGGATATAAATCTTGCATGCTTGTAAAGATATACTTCTTGTGTAGATTTATTTTCTCTATTTTAACGTTGCATCGTTTATTGTGTATTATTTTTAAGAGGGGAATGTGTATATATGTTACTAAACAGGTGTATCTGAACTTCGTGCAGAAAATGAAGTCACAGCATCTGTGGGCCTAAATAAACTGAAAATCCTAATAACAAAATGTCCGGAAAGCAAACTGGTGTTACTGAAGTGATGCTGAAGTTAGGTTCAAGAGGACATGAGGTACTACTTTATTGTAGTGTATCGTTGTGCATAAAGTACTACACTACCATTATTTTTGTATTGAATAACCATACCTTTGTTTAGAAAATGTAATAAGTACATTCATTTGTATGTATTATTTCCAAATTCCGGCATTGCAGCACCAAACTTAAACTTCGCTTTAGTAATACAAGATTGCATTTCAGGACATTATGTTACTAGGGTGTTCTGGTTGTTTAGGCCCACAGATGCTGTGGCTTTATTTTCTGCAACGAAGTTCAGATACACACATCCTCTACACATATTACTTGTTTTAAAAAAAAAAACAATAAATAATGCTATTTTGTAATACACATTGGCTATACTATCATATTTTAAGGTAATAAAAATGAACAGAAAAAAATTATGTATCTGAGTAAATATAATTTATGATGAAAACAGATGGGCAATTATGATGAACTTTTACGGCTGCATGACGTTTTAGTGATGCATCATTTAGGTTTTCCTGCAAACTTGGTATTATTTTAAAATTTGCTTGCTGAAGGCGACATAAATTACATAAGCGGTTTTGATGTAAATGTGAAAACGTATAAATAGAGGCCCGGGAATGTCGTGAATTCATTCAAGGACAAGCTACACAGACTTTCAACACATATACGTTCGACTTCCTTTTCAATTGGATAGCAGTTTGTAAGCCACGCCCTGGACGAATTTGAGCCAACAACTAATCAGCAAGAAAAAACACGACTGAATTCCATACTACTTGTTCTGGGGTAAAATTGGAGCATCAGCAAATGAACAACATCCTGCGGCTCAAATACTCAAACGACTGTGGAGTCTAGCGTGTTCCAAATGAATCCGCAAAATTTCCCGGTCTCTACGTATAAAGTCATTCACCTAATACTATTTTGGAAATTTTCTCCCAAATACCTCTCCAATTCATTCAACCCCCTTCCACCCTATTCTTTTCCGGTTATGGATAAATTCGAATTTAGATCGTAAGAATATACGTATCTATTAATACGAGAGATAAGCGTATTAAATATATTAAGTGATTATTGCAAGTAAGAGAGAGAGAGAGAGAGAGAGAGAGAGAGAGAGAGAGTCAGGAAGGATTTTGGGCACCAGGAAGGGCGAATCCAGCCCACTGTGCCTCGCGGAACCGACACTCCCAGCAGAACAATGGCGACATAATGGGGCGTGGCTGTGTTGGGAGCACGGCCGTTTGTTTTGTGTGAATACGTCTAGGTTGACGCGCTCGAACGCCTTGATGATTATTTTACGTTACCGGCACCGCTTCACTCAATCATATGGGATTTTGTGAATATCACTGGATTGCTTTTGAGATGCTCTTTCCAAACATATACAATTTATGGCTTTTTGATGAGTATAGGACGGCATTGTGTTAAGTTTTCTTAATTTTTTGCATTAAACTCATACAATTTCACTATAACCCCGCCACACAAATGTTTTATACACGCAATCGATTGATCTTGACGAGAGGTGTCGATTAAAACTTAAACGATCCTTGTAGCTTCTCCTAGTCAATACTACGCGGAAGTTATGAGACGCGGCGAAACGAACTCAAAATTGTGCCCCCCCCCCCCAACCCGCGGGATGCTTCCCAGTCCTCACTCAACGTAACATATTCTTTGATACTTTGGCAATCGAGTGGTGTAATTGAATTCTGAATGTAGACCATAGATTTGGAGTTGCAATGCCAAACTGTATCTCCCGATTTTGTTATAATAGGATTTTCCCACTATGGTCACATTTAAAGACGTATTCACACCAAAAATAAACAAACAGAAACCGAGCACTTTTAACACTCGTGTGGTAGAGTCGGTAGGGAAACGAGTTCTGACTGCGGCAGCAGCTAAACAGCTGGTTACCTCTGCTCGAGTATTCAGAAGTCTGTAAAGTACAGCATGGCGTCAGGGGCACTGTATTTTCGCGGGATGATTTACGCGCCGGCCAGACTTTAATATTATACATGCATTTCTACAACTCTTCCGTGATTTATTAACTCGGCCAATCAAAATTAAGGCGTCTGAACGTCTGAGATTCTCAGGCCGACACCTTAGACAACAAACCATTAAAATCAATTAATGACGGAAATGGATATGAGATAAACTGTTTTTGAGAACAGTTAATCAAGAAATTGTGATGGAGTGTTCCCGGCATATTTTTCCTATGTCTTCAATTTCTATTCCACATTGTTGTGGCGTAATATTTTATGTGCATCCTGAAAGTGGTTTACACATTTGCAACCAGTGCCAGGACTTTGGTGCGTGGCAGATAATCCTGTTCCCGTAGCTGCCTTATGAACGGAATCACTGAAAGATACAGGTTTACCTTAGAGTATTCCTACCCGCCAAACACTTCTGTTTTGCGAGTTGCTGCATGCAATAACTTTGTGCGCACCAAGAAAGTGAGTGAATGAAGAGATTTGGGTGGTTCCGAGCAGGCTAACCGCTCAGCCACCGCAACCCCTATAGATACAAGATTTCAACTTTTTCTGAGAGGAATTTAGACTTAGTCGTGCAGCAAGGAGATAGGAGTTATCTTCAGGAAAAGACAGGGCTGTAAGTGTTTTATGTGGAACTGACACGTATTTCTTAGGAAAAATGAACTCGTGGACAGGTTCTGCGATGAGTGACCTCTCGGCAAAGTAGTAGTATCAGGGAGGTTCGGTGACACGAAAGAAGATGTGCAATGTATAATTACAGAGAAGACAAGCTTTTTGGAGATGGGGAAAAAAAAAGCGTGTGAGTCGACCACTACTAGCGCCGCAAGATGATTGGTGGGGAGAGTATCCCCAGCTACTTACTGAGTGTGGTCCACTATAGGCCATTCACGATTACTTCAAATTTTTTCAAACCCTGCTAAAGTTATACTTTTTTGGTTACCGATTACGTATCCTTTCGCTACAAGTAGACATAAACACTGCCATACGACTTCTACGTTTCATCTGTCAAATGCTTTGTTTACTGTTTTCAACTGTTCAAAGAATTCTGGTATATTTCAAAAACCGTTACGTATCAATGATCACATTTTAGGCCTATAACCATATGTAGACCAGCTTTGACTTTTTAACAATGTCTGTATTTATGATAGTTTTTATGGTCTATGATTATTATTTTGCATATTGTTACTATACACGTAAATACTTTACCGTGATTTTGTTTAACCCTGTTACAACCTGTGAAGGAAAGAACTGTAGTATTTAACCTATATATATATATATATATATATATATATATATATATATATATATATATATATATATATATATATATATATAGAGAGAGAGAGAGAGAGAGAGAGAGAGAGAGAAAGGGCCACAAGATCCGCTCCGATTCAAGTTTCTTTCTCAGACGAAACAACACCAGGTCACTTGGACCTACGCACCATATTTTGCCATGGTATGTTTAACAGTAACAATGAAATATTATGTTACCTTTATTGCTACCTAAAAATGTAAATATTTCAATAGGAAACGTTTGTTTTATAAATAGCGTACCAAAAACTAGGATATAATATTATTTTAACAGTGTACCATTTATTACTAGCCGTTGCGAACACATCACTGCTCTCACTGTTTTTTATTCATATTGAATACGAAGTGAATTGTACAAGCTATAGACTATATCAAGATAAAGATTCGTTTAGTCAAATATATAATATTTTAAAGTTAATCACAGTATTATATATTTGTGGTATACAAGTTATAAAAATAAAAAAAACAGGCGATTATGTTACTCTTAGGGTGACATTCCAAAAGTTAGTTTCAACAAGTGGGAAGAAACTGTGAAAGGAGTATAGTGAACCACTACTGTCATCCTCAGGTGTCAGGAGAGGGCTCAAGAACTATGGTGTGGATGCTTACATCAATATCAGTGAGCACTACCTATACTTTTAGATGTCAGATGAGAGGAGTAATTTCGACTCCAGGACTGGGGAATAAGCAAAGGATGGAAGAATGTGAAGGACTGAGACTTTAATGCGTTTTTTAATCTCTGGGGAGCTTGTCGTCTAAAGCCTGCACAATCTCATGGCATGATAAATGTATAATATATTGTGTATGATCTTTTAAATGTTTTTTGTTGAGTATATACTTCAGGAGAAGCAAGTTAAATATTTCATAGTGTTGGATATAAATCTAAATGTTAAGTTGAAATTGTGTTGATTTCTTTTGCAAACAAGTCTGGGTGGCATTTCGGAAGAATAGACAATTCGGAGTCCAAAATGATCAGCAAAAGATATAAAATATTGTTATTGGCTTATACACTCCTACCGACCAGTGAGAAATTCTGATATTAGGTCAAATGTATTTTTATCCTTATATATTTTATTTTTGGAATTAACGCCACAATCTGCAAAAATATAAAACGATTATTCATTTTAGGCTTAGTTACTGACATTTAAAAAATTTAAAAAATTAACTAGATTTAGAATTTAGAGTTTTCCTACAAATATTTTAATGGAATCAAAAATATTTTTAAGAAAAATGGAAAATAGATAAAATGAAAAATAATTCTAGTAGAAATTAATAATTTAGTAAAAATTAAAATTTTAAAGAATATGAAAATAAAAACCTTTTTAAAAATACAAACTTTGAAGATGAACTGTAATAAAAAAGGTAAACATTAATATTTTTATTAATTCAGGTACATAATTTATATACAAATTTTTTTTTACATAAATATTAATCAAAATATCACTTATAACATAAATCAACAACTTTTAAGAAGAAAGATTTATAAATTAATTTAAAAAGTGTAATTTGACTATATTAAAGATAATTACAAATCATAGCAAAGATAATCAGAATGTTAAGATTGGGTTTAATTAATTTTATTTGAAACTATTTAGATAAAAATAACTTTTAAAAATACTTATTTCAGATATCTTAAAATGTAATAGAAAGGGAATGAATCAAAATTAATTGCTAAGAATTATATCAAAACTAATTTTTTTTATAAATTAGCTTATTATCAAGTTAGAAATAAAATATATAACCGAGACAATTTTTGCGTATTAATAAATATATTTCATAAAAAGAAAGTATATAACAAATTAAGTCCCATTTAATACAGTTAGTAGTAAAGAGACCATTGAAATAAATAAAAAACATCTCTTTATCTATTCAAAACTTTATTAAACAGACATGAAATCGAATGTTCATGAAATGAAGCCATCAGACATAAGATATAAAAAATTGATGAAAAAATTAGTTGAATATTTGATTTGCACTTGACGGTGATGTCTTGAACGTGAAGGAAAATTGATTCTAAAAACTGAAATAATTCATTAAAGCCACCATGTAAACTAGCTAGATTGTTATCGAAGTTATGTGACTCGACTCTATCTATGAATTACCACAAATCAAAAATGGAATACACTTTGTTTATATTAAAGAGTGCTAAGAAAACGTTAAAAACCAATAGATTACATTATAAATAATGCCCTAAATGTTTTAATAAATTAATAAATAAAATAATTAGGATTAAAATATTAAATAAATTACTTAAGTAGACAAAAACAAGAGGACTAAAATTATTTAAAAATGTGTCATATCTGTGAAGAAGAAACTATACATGTATATATATGTATATATACATGTACGTATATATATGTAATATATTTATGTTATATATATGTATAATAATTTAAAAATAATTCTATTTAATTTAAATATATAATAATTATATGTAATGCTTGAAAACGAAGAACATTATATTTATAACCTAAAATATTCAACCGGATATGCTAGTGTAAATGTAAAAATTACAAAGATCATGTTTACTTAAAGGCTTTTCTTGACCTATTATTTCGCAGTTCGTAGTCTAATTCTTATGAAATTGTATTAAATTCTCAGCAGAATCTTTAAATTACTTCTTAAATCAATTAGTATGAAATCTTAACAGTAACATTTAAAATGTCAAAATCTTAAATAAATTCTAGAATCGAAATCTTATATGTAAACGGAAAAGCATTGTTAAATTATTTATTAGTTGAATTCTTAAATGAATTATTTTTACATTTTTAATAAAGTGTTTAATGAAATTTTGAATATAATATTAAAATATACATTACATTACATCTTAATAGAATTCTTGAATTAAATCTTGACTTAACATGAAAAACCAATTATTAAATTAATTCTGTAATATAGTTCTTAAATAAATACATAATCGTATCCTTAATCTGAAATCAAAACCTGAAATGAATATTTTGGAAAAAAAATTTATGATTGAGTTGCGATTTTGCCAATTGACGGGGCTGGTAGTGGAGATAAGTGATTCGTGTGCAGACCTCCGTGGTGCTGCAGAAAACCCGCGATCCAATCACAAACGTACAAGGAAGCCACGGTGTTTTCAAACATACACGAACACGAAATCTTTCCTCGAGAATCTCTGCCTCTAATTATACTGACAAAAGTAGGCCTATAGTATCAAAAACATTCCATTGCGACACCGAAAATGATGCAGTCAGCGACTGAAAACGTTGACGTCCCAGTTTTATTCATGCAGGCTAGTCCGGGGACAGAGTGACAGGAAACCAACGTAAACATAACATTAAAAATCTGAGCAATGTCCACACGCTACCTGGTATTGCCTTAGTGGACTCAGCCACGAATACTGCCTGATTTTTTTGCAACACTTGTTTACTAACACTTCGTAAGTTGGCGTAATATCTGCTCGGACTTCTCCGGCAAGAAACAAAGAAGCTGTAGAACTGTTGTAGAGTACGTCGCTGCTTGATGACGTCACTACCGTGCGGCGTTTTCGGCGCTAAGTAGCAGGAACCATTTTATTCTCCTTTTTTCATTGGACTATTCTTTGTCTGAGACGTCTTATACAGCTTTCAACCAACAGGAAAAAAGTAACGGTATGATGGTATTATCAAGTCCAAAAAAATAAATCAAAATTGAAAATGGTTTTTCACTGTTACAGACTCCAATAAACTAATGGTGAATTCTAGCCTGCTTCGAAATCATAACGCGAGTTTTGCAGGTCCCTCCCAATTAAACATAGTGTGACGTCAGCAGCACATCTACGTCAGAGTTGCTGATGTTTAACACGGTCAGTGCGGTACATATTTACAGACATTCAAGAAAATTTAGAAGTAAATAGCCTACAACCACCACTTCAGAGAATATTAATTCTGTTTATCGCGAAACACGTTAGTTCAGAACGTATTTCGTGGATGGATGATTTCAGCTCTGACGCGGTTTAGGTGTCTGCCAGCAAATCACGGACGTTCAGTGTCGAGGTAACTTAATTTCGATTGGCACAGTAAACAAAAAAACTGCCTTCTCACACAACCACGCAGCTAATAGGCAGAGGAACCTAGCAAGTGTGCACGTATAAAATTGAAGCGCCTATAGCCTGCGCATAAATATTTTTGCGTAAACAGGTGGCGCTACTATACGCTGTTCACGGTGAAATGAACACTTTTGAAAGTCCTCCTTAAGGTCTACTTGTATACACGTTGTGTATTATTCCGCCTTACGCAAAACTAACATTGTCATGGGCCTTATCACTTTATTCATGCGTCGGTAAAATGAAACTGTGAAATTATTAAGAAAGTAAATACTTTACAAATCTGCTCATTTTTACTCTTCGATGCATTAAAAAAAACAGAAAGCGAAAGAAATAAATTTGAGTTATCACAAATGGTTACCTAATATTTTTTATTCGTCGTTAAGATATGTAACTACTTTCCACCCATCGTTACTTACTTCACTGGGCGAATATCACTCAGTGCGTCCATTAAAATATATTAATTCAGGGGCAGTGACTTTTTTCTAAGGTTCAATTATAAAGTGCTCACTTTATAGTGAACATCCTTTAATTGCGTTGGTATCTGTTTTCTCACTTGCCACTGCCCTATTGATCCACTACACGCTTACTGTAGACTGCACAACGCTTACTACTGGCCAGCAGTTAGCCAATAGAAAGCCGAGTTGATGGTGTCCGAACGATATGTCCCTTACTAGGTAACGCAGCAGAGAATTCATTCTGTTCATGTGAATAATATTACACTTCCGAGTTCTGCCGACGTAAAACTGCGTTGCAGTGAACTTAATAAGAACTGCTAGGGACGTAATATTACGGTTTTTGTATGTTTAAATTATGAGGGATGTAAAAAGACGGCAAGCTCCACACACCATCACACGACGTCGATAGAGCCACCGGAGTGGTAAAGTAGAAAACAAGTAGGTACAGGACTGAGCAAACATTTCAAATTTCTTGCAGTCGCTCATCGGCTGTCGCTGGGCGAGGAATTCGTTTTCCTCGTCGACGCTGCGAGGGGTAGTGCCAGCCCTTGATCGCCTCCTGCACCGGCTGTCTCGTGTCTGCGGTCGCTCGCTGGCGACGCGAAGAATGCGGCGTGGAATGGAGGGCCATTAACAGAGGCGCGTGCCTCGCCCCCAACGACGACGTCAATGTGTCATCTCCGGCGACACGCGGCTCCCGGCCTCATAAACCGTCGCAACCCGGCCCACGTCATCCCCGCCGTGTTAAAACACGACCTTCTTCTGCTTCAGTGCATCGCCTCCTTTTCCTCCCGATGCAAGTTGCCGTATTTCGGCGTGTATAGACCACACATTTTTACCAAAAAAAAAAAAAAACTATAAAAGAGGGGCGCGGCTTACATGCGAGATATTGGGAAAAAAAATTAAACCCCAAAACAGGTTTAGATATTTGTCAACATACTACATTTTAATCTTTTAACATAGTTTGGAAGGAAGAAAGGGAAGGGAATGGGGAGGAGGGATGCAATTATTAATACAAATTTTCTGTCACAAACGTTTTGTAGGGGAAACTTAAGTCGGAATTTATTATGTTTTATGGAATAGTGACTTAACAATATTTACAAGAATACAAAAATGCAGTGCGGCCTATACATGAAATATTAATTATTCCAAATTTTTCATCAAAAACTTGTGGTGCGGTCTATACATGCATACGGCCTACACATGCCAAAGTACGGCTGTTCACGGTGAAATGAGCACTTTTGAAATCAATCTTTGAAACAAGTCACTTCTCCTACCTGCATGTGTATTGTAACAGGCACCCAGTGACTGGCGTGCGTCCAGTACAGTTGGCAACGGTGTCGGCGGAGGAAAGTAGTTCCATTTTGACGTCGAATTAGAATTTTTAGGCAAACAACTAAGTATTCCGAAATTATTATTTTTTTTATGCATACCTATAAATGTAGTAATGATCGAAAATGTAAAATATTTTCTTTTTAAATAATTTCGTAGACTCAATCGACCGACTCACGAATAAAGCGACCGGGCTTATGTTAATGTTCATTTCACACTTGGTGGAAGTAGATCTTAGCAGGGTTTTGAAAAGTGCTCAGTTTATCGTGAACGGCATGTAGGATTCTTTACAATAGCCCTTTCAGTGGATATCTGAAAAACTGACGAGCTAAATCACCTGTAGGCTAGAATCAAAACTTTTATGTATATTCAAAAATATTCCAACAGCTCTTTGATTGCTTGTGCTACCACAGTGAGATGCGATAACTGGGCCTGCACGTTCATCAGTGATTATTGTTTGTTCAGAATACTACAGAAGGTGTCAACTAAGGCGTGAACCAACTGCGAAAGTAACATAAACATACGTAAAATTTTCAAATTTTAGCTTGTCTCCAAATGAATTCGCAATTTTTCACGTGTCTATTTCTGAGTCACGACATTACAAAAAACCAATTTTTTGTTTGGAGCACCACTTGAGTCAGTATATCTTTGTCTTGTACCTCAATGTTGAGAAAAATGTGCTTATCGATTGGTTTTATTAGCGGGAGATTTTATGAGGCTAAGAATAGTGGTATCATTGAATACCATCTCCAGCTTATGAGGGGTTTCCAACTTCTTGTGACGCATCTACTATGAATGATGTGCACTTTCCCTTTGGCGTAATTTTCTAGACTCGGTTAAGCTATGTTTTCATGAGGAGTAATAGTTTGAAAGAAGAACCTAAGAAGGGCTTCAGAGAAGTTGCAAGTAACGGCGAATGGACTACAGTATCAGAGTGACACTATTCTGTCTGCTCTTACAAACTTAAAAATTTCTTCTTTCAAAGACACGTGCACCGCCAACAAACAGAGAATCTGTAGGCGGATGTGTAAGATATTGAAGATGAAACTGCACGGAAATTTTTACTCGAAATTCCCGTGTTCCTATGAATGTCTTAACGTGCAAACATAATCTTATCTCCGCTGGTCCTTGTGTTGGTTTGTCGTTCCTCAGTCGTCTGAACTTCAGCAAACATGCAGAAACAAAACGACTTGTCATAGATTCGTGACTTCCGGTAGCTCGCAGCCCTCAGTGGTCTTCAACACAGACAGAGGCAGGCTTTCCTTCGAGCCGGCCAGGCTTCCCTGAACATACATTTTGTAGTCAAACTGCTTCTGATGTACGGAAATGAGAATACTTGTGCAGTTGGCAACATAAACATAAGTACAGGATAAGGGTGAGTGAAGAGATTTGGGTGGCTCTTAACATAGAGGTCTTGAGATCCGATGAGGGTGATTGAGGTGTTATGGAGCGGCGCTGGAATGAAGGGCGGGGGAAACGGGAGATCCCCGAGAAAACCCGCTGACCAACGGCATCGTCCGGCACGATTCTCACTTGCAAAAGTCCGGTGATCTGGCCGGGGATTGAACCCGGTTCGCCTTGGCGGGAGGCGAGCAAGCTAACCGCTCAGCCAACGTAGCCCTCTCCTGGCTAAGGAATCAGTTACCTAACAAGGAATGTACCAAGGAGGAATGCGGAAAGAGGACTAACTAACACTCTGAAACCCACATTCATTGAACGAGTGAACTTTTGCGAAACAATCTGAGCACACGGTAGAGCTCAATATATCGTACACACGCCAGCGATTTTCCTTTTACTAATGACTGCTATAACATCTAGAAGCCGTTATATAATTAGGCCAGGCAACTCAGGATTTGGTAACGCGGACACTGAAGCTCCTTTATTCGTGGTAAACAGTTTACATAAGCTAGTAAATAACTATACAACATCCATAAATTCGTACTGTAAATTTTAAGTTATGTTTGCATTTTGATCACAGTTTATTAGACATGACCACGTGTTAGCCTCTAAGGGCTGGTTACACCATCGTGGTTCGAAATGCGATCTGAAATCGTATCTAGGATCGACACAGAAAACTGTTGCACCATTCAAGTTCAGAGTTGGACTGGAGATCGAGATTAAGTTCATTTTGAACCGTCGAAATTGGCGGTTCGAAATCTCGATCCGAGATCAAGAGTCATCGTCGACAAATGTAGTTTGAAAATACGCCAACAGATAGAATTACGTTCGATCGTTCTTGAGAAATGAAAACAACATTATACGCACTTGAATATTATCCAGTAAAAGTCGTACAACAATAATAAACTTAAAACAGATAAAACATCGCACATTTAGTTCTATCTATAGTGAAAAATACGCCTACTTCCATGACGTCATATTTACGAACCAATAGGAAAATTTGTCTCACACTTAATATCGATCTCTTACTTTGGAAACAAGATCTAAGAATCGGAGATCCAGAAACATAAAGTTTCATAGGTGCAACACTATTACATTGGAACCAAGATCAAACTGGATCCTGTTTCGGAACTAGGATCATTCGATCTTGGATCGGGGCGATGTTGGTGAAACCGGGCCTAAGCCATCCGCAGACACGTAAGAAGAAAAAACACCGTGTCACATGCCGCCTGGTCTGATACAGAGAACGTAGGAATACAGAGGTGCAGTAGCCGATAGCAACATGTCGGAACTAATCAGCGCCTCTTACTTACTCGCAAGCCGGCAACCCAGCCAATAGGGAACTTGACGCAGGATGCAGCAGCCAATCAGACACAAGACACGTTTCCAAAGCCTTGAGTAGCCAATCAGAGAATGAGCTCACCAACATAAAGGAAACCGCCTCGCCATCTACGCACTTGTCTACTCTGTAGTAGAACTGCAGTGTATACAATGCTGGCAGCACCCAGTGAACAGAAAACTGAGGCTCGAAAACACACACGACCGAGACTTTTAGACTACATGTCGTGTTTTACGCGAAGTTTTTCCTGTCCCTATCGAAATTGTTGTGAAGTATAGCTTGTATCGAAATATTTTTACTAAATATCAGTGTACTACACATTTACTGATAGTTTCGGATGATATATATGAATAACATTTTGGCAAACGCTCTACACAGTTCTGTTATTAAAACCCATGAGATGTCGGCTTAAAATGTGTGAAACAGATAAGAACCAATCATAAAATACATTTTTAACCAGGTTTACAAATAATTTGTCCGTATGGAAGATACCGATAGCACTGGGCACTGAGCCTTTTACTGTACCTAGCTGGCCATATGTAAATTCCCTTAGAACACCTAACAACTGTGAACACTTGTAATGAATAGGTTAACATGGGTATTTGCAGGGGAAAGCTGGGCGTGTTATGGCACTTACTAAAAGGTTATATTATAATTAGAGACAGGAAAAATTCGCGAGTTCAATGATCTGAAAGCTAGACTCCACAGTCCTGTGTATACTCGAGATTGAGATGTTTGGTCATTGGCTGCTGCTCCAGAGAGTGTCCAGTGTTCCTTCACTCCTGGGAATGTGCAATTCGCTACTTGTTTCCTTACAAGTCTGCTATTGGCTCAGACGCGTCGAGGGCGTGTATAATAAACTGTGATCCAATTGCAAAGGTGACCTCACTCTACATGAGTTTGACAGCTATCTTGTCCCGATATGATTTCGCGAAATTTTCCTATCCCTAATTATTAGGGACATGCAAAATTCGCGTTATTATTTGGCATCAGGCTGAACTTCATAGTACTATATGCACTAGAGCGGATGTTGTTTCTCCATTGGCTGCTCCATAGATGTGAAGTCACTCCCTCTCAGACTGAAGTACACGTGATTGGGGCACACACAGTTGTGAAGTGTTCCTTTATTGGCGCAGAATCGCCCAGGGCGTGTCACATAAAGTTTGGTCCAATGACAAACGTATTGCAAAGGTTCGTGTGTTTCAAGTTTAACGTGTCCCAAAAATAATAATGCGAATTTTGCAGGTCTCAATCAAGTGTAACTTCTAAGCTACTGTTTAAATGACGTGCATTTTCACACCTATGAATGTGCTGATACTAATATTCTACATCAACCCAACTTCATTGTATTTTACCGTATATAAACAACGAATTCTTGCCAAACCATTAATGTCGACACTCACACTCAAGATCACCTTCCCTTCCGGTTCAAAGACATGGACTAATTCTTCCTGATTCAGTGATATGGTGAGATAAAATCTGTGCACGCAAGATGAGGAGATATAATTTAAAATCTTAAAAAATATTTTTATCGTTTGATTGTTAACTATGGCTAGAGCTCCGAGTATTTCGCGGATTGATTTGGCAGCAAGCTGGGTTGGGCAGTCCTCTATACACTCGAGACATTATCGTTTGCTTATTGGTTGCTGTGATCAAGTGAGGCCTCTGTACAGGACTATTGAACACTCACTCGCACTACTGCTTCCTGCCTATTACTGGCTCACAGTGAAACGGGGCGTGTCTAAATAACTGACGTCCAATCACAACAGTAGGAGAAAAGAACAACTGTTTGGAGTCTATCTCGCCTCCGAATGAATTCACGAAATACTCGTCGCTCTAACTATAGCTGGTTATTTTGTACTAAAATTTACTAACCACGCGGTACAGGCCAACTTGAGTATCGTATTCAAACAACAGCAGTTGATATATTTTTTAAGTGTCTGCACGACAAGAGGTTTCTACACTTGACCGAGCCACTCATAACAAGGCAGTCACGGCACTGAACGTCCGTGGATCTTGTGCACGCAGTTCACACCCGGCTCAGGTCGACGTGCGACTTACTTCGACTACAAACACGTGAAGTGTAGTTCCCGTCTTTCTGGACGTCGACATAACAAATTGAGGAAGGGCAGCGATAGATAACGATTTTTGCCAACTGCGTGAGTAACTGTTTTGTCATATTGGGGCATTTATTTTGCATATTATTTTACGCTGTAATAACATATATTATTTTACGGCTCCAGAAACAGCTCATCCAAAACACATCACTCTGGCCAAATATTTGCTCACAAAGCTGGCATAAATTATTATGTAGGATTGCGTCTTTCACAGTATTTCTCTATTGTATTTCATGAAATTGTAAGTATGATTATCTTCTAAAGCGTTTCTTCATTTCCCACGCACTCCTTTGTATCGTATTCGCAGTATCTTCGTATGTTTGGGGCCGCGGTGGTGTAGTGGTCAGAATAATCGCCTCCCACCTAGGCGAACTGTGTTCAATTCCCGGCGGAGTCGCTCCCGGATATTCGCATGCGGGAAGCGTGCCGGACGGTGCCTCTGGTCGGTGGGTTTTCTCGGGGATCTCCCGGTTCCTCTGCCCTTGCATTCTGGCACTGCTCCATACTGACCTCGCATCACCCTCATCGGCTCTCAAGACCTCGATGTTAAGAGTCTCCCAGATCTCTCCTCTTTTCACTCCATTTCGCACTTTTTAAATAAAGATGTTTGGTTCTTTCCTAAATATGGCAAACACTCTAAATTCGAATCAGTGGAAAACCACTGATTCGCTGTGAAATTCAACTACTCGAATCAGTGAAAATGTCTCCTCTTAGAGTAAGTGGAAAACTACTGATTGTTTCAGTGAAAATGTTTCACTGATTGAATTAGTGACGTGAATAAGTGACGGTCGACTGCAGTGGTGAATTAAATATAGTTTTTATTGAATGTAGTCAAATAATTAGGAAACATATTTACTATAGTTTACTATTTATATCGCGCAAATTTACCGTAACTTAAAAAACTAAGAAAGTGTCCGGAGGTGGCCGGGATTGAACTCACACATCCTACCCACTTCGGTTTTAGACCGTTACCTTTCCATCTGTGCTACCAAACCATTTTGAAAATTATGAGGAAACTATATGTCATAAATATAGTGTTTATCGAAATCGATAAGATTTAAATTGGATGACCTTGCTTTTCGTTTTTTGGTTTAATTCGTAGCGTTAGGATTGTTAAAACGCATAGTATATATGAGTACACTCTCTTCTTCACATTATATGCAGTTGAAACCTTCAAACAGAGCGCTGTGACGATTGCATTAAAATGAGATGGAAAGACGTAAAAGCTGAATGAAAGGCTGATTGTTCATATTACCCCGTAAAACGATGTTTTGAATGACGAAACATATTTTAGAAAGTATTTTATATTGGTTTTATTAGTCTATTCGCTGTTATTTTCCTTGATACACATTATTTAACGGCTATTTTTAAACTTTTTTGACGGCCATTTTTACACACTATTTAACTGTTTCATGAGTCCAGAAACAAACCACTGAAAAAAAGTGAAGAAAAAATGACTGTTGAATCAGTGAAAAATATCACTGAATCAATAAGTGAAGGAAATCTGGCATTTTTTCACTGATTCATCAGTTAAATCCACTGGAGTGACTGTTAAATCAGTTAGGTACTCTTGACTGATTGAACCAGTGAATAATCAGTGACTGAGATTTAGAGTGATTATTAGAAGAGTTTTATATATCTGTTAACACAAAAGTATCTGGTTAATAGAGCTTTTACTTATATTTTATCTATAGATTATGTTTAATTCTCAGTTAATACTATTTAAAAGAGACAGATATGGTGTGCTGATAATGCCTAGTAATAAATAGTTCTCATGCGAATTATTATTAAACTGAGTGCGCATGTATGCAGTGCGTTGTTCCTTTGGCGTAATTATACAGACTTAGATAAGCTTTGTTTGCACGACGCGGAAGAACAGCCTGCAAGTAGAACGTTAAAGGCAGTTCACGGCAGAATGAGCATTTTTGAAAGGCCTGCTTAAGATCTACTTGTATGCACGTAGTGTATTCTTCCGCCTTATGTAAAATTGTCATTGCATGGGCCTCATCACTTTATTCGTGCGTCGATCAAGTGAAACTTAAAATTAAAAAAAAAAGTAAATATTACACAAATCTGCTCTTTTTTACACTTCGACATTAAAAAAAGTACGAAGGGAAGGTAATAATTTAAGTTGCTACAAATAGTTACCTAACACTTTCAATTAGACGTTAAGATATGAAACTATTTTCCAGCCATCGTTACCAACTCACTGGGCGTATGTCACGAAGTGCGCCCGTTATAATACACGCAGACAGTGGCAGTGACATTTTTCTAATGTTGATTTCAAAAGTGCTCATTTTATCATGAAATGGGGGCACCCAAATTTAGCGAAAAAATTCACGACCAGTTGTATTTCATAAAACTTAAGCTGAAATCCACTTTTGTGATTGGGTGGTCTAGATGCTACGCATCTTAAGTGTCTGTCCACGAATCAGAGACGCACAATATCAGAGTAACTTAATTATGACTGGCCAGTCAACTAAAAAAAGTCTTATCACAGACACATGTTGCCAATAAGCAATAAAAAAAACTACTGATACGGTCGTAGGATATGGAAATCTAACGTGCGCGTAAATCTTTTCGCGAATTTCAGGTGTCCCTACATATAACAGAGAAGCGATCGTTAATCGTCTAGACCAAGAAAACTTGAGAAAACTCCGGTATTCTGAAGCATACCCGTGTACAAATCGTTTCCACGAGATGTCACCGTCGCCGCCGCTATTGTCGACTTTGGTTTGGGGCTCACTCTGTTACAGCGCCGCCCGCGGCGACGCCTGACAAAACAAATCTGCATACTGAACGTCCCGGAGCAGCAGACAGTAAGCCGGAAATATTTACACCTCTTTTCCTTTTAAGCAATTTTCCCCGGCGTCACTCGCCGTCAAAATGCAATCTCGGGCGGAATGGCGCGGGGCGAAAGTGCTTGGCGTCTCAGGGGGGGGGGGGATGGAGGGGGAAAACAATCTGCTTACCCATCATTCTGCTATTTGCCACCCGCCCACCACCACCCTGCTATTCTCCTCGGTCCCCCGACCCTCTTCACTCGCTCAAGCAGCACAGTGCATACCCCCAATTTCGATATTTAATCAGCGCCGATCAGTTATTCATAGTGTCTTTACTTGGCCGCTACGAGCGAGCGCCCCCAGAAAAGCAGCGCGTGCGGTCCGTGCCAATAACATCGGCCTCGCTCCGGTCTATCCCACTCACGTCGCTAACCTCAGTGCCTCTAGTTCGGCGAATGAAAACGTTCGCCACCAGGTAGTAGCACTGGTGTCGAATTGTTCCGTTTTGTATGTAAGTAAACTGGATAATTGCAATTTTGATAAAATAAATATAATTGTGTGAGATCTTCCAAGTTGTATCGTGTTACAACCTACACAAAAAAATGATCTGTGTTCTTGACGTTAGAGTGGAAATATAATTTTGTTTAAGGTTCTGCCGTAAACACAATTACTTTATTTGAATATGACAACCTAATCGAAAAAAAGTAGTGAAATTGTCAAAAATATTATTTTTAGGGCGTTCATGTGCAGCACTCTTAAGCTGAAAGAGAAAAGAACAAAGTTCCTTTGATGTAAGTTATATTATATCACAATTAAATTCGCAACGTTTTTCCACTTGAAATAAGCTCGCTATGTACGCTCAATACAAAACACAGTTGTATTTGTACTATTTTCTCACGTAAACACAGTTGGAGGGCGTGAATAATAGTTAGGAAATAAAGTTAATACCTACCATTTTGGCTGGGATAAGTATAAATCACAATTGGAGCCAGACAAGAACTTTTACACACACATGAATAGAATTCTTCCATTTGCAGCCAGCTTAAAAGCGACCTCTTTGAAACAGCAGCACTTCTTGCGGCGGAAATTTCCCTTCAGCCAAACTCTCTCATAAGAAATAGAACATTAGAAGACTAAACGTTGACCTGGCCACCGCCGAGCTGCAATGTGCTTGTTACCGCAGACACAGACATTTGGTCATCTCTACGTTTACTTCATGTCTGCACCTTCACTGGAATTTACACCATACTAAAGTTCTGTGGTGATAAACAGAATTATTTCATCCTGAATACAAAGCCGTTTAGTATTGCTTAATCCATCCAGACCCACTCTACAAAACTGTGTAAATTACACATTACGCACGTGTAGGTAATTTTTGGTCTGTATTGCACACTGCGAAGTTCAGTGACCAATTATATTAACTGCGGTTAACGATTCGCATACCATCCTACTGGTCAAGGTTATAATTGGGTCATATAACTGTAGCCGAACATATAGCCTACAGTTCATTGGCTGTGACAACGAAACAAGTGTTGTGGCTACTGAAGTACAGTACGCATCATAAAATATGTTGTTTGCAACCCCCGAACCCGAAAATTAAAGTGGGTCTGCAAGGATTAACTAGTTCAGTGCCGAATTCATATCCGTGTTCAAGTGTTGCAATCTATTTATATTTTGATGTGAGCTGTTGTGTTGAGCGGGCCTCTCGCGACCAATGAACAACACACTGCGTGTTCGTTGACGTCAGCACTGGCCATTCACAAATGAGATAAGCAAACATTTCTACAAACTAGATCTCTCACGAGAAAGACTCTATAAACATCTGCAAATGCTTCCTCACTGTGTACAGTGCCAACCATAAATACCCTTCATGTACATACAACATGTCATCTGTTAAAGACGCATGGACTGACCGTTTGAAAATGAGTGATAGTGTTTTAATCAGTGGCATTGATGGATGTTGTACTACAATAGCCTGTTATTGGCTGTTTATGGTAAAGTGAGCACTTTTGAGGACTTAGTTATTTTTTCCTATAAGCCATTTTGTATCCATACACCACATTAAAAAAAAAGAAAATATTGCCATTTAAGTAACAGACACAGTGTATCCACTGCACTCTGAAGTTTCCGTCCGAGGCTAAAATAAAATACATTTATTGACTTATATTCCAAATGAGAGGGCTTTCAAAAGTGCTTACTTTACCGTGAACAGCATCTACTTGTCTGTGCCGTACCTGGTTGTTGCCTAGCCGCGACGAAACTGTGGAACTGACGTCACAGCGCGCGTGTGCCGCCGCTCGCGAGTGGTCGCAACACGTCCAGTCTGTAGATACCGGCTCCGCGGTTCTTATTGGTTCCTGCTGCGTACGTTCAGAGTGTACAACAGCATGCACGTCACAGATTACTTCGTTTTAACTAATATGAAACAAGGGCCAAGCTAAACAAAGGATGATAAAAATTTTGCTAATACAATGATTATTATTAGAGACGTCTAATTTTTAAATTCGTAATAACCCAGAGATATTACGAAATGTAGTCACACACACGACATCCAATAACTAGGAACATGCAAAATTCGCGTTATTATTTGGCATCAGGCTGAACTTCATAGTACTGTATGCACTAGAGCCGGCATTGTTTCACCATTGGCTGCTCCATAAATGTGAAGTCACTATCTCTCAGACTGAACTACACTTGATTGGGGCACACAATTGTGAAGTGTTCCTTTATTGGTGCAGAATCACCCAGGGCGTGTCACATAAAGTATGGTCCAATGAGAAACGTATCGCTAAGGTACAAGTAATAATCAATAAATATTAATAAGATCATTGTTAAAAAAAAACAGGAAACAATTTCCTGTGGCAAATGGTTAGTATTCATACTAGGAGGAAAAAAATATTTCCATTCAAAATCCAAAAAAATTTAATGGATACTACGCCTAAGAAGCACAACCTCATCATATTCATTAAATCAATTTTTCAAGATTACCATAACAAATGTTTTAAACAATTGAGAATATGACACATATTATATACATCAATGTTTCATATATCAAACATTAACTATGAGCATATTAGTTTTTTTTTTTTTTTGCCAAATACATGAACCCTTTTCTCATTTTTGTTAATGAACTCTGATATGAGATTTTCAACACTGAGATCATCACTGAGTTTATCATACACATGCAGAATACACAATTAATTTAGTCTCTTCTGTGTCATTGTCGTTCGCAGGTAGCTTTTTAGCATTCGGAGCGCGGAGAAAGAATGTTCAGCTGTTGCAAATGTGACAGGTGTGACCAGAAGATAACAAAGAAACTTTTCCAACTCCGGAAAAAGAGATCTGGTCTCAGGATGCATATCCCTTAAGCGCTGCACATATTCCATTGTTTCTGTACAGTGAGGAGAGAGCTTTTTCAACATTTCAATATGATGTCCTAGCTGTTGCAGATCGAAATCCTTTTCTTGCAAAGTTTCTGTTACCTTAGAACTCCTTTCTATTGGCTGAGTTGCAAGTGCCTCTTCAAGGTAAGAATATTTTTTGTATCCAGTTTGCTCAAATCACCTTTGTATTTCTCCAGTAATACTGTCTAGTGCTTCGAATAACACTTTCCTGTACAACTCTTCTGTGGATGCAAACTGGTAGTCTGGCACAGCGTAATCTGACTTCTGAAGTCTTTTTGGTTCTTGGTAAAGTTGGAAAAATAAGTTCATATTCTACGACCTTCCAGTCCATCTCAGACCATAGATGGTTGAAACCATTTTCATTCCTTTTTTCCCTCAAACACTTCAAGACAACATATATTGCCTCACTAGCACCTGCTACCGTCATTGTTTTCTTTTGCAACACAACACTAAGACATTCAGTCTCAGAAAACAACTCCAGGCATATTCGCAAGCCTAGATACACTTCTCCTTTAGAAAACTGATCTTATAAACCACGTGCTTTACCTGCAACATCTTCGTTACTTTCTACGAGAAACTGCAAAAACTGAAGAATCGCCGGATAAGAACTGATCACATTGGTAATAGATATTACTCTGACTGTCCAGCGTGTGGGGCATAGTGGTTTGGAGTCCTTGGTTTTTTTTAGATATAAATCTGCAGCTAAATCAGCAAACTTATTTTTTCTCTTTGGAGAACCTTTAACAATATTACCGATCTCCTGCACCCTCTGCGTGCAGTCTCTAAGTAGAGAGATATTTTAAACACAGTCTTGAAGAACAAGATTTAGTGCGTGATTCGCACAATGGTAATATTGTGCCTCTGGTTGTTTTTTTTTTTTGTTATTATTGCCTGAAATCCTTTGACAGCGCCAGATATGTTGCTTCCACAATCATAACATTGTTCTCTGAGATCTTGAAATGACAAAATGAAACGACAAAGAACATCTTCAATAACAGCAAACAGTCTCTCTCCTGTAATATCGGGTGATATATATAAACCCAGAAATACTTCTTCTGCCTCGAGAATTTGCGAGTTTACCGTTCGTATGCAGATTGACACCTGTGCCTTGCAGCTTTCATTTCTAGTTTCAACTACTATAATACTAAACTACTTCTTGTTTCTAATTTCACACAATAATCCTCTCAATAATGAGTGCACCGTATCATTTATTACCTCAGTCTGAATTTCCAGGATGCAAAATACTTTTTGCTTTTTAAGAAGTGCTGAAGCTCAGGAATGTCATTAGCTCGTAAATTTAAAAACTGATCAAAGTTTCCTGATATGTCACCGTGAGAACAAAAAGCTAGCCCTTGGTCTGCCAAATATTTCGCAGTTGTAAAAATTGCTCATAGTGCTACATGATTTTTTTGTTGTTGCTCACTCAGTGTTTTTTTAGCTAGTTTACAACTGGTGTTTGTTGTAACAAAATAAATTTCTCTGTGGATTCCTTATGCATCGAACTATTTTAGTACTGCGAAAACTTTTCAACTGCTTTATTCCAACGAGTGAAACCATCGTATAAAAGATTAGACTTGTATTGAGGATTGTGTTGTACAAGTTTCTTACGTAGTGCTTTGACGCAAGTGAAACAAAATACAGCATTTTTTTGAAGGATGTTAAGTCAAGCCGAGGGTAGACACTACACCACTGTACTGGAAATGACGAAGCACTTCCTTCTTCTTTACTTGGTGGCATGCGATCCGGTTGATGAGGCTTGTCATTTATTATGTCGTCGACGTCATGCTACAAACTGGTTGCGAAAATGTCTTCAGGATTGTTACCTATAATGAATTCAGTGTTTTTAGTTATTTGTTTTAGGTTTAGCTATTTCAGTACAGATATATATTTCTACATATAGTGTTAATTTTTTTGTTATATATAAAAAAAATAAGAAGTTAAATTTAAGGATATCTACTTTTGAGATTATTAAATTTAACTTTTAATGAAATTGAAGTCATTTCGCAGTAATAGAAGAATTTTTATAAAACTAAGTCAAATACTAACACAAAATGAAGACTTCACACGTGTGTTTCTTAGTCTTCTAATGAAAATACAATAACTTAGTTTTCCTTAAAAATTCTGTTTTTTTTTTTCGCAAAAAAATTAACGCCATCAATTATTTAATAAGTATTTTAATTTTCATTCAAGTTATTAAATATAGGAATGATTGCATATACAGTCCGACGAATCACAGTCGACAAACATTTAAGTGGCATTTTTTCGCAAATTTTTTGACAAAAAGACACAAAAAATGTATATGAATATTAAAAAAACCATAAAAACAGGAAATATTATTAATTTGGTAATAAAAACAGTATTATTGTACATTTACATTGTATAAAATACTGTATGGGTGTATGGGTCCCTGTTATTTACAACTTTGAGCATGTATATGCCATCGTATAAATCACGCCAAAATTTATATCAATAACTTATGTATATTGAAACTAATTATTCTATTTTTATGCCTATATGTTTGTCCCAACTTCATACTCAAACTGCTTAATCGATTTTCATAAAAGTTCCACTGGAAAGATCTTAATCTTAAACAATGGGATATGTATCAATCACTCTACTACATCAACAGGGATATAAGCATAAGCAGTGGAAACAAAATGCGCTTAACATAAAGTATATTGATTAGATTATAATTTTATATCACACGACCAAATATCTAATACTTAGTTTCTGATAGTTCAGAAGTAAATGAAATAATACAATTTCTTAAAGCATCGCATCGCCATTGCCATATGGCCATGAGTAATAGATGACTCACATTGGTTTTCGCATATAGCTCTTGTTACTAAAAAATTGCTTAATTTTAAATAAGCTGGCATATTTGATTTTGCACTGGCATTTAAACATTGCGTTCTTTACCATAGGCAGTAAGCACCACACAAAATGTTTCAGTGAAAAGTAAAAATATCTGGTGGGGATAAATTTACTTGTGTCGTTAGGAGTGTAAAATTTTTTAACTGATACTCGTAAGCAGGCACCACTTTCAAACGAGACATAGTTTTTGAATAAACAGTTATTTCCTGAAGAACAGCACGTGGTTTGACGGCCTAGCCAGGCGGAACCCTTGTAAAGCATAAGCATTTTTAATAATCATAATTCGTGTTAACAGTATTCTTTACCCAGGGTTACTTAAAATTGAAACCAGTCGGATGATACGATACGATGAGGACGATTTTCACAAGCATTTTACATGGACGGTAGGGTGATTTTCGAATTAACGCAGCGGGACCATTACAGGAAGTTTGGAAAATTTACATAATTAAAAAGGGAGGTAGGGAAGGGGAAGTGAGACCGGTATGTGTGAACTTTGCTCTTTATCCTTTCCCATTACAGTGACTACCGGATGTCAAAACTGTCCTCGCAAGATCCGTCAGGGGTCAGGCCTTGCCTCGCATTTTAGACATTTATTCTCGGTCGCCTCGCGTGGACACACTCGGTTACGCCGCTACAGTCAGGTCGTGCCGTCTGCGTATCATTCTGTTCTGGCAATAATTGACACGAGATTCAAACAATTAGTGCAATCTAAAACTTAATTTGCAAAACTGGTAATATAGGAATCAGCCCTCTCTTTATCGTCCGTTTGTTATATGGATCAGAGCTGTGAAGGGCGCGTCAGTAAATATCTTCCGATTTCAATAGAAAATATGTTAGTAAAAGAGTTTGAAATTAGCTTGGCCTTAAATGATTCCGTATATTTCTAGAGGGAGTTAAAGTAAACACATGTGTTTTAACGCTTTTAAACTTGGCCCCCTGGATAACCTCCCCCCCCCCTTCCACCCCCACCGGTTGCTGCGCCAATGAATGTAGGGGACTTTTTTTTCAAAACGGTTTACAGGCGACTACCTACCTTATAGATTTGTTTGACTATGGTTTGACACGTGGTAACTGCTTACACGTGAATTACTGCGTTTCAGTGTCGAGTGATTGTATTCTGAGTGGGTTGGTAAAACAATGGAAAGGCTTCTCATGCAGTCAGTGGTCATCGACAATAAAAATGCTAGTGTGTTTATAAAGTAATGAAGTCGATCGTGTTACCTTATCTTCTTTTTTGGCGAAAAAAAAAGCCGTATTCATTGGCGTCCCCGTTCAGCCACGACCACGTGAAACTCGGCGACTAGAATACTGAAGGTTAACCACTAGTCCACGTTACCTTGGCGTGGTCAGACAAAATATGGTACAGTTGAACATTTGAAAAATACGTACTGAACAGCAGGTTGAAGTGTTGCCAACCCCAGAACACACCGTGAAGCCACAGCAGGGGAAAATTCTATAAGATGGGACAGTTTTTAAAAAAATTGTTAGTTATAAATTTGTTTGATGTAGGAATTCCTCAAAAACATTTGTGCATAACCTTTGACAATATTATTTTCATACACAAAATAACTATAACAATATACATCACTTTAAATCTGAATCAGTGATGATTTCACGGTTTCATTCAGTCAAGCGTATCTAACCAATTCAACAATCACTTCAGTGAATTTAACTGGTGAATTAAAAATGCCAAATTTCCTTCACTTGTTGATTCAGTGACATTTTCCACTGATTCATCAGTAATTTTTTTCACTGTTTACTCAGTGGTTTATTTTTGACTGGTGGATCAGTTAAACACACTCTGTAAAAATGGCCGTCAAACAACGTTTAAAAATGGCCGATGAACAGCGTGTATCAAGTGAAATAAAAACTAAAAAACTAATAAAACCAATACAAATGCAACTAAAATGTGTTTCGTCTTTCAAAACGCCATTTTATGAGGTAATATGAATACACATCCTTCATTCCGTTATTACGTCTTTCATTTCATTTTCATGTAATGTCACAGCACTTTGTTTAAAGGCTTAAACTGCATATAATATGGTGGAAATAGTTAACTCACATATACTAGTCGTTTTAACTATTACAACGGTACTAATTAAAGCAAAAACTAAAAGTAAGGACATACAATTTAAAATTTCACAATTTTGGTAACATTATAACACCCATATTTTCCCCTTAAAACAACTTGAGTTTATAGCGCAGATGGTAAGGTGGACTGGAAAGTAAATTGCGCAATATAAACAATAAACTACCATAAATATCTTTATTTCACGTAATTATTTGACTACATTCAATAAAAATAATATCTAATTCGCCACTGTAGTCGGCCGTCACTTATGCAATCAGTGAAATAATTTCACGTCACTAATTCAATCAGTGAAATTTTTTTCACTGAAACAATCAGTGGTTTTCCACTGATTCTAAGTGGAGCCATTTTCACTGATTCGAGTAGTTGAATTTCACTGCGAATTAGTGGTTCCCCACTGATTCGAATTTAGAGTATATTCTCAGGGGGGAAAATGTTGTAACAAAAGTTTACACTTGTCCCAACTTAGGCTTCAAGTATCATCAAATGGAACATTTTGATGCCAAAGTTGGGGCATAGGCTTCCAATGCTGGTTCTAACTGGTAATTAGCACTTCAATCATTATCGCACAGTTCAGAGCCAAACGTCCATTAATACTAGCAGTTGCACGTGATTCATCAGCCCATTCGATACACTCATCACTAGAGACCTGAAAAATTCGCGGGTTCAACGGCCTACAGGCTAGACTCCACGGTCTTACGTGAAAACGTGCAGATATCGTTTGCCCATTGGTTACTTGCAGCCAAAGTGGAGAACGACGATTGGGCGTGCATTTTGTTGTTTGTTTCTCATTGGCTCAGGGTTCTCCAGGAGGTGTCAAACAACGCGTGGACTAATGGGAAATGTGACACAAATGTAAGAGTTTTCCAATTATAGCTTGTCCCAAAATGAATCCGCGAATTATTCAGGCCTCTACTCATCACACACAAGCCAATCGCCATTAGATGTTCAAAATGGAAGTTACCATAAATACAGCGCCATTCCTCCTGTTTCGAAGTCACCGCCTTCCTCAATTTTCTGGGGTGAGTAGCACCATTAAGACGATTTCCAGCACTGGTGCTCGGAAGCACATCAATTTTCGCCAGTTCGTTGAATATTTTGCGTTTTCATCTTGTTTAAAATTTACCAGACAATTCTAGTTTTTCTCTTAGTTAAATTTTGTATGGCGTTCCTGTCAATATAGTTACTGCTACAGATTTCCTCGTTCCTTTTCTTGCAGCAGCTTGAAGAAGCCTGATGTCTTCAACTATGAGAAGGACTGTCGTTGAATTGTCGGTCAATGATGTACTAGGAAAAATTAAAAACAAATTATAACAGATATTTAATTATTGTACGTAAGTTACACATTAACAATAGGGCACTTTTCCATAAGAAATCTGCGTCTCGTCTCCGAAAACAGTGCCACTATAAAAAGAAACGTATCTCATTGCTAGCACTTTCAGTGTGCGAAAACAGACGTAGTACATTACACAGCAAACCTTTTACTTCCACCACACAATTGATTAAGAATATTATAATAAATACGTTCTGTGTAAAAATAAATATGCAACCTTAAAGATTTCAGTACACGTAGGGGAAAACAGCTACCTCTACATAACACAGAAATTAAAAGTCGTACAAACGGCATGGCTGCTGCACCAGATCCGTTCCCTAAAAGCTTCTAGTAGTGGTCAACAGATAGTATTAGCGTAAATTATTCTGGCCACTGATGTGACGTATAACATCGCCTCTTTTACATACAGCATACGCTGCGTCGATTGCTAAGCCAAGCGCAATCTCGTGTTGGGACGAGGCACGCTGGGAACATGAGAGAATAGTAACTCCAAAACGATGACGCTCATTAAGGAGAGCGGCGGGAGACTTGGTCGTAAGGTAGCCCCTACGGCTGTTGCTAACCTTACAATGCAATGAACCCTCTCGACACACTCGCGTAAACAAGAGTCCTCGAATTTTGATCGTCGACCGAGTGTAACCGGCCGCTACCACGACGTAGACTTTCGTGAACTGCAAACTAGTTGTCAACATCGCAGAGTGAGGGCGCGGCGGTGGAGCAGCCGTGTACACCCAGAGCAGCGCGGAGCCAATCAGAGGACGAGCGCCTCACTAAGCCCACATCAAATAAACCGCCACGCCATCTCGCATCTACGTATTTCGTATCTACTTATCTAAAGACTATTCACAGTAAAGTGAGCACTTTTTAAGACCCTTCCAACAGATATTAACCCCTAATAATTTTTTTTTTATTCAGCTCATACATTAACTTTTAGGGTTGGTGAAATGTATACAGTATGTTTATTAGAAACATGGCAAGTGTATATTTCAAAAAGTGACGGGAAGATAAAAATAAATTATAAGGAAAAGATGAGCAGGGTCTTAAAAAGTGCTCACTTTACCGTGAATAGCCTATACATATCTATTCCGTGCTAACATCCCGTACCGTAATTTGGCGCCATGCTCCTGAAGAAGCGAATTCTAAACACGAGAACGTATTACTACTTTCTGCACCAACGGTCAGTGACTTTCGGAGTTTAATTATAAGGGATCTTATCTCTTTTTAAACGGTATTATTTTGTAACAGCCTAAGTAGGAGTCACAAAATTTTAAGATGCTGTACCCTGGACTACCCCTTACACAGTAATTATTCATTCAACAGAAGTGTCAGGGTCATTATAGAAGCATTACATTTTAACGTTGTTGTGCTAATGTTTGTACCCGATTGTTAATAGGTGTTTCCTGGTTCTCATTAAAAGATGAGAACAAACTATGTATAAAATTTTGTATTAAGTTAATTGCAACATAAATATGCGTTAGTAGTATAGTTCATATATCATGTCCGTAATAATGGGTAAGCTAATCAGCTAAGCTTCTGCTGTCGCATTTTTCAGTATGTCCTCCTAAATTTGGATAAGGTATAGATAAATGAAAAAATTCAAAATGCTGCGTGACGTGAACTCATAAGGCTCGGCCTCAACCCTTTTGCAGGAATTCTTCGTTTTAGTTCCATTACCTTGATTTCATAGTAATTACTGACAATGCACGATTATAGAAAATGTTTTATTTTACGAGTTGTTTAATATTGTTGTGCGCAATTTTAATTATGTGTTATCTGCTTGTTGTAAAAAGTCGAGCACATATTTATATTTTGTTAATAAGTTCTAAACTTTTTACGACACGCAGATAACACACAATCAAAATTTCGCACAAAAATACTAACCAACTCGTAACATGTAAATTTTCTATAGTACATTCTCAGTGTAACACTTCAGTATTTCTGAATTTGTAATGATTATTTTATGTCTTTAAATTTGATTTAAACACCAAACTTTAATGCAATGTATAAGATGTTTAGTGTATATTCAATGTGAAATCTGTCAACTTATTTATTTTGACAGTTGTGTTGTATAATCTATGTAAGTCTAATGATTATCTGTGGTTTCTTTGCATCAGTATTTGTCTTTGTAACAAGCAATATATTTTGTTTTCTCAAAAGAATCAGGCCATACCAGCCGGCCTATCACATATTATTGATTTTTCGAACAATAGTCTTTTAGAACAAAAAACTCATTCATTCTAATTCGGAATCAGTGAAAGGCCAGCTGAGACTAGAAGGCAGTCCTGAGTATGAAAGATAATCTATAGTATTTGATAGGAAATATTTTATATTTACGACGGAGATACAGAATTATTCACGCACTATTGAAATGCTGAGTCTATGTATGTTTGAAAGAAGAAGAAATTCGACATAAGCTGTACGATGAGCCCGGACGGAAGGACGGCCCAGTAAAGGAGGACTTCTTGGTTGGGACTTCGAGCCAAGGACGACGCGATGCCTGGTGTTCGGAGAGCCAATTCTGCGAGAGGATTATTGGCTACGAATTCTGGCGAGGTTCTAATTCTGCACCCACCTCCGCTGTTCCGGCCCGCAGAGGACGAGTTCGCTGAGCACCACTCGGAGATGTGCTGTCCATTGTGAGCGGGAGAGCTGTTCCTGGGTTCTACACCAGTGAAGGATGACTCCACGACATCGGCATTGTTGCGGTTATTTCCCGCTATAGCTAAGTCGCATTTTCCCCAGGCAAAAGTAAATCTATTCATGATATCAGCACCAGTAAGTTTTAATATTGGTAGATATCTTGATGTGCAATGTGCAGTCTGGTGTTGTCAGTAATAAAATTTTGAAAAATTTGAATCGTATCATATTTCACAATTAAAGTTATGCAAAAGTAATATATAAATTAAAATTTATTAAAATTAATTTTTCCTCTTCTATTGATTTACTCGAATTAACACTTCTCTGGTTGCTTACTAGAATTTGTGTTCAACTGTTTTAAAATGCACAGATAATTCAAATCTGGATGAACATATTGATTTTTGAGTAACAGCATATATTTATGCCGAGGCATATCATTAGTATAACCTACGAGACCCACTCACATATACAACGATATTTTATTATTGCATTACACATTAATTTCTCATATATCACAGAAGTACTATTTTATAGCTGCAATATTGTGATACATATCAGAGGCGTTACAGTATTAATTTGAACGCCCAAACGTGTGGCTATAAACTCTCCACACATTGTGTCTTTTTAACAGCTATTACAGTATTAAAATATGTCTCCCCATACGTGTGGCAAATCTAATAATGATACATAACTGTGTGAGTGTTACACGCGACTCTACTGTGGTTTCTCTATGGAAGTTATAAATATTTCTTTCTGTGAGTAGCAGTATAGTAATAATTGGTTATTGTAAGCTTCAATTACCGTAGCCTTCACGATGGGTAGACAAAATTTTTATGTCATGTGTTAAATAGACACAACGTGTAGGTATTTTATAGCGACAAGTTTGGGCGTACATAATTTTTATGTCATGTGTTGTTATAACACTCATACACATATCACATTGAATATACGTTAAGCATCTTATACATTGCATTCAAGTTTGGCATTTCAATCAAATTTAAAGGCATAGAATAATCAATATAAAGTAATAAAAATATTGACGTGTTACATGAGTAATTACTCTATGAATCCGAAATTATGACGTGAACTACAGGCCCGCATATGCGACACGCTCTGCCGGAATATTTTAACCAGCAGCAAACACTTGGGACTCTTATAGCTAAGTCGAAAAGGGGTATAAGTTCTGTCTGTGGCAGCAGACAATGAGTGTGTAGAGAGAGGACTGTAAAGTCTGTCATAAAACCGTGCTATAACTAAGAGGTCGGGAAATTTGACGAGTTCATTTGACGGCAATGCTAAACGTGACAGTGTTGTATACAGCCCATTCACGCTACTCCATACTTTTATGAAGCTCTTCTAAATTTTTACTTTGCTTAACAATTACGTATCCTTCCGCTACACGTAAACATAACATAAACACTGTCATGTGACTTCTACGTTTTAACTGTCAAATGCATTGTTTACTGTTTACAGGTGTTCAAAGAATTCTGTCATATTTCAAAAACAGTTACGTACGAATATTCACAATTTAGGCCTATAAAAATTTAGGTCAGCTTTATGACTTTTTATAAATATCTGTATTGACGATAGTTCTCAAGGTTATTATTTTACATTGTTAACATACTTGTTGTACACGATATAACACATCACATAACTTAAATACACGTTAATATTTTGCCGCGACTGTGTTTAACCCTGTTACAACTGTGGGAAAGAACTGCAGAATTTAACTTCTTGTAACTGACGTGTTTTTGAGTTATTTCGTTAAAAGGACGGCCTTAGTTGGAATAAATATTAAAACGAAGGAGCAAACTCTCAAACGTAAAAGACAGTAAATTCCAACACGCAACTCGTATCGCCAATTTTTTGTACGTAGCAGCGACAAACTTAAAAACTTAAAAACACACAGATAGGCTGTAAAGTTATGAAATGTTACATGTGTTTGCTGATATTCAAAGCTCTGATCTTGCATACCAATTTATGCACTTAAATTCGTTAATTTGAATGAGATACAGATTCATATTTGCACTCCAGGTGGTAACGATAATTTTGAATAAGTTTGTAATTTAAAAATTGTTTCCATAGTAAACTTAATAGCTATCTGGAAACTTGAAAGTTTTATTACCACTTCCTCCATGTGTTAAACTTCGGTAAAGACAAGTACTGGAAAAACAAAATTTTGAATGTGAAGACTGTTGAAAAAGAATGTTAGTAAAAGGAAGGTTCGATAGAACGGTTTTTGGAAAAAGTATTGCTGAACAAAAGCTCCACGATGACGGCTAAATGAGTTTGGAGCTAAAGGAAATAATTTTTGCCGAACTTCGAGGAGACGGAGACGTACAAGGATCCGAGAGCTGCCAACGGGGATGTGCGACGGCGGAGTGCTTGATTTGGTGACCCGAGGACGGCTGAAACTGCTCGAGGTACTCTGATTCCGAGGTGCAAAAAACCTGGGATTCCCGCATCATCTCGGCGAAGGATGAAGTAAGCCAGAATCAGAGTAAATTTGCTTCTACGGTACAATTCTTTTCTACAAGTTTAATTTCATGTCAGTTTATGAAGAAGCCCTGAATTTTTTACTAAGAATTACACGGCTACAGTACTCGAGAACTTTAAAACATCAAAGTTTTTATTTTTTGTTGAATCTCGCTGTTGAACAAGACCAGAGGATACCGAGTCATTTACAAAAAAAAAAAATTAGAAATGGTACTTACGGCGTACAGCTAGCAGGACTCATTAAAATAATAATTTATATTATGAAATTGATTCAACCAGATGAACACTTAACGAAATCAGTCTCGAGTTTATGATATTGTATCTGGTGTTGACAGGGTCAAGTTACAATTTGATTGAACTGTTAGAGTACCTTTAAATATCTGACAGTAAGGTTTCGTGTTTTCTTCTTTAACTTCAAATAAAGTGATCGTATGTTAGTTTAGGATTTTCTATTCTTCACTAACATAATTTAGGTGTATTAGTTGCTCGTTAAGGGAGTCATGTGTGATGGTTGATTTATTTAAATGTCTTCATTGAAATCGTATTGTCTATGCTTATTCATGTTGCTTTTCTGTGTAGTGTAGATGCTTGTTTAATGAATATTTCAATCCTAGGGATATATAGCTGTGATTGCAGTGTCCAGTGTCTGTCAGTTAGCTTCTGAAGTTTATGATTCCTCTGACACGCTTACTTAAAATGGTTAACAATTCTCTCATGGCACACATCACACACATATCTTATACAGTTAATTTGTAATATATTTTAACACAATAATAAGTACAGAATTATTGTACAAGGCCTACCGTAACTTTCATCCCGCTCATGTTTCTTTGCATAGGTACTTAGTGTTTAGTATGTTTATTTAATTATTTATTTAAAATTTTCTGGCTGGGCCTAGTAATTTATTGGGATTGTGGCAAACATTCAGATCACAAAAACGTAAGCACGTTACACAATTGTGTTCCAGACACCTAGGGCGAAGTTACGTTGTAATAAATAAACAGACGTGTATTTAACTTCGTCACAAAAACAGTTCACGGTTGTAATGAATACATTTTGCACGTCCAATATTTGCCATCACACACACACCGGACCACTGTAACGACCACGAAGCAGCCACACTCTTTCACGCGTGGGAGTTAACGACACACGTAACAGTATATTTATTACAACATGGTAACTTGCATAGGTACGTTAAAAAAACAACACAACTTGTACAAACTTATGTGGTAATTTGAAGTATATTTCGCAGCAATAAAAATACACGTTTCGTTTAGCAACAGTAACATACCATGTTATCATGTCACGTCGCCACTCGCCACTTCTACCAACTTCAGATTTGTAACCCTCCCGCCATCACATATAGTAGTATTAAGTTATAAAAGATATTCAAATATTCAAATCTCTTTACAGTTGTAAATGACATATTCATGAATAATTATTTTTGCTGTATATGCTAAATTGAAAACATGTATAATTTCGCTGCTTCTACCAGCGTTGCGAAACTTCCCGTGAGCGAGAGAGAGAGAGAGAGAGAGAGAGAGAGAGAGAGAGAGAGAGAGAGAGAGAGAGAGTAAGAGAGACAGACAGGGCATCAAGCTCCACTCCGCCGACAGTTTCTTGCTCGGTCGAAAAAATAAACATCATTTCACTAGGGCCTACGTACCGTATTTGGCGCTGATGTATTTAACTGTAACAATACAATATGTTTCCATTAGAGCTACCCAAAAAATTTAAATAACTCAATAGGTTACGTTTAATTTACAAATAGCATACCAAAATATTTGGTTAAAACTATATTTTAACTGTGAATTATTTCGTACTGGCCGTTGCCAAAAATAGCTGCTTTCAATATTTCTAATTCGAATTGAATAATAAATATAAATTACATGTTATAGAATATACTAAGGTAAAGTTTCATTTATTCAAAAATATAATATTTTTAACGATAATCAGTGTCATATACTTGTTGTGTACAAGTTATTTAAAAAAAAACAGGTTAACGTATTACTTCTAGGGTGATTTTGCAAAGGGTTGTTTCGAAACATCCGAAGAAGCCATGATAGGACTATAATCGCCAGCCTTCATGATAAACACTTCGTGTGCTAGCTTGCTGGGTTCTACGTGATTCGCTCAGCATCTTTCTACACGCGTGTTACTGACTCCCAGGCCGGGTAAGAGACGAATAGTCCTGTCTCAAATCTGACAAGAAATTACAGGCTTCTATAACCCATATTTCTGGCAACGTTTCAACTGCCAAATTTTCAGTTCTATAATTCTAACGCAAAACGGCAGAGTCTTTACATATTAAAATTAGCAACCAGTGTTAAATGTTTTTCTTAATTTCCTTTCCTTTTATAATTTGCAATAAGAAATAACGCAAAAGTAACCTGTCCATCTTATAACTTCCTTGATAGACGATGTTTATCAAGTCGTTATGTCCGTGGTAACAATAACACGTTTTGCGCATTGGACTGAAAAAAAGACGCAAGACTTTCAGAAATTTTCAGTATCCCGAACCAACTCAACCTCGGAATCCTCTACATAGCTATGAAACAAAGACTGTGAAATAATTGTGCAGAATATTTAATGAATTTCCTGCCGGACAGGACACTGCCAGGGGGAATTAAACTAAAACCTTTTTTGAAACTAAGTCGTGTGTTAAATACGGTGCGTTCCGACTCGCGTCAGTTTGCGACAAAGCGTTCCATGCGTCAAGCGGAGCGTGTGAGTCAATTCCCAGGACGAACAGGAATGCATACCACGTACTTTGTAACTGGCGAGGTTGTCTCCTTTATGGCGAGAGTGCGTTAGTGTGGGTCATCTACTCTATACTCCTTCATATTGCCAACAAAAGCGCACAAACATAAAGAAATACCTTCTAGCACCACGGATGCTTAAACAATAAAATTCTAAATGAAATAGCATTGCAGAGTTAAACGTCGCGTCCCTGTGAAAATGACTTTAAAATACATTTTTAATAACCGTAGCTCGTATCTACAGTTCTATAAAAAAATTATAATTTCCCAGATTTCAATCAAAATAAAATAAGTTCCAGTAAGTGGGAGCTAGAGAACATTTTTGCTATCACGTGTAACTTGAGGGCGTTGCCTGTATAGGCATAGAGTTTAACTGCTTGTATAATTGTTAAGACACATTCCTTCTCGATGTATTAATTTTAAAGATAACCGTTTCAAACTAAAAGTAATCTACGTGAAATTCTTAAGGAATACTGGTACGTCAAGAAATCTTTCCAATCATAAGTTTGATTTTTTTATTTGAAAGTTTTTATAGAGATTTACATTTGAAAAGCAGTTACGAATTAATATATTTTCATTTCATAACGTGGCGGTATTCCCTGAAAACGTTGCGGTTGCTGTGACCTGTCCTGAGGATGAATCAGGCCACGCAAGGAAGGGGATGTCGGTAACAAGGTGATAGAGCACTCTCGTATAAAAGACTATATTTTATTCACTCACAGCTACACATTAAATACCATACAGGATGTACTCTTCTTTCCTTTACAATAAACCAATTACTCAACTCTGTTAACGGCAAGCTACGTTGATTGGTCCAGCTGATCTGTAACAACGAAATATGCTAGATGTGCTCGTGACTCGGATAGTCTTAATATTTAGGACGAGGGCCCTAACACTGCACAACCTCTGGCGCCCTACTGGCATTATAGTTACCCTTTGGCTGTCGCGTCGGCGTCGTCGAGCGAGACCTCCTCGACAGTGGCAGTGCTGGGCGTCGAAGCGGATACCACGACCTGGTGGTCCTCCTCGCTGGCGTCTCGTCGGTCTCTCGGGAGCAAGATGGCCGCGAGCCGCCATCGTTCCAACCTTATATACTACTACTCCTAGCCTCTCGACCTTCCTCGGCGGGGGAGTGTTTTAATAACAGCCGGGCTGGCTCGTCGTGATCACACTGTCCCAGGTGCTCGAGCGTCGTTTGCCAGTCCCGGCTAATACTGCTTACAGCACGGTGAATAGTTTTTTTTTTTTTTTTTTTTTTGTAATTCTTGGTTTCCAAATAACGTTGTGTAGAGACTGGAGTAATAGTAAAGTATCAATATCGTTGATAATTACTTCAGCTACTATGCGAAGATGTTTTTATCAACGGGCAATTTAGTCCCAAATAAGTGTAATTAACTATATTACCGTGGTTGAAATCTATGTAGAAATGTGACCTGAAGTGATTCGTAGTCTTCTGAAGTACATAAATATGCTATTACAAAATTCTAGCCCTCAGTTAACGTTGCAAAAATTAAAATGTCGGTTGTCTTTTGCATATTGTAAAATGTGTCGGTAAACCTGAATCACCACTTTATGAATTTTACCTTCTAAAAGCGTGCAAAGAAAACAGTAAATTTTATCATTTGCATGAGTATATTTATATATAATAAATAGTTACATCTTGTTTGATACTCAAAAAATTTACTGGGTACAAGTAATAAAAATGGTAGCATACATCGAAAATTCCAGTAGCGTAGAAATTACTCTGACGCTGGGCTGTTTATAGCACCTGGGAAATGATTATGGTGACGGCTGTTATAGGTTATGTCCGGGCGGGCGCCAGTGCTCCCCTCAGTATAGAGCACGAAGTAATGCATTGGGTCGTGGGCCGATCGTCTAAATGCGGCCCCCAGATGTACAGGCGTCTCTGTAGATGTTGTGAAGAACGGTGAATCTATATCCATCCTTTGCCTGATCTAGTAGAAGCTATCTAAGCTTCCTCTAAACGGTTATACTAATCGTTGAGGGATTTTTTTCGGCCATCCCACGCCGCTACCACACACCGTTTTTGGTTAAGAGATCGTGAGGCGATCTGAGTAAATAAATTGGACGCCGAACTTTCAAACATACTCGATTTATTTAACTTGCTCCCTCGTATGAGGCAATTATAAGAACACAGATCCGATCAAGTCGGAGCACACTTAAAATGTTTAAATGGCGCGAAACCGACAATGGTTACATGAAAAGTTAAGTCCCAGACGTATAAAAGACGTGCTGGGTTGCTGTGGGGCACTCTCCCCGGATAATAAACAACTTACGGTTCCATTACAAAGCTTGACTATTGATACTCTACATGTTCAAAATAAAAATGGCGAAGGTCGGGGGAGGACGCGACGACGTGCGTCCACACAGCACCGAGGTTACCACGCTACTCTCTTGGCATCGGGCGGGCTGCCTCCTCATTGGCCAGCTCGTCCCACGCATCTTATGAAAAACTATTATATTTTATTTTTCTACGCATATTTAAATGAGTAATGCACTAAGATGACTTCAAATGACAAAACATAACACAAGAACACTTTCATTTAACCCTTAAAAGCTCTAATATTATAATAAAATAAATATTTGTCACGACGCTAAGTGGCGGCTTAACGGTAACTTTACATCCTTACTGCGTTCACAACACACAGTTTCTGCTTTCGATTGTGGGCAAAATTAAGTGTCCCTTATTTAGCTTTATATGTCATGTCACTCAGTTTTATATGTACTTTGCAGTGTTCATAATCAAAGTTCTCACATTTGCAGCTTTTATACACTTATAGTAAAAGTAGGGTTAGAAAACCTGCGTGGTCAATGTTTACGTTACGTTGCCGGTGTTCACGACAACCTAACCTCACAATCCTGTTCTGCCACTGGCATAGTACTGCCCAATGCTTCCCTTCTTATATATGTGAAAAATTATTTATGGAATTAACGATAGGTGCTTGTGATATTCCGACTGGAAAATTACACTGCGCCACTGCTACGAGTATAAAGCGCTGTTTCTGTAGCCTAAAACCAATGTGCGCTCTGCGCACGTCAAACATATTTGCTCTACATTACATCAAAATACTCTTAAAACGACACACAAGACACCATAAAAATATACTTACTCAGGCTGCGCCATAAATTTTATGGACGGCAAATACTTACCGTAATATTTCTCCATGACGTGCATGATAATGCACGAGTACGTTGCATTAGGAACAAGGAACATCAACAATAATATATTTCAGAAACTATTCACACAATAAAAACAAACAACACATATTATTACCCTTTCCAAAAATAATCACGTGTCTAGACTGCGACACAACATACATAAAACCCTTTTGTTTACATTCGGAACAGACACGTCAAATATAAACATAACCCTCACAATCATACTGAGCATTTGGCTTGTTGCACTAAAATGCACTCTGCGTGCTTACGTGCCTTTCATAATATTAAAACACTTTAATTACTCTGCTTTTTACACATCGGGCACTATCACTAACTCGGTGACTTTGGTGTGCACACTGGGAACGGTGCGCTGAGCGCATCAGCTCTCGTGGTGACAACTCCCGTGGCTGATGAGTGTTGGTCGCGTAGACGGGGAGAACGGCCAAGGGTGCTGGCTCACGTCAACTTTAAAAAATGCAATACCAGTATCTAAGGACAAAAATTTTTTGCCGAATTTTGCAAATATTTATAAGGAAAGATTTTTTTCTTTAAATTTAATGTTAAGATTTTTGTGGTTTTTAAAATTATTTTATAAAGATCTTCGGTAAAATATTCTAATATAAATAAAAAATTTGGTGGAATGTCTTCCAGTTATTGGATTGGCTGTACACCAGATTTTTTTCAATTGGTAGGAAAGGAAGAGGAGACAGAAAAGAACAAGCTCAAACAGACTTAGAATTAGATCACTTATATCTATTACTATTTTTTTCTTGGGATTGTTCTACTGCAAGCGGACAAAAGTCAGAAAACTATAACTCTTTTTTTTTTTTTTTCGCAGTGTGTGCATAGACAGATGTATGTACTCGCGAGACAAAAGTATATGGAGATGAAATGTCACAACGCCTTGTTCCCTTCTTAAAGTAGCGACGCGATTTTGAGGCGTCATAACTGTCCACAAGACGAAACAAATGTCCAGCACTGGATAGTGAGAAATCTTATTGGTCCAGTGAAATGGAAAACATGTTCACACACAGACGACAGCCAACAACGAAAGATGAGTGTTAAGCATCTACATAGTAGATTAGAAGCTTGCGATCAGTCAGATCGTCCCACGAGCCAACACACACACACACTCACACACACACACACACACTCTCTCTCTCTCTCTCTCTAACGATGACACGAAGAAGTTTTTAAGTTTATTACATGACCCACTTCTCATGTAACTACACACATGGATATTCAAATTTGCGCTGTAAAAAGTGCTCAAACTCGGTCAGCAAACCTCAAGAGGCACATAGTTTGTCGGGAGATGTTATTGACAAGGGACGTAGAATGCGTGTTCGGATCTTCCTGATGGATACAGAACGTAGGAGCCATTACAATGCCGGGTGGCCGAGAAAGTTTCGCGCAAACAACCGCCAATTCGTATCTTGCAGAATGATCGGACGCTCACGTTTTCCCACGACCAAAATATTCAGATCTTGAACATGGTTAAAGACTGTTCACGAGAAAGTGAGCACATTAGAAATGAACCTTGGAAAAAAGCCACTGCCTCTGCATACATGTATTTTAATGGGCGCACTGAGTGACATTCGTCCAGTAAAGATGGTAACGATGGATAGAAAGTAGTTCCATATCTTAACGTCGAATAAAAAATGATAGGTAACCATTTATGATAATTTAAAATTATTTCTTTCGCTTTCTGTTTTTTTTCTTTTTTTCAGTGCACCGAAGTGTAAAAATGAGCAGTTGTAAAGTATTTACTTTCCTAATAATTTCATAGTTTCATTTGACCGACGCATGATTAAAGTGATGAGGCACATGGCAATGTTAATCTTACATAAGGTGGAGGAATACACACAATGAATACAAGTATATCTTTAGCAGGCCTTTCAAAAGTTCTCATTTTACCGTGAACAGCCTTTAACTGCACTACTTACATCCACTGCACTGCAGCGCTGCAACCAGTAAAAGCTTTTACATTTAGTCGCGTCGGCACTATGCTGACTGGCGAGGAGTATACAAAACACGCCTTGCCTTATTCGAAGAGCCCCGATTAATTCGCGGTTCGATGTGGAAGCAGGCTAGACTTGACAGTGCTCTACACACTCGAGACACTATCGTTTGCTTATTGGTTGCTGCTATCAAGTGAGGCCTTTGTACAGCACTGTTCAACACTCACTCACACTACTGCTTCCTGATTATTACTGGCTCACAACATTAAACAGGGCGTGTCTAAATAGCTGTGGTCCAATCACAGTATCAGTAGAAAATAACAAGTGTTTGAAGTCAACCTCGGTACCGAACGAATTCACGAAATACTCGAGACTCTACTGATTCGCTTATGGTCAATACGTGTTCTGGTGGCAACATTTTTGTGAATGGCGGGAAAACTGCGAATAATTCGTTCCTTCAGCAACGAACTTTGCGGGAATTTCATAGAAGTTCCGTGTTTTAAATTTCAAAAATAAAATGTCCGTTCAAAAAATTATTTTTTTTTGTTTTCCTGTTACGTGGAATGTTTTCATATTTAATGCAGTAAATGGTACATAAAAACTGGAAGGATGATTTTGGATACCTGCAAAAATTTAGTTTTTCAGATGCAGGTGGGAATGGGGAAGAGAGCGATATATGGATTAATAAAAAAAAAAACACGCATCGAGAAGTATAGAAAATAAGTCGAGAAGGCGAGACTTAAATTCCAGACATAATTAAATAAAATATTCATCAAGGGCATATTTTGGAATTTTATGATTTGCTAAATAACTTGCGTGACCACATTACGTGACAGTGGTCCTTCTATCGTTTAATTTTTAATACTGGCTTGAACAGTTCTGTGATCACGCCACATAAATTGTCGGCCAGTGGTACAAGTCAAGTGAACGTACAAAAATTTTTTATTTGTGTGTGCTGCCTGAAAATAACTTATATTTTGCGAGTCCCTGGACTCATTTGTGGACATTTGCCAAATTCACGTTATTATTTGAAGACAGAATAGACTTCAACCACACGTGCGTTTGTATTACTGTTATCATTGGCCTACAGTTAATTTTACACTCTCCGGATTGCTTTGTACCAATATGGAACAATTATAGATAGGGGCGCCTGTTTTTCGCGAAAAGATTTCAGGTCAAGTTGTGTTCCAAAACCCTTTAGTTCAGAGCCACTTTCCAGATTGGATCATTTGAATCGTTACGTGTCTATTCTGCCTGCCCGCGAATCACGGACGGTCAGTATCGGATAAACTTGATTCTGATTGGCTTAATCGCATAACAGACAATCTTTACACAAATACAAGCAGCCAATAGCCTCCGCTTAAATCTTTTCGCGATAAACAGGGAGGCGCTAATTATAGCCTGTCTCGCGGGCGAGTACACTGAAGTGCACTTTCTATAACAGTTGTGAAGGAGGTACGGTTCACAGCTGTTTCCACGGCTGCAGTGGTGTCTCTCCCCGCCACAGACGATGTTTACATGAACACACTCAGCCGACTGTCAGTGTGCTCAGTACATTCTGCCACGGGGAACAACTAACTGCACACAAGAAGAACTGTCGATACAGCAATAACGTCCAGCCAAGTCGAACGGGAAATGTGTTCTCACTATTGCAAAAGCCAGTAAACGAATGACATCGACTTGACGGTGAATATAAGACGGTGGAATCTAATGCGCCGCCTCAAAATAACGTGTGGTACGATGGCGGGCGAGATGTTCTTGGTGTGAATGGACGATAGGGCGTGGGACCCGACGAATGCTGGCTACTGTGCGCGATGGCGCTCGGATAATTCTAGATTAGAACATTGCGAACTGGCGGGGCATGGACTAAACTGAGGTGGGACCATGGAAGTAATAGATGATGGAGTGGCAACAGCCTAACTTCTCCACGTTTATCAAGTGAAGCCGATGCCTTGTCTGCTTCATTCAACTGCGCATGCGCAGACCGATTGTTTACGTCAGCCGCCATATTATGGGGGGCAAAAGTTACATAGTAAGCAATGTAAAACATGCACCTTTTTGCCACTACTAGCCCTGTCCTTGTCTCTCATTTTCGGTTTCACTTTCGTGTCTCGGCTTCCACTCCATAGACTAATACCTCCATGGGTGGGACTGAGTGGACATGTAATATGGATTTTAATGTAAATATTGGAACTGTCATATATGGACACATAATTTATAGAATAATTGAATAGATTGATACACTATCTATTGGGATCAATTTTTAATTATTTGATTACATTGGTATCTTTGAGGTAATTATAAATCGTACGAATTGAAGTCATTAACTGTAAATAGTAAGTGATATCAATTTATTGTGAGATGTTGAGTTGAGAGAATTTTTGTTTGTAGTATTTGTAAATCAAATTAGAAATTATAATTAACTATTTTATTTAATTACGACCTCCATCCCTCAACGAACTCGGTTTAGTCTACAGAATTTCGAGAGGGAAATTGTAACAATTCGTAAATGGGTGCTAACATAGGCAAAAGTCAATCACAATAGGAAAACCAGTGGGGAGTGTGTATATAATATTGAATACCGTCTGCTCAGATATTTCGCAAAACATCAGGGTGCCTAACACTGATATGTGTTATGTGACTCGTCGCGCACTGCCACGTAATAAAGTACATGTTTACATGTTTCAAGTCGTAAGGATGTTGGGCTCGAATAGTACTCACTGATAACGACTTTGATCAGCAGAAACAAAAGACAGTTACATAAAATTTACATTATATTTATACTGGATGTTGCAAAAAGTATTTAAATGCAATATTGCAACACTTTGTATACACATACAAAAACTTACACAGTAATCGCTGATTGCGCAGGTGGAACCAAGTGTTCTGTATTTACTTTTCACGATTCAGTACATAATCAAGATGATTTATTTTTTTATTTTTGCCCAGCTAACATTTATTTTGTCGTCTTTCAAAACTTTTTATTTGAGCCTAACTAACATTCATTTTATTGTTCTTGAAAACTTGTTTTATTTAGCCCAAGTAACATTCGTTTTATCGATCTTCAAGACAGGCATATTCTGGCATAGAGTCTTGTTCCTGACAATTAAATTCACAAATGAGAATCGTAATTGTGCTCACAAACAAACCAGTGCCCCCCGTTCCCCAAAATAAGTATTTACTGCCATGTCCTGATCTACTATTTCCTCCAGATTTTACTTAGTATACAAAAAATAACAATTCCTAATAAACCACGGGTATCACGTGACTCACACAAGATCCGTTGTGAAATGCAGATTCATGTTATGCAGTTTCGGTTAAGTACATTTCGTGCTGATACTGTGATTCGAGTACAACTAGTTCATAATTAATCTAATTCCTTTGAAATCAACCTTTATAACAACTATTGTCTCTGACCGCATATTTTTACGGACACTCTGACTCGCGTGCTTGCAGTAAAGCTGCCAACTATATGTACAGTACACGAAAAAGAGTTCAATGTCTTGGCGTTCTTTTTAATGTGCAATGTTTAGATTTATGAACAGCATAGGCCCTATATATATATATATATATATATATATATATATATATATATATATATATAATTTCTGTGTTTTGTGAACATCAGAGTAAGAATTGACATATAATGTGTATAATATTTATCTTCTGAACTATTTCACAGTTTCTCTTCATCGACACATGAATAAAATAATCGGGTTCATGGTAACGTCAATAAACTGATACAAATTGGTCAGAAAGCTAGAGCTTAATTAAGCGCAGGGCTTTCGAAAGTCTTCGCACAGTGAAATATGCTTGTGCGTTTTAAAAACAGTTAAAATATTGTATCTTTACAACACATGGTTTTATGAAGAAAAAAAAAAAAGTCGTTTATGTACCTTCATATGATAAATTTGAAGCCTACCCCTACTTGCGTGTATAGTAAAAATTTAGATTTACACATTACACAGTAACGAACCCTACAATTTGCTGTTAATTTCCTTGTATTGCAAAAATGATTCTGGCAACTGGTTTGCTAAGAATTGTTGGTGAAAATACAATAATTATTTTCACAGAGTAGTGGACCGCGAACGTCCTATACTCAGTTGCGGACGCAGCTGAACGAAAACACGACGGAAGGTATTTCCAGCGGGACGCGCGATGGATGTTGCGACAACCACGCAGACGTTCAGGAAGTGCTGCATTGTTTCCGGGTCGCCGCCAGCGCCAGGTGTGCCAACACAACGCGACGCGCGGATTGCGGTACCGGCAGGTGCGCCTGAGAGGGCGCTGTAACGGTCATCGGCGACTGTTGTTGTTCGCCGCCCACGCTGATACGTTAGCTCCTTCCCCTCCTGAACAATGGTCGTGCACACGACGTAGACTACCTCAGACCGACCTCGCTGGCTGCGCGCAACCAATCTCTGGACGGCTCTTAACATCGAGGTCTTGAGATCCGATGGGGGTGATTGCGATGAGGATGGAACAGCGCCGGAATAAAAGGGCGGAGGAAACGGGAGATGCCAGAGAAGATCCGCCGACCAACGGCATCGTCAGGCACTGCTCCCACATGAGAAAATACGGGAGTGGCCCGGACGGAGATCGAACCCGGATCGCCTTAGTGAGAGGCGAGCAGGCTAACTGCTCAGCTACCGTGCTCCCCCCCCCCCCCCCATTTTTATCCAACATTAGACTTACTGGTTTTCTGCCAACGCGTCTAGCGAAAACGATATGGTTTTCTATTTTAGGTTGGAAAACTGATTTGTAAACAAAAGCTTTGTGATGTATGTATACTTCCTCTAGCCAATTTTTAATGCAGATTGATTAAACAAAAATTGGTAAAATTATTTTATTCATATAATAGTGCTTGTCATAAAAAAATTAAGATATAAGCAAACACGTTCATCACCGTTGACAGTACTGAGCGATGTGACAAAGCGGTATAGACTGTTCACGGTAAAGTGTGCACTTTTGAGGCCCTAGTTACTTTCAGCCATTTTTTATCCATTAACGACGTTTTTAAATAAATACTACCATTTATGTAATAAGTACAGTGTATGTTCAACCGCACTCGGAAACTAACGTCTGATGCTAAAATAAAATATATTTACTGTCTATCATTCCAAACGAGAGAGCTTTCAAAAGTGCTCACTTTACCGTGAATAGCCTATAACATTCTGTACTCTCATTCAGGAGGGCCCGGGCTCGATTCTCAGTTCTGATTTCGGTTCTCCGTGTTTTTTCCTAAATCCCTCCAGGACAAATACAGACACGGCAGTCGGCGAGACGAAAACCACGGCTTATAAACTAAAGGAAAGAACGGATAATATAAGGCACTCTGAAAAAAAAAAAAAAAAAAAAAAAAAAGTAGTGGAGAAATTATTCTAACCGTTATGTACTCTATTCAGTAATGTTGAAAACGAATGGATGAAGATACGGACGCAGGACTTCCGCCCATTCGTTCAGCAAAGTAGGCCACTGCGACAGGTGACTGCATTTTAGTGAGTTTGATCAAGATATGTAGAGTGCAAGAGAGGGATTCTGCGCAACTTTCGCTGCTTTGGCAATGCTGTGAATCAATAAGCATGCAAGAGAACGCACTGACACTTCCAGGGTATATATTGGTTCTTATTTAATCGTCAGATTTGTGGGCACTAATATTGATAAATGACCACCCACGTAGCATGAAATCTATTTCCTAATAATTAATTAACTTTCATTTGTAACAAAAATAAAAATTTGTGCAGATTTTTTTCCTTAACTTTTTATTTCACGAAATATTTCTCTGCTTTGTTCCTCTAAATTTATTTTGAGCTATGATAAACCACTGAAATGATTATGAAAGGAATAAAATAAAACATTTAAGAAACAATTTTGTAAGAATTGTGCTGAGGAGGTTAAACATTTTTAAATTTAGGTTGGAATTTAAATTTTTGCAAGGAATATTAATACGCCAGTATTTTAACACGTACTAGTGAGTATACCGGATGAGGCATTTAAAAGAGGCCACCTTAATAAATCGGCCACTTGTAACGATAGAGGAAAATGTTTCAGACAAACGTTGTTTTGGGGGAAGTAGCCATAATGTTACGTTAGTAAATAGGTGTGTTGTACGTCGAGAGGTGACAGAAATATCGAGGTCAACTGCGGTATGTTAAATGGGACGATGTGGTTTCATGTTAACATTTCTAGTACGTGTGACACATGTTTGCATTCATCTTGTGAAGAGCTGTTCAGAGGTGTGTAATAAAGTATTTCATCCCATCTCCGACATTGACCCCCATAACTCCTTCACCCCTAGACGTAACACCAAAATATTAACGTCACATATTGGCCCCTTTCACCCTAAACAACGTTTGTCTGAACAATTTTCTTTTATCTTTACAAGTGGGCTATTTATTAAGGTGGCCTATTTTAAATGCCTCATCCTGTATATATACATTCGCATCGAACAGCAGATATACGTTTTCTAATGTCTCTGAAAGTAGTTAGAATGAATAGAAGTGACCCGAAAGGAGAAGCGGGCAAACCGATCCAGGGACGACACCAAATAAGTTTACCTACAAAACCATTGTTCGTAAACGGAAACTGGCTAACCACATTTTCTCGATTCTGTCATTTTAACACAAGGAAACCCAATTTGAAAAAAAAAATAGTGTAACGTCTCATTATGTAGAACATATAATTAGTAATGTTAAGCCTTACCGTGGTATGGAAATTTAGCACACGAGTACACACATGTTTATTTTATAGAAATGGTATTGTTTTATAGAAATGACATAAGTTTGTTATTCAGTAATTTTATTTTTATTTTTATTCTATTTTATATATTTACCATCGTACACGCAGCAGTTGAGAGGTTATTATTCATAAATACAATATTAAGTATTTATTTTCATATTGTTAAGTTTTGAGCTACACGTTAATTTGTGTAAGTTGGTAATGGTTGATAACAACGTATTGATTGTAATAATAAGGAATGCACCCCGATATAAGCCCTATGTCACACAGGTAGTAAATTCAAATCAGGTAATCGACGCCAAATTGAGTTGTTGAAAGAATGTTCTGGTCTCCATCTTGTTTGAAATGGGCCACCAACGTAACAGATCGGGTAGACCTGAGCTCCGTCTGAACAGTGAAAAATTATAATTTTAAAAGTGAGTTTGACGCCGACAAATATATCCCATTTTTCGTAAATAGCCAACAGAGTATTTTTAAACTGTCTGAAGAGGGCTTAGGAGCTTTGCAACTTTAAGTATAACGCAGAAATATATGGTATCTTATTACCGCCATACTAAGTGACCGTTGGTCCAGCGGTGGAGTGCTAAAGACGTTTCCTGTTAACTACACATTTAATAAAACACTTTCTTGTTGATCATGCAGTGCCTGAAAATAAGAACTCGTATTTTTACTCTACCGAATTTTGACACTGCTAGCCAGGAACATTTTATTCAGTGTAGATACATAGGCAGATTTCTTGTAAAATGTAACGTGTGAATGTGATTACTATTTGAACATTAACAAAACTTTCTGCACACTAAAACATTTTGGATTTGGTACGGACTTTTAAAAACTGCAAAGACTTTAATTATGATTGCCAAGGACACACATATAATTGCTGTTTTTGATAGACATACAGAGTTTTAAATTTAATGTTCTAGTCCAGCTGCTGTGTGGTATTTGTAAATATTATGTGATTACAATATAAAGTTGTAAACATTATTAAAAGTGAGAAAAGATTTTGTTTGCATTAAACTCCACTTCACCCTTGGACTTCTTTGATGGATATGCTGGTAGTTAGTTTCCTTATTTTTCCCAGAAAAAATTTAAAGTGTGACACATGTATAGCTGTGTGGAGGCGGAGATAAGCCTAGATACAAGGAAACATGTTGGAGAGATGTAAGTCTGTTGATGTTTTTGTGGTGATTTTTTTGTATTTTGCAGTGTGTGTTCTGTCACCCACACATTCAGTTGTTTGTTTGCAAACCCTGCCTACATGTTGCATAATATTTACACATAATAACATATCTCTTTTTTTTTTCTTCACATGATTAAAGAACCCCAATGCTTTTCAATGGCTAATACATATACGTTGGGCTTAACTATTATTTCTCACACTATCTATCTTACAGGCTTAACCACAGCATAATTATTTTTCAATAGTAATAATACTTTGCCTAAAAGTTAGTATAGTCGATAAATTATGTAACTTTTTATGGGACACATGTAATCAATGTAACTATTAGTGCTGAATAATATCTTAACAATGCAGGCTCTACTTTTGTACAATACCATTTGGCTTAAAGCATATAAATGTGAAATAATAACATTAAGCCAAATATACACGCGTTCTTAAAATGGAATGCATGTCTTCGTAGAATCCTTTACAGAACTGTCCCACATTTATTATCACCAAAATAAAATAATGAACACGCAGGACATTGAATAAACAATAATTAGGTATCGGAAATAACAATACACATTTCATAAGCATTTCGGTTACTTGGAACAGTTATTACGAGTGTGGCACAAGTTTGTTTATTACAATAACTTCAGCTGCGTGAGTACACGACATTTAAAAGTTTGTCGCACACTTCGGACACGACGCGGCTATTACACACGTACGTCAGTGTGGTGACTGTCATCACAGAGCACTTAACAATACACTCGCCAACAAGATGGCGTCACTCGTCAGCAAGATGTAAAAACACCGATCGCCAATCAGCGCTCGGTACTCACGACCATCGGTCACACCCGTCAGACGCCCGTCCGTCTGTCATCCGTCTGTTCTTTCATTCGTCAGTTGAAAGCGACTCACAGCAATCCATCGTCCGTCAATCCTTCTGAACGGCAAAAATTCCAGTGTGACAACATAACGTCATCTTTCTTTAGTCGGGGATAAATTTTGGTTTCAAATAAATTTTCAAGAAAGGAAAATTTTTGTTGGGAAATAATCTTTTTACGTAATAATAATTTATAGTGAGTAATTAATTGTTTATATTTTAAATTTCAGAAATTACCACCAATGATAATATACTCAAATCCATCGCCTTGCATTTAATTTCAAAGTTCGTATTCGCGTCTACGGAATGTCGTCAGAAGGCAGTGGCCCATCCGTCGGTCCTTCGAAAGTTAAAGTTTGAAAAATATTTGACGAATTGAAGGATAGAAAAAATATTGCCCTGCTTTTGGGTGAAGATCATGTGGCCGCCTGACGGACGGGCGACTGACGGATGGTTGCGAGTCCAGCTTAACCTACTCGCCAGTGGCCGACAGGGAAACTTTCGCAGCACGCAGTAAACAATCAGCACAGATTCCGACATTTCTCACATTCATTTGACAAGTCAAACTTCAATCATATGTAGGCCTACATTTGAGTTTCTGCCTCTATCGGACCAGTATTCTGCTAGACACGCCATGAACGACTCTCAAGCAACTAGCAACGAAAACAAGGACGAAATCCCGTTTTACATAGTTTGGAATCAAACTGGAGCAATAACTAATTAAAAATTTACTTAAGATCCAGTTCACAAATTAATGTGGAGTCCGGCTTGTTGTCGAATGAATAGGGCCTACTCGAAAATTTCCGGGTCTCTACCAATCAGACACTAGGTTCGTTCCTAGAGCCTCGCGCAGCCAATCACAGCCCCTATCGTAAGAGCCGCCACGGCATTTCGTATCTATGTACGCATCAATTATGTGCTGCTAGTACACACATCTAGGTGCGACGCGCAGAATACAAGTGTGCGTGCTGTTGTTTGCTTGGGCGTGGTTGCGGCTTTGGACATGGTGCTGAGCTCAGACACTTGCGACGAAAGAGCGTGAACCCTGTCCCCCTCGGGGGGGGGGGCTGGTGGTTAGACTGCTCGCCTCTCACCAAGGCGAACCGAGTTCAATCCCCGGCCGGGTTACTCCCGGATTTTCGAAAGTGGGAATCGTGTCGGACGATGTCTCTGGTTAGCGTTTGTTTTTTCGGGGAACTCCCGTTTCCTCCACTCTTTCATTCCAGCGCTGCTCCATGCTCATCTCAATCACCCTCATCGGCTCTCAAGACCTCATTGTTAAGAGCCGCCCAAATCTCTCAATTCAACTTTCCCCCACCGTCTGGGCGGTCGTAACGCAGGAAGGCTCGACGCTAAGACCACTACGTAAAAATAGCAAAATCATGGCTACAAGGTTGTGTAAACGTATACAGTATATTGTTTCCTTCGTTTAATCTTTCCGAAAAGCATTATTTCTGTGCGCGACGTGGAAGTGTGCGACAAGCTAATCTTCACGAAACTAACATGGCGGCGATTTAATGACTTTAATTTGGTATTCTCAAATTTCCCAAAACTACAAACCCCCAAAAAATACAGAAGTAAGTTACCGTGTTTACAGACAGAATAGTTCATATGATTGCAATTTTGTCAAGTGGCTATCGGAACACACACTGCTTGAATAGAGGTTCCTATAACGCTCAGTTGGCGAGCCACAGCTGCAGTTCTATTCGCGCTTTCTTCACACTTCTTGAATCAAACCCTTGAGAAATCACCCCATTTATGACGCGTTGGTTGTTTTCTAAACACGGCACGTTGTATTACAAAAATTTCACATGCACTTCTGTTAACATAAGAATAGCTTATGTTTGCTTCTACTTTGTTTACAAATTATGATATTTAATTTATAGTTGGTATGAATAAAAACAGAGGGAAAAATGTGTTGAATTTTTGCTTATATTTTATTTATAAAGTATCATATTTAATTGATAATTGGTATGAAAAAAAAGAGAGAAAAAAGTGAATTAGGGTAAGGAATAGTTCTCATGGAACATAATATTAAACTGAGTGCGAACAAATGTGGTAAATTGTGCAATTTTTTAGACTCGGTGAAGCTATTTGTTACATGAGGGGGAGGAACAGTTTGAATGAAGAACTTCAGCAGGGCTTCAGAAAAGTTGGAGGTGACCATGCATCGATTATACTTGAAGTGTAGCTGATAGCGACGCGACAGAGGGGCGATCCTGCCGACCCCGCCGCGCGCCACGCTGGGTTATCGGGTTACCTCACGGAGCACAATGGCAGCGCCCGCCAAGACGGGGGTGCTCAGAGAGGCTGTCGGTATAAGGAAGAAGCCAAAATTCAATTCAAATCCAATTTGCAGGCTTTTGGAAGAGGGATTGTGGGGGGATTGGGGGGGGGGGGGGGTGTGGAGAGGAAGCGAGTGACGGCCGGCGACAGAAGCCCAAATGGTTCGGAACCAATTTCTGTGATCGGACAAGCGGCTACGGAGGGGAGGGAGATGTTGCAGGGACGTCTCCCCCTCCCGGATGACTACTTCAACCTGCCCTCCCTCCGCGTAGTCTTGGCCGGCCACTCACCAAACGTCTCCAGGGACGGGTGCCGCTTCTCCAGCCGCGAGTCCAGGCCGCGACCATAGAGCCTGTGGAAGTTGTCCACTGCTAATTGCGCACTTTTGAAACCAACATTTACAAAATGTCACTGCCCCGCTACCTGCATTCATTTTACCGGGAGCACTGACCGGTATGAGCCCAGCAAAGTTGGTAACGTCTAATGAAAAGTAGTTCCATGTCTTGACTTTGAAACCAAAGTGACAGTTAAACATTTCTGAATACTGAAATTATTTCCTTTTCTTTCTGACTTTAATGCATCTAAGTCTAAGAATAAGGATATTTGTAAAATATTTACTTATTAAATGATATCACAGTTCCACTTGACCGGAACACGAATAGTCATCAGGCCAAGAACAATGTTGATTTTGTAAGTGAGGATATCATGCGAGTACATCTTAGGCAGGGCTTCTCAGTTCACCGCGAGCGAATAGCCTGTAATAAAGAAGCAGCCGCATACACTGGCCTGCAAGATGGCGTCACTGAAATGTCGGGACGTCGTTCGCCAGTCAGCGTCTGGTCGCCAGCCAGGAGGGAACATTTCGCAGCGTGCAGCGGCCAATCAGGCACAACGTCCATTTCCAGACCCTCGCACAGCCATTCGGAGAATGGGTGCGTCCACATCAAAGGAAGCGCCACGCTATTTTGTATCTGCGTATTTATCTGCTCTGTGGTGCGTAGGACACGTCATTTGTCTATATAGGCTGTTCACGGTTAAATTTACACTTTTGAAAGCCCTGCTTAAGATCAATTTGTGTGCACGTTGTGTATTCTTCCGCTTTATGTAACATTAGTATTGATGTGGGTCTCATCACTTTATTCATCCGTAGGTCGAGTAAAACGGTGAAATTATTAACAAAGTAAATACATTACAAACCTTTTATACACTTCGATGCATTAACAAAACAGAAAGAGAAAGAAATAATTTTAAGTTATTATAAATGGTTACCTAACACCTTTTATTCAACGTTAAGATATGGATCTATTTTCCATCCATCGTTGACAACTTTACTGGGCGAATATCACTCAGTGCGGCCATTAAAATATATGCATGAAGGGCAGTAACGTTTTTCTAAGGTTCATTTCTAAAGTGCTCACTTTATCGTGAACAGACTTTACGCCTGCTGTGCTGCGGCTGGTTCAGCACTTTTGAAATCCTTCGTTAATTACTCTATTATTTCAAAGTCGCGTATACACATTATGCATCAGTCAAGTGAATTTAAAACGGTTACAAAATTATATATGCATTATTACGCCTGATCTTGCCCCAATGCCAAAAGAAAAAAAAATTCCGTTTGCTGTAAAATATTTTGTGGATATTTGCCCTAGAAATATTTTTTCTTGTGATGAACACACAACTATAATGAACTGACCACAAAACTGTTTGTTAAACGTAACAAAAATAAGTGTTTTTGAATATAGTACTAGTCACTATATTGGCAGGTATCTCAGCTCGTGGTAGATATAATAATTGTCTCACGTCTACTTTGTCGTCAGTGGCTATGTATGAGAAAATACATCGAAGATTTAAAAGCAAATATCTCAGAGTATTAAATATGGTAGGATTTGTGGGCATTGTATCGGTGGTGAGATTAATTAAATCTTTTTTTAAAACTGTTTGCTAATAAAACTGTTCAGGAACATATTAAACGTTAGGGTACAGCTAAAAATGTGTTCGTCTATAGAGACACTGCACAACAGAGAACAATTTTTTAGCTAACAATATATTCGATGACACTCTAGCTTGTTAATTCTTATATGTTTGCATGAAAAATATTTTGACGTGGGTAAGTTCTTTGCAGACCAATAAAAAGCGGTCTGCTTTAAAATTTAAAATTCCTCATTGGTTTAATGAAATGAGGTAGTAGCTTCATACATGCATGAGAGCCAATATGGAAAGACAACCGCCGGAAGTTGGGTACAGTAAGTTGAATCCTTGGTAACTGTCAACTTTTTCCGCGATTAACCATCGCCTCTTTTCATGTATTAGAATTTCACAAAATATATTTATTGGAAATTTGTCACGTGACTCGCTCGTATTTATGTTTTAGCCTCTGACATAAAATTTGAATACAGTAGGCCTGATAAATTTGGTCGTAAATTTTGAATTCTGATAGCTAGGGACACCGGATTTTCACAAAAAAAGAGTTCCGTGCATGCTAGATTTTAATGCACTATGGGCATATCAGACGATTTCTTTCGCTTCTTGGCCACGTGTCTTCGACAAAAGATATTTTCTTACTTAAATGGCCAATCATTATAAGTTTGCTCCGACCGTGTACGTATGTGATTCTAGGGTTGACCCCCTAAAAAGTGTAACACGCAAATAATACATAGCTCGTTTGATTTATTTGTGAAAAGTCACTTTCTTCTATTGTCATACTTTTTTTTAGACAACTTCGTCATATCACAACGAAAAAGGATGCAATGAAATTAAAAAAAAAATCTTACCACTAATTTTGGTTTTATATAGACCTAGCGTTTATTGACGTTATAAGTGACATATTGCAATTTATTTGAAACACGATACTTAGCTGACCTGCGGTCAGACGTCTGCTCTCTCGACAATTATTTCCCAGTTTCCCTTTGATTGGCTATCGCAAATAATTTTCGAGATGGTCGAGTCCCTGCCTGCATATATTTTAGCCGGTGCACTGATTGACATGTTCCAGATAACGTTGGTAACGCTGGATGGAAAGTGGTTCCATATGTTAACGTCGAATAAAAAGTGCTACGTAACCATTTGTGATCATTTAAATTATTTCTTACGCTTTCTGTTGTATTCTAATGTCTCAGTGTGCAAAAATTAGCAGATTTATAAAATGTTTACTTTTCTAATAATTCCACAGTTTCACTTAACCGACACATGAATAAAGTGATGAGGCCCATGGACATGTTAATTTTACCAAAGGTGGAAGAATACACAACGTGCGTACAAGTAGATCTTATAAAGGGGTTTCAAAAGTGCTCATTTTACCGTGAACAGCCTATACCAGAACGAACAGCATTCTTCCTATATTCGCCATACACCATGACCATGTCAGCTTTTTCAGCATTAGTCAATACCACCTTCCAGCACGTCCTACGTCTAGGTAGTATGAACTATCACAAAGTATTGACAAGGCGTTCCCAACGCAGTCACTGTAAAGGAAACAGAATTTAAACACGCATACTAACATCGTAGCCTAGTAACGAAGCAGTTAAATTGAGAAGACAACTCTCTGTATTAGAAATTGTCAGTTTTAGGTGATTGGTAATGTATATTTAATGAAATTCCAATAATATGAACAACTGTTTTGCGTTGTATCCTCACGTATGAAATTTGTTCAACTTTGTGATTTGTACTAAAAAGACAGAAATTTAAAATTCCTATATCCCTTTTAATTTATTTTAAAAGTAATTTTCCTCCGTTGTCGGGGCCGCGGTGATGCAGTGGCCAGACTACTTGCCTCCCACCTAGGCGAATCGGGTTCGAGTCCAGGTTCGAGTGCCGGACGATGCCGCTGGTCGGCGGGTTTTCTCCGTACTATTTAGCCCTCCCTTTCATTCCGGCGCTGCTACATTCTCGCCTCACTTCACTCTCATCGGCTCTCAAGACCTCGATGTTAAGAGCTGTCTAATTCTCTCCACTCCTCCGTTGTCATGTATACTTTTGTTCAAACTACTACTTCATATCACAGCGAAAAATGATGCAATATGCAAAAAGATATCGAAAATGATTTTAACCTCTTGTACGACCTAAACGCTTTAACTTTGTTCCCTGGAGAGCAACAGGGTTGATCGGAGGGATGGGGGGAGGCAATTTGCACACCAGTAAAACCAAAGCTTACGTCTTTAAACGACTTAGATCTGTAACTTACCCGGGATTCGAAACAGGAACTTTTGTTCCGCGTGAAACTACTTAGAAGCTTCAATCCCGACGTGTCCACGAGTTTAAAAAATGCAACTGGCGGTTGAAATTAATCGGCGATAGCTCCGATGAAAACACAAGAACTCTGCTCGAATTCAAAGAAAAGTTAAGTTACCTGAAGTACCTGAGGTATGTAAATAATATAAATATTTTAAATCACTTTACAGGATATCCAGAATTGGTATCACTTGATGAATTAAAAAATAAATGTCCATATGGTTGTTAGGGGAACGATTATTTTCCGAGAAATTAAATTCATTCTATGATAACACATCAAAACTGAAGATGCATGTTCCACGCATAGAAAATTCAATCACGTGACGTAAATGTAGAACACAAATCGCTTGGCGTGGGCACATCATCTACATTGTAGTTCCGGTAAGCATTAGTAAGTCGTGAACGTAGGGTGTAGGGCATATTTATAAATGAAGATCTATAGAGAACAACGTTGACTCGTTGTTAGGTTTCATATTGTCCACATTTGAAGGGCTGTTTTTTATTTATCTTGTTTGAGAGAACTTATTTCCCCAATTAATCGGCCCAATGAAAATGTCCGTCTTGTGTCTGCAAGAAGCTAACCCGTGTCTACAATATGTTAACAAATCATTAAAAGAATGAGAGTACATTTATCTGAAAAAGGTGTTAGCGGTTAAGATTTACGCGATTTTTCATCGTTTCTATCCACTATACAGTTCTAACGAGTAGAATCTAAATTATTTTTTTTAGTTAATGGAAGCTTTCGTGTGATTGGTGCTTCATATCACTTACCTGAAGAACCTAAGATCTGTTGGTGGGTCGTACATATAAGGATAACATCGGAGGCCTGTTCGCGTGGTTCTGATCTTTTCATGCTCTTCTTTCTCGCTCTTTGCCGTTCGTGCTACCGGAAGCACTTTTTTGGTTTGTTGTTCGCGTGGCAAGAGCACTGCTCTTTCTGCTCTTGCTCGCCGAGGTGAACGAGTAAGAACGTTCCGCCTACAAAAACACAAACAAACTGTCACACGACTGCACGTTAGGTACTTGGGGAATTTGAGATGACATTTTTTGGAAGAATTATTCATTAGACCTGTCGTAAAACGTAGTGGCCATTCTGCAAGTAGCGTAGAACGATATTTTGTTCCCAATAAAAATGAAAGTTGTTACCAGTGAAAGTCACTGTCATTGTTCATTACAGCTACGTGAGCATGTAATTCTTATTCATTTTATTCTTCGTCATTAGGTGACATATTCGCATAAAATAATATCAGTGCAATGTTTCTAACCTTTCGTATTCGCGCCATTTGCCAAACAAACAATCAAACTTTTGCTTTTTGTCATTTGCGTCTTCAGGTTGAAAGCAGTTGATCTAATTCCATTCAGGATCCTTGGGAAAATCTCACATGCTCTCGAGGACAGAAGTAGCAGAAAGCACATACCACGCGGACAAACCTCGGAACTGGATATGGAGAGGAGAGAGAGAGAGAGAGAGAGAGAGAGAGAGAGAGAGAGAGAGAGAGAGAGAGAGAGAGAGAGAGAGAGAGAGAGAGAGAAGAGATTTTGGCAGCCTTTAACATCGAGGTCTTGAGAGTCTACGAGTGTGATGCGCGGTGAGTTGGAGCAACGCCGGAATGTAACGTGGGCGAAACGGGAGATCCCCGAGAAAACCCGCCGGCCAGCGGCATCGTCCGGCAAAATTCCCACGAGCAAAAATCCGGGAGCGACGCAGCCGGAATCAAACCCGGCTCGCCTAGGTGTTAGGCGAGTAATCTGACGGCTACACCACCGTGGACACAGAACACGTATGTATACACAAGTGGAATGGCGCGGCGGTTTACAGTGATGTGGGCCACTCGCTGCCGCCGGAGATCGCTGTATAGGCGGCTGCTTCACCTCCGCGCCCGTAACTAATGTGCGCCAGCGCGGTGAAGGGACCGTGTTGCGCCCGGAGCTACTGGGAAGGATGGTTGTCGATTGTTTTCGCCGTTGCCTTTCGCGGTAAGGAGTAACCGGCCACTTGTTAAGTGTCAAAAGTCCATGCCGGAAATTGAGCTCCGGATCACCGGGTGAGATGAAACGAAGTTACCGCGCACGTGTGTGTTTGTTTGTGCACTCTTAAACAATTAGTAGTGACCAGTAAAATTCGCGTTGTTATTTTGCGACACGTTAAACTCAAAACACGTGTAATTTTGCAGTACGTCATTGGACCATACTTCATGTAACACGCCCTTGGTAACTCTGCGCCAATAAATGAACACTTCATAGTTGTGTGCCCCAATCACGTGCAGCTCAGTCAGAAAGGGCGTGGCTTCACATCTATGCAGCAACCAATGGAGAATCGAAGCCAGTACTGTGAAGTTTAGCCTGATGCCGAATAATAAAGCGAATTTTGCATGTCTCAAACAATGAGGTGCATGAGGTATGGCCACGGAGTAAGTAGTAAGCAATACGGCGGTGAACCAATCGCTTATTGCGCGAACGACAGACGCACACGCCAGCAAAATGGCGTCACTGGCCAGCGACTCGCAGGGACGACATTCGCCAACCGGACACAAGGTCCACTCACAGGACCTAGTTCTGCTAATCAGCGAATGGGTACGCCCACAACAAATGGACTGCCACGCAATATTCTGTCTCTATCTACTCTGTGACAGGATCGTGCCTGCTGGGGAAACGGGAAGGGAATGTTAGTGGCCGGTAGGTCGCCGAACGTGACCACACACTCACCTGCGCCCCCGGGTTTGCGGCGACGTACGAGTCCTCGGCAAACAACACAGACGTCACTCCTCGCATGCTGCTCTTAGCACTGGTCACCCCGCTCCGTCCATATAACTTATAGCTACATGTACGTGCCTGCCGTCGATATCCTTCCATTAAACCCGTCCCCCCGCCAGCGTCTCCCCAACCCCGGTGCTTCCCTGCAACTTTGATTCACTTCGCTTCCTTCCTGCCATCCCCCCTTCCCCACTCCCCTAACATATCCACCTCTATTTGTACACACATACAGTCCACTGCTCTGCAGATTGGACCGCCCCTCCGTTTTCATAACTCCTCTATCTACAGTCTTCACGTCTTAAGCATGGACTCTCACTCGCATAGGTACACACATCTCCAAGGCTGGCTCCCTTCGCTTTTTTCAACCCTCTTCGTGTTACGTATTTGTACACGTATTCTGTCCGCTCGTCGACGTAACGGACTCGGACCATTTCCATTGTTCCTATTTAGTCTACTAGCAGCCTTCATGTCTCGAGGGGGCCGCGGTGGTGTATTGGTTAGACTACTCGCCTACCTCCCCCCCCCCCCAAGGCGAACCGGGATCGAGTCCTGGCGGGGTCGCTCCCAGATTTTCGCAAGTGGGAATCGTGACGGACGATGTCGCTGGTCGGCTGTTTTTCGCGGGGATCTCCAATTTCCCCCGCCCTTGCGTTCCAGCACTGCTCCATACTCACCTCACTTCACCCTCATCGGCTCTCAAGACCTTGATATTAAGAGCCACTTAAATCTCTCCAGACCACTCACGTCTCAAGCATGGGTTCACTTGGTGCTTCAAACTGCTCGCCAAAATCGGTTCACCGCCCTTTATTGAGGCCCACTTCCGTACCCGATATATTTATAGGTACACTGAAAAAAAAATTCTGATAATCTTCCTAAGTTGTAATGGATGTTTTTAATCTATATAGTGTATAGAAATAGTACTACGTGTCAGGCTGAAAATATGGGAATATTTAGCTTTGCTGCTATACAAAGTTGGGGACTTCTCTACGCATTTGACTCTTTCCTGAGCAACTGTAGGAACGGTGCCATGCATGTATGGGAAAATATTTTACCATTTGCGCTTTGTTGACTGCTTATTATATTTCAATGTACTGTACTGTATATATTTCAGAAATAGTTCTTTCTTGAATTTCGTTTTATGAAACTACTTCCTTATTGCAGTATACCAACGAGATTTTGAGACCCTTATTACTGAACGTATCCTCTGTTGGCTCAATTGGTTAGTCACTGGAGTCATCCAACTTGAGGTCGCATGTTCGATCCCTCGCCCCTACGGGCTGGAAATTATTGGACCAGGGGTCCCGACCCCATCTTCATATACTGTTGTGTATTCATCCCCATTTCTGCTCACCTCATCCATCCTTCGGGCTGGCCGGCGCTACAGCCTAGAGCAATGGTGTCCAACCGTTTTCATACAAAGGGCCTCAACCATTGTTGTGGACTTGTCCGCGCGCCACAAGTTTAACACTCTGTTATGAATTTTGACTTAAGGTCATATCCACACAAAAAGGGTTTAGGGGCGTAGCTGAAATGATAATTAATGGTAGAGCTTTTATGGTAACTGAGGGGGTTTATTCATGATATGTGAGACACAAACAATACAATACTGAAAGAGTTACAGTAACGGGGAGCGACTTTATAGGTAATTAATTTATTAACATAAATTAAGTTATGACTATCTCACGCCATTGCTGTTTATATCTAAGTCGGACAGTCCCCACCTTATTCTTGATGCCGGAAGCTGTATATAGCTGATCATCGGATGGCGGTGGACGGAAACAGACAAACACGCCCGTATTGTGATCTTCCCTACCTGATGGTCGGATGTGGAAAGATGTAGGGCCCTGCCTTACAGTGGCCTATATCGTCGCGTTGTTTAAACATAGCTGTCACCGATTGCCGGCTGGTGGAGGGGGATATTGCTGTCAGCCCTTCTTTTGTAATATGCTGTTTTAATTTCTGGCGTCCTGGTTTACTGAAGTGTGATGCCGGGTTCATACGAAGATTCCAAGTTAAAAAAATTTTTTTACGAGCGATCGACTTTTTTATTATTTTATCGCAATATTTAATCACACTAAGTATAGTAATTTCTGAAACGGCTGGCGGGCGAGGTATTCTTGTGTGGGAATGGACGATAGGGCGTGGGACCCGACGAATGCTGGCTACTGTGCGCGATGGCGCTCGGATAATTCTAGATTAGAACATTGCGAACTGGCGGGGCATGGACTAAACTGAGGTGGGACCATGGAAGTAATAGATGATGGAGTGGCAACAGCCTAACTTCTCCACGTTTATCAAGTGAAGCCGATGCCTTGTCTGCTTCTTTCAACTGCGCATGCGCAGACCGATTGTTTACGTCAGCCGCCATATTATGGGTGGCAAAAGTTACATAGTAAGCAATGTAAAACATGCACCTTTTTGCCACTACTAGCCCTGTCCTTGTCTCTCATTTTCGGTTTCACTTTCGTGTCTCGGCTTCCACTCCATAGACTAATACCTCCATGGGTGGGACTGAGTGGACATGTAATATGGATTTTAATGTAAATATTGGAACTGTCATATATGGACACATAATTTATAGAATAATTGAATAGATTGATACACTATCTATTGGGATCAATTTTTAATTATTTGATTACATTGGTATCTTTGAGGTAATTATAAATCGTACGAATTGAAGTCATTAACTGTAAATAGTAAGTGATATCAATTTATTGTGAGATGTTGAGTTGAGAGAATTTTTGTTTGTAGTATTTGTAAATCAAATTAGAAATTATAATTAACTATTTTATTTAATTACGACCTCCATCCCTCAACGAACTTGGTTTAGTCTACAGAATTTCGAGAGGGAAATTGTAACAATTCGTAAATGGGTGCTAACATAGGCAAAAGTCAATCACAACTGGAAAACTCTTATAGTTACGTAACCTTGCCTCAGCCGAGAATAATCCCCCCCCCCCCCCACCTTTTGCTATTTCTGGATGTATGTGGTTCGTCCGCAAAGAGCTAAACCGAGTTAGAAAAGCACCATTCTTCCATACAGTGACAAGGTTGCTAAAGTATTTTTGAAGATATGGTAGCACAGAAAATATTCGCGTTTTTCCAGCTTCTCTACGCACGTAGCAGTGACGTGTAGTTATTTTTATTATTTTTTTTCAGAGGTTGCTTTCAAAAGTGTCGAGTTAACGCAGCGTGTAGTCACAGTGGTTACAGCCGTATTCGTCGCCAGCACGGGTTAGGCGAAAGTGTTGAAGAGGGGGAGAGGGGTTCGTCGTCACTCCTTGAGAGCCGTCGTCAGACGCTTCACGCCCGAGCTGGCTGGCGGCAGTCTTTGTACGCGCTGACCACATCGTTATACCGGCGGGTCCCCGGGCACAACCCCCCCCCCCTCCTCTTCGTTCCTGCCGCAGGCAGTGTGCTTTGTACTTTGTTCCATTCTAGTCTCTGTTTCCCAACCCCCAACCCGCCGACGACTATCGTGTTCACTCGACCGTGAAAGCGCACTGGACGAGGAGGCGCTGCCGAGGGACCAGCGCCGAGATTCTGATGTGCTTCTGGGAACTTGTGTTTGGCGATTGCTCTACCTGAAAAATTCGCGGATTCATTTCTGGACAAGCTAGAATTATAAACACGTGTGTTTATAAAACTTCAACCACTGGTTCACACGGTGTTTGATACCCGGAAAAGGCATGCCGAATCGTCGCCTTCTACTGTGACAGCAGACGACCAATGTGCAGTTTATATGGATATATTCATACATAAGACTGTAGAGTCTAGTCTGCAGGTCATTGAGTTCGCGAATTTTTCAGGTCTCGTATCTAAAGGGGACACCTGATTTTTGCAGGGGGGAGGGAGTGAGGACCTCCTAGACTTCAGTATCCTACGTGCACTTATGCATTTTTTTCTTTCGTAATTAGTCGTGTGTTTTTGTGAGGAGACATTCTGGTAACGGCTGTTCACAATAAAGTACGCACTCTAGAAATGAACCGTAGTAAAAAAGTCACTGTCCCTGCCTGCATATATTTTAACGGAAGCACTGAGTGACGTTCGCCCAGTAAGGTTGGTAACGACGGCTGGAAAGTAGTTCCATATTTTAACTTCTAATTAACCGCGTTAGGTAACCATTTGTGATAGCTTAAAATTATTTCTTTCACTTTCTGTTTTTTTTTTTTTTAATTCGCCGAAGTGTAAAAATAAGCAGATTTGTAAAGTATTAACTTTTCTATTAATTCCACGGGTTCACTTGACCGAGGCATGAATAAAGTGATGAGGCCCATGGTAATGTTAATTTTACATAACGTGGAGGAAAACACAACGTTCATATAAGTAGATTATAAGCAGAGTTTTCAAAAGTGCTAATTTTACCTCGAACAGCTTATATTTGACTAAGGCAGCCAAAATAAAGGTAGGTACGGTAGGTAATTGGGCTTTTAACGTCTCGTCGACAGCGAGGTCATTAGAGACGGTAGGCAAAATAAAGTTACTACCCTAATGAACATCTGTAATTCAAAGGCCGGTACCTAAGATGAATAGCCGCCAAAACCATCCAATACAGTAGGTGGATCTCAGCTAAAGTGTTTTGAAATACAACTACACTACAGATTGTTGCGGTGCCTAGCCAGGTGTACGTCCTATCTATATCCTTTGCCCAACCACTATGCACACGCTGGCTTAAGGCCCCCAACTATGTACCAGGATCACTGTTTTAACTCTTCTAAAGAACTACCACCAATTACTTTATCTATGTACTTATTATTACAATATCAACTCTGTTCCCAACTACAATTATAAAATACACTAATGTACCAAATGTTACTCTTCTCGACTCCTACCTTTAGTTGATATTCAGATCTCAACTATCTTACTTTATAATGACAATAATTATTACGTTAAATCCCTATCTCTTAATCAATCATTATTAATTCTCATTTTGTTCAATAATTACTTTTGTTTACATTAGTCGCTCTTCCCGACTCGTATCGCACCCCGCCCGCCCTTGCACTCTACTCAACATCACCCACCACTGACAGCCTCGGTTCGACCGGAGTTCCTCCGTCGGCTCGTGTAGTGAAGATGTGGCGCTGAAGGACGGCTTGCCCAAGCCTGGTCTCGACCCTGCTCCTGGAAGACCTCGGCACTGACTCCGCCCGACGCTGCTCCAACATCGGCAGACTAGCTGACCGGGGATCGCTCCAGCCTCGCTGAACGACCAACCTCCGAACCCACCAGGTTACCAATCACTCTCAAGAGAGGGGGGTGGGGGGCGTAGGCCGTATTAACGTCCGTGGCCTGCCGATCAGTTCATCGTCAGCGCCTACCCCGCTGTCCCCTGAACTCTCTCTCTTTCCTGCGGGGCATCGCCCTCGACCACGGACAGGCGTCAACCTCGTGGGCAGCGCTCCTCTCATTTGTGCCCACAACAAGATACACAGTAAAGTCATTTTTCCGCGAAAATTTGGTATCCCTACGCATAATGAGTAGAGCCAATAATGTTTCGCTATATAATCTTACAGTGAAATAAGTTTCAAGCACCTGTGTCCACTCATGAAATATTTAGCTTGTTGTTGGCTTCTCAAGTTGCTTAAAATGTCTTCGCCAATTGACGGGCTTCAGCGCTGGACGTGCGTCACTTGTATGCACACAGCCAAGGCACGCAGTAATTTAAATACACACAAACGAAACATGTGAGTGAGTAAAGAGATTTGGGCGGCTCTTAACATCGAGGTATTGAGAGCCGATGAGGGTGAAGCGAGGCGAGTATGGAGCAGAGCAGGAATAAAAGGGCGGGTGAAACAGAAGATACCCGAGAAAAACCCGCCGACCAGTGGCATCGCCCGACATGATTCCCACATGCGAAAATCCGGAGTGACCCGGCTGGGGATTGAACACGGTTCGCCTTGGTCGGAGGCGAGCAGGCTAACCGCTCAGCCACCGCGGCCCCGCAGACGAAGTAATGTGGTGGTCTCTGATGTGGGAGTATCCGTTCCCTGATTGGTTACGCGAGCTCAGGGAACGGGCCTTGCGTCCCACTGGCTACTTTCGCCGGTTCCTTATTGGCTGGGCTGCCGGGTGGCAAGTTGGTTACCAGGCTCTGATTGGCGAACGCCGTGACGCCATTTTTCTGGTCAGTGACTGCGACTGAGTTCATGGAATAAGCGGCTGTGCCATCTCTGTATTATTCTATGGTTAGGCTATATTAGAAATAAGAACACATGTCAGTCAAAGTTTTCTTTTATGTTAGCTCGTGCAAACTCACTTTTTACATGTTGATATGACCTGTGTTCTATTAAGACATTAAGACTTTTTTTCCCCATGTTATAAGTTTGGGCCAATTTCATATTAGTTTGCGCAGGTAGATTTTTGCGTTATGAATTCATAGCATATGCTGTAGATATAAAAACAATATTCGTGGAATTCAGCGCGATTTCATAAAATGTGAGTGAATAACGAGCATATTATTTGGAATTGTGCCGAATGCGCGCTCGAATTCACTATTTATAGCTACTTTCATATACCCAATAATCGGTCTTTTTGGTTGGTTTTCACTCCTGCTAGAAGCGGGCAAAGAATTCGACCACTAGCCTTGAGTTGTTGCTGGGTATGTGGCAGACTAGCCGTGGATAAGGGGGGTTACGCTCCTTTAGGGCGTAGCAGAGCTAAAGGAAGACAAGGAGAGGGACGCACACCATTTAAAAAAAATCAAGAAGCATGGAAACAAAAATTCCAAAATCAATACAAATATGTTGAAGCCCATCTATACATTATCACCAAGAACAACAACTTTGCAACTTGATTTTAAAAATATATATATCATCTGTAAATTCCTGTTGCTTGCTACAAATCGGTGAACTGGGGGAAGGAGAGAACACACATGCACTGGAACAAACAGAAATACAACAATATTAATATATCCTTAGAAATCGCCCAACCTGAATAAACACTTGTGAAATCCCATTAAGACAGGTGAAATGACTCCCTGAGTAAAGCAAGCACCATTACAACTTTAAAAGTAAAGTACGCCTAATGATTCTCTAAAAAGTACAACATGGAATACTAATTTCAAGAATACCATTGGGAAGGAGCAAAAACCCTCAATACACCTAACCATGAGCATAAAGGCACGCCACAAAATATCCACTAAACTCCATGGCAGTAGAATTCTTTTGGCAAATCGTAGTTCAGGAGACCATTCGTACAGAACGTCAAAAATGAAAAGGAAGAATCCATCTCTTAACAAACATTCCCATAAAAATACCATATTGAAAATTCATACAAGCAAAACAGTGAAGAAACACTTCCCTATAAATATCCATATACCCAAAAATCGTTTTAAAAAAACACTACTAAAAGGGAAACTCTACCCCCAATAACAACAATTACGTTCATTGCAATACTTAATTTGTGTAGTACTCATATTACGCGAAAACGCGCCTAGCTCGCTGAAGCCCCGAAGTACGAAGTGGTGTAGACATGATATATCGTCGGCCAGCTCGCGCAACTCGATGAGGAACACTGCACACTTCCTCGGGCTGGGGACGAACATTTATACGCGAAAACACGGCTCGGGAAGGTTAAGGAGACGGCGGGAATAGCGGAGAGGCGTATGGAAGGTGCCAGAGTGTGCGAGATTGAACTCGTTGCCAGTAGTAGCCACCAGAGAGCTCTCGGTCGCGCCAGGAGCGCCACGCGCCTCTCTTACAGTATAGCTCAGCGCTTGGAAGCGTTCAGACGTGCGCCACTCGTTGGGGGGGGGGGGGGGTACAAGAAAAATAAAGTACCTTTTTCTGCAGCAAAAATATTGCCTCTTCAAATAGTAACTGCTCTTCAAACAAAATAACAGTTTATTAATCTGGGCTACCAAATACAGACGTGGCAAATAACCAAGCAGACTTACTAACCAAGTTCATTAACGTCAAGTAGTTATGTAAACACACCAACCCCATAATATCAGCATTTAATCGTACTCCAGAAATTTTGTAGGCATCACACATTTCACCAGCTGGCAGGACAAAAAATAAATCGTTCAGGCAGGACAGTCTTTGGCAGGATAGGAGTACTCACATAAAATTGCTTGAGTTTGCTAATTGACACGCCTGTCAGACTTGAAGCAGGGCTTTAATCCTCGTACACACTGGAAGAGAGCTGCAGAGGTCTCTTCTCCAAACCCGGAGAAGCTGATGGACGAGGCCCACAGTAGAAAACAGCAGATAACGATGAAAGAGTGGCCAGGTCCTCCCCCATATCTTCTGCTCTTGAACTCCAGTTGTTCTGGCAGGGTGGAAAGGAATACGGAAAACAGGAAAATGACTAAGGAGGGGATGTCCGCCTAAACTAACCTATCGGAACTTCTAATAACGCCCCCTTGTGTTTCTTCATTGTAAAAAAAATATATGAGGTGGATATACTTTCCTTACTAATCCATCAAAACAACTACTGCTTGTAGTTTTACTCCTTTTGGAGATAATTTACAAATATTTAGCAAACATCTTATAAAAAGGAAAATAACAATATTTGCAGTACCTAACTTCCCAAACACATTACCATACTGTGTGAACCCTCCTCTAGTGGTGACAGTGCTCCTCTTCAGGACGAGGGGGCTGGCCGATCTTCCGATGGCTGATGAAAATTCTTAATATTAGAGTCATGGCTTTTTAAAAACCTTTCCGTTGCTGGGTCCTGCAACAACACTGACATTGGGATAATAAAACTAACAATGCAATATGGGCCATCGTACTTAAGGCCTAATTTTGCTGAGAAGGAATCAACTTTTCTAGATAAAAGATGAGTCTTTACAAGAACTAAATCACCAACCTTGTAAGAAACAGGGTCATATTGCTCGTCCTGCGCCCTACGCATATGACGATAGTATTCCTTGAGATGCTTGGTAGCATCCTCCCAGAATTCATTTCGCTCCTCTACATCTACAACAAAATGTAAGCCACGGGCATTAAGAAGAGGAGGCAATAATCTCCGACCAAAGAACACTTCTTGCCGCGTCAAACCTGTAGCAGCATTTACACAAGAATTCAAGGCCAACATTATGACATGGATCTCTTTGTCCCAATCTGTGTGAACATCATGATGAAAGGCAAAAAGTGCAGCCTTAATAGTACGATTATACCACTCTGCCATATTAGCTTGATGGTGATAAGGGGTTGTATGGACCAAACAAACTCCCCAAGAAAAAGCTAGATTTGATAACTCGGTGGAAGTAAAGTTTCTCGCGTTATCAGTAACAACTTGGGCGGGTGAACCAAAATAACCAAACATTAGTTCCTGCAAGATCTTACAAACAGTAGAGGCCTTCTGGTCTCTCATGGGGAATAACAAAACAAACTTTGAAAATCGACTAACCAGAACCAATAAATAACTAAAACCCTTCTTATATCTAGGGAGAGGGCCAAACACATCCATATAGACTCTTTCACAGACAAAACTAGGTGGTGAACTGCTGAACTGTCCTGGGGCTCTATTATTGGGGGCCTTTATCTGCTGGCACAAAGTATACTGATTTACCCGATCTCTAATCTCTGATTGCATTTCTGGCCAAAAAAATTGTTGTTCAATACACTGCAAAGTGCGTTCTTGACCCTGATGAGCGCCCAAACAAGAGTTATGGAAATAATGAAACACCATTGGCCTCACTGCCTTGGGTACATAGGTCTTGAAAACGCCGTTACGTGAAGCTTTGCCAATAATCCCCTTCTTCACAATAAAACCAGTGAGTTCACCTAGCTGGATTTTATGCCACAACTCCGCACATTCATAATCCTTTTGCTGCCAAACCTTAATTTTCAAACAAGCTGCTGGAACTTGCTTCAGAACATTTACCTACTCCTGAATTTCTCCATCACACACAAACTCATCAGGGTCAAACAATCTAGACAAACTGTCCGCTACACAATTGTATTTTCCCTTTACATGAACTACATCAAATGAAAAATTACTAAGGCGTTCGATCTAACAGCCTAACTTGCCCAAAGGTTGCTTGGAATTCCAAAGCCATGTAAGGCTTGATTGTTTGTACACAGCTTAAAACGAGTACACTCCAGATAATCGGAAAATTTCTCAACCCCAAATACACAAGCAAGAGCTTCCTCTTCATAGGCCGAGTACTTTATCTCGGCGCATGTTAATAGCCGACTAGTGTAAGCAATGGGAAAAACATTATCCTCATAATCTTGTGACAAAACAGCACCTAACGCCAGGGAGCTTGCATCTACATGCATTACAAACTTACGGCCAAAGTCAGCCAATATTAACACTGGTGGAGAGGTCAAACAAGTTTTTATTTTCACCAAAGCCGCCTCTTGCTCGTATCCCCACAAAAACTCCTGACCTTCATGTTTTAAAAGATTAAGGGGTTCGGCCAACTCGGCAAGTGATGGAATAAATCTGGCATAGTAGTCTATCATGCCCAGAAAACGCCTTACACCTCGTAAGTTCTTCGAACGGGAAAAGATAAGCACACAACTAATACGATCAGAGTCTAACAACAATTGTCCTTCACTCAGAATAAATCCCAACAGCCTCACATGGCGGCTACACCAGCTGATTTTCTCTGGATTCACAGTCAATCCTACTTCTAAAAGCTTCTGTAGGACTAACGTGACATGTTCCCGGTGCAACTCCTTAGTCTCACTGTAGATTACAATATCATCCAGATAGTTGAAAACAAATTCAGCTTTATATGGCAACAAGATAGTCACTAAAGCATAAGAAAGTGCCTGGGCCCCAAACGAAACACCAAAAGGGACTCTGGTCCATTCAAAAACTCGCCAAGGAGTAACAAATTGCAAGAAATTTTCGTGCAACTTGGTGCAACAAAATTTGGTGAAAGACATGATTCAGATCTAACACTGTAAAATACCTAGCCTTCCCTAATAATTGAAAAACTTGATCTACTTTAGGTAAAGGGTAAGGATCTAGTTCAATTTTTTTTATTGATGTGCCGGTAGTCTATCACTAACCGAAATTTACCAGGCTCTTTTTTGTTTACTAAAAATGCCGGGCTCGCATAACGACTAGTAGAACACCTAATAACCTCCTCATCAAGCAAGTGGTATAGCATTTTTTTGAAAGCTTGTCTCTTAGCTGGACCTATACTATAGGGATGGCACCTAACCGGGGTGTTGTCGGTCAGTATCAAATCATGCACATATTGATTACATACTCCCAGTTTGTCTGTTATTACAAATGGGAACTTCTCTCGCATTTCTTTCCCAAAATCACTATTAATGGCATTTACCTGCTAATTTCCTCCTGCCCCATCAACTTTACCCCTGCTTTACAAAAAGGAAAACTCAGCATGCCTTCATGCAAATTTAAATAGGCACGAGTGCTGTGGAGGAAATCTATGCCCAAAATTATATTGTGGATTAGGTGTGGCAAAATGAAGAATTTCCTCTTCCATGATAAATTACCTATGTGCATACTTATTGTCAAGCGAGCACATGATTGCATCAAACCTCCATTTGCTAGACTAAAAATAGTTTTCTCACTGCATTGAACAGTCACAACGCCTATTGGGTGTTCCCTAAACAGCTTATTACAAAAAGCCTGATCGATCAAGGACACTGAACAACCACTATCAATCAGGGCGGGTTCTTCAACTGAACCTACTTTCACTAAGACAAATGGTAAGTTAATCTTTCCTTGGTTTTGAATTTTCTTAATTTTCTTCTTTTTCTTAGGCCATTTACTTCCTTTTGTACTCACATTCATATGGAAATTATTCGCTAACCGAGTCACTTTGTTACCACTCACAGTTTTGACATGCGAAATCTTAGGTTAATCTTGATTAGGACATTGAGCTTTAAAATGGCTGGGCTTACCGTACCCAAAACACGTCACATGAGATCTATTCTTTTCCACTGACTTAGTCTGAGAATTATCTGCCGGAACCATACACACTTTACATTGGTATACTTTGTGAGTAGGTTTGCCACATTTAAAACAAACAATCTTTTTTGTGGTCTTGGGGAAACTTTTATCCTGAACATGAGCCCTACTAACCTCACCTCCTTCACAATCTTTCACCTGCATGCGCACGTCTACACGGTGAAACAACTGTATCAGTGAGCTCAAGGTTTTAGGACTATCAGCTGATAATACATAAGGCAGATACTGCGGCAGTACATGATCGATAATGCGGCAGCACATTATCGATAATGCTCTCTACAAACTCAGATTCCCTATATGGCAAACCTAAGATGTCTACCAGACATTCTATTTTGCCTAAATATGTCAACAAAGTATCTCCTGGCTGTTGATTTTGTTGGAGAAGCAAGCGTTGTAAATAGTCATTAATACGCTCACTATCGAAAAATTTAAATACTTCTTTAACTACAGTGCCCCAAGGTGAGCCCAATTCTCTAGTTCTAATGATAATAGGCTGTAGCTCACTAAGAACATGAACTACTAAAACGCCCAAAGTATCTTGCAACGAAAAGGCCCGCGATTTTACTATTAAAGTAACTTGTTGTAGAAACTTTACCACGTCGATCGCTCCAAAAACTACTAAGAGTAGGAATATAGCCCAAAATGTTTCCTACATGTTTGTTGGGTACAGAGGAAAGTATACCAACACTGGGAGAAAATGCAGATGACTCACCACTATCTTAATTTCCACAACAAGTAGGATCCCACCCCAAACCACGAGCTAAAGTCCTCAACTCGTCCAAAGTCGCTTTCTGCGGCAAGTCTGGAATATGAAGTTGTTGGAGCAGCTGCGTTAGAGTCTCTTTGGACAGTTGCTGCAACCAGGCGGTACCTTTAAATATTTTCAAATCGACAGTTAATTTCCACTCAATAACAAATAAAGGGAACAAAGGGCAACGGAATGCGTTCAACTCTGCCTTAAGCAGAGTGGCGCAGTTTTCTGTTACGCCCCTTTAAGGCGTAGCAGGGCTAAAGGAAGGAAAAGAGAAGGATGCACACCATTAAAAAAAATATAGACGCATGGACACAAAAATTTCAAAAATCAATAAAAATATATTGAAGCCCATCTATACTTTATCAACAAGAACAACAACTTTTCAACTTGATTTGAAAAAATATATATAGTATCTGTAAATTTCTGTTGCTTGCTACCAATCGGTGAACTAAGGGAAGGAGAGAACACACATGCACTGGAACAAACAGAAAAATAACAGTATTAATATATCCTGAGAGGGGCAACTGTTTTTAGGAAAAATATTCACACGCGTGCTACACTTTTGTATGCTATTTTTACACTCTCAAACTGAATCAGTGATCATTTCACAGTTTCAATCAGTCAAGCATATCTGATTGATTCAACTATCATTTAAGTGATTTTAACTGATGAATCAGTGAAAAATGCAAGATTTCCGTCTCTTATTGATTCAGTTACATTTTCCACTGATTCATCAGTCATTTTTTTTCACTTTTTACTCAGTGGTTTATTTTTGACAGGTGGATCAGTTAAACAACGCGTAAAAATGGCCGTCAAACAACTTTTATAAATGGCCGCTAAACAACGTGTATCAAGTGAAATAACAACTAATAAACTAATAAAACCCATACAAAAATACTTTCTGAAAAGTTTTTCGTCTTTCAAAACGTCAGTTTATGAGGTAATATGAACACACAGTCTTTCATTCCGTTTTTAAGTCTTTCATTTCGTTTTCATGTAATTGTCACAGTGCTTTTTTTTTAAGTTTTAAACTACATGTAATGTAATGAAGAGAGTGTAATCATATATACTATTTGTTTTAACAATCCTAACAGTACCAATTAAACCAAAAAGAAACGTAAGAGCATAAAATTTAAATTTTCCCGATTTCGAGGTGAAACTATAAGGCATATATTTTCCTCTCGTATACCAACTCGGCGTGCTAGAACATGTCGCTATAACCTAGTGGTCTAAGGCGTCGGTATGCTGACCCAAGGTGCGGCAGTTCGAATCCTGTCTCTCCATCAGAATATTTTGCCCTGCCCCGATAGCTCAGAGATAGGGTGGCCGACATATAGTCGAGGGCTCGTGGGTTCCCGCTCCGGCCTCTCCGCGGCAGGTTTTCAGTTCACTTATCGCACAGGGAATTTGTTATCAAGTCAGTCTAGCTTGATCTCGCCAACGTCACTTCAACGCTACTACAACAACAACGACAAAAAAAAAGACGTTAGAGCAGATGATGAGGTAACGGCCTAAAAGTCGATGTGGAAAGGGTGGGTGAGTTCAATCCCAGCAACATCCGAAATTATTTACTCTTTCAAATTACGTTAACTTGCACAATATTAACAGTAAACTATCGTAAATAAATTTAGGCCATTTCACGTAATTATTTGGCTACATTCAATAAAATACAATATTTAATTCGCTACTATAGTCGGCCGTCACTTATTTTGTCAGTGAAATTGTTTCACTGAAACAATCAGTAGTTTTCGACTAATTCTAAGTCGAGCCATTTTCACTGATTCGAGTAGTTACCCTACAGCAAACGCCTGTGATTCGCGGACAGACACCTAAAACACCTCACTTAAAATAACACAATCACGAAATATAGCTCATCATTGAATCATTTCGGTCCAGCATTAATTTATGATTCCAAGACTTGCAGTCAATTAATATTTTGGTTCTTGCTGTACTTATCGTGATTCAACACTTGCTTCATTCACGCAACCAGCGAAATATGTTTGGTGCCTGAGAGACAGTGGGAAAACTACTCACAAACAAACAAGAGTCGTATAAATGTCCACAAACCACACAATCCGCAAGAAAGAGACTGCACTGAGCCAATGATCTTTATAGTTGTGTGGAGTAGTTGTAATATATTCCTTGTGTCCACTGTAGTAGGCATAGGGACTGACGGCGTTTACCCGTTTGGATTCAATGTGCATAATTGTGTATAGTTAAGTCCACCTATTTTTCGCGAAAAGATTACGCGGACGTTAGAATTCAATATCCTATGTGCACACTTGCCGTCTTGATTAAACAACTGGCCACTTGTTTTGTGTGAAGACTAGTGAGCCAATTATAATTAAATTTCTCCGATTCTGACCGTCCGTAATAGTATAGGAATGGGACTTTTGAGGCATGCATCATGCACCGGAACTCGGATCCGTCCGCCATCTTGGTTGACGTCACAGGCGAGGCCGGTGGCGTGGGACGGCCATGTTATCGCCAAAATCACTAGTTTAACCCCAAAAATCACTTCCGAAATAAATTATTTTACCCAAAATTGACTTTTCCCCCTCAAATTATTCCTTATCCTCCCCAAACCCTTCGAAAATTTCTAAAAATTTGTAAAAAATGTGCTTACTGAATGTGGCTAACTTATTCCTCAACGGGGCAAGGGCTGCGGTGGCTGAGCAATTAGCACGCTCGCCTCCCACCAAGGCAAACCGGGTACAATCCCCGGCCGGGTCACCGGATTTTCGCAAGTGGGAATCGTGACGGACGCTGCCGTTGGTCGGGGGGTTTTCTCGAGAATCTCCCGCTTTCCCCGCCCCCTCATTCCGGCGCCGCTCTATATTCACTTCAATCACCCTCATCGGCTTTCAAGACCTCGCTGTTAAGAACCGCCCAAATCTCCTCACTAACTCAATGTGGCTGAGATATCCCAAAAATAAGCCATAATGAGAAATTAACATAATTTTTTAAAAATTTAAATACATTTTTGTAATTAAAACATTTAAAGGCGTAAGTATTGAGTGTTTTATATCATCGGACTCGTCCTTTCAAGGTGCGCACGATCGTGATGTCATATCGATTATGTAACCCACTGTCAGGACCACCATATTGGATCTAAGAGGTATGCTCCCCTCATTACCACCACCCCACTTACAATACGCCTCACCCTCACCTCAACCACTATCAGGTCGCGTCGCCCCACCGTACCCCCTCTCACACTACCCCCTCCCTTTCTCCTCATTCCATCTAATTTTTTCAAATAAAAGTATATAACTATTAATGCAATTTACCACTGCCCCAAACATCGTTGGAAATTATATTGAAAGTATCAATACATCCAACCCCCCCCCCCCACCCTCAAAGACACTGAAACCCCCCGCACACCTCCCATTCCAAGACCATGACTACCCCCTCCCCCCAAGACATGTCATCCTCCAAACACACGACCTTGCCCCTCCCCCAGCCCACCAATCCAACACCAATCCGTCTCGTAAAAGCGTCGGCCACCCCCTTTCACCCTTCCCCTTCCCTATACCCAGCACCTTTCCCCAAACCACTCTTGCCGGTCAGGCAGCAGGCTAACATTGTCAAAACCATCGTTAAACGATCAGACATCTAGGAATCTATGCATTTATAAATAATTAGAATTATTTTATTTAAATGTATTTACCGTTTGAAAAATGCCAAAAAAAATAAAAAATAAAAAAATAAAAAAATAAAAATAAAATAAAATAAAATGTATGGAAAAAAATATTTTATTTCAAAATCGGTTTATAAAATTTAAATTATGTAAATTGCTTCACTTTCCCATAAAGTTGGTAACATTTAAAAAGAGAAAAAGTTTCTCATGGAAGGATGGGGATACGAACCCACAACCTCTCGTACAAGAGTCCGGCACTCTAACCACTGAGCTACCTAAGCAACAGCGAGAAGCCATTCTTACAACCGCTATATAGTTACCAAATGAGGAGGTTTCAATCTCTCGTACAATTACATTAGTGTATTCAACATTTTGTTATATAATTGTTATATTTATTTTCAATAAATGCATGTATGGCTCATGACCACATGTATTGGAGAACTTTTTCAGTTTGACGTTATCGTATTTGCCATTGATTGTTTTTATATATTATTTTTAAATATATGCAGCAGACTGCATTTTTTCGCAAGTCGGGCTGTAAGCAAATAAATATCTGTAGTTAGTTACAGGTGAATATAATTTGCGAACCCTTAGGAGACAGGCTCGTGAAATTCAGTTAGCAAATATCATTTATAGCTCCAGGGATGTATGTTTAAGCCCTTTATAACCATAGTGGTTAGCCAATATTTGCTTCCAGTTGATCTTTTTAACGAAAACCGTTTATAACTGACTGGTTGCGACATAGGGTTAGTAAGAAAAAAATATAAATTTTTGTGTTTATAAAATTTATAAAAATATATTACTACAAAAACACTCATAAAATATTCATGTTCGTCCATGTAAAGTGTACATCGTTATACAAATCTCTGTCCTTCATTAAACATGAAACCATCTATTCTAGCACTTAGCTTCGTGTCGTCGTGCAGTAAGCTTGAAGGCATAGTCCTTGCAGCAAAAGCAACACTGATTAGCCACTCAAAGTGGAGAGAACGGGTATTTGGGTTTTCTCAAAGTGCTCCCATACCGCGAAGATGAATTGCGAATACGAAGGCCTGCCATTGACCTTGACAAACATAGAGCCGCGACCTGCATCATTGCTACCTGGTTGCCGTCAGTGTCGACTATGCGATCGAGTTTTCACCTATAGTCAAAATGTCCGTCGGCATGAGCGAATGGCCTCTACGAAGAGTCCTTTTCGCGCGATGAAGCATTACGACAACGGTCCCAATCAGTATTTGCAAGGTGATACAATGAAGGAAGACTTCGAAAACTGCAAGGATTCGTCTACTGGTAGCCAGCAAGTGATGTCATCAATACCTCCTGCTACATCGATGAGTACTCTTTCCGCAGACGATTATGACGAGACAGTTAATGCTAAAGACGGAATAATTGAGACGGTTGGTGCGGAACATACTCTTGCAAGAAGTTCGCGTGAAGTCAACGAACTTCAAAATAAACGACCATCAGCTCTAAATACTGACGAACATACAACTCCTGCTACAAAGAAAAGTAAACTTGATATTTATGATGGAGCAGGAAGTGAAGACGATCATGAAGATAGCATTGATGATGACTATGACGACAGTGTTGACAGTGAAGACGATGATGATTCCCTCGATGTTCCCACACATTTCACCAACGAGTTTCCTTCGACACGTGGCGTGAAGAAGGAAGAAAATGTCAAGAACACCAGCTACATGTTTACCGAACACCCGAATAAACTTGTTTTTTAGACTAAAGATGACAGTAGAGGAGAGGCACTCGGAATCATACACAGCAAATTCCCAAGGCAGAATGGGACGAAGCAGGTGCGTTTCTAATTTATATCAGATTTTTGGAACTATTTTCCTTATATCCCTCCATGGACAATTTGTACAGACTGACTCCTACAGACTGACTCTTCCTGCTCCTCTTCCTCCTCCTCATCCTCCTGTCACTGGGTTGTATGTACATAGATATGTATGCATTTCGCCTCCGAAACATTTATGTGAATGGTGTTCCTGGTCATACTAGTTTTTTTTAAACGTGTTATCAGTCTCGTCTGCAAATTGGAATATTTCGGGCATGTGTGTAGGTGTGCATGTATGTGTGTGTTTGGCATATGGGCGAGTGGAAAATGTACCATCTTTTTCGAGTTTTGGTTTTCAAGGTCATTCAAAGACAATGGGGCCAATGTTGAGGTAGTCTGCATCTAATATGGTTGTAGTTGTTAGCAATACAATATTCTTGTTGACTTTTATGTATTTTTTTCGCGTTTTTGTTTTGAAGGTCATTTAAGGTCATGGGGTCAAGGTCGAGGTAGTTTGCATCTAATATGGTGGTAGTAGTCTATAATGTAATATGCTTGTTGACTTTTATGTATTTTTACTCGAGTTTTTGTTTTCAAGGTCATTCAAGGTCATGGGGTAAAGGTAGAGGTAGTCTGCATCCAATATGGCGGCAGTAGTCTGTAATGTAATATGCTTGTTGACTTACGCATTTTTCGAGTTTTCTTTTTCAAGGTCATTAAAGGTCATGGGTGAAGCTCAAGGTGCTGGCTTGCAATATGGCGGATGGGTGACGTCTACCAAGATGGTGGCTACCTACCAAGATGATAGTCGCCTACAAAGATGTTAGTCGGTTCCACCTTCCAAGATGGTGGTCACCTAGCAAGATTGCAGTTGCCCACCAAAATGGCGGTCACCTACCAAAATGGCGGCCTTCGAAACAAATTACGCTTACCAATATGTTGAATGCATCTACCAAGATGGTGGCCTCCAGTAATGTATAAACAAATGACGAATGAAAAAATCAAGATGGCGGAATGAGTATAGGTGAGGGGAGTGGGGGTGAGGGAGTTAGTCGTCTGCTGGGCGTGGTGCTGGGGGGATCTCCAGAATGTAATTTTTTAAAAGAAATTGTTTGAACATTTAAAAATAATTTTTCAAATAATTTTTAATAATATTTTTAATTATTTTAAAATAATATATCGATCATTTTTAAACGATTTTTAAATAAAATTTTTTGTAATATTTTTTTTTTTTTTTTATAAATTTTGAAGAATTTTTTTCGGAATTTCTATGGTCTTTTTTAATTTTTCGAGTTTCTGTGTCAGAGATCACTGGGGTCAAAGTTAAGGTCAAAGGTCATGGATCAAGGTCAAAAGTCATTTGCATACAATATGGATGTAAGATGGCTGCCAACCAAGATAGCTGATGGTTTGGTTCTGACTTCGATCCTGGATCCCTTGTATCGATTTGGCTGGCATAGCCTATGCCTATAAAACCAATATGACCGCCACTGCTCTGTCGGTTCTAAGGAAGCCCTCAAATTACTTAAATTGACATAAAATTCGATTTCAGAGGCTTCCTGCTGCACATGAAGGGCCTTCTACCATTTTAGGGTGCTTGTACCATTTGGGGGGGGGGGGGGGGAACGAGGATTTTTTTTAAGGAAAACAGGAACATCTTTAGGGTATTTTAGTCTATTTTGAGGGAAACAGGAAAATTTTGAGAGGGGGAAAAAAAGGGAAAAGTACCGGTGACATAACAACATAGCGGCCGGGCAGCTCCGGTTCCCTTGGGCGCCAATTCCCTTTTTCCTACTACTGATGATACATCAATTTTGCATTGTCTAAAATGTCTATTTAAACTGTTGATGCGTGCAAACAGTTTAGAGCACTTCTCACACCGATATCCCATGCGGACGGTACTCCTTACACATGTATTCTTTTCATGCCTTCGTGCTTCAATAGCGTTGGCGAAAGTCTTGTTGCAGTATATTCATGGAAGTCTTGATGAAAGCAACGAACTGCCGATGGCATTCACAGCTTAAGTTATCTGCTTCGTTGATTTTCCAGTGCTTGTCGCATCAGTTACCATCTCAGTATAGCACCGATGCAATGTTAACCGATAACACATAGCAGGAAGTGGAGGTAGACTAGTACAGGTTTCGAGATGTCTTTTCAGATTGTCACTTTGCCGATCAAATCACGATTTGCATTTTTCACATGAAAAAGTAGCACGCCTCACATTCTGAATACAGTTTATCTCATGTCCCGAGCATTTTAGCCTTTGGTAAATACCTTCTCGCAGTAAGAGCAACGAAGCTTTGACGAAGTCATTGATGGCTGCACTTCTGTAAGTGTCCCATCTGAAGAAGTCGATGGCGCTGTCAGTTGCTTGGCCTGAAGAAGAAGATGGTGATACTGCTGCCGCAGGCATTGATGGACCAGCAATCTTTGGCTCCATACTATATTCCAGTTGCTTACACGAGATCAGACGAAGTGTCTTTCACGACTGCCACTGTCAAATTAAACTTCCTAACTGAAACCCAGATCCTCATATACTCGCAAGCAGGCACCTTGACATTAGATTTTCTACCCACCACAGCTCAAGTTTACAGAAACCTTAGGGTTCAGACCAGCTAATACACAAACATCTCTCTACCATCTGTCAAACTAACATAACCTACCAAAGCTAACCACCCCCTCTCCCAAAAAACTAAACATAACATAATCCAAAGGCCAGAAAAAGTCATAAATAACCTAACATAACCTAACCTACCATGGTCCCGATAAAAATTATACTTATCCTAAGCACACATATGTCCTACATGCCTAACACTATTTCAGCCACTTAAGAAAATTTGACATATTCGGACATCAGAATCACACTTCATTCAGACTGCGGCCAATCAGCACTTCGAGTAACGTTCACCTTACACTTGCAAATTAACGATCTCAACAAGCATAATTATATTTAAAATCCAAAATAACCAAAGAGAAAGTCAGACACCGTCACTTTTACCCAAGCGACTATAGATCCAAGGCAAGCCCATATCTCAATAAACCTAATATCTGTCAATGTAACATAATCGACTGATACCAGACCACCCAATATACCAGCCATAACATCGTCTATGACCAAAGAAAAATTCAGCCATTACTAATCAACTGTACCACCCAACATGCAAATCATACCATCCATCATACCTCAAGAGTACAAAGCAACTATGAATTTCAAACCAGCCCATAACCTAACACCCATTCCATCTGCTCTGCCAAACTACACCATAGCCCCTAAATGACCCCTAATTACCCCTAAATGACTCCCCCTGCTCCACAAATGGCGTCTAAATTACCACTAAATGACCCCCAAATGACACTAAATGACCCCAAAATGATCTCTAGTGCTCCGTAAGTGACCACTCATGCTCTGAAAATTACCCCTAAATGACCCTACATTATAATAACCCCTCCTGCTCCGCAAATGACCTTTAATGACCCCTGCCTGCAGCGTGTGTGGTGCTGATTGCGGTGTGTGCAGTGCTGATTGTGGCGAATGCGATGCTTATTGCGGGTCTGATTGTGGTGCCGATTGTGGTGCTGATTAATGAAAAGATGGCGAGATTGATGGAAAGATTGAGGGAAAGACTACTCCTGCAGACTGACTCTTGCATGCGATGTCAGAATGCCTGCATGCGATTGGCCAGCTGCAAACCGTGGCAACTCGGTGATTGGGTGGTCAATGTCCGCACAATATTTAAAATTCCGGAATTATAATAAACATATTAAAAAGGAATTGTATAAAATGCCAATGTTCGCCAGCACCTCACTGACACTCTGGTGTTACGTGGATTGGGAGAGGCGGCCCTGTGCTGTGGCCACCATTGTCACCTGACTTCACTCCAGTCGACTTCTTCCTGTGGGGCCACATTCGTAGTTGTGTATACTCTACGTCTGCGGACAACATCGACGTTATCGTATGTAGAACGAATACTGGTGACATGTAACGCAGTTCAAACCATTCCTGGCATCTTCGAGAGGGTCCGCCAAGCAATGCAATCAAGCGGCAGGCCGCCATTTTGAGCACCTGCTTTATGTTAATGTATGAAAAGGTGTAATGTCTACCTACTTATCACCACCACCCCTACAGTACATCAAATACCACTGTTTCCTGGGAAATAGGCAGCTGGCGCCTTGTTGTATGCCAAGCTAAATGCACACTTCCCAGGGGTTACAATGTGATGCACAAAGACACCTATCGTATAAACGGGACTTCAGCGGACATCCTTTCTCAGAAAAAATTTGTTCCTCGTTACATACCTATCACTAGAGCAACGGGTATTTCGCGAATTCATTCGGAGGTGAGATAGACTCCAAACACTTGTTCTTTTCTCCTTTTGTTGTGATTTGACACGACAATTGTTTGGAAAAGCCCCGTTTCACTGTCAGCCAGTAATATGCAGGAAGCAGTAATGTGAGTGAGTGTTCAACAGTCCAGGGGGCCTAAGCTCGAACGGCACTCGTATACGAAATCTTCGAGTTGCGGCCGTAACTCGCACGATTTTAGAAAACGGTAAGATCGAACTATACGACAGCCATCGTATACGGCTCGACCGAACGAGTGGCTACTCTCTCGATCATCGCCCTGCGAGATATGGAGTCGTATAGTCCATTCCTCATTGGAAGCAACTTTCTCGGAGCCCTGCTAAATATCTATGTGCAGGCCCGTTTCGTATCTTTCCGCCATATGTAAACAAACACTGCCACGTGACTGCCATGTAGCATCTGTCAAAATCAATGTTTACATGCCATTGTGTGTGTACACGTGTTCGTATACTTTCGCTACACCTAAACATAAAAATTGAAATGTGACTTCTACTTTTATACCTGTTAAATGTGTTGTTTACTGTTAACAGCTTTTCAAAGAATTCTGTCTCAGGTCTATTTCAAAAACCATTTCATACGAATATTCACAATTTAGACCTATAACATTATTTAGGTCAGCTTTATGACATCTTCAAAATGCCTGAATTAACTATAGTTCTTACGGTTACGTTACATTAACATATATGTTTTCCATGACATGGCACATTACAAGTAATGCACGCTAATATTTTGCCGCGAGTATATTAAACACTGTTACAACTGCAGGGTAATGAACTGTAGTATTGTTATTGACGTGTGTTGGGTTATTTCTTTAAAAGGGTGGCCTCAGTTCGAATAAAGAAGGAATAGACAGTCCAACGAAAAAGCGACATTAAAATCAAGCACGCAACTCGTGTCGCTCATTTTTTGTTATAGAAACTTAAAATATAGCGGTGAACATGCACACAAACAAATAAGCCTACCGACTTTTATTCCACTCATATTTCTATGTATTGCTACTTACTGCGTATTCGTTTTATTGAAATTTTTTGGGGCTGGGCTTGGTTATTTTGTTGGTATTGGTGATAAATCACGTTACAAGACTGTGTTTCAAACATCCAGGGCAAAGGTACAACGCTGTGATAAATAAACATACGTGGATGTAAATAAATAACTTCGTCATAAAACAGTTCACATTTATAACGTATAAATAGCTCACATCAAATATTTGAAATCACGAACACAAATCCAGCGTAACTATCACCACGCAGCCACGCCACGCTATTTCACACGCAGCGGTTAACGAAACACACCGTAACAGTATATTTATTACTGCCGCGGAAACACATCTTTATCACATCGTAACTTGCATAGGTAGGTTTTAAAAACACAACGTCTACAAACGTGATGTGGCAATTTGAAGTATTTTTCGGAGTAAGTATAATTTACGCTTCGTTTTGTAACAAAGCAACACGCCATGTCATGGCTCGCCACGTCTGCCAACTTCACTTTGTTTCTGCCTCGCCATCATATCTAAATATATTAAAATAAGTAATCAAACATTAAAATCTCTTTTCGGTTGTAAATTACAAATTCAAGAATCATTATTTTGCTGTAATAAGTATGAAATACGCTACAATTGAAAACATGTACAATTTAGCGTACTAGCGAAGTGACACTTCCCGAGTGTGAAAGAAGACAAAGAGAGAGAGCCACAAAGTTCACTCAGCAGACAGTTGCTTCAAAGTTGCTCTCGTTCGATAAAACAACACCGTACCATTACGGCCTACTCACGATATTTTCCGCTGTTATTTTAAACTGTGAAAATGAGATATGTTGCCATCGGGGCTACCTAAATATTTAAATATTTCAATAGGCACCATTTAATTTACAAATAGTATACTAAAAAACCAGGTTAAAATAATATTTTTACGGTGAAATATTTCTTACTGCCCGTTGCCAACACGTCGCTGCTCTCGCTGTTGTTAATTCATATTTAAAAATACATAAATATTACAAGTTATAGAAGATATTATAAAGGTAAAGTTTCATTTATTCAATAATACAGTACTCTAAAGTTAACCATAGTGTTATATATTTGTAGAAAATATGTTATTGAAAAAACAGGTTGACATGTTATGCCTAGAGTGTTTTTTCAAAGGTTGATTTTCATAAGTCGCTTCCAATCGGGAATGGACTATACACGAGTAGCGCATCAAAACAAACAAAATATTAGACATAAGATGACTGTTGACGCTGTGTGAATTCAATTTACACATAATTTATGCTTTGCTGAATGTATAATCGTATGCAAATTAAGAACCTGTTGAATCGAAAAGAATTAAAATGTGTCTTGAGAGTGCAAATGAGGTTATGAGTAAAAGTGTAATTTACATAGGCCTACTACTGACGTTCATTATTGTTCAGTGACTCGTAGTTGGTTGGTTAGACGTCATAAGTTATTATTTAGTCAGTCTTGCAAATAAAACTCTGCAAATAACATATGTTATTATTATTGCACTAACTTTTAATTTCACAGAAACTTATTCCCACAACCGGCTGGCATCCTTGGCTGTCCAGTCAGCTGTCAGTTTGCCTTGGGCAAGTTTCTTGTTTCCTACAATTTTTTTAACAGTGTAAATTAATTAAATTCAATAGCACTTCAGAGTACTAGCCAAAAACTACAGATCACTACCCAAAATAACTGATACCTTTAATCTACGTCTGCAGTATTATTACACTAAAAGTATCTATGGACTCCACAGTTGCTCTTACTCAAACACGACGTCAATAAAGTGTCATGCAGCTGCTAATACACTCCAAACGATGGGCAATTTATCATATGCATTCTCATTTCATCATTTATAATGCAATGTAAACATTATGGCAATGTATGATACACAACTGTGTTCTCTTAATTAAATTGTATGTAATTTCCACAGGGAAGAATTTTACTGACCAATCCTTGCCACGTAAACTATTTGAAAGACAAAAAAAAAAAAAAAAAAAAAAAAAAACAAATCTGCTGTTCCGTGTAACATTTAATATCCATATTATTAGCTGCAAGGCAAATAAATATTGCATCAAGTCATGCCACTAACAAAGACAATAACCTAATTTCGTTGGTATTTATAACGTACGTAGAGGTCATGTAAGGACAACACGAGATTTTATTTTCACAATTTATCGTCTGTAAACATCACAGATGAACGGCACAACACCATATATTCAATTACGTAACCTTCTACGAATTCGAGAAGAATAAACTTCTGCTCGTTGGTTATTTTGGTAATTTTAGCCATTTGCTTATTCAACCGCGTACAATGTAAATAAACAAACGCACGTGATACAAGTGACGCTTCTGATTGGCTGAGGTCCACTAATATTTGTTCCCGTCACGCCGCAGGTTCACCAACATGACAAAATGTCACTCGTATACGCTTGCCTGGCACTCCCCTCGCACACTGAAAACGTATGCGAGTTCCAGGGTTTGGAGCTTACAACAATTATCTCGTATACGTTGTGGACGTCTCGTATACTAACTGCACTCGAACGATCTCGAGATTAGGCCCCCTGTACAGAGACCTCAATTGATCACAGCGACCAATAAGCAAACAATGTCTTGAGTGTATAGAGGATTGTCCAACCTAGCTTGCTGCCAACTAAATTCGCGAAATACTCGGTGTTCTACCTATTACCCCTAGAAGTTTGTCGCAATGATCCTGTGACATACTTTGCGTGTGTGCGTGTCGATTTGTGTGTGTTTGTGTGTGTGTGTCTATAAATAAACAAATATATATATATATATATATATATATATTAATATAAGTATAAATTTTAATTTCCAACTCGTAGGGGTTCTCGCTAAAGAGTACTGGGCCGAGCACACTTAAATAAGCAAACTCCCTCCAGAAGCGCTTTTCTCCCAGACTCGTCTGATCTAACCTGCCGCCTATTCCTCGGCGACCCTCAACTAGGTGCTGCTGTAACGAAGTTGTTTTATCCGGCTCGACTTATCGTCCCGCGAGGAGAAGCTAAGAAAGAAAGTTCCCTCTCCCCTCACGGAACAAAGCGAGGGGGCTGACTTAACACAGGCCGCGCAGCCTTGTTTGTGCGGCTCGCCGCTAATTATCCGCGACGGTCGATTGTCTCGGCCGCCCGCTGGGAGCGCTAAGGTTGCGCGACTGAGCGCCGGTAATTGGGCTGCCCCTGTGGGGATGACAGCTCCGCTCCGCAGTCTATCAAAACCCCCTCACGAGGTGAGCGCAGTCGTCCCAGACAGAGTTGCCAACTTGCGGGTTTTGCCACCAGTTATGATGATTTCAAAAGTTGATCTGGTTGTGAAATTTCATATTCTCGACAAGTAGGGACGTTAGCGATTTCTGTAAAAATTTGGTGTCAGATCTGGTGAATTGATGAAGAGTAGAGGATCACCCTCCCCCTTTTCCTAATACCTGATTACTGCATTTTTCTGCCTTCAGGATTGTTCATTACCTGGAGAATATTATGTGCACCCTCACAGAATACGGGCAAGACCTTGACATGAATATCAAATGCTTTTCTGCTTGAAATTGTCTGGTACTCCTATGTACACTGACATTTGGAGTAATTACATTACCATTTGGCAGAGTTGTAGACCAAATTTAAGGAACCCCTACGGTAGAAGAGAATTTTAAATAATAATTTATACTGCTTTAGAATGCCGTGCAATATAATATATGCTTAGCAAATCTATTATTAAAATTTTTCTAATCGAAATATATGTTTTTAATTTGTATATGTTTCAACTTCTGACGGTAGTTACATATACAGTTTGGTCCGCCTAATGTTGACATCCCCAAAATTTCCGGAACGGTTGCAGATAATGAAATGTGGTTTTCGCTAAATGAAATTACGCACGGGCGCAATTTTGAGTTCGTTTTGCGGCGTCTCATAACTTCCGGGTAGGATAACTTTTGACTAGGAGAAGCTACGACGCCCGTGTAGGTTTCAATCGACAGCTCTCGTCAAGATCAATCGATTGCGTGTATAAAAACATTTGTGTGGCGTAGTTATAGTGAAATTGTATGCATTTAATGTAGAAAATAAAGAAAACTTAACACAATTTCGGCCTATACTCGTCAATAAGCCAAGTCGAATTGCAGAAATCGTATACGGTTGGAAAGAGCATCTCAAAAACAATCCAGTGATACCAATAAAACCTCATATGATCGAGTGAAGCGATGCCAGGAACGTAAAAAAGACATCATGGCGTTCGAGCGCGTCAACGTAAACGTATTCACGCCAAACGGTCGTGTCCCCAACACACCCAAACCCAATTTTTGGTCAGGTTTATCACTCTTTTTTTGTTCGGATGCCAGTCCTTCTTTGTGGTGTTTTGGTAATAACTTAATAATTATTTTTAATTGGGTTTTGGTTAGCATTTTGGAAAGTCGTTTCACTTTTGTTTTAGTGTTCATACACTTAGGACATTTTTGACCTCGAAATAGCAGTCACGTTTTCGTTTGGATTTTAACTTGTAGTGCATGTCTAAAATTTTCTTTTAATTTTTTCTATAATACAGATGCCTTTAATCTTTTGTATTGGAAGTCCTTTATTGGTTTTTGGCATTAACGGCTCATAAATTTATTCTGTTCGAATGGTTATAATTTTTTTTTCATGATAGGTTATTAGGTCGTTTACATTGTCTTCCGGGGAATACTTCTTAAGTTAGTTGTGGAAAATTCTAGACTCGGCGAAGCACATGTTTTTCAAACTTGCCACAAGCTGAGATCAGCCTCAGCACTTTTTGTACCGGCTGCAGCTGTGTTCCACCTTTTTGTTTTCGCCACTTCGTCGCTGAAGTGTGCGATCATCATTATGCTTAATGGTTTTCGGAGTTTAACTGACGGGGACGTTTTACTTCGACAGCTGGGCGATAGTGGGTGAGCTCCGGGGTTAAGGGAAGTGAGTTGGCGCTGATAGCATGTTTGTGAGCCGCCGCACATGTGGGTGGAGCGTTCTGATTGGCTGAAGGCCGGGTGACGAGAGCGCTGACGTCAGACGAGGCCAGGTGCAAGGCGTTGTTGATGGAAGCCAGCTGTGGAGAGGTGACGTTTTTAAGAGTCGTCGTACAGACCATAGGCTAAAGATGAGGTAAACCAATCTCGCTGGCTGCGCACAAGCAATCTCCGTGTCCCAACATTGAACTGCTTTTCTGCCTACACGTCTAGCAAAAATGGCGTGAACTGGTTTTGAGGTTTGAACACTGTTTAGTAAACAAGTGCTTTTGAGATGTTTTTTTATTCTCCCTTTAATCAATTTGTAATGCTTTTTGATTACATTCAAACTAGTAAAAGTATTTTATTAATATAATAGTGCTTGTCATTTAAAAATTAAGATGTAAACAAACCCGTTCATCTCTGTTGACCATGTGACTTTGACAGTTGTGTAGGATTGGGGTAGGTCAATGTTGGGTACATGCGCAGAAGACGAATAAGCGGTCTATCTCATCTTTAGTATATGGTCCCGACATTGAACTGCTTTTCTGCCAATACGACGTGAAAAAATGGCGTGCACTGGATTTGAGGTTAGAACATAGTTTAGTAAACAAGTGCTTTGAGATGTATGTATACTTCCTCTAACCAATATGATATGCATTTTGATTGAATTAGAATTGGTAGAAGTATTTTATTCATAGAAAAGTGTTTGCCATTTAAAATTAAGATATAAACGAACATGTCCATCACTGTTGACCATGTTACTTTGACAGTTGTGTTCCTTTCGGGTAGGCCAATGCTGGGTACATGCGCAGAGGGCGAATAATCGGTTTATAACAGCGGTCTCAAACTTGCGGCCCTCAGGCCGCTTGCAGCCCGGCACTTACTCTTTAGAAATCAACCTTACAAAATTATCGCTGCCCCTGCCTGCATATATTTTAACGGGCTCACTGAGTGACATGCGCCCAGTAAAGTGGGTAACGAAGGATGGAAAGTAGTTCCATATCTTAATGTCGAATAAAAAGTGGTGGTAACCATTTGTGATCATTTAAATTATCTCATTCGCTTTCTGTTTTCTTTTCATGCATCAAAGTGTTAAAATGAACAGATTTGTAAAATTTTTCCTTTTCCAATAATTTCGCAGTTTCATTTGAGCGACGCATGAATAAAGTGATGAGGTCCATTGCAATGTTAATTTTACATAAGGCGGAAGAAGACACAACGTGCATACAAGTAGATCTTAAGCAGGGCTTTCAAAAGTGCTTATTTTACCGTGAACAGCCTATAGTTATAGTTTTTCTTGTAGGGGCTCCAGTATGCGGCATAAAGTTAAAGTTTTTATTGTTGTTTGTTTTAGGAGTTAAAAGTTTAGAAGTCTCTTAGATATTTACTGTAACTTCGGTGAGGAGGAACTTTTATGTTGTTTTGAGTATGCGAAGCCTTTAGTTGACGCCGACGTAAATTTAGCTCTGTTGGGTCGGTAGGCCAGGGCCTTTATTGTCGATAATGTAAGTGAAACTGTTGAGACTTTTTATTTGAGTTAACAGATGGCATCCTCCTGTCGTTAAATTTGTGAGCCAATAGTCACGAACAATGAAAAACAGTATAGGTGATAAGATATTCATGTTAGTAGAAAGAAGTTGTGATCAGTTGCTAAAAGAGGAAACTCGAAGAAGATGAGTAAAATGTAGAATTTGTAGTTAAATCTGTAATGAAGTTATAGAATGACGTTTATTTGTTCTAATTTTAGTAACTATAAGTAACATAAATTATTTGTACAGCATTTATTTATTCGGTTCATTTTAACGATAAAAATTTGTAAGAAAGCCGAATATAAATTATTTGTTTTATATAGAAATGTTAACCTTATATATTAACTTGTATTGTAAAAATTATTTCTAAAATTATTAATTTTGAATTTTTGTAAACAACTTAAAGTACATTTATATTTTTCATGTTAATTCGTTTTTACTAATCAGTATTTCGTTATTTTTTTAATAACGAATTTAGCAAAATTTATAACTTGACAACTTTATTATTTCATTTTTAGCGTTTTAAAAGTTTCCCTTTTTATCTGTAATAATTAAAAATTATTTATTCGTTTTATTACTGTATTTACTGGATATCGTTTGTACTGAGACAGTTTTCAACGTAATTTAAACCACGAATAAGTTTCTCATTTAAATAATTTTTATTGCTATCTACGTCAGTATAACTGTCCCAAGTTCACGACATTTATTTTCAGCTCTCCTTATAAAGCGAGAGCGATAGCCAATCTGAGTTATAGCAGTTGGTCTGCGAAATTTTTTTTGGGTAGTTTTGTATGCTCTATAGTCTGTCAGACATCAAATTTTCTAGTTTAGGACAGGCCTCTAAAACAGTCCTGATGGTGGATCTGCCCCCCCCCCCCACCCTTGTTACTTCAAAGGTTGGCCGATGTAATTATAGACGTGCAATCTTGTTCAAGCCGCGATGTTTATTTGATACGTAGAGGTTATTATAACTGTTTAATTTATGCTTTGTGGATGCTACGATGATAAAGACGTGTCTAGCAGTTTAGAGATTTAAAGGTGGTGTATGTTTAAGAGTTGTAGACGTTTTGTCGACCTTTGAAGTAACCACATCTTTGCAGGTTATTGTGGAAACATTTGTAGTTGACGATTGTTGAGTTGCCGAATGTGCAGAAGTTATTGAATTGAATTGATGATTGAAGTGATGAATTAATGCTTTTCTAGAGATCCAGCTAATCCCTCTCCCCTTTAGTGTTTGCAGTCATAGTAGCTAGATGTAAAGTTACACTAGTTTCCCCGTAAATTTCTCCCACGTTTTTCTCCTTAGCCCACCCCCGCCACAATACACTGTATTTAATATTTACATGGCAAAAATTATTCAAAAAGACGGTTAAAGGATAAAAAGTGGCAGAAATAAAAAAGTAACTAAGGCCTCGAAAGTGTTACAATGAACAGCCTATAGCATTATTTATTGGAAATTGATAGTAATAGGGGCGTACCGATTAAATTTCACCTTTTTTTGAACTTGAGCTTGACCTTTCAGACGTAGTCCAGTAAGATTAACCTAGCACCTCAATTGCTGGAAAAGCTGGACCACTCAGCACCTCAATTAGTACCAATTAGCATCTCGGGGGTCCTCACTTCACTTTTGATTAATCGTAGCCCCATAAGATTAACCTTGCACCTCAATTGCTGGAAAAGCTGAACCACTTAGCACCTCACATAGCACCTCAACTAGAACCTCACTCAACACCTCAATTAACACCTCACATAGCAACGAACCGAACAACTCACTCAACACCTTACATAGATCCACATTCACTCCACAATCTGATGCACCCCTTCTCCTACGGGGGTTTCATTTCACTTTTAGAATTACATGTGGATAGGGGACGGACGTAGTCCCATAAGATAAATCTAGCTCCGCAATGCTCTGCAATCTGCTCTGCATTCGGCTCTGCATGCTCCAATCCCTTCCCTTACCTGAGTTGTGTTGTCATTACTTCTGGAATTAATTGGGTCCCTGCTGCGAAATTCTAGGTTCTCTTCTCCTCCGGATATTTATTCTGAATACCTGGTATACTATCACCCCTCTCCTCTACCTACAACCCATCCACTCATCAGCCTCATCTCCTCAGATATGGTTAACACCCTCCCACAACCCCCTCTCCCGTACACTCCATCCCAGCGAGGTAGGCTGTCCTCAATTCCATACTTGCATGTTAGACAACACTGCTGCAGCCATCAGTCGCCATATTAGTTGTAGAGTTGACCGCCAAGAACACTAATGTCTTTTGATGCCGTCATCGGCCTCTAGGTAGAGCGAAAGTTCGATGAATCGATTACATTGAGGTCGTATCACCTGTTAGAGAATGCGCAAGTCGGTCGCCCGACACAGACACTGTTGTTTATTGCTATTATCTTCTGCTAGGAGCGCTGGACACAGGATGGAAGCTTAAGACAATTTTATCCATCATATATGTTATGCATTAGTATATTACAAAAAAACTTTACTATCAGTTGATTAAAACCGGGAAACCCCAGCTCCATTGCTCAATGCCTTTACTCTCTTAACCACGAGAGCTTAAATCCCAAAAAAATGTTAAATTTTGTCTTTATAAAAAGAAAGGAACGCCTACAACCTGCGCATTCAAAACGGAGTCGTAATAAAGCAATGAATTGAAAATGTTATAAAAGAAGTGATGTATTTATATTAATATATGTATATAAAACTTTAAAATTTTCAAACATACATGTATAAAGCAATACGATCACTAACTAGTATTTTAAAGGAGTTTATAGGATCGCAACAACCAAATATTCAAAATGTAATTCTTATATAAAAATTGTCTTTAAATTAAAAAATATAGTTATTAATTTTTACAAATAAATGTATCAACTAACATGTCTAAAAATGCGTATTTTTTTAGACAGATAAGAATGTGCTTCAGAAAAAATTATTATGTAACTATGACCGTCTTCATCTTGAATTTTAGTAAGCATAGAAAAATTATTTTTTTATTGTTAAATAATTATGTAAACACTAAGAGTATTAAATACAATGCATCGTTTACCTTTCAACAAATCATTTAATCCCTAAACCCTTTCTAGTAATACCAATTCTGAGTTAAGCCCTTTTATAAATATAGCCATAATTTCAGAACCATTGATACTATTGGTATCAATTTCAAACATAGACACCGTATCTGATATCCATCACGGTAGTAAGAGCTCTTTAAGCCCTTAAAGCTTTCTACCAAGGTAAAATTAGGCGTTTAAGCCCTTTTATAAATGTATTCATAATTTCCGAATCGTTGGAGCTGTAGGGATCAAATTCATAACATAGACACCATACCCAACATACAACATAACGGTAAGATAATTTAGGTCCTAAACACTTTCTGACAAAAGTTTCATTTGAGTTAAGCCCTTTTATAAACATACTCATAATTTCCGAACCATTGATTATATGGTCATCAAATTCATAATATAGACATCATACCCAATATCCAACATAATGGTAAGGGCATTTAGGTCCTAAACTCTTTCTAGCAAGGTCAATTATGTGTTTAAGCCCTTTTATAAACATAGTTGTCATAAACTCTCCAAGTACATACTCATCAAGGACATATTTACCAACATGAAATAATTTTAACCAAATTTTATTTGTGGCTTGGGTAGGTGCTAGACTTACTTAATGTAATTGAAATTTCGCATTATCGAGTTCAAGTCTCGGTCAGAACACCTAATATTATTTTATATCCGAATTGAACATAGATGTAGTGTTGATTTGTATTCCTGCTTATAGTAATTAATGTAATGTAATTTCTTTTTGAATTACCGAGATTGATTCCCAGGGGACTCACTTAACAGCTTTAAAAAAAAGATTCTGGGAAATGCAATCTTAAGCATTCACTTACGTTCGCTGTCTTTCACATTACCTGATCTGTGTCTACTGCACAACTAACATGTTATATGTTCGATGTCAACTATCGAAGGTCGAGAATAGTGGAGGGGAATACAGTTATATAATGTAATCGTGTAATTAACATAGTCGTCAAAATCCATAATCGCATAAACATGCAATAAATATTTACCAGGTATGCACGTAACACATGCATAATTAACGACTAAACATTCATCAAAGTAATATATCCCCTCAGCAAAACAGCCAAACTGCAACTGTCATATAACTTCTCATTTGTTTCAGAATTTGCAATTAGTATTATTCTTTATTATTATTAGTTGTGGAAGGTACTACACTTATAGGCTGTTCACGGTGAAGCGAGCACTTTTTTAAGCTGTTCTAAATTTTTTCTTTCATCCAATTTCTATCTTCCCGAGACTTTTTACTATAAATATTGCTATGTGACCAATAGACACAGTGTATACATTTCACTAGTCTCGAATGTTACACCTGAGGCTGCGATGAGACATATTTATAAGTGATTAATGCCTGTTTGGAGGGCCTTAAAAAGTGTTCACTTTACCGTGAATATCATATACACTATGCTAGCATTCAATATACACTCTTATCAAGTATGCACATTATATATATATATATATATATAGAGAGAGACATGCGTCCTTTCCCGAGGAACGACAGCTCAAAACTAAAACCGTACCGTAAATATATTGTCCATAGGATATTTTTCAGGAGAAAACAGTTCCTGCTTTATTCCTATAAGATCAACGTACCCTAACAGGAAAAGACAATCGCGTATGCCATTTAAACATCTACCAGCAGCCACAGACAGAATATTTCAATGAATAACTTTGATAAACCATTTCATCATGTAATAGCAAAAAACACACTCACACATCAAACCCAACAACAAACAAGACTACAAGGCCAACCACACATAAAGCTCTTTTATAACCATACTAACTCATAATTTCCCATATACCAAAGCTACAATCATCAAATTCATAACTTAGGCATCGTATGCGTCATCCAACAATGATAAAATCATTTAGACCTTAAGTACTTTCTAACAAGATGAATTATGCCTTAATCGCTTTTATAAGCATACTAACTCATAATTCCCCATATACCAAAGCTACAGTTATCAAATTCATAACACACACATCAACCCCAACAGCAAACGAGACTACAAGGTCAAACACACCTAAGACCCTTTAAGAAGCATACTATCTCATAAGTTTCCATATACCAAAGCTACAGGCACCAATTCATAACACACACACACACACACACACACAAACATCAAATATGTATTCTAATTGGCAAACCTGCTCGACCCAAGAATTGCTCCTAATAAGCCAAATTATCCCAGATCAACCCAAAATGAACAATTATACTCCAAAACACCACACACACTCACACAACTCATTTGCACATATCATACCAAGCAACCGCAAAACCCAATACAATCTAACTTTACAAGCAAAACTAAATACTTGACAACTATATCAACATACATACAACTGAAATGAACACAACATACAAAAATATTCACGATCATATTATGAAACCACTTCAAACTATATTTCAATTAACATAACACCCAACTTGCAAAACCCCTAACATGAAACTTTACAAGCAAAACTAAATATTTAACAACTAAAAAAAAAAAAACTATCATACAACACAAATGAACAAATCTGCTTCATCTATCTTCCAATACGCATTATCGCACATATTTATTCTAAAGTATAATTATGCACAAAAAGAAAAAAGCCTTACCAAGAGTCTGTTTTTCTTATTTACTATATAACATCATTTAAAATCAAATTAATATCCAAATAAAACACTCATCACACTCAACTTGTGCTATACCATACTACATGCAGCAATCGAAACATGTTTATTACATAATAAACTCCATAATCAAATAATGTCTGTTAAGATCTGCTCTTTTTAAGAGTTGATTCGATCCTTCTAGAATACATTGATCTTATCTGTGTAGCAACTATTTACACAGTCAAAATATTTTTATCTACTTCGAAAATCATAAAAAATCAAGCGTACATACTGATTTAGTCAATACTTCAACCTAAATGCACGCATGTACAGTAATGCTCCCATTTTCTTTGTTTCATGTCCCAACGAGGTAATTACATGTGTATGAATTACCATGTGCGATATTTCTTTAAACCCACTCATCTTAAAAAATAAATATGAAATAATTCTTTAAAATTAATGTTCTTTTCATCTATCATTAATTTAAAGCCATGCTAATTTAATATAGTGTATAAACACATACACTAAGTTCTCATTACGTAACAAACAACAACTTTACGTAATGCAAGTTAATGCATTACCTAACATATCCTATCATAACCAAAAACATTTAAATCTTTTTTATTTATTCTAGAAAGACTGTTTTGTGAATGGCTGACAAGTCCTCGCAAACTTCCGAAGAACACCATGTCTAATTCTTATCTATGCAGTGCAACATTTTGAGAAACTATAAAAAATTGCATCGCTCATGATAGGTTAGGCATAAAAATGGGAGAATTGAGCACACACGTTATCAATTATCAAGAGTAAAATATGTATATTTGCATAACAAAAATACATATTTAGAGAGAATATTGACATATAAGTAGTATATACATAGCGATTCAAGAACCGTACAAGGTAAGTAGATATTTATTTTAATTGCTTATCAAGTAAATTACCCAAAGTATTGGTGTAATGAATGTCCAAATGCAAATAGTAAGAATGTAACGAGATTAAACCGAATACCCATCGACAGATGAAAAACAGCAAACAAGAAAGGTATACAACTATAGGTTTGAGAACATACTCATTGCTTCATTTGCAAGTCAAACTCACTTTTTAGCACTAGTAGTTACATATTGAATAACTAAAATGTTCGATTTCACTCTACGTATACAACTTACCACAGCCAAAACTAACATCCGACTAACACATGCTTGATATTATGCATAACTTATACATAACAGCTTCAGGGCCGGATTTACTTTGTAGCCACCTGTAGGCCCATAAAAATGTGCCGCCTCTCTCCAGTAAAACTGTTTAATTTTTCCTACCTCATATTTATTTGTTATTTTAAGATCTACGGAGAGCATACAAGGTGCGACATTTTAATTTGAACTATGTCTGAAAGGTCAAGGTCAAGGTCAAAAATATGTGAAATGAAATCGGCACATCCCTACTACTATTGATAAAATATATGCAATTATTAATGATCGATTGAAGTCATAGTCATCAAATTTATGTCATATACATCGCCCCCGATGTTGATCATCAGAGTGGTTGAGTAAATGATAACTTAAGCCCTTTTATAAGCATAGTTAACCATTATTAATGATCCGTTGAATCTATTTTCCTCAAATTCATGTCAAATTCAACCAATAAAACGTTTTATTTTGCCCTGAGCATGAATCTGTCCAAAGGATTAAGTAGTCTTTTTTTTTTTAAAGTGAAACATCAACTTCAATTAATCTTAGAAGACTACTGAAAATCTCACTACTACCCCTACCTGCTTGGTCTTCTGTCCACATGTAGAAAACCGTTTTGTCTACATCTTTAACTATAATGTGGATGCCCAAGTTATAGAACCACATCTGACATAGATAAAAAGCTGTAGATGTACTTAGCCGAGGCAAAGGCATTGCTTGTTGGAGATCCATTGTCATATAAATAGTACTTCTTGAGTTTCTGGCTAGTTCCCTGTCTGCTTTCTGAGCCTCAAAAGCTACTTTATAATTTTCAGTGTGCTCCTCACTTGCAGTACCAGAGTCGCACGTTTTGCAAGTGTCACTTTTGGGATGTCCGAAGGACAAATTAAATTCATTGTTGAATATATGGCGATAAGTGCATATTTTAACTTTGAATTGGTCATGAACTTGTTCAGCATTACATTTCTCAATATACAGTTTATGCGTGAGAGGAAATGACAGGAGAGGCGGAAGATATTTTTTTATGAATATTGCAATTTCTTGAACAGTGAGATTCTTCAGCAGGGAAACTAGTTATATGCTGTATAATACAATGTGCAACATTTTGAGGTGTTTTGTTGGGTCTGGTGTTATGCCTCCCTCTTCTATCTGGCAGAGGAGCTGGTAAACTTGACTTTATTAACTTTTGGATTTAGTCAACTTTTTTCATACTAATGTTGTATGGTGTAACAAATGCTCGTTTACACACAACCATTTCTTTACCACTGCATGTTATACTGTATAGGTATGAGGCTGTCTTGTCTTTTACAGCTCCACTCCTTTTCCTTTTTACAGGTCTTATTTTGATACCTTTATAAAGTAGGGTATTTTTTTAGCATTTACGTCAAGTTTGTGAAAGGATGAGAATATTACTTCTATTTGTTCAATTGTACATTTCTTAGAACACAGTAGGCGGCAATTATTAGGGCATAAGCTACCTAAGACCACAGTCTTTGCAGGTTTGACCTCACCTTTGTAATTTGTGTAGGTCTCTCCTCTTGCTCTGCAAATGGTTGATTTATGTGTCTTCCATTCATCTGGTTTTCTTTGCCGTTCACTAGTTATTTTTAATTTTTGGTGAAATTTTTCTCTTTTTAGCCTGAACTGTTTGCAATCTGTGCCCATCTTCAGTTTCAATTACACTACTTACATGATTCATCTGATTTTCCATTATTTTGTCATCCTTCATAAATTCCATTCCATGTTGCTCTTCTACCCCATCCTCAACACAATTAACATCCATAACTTTAATAGCACTCTCCGCTTCCATTAACATAGTTTTTGCCTTTCTTTTCTTGGTTTCTTGATTAGTTTTCTCTTCACAAGGACATCTTCTGAATCAGTGTCATCTGGGGCCTATTCCACAAAGGTACAAGTATACAAGCTACAACTGTACAAGTACAAGTCCTTTTTAATACAAGTTACAGGCGTTCCTCAGAGAATAATTACAATTATATGAAGCAAAGTACAAGTGTACAAGTTGGCAGTATTTATCATTATATTTGTTGTCACAACCTAAACATTGTTTACTTCACATAAGCAGGTTTTTTTTTGTTGTGATAGAGTGGTGTTTTTTTTTTTTAATACTGGTATGTCCTCGAAGACTCTAAGTAAGATGTCCATTCTTAATGATATAAAAGACAAAACAAAGTAGTGTTTGATGCTTTCTCTGACAAGTATACAAAACAAGATAAACTGAAAGCGTGACAGGAAATCCATGAAAGGGCAAATGGGTTATGTTTAATTCCTCCAGGCAAGGATGTCACATATACAAGGGGCACGTTCTGGCAAAATGTGAAGAAAAACACTACTGTAAGTTTGAAAAATGCAATTTTAATTATTGTAATCAAATTTTAGTACAATTTTTATGAGAACACTTTGGTAGTAAATGAGACGAAAACATTTGTTTGCAAAAGAAAATGAAATCACGTATATAAAAATGTAATGTATAATATAGAAGGGTTCTTATGTCATTGTAAAGAAGCATTTTAAACTCAATTTGCAAACACTATAATTAATCTCACAAAACAAATGTCAATCATAGCACCAAGTAAAAACAACTAACCTCAAATACAGTAGGTAATAAGAGTTGCTTGAAAGTCATTTCGAATTTGAGACATGTAGTTAAATCTAATAACATAGTTTAATTAATAACATTTTTTTACACGATCCTGCTTAATATGACATTAACATTATCAGCAAAACGTAGGCATGTGCAGTTACAATACAAATCACAGGGAAATGTTACTGTTGGTTGCAGAAAAAAAATTGACAATCGGAAGAAGATAGGAAACGCAGGAGGGGCAGACAGCAAACTAACAGATGTGGACAACGTTGTATTGGATATTATTGGTCGAGAATCGTATGCAGTTGTTGGTTTGAACTGTTCTGACACTTGGCAAGACGAATCTGCATGTGACCAAAGTAGACAGGTAATTGGTAATGATGACTCTCCTGCTTCACAATTGGGAAAACAGCACAATACCGGCCGTTCAATGTGCTACAGAGATGTACAATCATAATTCATCAAGAAGTGATTAAATGAACCATGCAGCAAATAACAAAGATGATGAGAGATTGCTGGGGTCTAAAAAGTTAAAACTCCAGGTTGAACTTCTCGAAAAGGAAACTTACCTTAAATGTTTGCAAATATTCAAACTGGAGAGCGGGCTGGGAATCCCTGCTTCCCATTTTACTAAGGACTTTCCAATTGAATCATAGACCAGTTATGTATCGCATGAAGAATGTGTAAATGAAAATGGTGTAGTAAATGAACAAATTATACAAACAATTTTAATCAGTAACAGTAAATGATGTTTCATCAACCATTCATTATCATATGTGTATGACATTGTAATAACACATATGGTTGAACATTAAATATATTTGTAAATATCCTGTCTCTCACAAGTACGGTTCATTCACACTTCATACTAAGAGAAGTAGGTCCCTTTTTAGCATCTACCTAAAATGATTTATTAAATTTTCGAGTCTTTGTTGAGCTACAGGATGTGGATGTATTTCAGTATTATCTATTTCAGCTACTGTCACTTCTTTTCCATCTGTTTCTATTTACAATGGCTGTAAGTTGTCCTCGTTTCGAGCAATGTTGCACAATGCAGTACAGCATTTGAACACTTGAGCTGCAAACATTGGTGTTGCCTGCTAATGATTTAGGCATGGGAACTTCTCTTTCAGAATACCAAAAGAATTTTCTACTAACCGCCTTGTAGATTTGTGGACCCTGCTAAATCTGTTCACTGCGGGATCCTGAAAGCCAGCCATAGCTGGGGGGATCAGCCACTGTTTCATGGGATAACCAGAGTCATCCAATTTGACGGCACCAGGAATTGGTCTCCAGCCATCATCCATGCACTGACTTAGTGTGCTGTTTCTAAACATTCTAGCATCACTTACTCTTCCTGACCACCTAGCACTTACATAATAGAAGGAACAATCCGGACCACAAACAACCATACAGTTGTTAGTATGGGAAAAAGTGAGCTTTAATTTGTAAACAACGAACATTATTGTTAGCCTGGGGAAGGGCCCTACCTGACGAGTTGAAAAAACTCGTGACCAACTCGCTAGCTGCTAACGTATCATCGTACCCTGTCTAAAAATAGTTTTTTTAAATCTGAAAATATATTTTTTCTTGTTATCTTCGCTCAGCTTTAGATCATGGTCACTCTAAAAGAAGACAATCGACTCCTCTCACACCGATCCCTCACAAGACTGACCCATAAATGACCACTATATGACACCTAAAGGAACCCTAATGACTCCTCAATGACCCCTCCTCCTACTTGACCTCTAAATGACCCACAAATGACCCTAAGTGGCCCCTCCTCCCACTTGATACTTAATGAGCCCTAATGACCCTTAAAATGCCCCTCACCCTACTTGACCACTAAATAATCCCATAAATGACCTATAATAACCCCCAATGACTCCAAAATGACTCCAAATAACATAAAAAACCTCCTTCAAAATTACGACAAAATGACTCCTACAGGCTGACTTCTACAGACTGACTCCTACAGAATGACTGCTACAGACTGGTCCCTGATTGCATTGCTGATTCATGGAAAGATTGAAAGATTGATGGTCATGAAGAGCACGAAAGTTAAGAATGTGTATTACTCTCGTACATTCAAAGTCTCCAGGGCCTGGCAGAATTGGAATTTAAATTAATGCCAATTAGCCTATAAAAGTGTTGGTAGATGCTGGTCCATACCATGATTATAACATACTCGTGCATGTAGTCGCTATTACTATGATGGGCTTGGATTAATCATATATACAAACACTAAAATAATGCCAAATAACCTACTTATACCTAAAATAAATAAATAAATAAATAAAACAGACGAGACAGAGAATAATGCGACTTCGAGAGAGGGACTGGAAATGTAGTTGAGAGACTTTAGCATTTTTCCGCAATACCCTATGTATAATTTCGACACAATATAAAAAATAAATAGTTTATAGTTAAAAATAAAAGTTAAAATCGAATAATAAATACACATTTACGATTTGGTATAACCTATTCCTATAAAACCAATGTGGCTACCAGAAATAAATATATGATTGAAGAATTAGTGGGCATAACTGCCAAGCACCTTCGGGTACATTCGGCAAACCCGATTCAACAGCTTCTGAGCACCCTCCTGAGTCGATCCGAAGATTGCCGAGCTAGTCCTAGTTGGCCCACAGTAGGTGACCCAGCCGTAGCCGTCCACCCGCTTAGCAGCTGAGCGGCTGCTAAGCGGGTGGGGCAAAGCTGGGGCAAAGTTAAAATACTTTACCCCAGCTTAAAACTTTATATACTAGTCACATGCTAATGTTGTCTCGGGCCACCAGCCCTTGTGTTGGGCTGACTATGTCTCTTTATATTACTATATGATGTATTTTACATTCACCAACGACTATGGTCATCATGCTTGCAGCACTTTTTTTTATATATCTTGATTTTTTCGGATATAGTTGGTTGTTGCATGTTACCCATGCTAACTTTTATTCATGCATATATCTTCACACACACATACATACTTATATATATCCAAGTTGGTCGACATCTGTAGTAGCAGACGATGAGGATGGCAGTGGACGATTGCCGAGTGCGTGCAGGCTGATACATATGTGTGCTATTTCAGGCTCTACAATCCTACATACATCGGTAACATTGCGCTGCACTTGTCCTTATCTCCTTGATTGCAGTCGGAAGTGATGCCTGTGATATGAATTTCACATTTTTTGCTTTAGGAGATAGGATATTGCAGAGCTCTATGATTATAGGAAGACTTGAGACATAATAGACCTCACTGCCCTGTTCGATGTTGCGAGCGATGTCTGTGATATGAATTTGATGACCATAGCTTTGGTGGATGGGAAATGCCAGGCAACTATGCTTATAAGAGGGCTTGAAGTATACTTGACCCTACCACTTTGTACATAATCAGAGGTGATGTCTATGATATGAATTTGGTGACTATAGCTTTGGTGGTTGGAAAATGGCAGCCAAGTACGTTTATAAGAGGGCTTAAGGCATAATTCACCCTGCGGCTCTTTTCGTTGTCGGAAGTGATGTCTATGATATGAATGTGGTGGTTGTATATTAAAGAATTCAGAAATGGTGGCCAACTATGCTTATAAGAGAGCCGAGGGCATGGTTGGACATGCGACCCCGTTCGTCGTCGGTGATGATGCCTATTGTTATGAAATTGACTTATGGTCAATTACATACAAGAAAGGTGCTCATGGCGTAGTAGCTGAATGATGAGTTCAGCTTAGACAGAGCATGGCACTAAATTATGGGGCTTATTGAAAATGATGATCATAAAATATCGAATTATGTAATTATGAATCAGGGGAGCTTATAAGGACTATCATTGTGTTAATCTAATCAGTTATGGTTAATTACCACATGCCACTACTATTGTAATCTAATTGGAAAGTCCTCACCTTATTTCTGATGCCAGAGGCTGTTTCCGATCAGGAAAAATGCCGCGCCCAGTGTGATTCTGGCCTATATTGGGCATGTTGTTTAATATATTCGGCCCTGATTACTGGTCTGGTAGAGGGGGTTTCTGCAACTTGCTTCACGAGGTGATTACTGAAATCCCGCTCATACCCTGGTCCAATGTTTGAAGGTGCGATCAGGAAAGCTGTCCACCTAAGGCCTGAGCACTTCATAACACTTTGTTATCAATATGGTGGCTGTATCTTAAACAGTTCGGAAATGACAGCCAACTATGCTTATAAGAGGGCTTAAGATATAATTGACCTTGTGGTCCTTTTTGTCATTGGGGATGATGCATATGATATTAATTTGGTAGCTATAGCTTCAACAGTTCGGAAATTAAGAGTAACTATGCTTATAAGAGGACTTAAGGCATACTTACCCCTGCGATCCTTTTCGTCGTCGGGGGTGATGCCTATGTTATAAATTTGTTTGCTGTATCTTAAAAAGTATGGTAATGACAGCCTATTGTGATTATAAGACAGATCAAGGCATAATTAACCACACCACCCTGATCGACAATGGAGGCGATGTCTATATGAATTTGATGACTATAGCTTCAATTGACTGTTAATAATTCCTAACTATGCTTATAAGAGGGCTTAAGGCGAACTTGACCCTGTGATTATTTTCGTCGTCGGAAGTGATGCCTGTATTATGCATTTTATGGCTGTATATTAAAAGGTACAGTAAAGACAGCCTGCTATGCTTATAACAAGACTTAAGGCTTAACTGACCCTACCACGTTTATTTTCATCGGAGGCGGGGGGGGGGGGGGGGGCAAAAAACAATCAGTATGTAGGTACTTAAAAATAATTTCTGAGAATTCAAATTGTCGCCACTGTTTCATGTTAGAAACCCCACAGTGTTTGTTTGTATTAGTTTGTGGTTAAATTAGTGGTTCTTTTGGTTTTTTGTTTCATTATTGCTGTACTTTAAACACTATTTTATTCAAAGTAAATTTCCTTATTGTGACTTATGTGGAGTTATTGAAAACGGCCAATAGTGTATTTGGTGTGAGGGTATACCAGCTATGAACAGATAACATCTAGGAACTTTTGAGTTAAGTTCTCATTTTCGCACTTATGCTATCAAGTGATTTAAGGTACCATATAAAATCCTTTTATCTTGCATCTAAACATTGATGTATTTCCAATTGCATGCTCATAAGCATTATATTCAAAACAAAAGTTCAAAATTAAATTTAATTAATTTTGGAAGAAGGAGGTATGTACAATAAATTAATCCTAATTTGTCACAATTAGTAAAGTTGTGAGAAAAAAAAACTCATTTTTGTATGTGGTAGGTTCAAAGTAATTTTTGCTGGTTGTATGTATGCAGAGCACAATTTTGATGCCGTAAATCTATTATAGTGTTTTTTTGTAATAATTACTCTGTAATAAATTGTTTTTGTTTTGGGGACTAATGCCCCTTAAAAAAAACAAAATACACCCTTACTCCCAATGAAACAATTATAAATTGTTAGCAAAAAAAATTTTTATTCTTCATATATATATTTTACTGGTTAGTTTAGAGCTTTTACAATACTGTAACTTACTATGAGAAATTTATTTGCAAATATATATATATATATATATATACACACACACACACATAGTATAACAATATAAAACATACATTATTAATACATGTTGTCCATTTATTCATTTATCCACTAGCCACAGCAACAAAAACGTGTTCACACACTGCAGTCATTGTGTACATACTCCTCCTTATATCTATCTCCCCTCTTATCCAACAAGCTTCGAAGTCACAATGATTTTACTAATTTACAATGATGTTATCCACTGGCCACCCAAGAATGTTCTCATAAAACTCCTTGTGTTCACTAGGAACATATTTCATAGCTTTTTGTAAATCTGTAATATTTGATGCTTTGATGGGAACGTTACCTCCTTTATATGCAAGTCTGTCTAGATGAACGATGAGCCCATTTCCAAGAAGCATAAAAAAATGTAAGTATGTAGAATCAGGCCGTTAATTGTTGAATATGCTATGTCATGACTGTACACAAAATGATAGAGACTACTAATTCCAAATGTTACCCTTTCATTTCTTGGTTTTTGTTTGCTTTCTTCTGAAATTGCATTCTTTTCATAGTATGTTTGCCACCACTGCTTGAAGTCTAATAATTCCGACCCTTTAACTTCTTTAACAATGAATTTTCCTTGGATGCTTCTTTTAATAATGTGCTCAGTTGCTGAAATATCTATCATGTTTTCGCAATCTTTTCGAAGTAATTCCGTATTCTCAGTTACAGGGCAAAAAGTTATGGCCTCTGGCAGAGAAGAAGTGCTGGATTTTTTTAAAAATCTGCCAGAATCAGTTAGTGAAAGAAGATACCTAATAAGTGCCTCGTTTTTATTCTGTGCAGCACAGTTGTTAGAAAATATACGAAGTTCAGTGGTTTGTGCTGGGACCTGCTTAACATAGTCATGTAGAAATGAACAGACTTCACCAGGGCTTTTTCGACCTTCATGGAGCTAAGGAGCTGGTTCTAGCCTTAATATCCATGATGCAAAATACATCGACAGTTAACTGGCAGCGGTAAAACAATTCCTGAACTGGTTCTTTAAGTAAAATAATATTTAGCATGAAATTAAACGATAAAGAGATCACATTGCCTTCTTTCTTAGCCTTTTGTGATTGTTCAAATTGTAATGCTGAATAAAATTTCCAATTCCTGTCGGTATGAACCACTAACTCTGCCACTGCTGTACGTCTAGCCACCTCATCTAGATGGGGTGATTTGATTTTCAACTTACGCTCCTCACAAGTGCAGCAAGTGTCAACCTGGGGCATACCAAATCTACAGTTGAAATTCTCTCAGTAAGATGTATAATAATGTAATAAATGGTTTAAAAAAAATACAATAAAAGGTATAATTTATGCATTGTTTTTAAATCTAAGTCAGCACTCAAGTAATACATATTTTTCCCACAATAATGTGACTCTTTCAATGGGAATGACTCAATATGATCCCTCACTTTGAGTTTAGTAGTACGAGGAAGGTTATAGCTAACAAACTTGCCCCTTTTGTCTTGTGGCGTTTTCCCTTCTTGTTTAAGCTTCGTAATTCTTCTCACACTATTGGTCATTACACTAAAACCAGAAACGAAAGCTTTTAAACATACATTGACCTGTGAACTGCCTACCAGAAAATTTTATTTAAAACTGGCTGTGGTTACCCTTGGCGATTCCTTCCTTGCACGCCTTACCTTAATATCGCGTATATATATAAGTCCCTGGATAAAATTGTTCTGCTCATTCTTAGTGGGAATATCATGGAACTCTGTGAAGATATCTATGCAGTTGTCTTCCCCAAGCTTTTCCAAACATTTCTTCTTGCATCTGAAAACACACCAAAATGCTTTAAAATCCACTAAATGTATGAATACGGTACATAAACACCACCAAATACATGCATAAGTAAAGACTGCACACAAGTTTAAAAACACGTTCATGTTATAACATAAAATGTATATAAACATTATTGAACAGCTTATTTCATGACAAAAAGGAATTTCCTATTGTGTAAATACTACATTAGTTACCCGCACGCCAACCCAGGTGTTTTGGCTGGAACGTGTTTTCCTTTGTGTCTCGTGTGTACTTCACCTTTTACTTTGGCGATTTTAATCTTATTTCTCATATATTCAGTAGAATTATATTTCTGTTTGCTTACTAGTACTTCTTCTGTCACACCTAAATCGGTCTCACTTCCACTCATGTTCATATTAGAATAATACATAAAATAACACACGAATAATCACTACAATACTAAGTTTCAACTGAAAAACAACCATAGAATAATAAACAAGAAGCTGCAACAATAGACAAATCTATTATGATGGAAATAGCTGAACCCCATACTAGCACTCTATCAGTGTTTTGCTAAAAAAAAGGTATCAGTCCTGGACTGATGCCATTTTAACAACTAACATAATTTTCATCCAACTCCCATATGCTGAAGGATGCAGCGGAATGATGACGTTTTAACTCCAACTGATAGCTCTACAACTGTATTATTCGAAACGTTTATAACATGGAAATGACCAAAATAGTGACTGATGCCCTTTTAACAAATTAGTATTCAAATTGTTAGTAAAATTTTATGGGCATAGATTTAAACATTGTTTCAGCCTTCATAAACATTTTACTACTCACAGAAGAAGTACTGCGTAGAAATAATTTAGACAAAAAGATAACAAAAAAGCTCCACAATGAAAACTTTAAGGTCAAATATCTCAAAACTTAATTTGTGTTACATACCTCCTTCATCCACTTATCCCTTCATTTATAAAGGTATCTATTACAAATAAAAATCAAAACAAACCACGACTACTATGTTAAGGACCAAAGATCATTTGTGCATGAACATCAAAACAGAAGTAAAACGACTTTCCAAAGTTATAACCAAGAACCCAAATTGAAATAAAATTATTAAATCATTACCAAAACACCAAAAAGAAGGACTCGTATCCGAACAAATAAAAAGACGGGCACACCTAACCCCAAAATGACAACAACCAACTGAACCATGCCTATGATCGATCAGCACAAATAACAAAAATAATCCTAACCAAAACAACTTAATTAAAAAATCCTGAATCCAATGAAAAAATACTAAAATAACCTAATGCATCATAATAAAAAATAAAGAGCTTCCCAGAAAAATCAAGAGGATCCTAATAAAAAATGAACTCGCAAAAATTGCTTCGCAACAATATTACATGGAGAAATGATGAACAGTATTTATATTTGAATGAGAGTATATTAAGGTACATTTTAAATGGGTTTTCTTAGTAATGTGTAATTGAATTTTATAAACATTGGAGAAACATTTTTTTTTAAGCTCATGCAAAGTGTGCTCATAAATCAGCTGATAGCTGATAGTAACGTTAAAAAATTGATACCTAGTCATAGGATTGATGACTAAGAGTAATACTTTTAAGTATTTGTCAACTATGCTGTAGGATTGTGCCTTATTAGAGATGAATTTTACTCCACCCTATTCAGTGCTGGTGTTTGATAAAGGGCTAAAATATTCATAAGGTATTCTATCTGCTAGATTGTCCATGTTTTTAATTCATTTGAAGTGTACAAGTGTTAATTAATGTTGTGAATCTAGTTTGCAGAGAGGCACTTTTAATGTTAATTTTTTTTTAATTATGGCGCTGATTAATAATTTTTAAAATAATGTTTGGAGTACCTGATATTTATGACCTTATTGGATCAAAGGGTTGTTAATAAACATAGTCAAGTGAGATAATTGTGTATATTATGGGTAGATTGTACTCAAACCCAGTACAACCAACATAAATTTTTCCAGTTCTTGGCAATGGAACCAACATCAGCAGTATACCAACCAAGTCATTGCGGTCTTCAGAAAATAAGTAGCCATACAACACGACTTACTTCTAATGCCTGGTGGTAGGGTCTCAAGGTTGTGACAGTGCATTTGGAGGGGCGGAGAGGTTATAGGTTAGGAATTTATGTTTTTACCCAGGCACCAGGTACTATCCAAGAACTGGTGCCGTGATTTCTGGTAGAGCTGACTCTGTTAATCTCCAGGTCGTTGGGCTGTTCACCCAGACCAGAATCCTCTTGTTGGTGGTTGTTATCCCCTCAAATAATTATATTAACCATTATTCCATGCAAACACCTGTGGAGAGGGGCAGGCATCTCTGGTGGCTAAATAAACGGTTCTGGTTACATTAAAAGTGTATTGAAATTAATGATTAGCACAAAGTTGTAGGCCACTGGAGTGGGCACAAACATAGCCTTGCTCCTGCGAATTCTCAGATGCTACTAACATGGCCGGCTTGGTGCCTTACAGGCCTGGTGGGGGTGAGTACGTCAAGTGGGCACTATTTCTTTAGACCCTTGCAAAACATAATGATTACACACAAACCCTTGCTGAGTGAATTAAACTGGAATATAAAAGTGTATGATTGTATTAAATGGCACTCACTGAAAAAACATAACATGGTAATGTGATGACGTGAAGGTGATACAAGTGGGGTGAAATCAAAACACTGCAATAATTACTTTCAACAACACTTTGAATATTAGGCTTTATTACAGGGTGTCTTATAAAGCCATTTGGCATTTAATGGTTCGTATGGCATCTGGCATTACACCCTTTTTACCTGCAGGACTATTTGTAGATTTTGGTGTTGCTCACCCTGCCCTGGAGGTGCATGAGTGTTCGCCGCTCTTACTCTTCGAACTGTTGTAACTCAACACAGAGTGCATGGGCGAATCACTACCAAATGCACATTAAGTGATATTCTAACTGTGCTGACTCGGTGCTTGGCCAGGCAAATGGTCTGGGAGGCAAAGGACGCTAGCCCATGTCACTTCGCAGAAGTTTCACTGTTCATGATGATGTGTTGTGAAACTGGGCATCAGGGAAGGTTAATTTGGTTAGGATAGGCAGCTGTGAGGTTCATGTTTACCAGGTGGGTGCCAGTCCTCGCTCAGTCGAGAAAACGATGATGTGGGGTCGTGGGCAGTTCGCCCTGAAGTTGTCCCCTGATGCTCCAACATCCATTGCTGCTGATGTCCATTATACCATAATCCAAGGGCCTTGTATAGTAGAGGATATCGGAGTTCCCTCTATATGCTCACCTAACTATGGCGGGAACAGTTGAGGCCATTTTCACATCAAGACTTTGTTACGTTAACTTGTGAACATGGGTAACATGGCTGAGAAGTGGCCAAAATAAATAAAACAACATATTTCCATTATGATCACCTTTTATCTGTCGTATTCCCTCATATGATGGAAAAACATGGTTAAGCTCCACTATAGCACGGAGTACTCTTACACAGTACAAAAGGTGTGAACACCTACACAATGATTATTTGTACATTACTTCCCAGTCATGAAATAACGACCTGGGTTATCGAGCAGCACACTGCCCGAATGAAAAATACTTTCAAAAAATGTTCCAGAATTACATTATGACTATTGATAAAGTAAATTATCAGTCTCGGACATAAAGGTCCAGGGAGGACTCTAACCGTATGGCCGCACGACGGCGAGGCGATGACATGACTGACTGGACATGGTGCGCAGCCTTCTCAGTGGCTGGCCATTCCTGCCTCGGGATGAAAGTCCCATTTATTAAACTTTTCTAATTTATCTAGTGAAGTGACTGGTGGCTGATACATGTTAATTATATATAACAATACTTGAAAACTTAGACTGAACCCTGAAATTAGTTTAGAGAGAAATAAACATATTAAATTGAATGACTTATGCTGTATGACATATCACATAATGTAACTTAATGTGTATCATTTCTCATGTTTTGGCACACGTTTAATATGTTACCACTTGCTTCCCCTCTTAAAGCTGTTATCACTACATACTGCTTTCCATGACTTACGACAACACCAAGGAGGCGTACAGAAGATCATCAGTGCACAACCAGAGGCATGGGACACCGTCGCGATGCCCCAGGATGCGGGAAAGTCAACACATGTAGTCAGGGCAAGAAAGTGCGCTAAAGCTACAGAGATGCTGCCATTGTGGCCACCACAAGGGAGGACGAAGAAGGACAGCAGATAGCTGCCATCTTGGTGCAATGTGACGTCAGCCAGCTGCGCCACCCCGGTGCCGAGCAGGACAAAAGGGCTGTAACACCTCGCCCTCCACCCATGCCGCACGTGACGAAGGAGGACAAGGTGGAGAAGGACATTGGGAAGGCGGAAAAAGAAACTTATCTCCCTTCCGCACTCCCCACTCATTGTGCCGCCGATCAGCTGTGAAACACGCCGAGTTTTGACCCTGGCCTCATGCCGTGCCATGCAGGTCTGCCACACTGTGATGTTACCCATGCTGTGCCGAGCGTCGCTGGCTCCTGACTGAAATCCCGCATGCGTGCATTCGTGTCTACATTTCTGCGACCACTTGGACTTGTTTATCAACATGGCTGGGCGGATACTGAGTGACGCAACGGCATTACTATGTCCGCACTGTCTTCGCCCACTGCCGCAGGACATAATCACCAAATACGAGTGGGGCACAACCTACTGCAAGTGCGAATGTAAGTCCAACCCGACAAGCAACCACGTCAGTCACAATTGCGAAAGTGAAATTGGGCAGAACAACGAGTCAGAACTTTCGGGACCAAAATTTAACATTTATGTTTCAGACAATCAAGCAGCAAATTGGTTCTACGACCTACTTTGCCCATGTCAGCACACCAAGCTTCTGAAATGAAAACAGTACAGTAACTGTTACCATACAGAATGCCTCGATGGGAACCAACTCCAAACAATCAACAGACTAGTGTTTACATGTAAACAATGCCATATGCAACCAATGCCACCCAGAAATGTGACGTATAATTGGGACTCGTTTTTCGGCGAATTACAATGGATAAACACGTGCGACCAGACAAGGTGCACAGAGAATTCGGAGAGAAAATTACATCACTGTCACAAATGTAACCAGTGGACACACAATCAGTGGAGAACCGAGGAAGAACAATGGATGACAGGAAAGGAAAAATATATGCGTTAAAACTGCACGATCCAGGATAAAGAAAAACCTGTTGCTGTACCCGACGTTCAGAACATGTCCGTGTTACTGCCCAGTATGACTCTGCCCGAGTCACAGCCAATGCCAGCAACTAACCTTCCTTTTACCTTCCTGCCTCCGATATCAATTGCACCTTATGTTCCGCAAATGCAACCAAATTATCCTACACCTATGTTCATGCCAAATTTTCCCGCAGTCTTACACAGCATACCGAATCTGTATCCTACACTAACTCCATTTTCGAACATTCAGCCAACAGTCAACAGTGCAATGTTAACCACACTCAGTATAAACAACAGGACTGATTCTCTATTTCACCCAACTCCGACCAGATTCCAAAACTCCCGACCTTTGGAGGCCAGTTAAACGAAGATCCATCAACTTTTGTCCAGTTCTGTAGGATGCATTTGCAACTGTATAATGTCTCGGAAGATGAGTGGCTCGGATGCATTGGTAAATAACTGGAAGGGGGAGCAAGGCAGTGGTGATGAAGTCGACAGCACCTAGACCTCAGGCCATTAACCACGCCGATGCAGCAGAGATGTCAAGAATGCAAACACAATATCAAATTGGAGTACCTGAGTCGACGAACCAGTACCATCTGCGTGTCATGTGCCAAGTGCAAGGGCGTACAGAAGGTGTATTTAGGGTTATGGCAGTTGTTAGGGAGTGTGCAGTGTATGTTTATTTTTGAATGTGTATGTTATCATCCTAAAATGCCACAAATGTTAGTGTGTAAATGTCAAATGTTCTTATGCCACAAGTGTTAGTGTTCCGTATCGTACACCAGTGTGCACAAATGTGTAAAGTTAGGTTACCATGCAACCAGGTATGTACTTATACGAATACCAGTGTCCATATGTCAGGCCGTATGCCACATGCTTTTGTTTATATTTAGTGTTTACATTTTGGTTCAATGTTTACGTAGTGCAATATGTTATGTCAGTGTTATATTTTCCCACGTTACCCATGTCACATAAGTATGAGACAAATGGTCTCTTTGTATTTTATTATTACCGTTTTAGTGTCTTTGAATGTAATCCTGTATGTCTGTAAAAGTTGTTAACATCTCGTGCGCTAGAGGTGCCATTTTGTGCATTTACTTAAATGGCCACAGACGAGGCTTTTGTGACATGTAGACGTCTCTATAATATTTATAATTATTATTAACATATATTTTATGCATTGCAAATTATTCTTTTATATTTAATATTTTTAAAGTGTGTTCGACCAGTACTGGCATTATTGAAATACTGGACTTTCCTACCATGTCCCAAAACGAAGCATAATAGTGGACCGGTGCATATGGCCACATTGTAAATATCCACTATAAAATTGTAAAAGTATTTTTGAACTGTTTTTATACCAAGTAAGATGAACTCACATGTTTTGCCACAAACACAAATCTTGTGGACATAATAAACTTGATTGGGGACAGACCCTATAAAGATATTATTGTTTATTTGTACGTGTCAATATTGAGGTTAGGTTGGTATAGCAATGCGGTCTGGTCGAAAGTGTGTATTTAGTTTCATATTTTTAAGTTGTGCTTTTACATTTTGTTGTTAAGAATTTATTCATATGTACATCTCATCGGCATTGTAGAACCCTTTTCGTTTCATTCATTTTATTTCACCTTATGTAAAATTATATCATGTGATGTTTTGGCAGCAGCCTCCACGCCAAACGAGAAGGTAGTAGCAGCTTAGAACCTGTGAGACTACCACCACTCTGTGGTGCTCCAGGCACTTCATCTTTGTTCATTAACCATAATGTAATGCTGCCTAATTCACATTAATATACCAGGACCTTTTGTTTATTGCTCGCCTGGAGTACTCAGTCTCTCACCTTCTTTTCGTCTTTTACACGACCAAGGTGTAATGTACCACTTAAGTTCATAGGCCCTACTGCCATATTCATCTGTGTAAGAGCCCGCCTGGCTAGAACCTCAAAGTCGAACACAGCAAACTTACATGTCACAAGTTGGCGTTCCAAACTGCTTTATTTTCGCTTAGTTACGTGACATGATCCTGACGTCCATGTATCCCTTGTGCCCGTTTGTTCTATCGCAGACGCATCAACCACACAGCAACACTCGACGATCGACATTAGGTCATGGTCTCGATCAGTGCAGGTCGACAAGAACGGCATTACACTTTGCCGAATCCGGAGTGCGAGATGATGCTGAGTGGTTTCAAAAGACAGGGAATCAAAATCCTGCAGGAAGTGTGAAGTGACGAGCAGTTACCTAACACGATTAATTAATTGGAGCATTTTAAGGAAAATTCACGATGGTTACACCATAACTCACTAGGAAAACTGCCCGCTCCAGCGTAGAGAGTCGATAACCTTCCATAGAAAACAGGGTGTAGCTCCGCCCTTAGTTACAAAATCCGTGTATCGTCATATCCATACACATCCCTGAAATTAATTAGATAACGACATACGCCGATTCTAAAATGTTAATTATAAGAGTGTACATGTAGTCATCTACCGAGAATCAGCCACCTCAGGCATCATTTCATATAATATTACACTTCAAGTGCAGTGACATTTTCATGATGTCACATTCTTAGCCATATCTGGGGCTGCGGCATTCACGAGTATGTCACCAATGTGTTTTAGTTTAACAATCTTAATTATGTACATAATCAATTTCACTTATCATGTTATTTATTAAGTTCAGTTTTTTTCATGTTTTCATTTTGGCGCCGGATTCGCTGGACGTGCGGCGAAACCGACGCTATGTCGTTAGTAAGACTTCAGCACTCCAAACAACCAGCAGGGTAGACGGTAAGCTCAGTGTACCCCCCTCGGCAATTCAATATAGGCTGCATTTTTCTTCATATCTATAGCTAACGTATTTAAAGAACCTTTTAGTACTTTTATTTAGCTGAGGGGACGTCTCCCTGCACCCTAACATATCAGGACTTCATGAATGTGATGCGTTTCATGTAATTACAATCTAACGCCCACACCTTATTTTCCAGCAATAGCGACCACCGGCAGGTCCAGATGGCCGGGTCCACTTAACTGAGTTATTTATTAACAAGTGCAGTTATATTCCATTGTACCTTTATGGTAATAAAACAGTCATACCATAATTAGACATGTTTTATTGTATTTAACTCTCCTGAGTTCATCGGGTACTGCGGCCTAATAGCACACTTCAAATCTATAAGTGTACTTCAGTGTGTTTTGCATTTATGGGGCCTGCTCCCCTTAAGCAGGGCAACTTCAGTGGTAATATAGGCGTGTGAAGTGGCCGACAGCTTCGCCAACAGGCAATATTTTACCTTTACATAATATAACGGACATATTTCACTCATGTCACCTTCATATTGACAGCATATACAGAGTCACCATAGGCAGTCGGCCGTATGACCCACATCAACAATCATTCTCTTTACTGAAAGTGGCACTGTGCACATTATCAGTTCCTGTTCCCCACCTACTCTCAGGCAGGACATGAACACACCACCAGCACCTCCGGAGGTGTAGCACGCCATACGTTTTCTTGGGTTGTTTACTTTATTTGAATGGAAAATAAGGAAACAGCATTTAAAAATGTTTTTGGCAAAAGGATGGTGGGGGGTGGGGGCTTTGGAATATCATATTTCGTGAGAGAGCATTATTTTGATGTTTTAATGGAGCAGTGGAAAATTTCGCTCGTATGGAAATAATATTCAAATTATTGAAACTTCGAAAATTTTAACTTCAATGAAAAAACAAAACTTGATACATATGTTGTTCGTATTCATAGATCTACTGCAAAACACACACACACACACACACTTTGGCCGAAGTTAACCTTACTCTCTTGGAATTCACAATATAGGAAAAGAAACAAATATTATTTACACACTACAAAAGTGTTGAAATTGCTACTGTTGAAGTCCATGTACATTTAAATAATTATAGTAACATTTTACAAATACATTTTTTACAACACATGCAAACTTACTGTTAGTTAATTTCGCAACCTCTTAAAAATGTGTTTTCCTATGCAAATCCTTACAAGTTTGCTTCACCAAAACACGTTTTTTTCGTCATTGGCTTTACATAATTAAGTTGCAGAATTATTCAGTACAATCAAAACTGTGAACATTACCTAGTACTAAAAAACTTGCCCTTGGTCGCCTCCGATACTAACCTCCAAATACACATATTTCTGGCTTTTTCCCACCACTGTGACATTAGCATATGAAGCATTTGTTCTTTTTCCTCATGCAGGTTATGCATGAGATTAACAGGAAGTAGAGTGACATCAGTGCATAAAACATTTGTGCTTTTTCCTCGTGCAGGTTATGCGTAAGATTGACCGGAAGTAGAGTGATGGAGCAGGTGCACTGATGTGCCTGCAAGAGGGGATCATAACCACTTTCCTGAGCGTATTTCGCTTTGTGGAGGTAACGGAACACTGCCTAAATTTGAGGTAGACCTCTTAGGCTACATTCCACTTGGTACTGAAAGCACTTTCCAGTAGTATGTCAAAAGGAATGCATCCATAAAAATTCGCACTCCAGTAGTGCTCGTTACTAGAACCAGGTGGAACACTCACCAGCAGTTTTCAGCAGGAGTAATAGTGCCTGCTTTATGCGATGAAGCAGTGATAGGGTTAAAACATGTTGTAAACAGGGATGGATATTTTTTCTTTTCAATTTCGTCCGATTCAGACTCATCAATTGATGATGGGATCAAAGAATGTGAAAATGTATTTTTCACCTGTATCTTCAGCATATAACAATGTAACTTGCTCGTTATACATCGTCGCCATGCAGCATCGCCTGCTTATACTGAGACTGCCTGACGTTTTGCACATCAGTAGTTTCAGCCGGAAGTATAGTCTCCAACTCAGATGCCACAAAACCATTCCTCCGTTACTGATAAGTAGAATCAGTACCTAAAGGAATGCTCGTCAGTACCGATCAGCTCTTTCAGTGCCAAGTGGAATGTGGCCTTATTCGTCTTCTGCACATATATCCAACATTGACCTACCCCAATCCTACACAACTGCCAAAGTCACATGGTCAACAGTGATGAACATAGTTGTATAAATCTTAATTTTTAAATGACAAGTACTATTATAATAATTTAATTTATTTTATATATTTATTGCATCCATTTAGTCTTTTTTCGAGTACAAATTTGTACAAAGACATCGGACAAGTCATAACATGAAATGTTACCAGTTTGAATATAATGAAAACACATGACAGATTGATTAGAGGCTTTACAGTGCAAGCAGTGCAAGCTAATAGCAACCTACTGCTAATCATTGATATTAGCGGTAAAATACAACATGTAATATTTACAGTGAGATAAATGCAGCCTCTCATCCAAAGTATTATATTTTTTTTAGATCGTACAGATTTCTGCAGTTGGGGTGATGTAATTGACTAATTTCTGGATGTGAACATAAAAGGTGAAGAAAAACTGCCTTAAAACTTTGTAGTTGTGCTTACTACGAGGGACTTGAAGTAAATCAGAACAAGTTATCACAACGCAGTTATCCTATAATCTGTGTATATTTATTGTACATCCCAGACATCCCTCTACCGAATCCACAGCATTGATCGGGACAAAAACTATTCAGTTGGAGCAGACATCCACAACATTGCCAGGGCCACCAGTCACACCAATGTGTTTGGCTGTGAGGCACTGCATGGCATGACAAGCCTTTCTTACAAAGGAAGGTGCAGGCAGATAACACTGCTCTGCAAGGTCTGGCAGACTGAGCCAATAATGGTGTGATTGGTCTAGAGGAAATAATTAGGGCTGACCACACAAGACATGGTCTGCATCTGAGTCGTGCTGGCAAGGGGAAACTTGCTGACCTCATTGGTAGTAGGATTCGTACAGACCATGGTTCTATTCAAATATCCAGGTAATCGTTGGAAACTGTGGACATTTTTTAAGCTAAAGAAACCCATGCCCATAAGGCCTAATTCTGGTAACAAAGAAGTTTTACTTTCACACTCGGTACCAGAAACATTCAATAATTGTACAAATATTAAAAAATCTACAATAATTAATTAAAATAATTTGTATTTATTCCATCAGAATATTAGAAGTTTAATAAGCAAAATCTATGAGCTTTCTGCGTGTTTGGACAAATTATCCAAAGAACGCAATTTGAATGTACAAATATTATGTCTAACAGAAACACATTTAACTGAATCCTCTGCTAAGGAAATTAAAATTCCTGGTTATTCCCTCTGTTCCACTTATTGTAGAAATAGCATGGCTAAGGGTGGTACCTGTATTTTCATCAAAATTAATTTAATGTTTAAAAATGACACACATTTGTTATGCGAAGACCAAATGTTTGAGTGCAGTCATGTGGAAGTAATAACTGACAAATTTAAAAAAATTGGGGTCCTCACTATATATAGAGCCCCTTGTGCCAACTTCAGTAACTTCTTAGAATTTCTTGAAGGAAATCTTAAAGTCATTTACAGAGCCAATCAAGAAACTATTCTCTATGGAGACTTTAATATTGATTATTTAAAAGAAAGCAACCAAAGATCTGAACTCGATAGTTTCCTCAGTACCTTCAACATTAAATCCATAGTAAACTTTACTACCAGAATATAAGGAACTAGTCAGACAGCAATTGATAACATTTTTATTGATAGTAACGCAGTTGCTGAGTGCCATTGTCTCCCAATAATAAATGGGTTATCAGATCATGATGCTCAAATATTAGCTATACCTTCTATAAAAATGCTCTCCAAAAGCATTTCTTATAAGAAAATGCGAAATTTTCCGCTGGAAAATGTCTTACAATTCAAAAGTGAGTTCAGCAGGGAGCAATGGTCAACATTGTATACTTGTATCGAAACAAATGAAAAATTTTACCCTTTTCTTAATGAAGTTCTCCATTGTTTTGAAAATGTTTCCCATCCCGAATGACCCACAGTAATACAAATCCAAAGAAAAATTTATGGCTCACCAAAGGAATAAAAATGTCCTGCGAAAACAAAAGAAAACTATACAAGGCCACCAGAACCAGCAGCAACCCTGACACAATGAATACTACAGGAAATACTGCAAAATTTTGACTAAGCTCATAAAATCTGCAAAAAGGATTTTTCTGTAACCTCATTAAGAATTCTCAAAACAAAATATAACTACATGGAATACTGTAAAAATCACAACAGGAAAAAACAACAGAGCAATGCCCAGTTGTAAACCTAAAAGTAAATGACTGCATATCCTCAGACCCTAATTTGCCACAGATATATTTAATTCATACTACTTAAATGTCGTGGAAAACATGATTTAAAAAAAAAAACATTAAACAAGATATCAACCACATTACTACATTACAGGGTACAGAATACCCTTCTATGTCTTTTACAAACACAACTCCAAAAGAAGTGGAGAAAATAATCAATTCTTTGCAACCAAAATTATCTACCAGCTATGAAGGCATTAGCTATAGGTTATTAAAGCAATGCAATTTTGAATTCAGTGTTTCATTAAGCCATACTTGTAATGATATCTTCCATACAGGATTGTTTCCAGACAGAGTTAAATGGGCTATGGTAACACCATTGTTCGAGGAAGGAGACAAGACCGGAGAAAACAATTATTAACTTATCTTACTTCTTAAATCCTTTTCAAAAGTAATTGGAAAACTAATTTACAGGAGGTTGCTGCAACATTTTGAGAATCATAAAAGCTTATCAAATTTCCAGTTTGGCTTTAGGAAAAACACGTCAACAAATGATACAATTTTCAATCTAACAAATAGCATTCTGAATGCACTTCATAAAACAATGCCATCTAATGGAATATTTTGCGACGTCACTAAAGCTTTTAACTGTGTAAATCACAAAACATACTTATAGAAAAATTAAAGTTTTATGGAGTCTCAGGTACACCAAATAAACTAATAAGCTAATACCTTTCAAACAGACAAGTTCGGATAAAAGGAAAAACTACTTCAATCTATTCTGAACCAGGAAAAATCAAGCATGGGGTCCCACAAGGATCAGTATTAGGTCTCCTACTCTTCCTAGTTTATATAAATGACCTTCCACGTGCCTTAACCCAGAAACTCCTCCAATTTTATTTGCAGATGATACTAGCATCTTAGTCTCTGGAGACAAAGTAAATGATCTTACACAAAAAAAAAACGGACACAACATTTACAGAGCTAAATGCATGGTTTACTGCAAACAAATTAAATCTCAACTTAGATAATACATAGCTTATGAAATTCCTCACAATAGAACAGAAAAAACATTAATCCATATGTTAGCAGTAACAGAGAAAAAATTAATGAAACTTCAGTGTTTCTTGGCTTAAAAGTAGACAATTTACTTACTCGGAACTCTCATATTGCGTATAATTTATGCAAACTAAGTTCAGCGTGTTTCGCCCTGTGGAGTGTTGCAGAGGTCTTGAACAAAAATATAGTAAACATGGAATATTTTGCATATTTTCATTACATCATATTGTTTGGTATAACTTCTTGGGGTAATTCCACTGACAGCAAAAAAGTGATTCACATTCAAAAGAGAGAGCTGTAAGAATAATCAATAGCAAAAGAAAGTCAGACTCATGTAGACCTCTTTTCAAGAGTTCACAGATTTTAACATTTCCATTTGAGTACATGTTTTCAGTTAGTCATGTCCAAAAACAGCAATGTATTTCATACATATGAGTCCTTTCATAAGCATGATACTAAAATTAAAAACAAAAACTTACACGTGGTTTCAGTTAATTTAAAACTTGTCCAGAGAGGGCCATCCTACCTTGGTAGCCAACTTTTCAATAAGGTACCACAACTCCTTCAAGAAACTTGCTTCTCTAACCAAAAACTCTTTAAAAAAACAGGTGAAAGAATTTTTTCTAAACTAACATATTATAGTGTAGTACAAAAAATAAGAAATTGTTGCATAACATGTCTTTGTATGTATTTCTTGTTTCAGTTTTTCTCGTTTCCTTTTTCTTTTGTTTCAGCAAAACCCCACCACATATTGGAGGAGGATTGGTCAAATTATGAGGAAAAGATGTGACGCATGTACGTGTAGTCTGACACATCTAAGTGTGTGTTTACTATGTCCGGTGTATAAACTTTGTATACTGTAGTTTGACTTGTCCAATTTCTTTGTACAGCTTCTTACACAACAGAAAACGTTATCATTTGACTTTACATTTCCTTCCGTCTGACGAAAACACCAATACACAATACGATTGTAAAGTGAGAGTGCTGACAATTGAACATCGGTTCCTCGAGCAAAATGTATATCTTGTTATATAAATAATTATATTATCCAGGAAAGTTGGTTTAAATTTGCATTAAAAGTTTGTTTCAAAATAAAACCTCATTTGTTTATTTTATTAAATTATTTCATTTAATATATTTCTTATTTACATTATACTTATTTGCCATTTATTAAATTTAAGACGAGCTTTGTTTAATATACCGAAATTAAAATCATCGTATAATAAAATAACGTACTGCGTGGATCTGCGGATGTTGTGGAACGATCGGTCTGAAGTAATACGTGGCCGACGTTATGTGTGTGTTTATTTTATCTTATTTAAACTTTGTATCCGGTAATATGACGCGTCCAAATTTTTTGTACAGCTATGTATTGAAAATAGATCTTACTGACGCAATAAAACAAACAAGAAGGTGGCCATAATAATTTGATTTGACTATGTATGATTTATATACATATGCTTCCTATGTCCAGTGTATAAATTTGGAATATTTTACAGACGCAATAAAAACAAACACACTTTTACAAAACTCATATAAAGGAAAATACAAATTTTAAAACGCAGTCCTTATTTGTGTTGTTGGTTCTACCATCCAATTAATTTCGATCTCTATGTCGTTTAAATCTTTTGTGTACTGGTTGTTATTGTCAGTGTTTTCTTTTGATATAAATTTTATTTTAACTGTGACTGGTGTGTCTTAGAGGCAAGAATAATTCTCGGTTCGTTTTGTGCTTGCTAAATTGAAGGTGTGGTATTTGTAACTTGTAAGTATATTATAACTTGTTCTCTGTTCGGAGGAGGTAAGATTTCTCGATACTCATTTTCGAGTGAATTTTGATTGCTACTTTACTGTAAGCTGTTTTAACGGCAAAGTGATCACTTTTTAAAGTCTTCCCAGCATCATAATAACCAAAAAATATTTTATTATGACAGCAGGCGTAACTCTTCGGAGCAATAAAATCCTTTACTCTTGTGAAATGTACATTTTTTAAAATGTACATTTACATACACTCGCAATTAGGCTACCGCCCGGTGGCTAGCTCTCTCAACTCTCCTTCACCCAACCAATTCCTTTTCCACTCCCTTCCTGAATTTACCAATCCCTCTCACAGATACCAATTCCTCCCTCAACTCTGCCCTAGTCACACGGCGATTTTGTATTGATTGACAAAAGAATGCAAATAAACAGATATGCCTTTAAAAGTGCTCACTTTACTGGGAGCAGCCTATAGATGGTTTCTGTAATTAATTTGAATACAGGAAATAAGTTAGCTCTATGTTGGCTCTATCCTTAAACACCCTCTAATTCTCCATTGCACGCACGCCTGATACGAACCCACCATCACAGGCAGGTAAACCATCACATGTCTGTGCAAAAGGGTTAGAATTTCATAGTAGGGACCTGAAAGTTGTATAATTCCACTCTACTAATTACACAACACGATTTTACTAGGAGCATAAAGATATAATCAATACAAACCCCAAAAATGATAGTGGGGAAGGCTATGAAGGTCAGGGTAATTGTGGGGTAAAACGAGTGAAAATTATGTACATAATCGTAATATTTATTCACGAAAATATGTGAAATTGCAAAAAGACTTAACCAAATAATACTTAAATTGACAATATTACCTATACAAGCTACAAATGCGATAGTGGGGATGGCTCTGAGGATCAGGGAAATTTATGGTAAAATTAATAAAAAAAATAGTACTTTACACGACAAAATTTTACCCAGCAATTTCCCTCCACTTCATACCTTTTCCCACTATTGTATTTGTAACTTGTGTTCGTGACATTATGAATTTTACGTATTGTTCAATTACATCTGTTGCTAATTATGAGTGTTTTCGTGATAAAAATATAACTATTGTATCACGATTATCACAAAAATAAATTGAATTGTAAAACAACCTAACCAATCAAAATCTAAATTCACAATATTACCAACACGCATAATTTCTCAGTGCAAATGAGCTACACATGAAAATCATTTCTGGGGAAACTCCAAGCTTCGCTGATGTGTGACACTTCGTGTCGCCACCAAAAAAAATTGCAGGCCAGGTTGAATCACTGTTTTGATGGATTTACACCCCTGCTGGCATTGTGACTCTGGCTTGTTGCATAATGTTTGGCTTCACTTTTACAGTATTATTCCCTGTGAGGGGATTACGCTTGAATATCAAACGTTATCACAGTAACATTTGGATTTGTGTATGAGTATGTATTGATAAAGGCTGTTCATGATAAAGTGAACACGTTTGAGATCAACCTTAGAAAACAGTTACTGCCCCTGTGTGCATATATTTTGACGTGTGCACTGAGTGACATTCATTCAGTAAATTTGGTAATGATGGAGGGAAATTAGTTCCATATTTTAACGTTGAATAAAAAGTGTTGCGTAATAATTTGCGATAACGTAAGGGGGCCTTAATAAATTGACTAATAATTGTGTATTTTAATTTTTGGTCATACTTTAGTGCAGTATAAGATCATGACTGAGTACTTATAAGTTCTGTTTTTTTAAATAAGTTATTACGGAATAATTCAGTTTTTACTGTAAATTTGTTTTCATGTGCTCCATGATCTGAGGATAATTTCACGTGCAAAACTTTCCTTTTTCAAACTAACTTGATTGTATTCTATGCTTTGATGTGCCTTTTTTTGTTTTGTTTTTCATTTGTAACCCTCCAAAAACGATTTATTTCTATACTCTTCAAAACTGAAAATGTTGACATGAATTTGAAATTATTAGGACAAACAAAAGGGAGCACAATGAAGCTAAAGTTGTCATATCACGAGGGAAAACACGTAGATTCTATTACTTGAGTAGGGGCCTATTTAGTTAAAAATAATAGCTGGTGGAAATATATCTGATGAACAGGTTTTTAGCATGAAGTGAGTGGAAAGTGGTGCCCTCCTCACTCTGTGGCCACTGTTCAAACTCTGTGAAGGCTTTGCTTGGGTGAATTCCTAGGGTGAGGAGGAGGTAGTGGTTAGAGTTCGCAGGTAGCAAACAGTAAGGACCAGTTACAGTAATCCGAGGAGAAACCGTGGTGTGGCGAGAAACCTAGAAGTTCTCGGAAATGAAATGACGACAGAGAGTATCAACTCTATACAGCCTTTATTCAGCTAATGTCTCTATACATAAAGTTCATTGGAAGGGATTGCAGTACTAAAACCAGGGTGTCCATGTTCTGGAAAGCCAGGGAAGTTGAAATTGGTCAGGCCAAGTCAGGGAATTTGCTTGACATCCTGGAAAAGTTATGGAAATTCCCCATTTGCCCTAGAAGAGTTATATGGTGCCAAAAGAGTTTGCAAAAACCTGGCTGTGAGGGCAAAAAAACAGTATGTTAATCTGTCTGTTAAAGCTCAGTCTGAGAAGTAGAAGAAAAGTTTCACTAATTTTGTATCTTACAAGGACATTCTTGGACTTGATGAATTTTTCCATACACTTATCGGCAATGACAAAATATTTGAGGATTTGTAGCATGTCATGAAGCTGTGTTTATTGTCACATGGAACTGCTTCTGTAGAAAGTGACTTCTCAGTAAACAAGTCTCTCCGTGTTGAAAATTCATTAGCAGAATCTTTAGTGGCTCAACGTATTATTTGTGCTACTGTGAAGAGTGTGGGTGGTGTAGAAGAGGTGACTTACAAGAAGCATGCTATCTTCTGTGGGAGTTGTAAGGTGAAGATACCAAGCTTACTTGGAGAAGAAAAAGAAGTTGAAATTAGAAGAAGAGAAAATGAAAATTTAGCAACAGCTCTGGGAGCTCGAAGAATAGAGGAAAATCATGAAATTGGAGCTGGAGAAAGAAGACACTGAAATTGAACGCAAAAAAAACTTCTTGAGAATATGAAAAGGTTATAGAAGGTGTGTCGTTAATATTGAGTTCTTTAAAGTTGTGTTTTGAGACTAGACAGTGACTGACTTAGTTAATGACAGTAAATTCTGTTTATTATTTTGTACAACATTGTGTAATTGCATTCTTACAGTGTTTTTGCATTTATAATTTTTTTTACAATTAGTTTTGATAGTCAATAATGAAAAAAGTTAAATAAAAAAGAAATTAAGAAAGTGGAGAGAGAACTAGGCCAGCTATGGGGATGGTGGAGGCTGGATTTTCTTTATTTTTTTTTTCCCAAGAAAATTGCAAAATAAGTAAATTATTAGAAAAAAATTTAGTCAGGGAAAGTCAGAGAAATTTAACTACAGATTTGTGTGGACACCTGTAAAACTATAATTTTTTTGGATAGAATAATAAGCATTCTTGTGCCCAAAGTAGTATTTTCATTCCTAAAGACAATCCGAAAGTTCAAAGCATAGGAAATTTTATTCCAAACAAAAATAAATTTTGAATATTCTAAATGTACGAATATGTATGTTTAAGTACTCCCATGTATGTAATAATTTTTGTGTAGCTATCTGAACCCAGTATTCGTAGATAACGAGTGATGTTGCAGATGCCTAGAATTTCAATAAAAACATAGGTAATAGGAGCGAATAAAACAATGCCAAATGAACAGTCAGTGACTTGATTTGGAGTTGCGTGTCATGTGCTGGAGACACATACAACACCATTTATAAAAGTTTGAGTATACAGCATTGGTTTTTGAAAATATAATTTTTGTTTATGACGTAAATGTTACTCAATCTATATTTTTGTCATATGAATTTAACCGCAAAACGGCAGCTAATTTGTTACACATCTGTTCACATACTGCGCACAAATACTGCTCAGACCGAACTATTCCTTCCTAAGACATTGGTGAGTAATAGCTAATTGAACGATTAATTTTTGCGTACCACGTATGTACAAAAGTTTATCATAGATATTGATGACGTATAATGTTCTTTCACTGAAAAACCTACGAGATACAACTAGTATTCAATTGTAGTAATAAATAATAATTATGGTTATTTAATTCAGCTAACTGAGCAACATGCATGCTTGTCTGTTGTGATATGATAGTTGCATTTTACCTTTCTCATTGCCACCAAATTATAATTAAAAAATTTTTTTTTTATAAAAATATGACTGATAGGCCTATTCCAACAATTAAATCCAAATAGTTTTTTATTTGTTTAGTTTCTAACTGGATAGAATAAAATAGGTAATTTTATTCATGTAAATATTTATTAATTGTTAAAAAAATTCAAAACATTTATTTTGTGATATTTGTTAGGGAAGTCCAAACGATAAAATATAGTAACGATGTTTCTTTGTTCCGTTTTCGTTTTTGTTATATTTCAGTCACATATTTTTTTGTAAGTATTATGTATCTACTCATAAACTTCAACTATGTAAAACACTGGGGGATTTACTGAAAAGGTTTTTTTTCCCGTATTCATCAGATCCTTAGCAAAAATGCCTGCAAATGGAAACCCGTGAGTTGTGTGTTTTCATACGTTTGTGGAATTCTTCGAAGGCATTTTTCCTAAAACTCAGTATGCTTCTCCATATCTTATATGAAGAGTTCTATATCTAAAAAAATTGTCAAGCCCATGAGCGTCTTATCTCACAGCTACTGAAAATAACAGCATGTGTGCATTGGTCAACTGACAGCATAGTTCTAGGAAGCGGCACCGGAGATACGTGTGCACCGACACAGATTGATTTCAGCAAGCCAGCAATGCTGTTGTGTACCAAGCAACATTAGTTGTAATGGTATAGAGTGATTCATAGCAACCGAACTGTGCAGGATTATCTGAGAAGTGACCTTTGTGATACATCACCTGGCCTTCACCTGCTCTATCTGTACGTTTTTGTGGTTGTTGCACCATCATTCCAAAGCTAACATTATTTTTTTTTTTTTTAGTTTTCATGTAGTCTATATAAAACAATTTATAGTGTTATTTTTATGTTATAGGGTTGCGTGTAATTGCATAATCGTAAATTTAGTTTAAACACTGCCTAAGACTCAAATGTGTCCGTCAAAAAGTAAGAAGAAAACCAAAGGCTCTTTACATAATAGAAGGCTTCAAGCAAATAAAATCGAGAAGAGTACGTTAATTATAAAGGTATGCAGCTATTAAAATTTGATTCCTTGGATCACCGTGACATCCTTACCACTATGACAATGTTGGTGTTATAAAAATAGACAAACTCAGTCATTAATAAATAAAACTAATTATTATGCCATATGTGTAAATAAAAGTTTTATTTATTTTTTTTAACAATTAAGTCACCAAATAGACCCTAAGCCCTTAATAAAAAAAATAATGTTGCAAATATTGGTGCTTTTTGGCTTAGGTCAACAGTAAAATGCTGATTCCTGGAAAACTGGTTTCATAAGACATTTTTTTAAATGATGTGCTGATTCTTAAGTCATGTCAACAAATCATTTACACCATACTGTTCACATTGTTGTGCAAAAACAGGGCGCAACCCCTATTTTTATGACAACGGTGGATGATATTACCAACTCTATTTTCGTAGGTGTGATCTCTGTTCTACAATTTACAGATTTGTTGCTTACTCGTTTATCTGACTGTAACCAATGGTTAAGTTAAACATAAGAAGAGGTTCCGCTTAGCGGGCTAATCAGAACATTCATAACAAACATTTGAGGTTATGTGGGTACATCAAATCGTACGTGATGTTGAAAAATTATTTACAAAGTCGAATGTGTTTGTATATCATGTTATCTGAGCATCGTATTAATTCTGGGCTGTTTTTGCGGATTTAATGGGCATTTTCACCTTGGAAAATACAACTTAAAAATTAGTCATATATATAAATTGACATGAAAGTTGGTATACAGTGACAATACAATTGCTAAATAATCCAGGAGTGTTTTCCCTTGTTGTGTTGATGGGAGATGATTTGAATTATTAGTTTGAAGATGATGAGTGAGAAATAGTAGATTTCATAAATAGACCAAGAATATTTCGGGATCACCCGAATCACTTGCAAATGAATGACAAAGAATTTTTTATGAGATTTCGCCCGAATAAAAACACTGCCCTAGCTCTTATGTTTTTGGTGTACTGCATAGTCCTACATTTGATTAGAGCTACACCTGCACTAGTAGATACATGAGGTTAAGTTATAAAATTTGGTGTCTTAAGTTACGTGCCTTTGTAGGTTGTCACATACTTATTAAAATATTTTTCATACTTTTGGGTGTTGTTATAGGCATATTTATTTGCTGGATTTTTTATATGTATTTTTAGGTAATGCTGTAAATTTTTGTAAGTTATTTTAAGTCCTGTTTACAATTCCACGGGAAGCCACAGGCGGCTGACTACAACTGATATTAACAAATAGAAAAATACCAGAAACAATTTTCTGTAGATTTATAATGCATAAATATTGTTCATCATTTACGTATGTTTGTTTCTGCAGTTAATTTTTTCTTTGGTTTTAAAACCACATTCATCATTCACATATGTAGCATAATTAATAATAAATAAATTCACATTATGCAATTGATTAGTTTTATTTACTGAAGTCAATGAATTTGTTGATTCAGTAGTTATGATGACAATGTTATGTCTGTAGGTGAATGTAGACACAATTTGCAAGTTGGCCTAATTTTTTTTACGATATATTAACAATTTGCATTATTGCAACTTTCAATGTTAGTTGTAGTCACATTATGGTAACGCCAGTTCAATTGTGTTGGTTCTCTACATACTTTTGTAGGTGATGTTCTTTGCCATTTTAGGTTTATGTTAAATACTCAGATTATGTTATATACTTTTGTAGGGTGTGTTACATACTTGTGTAGGTTCTTATACAGGCTAGTGGCTTGCGTTTATATTCAGGAATTATTCTGTACCACCCATTTACCAACTGCTAGTAGCCTTGAGATTTTAATTATTGGATTTTTAATTATTGGATAATTATTATTACATAGCTGTGGTAGATTACTTTGGCCTAGACAAAAGCACTATGTGCAGTATAATAAAAAGGTGACCACTGTAATTTGCAATGCCTCGGAGAGAATATACAAGTTCCCAGAACATGATGAAGACTATATACAGCTACAGCAAGAATTTTACAATGTGTGCAAGGTTCACGAAGGTTATTGGAGTCATGGACTGTACACACGTCACAATTATTTCAACAGAACGTTTAATATTATCATACTTTGATTTGAGAGATTTCAAGTCTCGCAGAAACACGTCACTAGCTGAATTAAATTCTAGTTCAATTCTTCTCCATGCCTCTTCTTTCTGTTTCCAGGTAACAGCATCGGTTCTATTGCATTCAATAATATCAGAATATTTGTCTGCAAGAGAAATGACTTCAGTTTCAGAGGAAACAAAATTCTATGCACACTGCCATTTATTTTTTTATCCATGTTAAACATTTAACCAGCACGGTAAATAAACAAAGGAAGTTCTCATTGCAGCCAATCACGAGTCGAGACATCACTGCATGGTTGCCACATTTACCTTAACCCATGGTTACCTAACCATCAGATCAAATCATGATGAGAAACATTTCAATACTAATCAGAACTTAATAGTTCTGTTTAAATTATTCAATTGATTAGATAACCAGAACTTTTAAACAGACATTGTGAAACCTGGTCTAAACCAGTTAGCTAATTCTGTGATAAAATAACTAAAAAGCCATTCTTACATATAAAGGTCCATATAATGTGATGGCAGTCATTAAAAAAAACTTTTACAAACTAACATGGATTGTAATTCAACTGGCAGATGTAACATTACATAGTAAATGCCTTATGGAGCAGTGTAAACATCTGAAAGCTGTATAAGTCATATGTAAAAATAGCATGTGTGTCACCAAATGTATTGGTTGCTGAAGCCTTTTGTGGTTGAAGTTAACTGGCCTTATGAGGCTGCTGACATGAGTAAGAAGCTCCAACACTCACAGGTGTTGTAACAGGTTTCTGTACTTTTCTTTCGTCTCAGTAAACACCAACGGACTAGCTCAGCGTGAGTCAGAGACTTCGACTACGTAATAATGAAAGTTTGTTGATACCAGGTTTGTCAATAAAATAAATTAATGTCTGGAGATTTATTGTTGTCTCAGTTAAATAATTGATACTCGCAGCTGACAAACAACAAAAAAAGACAGAATTGCAGCCTTTACAAAACAAAGCTTCTCACTTTGAGAGTTACGAAGACATGAGAGAATCGTTACTTTTCTCTCACGGCGCCCTATTGACTCTTCACACAGGCGGAAAATAAATTTAATAGATATTTGAAATGTCCAAAATACAAAAGAAGGTTAAAGTCACAGGTGCTGGTCGGTGCGAGTCACATGATCACACACTGCAGGCTGTCTGACTGACAGCTGACAATCATGCTGCGACGAACTGTCGTGATACCTGAGAAAGGTTATGCTTCCTTATATATTGGTAGAAAGTTTCCTCATTGAAAACACATTGTTTTCAAGCAGTCGGTCACGTCAGTCAAAGGTGACCTCTGTTATTTTCCTCGTTTCACCATGTTGTGCCTTGCGGTGGCGATGCTTTTAGTTTACTAACCCAGTGAAAAGGAAAGGATGCGCTATCGTTGTTGACGATGTCTGTTGTTTACTTCTGTTACTACTGATGAAATGAGGAAAGAAAAATAACAAATTTGGAAACATGAAAATATATGAAATTCAAATAAGTTGTCATTGCCATGACCTTTCACATATTACATGAATTATTATCCTTGACTGAAATATAGACAACTGAAATACTTCCCGAATATACAAATGATATATATCTAGCTGCAATGTTACAGTGTGTCTGCTCTATAAATGTTTATGGCTTTTAGTATTTATGTCAAGGGTTTTGCAAGTATTGAATAAACAAATAAACAATTCTTGTGCTGTAACCATCAACCACAAAACAAACACTAAACTACTCACTTTTGTCGCAGAAAGCAGCACGAACATCAGGGTAGGCTACTAATTCAGTAGAAGTAGACCATTTGAATATAATATTTGCTGTGTGGATTCAGTGTATATAAAAAGCTATCAACTTATAAATACTTAACATCTTTTAATTCATGTGTTTTACCAAAAAGCCTTTGTAACATTACATTGTACTTCCTTAAATATCTTATTATCTGTATGTGTTTGTCTTAATGGTACATTGCCATGGAAAATGTTTGGTTGTTAACTGTCAGTTCAGATATACTTTACCACTGTAATTTGTTAAACACTCGAAAAGGCCAATAATGTAACAATATGACTATATGAATGTGTGCATTTGGCTTTGCTTTTGTTCATGGCAGTTTTACATGGTTTGATGTAAAAGAATATGGCAAATATAACAAGCTATTGCTACTATTTCAAATTTTTCATATGTAAACCACTGCAAGATATATCAAACAACCACAAAATTTCAACTAGGTAGGCCTAGGAAAAGCTAAATATATATTATTCACAGTGCTCAGACCTTTACTTCAGAAGAGCCCGGACTTAATTTCATGTTCTGGTTTCAGACTAGTTGTGTTAGGAGTAAACTTCAGTTCAGATTCCATTCTCAATTTTAATTTTGCTAACTGATTTGGATTGTTTGTCCTGGCCGAAGTTCTTTCAAATGTGCGTTAGTAGCATTTATACCAGATATTGTGTAGAAAAATGCTGGGCACCTGTGAGTATGGACAGTTAATTTCATGTCCAGAAATTTTTTTTGGCAACATCAACCCCTCAAAATCTTGCCAAATTTGGCGAGAGAGTGGGATAAACTCAAAAACGCCAAACAAAACTTTAAACAGTTTTCTGGGGACTTCTTTGGGATACTAAAAAACTATTCCAAAATAATTTAACAAAGGAAAAGTCAGGCAGCTTTCAGTATGTATTGAATGCCATACTAGGATTATGCAGTCAGGAAAGACTCCACTTAACCCTGTCACTGCTTGGCTGCATCAATGAACCACTTCATTGTGGCACCACTAGCTATAATGATACTAGACTAGGAGGTTCTTGCTTCAGTTCTTGGCATACTCCCAGATATAATAGGTGAGTTCTTAAAACGTGCCTTCGGCTCTCAAGACCTCGTTGTTAAAGAGCCACTCAAATTTCTCAACTCAACTGATGCCTCTTCTATGGTGTCCACTCTCTATATGACTACTTTAGTCTTTTGAACCAAGTTGATATTCTGGCTTTAACAGTCAGCAGTAATTTAACGAGCCTAAAAGAAAAAGACAGCATCATAAATTTTACTTAACTTAAGCCAGTCCAGAAATAAAATACATTTTAATGCTTTGAATTTCAAACAAATTATGCGAACAAGAGACCAATGAAACAAAAATTTGTCATACTAGTTAATTAAGAGCTTATAAAATGCTTTTATTTTATATTGTTTCAAGGTGCCATAAGGGCATATCTGAGTTTGTAAGGGATGGAGGTCTTAATAAAAATAAAAGAACTAATTTTGATTTTAGTTTATTCACACAGCAGTTATTTACAGCATTAATTTATCTGTCTCCACTATTACTCGTTCTTATTTTACAATGAGGGCAATAATTATTGTCTATTTTTGCTCTAATGAACATCCATCTTAATGTCTCTCTTCGGTTATAGTCTATTAACTCATACTCATCATTAACACTTTCGGTTTGTCTTCTGTTGCCATCATTTGCAATGTCTTCCACTCATGCACCCAGTCCAATAGTCCAACCTGCCAGTTGTACTCTTAACTACGTAGGTGCTCGCAGTCGCAGATTTTTCTCCCGCTGGTCACTTCCCTTGCCGCTCGTTTCGCTCGTCTGTCATATATTGCCAAAACTCCAGCCACTCCTCCAATCTGCTTGCCAGGAGATTTATACTCTGCTGGCCTTGACCTGGACAGTTTGACGCAACCCGAGTCATGCTGAGAGAAACTAGGGCAGTTAAATCATTCAAAAATTCTTTAGATAAACAGAGAAATTCAATTCAACCAAAGTCTGTAATGTGTGCTACAAAAGGGATATCACGGCGTCATGCAGAGGTATGTGTGGCGGGATTCTTTGTGTAACAGATACGTGCTCCTTGGTTTATTGTTCACCCGTCATTCAAAACATTCCATTGACTTGCTGCCGCCGCTGTCATATAACTGCTCTGTCCTTCGCTTTCACTCGCTTGCGCAGAACAATGCATATATATATATATATATATATATATATATATCTACATAATTATTTGGCATATTGTGCTATACTATTTTTAGATTAATTACATTTCAGGGACCGTAAGTTGGGAAAAAACTTTTTGCAACTTTTGTATGTGAAGTTAACATTCAGCAGTGTTTGCTGACGCATGCATGCAGTTTTCTATATTATAAGCACATGTTATTATATGTTGTAACATTGCGGATTTTCAGGGGTTATATTTACCGTTGGTCACAGATATTATAATTAGTTACAGAGTACTTCCTTATGTTGTCAATTCATTTAATATAATTTCCAAATTCTGCTTTATTATAGGAATTAAACATAACACAGTATAAATTTTGGTTATTTTATTAGTTTATTGACATAGAAATCATGTGTAAGTATATTTCATTGGTTTCTAGTCTATATTTAGTATCATAATTTGGGTTGTTATTATTCATTAGTCCCTTGAAGGTAGAAAGAATTCAGTATTTACTAAACAAATGCACAAAATGCTATGTTGGTGGATCACGGTTTATGTTGGTCAACATGTCTACAGTTATGTATTGGAGCATTATGTTGCTGGTATGTGTTGCAAATAGCTTGGCCGGATTTTGTAATCAGCAGAAGTTGATATGCGCCGCACCGGGTCTCTGCGCTTGGCTGTGGCCTGGTGATAACGACCCCCATGTATCTATGCAACACTTAATGTTACGGAGCGTTGAGGCGGAACTGGCATTCCTATGTTAAATTTGACGGAAAAAATTTGTAAGTTCTTAGTAGTGGGAGTGTTTGGATCTAGGTCATGTTTTTTCCATTGTATTTGTGCCGATGTAGTTCGGGGAAGGGTTTTCTGTTAGTATATGAGCAGGTTCCGGGTACAGTTTTATTCACTTAACTGCATATCTTTAGAGAAGACACATCACTATGTTGCGGAGGCGTTCGTGGCTGGGTTATTACCCTAGAAAGGTATACCATGGTATTTTGTCGTTTTCAAAGGATGTTGATAAAGAAGGCAGGTTTTGGACTGTTAAAATTGTTGCTGTAGAAGAAAGTTATATTTTGTTGTCATTTTGTATCTTTTGGTCTTCAAGAATTGTTGCTAAGGCAGGTAGTGATTTGTTGGCAATGTGTTTCTTCAGAAAGTCACAACGTGAAAAAGATCCTGCTCCTAAGGAAGTTAAAGATATGGACACTCGCAATATAATTTGTTCAAACACTTTTCCAGTTCATGAAGGGAAGATGGACAATACTGCTGTCATTAGTGTCTTTGGTAGCGTTTGACTGTATTTGCGTAAGAAGATGAGGTTTGAGCTTGGCGATTTGGTTGTATCGAAAGTTGGTTGGTATGACTGGAAACATGCGTATACATGGACATCTGGAGTTGTTTTATCATCCTTAATGTACAGAGGATTTTACTGTGTGTTATATGTAGCATTTTATTTAAGAGTGCGAAATAAATAGTTTTAGTTATAAATGTACTGTTGTGTTATTTTATTTTAATTCTTTAATGTTGTGTGTTTTTAAAATATAATATAGTATAATTGAACAATTATTCTAGTAGATATACCACCACCTCCAAGGATGGACGTGGGTAAAATAATAAGAAAGTTTTATCAATTTAATATTTATAACAATTACTGCAAGATGTTTTCAAATGGGAATAATTATTTATTGAGAAGAAGGAATATTGATTTTTTTTTGTGTTTGAGAAGATGATAATTGTCTAGTGTTTTTTATGATAAATGGAAGAATACAGTTGGTAAAAGGAATTTTGGTTCGCTAATTCTACATAATTTATTCACATCTGATTCTACTGAAATGTAACAACTGGTGCCCAATGTTTTAATTGTATTGTGATTCCACTGAAATGTAACAATGTATTCTCATTAAACCATGTGGCAAATATTTGCTCCTCTGCTATTTACTTTATTTTATTTATTTGTGTGTCAGGTTTAAAAAAAAAATTTTTTTTTTAATAATGCTAGATAAGATTTTGATTGTGTTCATTCTATTGACAACACAGTTACAGATTTTTGTAACAAAATTTAAAATATAACATAATGCTTTTTTTTGCTTGCTGTATCACTCACAATCTGTTTTACAAATAGGAGTACTATGAAATGCAAGTAATACCTAGACTACACCATATTTTCTAAGGCCACCTATTTTAATTATGATGCTGTGTATCACAGCCATGGAAATGTGATCACTTTGGATCAAATATACAAGTGTTGTTTAGCTATGACTTATTTTCACTTCTAAGCTTTAAATTGTATCTTGTTTAATCAATTTCATGAAATTTTCGCTCTGATACATGCATATTAATTTTTTTGATAGAGGACAGTAGACCTCGGTTCCTGTCCAGAATGTTTTAATAATACTGTCCAAAGAACTTGGGGAAAGTGATGGAGAATGCTGGAAAATAAACATGGAAATTTGTACTGTGCGAGCATTGCAAGAACTATAAAACTGTGTAAAAAATAAGTGGAGATATTGTGCATGTGCACACATCCATGTGCGTGTAAGTGTGTAGGAACTTTGTAAGCAACTAGAGTTTCTGTGAATTGGCTGGTAACTTAGTAATGCTTTTGCCTGTGTAAACATGTGTGTTTTTTGGGGAAGGGGGGCAGGGGTCTGGTACTTGATTATGTTAGCCTATAGATGATACTCTAAATCTTGATGACAAAGGTTGTTTTACATACATATGTTTTTTGATTTTCAGCTACCGGTGACTGGTAACTTGAACCATGGCTCAGAACACAGGCTGTGAAAATGTAAGTTAACTTGTATTTGTATTAATTTTTGTATTAATAGAGTATGTTTTTTTATCAGGGTTCTTATGGTCCTTGAAAGTCCTTTGAATTGTATTTGGTTTCATGGCCTTGCTTGCATAGTGGTTAAATTATGCATAGCCTTGCAAAATTCTTGAATTTCCAGGTTATAATAGAAAAACTAAGTCATCTGTGTCAACTGGCTTATATTCTTTCATAAGGGTTCTGTTAGCTGTTTTGGACACAACATGATCAGTTAGCTATCAGCGGATGCAGTGTTGCAATATAACTCTGATGAGTGAAAAGGTGTATGGGGAACCAATGTTGGCTACATGATTTGAATGGCTGTTTCAATCACTGAAAATGTTGAATGCAGAATGGCATGTGAACTGCCAGATTACAGAGAACCATTGTAATTAAACTGCAAATTTTATGCTAATGCTAAAGAATTGATTGCATTAAGCAGGAATTGGTGGTGGTAAAATACTTGGAATATAATTGAATACTTACAGCTTAGAGTTTAACAAAATGTTTCGCAGCAATCATTCTCACCATTAGTCTGCCTTCAGAGTGACTTACCCAGATCCTTCTTATATTCATCCATTAATGTTATGATTCCTGTCTTAATATTGTACACCAAAAACATGTTAAATCATTTGAAATTGATGACATTGCTAGACAGCATCGGTACGTAAGACCTTCAATGTAATACTACTCACTACGGCATTCACTGCACTTACTTTGCACACAAAAACTACATTATAAATTTTTACTCACTCATGTAAGCAGAGAACATAGCTCCTTGGCTATCATGTAGAAGACATGTTTACCTTCTATTATATTTTGTCAAAACGCCACACCAACACTCGTATGTCTGCACAATAATTATATGTAACACTTCACGGGGACATAATTGTAAAGAAACATGTGTATTTTCGCACAACAGTTAAATTTAACATGTCAAAAATGTAAATAATCACAACGAAACATGCTTAATAACAATCTTAAATCACACTGTCTGATTCAGATGTTACACCACACGCACGCAGCAACACTCCACTCACTGCAAACCACACTGACAGGCATCAAACAGTCAACTAATGAACTGTAACATCCACACACTCACAACAGTCAGTTGATTGTCGATCAATTCACATTTGTTTTCTATCCTAGAGTGTTGTAGGACGATACAACATGGCGACATACGTAAAAAAGGGAGAGAACCCCTTGTATTTTATATATATATATATATATCTTTTAATTCTACTTAACGTGTGCTGTGGTGATTAGGTAAGCCATGCAAAACCAAAATATATCCATTTTATAGGTCTGGTGTGTTCCTATCAAAAAAGATGTTATTCTAGATAATTACCTTTCTCTCTTGTAACTAATCTGTAGTAGTTCTTCATGTGTGAGGCCAAAATTATCAAAATTAGTTTAATATTTATAACTGAACAGAAAAGTTGCTTGATGATGGAGGAAATTATATGCATGAGGTAATTTATGGCCGTAAGTTGGGGCAGTCATAAAATGTACTGTGAGTAAGAAATAGTACAAGGTAAGATATTTATCACAGCTAATGTGAGAAACTTTCAGGTGTTTTGAAAATCTTGTACATGTATTATAATGTCTTCAGAAGTCACCCTTGTTACTATTTGTGTAGGATTGCATCTCAGTGCATCATCATAAACATTACTTTGACAGTAGATTATGAGCGCAGAAAGTAATTGTTGTGTGAGGACAAGGAGTGAGTGTATGGGAAGCCTGTATGCTGCATGACATTTTTAGATATGGCATTCTGAAGGAAGTGGGAATAAAAGGTCAGAAAAATAGCAAGAATCTTTAAAACATTAAGTCATTTAAATTCCTACCCCATAAGTATAATTACAATGAACAACAGGATTATAGTGATGCTATGTGAAAGTGTAAACAATGAACTGGAAAAAGCACTTCAACATAAGTACAAAAAGAAATTTCAGTACATTATTAAATACTGTTTATGACTCGGTATCCCCTTCAAACAATAATTCAAATGCAAAACGGTAAAACATAAAAGCAGCACTACTTTAAATTGCCGCAATTGAAAACTTTAGCTCCTTGGGGAATACTGTGATTTCTCAGTTTGCATTACTAAACTAATATAAGAGAACTGAGAAATGAAGTGATAGAAATAAACTGCTAAAGTTTGGTGTGTTGTAGTTGCTCAGACTATCATTGTTTTAAGTGAGAAATACAACTAGGCCCTATTAAATTCAAATTTTTGTAGACATTGTTTATATGGCTAATAAATTTGTGTTCTACAAGAAATGTGATGATAATATTAATACGGTTATGCACAGACCATCCACCTCCCTTGCCTACTGTACATGTCCACTCGTGGCGCAGTGGTTGATGTGTTGCCATAACGTGAGCCACTCCACCCCCCTCCCTCCAAGGCAGATCCACTACATTGTCAGGCAGGCAGGCAGGGGGAAGATTGATAGTTGACTCAAATTGCCGTAACCCCTTCCCCCCTATCCTTTTGGAGGGGTCAGCCGCTGTGGGCTATTGAACGAGCTTTGTAATCATATACCTCGACGCAGGCCAATACGTGAAGAATTTTCTCTGCATTTGCGCTGACACTATCAATGTTGGTGCAGCCGCCTGATCGGGAGTCAGTCTGTGATAATCCGTCTCTTGAAACTGGCTATGCTAAGAGACTTTGGAAAATAGTAGCAGTATGTAATGGTGCTGTAATCCTTACTACTATATAAATGCGAAAGTGTGTTGTTTGTGTGTTTGTCCTTCTTTCACTTCAAAATGGAGCAACAGATCGACATGATTTTTTGCACAGATATAGTTGGAGGTTCAGAGAGTGACATAGGCTACTTTTTATCCCAGTAAAATATCTCAAATGGTTCCAAAAAATAATGAGTAGGGATGTACATAGGTACTGGATTAAATTTTTCTTAGGATTATTGCTTACAAAAGCATTGTTAAAAATTTCTCCTTTAGTTTTGTCTATGGGATGTCTTACATTCCTTCCCAAGAGCCGCAGTAGCTCAGTGGGTAGAGAACCCAATAGTGGGGCCGCAGTAGCTCAGTGGGTAGAGCACACGATAGTGGAGCCTTGCGCGAAGCAGTGGGTAAAAGTTAGTACTACATAATTTGATAAGAATATTTAGTTAATTTTCTTTTTGTTTTTGTGAGGGAATGTGATGTTTTTCAGTATTTCAGATGTTTTGACAGTGTTAATATGTGAATTTGTCATGAGTTGGTTTTTCTAAAGTTGTAGTTGAAGTTGTATCAGGGATTAGTGATAAAGGCAGTTAGGATGTTCACTGATATTCTTCATTTTAGTGTATTTTTGGAAATGCAGTTGTTTATTTCAGTTCGGTTTGGACTCGTGTAGGAAAGCGGTTGCGACTGGGCTCACATCAGTGTCTGAAGGCCTTTTCAGGTAGCTATGGAAGCACGTGATAAGAAAAGTGCTGCACAATGCCGTTATTTGGGTATGTTTATAGCACAATGATGTGAGCATTATCAGCCGTGACCAATGTAGCCCACACCGGTAAGCACCCACGACCGTCTTCATTTTAACCTTGTTTTCCAGCCGAACATATCTGTAAAATTTCTTCCACCGGCGTGGGAGGTCGCCAGGGCGCCCTGAGGGAAAGCCACTTCCTGCCTTCTTAAGTTTCTCACTATGCAAAATTTAGAAACGTGAATTAGTAATGGACTCTGCGACACTGTTTTCATAATCTGCCTGACTCGTATCACAAACTGTTTTATGTCTCAGTTGAGTGAAGTACGTTAACTGCTTTAACTTGAAGAATATTTGTCTTTTTTTTATGGTGCCTTTATCTACGTCTCATGTTTCTGCAGAGTTCAGTGAACCAAGCTGTGGTTTTGTCATCTGGTTTTTGATTGCTGCAACATTACAAGTACTATTAATGTTTGAGGCATGCCCAAGGGGGATGTATAATTGTAACTACAATTATTTGGTGAGGCCAGCCGCGTCAAACAATGGTCTAAAACCTTTTATGTTAAAAGTTATCGTGACCTTGGCCACACAACGTTTAAAAAATAGAGTTGAGGTTTAGTCACTGTTACAGTCGTATTTTGTTATGCTAGAATCACTTGGTTGAGCACCTTAATTATGCACTGGCAAATGGCCAGTGTAGAGTACATGTCGTGTGGCCTGTCTCAAGGGGACAAAATCCAAAGCCAGGGCACTCTCACGGCTCTACGAGTCAGCTTACCCTTAGTTACACTTTTGCCTCCGGGTTTAAGGTATGGGAAGTGAGGGTACAGCTGAGACCAATGAAAGTAGTGTCAGTTCTGGTGATAACCTAGCGTATACTTCAGAATACCCAGTCTTGTAATGAGAGATGACACCTTTATGTTCCTTTTGTCTGACCTTGCAAAAGAGCTGTGGACAGAATGTCGGAGAGCTCAAGTTATTTCCTGATGGGAGTATCTAGGATTCAGGTGTTGTATCCGCAGGAGCTCAGAGGTGGTTCCAGCCCCTTTACGGCCTTGCTAGAGAGCTGTTGCTGAATATGAAATGCCTTGAATCACTGATCTAACTCGCCTGGCGAGTTTCTAGTGCTTTGGGCTCCGCCGAATTCTACAAGTTTGGCACAGCTCAGGTGGCTTCTTAATATGTGGGTATTTGGCTTGTTGCCTTGTTATGTACCGGCTTGTTATGTATCGGCTATAGTGATCTGAACTACGCAGGAAATCTATGATGTTTTACTCTAAGGACTTCAGCATACAGAGAATAGTTAAGTTTCACATATTTTATTACTTGAGTAATAAAGTACGGTCGCACTGTGCTCCCTCCTACACTAGACTTTGAAATGGCAGTACACTAAGCAATCCAGGTAAAGGTGGTTCTGGAAGTTAATCTAATTGGGGAAAGGTTTTACGTGGTGTTAGCGAAAATGAGTAATTTACAACTATTTCCTGACTATAATGTTTGGGTTTTTCTGAAGGCACAACTAGGGAGGATGTCTACTTGAAGTGTAGCGTCAATGTTTGCCATCACTATCCAGTGGGCAGGGTGGATGTCCTGAAGGGACGTGCTCGACGTGACATGTTACCAAGAGGTTTTTCTGGGTTCAACACCAGTGGAGGGTCCAGTATCCCAGAAGCTGTGGGATCTGCGGTGGCTGCAGATGATGGGTCAGCGGTTGCTGAAGAAATGTTGAGGCTTCTGGTCTGCGATGTCTTCTACTGGTAGAGATTCCAGCCCTTGCGAGAGGTGGAAGGCGGTGGAGGAGCAGAGACTGAATATTTCTGGTCATGCCAGATCTTTTATACTTATCTCTCGTAGGGGCTCGGCGGCGAGGGGTGCAGCGGTGATAGCCTCAGCCGCATGGGTTGAAAATTCCAAAGTGCTGAGGTGGCGCTATCATTCCTTTTCTTTGGCTGGAGCTTGGAGTAGACTGGGTGCCGCCCTCCCTCGCCACGCTGTGGAACTAGCTTGACCAAGTTACGAAGGAGCAGCGAAGCGAGTCAGTCAACAGTACAATCGTGCGGAGGAGGTGTTGATGTCACATCAACACCTCCTCCTCGTTTTCGGGTGAACGGTACAAGCTAGGATCACATGTCTGTAGCTTCTTCTGACATTTTACCAACATACCCTGTAGGCACGTGTCCCGCCTCTTCAGTACTGTTGTGATTAATGACTTGCCAAGGGTGTTGAACATAGCACTCAAGATGGGGAAAAGTCGTTTAGTAGAGGGCACATCCTAAATGTATAATGCTTCATGCATCATGTTTTTGCAAAGATATTAATGTTATATAATTTATTGAACCGTAAATTAATTAGGGTGGGAATAAGAACAATCATTGAAATTATATGAATCTATTGATAAATTATTACTGGAGTCAAACCCAGGAGGGTAATAAATTCATATTTGGAACTGATCATTTTATGAGAATATCTAAATGGCAAAGTATTCCAGTATTCTCATTTTCTGACATCCAATGCATTTCTTGCAGTTTCTTTGATGACCTTATCCCAAAGAATGAAGGTTGACGCATGACAGACCCGTTTGATTGGCTGCCCACGTCCGTGGCCGACTTGTTCAATGCTAGGCGAGTGGGGAGGGAGGGAGGGGGGTGGGGAGGGAGAGAGAGAGAGACAGAGAGAGAGAGAGAGAGAGAGAGAGAGAGCGCACACACCAGCCAGTGGTCTAATGGGGCGTGGCACCTATCTGTTAAACATGGCGCAAGTGTTACTTACTGCCATAATTCGTGAAATGTTTAACCCCTTACTATCTGAATTTTATTTTTTTTAATCTGCTTCACTGGACTTCAGAGTACCCAAGGGAGGGAAACAGAAGAAAAAAATGTGTTTTGATGAAGAGGGTCACATGCATTCAAGCAAGAATGGCTAAAAATGACCACGTTTTCCAGGTAAAGAATGTACTTATTCCACCAAGGGCAGTGTTTGCTACGAGTTGTTTGTCACGCGAGTTGGAGGAGGTGGGTTAACCCTCCGCCCCCTGTAGGTCCTGATTGGGACGAAGTGAGAAGGCGAAAGGAAGCTCACGTCCAAATGAAACTAAACAAAGGTTGAATGCAAGTTTGCGCTGCAGACGGGATGCATCAGTGCCTCACATGTTGTGAAACATGTTGCTTGCTCATCTGATTTGCATTTTACAAAGGAAAACTAAAACAAAAAAAAAGTGAATTATTTGTGGCATGCAAAGAAAGACCGCTTTTCTGTATTAAGTCTTGTCCACAATATCTCGTCCGCTCTGAATTTTTTTTTTCTAAAATTGCTATATAAACACATTATAATCAAAGTATTTAGATCGTAATTATAATGATTATGTAGCACTATATCTGATAGGAGATTAATTATAGGCCTGTAAATGACTTGGAAGCACAAATTTTGAGGTGTGCGTTGTGGAAGGGTGCTGTTAGTGGTAAACCTAGTGGCTGGGTGGCGAACTAGTGTGTGGCAGGAAAAATTGAAAAATTGCCGGTATAGCTGGTGAGTGTAGTAGGAGCTGTGATTATCTTATGTTGAGGCCTTCCAGCATACTGCATTGTTCTACAACTTGATGCCTGATGAAGCTGGCTTAATCACAGTTTATGTAAACATTACAGAGTTCCGGAGTCATCTAGAAGGCAGTGATAGGGTAAAAGAGTTATTATTGTTTACTGGTGTAACACATATACTCTACCTAACTCACTAATCTCACATGAATTACCATTCTTACTCAGAATCTCACATACAATTTTCTACAAATTACATAAATTAAAGCCAAACACCCTTGCAACGTGGCTAGAGACTCGGGTATTTCCAGTTATAGTTTTTTTTTACAGCACTTAACAAGAGTACCGTGTGTGATTTTTTCGTGTTTCCTTTACCAATTTATCTGACTTCCCATGGAAAATTTAAGGCCGAATACACGGTTAATTGTAGTTGAATTAAACTACTTCTTACAAAAGAACAGAGTTACAGATTCCAGCTGGACATAGAGCTGGTAAAAAATAAAATTTGAAATAAAGAGTAAATATTTAACAATACTGAGCACACAAGGAAAGACTAATAGATGAATTAAATTAAAAGAAAATATTAAAATACACATTTATATTCACAAGCATTAAAAAAAACTGCAGGACTGTTCCAAGTGACTTGCAAACAACAAATTTCCAATGTTTTTCAAGTAATTTTCTATAAGTTAAATCCATACATTGCACGGGGGGGAAAAAAAAAAAAAAAAAAAAAAATATATATATATATATATATATATATATATATATATATATATATATATATATATATATATATAATTTGCCTTAAAATATAAGTGTCACTTCTACAACATTGAGTGTTCACTCTGTACTGGTACATTAGTTACTCTATGGCTGTGACTGAGCACGCTTCGCCATACCCAGTGTGCTGCTGCAGCCGCTCAAATAACCAGTACAAAGGGAGGTGTAGAACTCTGTGTTTTATTGTCTCTGATAAGAAAGGCCATCGCGTAAAATCTATAAATAAAAATGATTTTAAATCTTTGGTTCCCAGGTTTGATACCAACCTTGTAAGCTACAATCTGTTTCTGCAATACGTAATTATCAGTGTGCTCTTGGAAAAAATATCTAATTACCCATGCTTTCCTTAGAAATTCCTTTTCCAACTAAGGAAGTATGGTTATTGTAGTTTTTTCACACCATTAATAATGTTAAATTTAAGTATTTTGTAACCACATATACCTCAAAATTTTTATATGAAACAGGGTTAGCCAAAGTGTTTAAAACAAAACTAGGGAAGGACACAATAATCAAACTGGAGTATGAGATACAAGTTTCGAACCAAAATGAAAATTAACAGTTATTGTTATTTGGGCAATATTACTTGTAATATACTTTAATTCGTTCAAGACCTATTTTGACCCAAATGTAGATTACAGGCAACATATACTAGACGAAACACGCACTGACCTACAGTCAAGAAGGTTATTGCACATTTATTTATTTATTCCCAAGAAAGCAACAGAAAATTGTGTATTTTTATTTTACACTGTACAGATCCACACAGAGCAGTAAACAGTGACCCTCCACCACTACAAATGCACTCTGAACGCGGTGCTCATAACCTGAGCCATCCTGGCCACACTGGCCTTTGCGTGTATGACCACAAACATACCTCTCAGGACAGACCTTAGAACCGCGTTCGTGATCATCTCCTTACGGTATAACTAGTCCCATGAAATTATGCGAAATGTTTCTGTGCATAAAGCCTTACTCATTGTTTGAAAGTAAAATTGAATTGCAAAGATAAAGTCCTCTCAAATTTTTTTTTTAATGTTCTAATCTTTTCTGCCTGTGGGTATAAAGTAACGTGCCCTAGTGTCCTAACGAGACATAGCACTACAAATTGCCAGAAAATAACGTTGGAGTCTCTTCTCTGCGTGCCCATGCTTAATAACTTGATACCACTCTTCTTGACACGCTGCACTTTCCCATCAAGGACTAGGCCTACAGTAAAGCTTCTTAAGAAATGGAGATCACAGATAAATTTTCTAAAATAATATAACTTAATTAGAAATGACTTGTCCATTAAGCTCCATAGAAGAAATTTCTTAGTTATTAAGACAATTGGTTGAATAAGAAAAAAAATATAAGTACACATATTCACATTCACTACAAATGATAGGCGAGCCCGAAAATAAAGGGAATGTTCCAGGAATATGGTATCTGTCTTGGTCGTCTGACATTCTGTACGTAAGTTTGTAGTTGTTTACAAGCAACTAAAGCACTGTAGTTAGTCTTTTTATCTGTGTCTCATGCTCTGTTGCTAACCTTTGTGCTGGTTATCTGTTTCTGCAGTATCTCGTATTTATGTTATCTACATGCTGCTGCAGGCTAGAAAATGATGATTTATGTATATTTTCACATTTTTACATATTTATATTTGGCCTGATAAGTAAGTCTTAACTTTTCTCATATTGTGAGCTTCGTGTCGCGGCGGGAATTTGGAGTGTAATGATCCCTAATAAAGTTCTTGTTCATTCTCTTGATTCACCGTGCTGATCCTGTACATTAAACATTTACTGTGCCTTTGGCTGGATACTTGCCCCTTACCACATTGCATACTTTTATGTGTAGCTGCCTGGGATGTAGTTTTAGGAAAATGTGAGCTCTTGCCGAAGCCAAAACTTGAGGCCACCGTCTTTTTTGCCCCGAACCAGTTAGCAACCTGTCTGGACTTCTAGTTGGTCCAAATTGAATCCTCTTTATTTCCAAACCTTCAGAAACACCTTGCTGTAAAACTCTTGACTGCTGACTTTGCATTTACTCTTGTTTTGCCATCAAAACTGCGTCTTCCAACTTAAGGAGGGTCACAACTGAAACTGTTAACTAGTTTTGTTTGTTTTTCATATCGACTACTATTCTGTCCTTAATGAGTTTGTGCTTTAGTGGCCTGTAGTCATATGTATCCGCTTAAATGTGTAGAGAGGTTATAAACTCATCCACGGTTTTTACATCATGCACTCTGGAATCAAACTAGAACCTCTCACATATTGTGTTTGGCACAGGTCAAAATGGTTTTCAAATATTGGCAGTCGTCTTTATAACTGGCAGACTAAGGTGCAGAAGGAGTCCACAATTCTTCAGTTTTCTTGCCTAAAATGTAAAGAAGAATATCAATATTTTCTCTAGCTGCCTTCTCTGAGAAACGAGATATAGATGTTTACAGACAAAAATGCTGTTTCCATTTTTTCCATATCAATGTCAATGAGAAATTGAATGCTGCAGGTGGCCTCGCATTAGAAATTCCCTTGTGCTTTGTGTCCTGTGATGAATCATCAGGCGTGGTCATCATGATGATATTACCCTAATGCCTTGTTTTACACTCTTGCCGCTGCTGCAACTATATTGTTGTATAACCAAGTCCTTGTTATTAGGTTGAACCTTACATTACAGATAATACACAATACAGTGCTGCCAATATTACTACTCTAAAGGTACCTCAGATAATTTTCAACGTCATCTATGAGCCAATAAATTGGTTAATTTTATGTGCAATACTACAGTATCACTCAACCAGAAAAATCATACTTTTACATGCATGTATAATAGGGTATTTTTTTGTAATAATATGAACCCTGTTGTAGATGTTATTAATATTATACATGACAGCTCAAAACAAGAAATGTTCCACTTTATATCTTCTCAAATGTAAAAAGTCAGTCTCAACATAAACCACTTGAAACTGATACATATTGTCTTTCTTTTTTATTGCCTTGTTCTGAAGTAATAATAATTATTATTGACGTGCCATATTTTGTAACCAAGTTTGATGACTTATTAGCATCGTATAAATTTGAAGTTAATTTATTTTTGTGAATTTTTGTTTTGTATAGAAAAAAACCTTTTATTTAATTAAAAATAGTCGGCCAAATCTTCGTAAATAGTGGCTATCACCGATGTTATCGGGTTGAGTAATTGACAACCAAATTACCATAAATTCAACAAATCGGCATTTGTGCTCAAAAAAATTATGGACGATTTCTTATTTGAAAAATTGTGTGCCTTTACAAGTGTGTCTGTCATTACTATTAGTTTGGTAAGTGCAATTTCTCAGTGCTAATTACTTAGTAGGCAGGCATAAAACTGATATTTCGTGGGTTTCAAGCCATGTTACCAAAAGTATTTTGAATACTCTTCTCATGTCTGAGTAGCTTGACATAATAAATTGTTATAGTTCAAGAGTTATATAAACTAGTACTGAAAGCAAATGGTGTGTTTGATTTTTCAAATAATTTAAAGAATTCTAGTTATATATTTGGAAATCCCACCAAAAATTTTATGATGCCATTTTTTTACAGGCAGATGGAAAGCACATGGTTGTGGAATAATTCACTGTCAGTTTACAGGATGCTGCTTTCATATGATCTATCAAATCTGAAACATTATATGAGACAGACGATGGATTATTAAGTGAAAAACAGTGCGGCTTAATCTAGTAACCATGAGTTATGAGTGGTGGAGGTACGGCATCACGTTTAAAGTACTTTGGTATGTGCTAGGTCAGGTGCACCCGGCGGCGGGGTTTCTGGTAATGAAATCAGTCTTTACGAGGTACTGGAGCACGTCCAGTGTAAAGTACTGGCCTGGTAGCTTAGCGGCAGGGCACCAAATCAGGTTCCGTGAGAGTGATTTTCCGCTTCAGAGGATTGGCTCTAGGCGGTGTACCTGGGCGATGTGTAACCTGTGGAGGCTGCTTAACCTGTGCCAACTCCGGCTGGCGTGAGTTTGAGCTTGGTATGTTAATGTGCAGGGGCTCGAAGGTTGTGTTGGTCGTAGGGATTGGTTCTGCCGGTTCAAGTCCCCAAAAGCGTGGGTTGGCGATTCCTAAGGACTGGTCCTGTCCGCTCAAGTAAGCTGCAAACACGAGGTCTTTTTCCTCGCTCAGATAAATAGAATCTTTGAAGAGGTCCTTGAGAATCTCTGATGTAGACAGTTGTTGCAGGTGGCACAAAACCTGGGTTTAATCCCTTAGTGAGAGTTTCGTGAGTGTGACCAGGAGGGGGTTAATCTCCTGTAGACGCCCAGAGGCAGTGAGCACCTGTTTAACCTCTAACCTTCTCTCGGATACCACTCCGGCAGGAGTAGGGCATCAGGACAGATTCACACTGTCACGTCCATGAAAAAAATGCAGATGACGATGTGTTGTCCTATATTTGTGTACAGCCACATGTCGTGTCTGCCAACCAAGTGCAATACTTCTATCCCTGTACTTGGCGTCGGAATGCGGTGAGTATTGAAAAACAGGTTTCACTGGTGGGCAGTTCCAGTACGTGGGTAAGTGTCCCAGGAGGAACAGTCTCCCCTAACACCGGCACTGTGGGCGCGGTGGAGAGAGTACCCGCTGAGCAGGCAAGCTGACCTTAAGGAACTGAGTATCTAGTGTCTGGGCTCTACTGTTCTGTCCACCAAGGTGCACAGAAAGGGTGCCCGTCCTATGTGTGTGTGAGTACCCTATTGGTGTTTAGCTCGTTTGAGTAACTTCCCCGGTCACCTGCAATCCCTGGGACGGGCGTGGAGTCCACTGGGAGAGGAATTACTACTATGGGAAAGATACCCTTGATTTGGCTACAATATCTGTTTATTTATTCTTTTGGGAAATAGACAGGGTGGTGTCTCACTACCTCCTAGTGTCAACAAGAGCTTACGGAAGTTTAACCTGCGCTGAGCCAGGTGAAGGCAACGTGGCCCTAAGCTAACAATGGCAGGGTAGACGAGCATTATGTAACTAACTTGAACTGGTACTACTCCTACTAGTGTTTACCCAGAAGGGGCTGCAGTGTCTAGGTGTGTAGACGATGTTGGCGATGGTGGGATCTTCAGCACAGTGTACGATGAAGGCGGACAGATAGAAGGATAACTCCGGCAACGGGTTGTGGTGGAGACCAAGGAGAGAAGTCCTTCGTCATGAATGCAGTGAAAAAGTGGGTAGTTTCGAGCAGGCTGGTCAAGATCTCTGTCAAAGTTTGCAGTGGAGAAAATGAAGACTGGTCACGAGCAGGCGAAAGACCTATTATTTATACTTTTGCTGGTGTTACCCTTCCAGTCAGCTGGATAGAGGTGTTCGATGGAGAGGGGGTACCTGTAGTATAGTTTCCTCAATGCGTGATGTCACTGGCCGGCTTGGAGAATCAAGATGTGGCGGAACGTACTAATATAGCCATCTGGCGGTGTACTGTGGTACTAAAGTGCCTTGGATGCATAGTCTCGGTGGCTTGGCCGGTGAACAGTACAATCTTCAGGCTGGAGCGTCCATCAATGAGCTGTAGTAGACAGTACAATCTTGTGTGTTGTGATGCATGATAACAATGAAAACTCCATAGAAATTAAGTGGCACGGCTTGCTCACTGATTAGGCAAAGTAGTTTAATCATTGTTGAAAAGACGTCATGCGTCAATGTTGCTTTTTGTATGTGAATTCATTGTACAACTCAAATGGACAATTTGTATGCAATTATAGAAAGCTTCAAATGTCTGAATCCAAAGAATTTGGATTGGATTAATTGCAAGCACAATATGTATACATTATGTAGCAAGTGTTGTTTTCAGAAAAATGACAGTTTATTTTTTTTTCAGATCTAAAAACCACATGCATTGTAGAAACATTTTTAATGTCTTGGGTGTTTTGTTTTTCATATTATGTACTTTCTGAAGCACAGTTTGTGCTAGGATTTAAAGACTCATAACAACCACATTAAAAATTGTGTGTTTCAAGGACTCTAATGAGAAAACACCGGCAGGAGTGTCACAACTCAATCCAATTGCGATGGATGTTGATGTGAAATTGGACTCGCAGTGTGATGGTGAGCAGACCCGCAAAGGAGAGAAGAGACCCCATTCCCCCCACAATGATGGTGAGTATTATGGCATTTTTTTTATTTTGGTTGAATGTTTTTGTGTGCCAGCATTTGACCCAAAATAATAGGAAGGGAATCAGAATATGAGATGGAGTACAGTAGAACCTGGTATTTTGCATTTTTCCAGGGATGGATGCGAAAAGGTGTAAACTAGGGGAAACAATCATCTTGAGCAGTTCATGTTAATGTAGATTAATAGGCAATATACAGACTAGTTTAATATTTTAAGTTGACAAAATAAATATTGAGTAGTCCTAAATTGTAAATACTATTTCCTTTTAAGGTCAGTTTTTGTAGTAATGTTAAGATATTTTATTAATAACTTGAAGGATAGGTTTTTCCACTTCTTTCTAAACAGTAACTGTTAGCCTTTGTTTACTTTGATTTCCCCAATTGAATTTCATATATATTTAGAACCAAATCAGACAATAAATATAGTATTTATCTCCATTCAAGTTATCTTTGGTTCCAAAACCTCTCTGCGTATCTAATGTGTTTTTTCAGCATAAACATTTTCAGGAGTGATACTTTTACATTCCTAAAAAACTGTATTCCACTTATATGAGTGCATGCCCAATATCCGTATGAATGTGTTATCTAACGAAGGCTGCAGTGAATGAATTCCCAAATTTGTCAAGCACACCAATTGGAAAAAAAGTTTAATATAAGGGAAACCCTGTTGAATTGCAGTGTAAATGGCAGGCATATACATTAAATACATAGCTAAAATTGTGAACCTGATTACCGGTAAATTAGTGTAGGCATATTAAAGGGGAAATACAACTGAGGGGAATATTAAATTGGGGTTCTTCTGCAATTGTCTCTGTGTATCAAAACAAAACATCTATTTTTTCTACTTCCTACATTGTCCTACAGACAATAATGAGAAAAAAACTTCACTTTTTCAGCTGTTAATTAGTGCATATCAAAATGAACCTTTTTATCACAGCTTATTATTTACATAGCATGCTGCTAATAGTTATGGTGTGTTTAAAATTAATTGTTCCGTCACAAGTTCTTTTAATGTAATTTTTCTGTCATCTCTAGACCATCATTGTAAATTGTTGTGTGTATTTGTGTTTGAGCGTCACATGAAAACAAACAGTGTGTTCAGGTAGAATTTTGTATTTTACTTAATTAGACTATTTTGTACTTTAAAATATTATGTGGCATCAAATCAGCAATATTAGCGGGAAGTAGAAATGATAACTATGTAATATCTTATTTCAGAGGATGTCATTGAGAGAATAGAAAGGGATGTTTGTGTAACAGTTCTTTAAAATTATAAGGAAAGTATTGGTATTTCTCCTTGGAAAGAGCATTTGGATTCTGTGCATGCTCTTGCCAAAAATGAGGTAGGTGTTGGTTAGTGGGTTCATAATTCTTAAGTGCAGTTATCCTATTACTTTGATGTGGTAATAGGGTTAGTTGTGATTCATGAGATAGTTTTCAACATTCAAGTACATTGCATTTATACTCAAATAAAAACTTATAATTACTATTATCAGAGAAGTTTTTTGTGTATAAATTTGTCTGTTACTCCAGATGTATTGCTCTTTGGTTAATCATTGTGTAAATTATTCATTATTGACTGAAGGGTTATTTCGTGTTGGACATATCTGTTGTTTTAAAAGTGGTATTTAAAGGACCTACCCATAGTTACCTGCTTTTTGTATTTGTATTCTCTAATTCCCCTCCACCAATATTCTTTGAAATCCTTCAAATTAATTATTCATAAAAAAATTTGTAAAATAAGAATTTAACAAAATCTGGGTGATGATTGACCTACAGGAAAGGTATCTACATAATTTATATCGTGTTATGTCACACTTGTTGTCAAAGTAAGTAGTTGCATTCTTCTGTATTGTCCTCTTTGTGTCCATGGATACATCTGTTTCAACTATTGTGTTAGGTTTTCATATTTGTATGTACACTGTCGGAGAATGAATATAGTACACCACAAAGAAACCATGCGACAATCATGAAACTATGTAAAGAACGAGAGTACTTAACTGGTATACACATGATACCAAGTGGGTATGTTTTCATTTAACGGTACACCTCGCAGTGGACTACTGCAAGCACCAACCAATGATCATGTACACAGGTGTGTAGTTGAAGTCACGTTAATGCGAGAAAAACCAAACATTACAAAGTAAGCATACAAAGTAAAGAAGAATACTAGGAAGATGCCAAAGATGTCTCTTTGCGCAATTGACAGACTTTGAGAGGGAACTCGTAATTGTGCTGAAAACTGCGTGGTGGTCATATCACTCTATAGCCCACCATGTGGATTGTTTGGACCATACTGCCCAAGGCTTTTGGAAGCAGTGGATACGTGAAGGCATCCACACAGAGAGGACCAGCTCAGGATGGACACGGTCGACTACTAGTCGAAAGGATTGACAGAATGTACGCCTGGCGGGGTGAGATCCCATGGTGACCCGGTCCATGGTACTGGAGAGTGTTGGGACTCCTAAGTGCCCACAAACCATTCCCAGATGCCTTTTGGAGGTGAATATACTATCCCAGCACCCATTATATGTGCTGTTATTAACTCTGCAACAGCAGTGGCTCTGTTTCCAGTGGTGCTGTGCCAGAGCAATATGTAATGCCAAAGACTGGCAATGTGTGGTGTTTAGTGATGAGTGCTGATTTGTTATGAGTACAGATGTTTTTCATAAACAAGTGTGAAGTTTTTCATAAACAAGTTTTTCATAAACAAGTGTTGAATGCCACAATTCCAACCTTGCTATCAAGCGACACTTTTTTCCCCCACGTCAGACATTATGGTCTGGGGAGCTATAGCCCACAATAAGAGATCCACTCTCATCTTAACGTGAAGCATTGACAGCCTAGCAGTATGCAGATGAGGTCTTATGTCCCCATCTGCTCCCATTTCTGGTTGGGATTCCAGGTGTAATATTCCAGCAGGATAACGTCCGACCGCACATGGTATGGGTTATCCAGGATTTTCTCCGTCGTGTTCAAACACTACCATGGCCTGCCCGTACCCGTGATGTGTTCCCAGTCGAGAATGTGTGGGACCAGTTGAAACGCCAGCTGCCACAGTTTCACAGCATCCTAGTGTGACAGTACTACCAGCAAAATCGGCAAAGTCTTTGGCTGCAGATATTTGGTGCTTGCACCTTTTAATGTTGTCAGTGTCCTGTAAAAGTACTTCTATGCTAGTCTTTTTAATGTGCGAGCACCGTGTGAATTACTAAAGATGAAAAGTAACTTTGGCGAGATGCTATATAGGATGATTCAGACTGTTTTGATTTTCTGATTGTGCATCAAACTATGAATAAATGAACATTGTTTGCAACAAGGAATTTGGTGTCCCGTTGTTTGTTCATGAATGTAGTCTCCCAGTAAAATTATTTAACATAATTTTTGCTCTTCTCTAAATATTGGATGTGCTCAACTTAAAGGTTTTATGGTTCATGCTAAGAATGTCCCGTTCACTATACTCTTCTTTCATGAGTTTGCTTTTTACTCCAGTTGGTAATGAATAGATGTTGGGGTTGTTTGGAAATACTATGTTGAGTGAGGTAGTAGTGAGAACCCCGACACCCTTGGAGGTAGAGGGCGACTCACTAAATTTAGAACACACCGTCCAACAATGTGGGCATGTCTGCCTCGAGACATCAGAAGGCATCTGCTAGACTCTATGCCAGACCGTGTTTGCAGCTTGTACTGCAGTACAAGGGGGTGTAATGCGCTATTGAAGATTACCAGACAGTTTATCACAGATTCATATGTAATTGTCGTGCTGCGCTGTTTTTGTGATCATGTGTATTGCTCGTCTGTAACACTACCTCTATTAAGTTTCGGTACCATCCAATGTATCCTTCTGTGTGTGCTATTTTTATTGTACACCAGTGTGTGTTGACACATTTTTTTCTATTTGTTTATTTATTTAGTTATTTATTTATTGTTATATATGATTATGTTCTTGGAATTATATGCATGTTACCTATTTGTTGACTAGTTAACTGTGACTCATTCTATCCATATTTTATTTCATTGTATTTGTTTTTTTTTCTTTACCTTGAATATTTTCTGCGACTACAACAAAGTGTTGCAGTGGCATATGTCCATAATAATAGTTCAGATAACTACTTACCCCCATTGCAAGAATCATTCAAACATCACTTGTATCTTGTTAATATGGTTCTTTGAGAGCGTGCAAAATGTTTGTTTGTTTAGTTTCACCAAGGAAGAAGAAAAAGAAGAAGAGCATGGGAATGCGCATGCCACCGAAGAACGCAGTGGTTGCCCTAAATGAGATGCGGCCAGGGCTTGAATATACAACGGTGCACAGGACAGGCCCGGTGCACCAGCCAATTTTCACAATAGCTGTGGAGGTTAGTGCTCTAGCTTCTTGGTGGGTGCATAGTTGAACCTTAAGTCAGCCCTACACCTGGTACACACTGCATAATCGTCCACTTAATTCCATGAAATATTTCATCTACAATTGAGGCCAAATCATATAGTTCTCAGCAAAACTATGCACTCATTGTTTGTCTGTAGTTTTCAGTGCAGAAATATGGATAATTGTTCTCTGTGATGTTGCAGGAAAGTACAAGCTGAATGCCCGAAATTTTTACAAACTAAAAACTTATTTATTATTGGCTAAATAAGATATTTTCTCCATACTGCTGCGAATTTGTGCAATATAGTTGTTTAGCAGTACAAAGGTAGGGACAAGATTTATCTTTATTGTTAATACCATAATAGTAGCACTTCCAGTATTCTGTGCGTGCATAGTTACAGAAACTATGAGAAAATATAACTGGCCTACAAATGTTTAAAAGTAAATACAGAGGCACATCAGAAGTAGCTGTTTACACTGTTATAATGCCACCAGTACAAGTTTAAGTAGAGAAAGACCTGCAGTATGTATCGGGTCTAAGGGGAAAAAAATTTAATATAAGGGTTAGCCTTGCAGCACAATATTTAGGTATTGGCTGTTCATGGTTAAGTGAGCACTTTTGATCTCGTGGTTACTTTTTCCTTTCAGCCATTTTTTATTGTTATTACCACCTTTTTAATAAATATTGCCATGTAGGCTAGTTAATAAATACGCACACTCAGAAGTTAAATTCTAAGACTAAAATAAAATATATTTATTTACTTATTCCAAATGAGAGGGCTTTCAAAAGTGCTCATTTTACTGTGAATGGCCTTGATGCGTGATGCACTGGGAATGTGTATTTACTAAAGTGTGGGAGCAGGAGGCAGCTCCCCGGTTATCTATGTTGAGCAGTTGAGTCAGGTGCTTCTCTAATGCAGGGGTTCAGTTCTGCATAGGTACTGGTGCCTTTCCTGTATACAGAACAGACAGTATGGCTATTCTGTAGGGCATGAAATCTGGGGCGGCTAGTACTATGCAGCGTTTTGGTGGTACAGCTGACATAAGGCTACCTGGGTGACGTTTCAGTTCAGTAGAGGTCGACTGTGGTGCAGTAACAATTGGTGTAGTCTGTGGTGTAGGGATCTCCTGAGATTGGTGCAGAGGTGCAGGACGGAGTATGGCTGGAGTGAAATGTGCAATGATGGGCATGGGTGCTTGTTCAGGTCGGTAAAGATACTCTTGTATCCACTCAGGATACGCAGCAGGTCTGGTACTTTCTAGCAGAGTGAAGAGATGCTGCGGCACTGCAGTCTCTCTTGGTTCTTGAAGATTGAGTGCTTGCACCTGCTCTTGTTGATGTAGACCAGCTATCTGTTTAATCAATGAGGGATGATACTCGTGTGTTTGACCTGATGCAGCAAGTGTTAATTTGACTCTCCTTCAGACCTCTCCTCGGAGCAAAAGGCATCGAGAAGTGGAAATTTTCCCTTAACCAATGGTACCATGTCTGCAGGTAGTCGTATAGAATTTACATGTTCACCGCAAGGGTGCGTGGTCCAGTCCCAGTCTTCCCAACTTAGGGGACACAACATCCTCAGGGGGACCACTCTGGAGAGATTGTGAACACCGAGCTGACAAGCTGGTTCAAGGACAGTGTGTACCTTTGTGTGGCTCCTCCTTTCCTCAATTCCTGGATTGATGGGAATGGTGGCGGGTACTAGTGCTTGGATGGTATAGAAAGCAGTGTATGACTCATATGAGTAGATTCCTGAGATTACCTGCAGATACATTACGTAAGGGTAAATACAAGGTACAAGGCTGGTACCCAAGGTTAAAGCCAAGGTCACGTTTTATTTTTACGAAAAAAATAAAAATGTCGTGAAATCACTATAGATTCAGGCCAGCGGCACTGGCTTCAAACCTCTAAAGCTAAAGTTACATTGGTCAGTAGAGGCGACCGACAACAAAGAATGGAAATACTGTTACAAGTGTTGACGTTGATCAAATTCTTGTATGTGTTGAGAAAATATGTTTACTGGAAACGACGTCACGTGATTGCTGATGCGCTAGAAATACTAGGCAGGTACTTTATAGTATGGTAGTCTTGAGAAAGACTTAGGAAGGATCTGCTACAGTATACGGGCATGATTGTTAGGGGGGTACAGGGTTGCAGGGTACGTAGAGGATATCTCCTAACTGATGTAGCCCACCCTACCGCAAGCTTACTTGACGTATACTGGGGGAGGTTCTGAGCAATGCTTACTGGAACTCTGGTAACAATACAAAGCTTAATGGTAAAAGAACGGGCAAGTGTCTTGAGCAACACATGCTGAACACTTGGCAATCTGGTTAGTTCCTGAGCAACTGGTGCTGGGAAAGAAGACTGGCATGGCAATCTAGTTGGTGTCTGAGCAACGCTTGCTTAGACAACTGAAGACTGGCTTCGAGATGCGGGCCGTCTCAGCTTTTATATTAATCGTGGGCTGGTGCTCAACTCTCATTGGCTGTTGCCACTAGGGGAGGTCGCTGAGCGGAGGGATGTGAATTCATGACTTGCCTCTGTGATGTCACCGACCGGAAGGTGATGCGAAACAAAGGACAAGTGATTATTACTACTAGAGTGATCTAGCGGGGAGTAAATGCACTCACTGTCCTTTAAGCATGATTACGGTGGACCGGTGAATAAAACAATCTGCAAGGTAGACAGTACAATCTCATAGCCTAGTGTTTTAAAATTAACCATCAAACTCCGTGCTAAGGATCCTAGCGATGGAGTGGAAGTCGTTAAAATTACATTATTCAAAACGTGTCATGTGTCAGCCTACAGCATAATTTTCATGTATTTTGATATTATGTACTGTATCTGAGGGCAACAAACCAATGCATTTGAAAGTACAACCCTTATAGTTTTTTTTCTGTGTCAAGCTTATGCTTAGAATTTTTCTTTGTAGGACGCCTTTATTTAATTACACATCTACTGCAGTTTTTAATGGTAGTTACATTTCATAATGTCATGTAATTTTACATTGTTGAAACCAGTAAAGCTACAAAATAAACGAGTTTGTTTCAGTCTGGGAATTGTTTCTTAATAACTACTGAAATTTAAACTTACATATACATTTATGTATTGTGCATGCATGTGAGATAATATGTAGGTGTGTATTGCAAGTGGTGGTACATCATCTTGCTGCAGCATTGCCTTTTCCAGAATTAGGATTATGTATTAGTTTTATTTCCAGGAGAGGGACTGTGTTGATGTAGTGGTTAGACTATGATGGAACTCATGCATTACACCCACTGATTTTACACACAGTTTTTTTGGTCCAATTGTCTGTTTTCACAGTATGTTTCCCTCTTTTTACACTTTCTTGCATTCTGCAACATTTTTTCCCAGTCCCTTGAAAAGTGTAAGATAAGGGTTTTGCTGTACTAACCTATTACCATAGTGATTTGGGTTCAACTCCTAGCAGTGTTCACTTGGAATTTTAATCATTTGTAAAGTGACATGTTTTTGTTGTCTGTGGTTTTTTGGGGTATTTTCATTTATCACCTTGCTTCACCGTCATCAGTGCTTAGTAGTTATAGTCTGTTTCATGTAAATGGGGTAAATTGACAGTTCTCGAAAAGTAGCGTGGCTACAATATATTCTTTTACCACAGCTGTTTTGTCACTGAAGGAAAATGTTTGTAAACAAATGTTGGAATCAAATGCACACTTGCATTTTCCTCTTTCCTTGTGTTTCCTGTAATGACAGGCACTTAAAGACTGAGGTTAGCTAACGTTCGTCCAGTAATTAATGTAGGATATTATAGCTAGGTTGGCATTCCAACTTGTTTTCTTTTCATAATTATGAAGTTAAATTTGTTAATGTTCTGTTCATTTTATTTCGGGGGAAAAAGGAAACACGTTAGACGGGACGTGGGGGGTCTTTAGTTTGTCTTTTATGAGACTGCATTATTTTGGTGTTATTACCAGTGTGTGGCATTTTGAGTTGCATACTGTTTTGATGGAGCAGTGGAAAATTTTGCTCGTATAGAAAAAAGATTTATATTATTTAACTTCGAAAATTTTAACATTAATGAAAAAACAAAACGCAATACATACATCGCTGTTTGTATTAGTATAGATGTAGAAATATATACATGTACACACTTTGACCGAAGTTAACCTTACACTTGTTGAATTTACGATCTAGACAAATAAAGCAAATATTATTCACTCGCTACAAAATTGTGGAAAGTGTGGATTTTTCAGGCCACATGCATTTCAATAATTATATTACTGGTTTACAAATACATTTACAAAACACGCAAACTTACTGATTGTAAAATTTGCAATCTATTGAACGCTTGTTTTTCTACGGCAATCCTTGCAAGTTTACGTCTCTATAATCATATTTGTTCATCACTAGCAGTAAATAATTTATTTTTGCAGAAATATTCAGTAAAATCAACACTGAGCATGTTTTCTGTAGCCAACAAACTTAAACTATATACGTAAATTATATTTGTGTCACTTCATTATGGAAGGTGGTAAGGAAAATTTTGGAACAAGCAGTTTTAACGAAGCGGTAAACACGTGCCGATTAATATTACATTTCATTCAAGAAATCACACTACAATGGTACCTACAACCAACTATGTTTGAAAAAAGCAAGTAAAAAATAATTAACCAATTAAATATTTCAACAACTCCAACAAGATATTCGTATAATAAACATGATGAGAAAAAGGCACACGCACAACGGCCTTCATCTGGCTGAAAACTGGAAACATAAACATGTCTAGCCATTGGCTGGAAATGTTTACTGTTCGTACGGGTCGACATACTATGTCATAATTGCTAAACATGCTTTTAAAGCCCAGTTACTAATAGCCAAGAAAATTTAATAATGTTGCAAGTATAATTAAGGCTGTGTCTCAATTGGTCCAGAGAACGCTCTCTCGTGCTCTGCTTTCGCGATGATGTCATTATGTCAGAGAGAACGCTCTCTAGTCATCTGAATTCATCAGAGAGAGCGCGAAAGAGCGAGAGCACAGAGAGAGCATGAAGTTGTATACTCGCTGGCACTCGCTCGCATGTTTGAATAAGGTTATAGTAACTTTCTGGGCCAAAACCACATTGCATTAACCGTAAGTGAATAATTTCAACTGTTTTAAACAGCAAAATGATATACGCAACATGTATTTATAAAAATATAAATATAGATTTCTGACTAAGTCTCGTTTTTTTTGTCACTTTGCTGTAACCTGATGGTAAAATATAAAACAAAAATAATAATATTTTATGCGCTAATGATTATTCTGGTAGTGCTATAACTTTTTTAAAATTATTTTGATCACACGTAAATTTGTTACAATAGATATGACCGCGATTTTAGCTTAACATTATTTCCCGCCTTTTGGCATCAGCTGTTTGCCTGACATTGGAGAGAAACGAGAGAGTCATTTCAATTCCCAAAGCGAGAGCACGAGAGAGTTGTCTCAATTCCCAGAGCGAGAGCACGAGAAGAGTGCGAAGCAATGCTCTCGCCAGGTTGTGTGAAAGAGTGCTCTCTCTCTCTCTCTGTTTAAATAAAGAAAATAACTTCTCAAAATACTGTATATAACTCATTGTAATCTGACACCAAATGCAAGCTGACCTATAACTTTCAAAACCCCTGAAAATGAAAATTATGTGACACCAAATGCAAGTCAAATTTTGAATGTCCGCGTACATTCGATGAGCTGAGAACGCACACAGAAGTTATAAATCGAGCAGTGTGTTTACGGAGGCTGGTGGAAGAGGGGTGGTTTGCAGGAGGATTACCCCTCCACGCATCTACATGTTGCCGGCACATTGCGCCCGTGGAAAATGTCTGTCTTTTAAAGTAATTAATTATATTTTACTGCAAAGAGAACTTGTTATTTTGAGACCAAAATGAATAAATAAGGTGATTATAATTGTTTTATTCACTGTTTAATAATTAGTAATTCAAAATCACATTCTCTGATTTCCCTGTTGTGAGTTACAACTGCACTCTGCTCGTTGCTTACCTACCCATTATTAGAATGTAAAAGGTGTCGGAATAGGCTCTTACATCTTATCAGTTTATTCAAAAGGTGTCTTTTAAAATAAATCAATATAAATCCTCTGATTTTCCCGCAAGAAGTTACTGAAAATGAACTGTACATTTATAATAATACAAGACGCTCAATGTTCAAACAATTTTGGGTGACAAGGGGAGGTCAAGTATATGCTTCTGGGCATATAATTTTATTTGTGAAGATACTGCCCCTCTAGTTAAATAAATATTATATTTTAAAATCATGTTAATTTCACGCCAGATACAATGAAACACCAACATTATGAGAAAAAATGACCTTTAACCACAAAAGAAACCATCTTTGCAAATAATAATTCCTCTTTAAAATGTTTTGAGTAACATTTTCAGGCGAAACCATTTGCCTTGAAATACAAGTGATGATACGTGCAACTATTTTAAGCGATGGATAATCGTGTTAAAATTTCTATGTTCACCAGGTGCATAGGGCAACTCATAGGGGTTAGGGGTGGGTCAAAATCAGCCCAAAATTTTCCAAATTTTTTTATTACACCCCCCCCCCCCCCCACACTATTACGACTTTATTCTCGGGGATGGTGTGTGTGGCGCAACAAGAATAGACTGAGGTCAATTAAGTTTCCTATAACTCACTCTGCAACCCACCTGTTATCTAGAATTGACACTCATCAAATATTGTACGTCAGCTACATCTTAGCTGAAAACTCCCACAGCACGTCGTAATACAATAATTTCCCATAGTCTGGGGTCGGAGCAGAAATGTTTAATAACAGGCCTCTGTGCTGGTCTAGGAAGAAGAGCCACTCCGAGGCGCACAAAGCACTTCAGCCCACTACTCGGGATTAAACTTGAACCAATCACAGGGTAGCATGACTGCGCATGCTCGGAAGGAGGGGATTACAAAGAGATGGGTGGGAAATAGAGGGAGATTTCCCAAGGAGGTGGTGAGGCCGGAGCAACTAGTCTTTAATATTTGCAGCGTGCTCTAAGCGGCGCAGGTTGGTTTTCAGTGGTACACCTGGGCGCGTAACCTCTAGCGGTGGCTTGACCTGGGACAACTCTTGCTGTCATGAGTGTGAACTTGGTTAGTTTACGGTCAATGGCTTAAATGTTGTGATGAACGGCTGTTTGGGTTCCACTGGTTCTACTCCTCTGTAGTACGAGTTGGCGAGACCCAAGGATTGGTCCTGTCCGCTTAAGAAGGCTGCGAGCAATGGGTGTGTTTCTTTTGTTAGATGGATGTATTCCTTGAAGAGGTCCCTAGGTATCTCTGGTATTACTGGAATCTGGAGTTGCTGCAATGCCTAGACTTGATCCGGGGGTGTGGGGGGGGGGGGGGTAGCTGCGCGATCTTAGCGATGAGGAGGGGGGTGAGCTCCTGCTAGCGCCCAGAGGCAGTAAGCACATGTTTGGCTTTCTCTCGGATACCACTCCGACGGTAATATCACACACCTTATGTCCTGAAGTAACTGCAGGTGCTGTGTGGTCCTAACTGGTGTGCGACCACGTGTAGCATCTGCAGGCTCAAGCGGATACCCTATCTTAGTACTCGGTGCCTAAATGCTGTGAGTACTGGGAGTCAGACCTCGCCGTTGACAGTGTCTGCATGTGGGTGAGTGTCTCAGGAGGGAACAGTCTCCCTACACCCAGTGGACACTAACTCTGGCACCGAAACTCAGTGGAGATAGTATGCAGTTGAGCAGGCAAGCTGACCTCATACCTAGTGTCGGGGCTCTATCATTCTAGACTCTGTGGAGCACTGAATAAGTGGCTGTTCAAGGTGCGTGTGGATACTCAACTAGTGTGTATGGCTTGTACAGAGTTGCCAACTGTTACGATTTTTCTGTAAAATGTACGGAAATCATACCCTTTTTACGGTTTTACGAAAATGCCTTGATTTTTTTATTAATTCCAATACTGGGAAAATTTTTAGAGTAATTATTTACTAGAGACTGGACATTTGTTTCTTAGATATCTCTCAATACTGTGACATCGAGTATCACTACGGGCATATCGATGCGTGGCTTGGTCTGCCATTTTCACAATTGTCATGAAGCGGCACTGTTTATTTTGGTTCTATAGTTGAGTGGTTTCGGAAAGCTGGTAAAGTGTATTTATTTAATGATGCAGTTAATTAATATGTATAGATGGCAGAGAAATGTGTAATACGGATTGCAACAGAACAACATGTATTCAGGAGTTGGAAATAGGAATTACGGACAGTAAGTCAATGTGTATTGTAAATAACATATTTTGAATTGGTTATAAAATGTTTGTTTGAAATGTACGTGGCCTAGAAAACCATTTCAACTGTGTGTTTTGCTGTGTATAAAAAACACGTTTATTGTATGGAAAAGCAACTTCACCAAAAATATTTACGTCCTAAGTGTGTATTAATATTTGAATTTGTACTACCACCTATTTATCGTGTTTTCTGTTGGTAAGGTTAAAATTTTATGAAATAATTTGAATGTTTCTTTCATTCGAGCAAATTTTAGTCTCTTCCATTAAAACAGTATGTAATTAAAAATCGTAGTCTCGTAAGAAGTGAGTGAAGAGATTTTGACGGCTCTTAAAATCGAGGTCTTGAGAGCTGATTCTAAGGAGAGGTACAAAACAACGTCGACTCATGAAAGAAAGTCTCTCTTAACCTCCTTCAATCCACTGGCAATAAAATTAATGGAGTCCCAACAGTATAACTTTGTCTAACAAAAACAAGGTAGGTTGGAATGGTAACCTACATTGATTATGGCATTTGTTTACAATACCCTCATGGTTTTCTTCATAGACAGAGCAGCTGTTTTACAATTATACATTGCGACCATGCTACGTTTTTATAACTGTCAAAATTTAGTGGACTTATTTTGGTATTCTGAATGCAAGTGCATATTTTGATTTTTTACATGCCTTGTGTTTACTACCGGTATTTAATATTTATTTTACGTGTTTTGTGTGTATACAATCTGTGAAAACGACCGACACAAAACAACAAACAGAACAATAAATTTATCTTTCTTCAGGTAGCGGAAAAATTGCTATTGTCATTTTTCATCTGGTGATAACAATTCCCACATTTCCTCCATATGACTTAATCCAGAACAAAATTTAATGCTTGTTTTTCTAAATAAAAATTTGTAAGCTTTCTTAGTTCGAAAATTAACATGTGAGTATTGCACATTTTTGATACCAAGTTTGAAATGTTATAATTTTTAAATTTAAATAATTGCAGAATAGGGATTTGGTATATTAGAAAGTGAATTTTTAATACTGAACAAATGTTAGATTATACTAAATTTTTATTGTAAAATTATGGAAATTTTATTACTTGAAATGTGAATGTTAAGAAAAATTAGTGTATGTGAAATTGCAGCGGGCAGTTTACGCTTGTTTTAATATTTTTTATCCATTTTACTGATTGGAAACTTTGAAAGTTGGCAAGTCTACTTGTATGAGTAATTTTCTCGTTCACCTGCAATCCCTTGAGCTGTGTGAGGTCCACTGGGAGAGGTTCTACACTATGGGAAAGGATACCCTTGAATTGGTAAAACTGTTGTTTATCTAACGTTGGCAAGTGCTTTAGGGAAGATTAACCTATGCTGTTCCAGGTAAAGGCGACCTGTTCATAGGCTAACAGTGGCGAGGTAGATGAGCGCAATGAAAATAACTTAAACTGTTACTACTCCCTATGCATATGTTGCCCAGAAGGGGCAGTAATGTCTAGGTGTGTAGACTACATGGCTGGTAATAGCTTTGGCACGTGCGGGGAAGATAAGCTGGAGAGAATGACTCCAGCGGCAGGCGCGGTGGAGTCAAGGAGAGCTAGTTCCTTCGCTTTGGCACAAATGTGGTGAAGGAGGGTAGGTTTAGGAGCGAAGTGAGCAGGGTAGATCTCCGGCAAAGGCTGTGGTGGAGAGAGCAGACTGATCAGTTCCTTATGCACGAATGCGATGAAGGTTTGAAGACTGGTTACAAGTGGGTCAGCATCCCACTATTTATACTCTGGTTGGTACTTCCCCTTCAGTCAACTAAATAGGGGTGATGCTGGAGAGGGGATAGCTGTAGCATAGCTTCCTCAAGGTGTGACATCACCTGCTGACTTGGAGAATCGAGATGCAGTGAATCGTACTCGTGGAGCCATCTAGCAGTATGCTTTGGTACTCGGTGCCTTGGATGCATAGTCTCGCTGGTTAGTGAATAAGTCAATCTGCAGGCTGGAACATCCATTTTTGCTGTAGCAAACAGTAAATCTTGCATCTTGTTGCAGGGTCAACAATAAAAACTCAGTTGAAATAAGGCGCCAAGGCTTACTCACTGATGATGTGTAGTCATAATATCATTGTTGAAAATATGTCATGCATCAAGGTATGGGACTTTTTCTTAGTATGTTGCTAACAGTATGATAACTACATCAGTCTGTGTTTTAGCAGCTTGCCATAAGTCTGGAAAACCTGGAAAACAAGGAAATGTCAGGGAATTTGAAAACTATGGGAAATCAGGGAAATGTCACGGAATTTCGAACAAGTTATCTAAATGTTAGGGAATTCTGTGATATGCATGCTATATTTGGCAGTTCTGTCATTAATCATGCATCACTGCCAGAATAATACAAAATAGTTGTAATGATTATGGACTAAATGCTAAGGCATTTTTCTTTGCTCTTTATGTGGTGAGGAATTTTGTGAGTTCAGAGAAGTATTTTGGTGTAAAAGTGTGTTATAATGCAAAGGCGCTAATCCTTACAGAAAAATTTTTTTTTGGGTAAATGGGTCAAGGAAAATATTCTTTTTGTCTGGAAGTCAGGGAATTTTCCTATAGAAAAATGGTGGCAACCTTGTTTAGTTATAAGTATGTGTAGCTATCGACAGAAAATTGAGCAGTGGTAACATGTTGGATATGTATTAAGTAGGATCCAGAGTTTGATTCCATGTCCAGCCATCCTGATTTTGGTTTTCAATAATTTTTTGAGATCATTCCAGCTGAATACTGGGAATGTTCCATTATAGATATTGTGGCCACTTTGTTAACCAACTCCTGATAGTCAACTCAACCGTTTCCATTTTGATGACCCTGCTTTGATGAGACCTAAGCCATTCACATTTGTACATACTCAGAGTATATGCTGACAAGTTTAAACACATTTTTACTGGTTCTTGGTTTGGTTCCAGTTATTAAATATCTGGCTCACTTGTGATCTGTGTATTTTGGTAGAAATGAAATTATAGGTTCCATTTTCAACAAATTGATGTGAGACGTCCTTTACTGGTGGTGCAGTGTCGCGGTCGGGACGGTTTTTGGGTTGCGTTAGGTCAGAAACAGTGGGTTCAATTCAAATCTGACTTAGCACTGGTGCACTGGAGCCTGACCAGTGTAAAGTAACAGGCACGTGGCTTTTTGACTGGGCACAAAGTCTGGGATAGCAGTTTCGGTCCTATTAGCGGTTAGACACACTATCACTGGTTTACCTTGGAGGTTGGTTGCTGCTGACCCAGCTGCGGCAACAATAGTCAGCGGCTGGTGTGCTGGTGGAACGGCTGCTACTGGAATTGTTTGACACTCTGGTCAAGCTGGTGTGATGGCTTCCCCCGAACCAGCTGTTAGCAATACTATATGGAATGTCCTCATTCCTCCGGAAGGTGATAACGATGGGATGCAGTTTTCCAACAGTCTTCACGGATGCTGTAAATAAGGAAGGGGAGGGAGCTGGGAGGATAGGCCTCACCAGCTGTCGGGCAGCTCGAGGTAGTTCTCTGGGGTTAAGGCTGCAAAGTGCAGTTGGTTTGGGTTACAGCTAGGGATGTCAAACTCGATTCCTCGATACCCGCGATTCTTAAAGAATCGTATAATTGAGAATCGGAAGTCCAAGAATCGAAGCATGAAAAATTGATTACTACAAATACATTACCTAAGACTAGAGGCACAATTTCGGGTATATCGCAGTAAAACAAAATAACACAAACACAAGTTAAAATGCAAAATAACACGAAATAAGACAAATGCGCGATATTTCACGAAATGAGAGCTTTCCCCACAAGAAATGAACTACTATCCCGTGTTATATACACAAATTTTCTTCGATATTGTAAAAGCGCGAATCTCGGGAATGTCGAAAAATTCTCAATTTTGTCTCGAGGTAATTTTTAAATCTCTGAATTCATAGTTCTACATCCAACAATGCACGTAAATAAGTTAGGTTATTTTTTCCTTGCGAAACAACAAAATGTAAACATTCCAAAGACTACACAAGCAGTAATACATGTACTTCGAGATAAGCTACAGTAGTTTGATAACAAACCACCTCCAAGCACTAGTAACAATTGTGCAAAGTGAACACTCACAACTAGAATGTGTGCAGTGCTCTATGGTCGAGACATCACTTGTTTGCATTGACACGTGAAATGAAAATGTGATATCTAAATTGATACATTAAACGGACTGTTTTCATAAAACATCTAGTGTCATAAATTATGGAAGATGCTGCAGCCGATGTAAAAGACAGTAAAATGTCTATCATTTGGACATTTTATGTAAAAAGAAAAGTGCGAAGGCGAGTGTAAAGTGTGCAAGAAATTAATACAAACATACCTAAACTGGTCTGAGAAGACTTTTTTTTTTAAATAATTCAGATCATATCGATATTACGTGGATGATGCTTGTCTAGTTTATGTATCTCATAATTCCTTTGCATTAAAATTTATTAGTGTAAATATTTTTTTTTTTTACACTTCTTTGCATTTCCAGAAAAATTGTTTGTGAATTTACCAAAATTATACTTTATTTTTAAATTGGAGCATTTAAAATAATTACTGCTTAAAAAAATATTAACTATGATTGCTTAAGTGCCAGTCTTGTAAAATTTTTGATAATTTCATTTGTTGTTGAACATTCATCTAGGCAAGTGAGGTTTGGAAATATTCAACTTTTTGAAATTTCATATGAATATGCTCCCACTGTTCAAGTGTTATATTATTTATGTTAGTAATAGGCCTACTGCTAATGTAGGCCTTGTTTAAATAATTAAACATCACACCCTTCTATACATGATTTAGTTCTGTAAGTAATTGTCTGTAACAAAAGGAATCACGATTTTTGGAATCGAGAATCGAGAGTGGTATCGGCATTGAGATCAAGAATCAAGGAAAAGTGGAATCATTACATCCCTAGTTACAACCGTGTTTGGTTTTAGAGGCGGTAGCTGCCTTTTTATCTCTAGTTTTAGTACCACTCCGCCAGGAGTAGGGCATAGGAAGGGGCACTACTACCTGGTTTGTAAGGGGTAAACAGGCGACAAAAATCCCTAGGTAGGTGTTAGGCCATTTGCTGAAGTTGAACAAACCAAAGCGGCACCCTTTGCTCTTCTTGCGTCCGACACTGTTAAGCGCAGTGGACACAGAGTATTGGATTTACAAAGACTGTCCTTCGACAACGCTTGAGTGTGTGTCCAAAAGGGGTCAGACCTCCAGGACGAGGTGAGTACTCCCTCTGGCAGCGTTAAGCGTGGTGGACTCCCTTTGGCAGCGTTAAGCATGGTGGATGGAGTACAACCTGGGCTGACTTACTAGTTACCCTGGGATTGTCTTTTTGTGGTAGGGGCTCTACCTTTCTGTACATCGGGGTGCATAGAACGGGTGGCCGTCTAATGATGTACGCTCATCCCTGAGGGGGAGCCCGCAGTCCTACACTATGGTTCGCAAGTGGGTTGAGTAATAATTTCCGTGGGCTCCTGATTATCCCCGACGGACGTGGTGTCTACCTGGAAATATCACAAATACCCTTTTGGAAACAACACTTCTGGTTTGGATAAAAAGGTGTTTATTCCGGTAGAAATAAACCTGGTGGCCTATACTACCTCCTAATCAAACAAGAGTTGACAGGAAGTAATCTAGGATTAACAGGTGAAGGTGACCTGGTTCTAAGCTAGACAATGTAGTTTTGGTTGGGTGGCTATTAAATAAACTCTCCATAACTATACTGTCACCGTTGTCCACAAGGTACTTGCGGGGTGCACTACCAGAAGGGCAATGTTGGTTGCCATCACCAGAAGGGTGTGCACCTAGAGAGGAGTCAGAGATTCTTTGGCTGTAGAGTCTCTGGTAATGCCTGAAGCCTCTGATGTAACTGCTAAAGAGTCTCTTGGAGATCTAGGAGCTGTTGGCAAGGTTGTTGAAGAGTTTGTATTGGATTGTGTATACCTGGGTCTCAGGAGAGAGCCCCAGCACACGTTGTGATGGAGCAAGCTACTGGAGATACTTCTTCGGCACCATACAGTGCTGTTAAGGAGCATCGACTGACATTATGTGCACAGGTATAGGTACTTTGCCATCTAGCCCTCGTCTGGGTTGGAGGGTGGTGGGTGGTGTGACGTCTGTTGGCCGGAGTTTCTGCCGAGGCAGCATGCATCAGCTTTATCACTGGTGGTGCTATTCCTCGGTGCGCCATAGTACTACGTGGCCTTGGAATGCATTCTCGGCGGCTCGGCCGATAGCTCACTCATGCTTCGGGGTTGTGAGCGTGTCTGACCGTCGGGTGAATAGTACAATTTATTGGCGTATGTAATAGCCCCCGCGACTATGGGCGTATCCTGTAGGCTCTCTGGTATATTGTACTTCAGCTCTAACCCCACCGGGTGCGACAGGGAGGTGCGAACTGATGAGACAAAGTTGTTTTATTAAGTTAACACATTGCTATAGGCTCTTCACAGTAATCTGAGCACTTTTGAATGTCCTTCTTAAGATATACATGTATACACGTGTATCCTTACGCCTTATGTAAAATTAACATTGCCATGGGCCTCATCACTTAATTCATGCGTCAGTGAAGTGAAACTGTGAAATTATTAGAAAAGTAAATATTGTACAAATCTGCTTATTTTTGCACTTATAAAAAAAAAAACCCAGAAAGCGAGAAAAATGATTTAAGTTGTCACAAATGGTCCTAACACTTTCTATTCAACGTTAATATATGGAACTACTTTCTCCTCCATCGTTACCAACTTTACTGGGCACATGTCATTCAGTGCACCCGTTAAAATATATGCAGGTAGGGGCAGTGACTTTTTGTAAGGTTGATTTCAAAAGTGGTCACTTTATCGTGAACAGCAACAGCCTTTAATGGCATGTTTTTCTTGAAAAATTCTCTTTTGTGCCACCATTTCCAGAGAATTTTTGCTGTATGCACAGTGGGTTTGAAATTAAAACAATTGTGTAGTTCGTTCTTGTGCTATGTAAAACAAAGTAATGTTTTTCCAACAGTAAAAAGTATGGGGAATACAATGAATATATCTATTAAATATTTATAAAAATAACTTTTGTGAAGAAATTTAATATTCAAAGAAAGTTTTATTGTAGAGACAAAATAAAAAATTGTTTTCATTACTTTTTCATTGCTTTTGTTATTATACACCGCCTAACATCAAAATTTCAATAAATGAAATTTATCCAAAATATAGTATTTTATTTGTGAAACCATGACCAACAATCTGTATCCAAAATTTTTTAAACTGAGTGATAAGAATAATTTAAGTTTTCAGTTGATGGGAAGAAAAAAAATTAATTTTAAGCTGTTGTCATTCAGGCTGAGTGACTAACAGCAGTAAATATTGAATACAATGTGGATGAGAAATGATCATTTAGTGAGAACAGAAAAATTATGAAATAAAGTATAAAAATAATTTTATTTCCAGTATTGAATGTTCCCCCCCCCCCCCCCCCCCATTATAAAACCATATCCAAGTCATCCTCGTAAGACTGTAACAAAAGATCCACAATGTTTAGTAACCTCAAAATAGAAGTTAGGAAGAAACAAATCCTTTAAAAAGTGATTTTTCAACCTATGATAATGTTCTGCGTTACCTTTGTTCAAATTAATTGTTTTCTCTTGTTTATGCAATTGTATAAACATTATAAAATTCTAATGGCAATATGCATATAAGAATAAATTATCAACAATTTTTCGTAATAAAATTTGCATTAAAATAACACAGTACATTGTTGGCTCCAATAATTCACAATTTTAGTTATGATGTTTAATTTCCTAAGACTTTCATGAGAAAACTGATAACACAGAAATCAGGCATTTTTAAAAATGAAATTTGCCTTAAAATAACACCACAAAATCTTGCTTCTAAGTATCAATTAACTTCCTAAGTTATAAACTGTACAATTAAAAACTAAATGTGTGCAAAAAATATATTCATAAATTATGACATAGATATAAACATATAAAGTCATATAGTAGGGAATATTTAGGCAGTATGATCATTATTTCTTGAAGTGTTTGACACTGTAATATGGGGGCATAAGGGAATGTTGCAGGATGAACACATAAAACTTGTACACTTTGGTTTGGAGCCGTTGACATAACACACTTTACACTGCCTCAGTGTATTTAACCTTTTCCCAATTTTAGGAATTTCACGAGGACATGGTTCTTGATGCCACCCAGTAATCTAGAAGTGTGTCCTGTACTGGTGGCCGGGCAACAGGTGAGACACTGGGACTGTCAGTCATCTAGCAATTGGTGACTGTTTTTGTCTATGGGAGTCGTCGTCATACTTTCGATGCACTGGGAGAGAAAGTCAACAAACTTCAATTTCACACGTGTGTTCTTTCATTACCACAAATGCGTTGAATGAACCTATGTGGAACAAATGGAAAACTATTTTCTTTGTCCACTTTGACGCGTGCCGTGTTATAAACTGTATGCACGGTCAAAGTGGTTTTGGTACAGTGAAACTATACACGCTTGTCTGTTCACTAGTTATGCATCTAGTTTACGTTTAGTGCTAGCAACTCCCGCTGGATGAGTCGGTTGGCGACTGGGAGTAAAGTTTCCCACTACTGCAGCGGCAATTGGCTTATTCGGGACGTAGATTGACTTCGGCGTACCTGACTTACTTATAGTTGCTTAGTCGGAGGTAGTGGAGCAGATGCTGACTGGCTGGAATTGATGAAGCTGGTGGAAGGTTGTTGGGTGTTGATTCCTCTGTTGACTCCTGGCTTCAGAACCTGTGGTTAACTGCCCCGAAAATATCTCTGTATCCTGTACAAGACCTCGTACCACAGGTGATATTCCCTAGCAATGGGAATGTGTGGCAGGAAAGGAATGTATTCAAACACTGGAGAGGAAGGCCTCTCCAGGAGTCGGGCGAATGACACTCTGCCTCGCTCTGCTTGCCTGCTAGGAGTAGGCGGGGCTAATACACATTTTGTTTTGGTGGTGATATAGGCCGCCTTTTGCTCCTCCCTCTTTCAGCTTTGCCTTCTACCAAAAGGCATAGAGGTTGGATTGACACTTAAATATTCGCTGTATGTCATGAACACGAGACAGTTCCCTATCTAAGTGTATTTATAATAGCAGTTGACAGCACAGGTTGGGTGCTGTAATCAGTCCCCCGCCTTGGTGCGCAGACCTAGAGTGATGAACCGTGTGGGCCGCCGTCCTACTACTATTAGTTGTAGGTTGCAATAAAGGTAGGCAGTCAGTCTCAAGCTAATATCTTGGCCGGCACCATAAGCACTCTAGTAGGATACAACTTAAGGTTACTGTCTCACCCCTGGTGGATGAGTTTCTAGTGGTCAGGGCTTCACCGTTCTATCCCCAGAGGGAACAGGTGGCCGTCGAATGGTGTATGTCTTAGACATACGGATTCCTGAAGGGACTCTGCAGTTCTACTCTATGGTTCGTAGGTACCAGTATGAAAACCCGGCCTCGGTTGACAACGTAAAGTAAAGTATAATATGTTCCTAGTGGTTAAGGGAATTACCTTTAGAACAGATACTTGTCGGGAAAGGAACTTAAACTGTATTTATTAGACGTAATAAATACAAGTGACGCATGCTTCCTCCTAACCAAGCAGAGAGTGAGTATGAAAGTAACCTATGCTTGACAGGTGTAGGTGACCTGTTTCTAAACTATCAAAGATATCTAGTGGCGTTGACGGCTATGAAATCAAACGCAGTGGCAGCTACTCTATACAAGGGGCATCTGGAAGAGACAATAGAAAAAGGGGCACCATTACTTTAAGAGCAGTGGGTGTAGTTTCCTCTACCAGCAAGTAGAGGTGGCTGCTGAAGGCAGCAGAAGATGTGGTGTGGTGAAGAAGAAGAGCTTCTGGTAGATGGTAGTAGTTGTCGACAGTGATAGCTACTATGCACACAATAGGGATGGATGTGACAAAAAAAAAAACAGAAACCTGGTTCTGGCAGTGAAGTGTGCCAGAAACCAGCTACAATGCCTACATGAAGAGTGTCGACTATCTTGACCAGATGGTGAAATATTTTCCCGTGGTCCGCAAAACAATAAAGATGACATGTGCCACTTTCCTGTCTTAGGTCTATTTCAAAAAAACATTTTGTACGAATATTCACAGTTTAGGCCTATAACATTATTTAGGTCAGCTTTATGATGTTTTAAAAATGCCTGAATTAACGATAGTTCTTACGGTTACGTTACATTAACATATTTGTTTTCCACGAAATATCAGATTACATGTAATGCACGTTAATATTTTACCACTGCTGTGTTAAACACTGTTATAACTACGGGGTAATGAACTGTAGTATTTAACTTTTTGTTATTGATATGTGTTGGTTTATTTCTTTAAAAGGAGTGCCTCAGTTTGAATAACAAAGGAATAGACAGTCCAACGAAAAAGCGATACTATAATCAAGCACGTAACTTGTATCACCCATTTTTTGTTATAGAAACTTAAAATATAGTGGTGTACATGCACACAAATAAGCCTACCGTAACTTTTATTCCACTCATATTTATATGTATTGCTACTTACTGTGTGTTAGTTTTATTGCAATTTTTTGGGGCTGGGATTGGTGGTAAATCACTTTACAAGACTGTGTTTCAAACACCCAGGGCAAATGTACAACATTGTGATAAATAAACAGACGTGGATGTAAATAAATAATTTCTTCACAAAACAGTTTACATTTAAAATGTATAAATACTTCACATCAAATATTTGAAATCATGCACACACACAGATCCAGTGTAACGATCACCACACAGCCACGCCACGCTATTTCACATGCAGCGGTTAACAAAACACACTGTAACAGTATATTTATTACTGCTGTGGAAACACAGCTTTATCACAACATCGTAACTTGCTTAGGTAGGTTTAAAAACACAACGTTTACAAACGTGATGTGGTAATTTGAAATATTTTTCTGAGTAAATATAATTTACGCTTCGTTTGGTAAAAAGTAACATGCCATGTCATGGCTCACCACGTCCGCCAACTTCACTTTGTTTCTGCCCCGTCATCATATCTAAATATATTAAAATAAGTATTTAAACATTAAAATCTCTTTTCAGTTCTAAATTACAAATTCAAAAATCATTATTTTTTTGTAATAAGTATGAAATATGCTACAATGGAAAACATGTACAATTTGACTGCGTACTAGCGAAGTGAAACTTCTAGAGTGTGAAAGATCCAAAGACAGAGAGAGAGCGCCACTAAGCTTGTTCAGTAGACAGTTACTTCAAAGTTACTCTCGCTCGATAAAATAACACCGTACCATTACGGCCTACTCACAATATTTTCTGCTGATATTTTAAACTGTAAAAATTAGATATGTTGCTGTCGGGGTTACCTAAATAGGCACAGTTTAGTATACAAATAATACACTAAAAAACTAGGTTAAAATAATATTTTAAGTGTGAACTATTTCTTATCGGCCGTGGCCAACACGTCACTTCTCTCACTGTTGTTAATTCATATTTAAAAAGAAATATATATTACAAGTTATAGAAGATATTAAGGTAAAGTTTCATTTATTCAATAATACAGTACTCTAAAGTTAACCACAATGTTTTATATTTGTGGAATACAGGATATTGAAAAAAAAACAGGTGACATGTTTTGCCTAGAGTGTTTTTTCAAAGGTTGATTTTCATAATTCGCTTCCTAACGGGAATGGAATCTGCGTAACTAATGAGGGTTGGTACTCGTGTGCTCGACCTGAGGCAATGAGTGTTAGCCTTACCTTCTCATTCAGATCTCTCCTGTGGGCAAAAGGTATTGGGAAGTGAAGGTTTACCCTTATCCTACTATACTGCGTCTGCAGGTAGTCACTGTACAGAATTACGTGTTCACCGCAAGGGTGGGTGGTCCAGTCCCAGTCTTCCCAATCTAGGGGAGACAACCTCCCTAGCAGAGATCCTCTCCGAGGAGATAGTAAATACCAAGCTGACAAGCTGATCTCAGGACAGTGTTCCTGTGTGTGGCTCCTCCGTTCCGACAATCCTGGATTGGGTGGAAGGGTGGCCGGTACTATTGCTTGTACTGTGAAGCTATCAGTGTTTTGGTTCGTATGAGTAGATCCCCAAGATTACCTGCAAATAAGTTATGTAAGGGTAACTACAAGGTACAAGGATGGTACTGAAGGTGAAAGCCGACTTCACATTTTATTTTGCGTGAAAATAAAAACGTGATGTGATGTGAGCACTCTAGCGTCAGGCCAGGGGCACGGTCTTCAAACCTAGAAAGCTAGTTGAAAGTTAAGTTGGTCGGTAGAGGCGACCGACAACACAAGAGTGGGAATGTATTTATGAGTGTTGACGCTGAACAACAAACTCTTGCATTATTGAGTGAACGTGTTTACGGAAACTGCGTCGCATGTTTGCTGACGCGCTAGGAATAGTAGGCAGGTATGTGATAAGATGGTAGTCTTCAGAAAGACTCAGGATGGATCCACTACAGTATATGGGTGTAATTGCAGGGAGGTGCAAGGTTGTGGGGTACGTAACTGATATCTCCTAACTGATGTAGCCTACCCTACTGCAAGCTTGTCTGATGTGTACCAGGAGAGGTTCTGAGCAACGCGTCCTAGAACTGCGGTAATAATAGCGTGGCTTAACGTGTAAGAACAAGGAAGTTCCTGAGCATCACTTCTTGGACACTTTGCAATCTGGTCAGTTTCTGAGTTGCGGCCACTGGGAATGAAGACTGGCCAAGAGAGGTGGGTCGTCTCCTCTTTTATACTAATCGAGGGCTACTGGCCAACTTTCATTGGATGATGCTACTAGGGTGAAGGGTGGTCGTTCAGTGGGGGATGCACATGCATGATTTGCCTCTGACGTCACCGGCCAGCTGGAAGAGGATGCGAAACAAAAGACAAGTGTTAATTACTACTAGAGCCATTTAGAAGGGAGTCAATGAACTTGCTTGTCCTCTAAGCATGATTATGGTGGACCAGTGAATAAAACAATCTGCGATGCAGACAGTACAATCTCACACGCTAACATAATAAAATTAACCTTCAAACTCTGTGCAAGGACCTAAAGGATGTAGCTGAAGTTGTTAAAATTACATTATTCGAAAAGCGTAATGCGTCATAGGTGTATGCTACATTATAACAAATATATTTGTAGATTTGATCCTTTTTTAGGTTAAAAGCTAACCTTTTCTGAGATGTTTAAACATTATAGTATTTTGTAAATTTTAAAGGTGATTTTTAGTATTCTTATTTGGTTTAGTGTGTCTTGTCTTTGTCTGGGGTTGGATTCATGTTTGTTTTGTAATGTAGTGTATCTGTACTGTGTGTTTTTATGTATTTGTATTGTTTATATTGGTTATTTGTGTCTGTGTCACCCAGAAATTGGTACTAAGTGTTGGGAGGCACATAAAGTATAAGGCATAAATTAAATAAATAATAAATTAATATATTAATAAAATTATACATCGTACAGATTTGGCGGGAATGATGTCTGTTGTGTTATAAATAAAGCCAAGGAATTGAGAATTTAACTCCGGTTCACAATTCCAGTTCTTGGTTCCAGTTCTCAAGGCTAAGAAAGAATTGGTATAACCGATAACCAGAACTAACCCATTCCTACTAGGAACCAATTTTAAAGTGTTGCAAAATGCATCAGACCACAATTTGAAGAAAATTATGTCTAAATGGACATTTCATGATACCACAGTAAATATATGCAAAATACATTGGTGTGATGCGTGTGCTGTATCACAGTTTTAAGCAGATGCAACTCTTGGTTTTGCTGGTTGAAGTTGTTGGTAGAATGTAAAGTACATGTTTCAGGTTGATGGTCAGAAGTTTGAAGGACAAGGCCGGTCAAAGAAACTTGCAAAGCATGCAGCAGCAGAGACTGTTCTGCGGTCATTCCTGCAGTTCAAGAATGCTCCTGAGGCACAGCAGATGATCAACATGCCATTTTTCAACATGGACTTCACCAGTGACCTGACGGACAGGGAGAGGGCCATGTTCGATGTGGGTCAGCAGTCGGACATGCTGAAGCCTGGTTGTATGCCAACCACTTCCAACAACATTAAACAGGTGGGTGTGTCACTTTCTAACACTACATGGCTTGTGTATTCTCCTGCGTTTTTTCTGTGCAGAGAGTAATTTGGTACAATTCAACTGTGGTAGGGTACGTTCTACTCAATTTAGCCAGAGTTTCCAGAATGGGCATCTGGAAAATCGGAACTTGTGCAGAAATTTTATGGCCTGGGAACAATCTGGGAACTGTACTTGAATTTTTTCACGTATCTGGGATTAATACCATGCAGTGCTGCTGTTTTAATGGATTTCATCCAAATATTTATACTTTTGTGGTCCATTCACATGTACGTTTTACATGTTTATATACAAACGGCCATGCACCAGAGATGTATGCATGTTAGAAGAATGCCTCTTAGAGAACTGTAGATATAACTTGATGTGTGACACCCTGAGACTGGTGGAGGAACGTTGCAGCGCATGAAGTGCATGTGGGTGGAGGAACATCGCTGCGCGCAAAGTGCGTTGGTGGGTGCTAAGTCATGCACACCTGGTGGCGGGGGGTTTGTGAAATACAATCCATTCTTTAACACGCACTGAATCATGTCCAGTGTAAAAAACTGGCGTGTTAGCTTTCTGGCAGGGCACGAAATCAGGTTCTGGGAGAATGACTTTGAGTTTCAGTGGATTTTCTCTGGGCGGTATACCTATGCGATGCGTAACCGTTGGAGGCTGCTTAACTGGTGTCAATTCTGTCTGGCTAGAGCTTGGAACTGGTGAGGTCAATGTGCAGGGGCTCGTAGGTTGTGTTGGTCGCAGGGATTGGTTCTGTTGACTCAAACCCCAAAAGCATGGATTTGCTGTCCCCAAGGACTTATATCCTGACCATTTATGTATATAGGCGGCCAACACAGGGTGTAAGGTGAATGGGAGTATCAAAGAGGCCTTTGGGAATCTCTGGTGTAGACTGTCTTTGCAGGTGTTGCAGTTCCTGGGCTTGTTTGCTCGGTGAGAGTTTCGTGAGTGTGGCCAGGAAGGGGTTAAATTCATGCTGACTTCCAGAGGCAGTGAGCACCTGTCTTTCTGTCTGATATCTCTCTGACGGGAATAGGGCATTGGGACAGAATCACTCTTCACGTCCATGCAAGGTAGAGCAGGTAATGTACTGCCATATACTGGTGTACAGCCATGTGCAGTGTGTGCCAGCAGAAAGTGGGCAGCACTTGTCGTAAAGCGGTGAACACTGGGAGTCAGGTCTCTCCGACGGACAGTCCCAGAATGAGGGTGATTGTCTCAGGAGGAACTGTCTCCCTAAACTCAGAGAACGCTAACTCCGGTGCAAGGAGCGTGATGGATAGAGTAGCAGCTGAGCAAGGCAAGCTGATCAAGAGACTTGACTACCTAGTGTCAGGGCTCTACTGTTCTGGACACTGGTGCACAGAAAGGGTGGCTATCCAATGTGCGTGTTGATACTCTGTGGGTATTTCGTGCAGTTCTGAGTAAAATTCCTGGTCACCTGTTGTCCCTTGGACGGGCCCGAAGTCCATTGGGAGAGGAATTACAACTACGGGAAAAGATACCCTTGAGTTTGTTAAAACTTCTGTGTATTCCTGTGACCAAAAGAAACAGGGTTGTGTCGCACTACCTCCTAACGTCAGCAAGAGCTTACGGAAGCTTAACATACACTGACCCATGTAAAGGCGATCTGGTCCTAAGCTAACAATGGCAGGGTAGACTAGCGTTATGTAATTACAGTTGACTCTCAATCTATCATTATTCAGGGGACTGCCAAAAAATGTCCATACATGCGGGATTTCAGTAGATGAGGTTTCTGACATGCACATCAATAAAATACAATTTCTAACCTTATAAAACTGTGTTGAGTTTAGTAAGAGCTGTACATTATCTGTGAATGAAGTTTAGCTTGACACGCATGGCTGCTGCTGCAACTACTTAACTACTATACCTAATATCTAGAGACCTGAAAAATTAGCAAACACGATAAAGCGAAAAATAACATGAATTTCCACATAAAGTACTAAAAATTGTGATTTTTGTGAATTTCAGTTGTAATTCATGAATTGTACAAAATCGTGTAGTATTTTCGTGAATTATTATTGTTTTCTGTCACATAGTTGCTTCGTAAGACGTATTTTATGGGTTTCTGGATATTCAAATACGAATGCGTGCATAAGTTGGCCAGCAAATTTCTTTGATTTGTCACCATAAATGAAAACATGTTTACTTTCCAATCACGTGTATTTATGACCATAGATAATATGATCGTAATAGATGATGCACCACTTTGAGTGAAAATTGTACTGCACAGCCCTGCAAAAGTTTATTGTTCATTAGGAAAACACGTCATTGTAGTGTTCACGTCCACAAAGCACCATGTTATCTATGGAATTCACACCATGTTTACATTCATAGCATCGTCACGTTTTAATCAACAATTCTTTATTTTTTACAAAGCGAGCGGCACAGCGGTGAAACATATGTTTATATGCATTTACTTCGTAGAGAATATTTGTAAATCAATTTAACACACATTTTAAACTGGTATTCATCCAGATAACTGTATTTTTATCATACTCATTCTCTGTAAATATACGCAGTAAAAAATGACACGTTTTGAAGAAACAAAAGTTTTGTCTGCGCGTGCCTAACGAAAAAATATGTTGTTGAAAGTTTCGATGGTTCATAAAAGTACTGGCAGATTTCTCTAATTTTTTTAAAATCTTCGTACAAGGCACTATTATTATTATTATTATTATTATTATTATTATTATTAATTATTATTATTATTTTTTTTTACAGTACTTGTATAGTTGTGTATAAATTGTTTACATTATTCTTTTCATGAATCAGTATTCCCTTGCCAGTGCATTGGGAGCGTTTGTTGTTCCAGGTGTCGGGCATAATACAAAATCTTAAGTAAAATCTGAAATTGTTTTCAATTTTGTCTGTTGATTAAGGAATCTAGTGTTTTTGTCTTAAAACCGTAAATGTATATTTATTTGGGAGTTAGGAATTTTTGCAAGGAAATAATAATTGATAAAAAACACAGCTTATCAGTAGGAATAACATTGCCAATTTCAGGTTTTACGAATAGTGACATTTCTCAAATTAGGAATGTCTTTATAAAGAGCACATAAAAAAATTGGTGCAATTCTTATCTAGAAACCTGCATTTTTGTTGCAAGGAAATAACAGCTATTTTTGAGAAAAAAAAATAACACAAATTTTTGAAAAAAAATAACACCTACTTTTTCAGGTCTCTACTAATTTCTCTTTGCGGGGACCTCTAGGTTCCTACTTCTGCGAGGTTGGATTATTAAGATGGGTAGGAGCTGATTCCCTCCTGATGAAATCAAACTCTGGTTCTCCCTCTTCTAACCGTCTATATTTTTGAGTGGATTGCCTGGCTAGATCGTGGGTCTTCCCACGTTTGAAGATCTGGATTGACACTGTTTGGTTGGAGGGACCTTAATAGTAGGAGGGGAATCAAACCCCAGGGTGAGTTTGACCACGAATGTCTCCCTCCCTGGAAGTTTGGTCCAGCTCACCGTGAAGGCTCTCAAAAATCGTGGCACCAGCTGTCATGGGGGTTAATGGAGGAAATAAGTCTATGCAAGGCATGATTAGGACTTATTTACTCATTTCTGACTTAGTTTTACGCCAATAGGGTTTGGGTTGGGTTGACTTCTGCAAGGAGACGAAGTCCGGTAATACTGATGATATTCTACGTGCAGGCATAGGTTTGGTTAAGATTCGTGTTTTTGGTATCCTTCCTGTGACCGTGTGAACTATGCAAGCAGACTCTTTTACTGATGTGCAAGAGCGAGGCAGCGGGTTGTTCTGGATGAGATACTGGCGACTCTAACATCAATATGACGCGTGCCCGGTTAAACTGACAGGCACGTTGGTCGAGGATTTTTCCGCTAGACCAAAAGCGGGGTGATTGGCTTGGGTTACAAGGCAGGAGGTGAGGAGTGTAGGTTACAATTCACGTATGCTGCCGTCTTGGGTGTTGTAGTTGATCCTGGTTTCACCCAGTAGTGGCGAGCTCAATTCACTCCGAAGCGGCAATTCCAGTTGTATGCTTCACTGCTCCAGACGTTATGGTTTTTGCCCAGCTGTACCCTATCTCTGTATGGTTCAACAACCCTCATGCCACATGGGGGCACGATGGATAGATGCGCAAGCAAGGCGACACACACACTATCTACCAAAAAGTAATTGGGCACCAGTCCACAATGTTTGCTCTGTGGTTATCAACCTGTTAGAATCTCGTAGGGCCACCTCTTGCGGCTATAACAGCAGCCACCCTCTCTGGCATGCGCTCTACGAGTGTTTGCAGGACATCCACGGAGATTTGTCGCCATTCCTCTTGGAACCATTCCATGAGTTGAGCAATGGATTTTGGTCGCACGTGACGAACCATCAACTGGCGATCCAATTTGTCCCAAAGCTGTTCGATAGGGTTGAGGTCGGGGCTCTGGGCAGGCCAGTACAATCGGTGAACATTGTTGTTGGCGTACCACTGCATAGTAGTCCTTGTAACATGGCACCTGGCATTGCCATCCTGGAAGTAACATGGGTCCATTCTGTAAAAACTCCATAGTGTTGGGAGCATTTCATTATCCAGAATGTTACAATAGCCCTCTGTGTACATGCTACCATGGACAAACACCAGCAGTCCTACGCCGAAGGCCGTGAAACACGAGTCAACTTAGGTACTGAATTACCTATCTTCGCGGGTGCCCGATTACTTTTTGGTAGATAGTGTATATTACAAGTACCGGAGCAGGCGTGACTGCTTGTTGTCTAAGTTGCGTGGCGCGGTCCTGCTCAGCCTACCTTCCCTACGTAGGATGAGGTTGTGCACTCAACTGTATGGCGGCAAGGAACGCTGCATTTTGTTCCCTACGCTTTTTGCAGTGCCTCACTTGGTAGGGTATAGAGTCGCTGCTTACAATATACGGGGTGCACCCTAATGAGGAACAACCTTACAGTGTATGTCTGGTTTTGGCTTGCTGACAGGCTCAGTAGTCTCCACTGATCCCCCAAGCTATGCGGGCTGATCAGAGACGGGGAGCTGTGTGGGTCACCAATGCCTCCACTGGATGTGTGTTTATACATGAACGAGCAGCAGGACTCAAGTTACTGTTACCCCAGCACTAACAGTGCTCTGGTGTAAAGAAGTAATCTGGGTTTGTCACCCCTCCTTGAATGACAGTGTTACTAGTGGTTGTGGCTCCTCTGTTCCTCTCCGCCAGCACTAGCCAGTGCTCAGACAGTTGGAAAGCCACAGATGGCCTTTTAATGGGTGTGTGAGTAAACTGACGGTCTCCTGAAGGGCGTCCCTAGTAAAAGCTAATTCGGTTATATAAAAAGTCCCGGTTCCTGTCAGTGGTGCACGTCGTAAACTGTTCTAGTGGGCGAAGTGCAGAAGGAGACTACGCTGGCCAGGTGTTGGCGACCTGATTCTAGGTTATAAAGGGGAAAGAAAAATCTAGACGGTAAAGTATATATTACTGCTAAACTTTTCTAGTAAATGTGTCTAGAGGAGACAAATAAATTTAATACGTGTTTGTGAGCGTGTTCGCTGGATGTCTGGTTGACTGATCGTTGATAATGAAGTAGCCGCTGGGGGCGTACTCAATGCTTAGAAGTTCACTGGAGGTCCCAGCACTAGGCAGTGCTCGGGGATGTTGCGAGAGAAGAAACAAGAATGACTGCCCGAACTCGGTAGCGTCCGGACTAATATAGGTGAAGCTTGTAGGCGGCCGGCGCTGGCTGCGGGGAGGGCGAGCATCCTGCCCTGGTTGGCGCGGGAGTCTAAAAACTATGGTCGGCAGTAGTCAGCGTTTCTGCTTCATGCCTCGTCGGTGGCGCTTGGCCTTGCCCGAGGTCCAGGCAGTTTGTTGGCTCTCAGCGCAGGGAAGGGGGGGGGGGGTGCCTGCCGGGTTGCGTAACCTTCAGGTGACGAGAATTCGCTTAAAAGTTCCTGTTGACTGGTAGAGTAGGCAGCTGAGAATTCATGCGGAAAATTGTCTGTACGTATACTTCTTACGTTTGTAACATTGGAAGTAGGTACCTTAGCGATGAGTCACAATCGTAGTTGATTAGTAGTAGGAGCGGCACGTGTAAAATATAATCTTAGATTATGCCAGGGTCAGTGTAACACCCATGAAAACAGGCTTTTTATGCATACAATTAACTTATATTATTTTTCCTGTTCTTATTGCTATACATATTGTCATGAAAGAGTTAATGTAATATTTTTCACGTCACTTATATGATTTCAACTGCCTATGTAAATTTTATTTATTTGTATTAATTTTATTTTTCTTAACACGTAAGAAAAACTGAAATGTATGGTGGCAATAATTATGTGTAATTTTGATAGGCTAGTTCATTTTTCATTGTGTATTTGTTTTTATAAAATTAATATTTTTTTTGGTGTTATCTCAATTTTGCAAGTCTTTCTACTTTTTACTGTATTATATCTCGGTTCCGAGATCACGTATTCTTTGGTTTTTCTTCATTTAGGTGGTTAGAAGTGGTCCATGTGGGTGATTTGAATACTTTTGATCCCCAATGGCCCGCAGGTTTAAATCCTGATTATTGATTGGCTGGCGCTATAGGCCTCCTTAAGCTAGCATCAGCCTGAGAGACTAACGCTCTCTTCGCTAGTAGCCTCCAATGACGTCAGACATAGGGCAGGACCTCCCGTCTGAAGAGGACGGAGAGGTAGGACTTTAAATTATTTTTTGGGTGTGTAGATGTGTCCCTGAACCAACTTTTCAGTAAACTTGTAACCAGCAATGGAGCTTGTGTCAATGGTCATCCATTCACGAGGTTAAGTGGTCAGGAGCTAGACAGTTTAAACATGCCATGTACGTACGTGTAGAGCGGAGCTCCACGTATCTCCACCTTAATCCTGCTACGCCAAATCCTGCAAGAGCATCCTACCTTCAATCCGCTTGGTGATTAAAAGATAAGTCCTACCAAAAGATCTGACATTTTTATCTGGTCCTAAATTTATTTACAGTTTGATTCAGCTTGATGTCCGTTAGCATCAGTACACAAGCAACGTAATTTTGACTTTTATAAGTTCGTAAATTTCCAGCACACGTACGCCCACTGCAAAACCTGTGATAAGAGTAGTTTCTATCAGAGCTAGACTGTTTAGTGAGAACACAATTGGTTTTAACGTAATATTTACTACAGAGAACAGTTTAATTAATTTGATTTTGAAACCAGTATATTCAGACATTGGCAAGCTATGTCACGTAACCGTAAAAGGGTTCAAGTAGGCTAGGCGTGGCCACTTTTAGTGTTGTTAGGATAGTGTGTTGTCGTTATAGTTTTTCTCATATTGCCATCAGGGTTTTTAATTATTTCTGATTTAAACAATTACATTGCAAAAGGAAATGAAAAGTAAAATTAATGAAATTTATTCAAAGGATGTGTCTGTTTTTGTAATTTCTCTACTGTAGTGTCAAGTTAACCTATTTCTTACACAGGGTCTTATGTATGTGTTTACTAGAGTTTTCAATTGTCTGCCTTATTTTGACGTACATACCTGTGCAGCCTGGTTACTCTAGTGTTATATTTGTTGTTCCATTGTTGTGTATGCAAATTCTACACCATACACAGCACGTTTGTATTTGAATATATAATTATATCTCATATTGGCTATCGCAATGCAGAGGCCTTGTGTGTGTTCTTCACAGCTACCTACACTCTACATTACATATTTATATGAAATATTAGTTATGTTTCACCAGTCGATGCCAAGAAGGGAGTTCTAATAGGCACTACTTTCCTCAACTGAGAGCGGCTGTTTGTCACTTGGTTTTATCTTGGCACCCCATAGAGATTCAATAACTGGTGGGGTCTGAATGACTTCACTAGAAGTAGCTGAATTTACACTCTTAGGCAGCACCTGTAATTCTCGTTGAACCTGTCTGACTAGCCGGTGTATTTGACTAATTTTAACTTTGGTCTTGTAAGGCATTTCTTAGAAGTCACTACACAGGAGCATACTCCCGTTAACGCCAGGTCTACACTGAGCCCTCCTGGGTCTGGTTTTTACTTCAGACTGGGACTAAGGTAAGGAGAGGCAGATAGACCTGGAGTCCTGGGTTCGTATCCAACCACAGGTTGATCGATTCGGTTAGTTCCATAAGTATCTCTGGTCTTATTCAGGCAGGGGGATACTATCTTGACCTTGTGTGGGCCGAAAGTGTCTGAGAACTTCCGGTTTTGAAAGAGCCTGGCGGTGGAGTGCTGCTTAACTTGTGGCTCTTAGAGAAATAATCTGCAATACTTATTATTATAGGCTGTTCACGGTAAAGTGAGCACTTTTAAGGCCCTTCCTAAAGGCATTATCCCCTAATAAAAGTATTTTATTGTAGCATCAAACGTTAAATTTTGAGAGTGATGAAATGTATATATTGTGTTTATTAGTCCTATTGCAATTTTTACATTAAAAAGCGGCGGAAAGGTAGAAATTTATTGAAAGAAAAAATTCAGCAGGGCTTTAAAAAGTGCTCACTTTACCATGAACAGCCTATAAATATGTTGGTTTTCTTCGGCATGGCAGTTTTTTTTTCATTCTGTAATTGTTTTATCTTAACACGTAGGCTCCTTTTTTTTTTTTACTGTCTCTTTACTTCGATCTGACTTTGTATTTCAAATACGTATCTTTCAAAGAAAGTTAGTTCTCTTACATGTGCATTATTTTAATTGTTTAAAATTGTTGCTGTCACCAAATACATTATGATGTTCATAAATAATATGAAAAGAGGTAATTTTTTGAGTTTTGATAACAAAGTGTTTACTATTTTAATTTATTAGTTTGGCTCGTGTAATGTTTTTTAAATATTAATTTTTTTTTGTAAAAATTTTGAAAGAAATGTTATTTTGAATTAGAAAATTTAGTGAGTCTGGGACCATGAATTGAAAACAATACTTAGGTTGAAATAAAAGTCTAATACTGTAAGTTTTTATAGTTTAAGTAGACTGATGTTTATGAATTCTGAAATGTTTGTGTGGTACTTAAATTGTTATACATGTGTACAGGAACTATACATGAATTTTGTCAAGCTACTATGTTAGACACTTTGAAACGTGTACCAATTATGTACTAAATGAAAAGGCAAAAAAATTGTTCCTTGGAACTCTATCAGTGTACAGAGTTAGCTATATATCTATGCCTTAAATAGCACTGATTGTCAACAAGAATTTTAAATGCAACTAAACAATATCTATGTGGTTACACAGATTCAAATGAAAGTATAATAAATTACTGGGAAAAAAATTAAATGAAAGCTGATTCTACTTAAACGATCCAATTAATGTGTTAAATTCAGTTTATTGGGTTTCTAATGAATAAAAAACAGCATAAAAAAAAGTGTTAATGAAATACGATACATACCATTAAATCATATGTAAAAAGTATTTTTTCTCATTAATGTTGCTTTTAGCAGGGGGTTGCATTTGTGTAGGGGTCAGAATACTTGCCTTCTACCTAGGTAGAACAGATAAGATTCCCTGCGGGGTGTGTCTCGAATTTTTGCTTGGAGGAATCATTCCGAACTATGCCTTTGGTCATTGGGTTTTCTCAGGGATCTCCCGTTTCCCCTGCCTTTGCATTCCGGTGCTGTTCCATGCTCACCTCACTACACCCTCATTGGCTTTCAAGTTTTAAATTTTACGAGCTGCCCAAATCTTCACTCCACTGCAGTTGGCATAGTCAACACAGATTTAGATTTTGCATTGTTCTTAGGTGTGTGAAAATGGAACTTTAAGCAATCACAGAAAAGGTCTGTTGTCAGTCATTTTGTTTCAGGGGGAGGTCAGCATGAATACGAAGGCACGTACTCCTGTGCTCAGTCCTGATAAGAGTCCGGTCATGCTGCTAAACGAGCTGGAACCTGGCATCAAGTTTGAATGTGTGTCTGAGAATGGGGAGCCCTATGCCAAGTTTACCATGAGTGTCACTGTGCGTGGAGAAACATTCCAAGGCAGAGGTGAGTCAGATGGCTTTGCCACAGTATTCCCTTTGAAGTGCAAGACAGGTGATGAAAAAGTAAATAATATAAATCTATACAGTTGTGATTTGTTACTTTTACTGTATACATAAATAATCTTGAAGGTATTAAATAGTTCACTTATCTATTTTTATTACTACATTGGAACCTCTATAGATACTACTTTTTCAAGGGATTGACAAAATTTTCCGTACATCAGGTCATTCAGTGAATGTGAACTTCACATGTAGTTCAGTCAAAAACAAAAACTAACCTACATTTAGTCATCAAGTTTCGCTAATAGAAAACAGTACAAATAGGAATCTTTGAAAGCATTAATGATAGGTTAATAAAACAACACACATTGATAATTAGCTGTCAATGAAACAAAATTAATATACAATGGAAACTTAGCTATACAAACCTAATTTATAGCATTTGTATTTCTATGACACTTTATTGAGAAACTGTAAAAAGTTTGTGTGAGAAAGTAGAAAATTCGAGGGAATCAGGTGAAACATAAATTCATTACACTTTGTTGGTTGCTTATATTGCATTTTTCTTGGTGTATACTGTACTGGATGGAGCACAGACAGTCAGTTCTCGACAAAATGACCCCAGTAATGATGATTACCTCGAAGTAAAAAACCTAAATTTGATTGAAGAATTTAAGTAGGCAGGTCCTGATAAATTACGGCAGGCTCGACCCACTGTTTGGCTGGGATCTCGTGCTCCCGTAACTCGTGTTCGCAATCTGCGAGAAACTTCTTGGGGTTTGAATAAGCTTGCCTGAATTTGGGAAGGGAGAGTTCGCAGGGTAGCCTAGGAACTGGTGGGCTTACTTAGTGAGCTGGGTTGGGTGGTTTGTAGATCTGTTCTCTTAGACAGACATCGCATTGGTAGACTTGACCGGTGGTTCCTAACCGGCTCGTCTACCCATCCAGCACAACTGTTATGAAATGTGCGGTTGCACAGGATACAATAGATCGTATTTCTCCCCTGTCCATTACACTCAGGCCATTGACAGACCCGGTTATTTCCTTGTCGGCACAACTCACACCAATACTCGAGCCCATCCGTGTATCACGGCGTATCATTCCATCTGATACAGATGTAGTGGTACTCGTTTAAGCAGTAACGCCGTGTGATAAGTTTCAGGCCACGCTTGGGCAGGCGGGAAAGGAGCAAGGCCTGTTGCTTGATCCTTCGCAAAGAGTGCTGGCTACCCTTCTCGAATTTGCTAGGTGGAGAGGAGTCCAATCCCAGGGTGATTTGGAGTATCAGGCTATCCCTTCCAGGCAGCCTTGTCCTGACTACTAAAGTTGTCACTAGCTCAGACGCCAGCTGTCTCGATGAAATGAATGTTCAATCGGAGTCACAGTTTATGAGTGGGTGTGGTGATGGGTGATCTGGCAAGGGCTTACCGTGTTTATCTTCTGCGGCCTCGTCGGCTGTCAGGCGGGGGCAGATATTCTAGGACTTGGTTTAATGGGGATTTGAACCCTTATGGATTTCCTGGAAACCAATTTCACCACGTAGGAATCTGGAAGTGTTTCTGTCTTTGGGTGTTGAACCCGAATTACCTTGCTAGATGATAATCTAACAGTGCTGGTTCGTTCAGAAGTTTAGGTGAGGGCTGCTCTTGGTGCTCGACACTAGAACTGGCAGGTTGTGTAATGGTGAGGTTTGAAGGGATTTCCTCTGGGTCGGAGTCCTCGTCTGGAGAGCACCAATGTAACCACCGCTTTAATGGGATCTCACAAGTCGGAGGTATGACTATACTATAGTCTACGGGTTCATACTCTAGTACTCGTGGGACAAGTTTACTGGGGTTAGAGTTTCTGGTTAATTGGTTTAGTAATGTCTGATTAATAGCAGCGCATCTCACGCATCGCCTCTTACAGCTTCCTAAACCACCGTGCTGCTAGCACGTTGATAGTAATACAACAACCACAAGTTCAAAGTAAAAGGAAAAAAGAGAAAGACTGGCTACTGGGTTTACAGACAGGCAGTCTGGAGCGGGGTGAAATTTACAGTCACTCCTGTGGACCTGCCGTAAGATGGGCAACCCATGTAACGAGACAGTGCGTCCGTTGTTGGCGGCGGGTGTCTCGAAATCTCAGCTAAGAGTCCTTGGTCAAGCCTCTCCTCCTGAGGTATTCAGTCCACTACATGGCCGAGTAAGAAATGATTAATTAAAATTAAATTGCTGCGCACTGTAACTGGATTAATATAACACACCACACTGAGATTATAAAAATAATGATAAATGGGATCTACAGTTTAATTGATGTAGTCAACAACCACTATTTTGAATAAGATATAATATTTATTATTATGCAAAGAAAGATTGCTGGAAGTCCTGGGTACAAATTAGAACCTAATGAAATCACTATTAATAAAATGTTAGAATAGAGTACGTTGGAAAAGCTGAAATATTATTACTCTACAGGCGAAGGCGAGCCTGGGGAAATTAATAAAAATTAATTACAATAATTAGAGATTAACTCAACTGAAAGTTCTTTATGCTATTTACAGCGTGAGCTTTAGCGGGGCAATATCCAGCGGGACGGTATCATGCAACGACCTGTTACCACTGGAGTCAGGGAAGTTGACTGAGGTCAGGGTATAGGGTATAGGCGTGGGATTTACCGTGGACGTGAAGAGCTGTCCCTGGGCTGGTCAGCTGGGCTGGAGGTAGCGCTGCTGTATCTCGAGCAGGTGCCACGAAGGTTCGAGTCTGGGCACTGGCTACTTAGGTGATGGAGTTGGAACCCTGGTTTGGGCTACTTAGGAGAGGTAGAGAGTCTTCTGCAGACTGTAGGAGAGCTCGCAAACCTTGTCAGCCGGCAAGCCTGGCATCTCTGCTAGACCACGGTGCTGGACTTGTATGTGTGCAAAAATCGCCTTGTGTCAGCGATTCTCGGGGGGGGGGGGGGGGGGGGGGGGTTAGCATAGCCTTCCAATGCAGGGGCTGGTTTATCTGCTGCAGGAGTGCCGCTCAATTTCTTATCGCCCTTGGTGTAGGCGTTGGCATTTTCATGCACCTCGGTCTGATGCAGGCGGGTGGTGACGTAAGGAGGTCATGGGGCTGCTGATATCTTGGGGTTGTTTGGAACTTCTTGGCCATGCAGGGTAGCGTAGTAGGATTTAAATAAATATTATACTTTCTTTGTCTGGACGGTGTTTGCATACTCATTCTTGATCGGGCGTAGATGATCATAATTTTAGACGTGAATTTCAATTACGTATGTGACTAACCAATGCATAAAGTATTTTTAATTTTACCATTTTTAAGTCTCAGCAGCCAGTGAATAAGATTTCGTCCCGTACTTGGCGCGCTCAGATGGGGTGAAGTCGGCCGTAAAGTTCGCCTCTCTGTAGCACATCATGCTGGCATACGTCAATATTCAATAGAGCACCACTTTAATGAACTTCAAGTAAACAAACACTTCACCGTAACGAACTTATCATTTGGTCTCGGCAAAACACCATACATTTATATGCGAATAACTTTCAGTTATACAAAATTTTCTATAAAAAGTTTCGGGCAGTTTATTAAATATTCACGTTAACGAACTCATTGTAATCGCAATAAAATGTAAAAAATTGTAAAATTACATCAATTTTTTTATTTTTCGATGTTAAAAACATCAACAAACAAACAAACAAACCTCAACTGTTTTTTTTCCGGTAGATAACTCGGTCATAGATAATACAGTATGGCAATACGAGGCGCAAATCATGAAGCACAGCGCTACTAGCGCAGCACTACAAGCGCATCACTACTAGTGTTTATCGCTACAGCTAATGTGCTACATCATAGTGTAGACACAGATTACAAGTCTGTGACACTACCTAAGTTTTACGTACAACAAAATGCTGTGTCTATATCTCTGGACTGTTCTCACATCTGCATTTTTTACTGTGAATTGCAAATGAGGTTATCATAACCTGTAAACGTGTTTTCACTGAATTGCACATAAATTGTACCATCTTTTAAAGCCTGTTCTCGCATCGGCGTATCTTATAATGAATTGTAAATGGGGTCACTGTAACCTCTAAATGAATTTTCACAAATCACACATTAATGTTACCCTTTTTTAAGAAGTTCGTTCTTGATTATTTGTAAATATGATGCCAAGGAAGCGAAAGGCTATTGACAATTTTTCACTTTTTCTGCAAATAAATTTCCTTTGAGTTTCAGGTTGATGTATGCCCATTCTCACAGAGTTAATCTATAATTATGAAAACTGCGTTTTCTGCTATTTTAAAGAAGTCATGACCATAAGAATTGTTAACTTCTACTATTTCGTATTTATTTTGTAATTTGGGTCTAAAATGTTAAATTAACATGTAAGATAATAGGCCTGTTTCAAAGAAATTTTCTTTAAAGTGCTATATGTTTTTGGAAAAATGACTTCTCTGGTTTATTTTAAATTGACAGTTTCAAAATGTTTTACTGATTGAGGATTTGAAAGTTGGCGTGTATGCACTTCTATGTGGATTGCTTCTGGTGTGTCCATCTTCTCTTCTAAGAGTTGGACGATGGGTCATTTGCCGGGTGCGGTCGGCCCGTTTTTCCCTCCGAGCGTGGCGTTTCTCGCCTGTGGTGAAGATTTCTTCTCGGTCTGTCAGGTGGTACCTGTTCCAAGGTTTGGGTCCCCTTTCCTTATTTGGCGCCGTGGTGTCTCCTGCTGTGGACCCTTCCTGTGTAAGTGATGCTCTGGGCAGTACCATCATTTCGGAAGGCTAGGCTCGGAGGGTGCAGGGGGGAAGGGATTTTGCTTTTGTTCATGATGCTTTGAATTGGATTTCGGTTTCCCTCACTTGTTCTACTAGCTCATCCACTGTGAGCTGCTTTGGTATCAGGAGGAGATAGCGCAGCTTGGGGAACAGCAGGCATGTTACATGGCGCATGATTCAGTCTGTGAATATTCATTGGTACATCTTTATTTTGGATCTGACAAATATTTCTGCCTCTTCGTCAGGCATTTGGGTCTGGCCATAAAATTATGTCTTGAGGCGTGTCAGTACCTTCTCACCGGTGAACTGTGTGGCGAGACGGCTACTGAATTGTCTCCACTCCTAAATAAATTCACAATATTTTTGCCACCATTCAAGGGTCTTGCCTTTAAGCTTCGCTTGTGACCTGCATCCCCTCTGCTTTTCTGGAATTTCATGGGCACGAAACTCTTCACATTTGGCTGTGAATGCAAGTGGGTCCTCTTATGGGTGCCCTGCGAATTCGGGTATCTGTGACTTTCCTGTGTACCGTGTGGTGCTGGTGTGTGTGGCGGGCCCTGGGGTGAGCATTCGACAAAATATTTTGCACTGGTAAACCACGCCTGGTCTGGTAACCCTTTCATCTGGCCATCCTATGCAACAGTGGGGGTACTGTTCCCCACATAGTATGCTGCGCACTATGTGGGTACTACGTCTCGAACATATGATCCAGTTACAGAAAGCAGTCTTCCGAGTGCGAGAGTCTTCGCACTAGTATTCAAGTCCATCTGTGAACCTGGCTTTGTCTGCCCAGTGCAGGCAGATGTAATAAAACTCTCTGACAGTGGACATATTCAATGCGGTAGTTCCCGGTGGTGGGCAGTTCGGCTTGGAACAGAGGTCTGGTTCACTTTCAGTTGTTATGTTGTCAACTGGCTAGTAATCGTTCATGTCCGTGTCTGACATATTTCTAGGTTTCTTAGGTGCCATGGGGTGTTTTCAGACTCCCCGAAGTCTGTGTTGTAGTTGGTGCGGCTCCTGGCTAGGTCTGCTAGTTCAGGATCATGCTGTCCTGATTCCTCTTAATTGTCTCAAAGTGACAATTTAGGTGCCTCACTTTAGGTGCCAGAAAAACAGCTCCTTTTTGACACGTGGCGCCCTTTCTTTGGCGAGAGGGAGGCACGTCGCAGCATCTAGTGTTTTTGATGTGTGCTAGGACACGCATCCAGGTGGTACCAGAGTATGTCCGGTGTACAACACTGGCCACATAGCTTTGTTGCAAGGCGTGAAGTCTGGTATGGTGAGAACTACCTTGCCTTTTGGCAGGACCACTCTTAACTGGGTTACCTAGGCGATGCGTAACCTGTGGAGGCTGCCTGACTTGCAATGGGTCTAACGTGCATGTGCTAGAACTTGGTGGGCTGATGGGCAGGTGCTCGTTAGTGGTGACGGTCGCTGAGGTCGGTTCTGCAATCTGGATTTGCCAAAAGCATCTATTGGCGATCCTGAGGGATTTGTCCCGACCACTCAGATACGCTGCAAGCATGGGGTGTGTTTCCACGCTGATACGGACGGGTGCTGTGAAGAGGTTCGAGTTGTCTCCGGTGTGGTAGTTTCTCCAAGTGGTGGATCGTTTGAGCCCTCTCGCTGGGCAGGATGTGCGCAAGTGAGGCGAGGAAGAGGTTAAATTCCTGCTGGTGCTCGGAGGCAACATTTGCCCATTACCCCTCACTCGGATGCCATCGGAATCCACTCCGACAGGAGTAGGGCATGAGGACAGAGTCACTAATATCAAAACCCACAGAAGTGGAGCAGGCGGCATGAGGTCCTCTACAGGTGTACAACCACGTACTGTGACTGCCAACCGAGTGCAGTATCCCTATCACAGTATTCTGCGCAAGAAGTGTGGTGAATACGGAAAGTCAGGTCTCACTGGTGGACAGTCGCAGCACGGGATTGAGTTCCTCTTTAGGACCTGTCTTCCCAATGCAGGAATACCCTTTCCTGCATAAGCAGGGCGGTGGAGGGCAAGCACCAAGCCAACAGGCTGACATTGTGGTGCACAGAATGGGTGGCCGTCCAGAATGCTTGTGGGTACTCTACTGGTGTGTGGCAGTTTGAGTAAAATTTCTCTTGTCACCTGTTATCTCTCAGAGGGGCCTTATGTCAACAGGGAGAGGTACTAAGACTATGGGAAAGATACCCTTGAGTTGATTAAAGTGGTGTCTCACTACCTCTTAACATCCATGGTAGCTTATTGGAAGCTGCTATGCATTGACAGGTGAAGATGATTTGTTCCTAGACTAGCGGGGTAAGTAGAAGAGTGGTACTAAAATAATTTGAACTTCCCCACTCCCCCGTATCTCACCTCTACCCTCTCCACTCCCATACAATTTCCCTCTCTCCCCTCCACCCCCTATACTCTCCCCTCCACTCTACACACTCCTCTCTCTCCCCTCCACTCTACATACTCCTCTCTCTCTCCTCCACCATACCCTCCATTCCCCCTCTCCCCTCCATTCCCCCATACACTCTACTCTTCACTCTACTCTCTCTTCCTTCCACTCACCCCTATCTCCCATTCACTCCCCTCCACTACCCCTCTTCCCTCCACATTCCCCTCCTCTCTCCCCCTCCTCTCTCCCCCTCCATTCCCCATCTCTTCTTTCCCCCTCCATTCCCCACTCTTCTTTCCCCCTCCATTCCCCACTCTTCTCTCCCCTACCACTCACCCCTCCACTCCCCAATACTCTCTACTCTCCTCACTCCTCTTCACTTTACCCTCTCTTCCCTCCACTCTACCTCTCAACTCCACTCTCCCCTCTCAACTCCACTCTCCCCTCTTCCTCCTTTCTCCACTAACCATTAACACAGTTTGAATTGGCGATTGTTTTAAATTGCCATTGTTGAACTACTTTTGCTGTAAAATAACAAGTTTACGGGTAAAACCAACAGTTTAAAAGTTCCAGAGAATTACTTTGTATAATTTCTATCCTCATAAATTTAAAGCTGTTCAGTTTTGACTCGGAAAATTCCAAAACTTGTAGTTAGTGTGTGCTTTCTTGTGAAGTCTGTGTTTAGTAATCTTGGGCAAATCTTGTAATGATTTGTCAATGAGATATTAAATTAAATCAATTGGCAGATGTCTTTGAAATAAAATGATACCCAGAAGCTCTTACACAATACTTGACTATGCGTTGTAGCGAAAAATGTTTATAAACATCGAGCAGCAGACATAAAGTTTTACGGAGCGCAACGTCCATTCCATTTTCAGTAGCTGTTTGCAGGAAATTCAGCATATTTGCTATTAGAAAATTAAATTATTTCAATAGAAACAAATCTTCTGAATAAATTGGTATCAAGAAATGGCATGTACGACACTCCTTTGTCATAAGGTAACAAATGTTAATGATAATATTTATTTACTGCTGTCTCTAAAATCACATTTATATTTTTAAATTAGATAGTATTAATTAATAAATTTTAATCATGTGGCACACTTTTTCACACAATACATCCATTGTTATAATGGAAAGTGAAAGCACATATCTTGCTTGGAGGAATAAACTTTGGCTGTCTTCAGGTGATACTTTGACACACCAGGTGTGCCCTCATTTCCACCCTTTACATGGTAGATAAGAAGGGGGATGGTTGCGTAACAACCAGCACATGGTATCCTCACACCCTCCCTCCAATGGTTGACCAGGTGATGATAAAGGGAGTCTGTGGAGAGGTGGTCGTAATGTTTGGGCTGCTTTAGTATATCCTCCCCTGTTTCATTTCACGAATTTCACACACAATGTTTTCCGAAGACAGTCGCTGGAAGCTATCTTGGCGGTAGTTTTTAACTAATCTTTACTCCCCCCCCCCCCCTGCCATATATTGTGGTGTACCAGGTAAGGGTAACTGCAGCACAGCATCTGTATTTTATCACTAGCAAACGTATTTTTAATAGATTTTGATCACAACAGCAATTGCATTTAGAAAATCATCTGTGACCTTGGTGGAGGTGGGCACGCTTTTTGGTGTCAGTTGTTAGATTTGACGTACTTGCGAGTAGTGCAGAGCTAGCAAAGAGTGTCGTAGTGCATAGCAACCAAAATAAATACAAAAATGTACTTTTTAGCCTTTTGCCTTCAAATTTTCAACCTTTTCAACTACATTTTTTTATTTTGTTTCCTCAAAAAAAAGATTGTGACTTCAAGAGGGTTGCTTTTTCCAAGGTTGTAGAATTAAGAGTTGACAATGATTGTTTTAAAATTAACAAAATAATAATATCAACAATTTTATGATTTTGAAGTATATTTATCTGAAAGACAAAAAAACCCATTTTTTAATATAATTTTTAACAAAAGTTTACATTATAATGAAATTGAATTAGAATTCAATACATTATTATAAAGTATTGCATAACAATCAATGTTACAATGAAACCCCTTTTTTAAACTTCTCATGGAAACAACGTAAAATAGTGAAAAAAGCAGGAAAGTGTACAAGCTTTCAAATTAATCCTAATTACCTTGTCTCAGTTATTCTTGGTTCTCTTCTCTATTAATACACACTTCAAATAGGTAAAATTAAATAAAGAAAGTGAATTAAGATAGTATAGCTGTATAGTTATTACAGAAAAGGTATTTACTAAATCACATTTTCTCTCAATAATTTAGACTTAACATAAGTAGAGTTGCTACAAGCAGCTTAAAATGATTATATACCCAACTATTCTGGACAGTAAAATCTTCACTGTCTTATTATGAAGTAGTTATACACATTTTAAAACACAAAACTGTTCCGCTGATGGCGGATTCACTACATGTGCTCCAAAATAACTACTCAAGACAAACATCTTCGTTCTTTTAGTTTCCGTCAAATACTCTAGAAACCAATACCGGTCAGCTTGATATTTCTGCGAGAAAATCTAGTGGTGCTGTCACCTCCAGCCAACAGATAGCAGCATCTCTGTTTAATAATACTTTCCATTGATAATAATATAATACCAAGATGGTGGATATGAAGACAAAATTTTCTTTTCTCTCTGGGAAGTTCATTTACAATGACCAAAACTTTGATGTATGCCCAGAGGGGGAAGATAATTGAAACAATAATTACTTGGAGGGGCTAGCCACATCAAATAATGATCTAAGGCCTTTGGGGTTAAAAGTTATAGTGGCCTTCATTACACAACGTTTAAATTAGAAAGTGGAGGTCTTAGTCACCTTAGTTTTATTTTGTAATGCCAGAATCACAAGTTGTAGTGCCTTAATGTTTGACTGCAGCACTGCCAGTATAAAAACCTGTCTGGTCGCCTGTCAACAGGGGCACAAAATCCAAAGCTATTGGGGGTTGCGCACAAGCTTGCAGCTCTACGTAAAAATCCTCGTATCAAGCAGGCATTATTTATAAACATTACAGTCTCGCTAGCCAGCGTATCACAAAGGCGGTAACTTGACTTCGCTTTCTCACTGAAAGGCTCTATGAGTCGACTGACCCTTAGTTATGCATTTGCCTGGGAGTTTTTTTGTTCTTCTGAGGCAGTCATGCTGCCGGCTGGAGACTCTTACCCTGTCGTGGCGAGGGTGGGTGGTCGCGTGGATGACCAGTGGCTGGATGACTAGTGGACAGCGCCGGGCTCTGGTTCTCTGATAGACTGCTTACAGCTGTTGGTGGATGACTGGGACCGCAAAACCAAGGGTTGGCGAGACCAAGTGGAGGTTCTCCACCCTTTAGTAAGGCTTCCAAGATTGGATGAGGAGGGCCTTCAACTTTAATTAAAAGGGGAACAAAGGTGTTGGCAGTATGGAGAGGGGAGGCCTCTCTGTAAGGCGGGCAGTAAGAACTCTGTTATAAGGCATGGGAGATTAAGGGCACAACTGAAACTGCACAAAAGTATAGCTGGTGTTTGCAATTCCCTTTGCGTACTTCTGAATACCCAGTCTTGTAATGAGAGAGGTACGCTGGACAGAACCAGGATTGCTCGAGTTACTTCCTGACCGGAATACCCAGGTGTGGTATCCGCAGGTGGTCAGATGGTCAGAGTTAATTGCAGCTCCCTTCCAGCCCCATAAAGAACGGTGGCGGAGTATGGAATAACCTTGAGTCACTGATTTGCATGGTGGATGAATTCTTAGTGATTTAGGCTCTACCAAAATCTACTGGGGGGCAGACCTTGGGTGGCCACTTACTGGGTGTGTATCTGGCTAGGTGCCTGGTTATGTTGCCGGCTTCACTTTAATGGGCTCAACTACGTAAGAAAGCTATGACATTTTACACAAAGAAATTCAGTATTCAGAGAATGGGGTAAATTTTCACGTATTTTATTATGCGAGTAATAAAACACGGCACTGTGTTACCTCCAACATTAGATAACTTTGAAACGGAAGCTAAACCTAGGCAATCCAGGTGAAGGCGACCTAGATATTAATCTTAATTGTAGAGGCGATAGTCGGTGTTAGAAAATAAAATATTTAACAACTATTTCCTAACTAACTTGTATGTTGTGAAGGAACAAGTAGGGGATGTTTACCAGAAGAGTAGTATCTGCAATTCCAGCACCGTCCGGTGGACAGTGGGGGTCCTGAAGCAACATCGTCATGACCTGTTACCAAGAGGGTTCTAGGTTCAACATCAGAGGGTGGTAAGGAGGCGGAGCAACATCTTTAGGAGCCGCAGGAGGGTCCAGTCTCCCAGAAGTAGGGATCAGCGGCTGCTGAAGAAGTGGTGGCTTCTGGTCGGCGATTTCTCCTGCTGGTAGAGATTCTGGCCCTTGTGAGCGGTAAAGATGCTGATGCGGCTCTATCATCCCTTATTTTCGGGTGCTGCTCGAAGTAGACTGTGTGCAGCCCTCCCTCACCTCACTGTGGAACTAACTTGGTCAGGTTGGAGGGAGCAGCGTTTCTGCCAACAGTACAATCTTGCGTCAGGGGGTGTTGATGTGATGGCTTCTTGGAGATTCTCTGCAAACAGTACAAGTTAGGATAACAAGTTTTTAATTGCTTCTGACATTGCACCATCGTACTCTGTAGACATGTGTACTGCCTCTTCAGTACTCTGTGGGGTAATGACTTGCCGAAAGGGGTTGAACATTGCGCTCAAGATGGGGTGAAGTCATTTTGTAAAGTGTGCCTCAAATATGCGGAATGTATCATGCGTCAACTTAAACGGCGAAAACTAATTCGCAGTTTGTCAAATGTTTCAGAAGTGAAAATTTTTGCTGACAAATAATAAATAACTTTTGAAATATTTCCCAAAATATAATAATGGTATCACCTCTTGCCACTAGGTAATTTTTGGCACACATGCCTATGCTATTTGTATAGAGATCTCCGGTTTCTTTATGATCTCTAGTGTATTTGTTTCCGTTGTTTAGTGTATTTACATTTTTTTTTTTAGTATTCCCTCTTTTTTTTTACACTTTGGAGCATTTTTTGCAACAATGTTGCAGTATTTAAGCCTACGAATGGGAATTTATAGTTTTCATGCGAGATAAATGCAAGTTCCCGCAAACTCATCAGACTTTGGTATTGTTTAATATTTATTTAACTGAAAACATTTGCCACCATTTTTCCACCATCAGACAAAACAAATTTAAGTTAATATTATGAAATACTAAAACAATTTCAAACATGATTTCCGATACTGCTTTGTTAACGATTCTGAAGGTTATTTCCATAGATATGAACATACCAACATGGTGCGTAGTCGAATACCACTAGTGCTTACAGATTCGACTAATGCTGCCATCTTGTTGCTTTATCAGCGTTCATTGTTCTCTCATCGCGGTCCTGATCGCGACACATACATAATATTCCAAGTTTCAGTAGTGTGAAATATCATGAACTTATTATTACTATATCTGGCATTGACAACGGTATCAACATTGTTTGTGTTTTGTATTCAGTATAAAAGAGGGAACAGCAAAATTTCTGCAAAATAATTTGCAGGAAAGTAATGCATTATAGTTATAAGAGAATAACTGAAAGAGAGGAGATGAGAAAACGCAAATACTGGGAATGTGAAAATTGAAATATAGTGTACAAAAATTTTAATAATTATTTTAGAATGTTTTGTTGTTTCTAATCATTATCATGGAATGGTTTCTATTCATTATTATATAAAACGGTAACTATATATTATTATTTAAAAAATTGTCAGCAATTTCTTATTTGTATCAACTATTGCTGTATGTGATTTAAAACTTTCACATTTGTGTGTGGTTAATTGCGACTGTTACTGGGTTTGAGATTAAAATGTTTCATTTAATGATGCCATACTATTTCTTGTATTCTAAATCTCTGAATTTTTCATGTGTAATTTTGGGTTTTCTTCCAGCTTCAACACTTGAATGTAATTAGTCTGTATGTGTACTTTTTTTATCATGCAGTGTGTACTAGAAAATCGTACTCGCACTAAACACTAGACTCATCTATTCAGTTTGCTGGGTCTTAACAGCAAATCAAAATTTTACTGTATGAAGTTACATTATTTTGATATTCATCTAAACTATAAAATATGTAGTGCTACCCAAAAGTTCAGGAAATTTGACAGAAGAAAAAAGTTACTTACTGTAACATTTATCTTCTGCTGTTACATGTAAAGTAATCCTGTTGAACATTTACTGCACAGTCTATAGTAACCGCATCAAGTTTCTGATGATTTCTTGCATTCCTGGAAGTTCTCTCAAATGTGAGTGTGTTGTGGACATCCTTCAATCCTGTCTGGATCTCCTTTGTTTTGTTAATGGTCAAACAAAGCCCTTTAAAATGTGATTTAATTTTATGGATAGTGAAAATTGGTGAGATTTGCAACTCTTTAACATTGAGGTCTTGAGAGCCGATGAGGGTAAAGTGAAGTGAGTTTGGAGCAGTGCTGGAATGCAAGGCTGTTTTCGTTTTGTAGAATAGGAAAAAGTTGGAAGGCATAGGGTAGGCGTATGGAGTGTTGGCCAGGGGGGTGCTATTACTGTATTGTTTTAGAGGTCTTAAATTCTCGAGCGAGTTGTATGTGATTGGACACATTGCCATAGTGTTGAAACTAGTTGTTCTATCACTTGTTTGGATATTTTCACTGAATGTTCTCCCTCAGCTACTTCAAAACGCCACCATAAATTTTACGTAGAGTTGATGGTTTGACCAGAACATAAAAATTCCGTGTGGAAAATTTTGTGACTTCACAGTCAACTTTGATGTTGTTTTTCACTTTTTCAGCAGCGGTGAATCTGTCTATTTCTGCTGTAACAACTACTGCTTTGTCTCAGGATCATAGGTGTAAAGACCTGATTCATTTACTGGTTATGATATTGGAGATAAAAAAGGGGTCATCTCTGACTTGTGTGAGTTCTGTACTAACAGAAATGCAATGAACATTCTGTTCTTTAGTCAGCAGTCTTGGTACAAATTTTATAGAAATGTGTCTCATTTTCAAAACATCAACCAGAATGCCTTTAAACTGTCCCATATGATGACTGCCTTACTATATTGAAAACACTGTAGATAGTGTGCCTACAATCTGCAAGGATAGCCTTGCAAACATTTGTTGTTTCCATTTTTGTGCGTGGTGATAGAAATACTAGCCAATATACGTTCTGCCATAGTTTGTTTTTTTCAGCACCAAAAATATCTGCTTTGGCTTATGGCATTATCTTTAAAGGCTTCCTGTATCATATAATGATTTTCTAAAAAAATTGAAGTTTTAAAGTAAATTTGCCGCAGATTCGTAGCCTGTTAAAATCTGTTATATCAGATGAAAAGAAAATCAACAATCACTAAGAGACAGTTACAAAACCATGCTGAAGTGTGTCATCTCGACTGCATTGCTGTTGGCACATTGATTACAAAGCATATTTCTAGCTTCAACTAGTTATAGGGAGGCTTACTGCATCCACTTTGCACACATTCTTCAAAGTCCCTGAACTTTTCTGTAGCATTTCTTTGGTTATCAAGAAAATCACATTTAAAAGAATTGTTTTGTTCTTTGCTTGTGGTATTGCATAGTATGTCGGAGTTCTGAGATTGTGCAGTGCAGCCAAGAAATAGTGCAAGGGGCATTGTGGGTTTGTTATAGGCCCAAGCAAGAAGATGGGGAAGGCGGCTGCCGCCAAGTCAGCCCTCACCAAGCTGTACAACATGAACTTCACCCCTTTCTCCAACCCCTTCTCGAGTGCATTTTCCAGCCCATTGACTCCCATAAGGTCGATGACATCGCAGGACCTCGTGGTGCTGCCGCAAATCCTTGCAGACCAGATTGCCAGGTACCCTGCCCCACCTGCAGCTAGGTAGTTCTGCTCAGTTTGTACATCTACTGGTGTAGTTAGAGCACATTGCCTGTGCAGTCCAGCTCTGCAAGGTTTGTGAAAGTAAATTTTGCCCACACAGAACTGATATTTAAGTAGTGTTGTGTACATTCTTCCTTTTCAGACTCTTAGCCGTTGTATACCAGAGTGACTGAGATTGCTTGAGCTAGGGCGAGTTTCTGGCTGACTGATTGTGTGAGTAACTGTTCCTGAAATTGGAGTTGACTGAGTGTGGTATGTGGTTCATGTCGGTGGGGTCAGAGCAACAGGCATAAGGTAGGCTACTGATTCTGTTGGCGGCTGTTCTGGTTGACGGCAATACTCCATAATCCATGGGTGAATCTCGTTGTTCCAGCGAGTGGTTGGCTGGAACAGGTCTCGTGGAACTTCTGGTGTGACTGGAATGAGCAGGCATCGGAGGGCTTGAGCTTGATCCCGTGTTGTAAGCTGGTCTAGATCGGTTACAAGGGTGTTGACGAGCGAATACCCAATCTCAGTGCTTGGCGCTAAGGTGCAGTGAGTAGAGAAAATTAGACTTCGCTGACTGCAGCTTCAGCACGTGGATGTGGGTTTTGTCAGAGTCTTTCTTCCCAGCCTAGGGAACACACCCTTCCGGCACAAAGGTGTGATGGAAAAGGACAAGCACCAGACCAACAAGCGAGTCCAGAAACCGTGTACCTATGTAGGCTCCTCCGTTCTACCTACCGAAGTACGTTGAAAAGTTGGCCAGGCTTGTGCTTGTGGGTTGTAAAGAAGTGTACTGGATCGTATGAGTAACAGTTCCCAGGATCACCTGTGTTTCATCCCAGGGCGAGGTCAACTGGGAAAGGTGATACATCTACAGGAACATGGAACTCAAGGATCAGTTTCAACCAATGTTTATTCCTTTTTACGGAAAATGAACACATGGTGATGTACTCTATCTTGTGTTTGTCGAGAGCTTGATGGGAAGCTAAGCTACGCAGTCCAGGTAGAGGCAAGCTGTTTCTGAACGAGCAAGGGGTTGGTGCAGACTAACACTGTTAAAGTAACTGAAAACTAATACTGACTCCTTAATGCATTGTTGCCCAGAAGGGGTTGCGGTGTCTAGTGTATAGACAATGAGTAAGCACGTTGCTAGGATAACTAAGCAAGGTGTTGACGGGATAAGGCCTACAATGGAGTTTAGGAAAGGTGTCCGTGCTGGCACAAAGGTAGGGGTGAAGGGGAGGTAGGAATAGCGAGGAATGAAGCTGGCGAGTGTTTTGGCGGCTAGCACGTTGATGACTGTCAGGCAAGCTGGTCAGCTCTGGCAACTTTGTGAGTCTAATTCTGACTCTGTGTTTATACGCTCTGCTGGGCGGCTGCTCGGTGTTCATTGGCTGGCGTCTTGAGTGCAAGGGGTGGTCGCTGTGCGGAGGGTGGCGAAAAGCATAGCTCTCTGGTAGGTTATCACCGGCCGACTGTAAGAATGAGACAGACAAACTACATAACATACTATTATACTTGTGATGCCATTGAGCCATGATAAATAGTAATCAGTGCCTTGAGTTGTATAACTTCGCCAGGTTGGTGAATATTAAAACTCCATTGATGTTGATGCAGGGTCAACCTGTCACATAGTGGTCGACGGTTATGCAAACTCGGTAGAAATCAGATGCACTGCTGGCTATGCTGATGAGCTGAAGTAGTCAAATTACCATTGTTGAACACAATGCATCAAACTAAAATAAAACAATGCAAATGGGAATGTTAAAGAACATTTTTTGGTACACTAACACACAAACTTAATAAAAACTGTATCTTTACACCACTTTTGAAATCACATGCACAGAAATACGTATTTTGGCATGTAAAGGCAGCGTGCGTGTATAGGCTGCACCAGAAGTTTTTGATGAAATATTAGGAATAATTAATATTTAAATTATAGGTCACGCAAAATTTGTGCATTCTTGTAAATATTGTTAGTTATTATTCCGTACAAATATAATAATTTCTGACTTAGTTTCTCCCCTACAAAATATTTGTGACAGAAAATTTGTATTATGTTTCAATGTTTACGAATAAATGTAGCACAATTAGCAATTACTATTCCAGAGATGGTAATGTGACTTGGAAAGCAGCATTACTGCAAAATGTTACACAAAATGGCATCTATAGTCCATTCCCGATTGGAACCGACTTATGAAAATCAACCTTTGAAATAACACTCTAGGCATAACATGTCACCTGTTTTTTCAATAACCTGTCTCACAAATACATAACATTGTGTTTAACTTTAGAGTACTGTATAATTGAATAAATTAACCTTAACCTTAATATCTTTTATAACTTGTAATATTTGTTTCTTTTTAAAATATGAATTAACAATAGCGAGTGCAGCGACGTGTTGGCAATGACCGGTAAAAAATAATTCACAGATGAAATATTATGTTGACCTCGTTTTTTAGTATACTATTTGTAAATTAAACGGTGCCTATTGAAATATTTAAGTAATTAAGTAGCCCCGATGGCAACATATCAGATTTTTACAGTTTAAAATAACAGTGGAAAATATTGTGAGTAGACCGTAATGGTACGGTATTGTTTTATCGAGTGAGAAAGCAATTGAAAAACTGTCTGCTGGTGAGGCTTGTCGCCCTCTTTCTCTTTCTTCGTTTCTTTCATACTCTGGAAATTTCACTTCGCTAGTAGACAAAAAAACTATACATGTTTTCAATTATAGCATATGTAATACTTATTACAGCAAAATAATGATTTTTGAAATTGTAATTTACAACTGAAAAGAAATTTTAATGTTTGAATACGTATTTTAATAAATCTGGATATGATGGCGGGGCAGTTACCTAGTGAAGTTGGCAGACGTGGCGAGTCATGACATGGCATGTTACTTTTTATGAAATGAAACGTACATTATTCTTACTCTTAAAAATTCTTCAAATTAATACATCACATTTGTAACATTGTGTTTTTTAATCCTACCTAGACAAGTTACAATGTTGTGATAAATCTGTATTTCCACGGCAATAATAAATATACTGTGATGCGTGTTTCGTTAATCATTGTGTCTGTGAAATGGCATGCCTTTGTGCATGGTGGTCGATACACTGGCCCTGTGTGTGTGTGATTTCAAATATTGACTAGCACTATTTATACGTTTTAAATGTGAACTGGTTTTATGACAAAGTTATTAATTTACATCCATGTGTTTATCACAACGTTGTACCTTTGCCTAAGGGGTTTGAAACACAGTCGTGTAACGTAATTTGCCACAATCCCAGAAGAAAAATGCTAATCTCAGCCTGATAAATATCAATAAACCTAATAAACAGTACGTAGCAATATATAGAAATATGAACTGAATAAAAGTTATCGTAAGCTTATTTGTGTGCATGTTCACCGCTATCTTTTAAAGTTTGTATGACAAAAATGAGCAACACGAGTTGTGTGTTTGAATTTAATGTGCCTTTTTCACTGGTTGTTCCTTCGTTTTAATATTTTTTCTAACTGAGGCCGTCCTTTTAGAGAAATGACCCAACACATATCAACAACAAAAGTATAATTACAATTAGTACAGCCCTTTACCTCGCAATGGTAACAGTGTTAAACACAGTCGCGGAAAAATTTTAACGTGCATTACATGCATTGAACTACATAGTGGAAAACAAATATGTTAATGTAAAATAACCGTAAGAACTGTCTTCAATTCAGGCATTTTTAAAACGTCATAAAGCTGACCTAAATAATGTTAGAGGCCTAAACTGTCAATATTCATACGGAATGGTTTTTGGAATATGACAGAATTCTTTGAAAAGCTGAAAACAGTAAACAACACATTTGACAGGTATAAAAGTAGAAGTCACATTTCAATGTTTATTTTTAGGTGTAGTGAAAGTATACGAACATATGTACACACACAATGGAATGTAAACAGTGATTTTGACAGATGCGACATGACAGTCACATGGCAATGTTTGTTTACATTTGGCGGAAGGATATGAAACGGGTCTGCAAGAAGATATTTAGCAGGGCTCCGAGAAAGTTGCATCCAATTGGGAATGGACTATATCAATGTGCACTTGTGGCACGGTGGCGTGCGTATGAACTACGTAAGATATTTTTCTCTAGTACAGCATCAACATTTTTTTCTCATGTACGACTTGCATATTGTGATTGGAAAAGTGCAGTGAATAGGGTTTCCTTCATTTTTCAGTGCCATTTTCTAACTTTGTATGCATATTTATTAGAATTACATTTATACATAATGCATTCGTAATTTTCATGAAAAAATATTTGTGAAAAACTTGCGAGTGTTGTTGGCAACGTCGTATCGCTACCAACATGGCTGCCGCTGAAAACATTGCAATTGTTTGATTTACGTCTAGTAAAATTCTGCAGTATGCATTTCATATCCATATGTACTGTATTTCCACATTTTTTTTTAGTTAAGTGAGACATTGAGACTTTAAATCAACATGTTATTTTGGAAATGGTAAATTAGATAAATAGAACTAAATGCGAAAACGTGTTGAAAATTTATTTCATTTGTGATATCTGTTAGTATTACTGTGCATGTGTACTTAATGTACTGTATACTGACTTTACCATAGTTAGTACAGTTGATGCATGTACTTTTGTGTTAATACTTTGTTGTTTAATGATCAGAGCATATAATTTCCGGCGTTGCTACATAAATTTTTGTTCGATGCAGTAAAAATTAAATTTTGAGTTCGGCAAAAATTGACTTTTTTTTAGCATTATTTACATAGGGATTTTGTTAGGACCACAGAAATGTTCTTTGAATACTGACTTTTAGTTCAAGTGGGTGAAATGGTTCGGGTTTCAACTGTATATTGTGAAGAAGTGGAAAAACTGGAAAATAAGAGAAGGGTGAAGTTAGAGTGAAAAAAGGGTGGGGAGGGGGGTGAAAAGGGAAAGAAAAGAGAGATGTGCGGGTATATTTTGGTTTATAACTAGGGACTAAAAATTTTCACGAATTCGTGCAGTATTAAGGGAAATACGCGAAAAATACCGATGGGCACGTAAAAATGAAATTTCCACGAATTTTTGTCAAAACATTCGTGTAGATACACAATGTACGCAAATGGAAATCCTAACATAAAAACTAGTAATGGGACATTTGATACTTTGATATTGGGATGTTTCGAGAGTATTGAGTATCGCGATGTGCATATCAGTATATTTATTTGGTGCACGACGTGTAATATCGATCAATACGTGTAAGGGTTGGTTCACCATTTTCCGTATTGTCATTTGTGACGAAGCAGCTCCGCTTATTTTGGTTATGCAGTGTACTAGCTTCGGGAAGTTTAGTGTTGTATTTATTGAATGAGTCAGTTAATTATTTTGTATCAATGACAGAGAAACGTGTAGTAAGGATAGACGTTAAACTAAAGTGTCTCTTAACCCCATCTAATCCACTGGCAATAAAATTAAAGTAACCCCAGCAGTATGACTACAATATTACAAAAATAAGGTGGTGATGCGTGCCCGGGTTACTGAATATGCGGCACGGTCGCAGTGGCTTTGACTGCACTAGACCAAGCATGCAATGATAGGGATTTTCAAATCCAATTAGTGCTTCTGGCTTGTGGCTTTTCTTGGATGTGTTGGTTTGCGGGTTGGTATGAAGTTGTCGATGACTTACCTTCTTTCCCACTGTGGGTTTACATGTAGTTAGTTGGCGGGAGGTCTAACCAAGTCAACACGGTCCCGTTTTGCGTGTCTGTCCAACGTCGGAGGAGCCATAATGACTGCTGCTTGGCAGCAAGGTGAATTGTCCTTTGCTCTTCTCTCTGTGAGCCATGCCTCACCATGAAAGGCATAGAGTGTGGTCCGCCGCTGAATGATACGATTCGTGCACGACGGACGCAAAACAGTTCCCTAGATTAGTGTACTACCAGTAGCAGTTGCCGGCACGAGCTCGGTGATCCCGAAGGCCTCCCGCCACCGGCGGGTAGACCAGAAGCATTGAGCCATATGGGCTGCCTTCCTGCTACTACTGGGTGTGGTATCACAACCAAGGCCAGGCCATGTCACTCAAGCAAATACCCCAGCCAGCACCCAGGTGCTGCGGTAGGAATACAACCCAAGCATACTGTCTTTCCCTGGTTGGAGGAGTTTCTAGTGGTTGTGGCTCTGCTGTTTTATCTCTGGAGGTCTAGAACAGGTGGCCGTCGAATGGTGTATGTGTGTATAGGACTGGTGGATTCCTGAAGGGGATCCCCAGTCATAGGCCAGTTCGTCTTGAAATACCCAGTCTCGGTTGGCAGTGCACAATATGTATCGTTCCTAGTAGGCGGTTCCTAGTAGGCGAAGTAAAGATTACTCTATAAATAATACTTGTGGCTAAAAAAACAAAGCTGTATTTATTAATAACGTAAAATAAACACAGCGACACGTGCTATTTCCTATCAAGCAGATGGTATGCTGGAAGTAACATACCTCGAACAGGTGTAAGTGACCTGGTTCTAGGCTAAGTGGGAAGTAGAACTAGTTGACTGGTAAATAGAAATACTTAACGTTGCTAACTAATTACAGAATATCTAAATGAGACAAAGAAGTTGAATGTCCACTGCTCTACTAGCAGGGAGTGTTAGTGTTGAATGGTTGAAGTTGAAGAAGCTTCTGGTACATGGTACCTATTGGCGTCACTGAAGCCTCTGGTGACAGCAATGGTAGCAGCCGCTGGTGGCTGCTGAAGACTGTTGTCGACAATGGGAGCACAACCTCTGGTAGGCTGCTGAAGACTTGGAGGTCGTTGGAGGCCCCAGCGCAATAAATGATGGAGCAAGCTCGAAGACCTGAAAGAATAACTCGCGAGCCCTGCCGTGCACGGACTTATATAGTCCAAAAGACAGGTGCCGATTGCGGCCCGCGGGTTTAAGGAGGTGTGACGTCCTTCTGGTGAGAGGCTGGAGTGGAGGTAGCAACCCTCTAGTCATTGTAAATGTTTGGTGGCACTCGGCCGTGTCTAGATGCGACTGACAGCATTTTGGCTCTCAGTGCGTGGGGAGGGGAGGACGACATGTCCGCTGGCTTGGGCAACCTTCATATCCACGTGTTTGGGTGCCCTCCAGGATTTTGGCGGCCTGCACTGTCCATGTATAGGTTGGCGGGGTTCAACTCTCACTTGGGTGTATTAGAAATACTGGCGTGGTGTGAGATGAGTCATAATTGTTTAAAGTAGTAGGATAAAGCGGCACGCATCAGTAGGTTGAAATGGTTACTTGCATTGATCATAGAATTTGTTTGCACTCATTGTTTTAGTCATAGACAGAGCAGCTGTGGCGCAAGGAAACATTGTGGCCACTCTACGTTTTTAGAACTATCAAAATTTATTGAACTTATACAGTAGAACCTCTCTATTATGACCCCCTCACGGTTCCCAAGAATAGGGTCGTAATAAAAAATTTGGAAAATTTTGGGCCAATTTTGATCCACCTCTAACCCCTATGCCACCAGACTTGTCATTTTTTGTATGAAGTTCATGTTCAATCGTCTCTAGCGCATAAAAAACCACTTTTTAAATTAAATATAAATACATATGTATATTTTAATAGCTGGACATCTCCTGATTAATTTGATACCCAAGAAAGGCATATTGGACCACCTCTTGGAAAGTAGAACGCCTTAACACAGTACATGGGCATTGAAAGTGTGTGAAAAGATTAGACTATATATTATTAAAATATAAAGTTGTTATTAAAGATCTATTATGCAGGTCTCGTGGGTCATACGTAGGGCCACCTGAAAGTGTTAAATAAAATTATGAAATTTCATAATTTAAAAAGCTGAAAAGCAGTGCTAAATATCACTTTAAAATCTATAAAGCGGTGTTAAATTTCATTAAAAAGAAATGAAACACCGCAACATTTTCCCTTAAAAAATAAAGTTTTTACATCTACAAAATAAATTGCATTTATACACACTTCTTATGCCAAAAATAAACACAACAAATAAAACTGACACCAAATATGATTTAACAGGTCTGCAATTGCCCATAAATGTGTAACTTAATGTTAAATTTAACACTTTTCTGCATCTAAAAAAAGCACTGTAAGTGTAAGTATTACTTTACGATCTTCCACTGAAATACTTTGTTAGCATTATTTCAATGTTACATGTTTTTAAACCAGTGTGCAAATCAGAAAATATGTGCCCGTGCAATGAAAAACCCCTTTCACAGTTCACATTTGAAGCTGGAATCCATAAAATGGTTAGGGCCTGTGACACAAAATTGGCGTGGTCATTTTTCAGTCCTCGCAGAACCTGCCAAACATCAACGTAAAGTCCTTCTTCCAAAGCTTTTGCTGTTTTTGCCTGAAAGGCAAGATAACCGTCCAAGGATTCTTTCTGTGTTACTGTGGTCACAATCGGAAGTGTTTTAGCAACTGCAAATAACTTCTCATTAACTTGGTTGTTCACAACATTTCGGACAGCGTAGAGATTTCCAACAGTGCTAAAAAATGGTTTTTGCAGAATCTTTCTCTCTGAGGATTTTTAGTTTTGTTGCACATTTCAACCTGAAGTTTTTCAAATTCTGTCATCTGACACTTCGTGACAGGTGTTGGGAGCTTTGACAGGGCAGCAGATGTTTTATTTCCAAAAATCCCTCTACTGACTAGTAAGAAATTATTCTCCAAGTCGGAGAGTAATGGATAGAGTTTATGACTTACAGTGTAACTTGAGCCTTCAAGTTCTAATGAGAGGAGTTCCATGTTCCATAAGAAACTCAGCAGAGCACTGAATGATTGCACGCTCGCAGTTGCTCAAGTTTGTGAAGTATTCTGCTGATACACCAGATTCCACCCATGTTAGTAATTCAATCAAGTCCTCCAGGTTCTGTGCAATATATTCAACAGAATGGAACTATGAATTCCATCTTGTCATTACCGGTGACGGAAACAATTTTGCATTTTATTCGTCAGGGTATTTCTCTTGGAGAAATGATCTGTACCTGTGCTTCTGTTTTTGTAAATTGAGAAAGGCATGTTGGACATTACTCACATACATATTCAAAATGTCATACAAAAAAAAACAACATTCTTACGTTGTAGCGTATCATTTTCCAGATTAGGATTGAAAACTGATCGCATATAATTACCAAAAGAATTCATTATAAATTTGTATGGCATAAGCCCCGAATAACTTCGAAGGTACTGCTTAGGAATTTTATAGTATGATACCATCCGTATTGCAGTCCAAATGCAAAGAAGTCGAAATGATGTATTCACAACTCATGATCGATATGACTGTTGGTGTAATAATGTGCCCATGACCAAATTAATATCTCATCATTTTCAAGACCGGTTTTGTATGCGAAGTGCTTTCTTGGGCTGGAGTCAACACACTGATAAATTTGCCTTTGAAGTCATTTTATTCTAAAAGTTTTATTTTGAAACCAGCTATAGCTTTGTGCCGTATGAATCCAGTTTTCATTATGTAATTTCCCAGCAAAACGAGGATAGCTATATCCAATCAGTCTTAGGACTGATGACACTGTGATGTTGCCAAACTGTATGGGAAGTTTTGTTTTTTTCACCTCAATAAAAACATTAGTTTACTGTGCTAAGACAAATTTTCATGCACCTACAAAATAGAAAAAAATATGGACTAATTCTCATATTGCAAAAATTAAATATTTATATTATATTTTGCCATTTTTTCATGCACCTACAAAATAGAAAAAAATATGGACTAATTCTCACATTGCAAAAATTAAATATTTATATTATATTTTGCCATTTTCTTTCCACCAAATTTTAAAATATGGATTACTCTTTAACAAGAAAATTGATTTCTTGATACAGTATTAAAATAAAAAAAATCTGGTTTTCTATTAATTTTTGCGTGATTTTTGCTGAGTATTGTTTCCGCGCACCAGCTCTTTGTATGGTATTACTGTACAGTTGTCACTGTTAGGTCAGATGAGACAGGGTGGGAGTTATCCAAAAGGCGCGAGAAGGGGAGAGGCTAGACACTTTGGAAGGGAGAAAACTGTATTGCGGATAACTGGAAGATGAAATGGTGAAAGATCTATACCAGACAGTATTTGAGTTAGTGTTCTCGCCGTACGGGTAATGTAATGTTTTGCGTGTGAATTCAGGTAGCACAATGGACAGGATTTAGAAAAATAATAAGGGTTTATATAGATAGAATGCTTTCGTCTAGTGGCCTTTGATAATGAGAAAACGGTATCATGATAAATTTTATTTATTAATTTATTATATGGAATGTGTGCAGAATATTTATTTAATGTCAAAGTTCTAATAATTGCATATATAATGATAATGTTTCAAGCATAAAAATTAAAAACCTGGGGAAAAATATATACACTAACCACATGGCGTATTTTATTCAAATTAGATTTTGCCTCAGACAAAACAAATCGTTCATACAGTTTCAGCATTCCAAAACAAAACAAAAATTGGTTTTCCCTTATTTCAGTTGTACTTTATCAAAATTATCTCTATACACCCAGAAGAAAACAACCCCTAAATTTCTTAGGGAAGGTCATGAGGATGTAGGGTATAGTCAAATGTTACGTGCTGTAGTGTTAATTACAAATAACCTGAATATATTGTGGCATCGAAAAAGTCAGTGGCGATTGCTCAGTTTGAAAGACAAAATCCAGGCTTAGTAGTATAAACAAGTGGTTTAATTGTTGATGAATAACATTGTTTTTTAGGAGCACTGCCAGATGACTGTATAGGTAGACACCTAAAATATTTGCGACTTCTATGATCTGCAGGCTAGACTCTACAGTCTTATGTGCAAATATGCAGATGTCAACTGTACATTGGTTGTCTGCTGTCACAGTGGAAGGTAATGATTGGGCCAGTGTTATCCAGAAGGTGTCAAACACCATGTAGACCAATGGATAAAGTTATATAAAGATATGTGTTTGGAATTCTAGCTTGTCCCAAAATGAATCCGCAAATTCTTCAGGTCTCTACTCATAGGCGATGACCAAATAATTGCAGTAAAGTGCCCATCCTTTGCTATATCTATGCCACCATTAGATGCACTTGCAAAAGGTAAAATAAAGTATCTAGAAATGAAAGATGGAAAGCCACAGTTAAAACTGAGCCATAACTACATGTACCAAATACAGGGAGCCCTCCATATTTCACGGTGGATGCATGCAATTTCGTCGTATGGACTCCAGAAGGCATATCTTTGAAAATTCAACGAGATAAGGAGTTTTGGGAAAATAAAATGGTTGCTAAGCTTCTAACTTTCTTCTATGATTCCCTTTTACCAGAAATTATTGACCCTAGACATCCCAGAAATATGCCTATAAGCAATTGTCCGCATATCAAATCTGCACAAGAGACTAAACGTGAGAAGAAGGAATCTGAAACCAGAGCTACTGTTGAAACTAAGAAAATTATATTGTGAAGAGAGCTGTGTAATTTAACTTACATATTTTTTTTAAACAAAGAAATAACATTTTTGTGTCATACTACAATGGTTGAGAATGTTATATTTCATAAATTGTTAGAGTACGGTTTTTTTTTTTTTATATTGTGCATGGATTGCAAAGACACAATGTAACCGCTGTGTATCTTCATATTGTTATAAATGTGAACAGATCATACTGCAGTCTTTGTAAACTTTATATTTATCATACTGTGTTTAAATCTCCCTTTTTTTAATTATGCATATATAAAAAATGGTATTATGTAAATGAAATAAATGATAAGGGATAATGTTTGTAAAAAGAGGTGGGTGACAAGCCTATCAAAATGGAAATAATGTAGCGTAAATTCATAGGAAATGATCACTATTATAAAAAACTAAAACCATTATTTTTGAAACGTAATTTTTGTTATTCTGATGGTACAGTAGTGCAAGCATTAAATTATCTAATATTTGTTATTTTAAGTAACGTGTTATAATGGATACAAATTAACCTAATATGTATTGTATGGACCTAAATGTTTTTAACATTCTATTACATTTACCTGGCCTTTGGATGTAGAAATAATAATGGTCAACAATTTTTATCATTGTAATACACTATTGATCAAAAAGTAATTGGGAACCCATGACGATAGGTAATTCAGCACGTCAGTTGACTTGTGTGGCCACCATATGCTGCAGGCCGGTGTGGAACCATTTGACAAGGAGATGGCACGAGGTACAGAGTTATCGGACTTCGATAAGGGCATGATTGTGGGCTGCCATCTCAGTGGGCTGTCTAGCTGGGCAATTGCACAGAAGGTAAACAGGCCCAAATCAACGGTCGCATTCGTCCTGCATAAGTGGAAGGTCGATGGGCATTGTGCCAATGCCGCACGTTCTGGGAGATTTCCAATCTTGACCGACAGAAATCGCAGAACCCTGAAACGTGAAATTGTCAAAAATAGGGCACAACCCATGGCTACCATCTGACAGGAGTTTCATGCAGCAACAGGAGTATCGGTTTCCATTAGAACATTGTGTACAGAGGCCCACCGACTTGGATATTTCGGAAAAGCAGCTGTGCATAAGCCCCATATCACGATAAGCAATAAAGCTCGGCGACTCAGGTGGTGTTTGGACCGTCACAACTGGACACGGGAACAGTGGAAATCGGTTCTGCGGAGTGATGAGTCGAGGTTTACAGTATTCCGGTCCGATGGACGTGTATGGGTGTGACGTTTACCCGGGGAACGGCTTCTGCCGGAGTGTATAGTGCCAACTAGGAAATTTGGTGGTGATGGAGTGATGGTGTGGGGCTGTTTCACAGCAATCAATGTGGTGTGGGGCTGTTTCACAGTAATCAAAGTAGAACCGCAGGTGTTTGTCCGTGGTAGCATGAACACGGATAAGCATTGTTTCAGGGTGTGTTTGTAGCTGTAGACCAAGACTTTGCATTTAGTGTATATTCAACTTAAGAACATAAGAAAATGTCTGAATTGTTATACACCCCTGTGCAGCTCTAAATATAATGTTTTATAATTTGGGACAAGCCAAACAGTTAACTCTGAGATGAAAAAAAAAAAATTTATATATTGCTATATAACATGACGGAAATGTTCGTTATGATAAAATTGTGTACAAATGTTTTGTGTTTAACTCAAAAAATTTTGTAAACAATAAATTTTTTTTCCAAAACGGTTTAGAGGTTTTTAATATGTTCACAATTAATTTTGGGTGTTCGCAAAGTAAAAACACATTGGTAAAAACAGGGAAAGTACTCAAATTAAAGGCTGACCCACGTTTTATTCCGATAAGGGAATAAACATGTGGCAAATCCACTATGGCGCAAAATCAGCCAGAAAGCTACAAGAGCAAGTTAGGATGGCCAGTAGAGGCGACCGGCTACAACCAAGGGAATCTGGTGTATGATGTTGGAAGTCTAAGCAACAAACGCTTGCATTGTTGTACGTAACTGATGCGTAGAATGATGTAACTTAATCGCTGACATGTAGTAGGGTGATCTAAGCGATAACGTGACAGGATTTAGCCTTGAAAAAACACTGTTAGGATAGGTCCACCACAGATACGTTCGTAACCGTAGGGTGACATAGTGTTTGCGGGGTACATAGCAGGGACAGCTCCTAACTACCGTAACCTAACCCTATCGCAAGCATAGCGTAAGTGATGTGAATGGGGTGTTGTATCTGGGCAACGGGTGCTGAAACTAACTTAGAATGGTCGGTTCCTGAGGTGCGAACACTAGGAAGAATTGAGATCAATTTGGTCAGATTCTGAGCATCGATCACTAGAAACGAAGACTGCTGTGGAGACGTGGGCCGTCTCCGCTTTTATACTAATTTTGGGCCGCTGCCCGCTGCTGATTGACTTGGGCCACTAGGGAGAGGGGTAGTCACAGAGCAGGGGTGCAAATGCATGGCTTGCCTGTATGTCACCGACTGGCTGGAAGGGGGTGCAAAACAAAAGACAGATGATAATTACTACTAGAGCTATCTAGCAGGGAGTGAAATAACTCATTGCCTTTAAGCATTGTTATGGTGAATAAAACAATCTGCAAGGCAGTTAGTACAATCTCGCTTATTAATGGGACAAATTTAACTTCCAACTTCGCAACAACTGACCTAGGGATGGAGCAGAAGTCGTTAAATCTCCATTATTGGAAAAGACGTCATGCTTCAATTCGCCCACATCTCTGCTGCGACTGAAGCTCATCCTTGAGGTCGTGGAAAGGCATATTCTCTCATGGACAATATAGCACTTCCTCTATTGCCTCCGTCTGAACAAGATGAGATTAGAGCTCATCTGTGATGAGAGATAGAATACCATCTGGCTAGGAGAACTCCGCTTTTCGTCCAGTGTTACAATGGTCCAAGCTACAGAGGGATGCAGATGGAAATGGCTGGCTCTTGCAGGCACTTCTTTGCTCTTACCTCCGGCACTCCACTCGACTAGCGTTGCTGCAAGGTAGGAAAAAGGCAGAGTCCCCTCGCCCTTCCCTTTGTAGACGAATAGTGTTCTGCTCAACTTTTAGTCTACAGGGTGGCCACTCACTGGGAAAACGTGGAAAACCAGGATTTTTCAGGGAAATTGTCATCATCAGGAAATATCAGGGAAATTTGAAGAAGTTTTGGAAAAATCAGGAAATATGCCAATTACCAAGTGACTGAGAACAGAGTTATGAAAGCTGCCTAATTTGTATTACATATATAATTAAAATGCTTGTTTCACCCAATTTGTTGTCTAATACTAATAATAAACACAATATTCAGCAGTAATAAAAATATTACGGCACACTTTTGCCTTTGCCATAATTTGGGAACTGGTGTGATTCCTTGTGTCCATGTCCAATAATGCCAAATGCACGCAAATTTTCGTATATGAATGATAAACTCAATTGGGTTAAAAGTTTGGTGAATGCCTTTCTTTGTATTGTAGTCTGAATTGTTTTATTAGCAAATTATTTTGGTACTTGCACCTTTCAATAATTGTAGTTTGTTGTAGGTGTATCATTCAGTGTGTCTCTTGGATGAAGTATTATCGGCATGTGTCACAAAGTAGTTGCTTTCGTGTGTCGGCCCGCCATTTTTCTTTACTCTATATTTTGTGGATCACAAAAACCGTATATACATTCCAACATTCGCGCTTGCTCGTTTGAAGAAACAGGTGAAATGTTGTAATAGAGTCTGCAAATAAATTAATTTGTATCAGTGGCAGGCAAACATAATGACCTATTATCCTTTGTTTTTGTAAAAATAATATTGTAGGCTATATGGCCTAAGAAACAATCTTTTCTAACCTTTGTACCTTGAAAATAAGCCTTAAAAATCAGTTTTGTATTATGTTGCAAATCCAAGTATTATTTTATATGAGGTTAACTTAGTTGAAAATGTTTTATCTTTTGTTTGTATATTCCCCCCATCCGTGTGAGCAGCAATAAAACGTCACATTCTTTTGGTTAGGTTACTTTCTAAGCTACATTAGTTAGAATTAGGGATGGGTCGATACTACTTTTTCTCAATACTCGATACTAGTTTCAATACCATAATATTCTCACGATACTCGATACTGATACTTTTCTCTGTACCAAATTAAAAGTGTTATGAACCCAAAACAACTTGGCCAAGAAAATTGCTCATTTTACTAGTGTCGTTGACACATTGAAACTATATAAAAACCCACATTACATTGGAAACAATTGGTGGACGGCTTGTAACCCAAACGTTCTTAACCAATGATAAAACAACATAGTCACCTTCAATTTATAGAATCACATTTCCACAGTAAAAGCTGTAATCAAACTTTGAGGAAAATGATAGCTTAGAACACACTAATTTTGCAATTTCAAAATTCTTTTTTATTTTATTTTGCGACTTCAACGAAAGTACTGTAACCTTAAATAAATATTGTAATTATCTGGTACACCTGTCGTGACCCAGCCCGCAGAATACGCGGTCTAGGCTATGACAGGTGTATCAGATAATTATGGTGTTTATTTTTGTGAATATGTAATAAAGCAGTTGCATCAGATAATTATGGTACGTATGGGATGTACAATAACTACTCAATTAGCTCACTCGTGCCTATCGGCACTTGCACACAACGCTCAACCTGCTCTTATTGTGCCTGAAATATATACCTACCATATAAGTGATTTATGGGATAAAAATTAATTAAGGCCAGGCTTCACCATGTATGGACTTGTAGGGAATATAATGCTAAATTTTAAATACCCTTTTTTATTATTAATAAAGAGTTTATGTATAAATAATTTTGGTGCAGCATATAATGGTGGTATGTATTGGATGTACAGTAACTTTTCAATTTGCTCACTCACGCCTATCGGCACTTATTCGCAACTCTTAACCCGCATTTATGTACCATAAAAGTAAATGTTGTCAAAAATCATAATTATGGTATGTATGGGTTGCCTAAAACACCTAAAGGTGCTCGCAGTTGTGTGAATATTATGCTATGAATAAAATATGTTATGTGGTGGTACACTTGTACTTAAATGATGGTACTCTTTGAAATTGCTGTACGCATTCCAGAAGGTATGGTACAATGTACGGAATTATCGTATAGATTCCGAATGTTATGGCATGCTCGTGCTGTAATTATGGCACGATAAAATGGGCATTAAAATTCAATACTTATGAATATTCGATACTTATGAATATTCTCATGCGATACTCGATATTATAAAGTATAGAGGTATCACAGTATCGAGGATCCCATCCCTAGTTAGAATGCTATTTCTGTTCAAGAAAATGCTTGCATCTATATCAAAATAATTTGCCAAAAAATACATGAAAGACGTTAAACTAAAGCATTCCCTGCCCCACCATAAAAATAAACAAAACCCTAAATATCTTATTTAGGCTTTAAAAAATAATAACAGATTGGAATGGCAGTAACTACTCTAATTAAGGGTGATAGTATTAGATATGTGCTGATGTCTAGTTATGCAAATGTATGCTTATAATATTACGGGTAGACCTAAGGTCAAAGTATTTAATGCAAAAATAATAGAAAAAATTATGAACAATAAAATTTTTAAATATTGAAGAAAATTATGTTTTTTTAGTTTCTTTATTAAAAGCTGTATAAACAACACCTCTGTTTATTCTTTAACAAAAAAAATATATGTTCGTATGAGATGTAAACTGTGCCAAGACATAAATGGTTTGACTTGTAGGAAGTTGTAACAGTTGCATAAATAATTTTAATAGTAATTGTATGTGGCAGCATTCAATCTGCCAAAGACTACGTTATTCAAATTATTTTTTCGTAAGTTAATTTTTGTTAAGTTGAAATTGACCCCGTTGTGGCATTTTACCATGTTTCTAGAAAACATAACAGCTGACAAATTATTTATTTGTGTGACTGTTAACTAACACCAAGCTGTGCAATTAAACACTATGCCATCAACGATATAATCGCGGCTTTCATATTGTTTGCCGTAAAGATAGCTCTGTTTACTGCTGTGGTCTGCACGATACAATGGCACTACAAGGGCTCTACTCGTGATGTCTTCGAACAGCGTTGCAAGGACCAACTATGGCTAGTGAAGTCAGTGTGCGGTATGGCAGTGTTTCGTCCGGTAACTGAGCTGCGAGGGTCCGCCTCAAACTTGGTGGTGCATGTTGCTTATATACCTGAAATACGACCTGGTCAGGGGGTACGGGGTTAGGATAGGTGGAGCAGAAAGAGAAATGACGAAGGAGCAGCAAAGATGGCCGATGGTGACGCACTTCCCCATCACGGGCAAGGCCGATGCGGGTTGCGGGCTGACCGGAATCATCAGCTGGTCCGCAGAAACCCTGTTGGGGCACTGTGGCGTGTACGGCAAACATCTGTTCTTGGAGGGGGTTGCAGATGTGGTGAGGCTAGAGCAACGGCCATGGAGCGTCAAGCTAGACTTGCTTATTGCTGAAAAACAACTCAATAATGTGGGCAATACTGTTTGGTGGAGCAGTGGAAAATTTTTCAGTATGTAAACAACATTAGAAATATAAAAACTTGGAAAGCTTCAACTTCACCTGAAGATTGAGATGTGATAATATTGCTGTTGATTTGCATGCGAGTACACTCTACAGTAAATATTTTTATGATGTTAACTTAACACTTGTATTTTGTATTAAATAAGTTTTTATCCTTTACAACAAACCAATAGTTGGAAGGGCAGTTTTTTAGGCCACGTTTATTTCAAAATCCGTAACTGTTCTGAAATATATTACATATTTATAAAACACACAAATTTACAAATCTAGCAGTCCTTGGTCAGCTTTTTGGTTACTAGGCACTGTTTCTCTTTTTGCGCGGAGAATGAATGGAATTTTAGGCATGTGGAGGCACATAACACCAGTATTGGTCAGGTGTGTGCGCAGATCTTTCTCTGGTAGGGATACTCATTGAAAAAAGAAAGTATGTATTTTATGTAATACATTGTGATCTTGCATCAACTTTTATGATGTATAAACTGAAAACTGTTGAGACACATTTATGTGTGTACTGTTATAGATAGTGACTGGTTAATTTTTATTTTGCTACGGGTGCTGCCATCTTGAATACTTTGCGTACACTAACGCTGCTGTGTCATCTCTTGCACTCATTTTATAAACCTAGTCAGTGTGATGTGAAGGATGCCATGTTGGCACTCGTTTCAATATTTAGGCACTAACATTTTGATTCTCCGGGGCCGGATACAGGGATTTTGGCACAATTACATGTGGCAAGCATTCAATTTTATTGCTCTATGGGATAGTTATTTGAGATTTGTAGGGGTGAGTGGGGAGTGGAAGATGAACTGCAAAGGAGAGGGGGTATGTGGAGAGGCGTGAGCGAGAAGGGGGGGAGAGGCAGCCAGCTGCACGCACACTAGGGCTGGGTTGATACTGATACTCACGTATCAATGAATAACAATATCGGTATCAGTAGCATTGGTATAATATTTCACCATTACTTTGCAGTGATACTACTCTATTTACTTTTTATTTAGCCATGTTGCATGTACCCTAGGTTCGCTACAAATGATGCTTGGAGTGTTTTTAATACACGTTTCTTTTCATAGCTAATAATTGTTAAAAATGTTGTGTTTCAATTTACATCTACTTTATAGATTAGTGAGTTTAAACTGTTTTTGTTTTTTTTTTCGGAGTGGAATTCTCAATGACGACTAGTGTTAACAACTGTAAGAAGCCTTTGAGTGTTCTAGACTGCATGGTGAAATAAGTTTTAATTATAAATAATGTCAGCATTTATATAAATATTTTCTTAATACATAAAAAAATTGTTCTTAATAATGGTATGTGTGTTGAGTACTGGCTGTATTGGCTCACAAGAATTGGTATCGGCAAAAATTGATATCGGCCCAGCAGCCCTGAAAACTTATAGTGGAGAGATGAGTGGTGGTGGTGGTTGTGCAGGCTGGTAACAGACAGGTTTGCTGAACTGATAGCAAATGACCCGACACACTCACGCCGCAAGGTGCTAGCAGGGATCGTTATGACTACCAGCCCGCAGATGGATGCAAGCACAGTCATCTCTGTAGCCACGGGGACCAAGTGCATCAATGGAGAGCATATGAGTGAGACAGGCACCTGCCTCAATGACACGCATGCCGAGATCATTGCCTGCCGCTGCCTCTGTGACTTCCTCTACTCCCAGCTTGAGCTGCTCGCCATCCCAGGTATGTGCATACCTAAAATGTGGTATACAATTTTACTGCTGATGTTAATGGAAAAGCATTTACATATTGATATCTATAATTTCCTCTGTGCCATATTGACCTAAATACAGGATTACCTTGAAAATAAAATGGCTGTACTTTTTTAATTTGGTATACAGTCAAATTTCTGTACAAATTTTGGGACATGTAATTTGGCAGGATTTTTCATCTCACTGGTGTAAAAGTTTAATATTAGTTGTGTTCGGGATCCCGAACTTCGGGAAAAATTTCGGGAATACATAACGATTTTGTCGTCAGGCGGGATATAATTTTTTCCCGATATTTTCGGGAAAAATTTGTTTTCACATTTGTAGATTGTTCCAACTAAATTACAAGTATTGACGAATGACTCTTACGTACGCGATTATGATTTGATGATACAAATATTGTCGAGGAAATTTCTTTTTTCTGCTTATTCACAGATTTAAAATTTTGCTGCATAAGCTAAAATAATTTTTGTAGGTCATATATTATATAACGTTAAAACTGTGTGTCTATTGGGAAAATTAAGTAAAACTTGTTGTAAACTTGCACTATTATGAAGTTACGGTGAACAGTCCACAATGCATTTGTCTTATATGAGAGTGACATTGATTCTTTGCAAGTATCGATTGCTGGTTGATGTGGTACGCAAGTTTTAATATACATAACCTAAACATTCATCTAAAATTAAACTAGTGCAAAATGAATGTTTAATTTGACTCCAAATGTTTAACTATTTGACAGAGATCTAAAATGGTGTTTTTTAATATGCATGTGTTTAAAACTATTCGTAACACGCCAACAAATAGTCTTTGTTTTTCGTTCGGAATGTGTTAGTTTTTAATTGTATGCTGTGCTCACTTGTTATCGCCGAGACGTTGACAAATTCCAAATATAGCAAATTTTGTATGAGAGAAATATTAATAATTTACTTAGCTACGTTTAATTTAGTTATTGATAGATGATTAACTTTGTTAGCATACAAATTCTGTATGATTAATTCATAACCTACCTGATGTGACTTGGTTTTGATTGCAGTTGCACTACGTGATTAGAAGTGTAACTGTGTTTATGGACGTTAAAACTTCCACTGAAAGTTAATTTGAGTACATTTGTCTCAATGTACACACATTTAACTACCAAAAATGGAACGAATAATACAAAAGTTCCTTAGACGTCATGAAATTATAATGAAAATAGCAGCGAACTGAAAACATGAAGGCAATGTTTTCAAACAAATTTTAAGTGAAATTTTTGTTTTTCATGTCTTAAGACCAATTATTTTGTTATTTAAAAATTATTGTAAGGGATTTTCCTATTAAAATTGAAGCAAGTATTTTATAAAGATGTGCTACAAACCCAGAGGATTAATTCGTAGTGCAACAACTAAGTGTATAAAAATATAGAACAATAAGACTTTTCTAGCTCAAATCTAGTTTTTAGCATGTACAGTCATTATTCTATGTGTTTTAATGGAATAAGTCCTGATGGAATGTTATTCACTAGGTCTAAAAACCCACAAATGTCTTTACCTAACTTAAAACATTTTTTCCCGATTTTTCCCGAATTCCCGCAAGAAATTTAAGTTTCCCGCCTGAATTTTTCCCAATGGCAATTCCATTCCCGCACACCACTATTTAATATATTTGTCTACTGCTTCAAATAACCTTAGTGATCTATAGTAAAATAAATCTAAGGTGTTACTGCATAACACATCTTCCTGCATAAGAAGTCATTATATATTCCTTTGAATTTTTTTCATATTGTACCATATATAATTGATTGGAAGCAGACACCAAGTGCAAGCTGACCCCAAAATTTTTTTAACACTTTTGGGGAAAAAAAAAAAAAAAACTGTATTGTATGCAAGCCAAATTTTGAACTTGACAGTGTGTCCTTGGACTTACAAGGCAGTTGGCATACTTGTGAGAGTAGAAGGGGTGAATATATGTGGTAGCAACACTGCAGAGGGAAGTACGTGTAGGGGGAAGGGACTGCGAGGAGGACACAGCAGAGAAAGTGTGTAACTGAGAAAGAATAGAATGAATGCAGTAATAGCAGTTAAAAATTATCATCTTGACCATTAATTGTAAATACTAGGTAGATTTGAAATCTTAATGTGTCTCCCTGGTAAACTTCTTCAGAAAATATCTCCCATGCTTTGTGATTGGAAATACCATGTAGATGTCAATAGTCAATATTAGATAGGTGTGTGAAGAAAGGAATATTTGTGTTGAAGCAAAGTCAAATAATATTTTTACTTTGAAGTTGAATGAAGTTAGAATATTTCGAAATATTATTGTATCCATGCTCTATTAAAATTTATTTAATACAACATGCATTTTATTGCATATTTATTTGTACTTTAATTATATTTGTTCAACTAATTCTGTCACATGTGGCTGAGCATTGTCCTGCTGAAATAAGGCATGTGAAGTTTCCTGAAGAGGGCCAGTACCTCGGTCTCTAAAAGCTCCCTGATTACGCTGTTGCTGTTCAAAGTGCCATCTATACGTAGGAGTCGAGATTACGTGTTGTATCCGACGGTGCCCCAACCCATCACACTTGGCATTTGTCTGCTATGCTACTCTACATTGCAGGTTGCCAGATTATAGTCACCACAGTTGCATCTAACACATATTCGCATCCACCACTGTAGGACAGGTTGACGCAGGACTCGTCTGAAAACACTACTTTTTGCCACTCAGAACGCCAGCAATGACATTCACTTGCCCATTGCAGTCAGAGGTGTTTGTGGTTTCTGGACAATGGAAGCCGATTCAATGGCATGCGTGCTCTGGTTCCAGCCCGCAGCAGACGGTGTGGAACCGCTGATGGAGACAGATCCACACCTGTTGCAGTACTCCAGTGTCGAACCAACACTGTGGACGAGACTGTACGGTCCGTTGCGGCTACTCGGACAAGATGGCGGTCGTTCCGTGCTATGGTGACATTGCGTGGTTCAGTACATGTTAGTCGTTGCGGACAACCCTCTTCTATCTATTGGTGCCACACATGCATCACTGCAATAGCAGCATGCCCTGTATGAGCCGAAATGTAACGGTATGACAAATTAGTTTTCCAGAGACTGATCATTCTGTCATTTTCAAACTCATTCACATACTGATATGGTACCCTTTGACGTCAACGAGGCACACTGGCACTTGCTTTCACTTTGTTTGACGGCGCTTCTTCGACTGAGCTCAGCCTAACACTGACCCTTCCGGTCATACAAAGCTGACCTAAATATTGTTATAGGCCTAAATTGTGAACATTCGTAGGAAATATGACGGCATTCTTTGAACAGCAACCAACGCATTTGACAGTTATAAAAGTAGATGTCACATGGCAGTGTTTATGGTTACGTGTAGCGGAAGGATACGTAATCAGTAACCAAAAATAGATATTTAGCAGGGCTTCAGAAAAGGCAGAAGTTATTGTGAATGAACTATAGTTGTATTGATGTGCGTATCTTGTTCATATTCACAGTGATCTATGCGTACTAAGGATAAGGTTAAATGTACATTGGAACAGTTAAGAAATCACAGCTACTTATTTCCATAAACTGTGATAAAATCATTTTTATATTACAATTATAAATCACTGTTAATTTTAGGAACTGTGCTAGAATCACTGTCACTGATCACGGTTAGTTAATCACTATTACAAATAGGATTATGCGCATATGCAAGTTTCACGCGCCTGTTGCTTTTGGCCTTAATAGTGCAGAATAGTGTTGAAAATGGCTGAAAAACACCTGGCACTTCAGAGACGTCTCGAAAGAACGGAAAATCGACTACACCATGCATGTACATTGCCAGCTTCTGTGCAAGGTGACAGTACTAACGCACGCCTCTTCCTTTCTACTTGCCGGGACTTAGCTCAAATTCGGAACTGTTTTGATGACGACCACATCGCACTGGAAGTTGCGCTCAAAGGCAGTAGTGAGTTTGACACCCAGTCCCATGCCCAACGTCTTATCAAGTTTAATGATGAGTATTACCCTGTAATGCCCATACATGACTATGTCATAGCGAGCAATGGTAGGAATGACAAAGCAGCCACCCAGTCACATTCAAACACATCACATGTCGAGTTACCCACTATTCAGCTTCCCAGTTTCAATGGTAACCCAAAGTCATGATCAAACTTTGCAAACCTGTTTCAGTCCATTGTAGCCACCAATGATAACTTATCTCAGATGGATCGTTTTACATACCTGAAGTCGTGTTTAACTGCAGAGCCAATGTCGTTAATCCAGTCCCTACCACTCTCGGAGAAAAATTACACTGTTGCATGGGAGATTTTAGTGAGGAGATATGACAATAACTTATAATCTCAAACCACATTGAAGCATTACTTCAAGTGCCAGTGGTATCATCTGACTCCTCGAGCTCTATGTGTGCACTGCTAATTGCACTAGCTGAAAATATTGGTGCTCTGCGAACATTGAAAATTCCTGGGAATCACTGGGACTTATTGCTTCACTTGATGGAGAAGAAACTAAACCCTTACCTGCGCCGTCAGTGGGAGCTGACATTAAGTGATTCATAACTACCAAAGCTTACAGAATTCATAGAGTTCTTAGAAAAGCGGTGTCAATCAGCCGAAGCAGTCTGTTTGTACCATGTCAAGACCTCTATGTCAAAGACTTCAATTGTGTTCAAATCCAGCAAACATAATTCGTACAGTCCAACTACTTCCATGGTGAACATGACACAAACAGCTACTGCTAATTGTACCCTATGTAAGGCAGACCAATTCCTTCCCAGTGCTCCCAGTTGCTGAATATAGGCCCAAAGGAACGTTACGCTTTTACCAAAAGGTTGAATTTGTGTTTTAACTGCCTCAGATCATCACATTGAGCTAGAAACTGTAACTCCAAATTCACGTGTCGACATTGTGGTGCTAGGCATCACACGTTGCTACACGTTGCTGAATCACAGTATGCATCGGCCCCTTAAGTAGATATCGCAATAGAAAAAGTACAGGAGATGGCCAAACTAAAATTGTATCCACACTTGCAGCTCATACCACCATGACAGCTACCACCACTGTTTTGCTGTCTACTGCTCTAGTAGAAATCCAGGATACATTTGGAACTCCCCAACAAGTAAGTGCCCTTCTAGACTCGGCTAGTCAGGCTAGTTTCATAACCGAGTGAGGCCTGCCTACAGCGATTGTGACTGCCCCGGCAGAAGATTCAGCTCCCGTTCCATGGATTATCCAATGTGCCAGTCAGTTTTTCCAAGTCAACCACGACTTGCCTAATCAGTTCTTTAGGATAAACTTCACCATCATTCAGTCTGGATGCCTTTGTTCTATCGCACATTTCAAGTGATCTCCCTAATGCTCAGCAACCCGCTAGCATTTGTGATGCTGTAACGCATCTAAAACTTGCAGATCCTACCTTTGGCTGTCCAGGCCCAGTCAACTTGCTTATAGGTGCCGAGTTGTTTCCGCACTTGATGACTGGCCGCAAAAGGGATGAAGCAAGGAAATGCCCGCCGCATTGGAGACTGTTTGGATGGTTCCTCGTGGGAAGGGTTAAAACTGCTGTTCCATCGCAACCAATAACATCATGTTATATTTCATTGTTTACATTGTCCCCATCGCTTTAATATGTTGTCAAAAGATTCTCTGCCTTAGAAGAAGTTCCTCAGAAAACACATAACTTCTCAGGAAGCATTCTGTGAAGAGATGTTCGTAACAGCTCATAGAAGAGACCAAACAGGGCGCTACAGTATTGCTTTGCCCTTTTGTCAACCAAGACTGAAGGTTTCAGTGTCAGTTGCCTCTCGAGATAATGAAGCTTATGTATTGCTTGGCTCTTAGATAGGGGAATCTAAGAGCCAAGCAATACATAAACTTCATTGCCTCGAGAGGCAACTGAAACTGAAACCTTCAGTAAGAGCCCAGTATGCAGATTTTATGAAAGACTACCTGTCGTCTGGACACATGGAAAGGATTCCAAAGGGAGAAATCTCTGTAAGTGAGGCCTACTATATTCCTCACTACTTTGTAGTAAAGCCTGATAGCACCACCACTATGTTGCGAGTGGTGTTTTACGCATCGGGAAGAACCACAAATGGCCAATTGCTCAATGACATGCTTCTTATAGGGCCAAAATTCTAAAGCAGCATTGTTGATGTGTTGCTTCAGTTTCGTATGTACCCTATTGTGTTTACTGTAGATATCAAACAAATATATCGGCAGATATCCTTTCATCCCAGCGACAGAGATTATCAGAGTATTGTGTGGAGGTCCTCGGATGATGAACCCATCGCGGAATACAGAATCAACACAATTACTTAAGGGCGTCATCTGCACCATATCTCGCCATACACACTCTCCATCAACTCACAGAGGATGAGGAGAGCAGATTTCCTGTTGCAATGAAGATTTTATCGTCATACATGTATGTAGATAATGTAGCCACTGGAGCTTGCAGTGTTGAGGCTGCACGCAATCTACAGCAGGAGCTCATAGCATTACTGAAGGTGGGTGGATTTCAATTGAGAAAGTTTATGAGCAACCATGCAGCCTTGTTGGATTGGCTCCCACCGGAGGACGTTCATGCACCATCATCTCACTTGTTTGATCTTGACCATGTCTTGGTTATAAAAGTGCTAGGTCTGCAATGGAACCCTTCCACAGACTCATTTTCGTATGTAAACCATACCAACTCCAATTCGCCTACAAAACGCATCATCCTGTCAGATTTGACTCGAGTGTTTGACCTGCTTGATTGGGTAGCTCCCTTAACTTTGTTTGGCAAACACTTGATTCAGATGCTGTGACTGAAAGGTGTAGACTGGGAAACTGAACCACCCCTTCAAGTGTGTGAAAAGTGGGACCGTGTTAGATCTGAACGGTCATTATTGTCATCCATCGCTGTGGCCCATCCACTAGTGAATCTGCAAGGGTGCTCATATCAAGTTCACGGTTTTGCTGACAGTCCCGAAATTGGTTATGCTGCTGTTGTATACCTTTCTGTGAACCTCGGCAGGGTCTAGCAATAGTTCACCTGTGGGTGGCCAAGTCTAAGGTTGCGCCTGTGAAGACGGTGTCACTACCTCACGTAGAACTCTGGGTGGCCCTTTTGCTAGTTCGGCTTCTCTGTCTCGTCATCAACAACTATGATTTGAGGCTGCATAATGAGGCCACTTACACCTGGACAGATTCTAGGGTAGTATTATCTTTGATTACATCATCACCTCACCCCTGGAAGACCTTTGTGGCTAACAAGTCAGTGAAATTCAAGATTACACATCAACTGAATGGTGGCATCATGTTCGATCGGAGAAAAATCCTGTTGTCTGCGCCTCACATGGTTTGACGCCCGCATAGCTTCAACAATATCATTTGTGGTTGACTGGACCATGGTGGTTGAAGGAAGCCAGTGATCATTGGTCCTGCTATATATTCACAGAAGAGACCTCGGCGTCGGCCTCCATCATTCCTGAACAGAAAACTCTCCCATTCAGCAATTTTGTAGACTTCATCCCTTGGCATTATTGCTTGAAAGGTGCAGCAAGTTGAATAAGCTTATCCATATAACAGCATATGTTGTACGTTTTATTCACAATTGTCGAGTGCCACAAAACAAGACTACTGATGCCTTACTACTCCATGAACTAGACAAAGGCTTGAACATTTGGCTGAGGTATGTCCATGCTTCTTGCTTTGAAACTGATATTAATGCTCTAAAGAAGCAGCTGCATGTATCACCTCGGATCCGGAAATCGGTTCCATTTATTGATCTCTGTGGAGTGGTCAGGGTGGGCAGTGGGCTGCCTCAGTCAGACTTTCCATTTAAGCAAAAGCACCCAGTTTTACTTCCCAAATTGCCCTGTTTTACAGACTTAGTAATCAGTCATTATCATGAAGTCAATCGGCATCCAGGTGTTCATACTCTTCAGAGTATCCTCAGGACACAATTTTGGATACTTTCAGACAGGTGTGCCATTCGTCGCTGTCTTCGTTACTGCCTCAAGTGTTTTAAGACAAGACCTGCCTCTTCGGCACCATTAATGGGAGACCTTCCTGCCATGAGTATCTAGCAGGAGAAATCCTTTGCAAAGGCGGGGGTGGACTATGCTGGTCCGTTTACTATTAAGCTGGCCAGAGTTTGTCGCCCAGTGTTGTTAAAAGCTTATCTTTGCATATTTGTTTGGTGTATAACAAAAGTAGTGCACTTTGAGTTGGCATCTGACCTTTCTACCTATATATTTCTAGGTGCATACAAATGCTTTCTTGCCCGTTGTGGCAGGTCATCTGACCTGTATAGTTACTGTGGAACCAACTTTGTGGGTGCTAATAACCATCTGAGTTGCGTCAGCTGCTTGCTTCTCCCAACCACCAACAGACCATGGCAAGCTCCTTGGCCACCCTTGGGGTTACTTGGCATTTTAATCCCCACGCAGCACCTCACTTAGGTGGATTATGGGAAGCCGGAGTTAAGTCGGTCAAGTCGCATATGAGTCGTGTTATTGGAGAGCAAATTCTCACTTACAATGAACAGAATACTGTTCTAGTGCAGATTGAAGCCATCAACTCCAGGCCTCTTTGTCCACTGAGCTCGGACCCAAATAACTTGTCCTTGCTTACTCCTGGTCATTTTTAGTCTCTTGAGCGACTTGCCGCAGTTCCAGAGCCAAACCTTGAAGATGTCCAGCTGAATCGTTTACAGCGCTGGCAGCTCATGGAGAAGCTTAAGCAAGATTTCTGGAAATGCTGGTTCAGGACTCTTCACACCTTACAGTAGCGTCCAAAGTGGCAGGAAGAAAATCAACCTCTTCACCCTCAGCAGCTTGTATTAGTAAAAGAGGACAGGCTTCCTCCACTGCAGTGGTGCTTAGGACACATCGTTGAGCTACACCCTGGTCGTGATAAAGTGCCTAGAGTAGCCATTGTCTGCACAGTGGACGGAACCGTTAAACGCCCCACCATTAAACTGTGCCCACTGCCCTTTAAGGGTTGAAATGAATATTGCAAGGTGGGCGGTGATGTTTGGCACTGTGTGTATAGATGTCTGTAAATATTACTGTGTACGATTTGAACTTCCCGCCATTGCCATCAGTGGCGCGTTCGTATTGCTTCTAGGAACTAGTATATTTAGACAGACAGTTGTTCACAATTCGTTTTGGAGAAATGGTGTTTGGTAGTGCCCACCAGTTCTTATATTAAACTTTTGTGTAATACAGTCAATCAAGATGTTCGATGCAACAATATGCATGTTTAAAATGTGGACATTTTAGTTTGTAAGTAAACCTTGGTTGAGATTTCATACTATTGTTTTTCCCAGTAACTTAAATAATTTTTCCCAGTTTTTAAGAAAAGTTTTTATACCAAGTATTTGGCTTAATGCAATGGAATACTGTATGTGTTTACCCATGACGTATTCCGCATCTTTGATGCACGCACTTCAAAAATTACTTCCCATCTTGAGCACAATGCTTAACCCCTTTTTGCAAGTTGTTAACCAACAAGGTACTGAATAGGCTGGACATGTGCGTACAGGGTACGATAGCACAAGGTCTTGAAGAAACTACAGACACATGATCCTAGCTTGTACGGTTCGTGGAGAAACTCCAAGAAGCCATCATGTGAACACCCCCTGATGCAAGATTGTACTGTTGGCTGAGCTGCCACACCCTCCAACCTGGCAAAGCTAGTTCTACAGCACGGCAAGGGAGGGCAGCACCCAATCTACTTCCGGCAGAGCCAGAAGTTAAGGGATTATGGCGCCACCTCAGCACTCTCTGAATTTTCAACACTTGAGGCAGAGGCTATCACTCCCTGCACCCCTCACCCCACCGAGCACCTATATGAGATAAATATAAAAGGTCTGGCATGAGCAGAAGAAATCTTCAGTCTCAGCTCCTCCACTGCTCTCGTATAGGGCCGGAGGAAGTCTTTTGGGTGCGTGACCACTGGTACAGCCGCAGCTCGTAAGAGCCTGAATCTCTACAAGTAAATGACATTGTCGACCAGAAGCCACCGCTACTACTTCAGCAGTTGCTGACCCGCTGCTTCTGGGAGACTGGACTTCTCCAGAGGCTCCCTAAGATATCGCTCCGCTCTACCCACCTCCTGGTTTTGAATCCTGAAATGTAAGTGTCTCCAGCTGGCATCACCATCATTACTTCCAAAGAACATCCAACTCCCAGGTAAATGTGTAATCAAGTATCAGCCGACTCGTAGGGCTGTGACAGTGGCTTTGGATTTTGTTTCCCTGAGACAGGCCACCGGACCTGTCTTTTACACTGGCTGTCTGCCAGTTCACAATTTTAGGTGCTCCAACTCGTGATTCTGACATCACAAAATGAAACTGTCAAGGTGACTAAGGCCCCATCTCTTTCCCTTAAACGTTGTGTCACGAAGGTCACTATAATGTTTAACCCCAAAGGTTATATGTCATTCTTTGACATTGCTAACCCTTCAAAATAATTGTTGATTCAATTATTATCCTCTTACCAATTCTGACATCAAGTGATCCTTGTCTTTAGATTTCCAAGTGGTGTTGATTGTGATACCGCTTCTACGATTACGACTCATCGCCTAGAACACCTCTTCCATCTCTACAGACGTGAGCAACACGTTACCTACCCTACAGGCAATGGGAACTAACAAGCAATTCATTCTCACCTGGAAGATACGTAACCCGGCAGGCACGCCCTTCCCTCCTTCCCCGTGCTCGAAGCCTACAAGCTGCCCAGACATCGGGCAAGGCATAGCGGCTCTGACGAGGCACGAAGTAGAATCGTGAACAGGAGGATTCTCATACCACAGAGGGTTGGAGGATGTCACGCCTCCTCCGCACCCCGTGCCGGCAACCTGCAAGTTTCCACTATATAAGTCCGGAAACTGCCGGCTTTGGGAGTCATTCTTTCACATCAATAGCAACTTCCCACAGCACTAGTAGTGCTCGGGATCTTTGGAGAAGTTTGTTACATTACAGGTACACCCCCGCGGCTACTTATTATGCACGTCGACGACCAGTCAACCCGACGACATAGAAACATTTATTTTTAACTTCTCTTTGTCTCCTCTAGACACCTTTTATTAGCAGTTTAACTTTAACTCATTTATATTCTTCTAGAACCAGCTTTTCCCTCTTACTTAGAACCAGGTCACCTACACCTGAACCACGCAGTTACCTTCAGCTATCCTGGATTTGGTAGGTCACGTGTTTATTGAACTTTCAATAAACACACATTGCTCTCTACCTTTTTGCTTTTATTTCCAGGGTATTTATTTATATCCACAGTTGAAGGTAGATTACGCTGTGCCCTGTCGACGGAAACCGGGAATCTTATTAAACAGAATTAAGACATACATATTAGACTGCTACCTGTTTCTTCCCAGCTACACATCAGCACTTTTAGTGCTTGTGGGGGAGAAACAGTGACGCCACAACCACTAGCAATACGTTCACACCAGGAGGCATGACAGACTCAGGTTGCTTCTCACCATTCGCACTAGTTAGTGCGCGGTGACTGTGGCCTGTAGTTTTGCGAAGGCACATCCAGTAGATGTTTGGCGGTACACACGGCTCCACGTCCCTGATCAGCCCGCCTACGGTGAGGGATCAGTGGGGACTCTTATCGAGCTCGAGCTGGCAAGTCACTATTCGGTTACACTGTTATTCTTTCTGTCTAAGGTGCACTATGTAAGCTAGAGAACTGTTACGCTATGCCTCACAAGAGGAGTGGTAGAAAACACAGGGAACAACACCTGGCTCACCCCGCTCTCAGGCCGAGGATAGCATTACCCCATCCTACGCAGGATAGACAGGTGGAACGGGACAGTGCCACCGAACTGAGACGACAAGCAGTAGCGCCTGCTCCGTTTCTAGTAATTGACTATCCACCATGTGTCCGCATCCATACCACATGTCACCCGGTTGTCAACGGACTCCTGGTCGGAGCTGAAGTGCACCTAGGTTGGGACAATCTCATCTTCTGGTCTAAAGGAACTCGTCTGTGGAACAATTGTTCCGGCATCGACCAAATTCGTCCCTTCTAAAGCCATACCTACCTCGACCACAACATCCAGGAGCAGGAGTGAATAAGTTCCAGCCAACACCCGTCGTCTCACCCTACCTATCTAAACCCAATTAATCTGCTTTTGGTCTAGCAGTCGAAATTCTCTACTAACGTGCCAAGTCAGTCTAATCGGCCACACGTCAGAGAACATGAGTAATATCTTGTAAGAAAGCCAACTGTAGAAGAAATCCAGAACTTCAGAGCTCATCTTCCAGGTTTGTTGTTTCCAGTGAAGTGCACACATTTTTTTTATTGTTATGTATCCAAGCTCAAACATTGCTTGGGCTACTGCCCGCAGACTGCCTAATGGACATTGGAAGTGTGTGGTACAGTATATGTATGTTGCGCTGAAAGCAGGAAGATATTGAATACTTTTAAGATAAGTTGCATTTTATATCATATTATTCTCTAGTCTTTTCTAAACGTAGCACAGGTTGCAGAAATTAGTTATTTTATTAACACATGCTCTGGGAAAAGGAACCTTTGCAAATACTGGGATCAGGAACCATTGCAAATACTGACACATGATGCCTTGGCTGACTGGATTTTCTTATGTCAGAGAGGGGTTGGTTTTGCGAGGTGCTAGCTCAGGCGCTCCCATTCTGGCGGGTTTTTATGTTTGTCTTCGTAATCTCTACGAGGTACTGGGATACGTTCAGTATAGAGAGAAGGTCTGGTAGCTTTGCGGCAGGGCACAAAGTCGGGTTCCGGCAACGAGATCTTATGTTTCAACTGGTTGGTTTTTGGAGGAATAATTGGGTGGTGCGTAACCTCAGACCGTGGATTGATCTGTCTTGTCTCTGTTGGGCATATGTTAACCACAGGTAGATTAGTGATCTGGTTCTTGTGATGTGCACGTGCTGGTGCGTTTGGTGTTGCTGGCTTGAAGCTGAGATAATTGATGGGAACGACTGCGGGTTGATCCGTTTACCTGAGATATTCCGCAATCCAAGGGTGAATCTCCTCGCTCAGATGAGTCGGTGCCTCAAAGAGGTCTTCCGGAATTTCTGTAGTGATGGGAATCAGTAGGCAACTTAGTTCCTGTGCTTCATCTTTAGGTGCTAGATGGATGAGTGCGTTGATGAGGGAGCGGGTAAGCTGCTGCAAGCACCCAGAGGCTGTTGGCACCTGTTTAACCTTCTTGCGGAGACCACTCCGGTGGGAGAAAGGTATTTGGATCATTACACACACATACGCTCATGTCCGTGAGGTGAGGGTTTGCATGTGACTTGTATCACTACTATGTGTAAAGCCATGTGGTTCATCTGCAGAGTGGACGGTCACCTCCTCGCAATGCTCTGCATCTAAACGCGGTGAGCACAGAGATTTTGGCCTCGCTGTCGACAGTCTCAGCTCGTGGGTGTTTGATCAGAAGTCCAGGTCTTCCTAACTCAGGTAAGGACCCTTCCGGCACCTAAATGCTGTAGAGAGGGCGAGCACCATGTCGACATTTAAATTTAGTAGACAGAGTACCTGTGAGCAGGCTCTATCGTTCTGTCTATTGGGGTATGCAGAGAGGTTGCTTGGCTACTGTGTGGGGGTAAGCTGGAAGTGTTCTGGCTTGATTCAGTAATTTTTCCAGGTCACCTGCGTTGCTCTCAGCGGCGTGAGGTAAACTAGGAAAGGTGCAACGTCTACAGGAAGGTGTTACCCTTGAATCAGTTTAACACTTTTTAGTCCTTGTTATGGGAAATAAACAAATGGTGTCACACTACCTCCTAAACGCTGGCAAAAGCTTAGGGAAGCTTTAACCTATGCTTTCCAGGTAGAGGCGACCTGGTCCTGAGCTAACACTGGTTCTGGTATACGAGCAATATTAAAATAACTTAAACTGGTCTTAACTCCCTACGCAAGTGTTGCCCAATAAGGGGCCACAGTGTCTAGTGTGTAGGCGACGTGTGGCATTTAATCTTTGGTGAAGACTAAGCAGGTTGAGAGCAGAATGGTTCTGGCGGCTGGCGCAGTGGAGACCAAGGAGAAGTTTTCCCTTCAATACTAAAAGTGCGGAGAAGGAAGGGGAGGTATCAGCAAGAAGCGAAGTGAGCTTGGTTAGCTTGATGGTGAGATGTAGGAAAAGTGAATGTGAAATTGGGGTTTTATTGAATGTGTTAGTCATTCACTCGTGATTCTCTAATATTTTAATAATATACATTAAATTTAAAAGTTACTGTACTGCTAATTTTTGTACCTTGCAGTATTGTGTAATTTTGAGTGTCGTGACATTGTGTTTTACTGTGTTTGGTTCGAATAGTATTATGCCTAAAAGTTATTTGTTGTTTTTTCGCTGTTGATCTTTGTAATATATATACAGTGGAACCTCTATGTATTGAACTCTGATGGATTGGAATCCTGCATCATGGAACCTATTCTATGGTCGATATTTATATTTATCTGCATTTCACGATCACATTCATTCAAAGTCTACATTGCATCAAAATTTTTTGTCAGGCTCCTGAGAAACTTTGAATAGAGAATCCACTGTACATGAATACCGTATTTTGGCGTGTAGATGCCACGTGTGTATAAGCCGCAGTGAATTTTTGTTTTCCTGTAAATATTGTTAAGTCACGATTCCGTACAAACATAATAAATTCCGACTTACAAAACATTTGTGACAGAAAATTTGTGTTATGTTGAAATGTTTACGAATATACATCACACAATTACTATTCCACAGATGGTAATGTGACTTGAGAAAGCGAAACCACAGCAACATGTTACACAAAATGTCGTCTTATCCATGTGCACATGAAAAGCCACAGCGGGCGTGCAAACTCCGTAAGATATCTTTTGGCTGGTACAGTAGAGAAATTATTTTCTCATGTACATCTATGGGAGAGCTACAACATGTATACATTTTACACGTGCGGGATGAAGGTTATTTTGTTTATGAATGTGAGTGAAAAATACTGCACGATTTTATATGTGTGTGCACACGTGTGCATGCATGCACACATGTGCGTGTGCCCATGTGCATGTGTACGGGAATGTGTGCATATACATATAAATACACACACATGCACACATATATATACACAGTAGAAGCCCAGAATACAGCGGCCCATTATACAGCTGTTTTGGATATACCGTGGGGAAATTTATGTTCCCTGGCCTGAATACATAAATAATCAAAACGCATGTGGTCTAGTAGCAGGGTGGCCACCGAACTGGGAAAACCGGGAAAAAGTATGGAATTGAAAAGGACCCGGGAAAACGTGGAAATAATTTGGAATTTTGTCCATCTGTAGGGAATCCCCCCCCCCCCCCCTTCTCTCCTTTAGGGCGTTTTGAGTTTCGTCGCCGAATACTGTGATGGTAGGTTGGGGTAGTTTTACGTGAACACTCATTTGTCAACATTGCACAATTTTTTTTCCTGTCGGAGTAGTTTCCCACGCCCAGTTCCCATCCACCCGCCGTAGTAGTTTCCCACGCTGAGCGACATGTCACTCTGGAGGGGAAGAATGTTGACAGGCGTATCTCATCTTACCTCTTTCAATGTCTAGGTCACACCGCTCGCTTGTTTTTCAGTGTTTGTGTGTAATTTGCTGCGTGATGAAGTGATCATGTCGACTAGATATTCATCTCGTTTCCATGGTCATTAGAAGACACTAAAGATAGAGGCAGTGCGCTGCACAAAATATGTGTTAAAAGTATTAAAATATATACAATGGGAAGGGGAGCTTTTCTAAGCCACGCAAAATCTAAACTGCATCAAAAAATTCTTGCTGATAACTCGAGAAACTTGCAAGTTACTGCATTCTTTTCTGCACATTCGAACCATTCCCCAACTATTTCTTCTTGCAAGAAATGTAAGTAACAATTGCTTATAGTATTTTTTACTTCTGTGTGTGTGTGTTAATCGTCCCAAATGTTTCACTTGGTTTAAACATTTAAACTAACAATGTAACATACCCTTATCTTTATTCAACTGTAGAAGTTTACAGCATAGCTTTAATTGCCACCCACCCGCAAAATAGGAAGCTAGAAAGCTACGAGTCGGCAACGCCTCCCGACTGCTGGCTGCTAGACTGTTCGTAACATCCCTGCAATCATCGCATGCCTCTCGTGTCTCTTGTAACAATACTTCTCTCTTTCATTGTCTGCATTGAATAGTCAGAGATGTGAATGATGCCCACGATACTAATTTCATTTAATCCGCAAATGTCTTCTGAATAAAATGACAGGGCCAGGTGAAAGTGTATTTTACCATCCCATCGTTTCAATGTTAAAACGCTAATAAGTGTCATGACTTTTTGCTAAGCCGAATAAGTCCACATTTAATCGTCTATGGTATAAAAACTACCATTAAACCAATTATATATTAATTAACTATAAAATGTGGACATTTTAAAAATAGAATATGTCCCAGAAGTATTACTAACAATTCTCATTACTATAAACAAAATGTGCGACGTGCTAGGTTCATTTTCTGTTGCTGTTGAGTAAACTGGGAAATTTATTTAAATTATATAAATTTTTTTTTAATAAGGACAACGTTTTTAGAATAGTGATGTAAAGAGGTATAAATACATAATATTGTTATTGCCTAGAAAAGTTTGAACTTTGCGCGATGTGTCTAAATTAGTGAGCTTCGCGTTCAGTTTCAGTTGTTTTCTCGCGAGAAAACCAGCTGATAAATATGGTTTTAATAAGCAGCCGGATTCAGAATAAATTATACCCTAGATGTATATAGGCTGTTTACGCTAAGTGAGCACTTTTTAAGGCCCTTATAAATTTTTCCTTCTACCCAAATTCCATCTTCTTGATGCTTTTTAATATAAACATTGCAGTGTGACCAATAAACACAGTGTATACATTTCATTGCCTGAGGCTGCAGTAATATATTTATTAGCGGTTAATGCCTGTTGCGAGGGCCTTAAAAAGTGCTCTCTCTATCGTGAACAGCCTATATAAATACAGTCTCTCGTTATTGCAAAAAAAGTTAAAACTGTGCAACGTAATTTAAGCTCGAATGTCAATACTTTCTAGCAGGCCGTAAACATTTTTACGAATGTGGCGTTCTGCGATTGGTATGCTCAAATTAATTTTAAGAGTATTGACAATCGCTTACGTACCATGGAGACACCCGTTAATATTGGAGTCAAGGACGATGGTCCAGATATTTGTCGCAGCACTGCGCAATCAGTACTTTTCATTTATTATTTCATATTTCTCCAGAAATGTTACGGTTTTACACTAGCTACTGCTCACTTTGACTTATCAGGAGTCATCTAAAGTCTAACCCCCTAAACGTAAGCGAGTTGTCAAATCGAATCATTAAACCGAAAATAAAAACTAGGGCCGACAAAAAACTGTAATTTAAAAAAAATCGCGTACAAGTCGAAATCCAAAATCAAAAACCTAAAAATCTTCATTAACGTAGTAATGCTACGTGGCCTATGCAAATCTGAACATCACCCACACATATGAGCGTGTCCGACAATCATTCCACTCGCTCGCTCATGGGGATGAAAGGAAGTAGGAACCGCAGTCAATAGTCAGCAATGCATGAAAATAGCCCAACTTTTGGCTGTCCCTGCTTGTAATATTTTGCTGACAGGCATGCAGCATATTTCAAGCTCTGCACAGTTGGCCTGTAGATAAGCAGCACACGACTCGCCGCCTAGTTGAAGGACAGTTTTATATATAATGTTCATATAATTTTGATTTTTTTGTCCAGGTATATATTGCCTTTATTACAGTTTTTCAGGGATAAATATTTATAAATAATGTAGAAGTAATACGATTTTTTAAATTGGGCTTATAAATTGCACTTATTTGCAGTTTTTCAAGGAAGAACTTTTATAAGTAGTAAGTTACTGAATGTGTAAATAAATGTTTTTTTTTGTCAGGGGAGGTTATATTGCATTTATATTGTCTTTAATGTGAACTTGTACATATACTGCATTGTAAAAAATGGGATGCTGTACAAAACAGGTTTTTTAAGTGTGTTTTTAAAATTTGGAAAATCCTTAGGATAACCTGGAAAAACCCTGGAATTTTATATTTTCAATAGAGTGGCCATCCTGGAATAGGCGTGCTGTCGGTCAGGCTGCATGTTCGTGAGTTGGAGAAGTTGTGGAGGGGGTAAATGGAGAACCTTAACTTGTTACCATATTTACTCTTGTATACCGCATTCTTTTTTCTCATAATTAAGGAAAAGAAATTATGGGGTGTGCGCTATACACAAAAAAATTAGTGAAGGCGATGTGGTAGTTGTTAACTGTCCGGAGATGTTTAGAGGGAAGTGTAGCGGAATGGTCTGCCATCTCATCTCTCGTTCTAACTAAGGCAGAAGATAGCCAACCACGGTTGGAGAAGGTGAAGGGAAGAGGCAACATGTTTTTTTTAGAGTGAAGCGTAGTGTCACATTCCAGCACTGTAAAAAAAAAGACCAGCACATCGTTGCGTAAAAGATGCAAAAAGAAAAGGGATGCTGGCTTCCCACCGCGGTGTTTGACGTTCTTCTTTTAACAACCGTAGGTGACAGTGATCGTACAGCACACCACAATGTTTTGGCTTTTTTTGCCGCAAGTTATTTAAAGTATTCTCCAAACATATTATAATCACCATATATTAATAAAAAAAAGAATAATTTGTTACATACTAACAAGACGTCACAAATCGTTGCAATTTAATAAAAAAAAAATACTTTTTTACTGCAACTTGTTCCAAAAATCATGGAGCGCGCTATGCATGAGTAAATATGGTACACACACATGTAACTTGTTAAATGCTATTCCTAAGCAGACGCCATGCACGTGAAATAGTTTTTGAATAAAACGTTTCCTGCCGAAACTCTGCACACAATTTAGTGGGCTGGGCAGGCGGCCACCTTAAAATTCTGGGTTAGGTACTGCATTTTTAATATCGTGTCCAGCAACTTGACACCAGCAGCTTATACCAATATACAAACACGACTACTACTCATTCTGACGTGCTTCACCAACCTAAGGAAACTACTTTAAGATCTCTAACAAAATGTGATCTTTTGGAGGGACATTGATGCTACTTGTTTTCCAGACTGTTCCTGATCTTCCTTTCTTTCTCTACTAAGGAGCATTAAAACCAAAGGAAGGGTCAAACCTAGCACGTTGTTTTACGAGTGCACAACAAATTGTTTCAACCCAAACGGACGATTGCTGTGTGTAAAACTAAAGAGTATTCAAAGTGGCCGCGTGACTTGTCAGCCTCCCCGAACACCCTTCAGACAGTGTGTTGCCACACCGCCGAAGATGGCAGAGGGCTGCCGAGCATCCGAGGCTATATACCAAGCACAGGAGGGTAGTTCTACCACCCAGCTTGTTCCAGGCAGAGGTCAAAGGGGCAAGTCATGCCTCCCACTCTGGCACGCACCTGTCGTTGAGTCAGATGGTAGTACGCGGTAGAGGTCTGTAGTTATCATTTCCAGTAGCTCGCCTCAACACTTTGTGTGCTGGGGCTCTCTACTAACTTAGGTCCTCATGGTCCTCTCTTTCCAAGAGTTTTTAGTCCTTCAACAACCACCAATGGCTACACCCACCACCTTCCAGAGGCTTCAACACCTTCTGGTACTCGCCTACAACCAGAAACCTTTGTCTGCAGAAGACATCGATCAGTTATCTAACACTTGTGTAGCTGATCCTCCTTGGTACTTGCTGGTAGTGGCCCCCGTAAGCTAGTATCTCATCTAGACAACCCGATAGGTATACAGTGAAACATCTTTAATACAAAAGTGAAGAGACCTAAGATTTTGCACATTGTATTAACAAGGTTTGTATTAACAGGTGTAGGTAGGCCTACTCCCAAAAAAAAATATTGACAAATGCTAACATTGTGTTTTGCAGGGAACTAAGTCAGGACAATAAATAAATCATAAGTAATTTGTTTTAGTTTCCACACAAAATGATTAAATCAGTTTGAAGTATTTTCTGATCACATATAATAAATATAGTTCAGATCATTAAAAATACTAAAAAAAACTCAAAATTTGTAACTTATAATACATAAGTTATGCATTTAGGCATACCTTAGATTGGCTTAAAAAAATTATTAATTTTTTCTGCACATTTTTTTGTTGCATAAATGTTCATTACTGCACTGCAAAGTTTGTCAAAGAAAGACAGGATAACAGTGTCTACATCACTTGCAGCAAGGATATTTTCCAATACATTTATAGCTGAAGTAGCTTCTTTTTTCCTTGGAAGTTCATGAACCATTTCTTCTTCTTCTTCTTTTTCTCTATGTTTACGTGTCACAACTGGAATGATATTGTCCAACTCTCTGTCATGGTCAGTCAGTGGTGCAGCCTTCGTCGACACAGCATCATCAATGTGCATATACTCTTCAAAGTCTCCTGAAGCACCATGTTTAAGTTCTTCCCAGCCTTCCCCTAGGTCTAAACTTTCTTCTTTTGTACCTCCACCTGTTTTGGCAAACCCACTTTTAGCAAAACAATTCTGGATTGTGTCAGCAGATACACTGTCCCAAGTCAGTATGATGTTCCTTATTGCATCTAGCAAGTTCCACTTTGGCTGAGAACATTTCTGCTGTTCAAGTTGGTGAATGAGGTATTTGACCGAGTGTGACCTATAGACCCTCTTGACAGTGTGAATGATGCCCTGATCCACTGGGCTGAAATACCTTACTTGTTACCCAAGCATTTTCATTAGCCTGATAGTCACAGAGCAGTCGAATGTAATTGATACCCGTGAAACATCTTGCGTTCTTCGATTTGCCTATGACAAGTGGTCTGAGCTTCGTGCTGCCATTCTGGTTACAGCACAACAAAACTGTTATACGTGCCTTACTATGTTTGTCACCATGGCAATTTTCTTCTCTAAAAGTAAACGTCTTAGTGGGACGCAAATTGTGTGTGGGGGGGGGGGGTCTGTTTCGTCCATATTAAATATGTCGCATGGTGCATATTTGCTTACAATTGGTTGCACAGAATCCACCCAACTAACAGCAGCGTCCTTGTCTACCGCAGCGCTTTCACCACACACAGTTTTGTGAACCAAACTGTTCCGTTGCTTGAACCGTTGCAGCCATCAATTATTACACTTGAAATCATCAACTTGTAGTTGCAAAGCAAAATAATCTGCTTTTTTGCTTAATTACTGTGCCGGATACAGGAATGAAACCACTTGATGTTAAAACTCCAGCAGTTTCTCTTCTAGTTCTGTATGTTGAGGACCTCATATTCGTTTTTTATCTTTTATAAAACTACCACTTGTGCACGCTTCTTCCAATCTGTCTTTGTTACTAACTCTAGTTGAAAGAGTTGATAACGGATTGTTAAATTCATTCGCAACATCTGATTTAGTTTTCCTGCTATCAAAAACTGAAATTAAAATGCTAATTTTTGTTGATAATGATAATTAATTTTGTTTGCATTTGGCATTTTAACACATCTCGTACGACAAGTGGAAACTTAAAGTAGGGTTAGCGAAACGGAATAAAAACATGCATACTGTATGTCACTGTGACCAATCCAACATAGAAGAAAGCGAGAAATAATGTTATTAATATTATTGCCAATATATTTTATATTTAGTTGTATTTACTGTATTTACTTGCATGATTCTCGCACCTTTTTTACAGGATTTTAGTAAAAAAAATCAGGGTATGTGAATTATGAGATTAAATACGGAATTTTCACTTTGATTTAAAAAATATTTGTTTTACCCTACAGTTATTTAAAGACAGTTAAGATTTCTAAATCTATTGTGGATTGTCTAGATTTTATTTTATGTTTGTATTGTGTATGGGCGATATCCCAAAAGTCACGGAAACGTAAAGTCAAATTTAAGTTTTCAATTGTGGAAGGGCCTTTACACTGCTCACAGGCGTGGTCGCCTATGACGCCATGTTTACCACCCTTTGTTCTCCAGTGTCTCGTCTGCCGTGTACTTTGGCTACACTGGCAAAAATCAAAAATCTAACAAATGTGAACAACATATAGTTTACGTACACTGGCAAAATTTATAGACGTAATCACAGTTACACACTACTTCAGAACACATTGCCTAATAATTCACATACGTATCCAGTTGTAATTCGGTTTAGCCGATAAAATAACAATGTTACATTCGTGAATGGACACGAGGTTACTTTGTACTACATGGTAACGAATATTTCATATTAACCGTACATTTTAAAATTGAATTTCCTATCTCAACCTTTGGGGGAATTTAAATTGTTTGTACTAATGTGAATTTTGCATTAAGCGATATTTTAATAACAAGGTTTCACTGTAGTTGCGTAAGCTATAGTTTCTTGTATCCCCTTGCATCTTAAGTAGTCTTAGGAGAGGGTCACCTCCACCCGTTATTTTTGCATAGCTTTACTTCCTTATACGCTCTGCTTGGTTGCGTACGAGTCACCCAGTATTTACTGTCTCAATAAATACTACATCATTACCGTATCCGATAGTACTTTGTCCTAGGAGTAAATCCTGTCTGTCACTAAGTATAGACCTTAGAAGGGCAAGCAAGGGTCCTGGCTTATTATTATTATTATTATTTACGCATATAGAGTAGGACGACAGACCCCTTCAGGAGTCTGTCCGCCGACACCACAACCTCATCTTTCGAGGGCCACCCATTCTGTATATCCCGGTATAAAGAATGGTAGAGTGTCAATCACTAGGTACACATCCCACCGAGGCGGGACAGCCACCTCAAGTTGTATCACTTACTGGAGTGCCTAGCTAAGGTGCTGGCAGGAGTATTTGCTTGGGACTCGAGGCTCTACCTTTGTGGACTACACCCGGCAGTGGTAGGGAGGCAGTCTACGGCCCACAGCTCCAGGTGCGAATACTAGTTGCGTGCACTGTTTGGGACCAGGGAATGCACCATCAGCCACTGTCGGCTTACACACTAATGAGGACTTTCGTCATTTGCTTACTGCTACCGAGGGGCATTGAGTGTGTTCTACTTCTATGCCATTCAGCAATAAAGAAAGTGGAGTTCAGTAGTGCCAAGCAGGTGTGCAGTCAACCTCGTCGCTCCTAGTATCGAGACCCCACGGGGTTAAGCTCAAGTTGCTCGACACGCGGGGAAACCAACTTCTCCCGTCGGGAACTTTGTATTCTATTCTAACCCAACTAGGACAGGCTGTGGATACCATCTGGTGATTCGGGCTCTGGTTACCGGGAGTGACAGCAGGCTTGGGATCGTCAATCCTAACTTTGGCAGCTTGGAAGGCACCCAGTGGAATTACAGACACCTGACTGAATGCTACCGCAATTCTACAACCCAATAGACCCAAAGACGACAAACATCAACCGGCCATCCTCCAGCACCTCTGCCACTCCGCAGAAACTAAACACTCCGAGCCCTGGTAAGTCGATGTTGCCCAAGAGGGCCAGTGTTCCAGTCCTCCATATCGCCAGACTGACGGAACAGTAAAAGGCTGAATTACATCACTTAAAATAAATGCGCTACTGACGTAGCGCCATCGCAAAAGACACTTGCACACAAAAAGTAAGCGACACACGTCAAACTGTTGCCATCTCTAATCACCTCAATGTCTATGAAATGTAAAACAATAATGCATAATTACAGAAGGAATTATTTAAATAAGAGGTAGTTACATCTTCTTCTAACAATGCGACAAAAATGTCTACTGTAACCTTAATACAGAAAAGCGGCCTTCCTGTGTATGAAACAAATAATTCCCACAAGTGCGTATTAGAACTTTGTTTAATTTCATTTGGCTGTGAGGTTCGTTTCTCCTCACTTACTCCAAACTCCCCCCACCCCTCGCCTCCCTCCACCCGTCAAACACAAACATGCAGCGAACACAGCCCGTGGGATGGAATAAGTACATCCTTTGCCTGGAAAGATGAGGAGTATTTTTGAGCGGCCACAGATAAAAAAAAAATTCCGAAAGGGAGAGTCTAAAATGTTTCACGAGTTACAGCACTGCTGTAAATATCAACACTTTTGCCATGTTTAACAGGTAAGTGCCACACCTAATTAGTGGAAGGTTTTATTTTACTTTACTCTGCCACTCCTGGAATAGTGTGGAGAATCTATAATGCGGGTCTGATTTATGTCCCCAACAGCCGTGTTATATAGGGCTTTTAATGTGTGTGTATATATACATATGTATGTATGTGCATGTGTTGAGTACGTGTGTGTGCATGCATGTGTGTGTCCATGCATGTGTCTGTGTGTCTGTGTGCATGCATGTGTTTGTATGTGTGAGAGTGTATCTGTGTGTGTGCGTGCACACAGGTATGTGTGTGTAGTGTATATATGTATGTGTGTGTCTATGTCTATATATTTGTAGAATCCTCAAATTCATGTTAATACCCATTTGGTTTTTTTTCATTTCAGAGAAAAGTTCAGAAAGCATTTTTGTTCTTCGAGAAGACAGTAATGGATACAAGTTGAAGGATAATGTTAAGTTCCACCTGTACATAAACACAGCTCCATGTGGGGATGCCAGGTTTGTATGTGCCATGCAGGAACTTTTATGTGTGTTCATTATAGTCTAAATGTTTGTTTCTTTATGTGAAGTTGTGTCCTCGACAGTTGTCATTCTGTTCATATGTGGTAATTGTATTATTATTATTTATTGTTATTATTATTGCTTGTAATGGGACAATCGGTTCTTTGGTTCCTTGGAACCGCCAATTCTTGAAGGAACCGAATCAGAACTGGAATCATCATGATTATACCTTCAGTTCTCTGTATTAGTTAACCCTACCTTGTCTACTACGTAGTTTTACTTTTGTATTAAAGTCGTTGTGTACTCTTATTTTTGGAGCTAAATGAAGTCTAAATCTTCGCTAGCCATTTAGTGAGAAATTAACACAACATTAATAAATCGTTTGGTTTTCCTGTTGTATGATGCCGAAGATATGAATGGCTCGGCTACGGCTTTGTTTAGGTTAAACAAAAAAATAAAACCGTTTATGTCTCCTCGTGCATTAATATTTTTATTAAAAATTGAAGTTTTAATGTTGGCCACACTGCACTAGGCTTTGAGCTACTGCCTAACTGTTTAGCTCCATGACAAGTATGTGTTTTCGTTTTTCTTTTAGCATGGAATAAATTGTGTTGCGAACCGTGAGAAATTTTAAACATGTGAGAGGTGTGGAATAATGTCAATGTTAACATTAACCCCAAATATGTGATTTGCAATCACTGTGGTGCGTGAATCTTGCGAGGCATGTCAAAAAGCACTTATAACCTCACAAAACATGTTAACACAAACACATTGTCGTGAAGAAACTTTGTTTGCTCTTAGTGTTAGAAAAAAATTGTAACAAATGTGAAAGACTCAGTTTTGACATTAATCTTGAGGCAAAATAAATAAATAAATTTGTTGCTCACTTATCCTCAGTCCTTAAACAAGTATGAGTAGGGATGTGAGTATTCTGTGATTCCGCGATAGCGGAATTTACCGCGCAATTACAAGAGTTCCACATAATCACAGAATCACACATTTCACTTTACCTGTGTCCCATTTTCAGCATAATAACCTACACAAAAGTTGAACTCTCACAAATACATTCCACATATTATCAAAGAAAGAATACTTTTCCTTGATCTATCACAGAATGATCACATTTACATAAAACATATGCTCTGGTAAGACTGATACCAATACCACATACGAGGCATGGCATAACAACAACATGCAAGTCGCCATAGACGTTGAACTTTTTGAGGAATTCCATAGAGATGCGATGAGCCAATGACAATGGAACAATCCTACCTGCTTCGCTGTAAGTGTAACTATGGTCTATGAATACAAAATGGTGTGATGTTAGTGCTCCTATACAGTGTGTTGATAGAGTGTGCGAGTAAATTGGTTACAACATGCATGTTAAGTACATGCAACTCAGTAATTAATCTGTGGTATTTGTAAATTTTTTGTACGCCTTATATTTTGTTTTTGTTGAAATGAAGTAAATTCACTATATCTTTGAGTAATGGCCAGAGGGGGAATATTGCATGTGGGAAACAAGACTGCTGCGGATAGGGAAAAGGAATTTCCGGCAGTATTACACAGTGATAGAGGTAAACTTTTCTGTTCCATGTGCAGTGTGCTACTTGATCACAAATGGCTCTCCACAATTAGGGATAATTTAAATTTCCAGAAACATAAAAGCAGATTGTTGCAAAATGACATGTTTTGACGGAACTTCAAAACAAACGACGATTGCTAGTTCTTTAAAAAATGAAAGTGTATCCTCTGAACAAAAACTTGTGTCGCTCGATCTAGTGAAAGCATTCATCAGTGCCAACATTCCATTGACAAAACTCAACAATCGTGATTTTCGTGCATTTTTAAACAAACATGTTGTTAACATTGGGTCCATTCCTAGTCATTCACAGCTAAGAAAAGAGTACCTTCCTGCTTTGCATGACAAGTGTATAGGAAAGTTAGTGCCTTAACTAAAAAAATTAACAAATTGCTATTGTAACAGATGAAAGAATTAGGTATATTTTGAACCTGTATTCCACAAATTTATAACACTGTGGTTACTTTAGAGTACTGTATTATTGAATAAATGAACTTTTACCTTAATATCTTCTATAACGTGTAATATTTATTTATTTTAAAAATATGAATTAATAGCGAGTGCAGCGACGTGTTGGCAACGACCGGTAAGAAATAGTTCACAGTTAAAATATTATTTTAACCTCTTTTTAGTATACTATTTGTAAATTAAATGGTGCTTATCAAAGTATTTAAATATTTAAGTAGCCCCTATGGCAGCATATCACATTTTTACAGTGTAAAATAACAGCAGAAAATATTGTGAGTAGGCCGTAATGGTATGGTATTGTTTTTATCGAACGAGAAAGCAATTAAAAAACTGTCTGATGGCGAGGCTTGTTGCTCTCTTTCTCTTTCTTTGTCACTTTCACACTCGGGGAAATTTCACTTCACTAGTAAGCAAAGCAATTATACATGTGTTCAATTATAGCATATTTCATACTTTTTACAGCAAAATAATGATTTTTGAATGTGTAATTTACAAATGAATGAGATTTTAATTTTTGTGTTTAGGACAAGCAGTCGTGCTCATCCTCCATTCGTGCCATCTTGCGACATTACTGCCATCTCGTGGCAAACAAGCTGCTAACACGTGTCCGAGCACAAAAACAGCACAAGTCACATATCATGAATACCACTACATCAGAAGCATTTGTTTAATAATTTTTTCCAATTGTCCTAATGTACACCACTTAATATATGTATTAAAAAACACCAAACAAAAGTATGAGTCTGAAATCTCACACGATAAAGCATCATTCTTCAGGAAAAGGGCAAATTTTTGTGACTGGTCTGGTGAAGTTGCCTTGAGGTGTTCTTAATGACACGACACGCATTATTCCATCCTGCCCAGGGTAAACTTCAGTCACATGTGCTGTCTTCCACTTCAGTGGAGGCAAGTTTGGCTCTTTCAGCAGCTCCAGTTGGTTCACTTGAATGTTGGGCTGCGGTGACGTCCACTTGTTTCTCTGCTGGAGTGTGTGTAGATACTCGTTACTTCACCGCTTCCACACCCTCTATTGGCACTGAGTGATTAGCTCCCACCGGTCAAGATGGTTCTGAGGAAGATCTGACAAGTCGTGATCTGGCAGAGCTACCAAAGCATCACCCACTAGGAAATGCCCTGGGGTGAGAACATCATACTCTCGAGGATCCTGCGACAAAGCACATAACGGTCGAGAATTCAGTACTGCAGATATCTGTGCAAATAGAGTTCCCAGCTTTTCGAAGGTAAGCAGCTGTGTTCCCACCACACGTTTCAGGTGTTGTTTTTCATTTTTAATCTCTGCCTCCCAGAGGCCACCAAAGTGGGGACTGGCTGAGGGACTGAACTGCCACTTTATCCCTCTGTGACTGGCCTCACTGACAATTTGTTGCTGGCTTTCTCCACAGGAGAGGCTTTTGTTCACTTCTTTCAGGTGGTTTCTGGCACCCACCAGGTTGGTTCCATTGCCTGAGGATATCTCTGATGGAAGCCCTCATTGATACAAAGCGCTTCAGTGCAGCAAGGAATGCTGCTGCAGAGAGGTCGGTCCCGAGCTCCAAGTGCACAGCCTTGGTCACCATGCAGATAAACAAGCCCAGATAAACCTTCTGGGTGGTCTTCCTTCTCGTTTTAACTAAGGTAGCAAGGAATGGGCCCCTAAAGTAAATTCCAACATTGTAAAATGCTCTACCCTGGGCGAATCGCGAGGCAGGGAGCGTTCCCATCAGTGGGGCTGATGAAGCTGCACTCACTTTAAAACATGCGACACAGTTGTGAAGGAGCGTACGAATCAAAGTGCGAGCAGAAACTATCCAGTATTCTCTACGTGTCAGGTACAGTATGGTTGATGGATCTCTGTGCAGGTTGGTCACATGACAATGCATTATAATCAATTTGGACAGTCTGCTTTGCTTTGGAAGTAGGATGGGATGCTTACTTTCTTCAGTCAAAGGTGCATTTTGCAGCCTGCCGCCCATCCTGACAACACCCTTCGAGTTCAAGAATGGCACAAGGCTTTTAATTGGTTCATGGTTTCTCCCTTTTCCAAGGCTCTAATCTCTTCCCTGAAGTAATTTGCCTGCAAAATCTTTACACCGTAATTACGGGCAGTGCGCAACTCTTCAGTTGTTTGCAACTTACCAATGGAATGAGGCAGTTTTCGGAAAATTGCTCTCACTCGTAAGATCCATGCCATGACTCTCCAAAGTCTAGAAAGGGAAGATGATTTGTGCAACGAGCCAAAAGGGTCATCAGAGCTTTGCATCTGATTGGAGTTTGCCACCAAGACACTGGACATCACTGGTTTAACTTCGGGAAGAGATACGCTCTCACAAGAAAATGCTGCACAGGCCAGCTCTCATGAGGTTGCAACAGCCAATGTGCTCCTGAAAAACCATGTTGTGTTCAACAAGCGGTCTGGAAAACAGCCACATGAAGCAACATCATCAGGGTTATGTTCCGACGGAACATGCCTCCAGAAACTAGGTGGTACAGTGGACTGGATCTCTGCAACTCGGTTGGCGACAAAGCTTTTTAAACTGTGTGGTGATAATCGTAACCAGGCTAGGACTACTGTGGAGTCTGTCCAGGCATGCAATGTCAGGTTAACAACTTTTGAATCATAGATTCTTACATCACATTGCCAAAGTTTACATAACAAAACTGCTGCACACAGTTCTAACCTTGGAACAGAGTCTGAGTGGCTCCACCCTGGACTAGGCGACAAGCAGGTGCATTTCAGTGGCTCCACCAGCTGTAACACAACGATCATAAATGACTGCAGCGTATGCCTTCTCACTGGCATTGCAAAAACCATGAAATTGCATGTTATTTTCTTGGACTTGGAACGAATCTGCTCACATTTGAGACAAGGATGGCAAAGAGTCCTTAAAACGTGTCCACACTCTTGATATCTCTTTCTCCAACTGACTCATCCCAACCTATGCCTTGAGTCCACAAGGTCTGTAACAATATCTTACTGTATGTGACCACTGGTGCTACCCTTCCACATGGGTCATAAAGACGAGCAACAGCTGAGAGTATACCACGCTTTGTCACTGGTAGGTCAGGGACAGTCACTTTGTACAAAAAGTGGTCTTGTACTGGGTCTCAGCGTAGGCCTTACACTTTCACTTAATCAGGACAACTAAACATACGAGATGAGTTCTCCGATTCATGTCGATGATAATCCAAGAGCTCCTCATGGTTGGAGCACCACTTGTGCAGTTTGAACCCTCCTACTGCCAAGAGTCCGATGAGCTAGACTTTAGCAGCTGAGCGTCGGCAACAGTTGCAGCTGCTGTAACTATATCGTCAACAAAGACATCATTGAGTTTAGCATGAGCAGCTTATGGAAATTTGTTACCCTCATCTGTTGCAAGTTGTTGTAGGGTGCGTAGGGCTTGAAAAAGCGAAGAAGCCAGCCCACACATGCCTGTGTTTAACCCGTACACGCTAACTGGGTCGTCTACTGAATTTCTCCAAAGAATACACTGGTACTTCCTATCAGTGGGATCAACAACTATTTGTCTGAACATATTGCATACATCCGCAGTCACAGCAACTGGAAATGTTTGGAATCTCAAAACTATATCAAAAATTTCATTCTGTAATTCGGTCTAGAAAGTAGAAGACCATTCAGTGATTGTCCATTTGTGGTCTTGGAGGATGCATCGAAAACCATCCTCACTTTTGTTGAAACACTTTCTTCCTTGACTACTGCTTGGTGAGGAATAAAGTATGTTGGCTGAGCAAACTCACTTGTAGTAAGGGATACTTGATAGGCATCACGTGTGGGTGTTAACTATCCAATACATGTTATGTGACCCAAGCTTTCATACTCCTCCATGAAGTCTTGGTAGTGCTGCTTCAGCTTCGGCATCTTTGCAAGTCAACGTTCTAGTCCACCAATTCTGCGCACTGCTGTTGAAGATGAATTACCCAAATTACACGTGAATGATCTGAATGGAAGTCTCAGGACAAATCTACCATCTTCACCATGTTTGTGGGTACTTATGAAGTGATTCTCACACTGTTGGGCCTCGCTTGACAGAAACTTCACTGATGGGACTTTTTCTACCTCTCAAAACTTCTGAAGGGCCACATCAAGAGATGCATCAACTTGTAAAAATAAGGAAACTGACACCTTTACTTGCACATAGAGCATTACTAGCAACTATCCAACCAAATGCTGTATGAAATGCATGTGGTTTTCCTTCGATCTTGCGGCCAGTCATCACATCAGCTACTACATCTGCCAGCAACATGTCAATGCAACCAGGTGAGGCGAATTCGGGATCGGCTAAGGGAATATTTTTAAGATGTACAAGATTTTTTGTAACAATTTCTGCTGAAGGCAAGTTACCAGTAATGTTATTGAGAATCAATGCTTGAGTAGTAAGATGCAACTCTCGCATGTGAAGCGAGGCAATCTCACATACTACAGCCCCTCTCGAGTCTGTCCTAGTATGCCCTATGTCAGAAATATTAACCCCTGCCTGATGTGTAAGTCCCAAGCATTCCACACACCCTTCAGTTATGAATGATGACTCGGATGCACTATCCACTAATGCACACACAAGAAGATATTGGCCACTACTGTCTTTAACATTGATGCGAGCAGTCTTAAGCAAAACAGTAGTCAGAGGACCATCCTCCTCTGAAAGATACGACGAACACATTGCGACAGTGCTACTATTACCTTCCTCTGGGGTTCTGTAGTATCTTGGTCTGTATCATCATAACTTGTATCTTGTGACAAGTGAGTCAAGGTGTGATGTGTGCGTTGGCACTGCTGACAGCAAAGCTGTGAATAGCAATTTACTGCTGCATGTCCTACTCACACGCAGTTAAAACATAACTTGTGGGTTAGCACACACTCTCTACTCTCATCTGTCGGCTTTGAAAGAAATGTCTGGCATCTGTGTAGGGCATGAGCTGCACCACAAATTGGGCACAACATCTGCTTACCTGTATTGTCCTGAACTGAAACAAGGGTTGTCTTTGAATCTGCTGACTGGATATTGTTTCCATGGCTCAATGTACAAAATTTGTTCCAGGAGGAAAATTTCCTCTGAGAGGGTGGACTCCTACAGGTGTAGCGAGCAGGAGGTTGATCATCGGCAGCAAGCTGAACATGCTCCACAGCTCTAGCCTTCCATTCTAGAAACTTTAGTAGCTTGGAATACGATGGCACATCCTCTTTGTGGGAGAGTTCAAATGCCTGCCTGAGTGGTGCATCGAACTTATCGAGCAATATATTTAGGAGCAGGAAATCCTACTGAGCCACTGGAAATTTCTGAGTCTCCAACGCACCAAATTTTCTTTCACTACTGTAACAAACATGGTTAACCCACCTTCTTTCTTACTGTCAACCTTTTGTACATGCAAGATCTTCTGGACTTGTAATGTTGCTGCGAGTCTCAAACTTTTGAACCTCTTCTGTAATATTTACCCAATTACCTAGTAATTGCTTTCGGTGACTGGTATATTGCGTACCAACTCTCTGGCCTCCCCTTATAAACAACCCAACAAGTAATGAATTTTCTGAACTTGGGTAAGGTGCGGATCTTGACCAACAATTGAATTGAATAACTCTGTGTAGCCTATCCACTCAGCTCTATTGCCACTGAATAGCGGCAATGGTAGAGGTGGTAGCACTGCTGTCAGGATTCCTAACCCGTGTGAACAATTGCTAGGGGTCGTGTAGCCACAAGTGTTTTTCAGTTTTACTATACACCTTTTTTAGTTCATGGAAAGCTGTCTCATATGTTGCGAACTGTTCCTTGCACTCATTTAACACACTCTGATCTTCTTGAGGTGGCTGGGCGCAGATAGCAAAAAAATTCATGAGTAGTTCATCTCTCTTCAACATAACCTCTTCGAAGACCAACTCAAATTCTTCCACCTACGATTCATCTTCCCTAGATGCTTCCTACAGTTCTCTGGCCTCATCTGCCTGGACTAGCAGATAATTGAAAATTACAAATTGTAGCACAGGCGATGCTGCAGCCGCCATTTTATTTAAAGATGTGAATAAGCGTATATCCAACAAACAAGTTGCACTAATGCACGAAGAGCAGTGTATAAAACTACAGAATAATCACGTGCTCGTACGTGAGCGAGAAACATGGATTAAAAATTCTTCTGACTGGTGGAGATCGTTTTTGCAGAGCTTTTATTGACATTGTGATTAGCTGCGACGTGCCTTAAACAAAACCCGACAATAACCACAGAAACTTCACGTTTGCAGTCACAGAACCGTTAAAAGGTGTATACTACACTTCTAGGATACATTTCCGTAAACAAAACTGTAACTCCCGTAAATAATCCGGCCTGGAGGACCAAAAATTTTAGAACAAGCAGTCATGCTCATCCTCCATTCGCGCCCTCTTGCGACACTACTGTCCTCTTATGGCAAACAAGCTGCTAACACGTGCCTGAGCACAAAAACAGCACAAGTCACATCACGAATACCACCACATCAGGAGCTTTTTTTTGTTTAACAGTTTGAAGACGTATTTTAATATATTTAGATATGATGGTGGGGCAGTTACCTAGTGAAGTTGGCAACGTGGTGAGCCATGACATGGCGTATTGCTTTTTGTCAAACGAAACATAAATTATTATTACTCCAGAAAATACTTCAAATTAATACATCACATTTGTAGACGTTCTGTTTTTAAACCTACCTAGACAAGTTACTACGTTGTGATAAATCTGTGTTTCCATGGCAGTAATAAATATACTGTAACGTGTGTTTCGTTAATCATTGCGTCTGTGAAATGGCGTGCATTTGTGCATTGTGGTCGATACGCTTTCCCTGTCTGCATGATTTCAAATATTTGACTAGGACTGTTTATACGTTTTAAATGTGAACTGTTTTTATGACAAAGTTATTAATTTACATCCACGTCTGTTCATTTATCACAACATTCTACCTTTGCCCTAAGGGGTTTGAAATACAGTCATGTGACGTAATTTGCCACAATCCCAGAAGAAAAATACTAAGCCCAGTCCGGTAAATTTCAATAAACCTAATAAACAGTATGTAGCAATACATAGAAATATAAGCGGAATAAAAGTTATTGTAGCTTTATTTGTGTGCATGTTCACCGCTATCTTCTAAAGTTTGTATGACAAAAATGAGCAACATGAATTGCGTGCTTGAATTTAATGTTCCTTTTTCACTGGTTGTTGCTTCGTTTTAATATTTATTCCAACTAAGGCCGTCCTTTTAGAGAAATGACCCAACACATATCAGTAACAAAAGTATAATTACAATTAGTACAGCCCTTTACCTTGCAGTTGTAACAGTGTTAAACACAGTGGTGGAAAAATACTAACTTGCATTACATGCATTGAGCTACATAGTGGAAAACAAATATGTTAATGTAAAATAACCGTAAGAACTGTCTTCATTCAGGCATTTTTAAAATGTCATAAAGCTGACCTAAATAATGTTAGAGGCGTAAACTGTGAATATTCATACGGAATGGTTTTTGGAATATGACAGAATTCTTTGAAAAGCTGAACACAGTAAACAACACATTTGACAGGTATAAAAGTAGAAGTCACATTTCAATGTTTATTTTTAGGTGTAGTGAAAGTATATGAACATATGTACACACACAGTGGAATGTAAACATTGATTTTGACAGATGCGACATGACAGTCACATGGCAATGTTTGTTTACATTTGGCGGAAGGATACAAAACGGGTCTGCAAGTAGATATTTAGCAGGGCTTCGAGAAAGTTGCTTCCAATGGGGAATGGACTATATGTAGTTGAGGTTATGGAGGTGATGGGTGGGTTGCCTACTAGGTTAACAGGAATGGAGTGGGTAGTGACAGGGACTTGTGAAGAGAAGTAAAAGTCATGCTGGCAAGATGTTGGGTTACAGTGGTGATGGTGGCGACATCTGCATCTGAAAGAGCTATCATGGAGAATGACTCCAAATTAGTAACAGCCTCAAGCTATGACTGTGTTTGTGCTATGAGTGATTGCACTTGGACCTGTAAAAGTACATATTATTTGCGATACTGCTGGCAAGTAAAGTGAACAGCCAGAGTATTGGATCAGCTTGGCAGCATACAGTTTAGGTTTCGCAAGATGGCCGTTATAATATTGGGACACTGAAATTAAGGTAGAACAACTGAATTGGATCAATACGAGCGCAAGCAGATTATTGGTTAAACATACGTGGGACCTTTTGCGACTTGCTGTTTAGGTTTTGTTAACATTTCCTGGACTGTGTGCAGTGTGTGTGTAAGGTTTCGTTTTCGCTAAAAGTTTACAAATTATTTGTGTAGTCTTTTTGAACAATATATATCGGAAAATTATATAATTTAATGATTTTTTTAAATGTTCGTTAGTTAATAAATGTCTGTTTGGTACTATGTGTATAGACATCTTTGTAATTAATACTGTGTACAGAATTGAACTTCCTGCCATTGCTGTCAGTGGCGCGCTCATAGTAATGCTAGGAACTAGCAGATTGAGACGGTTAGTTGTTCGTAATTTGTTTGATGAAAATGGTGTTTGTTATTACTCGCCAGTTTTCATATCAACAAACTTTCATGCTGTACAGCCCATCACGATGTTCAATGCAACATTTATTGGTCCTCCAGGCCGGATATTGTTCCGACATAGTTGATTTTTTACTGCAGCACTGTTTTGTGTATTTGTTTGTGGGGTGCTCCCTCGGTCGTGACTCGTATTTCATCAAGAGTTTTTCATAAGTTGTGTTGGAATTTGGTCCCAGCTCATTGTCAGAGCAATTGCATATCATACTTTGCCAAGACGGACATATTTTTATTTAGTTTGTACTGTATTGATGTTTGTATCTTGTTCGTAGTGACCTGATCTACATGTACTAAGGATAAGGTTAATGTACAGTGAAACAGTTTACAGAATAACTACTTAGTTCCGACAATTGTGATAAAATCACAATTACAAATCACTGTTAGTTTAAAAAACTCTGATTAATTAATTAATATTAATCATGGTTAGTCAATCACTATTACGAACATGAATAGCAGTGTACGTGTCACGCGCCTTTTGCTTTTTGGTCTTAATAGTGCAGAATAGTGGTAACATGGCTGATAATACCTGGCCCGTCAGAGACGTCTCAAAAGAGCGGAAAATCGACTACACCTTGCATTTACATTGTCAGCTTCTGTGCATGGTGACAGTACAGATGCACTTCTCTTCCTTTCTACTTTCCGGGACTTAGCTCATATCCGGAACGGTTTTTATGATGATCATATCACACTAGAAGTTGCACTCAAAAGGCATTAGTGAGTTTGACACCCAGTCCCATGCTCAACAGCTTATCAGGTTTGATGATAAGTATTATGCCGTAATGGCCGTGCATGATCGTGTCATAGCAAGCAATCATAGGAATGACTAAGTAGCAACCCACTCACATTCAAATACGTCATCTCATGTCAAGTTACCCTTTATTCAGCATCCCAGTTTCAGTGGTGACCCAAAGTCATGGTCGAACTTTACAAACTTGTTTCAACCTATGGGAGCTGCCAATGGTAACTTATCTCAGGTGGATGGTTTCACATACCTGAAATTGTGTTAACTGCAGATATTAAACAGATGTATCAACAAATATCCATTCATCCCAGCGACAGAGATTATCAGATAATTGTGTGGAGGTCCTCGCATAATGAAGCCATTGCGGTTTACAGACTGAACACAGTGACTTATGGGGTGTCATCTGCACCATATCTCACCATAAGCACACTCTTATCAACTCACAGAGGATGAGGAAAGCAGAATTCCTGTTGCAGCGAAGATCTTATTGTCAGACATGTATGTGGATGATATAGTCACTAGAGCTTGTTGTGTTGCACTCGATCTACAGCAGGAGCTCATAGCATTACTATAGGTGGATTGGCTCCCACCGGAGGACATTCATGCACTATCATCTCACTGGTTTGATTCTGACCATGACTTGGTTATTAAGTTCCTGGACTTGCAATGGAACCACTCCACTGATACATTCTCGAATGTAATCCATCCCAACTCCAATCCGCTCCCTTAACATTTTTCGGTAAACACTTGATTCATATGCCGTGGCTGAAAGGTGTTGACTGGGATACTGAACCGCCCCTGGAAGTGCGTGAAAATTGGGGACCTTTCAGATTTGAATTGTCATTATTTTCCATCGCTGTGGCCCGTCCACTAGTGGATCTGCAAGGGTGCATATATCAACTTCGTGGATTCGCTGACAGTTACGAAATTGGTTATGCTGCTGTTCTATACCTTTGCGTGAAACCTCTGCAGAATCAGCAATAGTTCACGTGTTGGTTGCCAAATCTAAGGTTGTGCCTGTGAAGAACTTCGCTTAGAACTCTGTGTGGCCCTCTTGCTAGCCTGGCTTCTCCGTCTCGTCATAAATAAATATGAATTGAGACTGCACATTGAGGCCACGTATGCCCAGACAGATTCTAGGGTAGTTTTATCTTGGATTACATTGTCACCTCACCCCTGGAAGACCTCTGTGGCCAACCGAGTCAGTGAAATTCAATATCACACATCACCTGAATGGTGGCATCATGTTTGGTTAGAGGAAAATCGTGCCGACTGCGCCTCACTTGGTTTGATGCCAGCACAGCTCCAGCAGCATCATTTGTGGTGTGCTCATGGTGGTTGAAGAAACCAATGATCATTGGCCCTGTCATATGTCTACAGAAGAAACCTCAGCATCGGTCTCCATCATTCCTGAACAAGAAATATTCTCATTTGGCAACTTTGTAGACACCAGCCCCCTGGAGTTATTGCTTGAAAGGTGCAGAAAGTTGAATAAGCTTATCCGCGTAACAGCATGTGTTATACGTTTTATTCACAATTGTCAAGCGCCACAAAACCAGGCCACTTATGCTTTACTACCCCATGAACTAGACAATGGCTTGAACATTTGGCTGAGGTATGTCTAAGCTTCTTGCTTTGAAGCTGGTATTAATGCTCTAAAGGAGCAGCAGCATGTATCACCTCAGATCCGGTAATTGGTTCCATTTATTGATCCCTGTGGAGTCGTCTGGTTGGGCGATAAGCTGCATCAGTCAAATTTGCCATTTGAGCAAAAGCACCTGGCTTTACTGCCCAAATTGCACTGTTTTACAGACTTGTAATCAGTCATTATCATGAAGTCAATCAGCATCTGGGTGTTCAAACTCTTAATTAAGAGTATCCTGAGGATACAATTTTGGATTCTTGTAGATAGGTCTGCCATTCATTGCTGTCTTCGTTACTGCCTCAAGTGCTTTAAGACAAGACCTGCCTATTCAGCACCATTAGTGGGTGACCTTCCTGCCATGAGGATTCAGCAGGTGAAACCCTTTCCAAAGGCTGGGATAGACTATACTGGTCTACGTACTATTAAGCTAGCCCGAGTTCTTCGCCCAGTGTTGTTAAAAGCTTATCTTTGCATATTTGTTTGTTGTATAACAAAAGTAGTGCACCTTGAGTTGACATCTGACCTTTCTACCTATGTTTTTCTAGGTGCATACAAATGCTTTCTTGCCCCTCGTGGCAGGTCATCTGACCTATATATCGACTGTGGAACAAACTTTGTGGGTGCTAATAACCTTCTGACCATTTTCCAACACTTCATCCAACTGGTGTTCCACTAGATCCCCCAACGTGGCAGACCTCGACCCGCCAGGCAAAATATCATTCAGAATCTCTTACACCGCAGAAGGGCAGCCAAGTCTCATCCCGGATGGAATCAGCACTAACATCTATCTTGCTTAGCCCTTCTTCCCATATTGAATCAACTGGGAGTAAAAGCGTAAGGGAAGGCGTTTATAGCAATGGGAGGAAGTGTGTCAACGTTACGTATGATTTCTCCACTGCGGTTCAAACCTAAACCACCCTGCAGTACATGGACGTGTCTGTCGGAGTTCCTATTCTCGAGTCCTCAGGGTTCATCTTGACACCACCCAGAATTTGTTTTCCAAGCTAGATGTCAGCATCTTTGTGTAATGTCATTCTACACCCATTACAATGCTCAACAATGCAAGAGGAGTTCGCTAGACTTTCAGTGCTTCACATCCTACAAATCTGCGTAAATATACCATTCACCTCTACTGGTTTTTCAGTGAAGTATTCCAGCTTCCCAGAAGCGACTTGTGCCAACGATACTAGGTACTGTATCCTCTTAGGCTCGGCTTGTCAACTTGGAGGTTGCTCTACTCATAGTGTACTAACGGTGCCGAGAAGAGTACTTCCCCTGGTCTGGAGAGACCAACTCTATTATAACTCACCCCCTTGTTGGTACTGTCACCATTGTTTTGCAGCTGGACTAAACCTGCTTTCTTGGTGTCAGAGTTAGAGAGTGAGATATGGCATTGGCTGACAGCCGCATTATGCACACTAATTACGCAACCTACCTGTCAACTGCTCCACTTATGCGAGGTCCGATTGTAGAAGTATCTTTCTTCATGTTCTTTACCTATGGTGGTGTACATAAGAGGGCAAAACTGGCAAAAGTTGACTTTGAATATCCATTGGAGCTTAACCGCCTTCCTGCTGGGTTTGAGCATCTCAGTCCACGGGAGCAGGCAGCAGAACTTCGCAGACTCTCCCTACCAGTTTTGCCAACCTACGAACTTGCTACATTTGAATCACCTACTAAAACCACCGAGGGATTTCACCCAGTATTTCAGGCCTACCTCGGTGGCCAGGACACCTCCCCGGGTTTTGCCAACGTTTGGTTTTGAGGGAAGCCACGAAAGCCACATACCTCGATGACAGCAGAATCCCGCACAACTAGGCTGACCAGCACACCCACCTCAGTGGCAGCCCCTAGTGTGCAAGCAGTCGAGCTTCCGTTGGCACATCCACAACCGCCGGCTGTACGTTGCCCAGGTTTATTCGAAGGAGTGGTCCCGCTAAAGCGAAAAAGTAGTGTTTGCAGAATCCTACTTAGTTCCCTTTCGGAAAGCAACTCGACCAGTACTGTACACTGGCCGAGTTTCTGTTCCGCACAGAGATAAGACACACTAGCTGTCAGGGTGCGCCTAGCCTAGTACCCACTTAGTCACTTTGGCCATGTGACGTGACACTTGTTTAAGTCCATCACATATCAACGTTATACCAAATTTGCAGTATTTATCAAACGATACTTCGCAGTTTATGTTGTGCTTTTAAAGTACATACCTAGCCACACAACTAGTTGTAGGTGCATTCAGTGAAACAGATGACAGAATTACAATGCAAGTTTAGTCTAAGTCAGAATAAAATTTCAAGTGTTTTTTAATCTGTATTGAATTTTAATGCAGATAATGTTTCAAATATATTGTGACCATATGAATGTATTTGACAGAAAAATTGTAGTAATGTGATGAATCTATTACTCTCGTAAATCAAACTAAGACTTACAATATAGTAGATATTTTTCTGTGAGCATAATGATGGATTATCTCTGTTTGCTGGTCAAGAAAGCCTGCAATTGTTGAACATCTTTTTCAAGTGAATAAACTGTGAATAAACTATGGATCTTAATTACCTAATATCTATTGCAGCATTAAAAAATTGTACAGCAAAATCAATTCTTTCTCTTCATCTCTATGAGAGCAGCTTGGCGACATTTTTTGATGTAGGCAGATAGGTAGGCAGGCATAACGTCTCATCGATGTCTGTCGTTACAGAAGAAACATGTTTTGACAGTCAGGTGAAAACCACATGGCTGCAGGAGGATACGTAGCATGTTTGTACTGGTTACTACTTTTACATGAGCTGTCAAAAAAACAAATTCTCCTATGTAATATACTACATAAAGTTTTCCCTTACATAATGCTGACATTTCTTGGGGCCCTTGACAAAGGTTATAACGGGGGTCCACTATACTTTGCTGATTACCAATTTGAGATTGGCCTATTTTTGAACTAATACCAGTACATTTTTATAAATCTGATATTTCCACTTCATGAATCTATGAACTATGTAATGGTGTTCAAGACAATTGGTAATTTTACATGTGGAGAAATAATACAAAATTAACAGAAAAAGTAGTGTGTAGGCTGGACTTTCATAAGTGTGTGTGTGTGAGACTAAACAGTCTGTACCTACATTTGGTTAGGTATTGTTTGCCAATAGAGGAGAAGATTAACTCTTGGCCATCGTGTGATAAAGGGCAGTTATGTGTGCTTGTCTATGCTTCTGTGGGTACTGTGTATCGATGACTGATTTTGCTTTTAAGGATCTTCTCCCCACACGAGGCCATCGACGAGTCTGTTGATAAGCACCCAAACAGGAAGGCCCGTGGCCAACTACGCACCAAGATAGAGTCTGGAGAGGGCACCATACCTGTCAAGTCAAGCGAAGGAATCCAGACATGGGATGGCGTAATGCAGGTTTGTGGCATTCCTACAATTCAGAGATGATAGGTAGCATATGCTGGGAAAATCTGTGAATAGTTTGTACAATAAAGTCACTATGGATAATTTTCGGAGGGCCCAATAAAAAATACCTGTGCTTGCTGCATGGTTGCCACTCATCTGGAAAACAGGGAAATTTCAGAGAATGTCATAACTGTCAGGAAAATCAGCGATATGTCAGAGAATTTCAAATAAGTTAGCTAAATGTCCGGGAATTCTGTGATGCATGCTATATTTGGCAGTTCTTTCAAAATCGTGCAATACTACCACATATTGTTTTGATGATTTACTACAAAATGCCACAATGTTTTGACTTTTAGCACCACGAGTTATTTAATTAAAGTATTTTCCAAACATATCACAATCACCAACACATTAATGTAAAATAAGAATAATTTGTTACGTACCTACTTACTAACAAGGTGTCACTAATAGTTGAATTTTTTTCTGGAAGCTAAAATCGTGGTGCGCGCTATACATGTGGGCACTCTATACGCGAGTAAATATGCTAATAAAGTCACTGAATTTTTCTTTCAAACTGTAAATGAGCTTGAAAATCCGTGGCTAAGCTTGTGCCATTGGATAAGACAGATAAACATTCGGCACTGCTTCGAAATGCAGCCCAATTCTGATATTGGAGGCAACCCCCAAAAGACAAATAATCATCTAAATTGACTCACGCCCTAGTTTAACCCAGAAGTTCTAAACCTAAAATCACATCATGTTTAAGGTGGGAAAAAACCCAGAACGGAAACATTCATGAGAACTTTCTCAAAGAGGGACTCCACTTAGAGGAAGTTTTACATGTATACAATAATATAGTTTGTCTGTGAGGTGAACATGAAAATTATAAAAAATATATATATTTCTGCAATGTAAGTGTTGTTGGACCGAGTATTCAGCATAAACTGTGTGTAATTTATACACTGCTTGTCATTATCTGCCAATAAATAATCATCAAATAAGAGCAGAAAATATTCATAAAAGAATTCATTCAAATTTATCAAATATTCATTCATTTTAAAATTGTAATTCAACTTGTTGTGCTGGTAAGCTACAGAAATGATTGACATATTTAAGAGAATACCTTCCTAATTTTGAAGATGTAGAATACATTTGAGAAAACAGACTAGTCCAATTTTAAAACATTTTCTTCCTCAAGATAAAAATGGTCGTATATTACAGACAAAAGCATTAAATATGAATAAGTAAGGCAAGAAGACACAATTATCACTACAATACAATTACACATAAGAATTCCTTTCAAATATTTTAATGAAATAATAAATAAAAAAAGTTATACAAATTAGCACTTCAACATACTATTTCGCACTAATTAAACACATTTCCATAACAAGATCGTGTGTCTTGCTGTCAGTGTACTGTTAAGACAAGTTGATTTTAATGTTTATTCCAAAATTGTTCTAACAAATATCACCTGACCGCTCAGCAAATACAAGGCACAATTGCTTCTCATTAATTCACTTCAATTTAGTGTAAGTGGGTAGCTCAACTGTAGAACAGGATTATCTCTATTTTCTCTTACAGCCTCTGGTTTAAATGCTCTGAATTGCAAGAGAGTAGGGGTGTGCGGGAATGGATATTTTGTGTCCAGGAAATTTTCAGGAGGGAAAAATGTTTTCCCTTGGGAAACGGGATGGGATTGGGAAAAATATCACATGTGTTAAAATTGTAACTATATTGACAATTCATAAAAAAAAAAAATTATAGCAATTAAGTTTGATAAATGTACCAGTATACAACTATTGGTAATATTTATTTTATAACTGGCACTTTATTTATATTTCTTCCCTGTTTTGATGATGAAATATTAGTTCTTGACATGGTCTGTTGGGAGTCTTTCTCTGTGCTGTGTGACAGTGTTGTCTGCAGAAGAGAACACCCTCTCACTAGAGGCTTCAGTAGCAGGGATTCCCAAGTACTGTCGAACCATCTCGGCCAAGAGCGGGAATGGTGACTGGCCTGTTTCTTTCCACCACTTGAGTGAACAGTGTGTTCTTAATATTTTTGGGCTTTTAAGGTACTCTTCTACTTCTTGATTTACTGTAGGCTGTTGCAGTGAAGTCATTTCTTCAAATTCTGGCCTAAATGATGTACTGGTACTTGCAGATTCCAAATCAGGAAGGTGTTCTGGGAACAATTGAAAATATAATGTACTTATTATGATTAGGGTCTAAATAAACTTTTATCCAAATAAAAACTTTTGCAGAAAATTAAATGTATAAATTCTTTTAAAAAATATCATGGAGATATGCATAAAAAAGGTGGACTGCAAAAAATAGAAACTTCACTGAAATATTTGCAGTGTGCATCCACACATGGTATTGCAAAATTTCTGATTATTAAACAATTGTCTAAATTATGTAAGTTAATAGAAGTGTTACTTGTTTTCAAAAGAACTTAACAATTTGGCATACTCCTTGTGGGATTTTCGACGTATAAGTGTTCCACTGCAAGCTGTTTTTGGTTTTGTGGTACATCACTTTTAAAACGGGGATCCAGCAACATACCAGAGAAGTACGGTTCTTTATGTTCGTACACAGGAAATCTTGCTTTAATGAAAGCAAAAGTAGTTTGGCACACTCAACATCTGAAGCAGGCAATTTAGAGTGGTTAGCAATGTACAGTTAAACCCCTCCACATTACAACCCAATCCCGAGGAACCGTGAAATGTTTGGGTCGAAAAAGTCAAATGATTTTTTTTAACTTTATTTGTGGCCACGCCTACGTAATATGTTAATTTTTTATGGTGGACAATTGTTTTTCTTGTGAAGTCAATTTTTTGTGTAAAGTGAATAAATATAAGTGTGTGCAAATAAAATGTGTTATGTTACCGGTACCATATTATGGCGCGTGAGGCCATGTGTGTGTGTGTGTGTGTGTGTGTGTGTGTGTTTAGGTAACGTCAAATGTTTTTGATGGAAAATTCAGGTTAATTAATATTTCAAGTTGACTACACTTAATATTTATATTCACGTAAACATTGCCGGGTCTCATCGTGCCAGTGCAGAGGCCAACACGTCGCCAACATTTTGTATAAATTCAACACATTGACGTGAAACACATTTATCAGCATGTTTTCCCAATGCCGGGCTGCTGTTACGAAGTGAAACGCCCCTGTAACGACGGCAGTGGCGGCAGGCGTGCGGTCGCCGCCCGCCATCTTGTAGCGACCGACCGACAGCTGTCCAGCCCGAGAATCTAGGGTCGAGCTTCAGCAGCAAACCGCCACGCCCTTGTCCGGCCGCTCTGCAGAGTATCTAGGTGCTCGCCCAGCTACGTACACGACACGGCAGACCAAAGCAACAGTATGGCACGCACACACGTATTGCGCAACGCCACCTAAACTTTTTGATCGCTATGTGCCTCACGAGACCTGCGTAATAGATCTTTAATAATTTTATATCTTAATAATACCTAGTCTAATCTTTTCACACACTTTCAATGGCCATGTCATACTGTGTTTAGGCCTTCTTTTTTAGGACAAGGGATGGTCCAATATGCCTTTCTTGGGTGTCAAATTAATCAGGAGACGTCCAGCTATTAAAATATACATACGTATTTATATTTAATTTAAAACGTGGTTTTGTATGCGCTAGAGATGATTGAACATGAATTTCATGCAAAAATGGCATGTTTGGAGGTATAGTGTTTAGGGGTTGGTCAAAATCGGCCCAAAATTTTCCAAATTATATATTACGACCTTCCCTCTATTACGACCCTATTCTCGGGAACTGTGAGGGGTCGTAATAGAGAGTTTCTACTGTACCTCTCCAGTGAAGACTTCGGTAATAACAGCTCTGGGATAACCATTGGAATTGTTGGCATCTGTATTGAAAGAAGTTTGTTTCGGTCGGGAGTGAATGAAGTATGTGAAGTAATGGAATGAACACTATACACAGTTCATGTTCTGTGCGTAATATTTGTGTTTGTAGTTTTGTGATTTAGTTGTGGCTTCAACATGTTTACAACATGAACGAGAAAAAACAATATTGTTAAGCCTTCAGAGATGTGCATATGCAAGTGTTTCTTTATATTATAAGGTCTGATAAAGATAACACTTTTGCATTTTGTATAGTATGTCGTTGTGATATAAACATTGGGCATGCCAGTAAAAACAATATAAAAAATCACTGCAAAACTACCAAACACATCAGCAATACAAAATGTGCCGAAGGTAACAAAAAAATTCAGAATAATTTTGTGTGAACACTGCAAATATCGACATTCAGTCATAAGAAGCGAGTGTTTATCATCTTTGCTATTGGAACATAAACTACCATTGAGTGTAGCCGATCACACGGGGTCTCTGTTTCGCAAAGTGTTACCCATATCTGATGTAGCGAAAAAATACGGCTGCAGCAAAACACAAACTTCTGCTATTGTCAAAGATGGCTTCAAATGCTGTAAATGAAATTGTAACCCATTTGCAAACAGGCCTATTTTCTCTTTCTACCAAAGGTATTATTGACTCCAAATCAAAGCTCACACTCTAATAGTAACTTTTTATGATGGAAATGCGAAAAAAAATTGTCTCGTGCATTCTTTCATTGCCTAATTTGATAGAGGTGATGCAACTGGCTTAAACATAGGCAATATGATGCTGGCCGAATTGGAATGACTTGAAGTCCCTGCCATAAATATTATAGTTTTTTCTTCTGACAAAGCTGCTGTAATGCTGGGCTGTAAAAATGGTGTAGTGGCCGTCATAAAAAAACACCCAAGAAAACCTCATTGTAATGGGATGTTTGTGCCACTTGTGCTACTTGGTTAATTTGACTGCAGAAAAGGGTGCTAATAAACTGCCTGTTAAAATTAATGACATTTTAATAGGCATTTATTATTACTTGGAATGAAGTTGCAAAAGAAAAGAAAGTTTGGCAAAGTTTCAAAATCTGCAAAATACAGAAGCAAAGAAGATTCTAAAACATCTATGCACCAGGTGGTTGTCGCTGGGTAGAAGTCTCACAAGGTTTGTGGCCTAGTGGACACCGTTATTAAGTTTCTTTAAGGACGAAGTGAGTAACCAGAAACCACAGTCTTCCCTCGCATCTTATTGAATCCCAAAGCATTTAATTTCAAAAGAGTTCTAATTGGGAGAGTTTTGGCTCAAATATTCTTAAACCATCATGTCCTCAAGTGCCACCAAAATACAATTTGTCATTGCAGCTATTAAGTCACTCGTGATGAAAGACTTTAAGGATAAAATTGGAAGCAGATTAAAGGCAGGTGTTTTTGGGCTTTCCAAAAGGAAAGAAAGAGTCATCGGTTATAAATAAACCAGAACCCTGTTTGAAAAACCAAGGGCCAAATTTGAGCTGTGAAGAAAAACTGTTCATGTTTCTCTCATCACCTCTAAATAGAGCGATGTGTATAAAACCGCTACTGTCAAAGTTTGTTAAGGCTATCGTTATCAAGCATACCAATGTACTTGAGGCTCAGTACTGTTGTGTTGAAAATCAAAGGTAAGATTCTAACTTGGTTATTGAATATGAGGTTTCACAAATTGTTAATGAACTGAAAGAAACAGATGAGAAAACATTTTATGAGTCTGTTAGAAACTATTTTTGCACTTCATGCAACTATATTGTCATTAACTTCTCTCTGAAGTCTGAGGTTTTAATGAAAGCAAGTGTGGCAAACATAGACAAGATTGAGAATTCTAGTTGCTCTGATGTGGAGTACTTCCTGAATTTATTTCTTACTATGCTGCCTTTGCATTGCAGTGAAACAAGAGCTATGGTAATGGATATACTCCACAACTAGTTAATTTCTCTTCAGCTAGAAGATTTTCCATCTGCGACAATCCAGAGTGACAGCATAGCTGAAAAATGGGTAGTATCCACACCATCAAATAAGTGGACGGGAATCTTAAATTTGATAGACTGGCAAGAGTGATGTTTTCCATTCTTACTATTCCTCACAGTAACGCTGAGTGCGAAAGAGTCTTTAGTGTAATTAAGAAGAACCGGACCCAGTTTGAGTCACAGGTTTCAAATGACTCCCTCGAGAGTTTGTCACTAATTAAATCCAGACAAGTAGGTGCCTGCTATGAGCAGATATTCAGTAACAAATTCTTACAAAAAGCTAAGAAAACATCATCTGCATCACTTAGTGTTCTTAAGTACTAGTGTAAAAATTTGTAGTGTGTCTGCGCATGTGTGTGTGTGAGCATGTGTTCATGTATGCATGTGTGAGCGTGTGTACGTGTCTTTCTCTCCTCTCTCTCTCTCTCTCTCTCTCCCTCTCCCTCCCCCCCTCTCCCCCCTCCCCTATATATATATATATATATATATATATATATATATATATATAGTGGGTAAATGTTTTGCAATTTTTGATTTGATAGGCATAACATTTATAATGTAACTGTCAGAACATCAGAACAGATGTTACTTAAAGAATTATGACACTCCTGAATGCATATTATTCAGGTAAGCATAATATGTTTTCTGAAAACGTATTTTTATTGTCATGGGTGTACATTTTTTATTTAAGTGATGTATTAGAATGTTTTGGTAAGCTTATTGTAGCCTTTGCTAAAACCTTTAATATACAGTAGAGCACCACTATAACGAACTTCAAATTAACAAACATGTCACCATAATGAATTTATTATTTGGTCCTAGCAAAACACTTTACATTTATATGCAAATAACTCTGTTATACAAAATTTTTGGTAAAAATTGACGGGAGGTTTAGTCAATATTCACGTTAATGAACACTTTGTAATCGGAATAAAATGTGAAAAATGGCAAAATTACATTGTTGTTTTAATTTTTCGATGTTATAAACATAAAAAAATCGCAACTGTTTTTTTTTTTTGGTAGATAACTCTTTCACAGATGATACAATACATTGGTGTGGCAATACGAGACAAAAAACGTAAAGCGCAGCGCTACTAGTGTTTATCGCTGCAACTAATGCGCTACATTATTGTTTAGGCACAGATAAGCCTCCGACTTCGCTGAAGTTTTACTTACAACAAAATGCTGTCGCTATAACTCTGGTCTGTTCTCGCATTGGCTTATTATACAGTGAATTGCACATGAAGTTACCGTAACCTCTAAAGGTATTTTCACAGAATTGCAAATAAATTTTATCATCTTTTAACAAGTTTGTTCTTGATTATTTGCTATAGTTAAAGCTGTAGATAATGGAAGGAAAAAAAAGAAATCTCTACGAAATTCGGCATAGTGAAATCTACATTGTCAACGAAATAGAGAAAATCAATTTTTTATCACCTGACCGAAAACGGGACACACCTCAAAGTGACACGTTCATAGGCACTGCAGGTAAAACATACCATATGCATGTTGCTCACAAGTGCCTTTAGTATCAAGATATACAGAAAAGTCCGGGTTCCGAGATTTCGTTTTTATACTACGAGCGTTTGAAGTTCGGAAATTGAACACACATGTTGAACAAAGTGCCGAGTTAATAGGCGAATATTTAAAAATCAAGCCACTTAAGGTAATACGAACAATAAACATGTTGCTAACACGTGCTTATAGTATAAAGATATGCAGAAAAGTCCAGGTTCCGAGATTTCATTTTTATGCTGCGAGCCTTTGAATTTCACAATTTGAACACACACCTCGAACAAATTGCAACATTCAAAGGCTCATAGTAGAAAAATGGAGGTTTGGAACCTGGACTTATCTGCATATCTTTGTACTATAGCACGTGATAGCAACGTGTTTATTGTTTGTATTACCTTAAGTAGCTTGATTTTTAAATATTTGCCTCTGAATTCGGCACTTTGTTTGAGGTGTGTGTTCAAATTGTGAACTTCAAAAACTCGTAAAATAAAAATGAAACGTCGGAACCGAGACTTTTCTGTATATCTTGATACTAAAGGCACTTGTGAGCAACATGCATATGGTCTGTATTACCTACAGTGGCAGGATTTTTAAATATTTGCCTATGAACTTAGCACTTTGTTCAAGATGTGTGTTCAAATTGCGAAATTGAAAGGCTCGCAACATAAAAATTAAATTTCAGAACCCAGACGTTTCCACGTATCTTGACACTTAAGGCACTTGTGACCTACGTGTGGTATGTTTTATTAACTTATTATGCTTAGTTTTCATTTTATAAGCTTCTGAACATGCTTCTTTCGAGCACCCCTTTGAGCATTCCCGATGCAACCATGTTGCACATGTGCGGTTCTTCCGTTGAGTGCAACAAGAAATTTTTTTTTGTTCGCTTCACTATAAAGAACTTCACTATAACAACCTAGCCATATTTTTGGTCCCTTGAGGTTTGTTATAGTGAAGCTCTACTGTATATATTATATTTTAAATACTGAAATGGAAATGTTTTGGGGTTCATTGTGCTCCATTGAAGAGAAATGTGTTTATGTTTTGGGTAGGTGTTGATGGGGGGGGGTTGAATATTTTATTTTATTTTTGGTATAATTATGAGCAATTAACATATATTTACATCAATACAAAACATTTTTAAATTACAGCTCAACTTTGCAAGATTACATTGTTCTAAATGATAAACGATTGATATGGTGGGAAAATGTGAAAAAAATATAAACAGACATTGTTTCCCTCCAGACATAAAAAGAACATAATACAAAAAAACAAGAATTATAATGGAAATATATTTTGCCAAAAGTATACAATGGTACCTACTTCAGATCATATAAACACATTAGAATTACATGTAAACAACCCTTGAATAAGTTCTCAGTATATACACCTGAAAAATCAAGTAAACATGTTACACTAGGAAATATACACAAGTAAACAATGTAGGGAAACATGTTACAAAAACGTAATATAGTAAAATTGCATTAAGCATCAATAAATAATATAAATTAACAAAGATTCAACCTGTGACTGGTCACAATACTACTGGAATTTGCAAAAAAAATTTCTGCATTAAATTTACGCCAGAAAAATGTATTTTTAAATGTTTACTGGATTGAAAATTTAAAAAGTTGGCAAGTCCGCCAGTATCCTGACTGTAAGACGAGGGTACTGAAAAATCTGCGCTTCCCATAGAGCGCATAGTGTATTGGCCAGATTAATGGCAGGTGGAGCAATGTTTTTCATTTCCTTTATCTGAGTCATGATCAGTTGGCGGTGCCTTGCGGACACTCAGAATGGTTGGTTGTATATAGGCTTGCTGGTGGTTGGCCATATCTTGCGTTGTATGGCTCTGGTCTGGCGAAGCACTCCTTTGGCTCCAAACGCCCCTGCGTGTTCATCCATAATTTGGTTCAACTGTTAGAATTGGGCTGGATCCAGGTCGTGGTTGATTTCGGAGGCCAATAATGGTGGTGCAACTTCTGCTTGAAAACCGTTTTCCCAGTTGACTGATACTCAGTGCTTGTGGCCTAAGTCAACTTTGTTCTCTCCGTGCCATTACTCATTGTTGTTGCCGGAGCCATGGGTAACCAAGGATAACCATCTCCTGTAGACCGGGAGCCACGATGAACTCAGCAGTGCTGGTTATTTTCTGCGCGGTGAAAGTGAGCGTCATCCTTCCATCTACTGCAAGTAGGCAGTCTGATTTGGCCATTCGGATAGTTTTCAGTTGGGGCCGTATTGTTTCCCATTTTTCTGCAGAGAGCAGGTCGTTGTGTGTAAAATTTCCGGTGGCCTCAGTCCAGTAGCGCTAACATACTTTGGCCTTTTAACATGATTTCTACGTGAGGTGCTTTGGACGGTTCGTCCTCTTCGTCCATTTATTGGATGACGGGCCCTTTGGTTCTGGTGGAGTCGGCCCTTTTGATTTGCCGAAGTCTTAGTTTCCTGTCTGTGGGTATCCCTTCGGCTGGTTAAGAGTGGGTCGCGGACCACCAGTTGTGGCTCCTTCTTCTATGCGAGTGCGTGGCGCTGGCCGTGTCGGACAGTCTTTATGAAAGTGATAGCTGGAACAGAACCAACACTTCAGAAGATTATGCACTGGTGGTGCGGGCAACAGGGTTTTGACCCTCTTTTCTTGTGTTTTCTCTGTTTCCGTAGGTTTTCTTGGTTTTGGCCTTCTAGACGAGTCTGTGTCTGAAGGTTGCGTTCAATTTCTCGCGCCTAGTCCACCAGTTCTTCTATATCTTGTGGCTTGGGTAAAATTAGGAGATTTCGTAGCTGTGGTAACAGCATGTGAGTGATGTGCCGTACGCAACTTTCCTCGTTTTCTTCTGGGAAACTTTGTCGGAACATCTTCACCTTCCAGCGGATGAATATTTTGGTCTCTTCCCCGAGGGTCTGAGTTCGGCTGTAGAACTCTGTGGTGAGGTTGGCTAACACCTCTTCGTCTGTAAATTCCGTAGCTAGCCAGTTTCAGAACTGTGTACACTCTGTTATAAACTCCCCCTATTTTCCCCACCCGTCGAGCGCTCTATCCTTTAGGTGAACTTGTGTGATTTTAACCCACTGTTTTGGCGGAGTTCTTTGCTCTTTAAATTCCTTCTCATAGTCTGTCAGGAAGGAGAGCGGGTCTTCATAGGGCTGACCTGCGAAGTCGGGAATCTGAAGTTCTCCTGTTGAATGGCTCGGTTTGGCTTTCTTCCCGTGTCTAGGATTGTGTGGCTGGTATTCGCGGCTCGCTGACAGACGTCGTATTTATAGACTATTCCCGGTCGGGTCACCTGTTCGTCCGACCAACCAATGCAGACGCGGTGGAATGTTTCGGTGCAGATAATGCACCTCATGGTGTGTTGCCGCTGCCCTTGGCAGGTCACCCAGCTACAATACGCTGTCTGGCGCTTCTGGCAGTCCTCGCACCAGTATTGAAGGCAGTCGGTGTGGCGTACAATGTCATCTTGGCCTAAACAGGCATAGTGAAACTGACACTGGCAATGTGCACACTCAATTCTGTGGATCCCTTCTCCGGGGCATTCTGCCTTGGCACATTGGTTGCTAGGGATGGAGTCCATGGTTTCCTCAGAGTGTTCCCGCATTACCTCGGTGTCAGACATCTTTGGTGTTTCTTGAGCATCACGGGGTGTTTTTCGACTCCCCGAAGTCTGGTCTGGGTTTACTTTCAGCCCCGGCTAGTTCTATTGTATCGGGGTCATGCTGGCTTGGTTCGGTCTAATTTGTTTCCAAATTATGACGGGTGCCAATAAGTCCCCTTCGTGTTGTGTGACAATCCTGGCTGGTGGACTCTCCAGCACCAAAAAGTACCCTCCTTGATGCGTGTTAGTTCCAGCTGGTGGATTGTCCCTGTCTTGGGTGACTTCTCGCATTAAGCGAATTGTGTCTCAAGGCAGTTATTCAGCTCTGGGCACTCGGGCCGTCCCGGTGTACAGCACGGGCCTGGTTGGCTGACAACTTGGTAGGAAGCCAGGTTCAACGCGTTTCACATGGCGTGGAGCAGGTTTAGGTTGTGGTGCAGTAGGGCAGCATGCTGGTTTGTTACGTGGTGGTACTGCCCATGTTCCCACTACCTGGGTGGCACTCGACTGGGGGTGGTGTGTGCGGGTGAGGTGCTAGGCTGCAGTACTGGGGCAATGGTGGACCTTTCGCCAAACAGTGCCTCCTGTACTATGGGGTGGTATCCTTCTGTGACTTTGGTATGAGTTTCGAACAAACCACTGGCATGATGGTCGACACAGGTATTATCAGATGTTTCAGCAATGCAGCCGGTTTCACGTGGATTGAGTAGTCCGAACCCGTTAGGAAGGATACGTAGCCCCTGCAGATTTTTGGAGATAGCTCTCGCCTTGTTGACCTGTCTCTCATTTCCACTCCTACTGGTTTAAGGCATTAGGTACAAAAATCAAGGTGGCAGGATGTAGGCAGTTGACATGTATTTGTTCAAGTGTGGGTGCAAATTACTGCCGCCAACACCACCTCACTCTTGACTCCTCCACCAAGTAGAGAAGGTTCGAGCTGCAGGTTGATGTTTGCGGGAACGGCATGGTGTTGTCCCATGGGGGTAGGTTTCCCTGCACCAGAGCGCAACCTTCTCAGCGCCACAAAGTGAGCGGTAAGAGTTGAGCACCCTGGCTGGCAAGCCAATCCCACCAGGAGTGTACCTAGTGTTGTGGCTCTACCGTTCCTCCCACTTGGTGCAGAGGTGCTATCTTCTAATTCCACACGGGCTAGGCGTAAGGTGAAACACACTAGTAGCTGGTGCGTGTTACGTATGTTTAAACATCAGGACAAGTTCTAGTCTCTCGTCCGTAATGCGGCTGGTTTTTCCTTAGGTAGTGTAGGAGAGGATCTTTGGCCCCACGAGGTGAGTTGTGAAGTACTAAGAGAGGTGTGAGCCTCGGCACCAATAGCTGTGGCAATGAGAGCTGAGGAGAGGCGATCGAGAACTGAAGCAGAACTGACAATCTGGAGGTGCATCTCCTTATATACTCCTCGGCCATACCTTCCTTCACTGGCATAGGGCGTCGGGAGAGAGGGTTAGTAGGTGCAAGCCCAGCGCCTAGATCCTTGGTGCATACTGCATAGTGGAGAGCGGTGTGATATAGGCATCTCACGTGTGATGGTATCCCACAGCACACTGTTGTACTCACCCGGGACCTCTTACATGATCTCGGTGGGTTATCAGGCGAAATCATAAATTATTAATGAATGTCTGTCCCGGCCCGGTAGAAACAACAATCTTGCAGAGTGCGGCGGTATCTCGATTCTGTAGACAAACTGCTAAAGATGCAGTTGCGCTGATGAGTAACAGTCGTTTATTAATATTGTAGAAGATGTAATGCCTCATTGTATTTCTTAGTTGTTATGCCGTTCCTTGTGCTATTATTGGGAAGAATTGTTTTATTTCCAATTACCGTTTTTTTATTAAAATTAAAACTTTTCATACAAATTTTTTTCGGTGCCCTAAGCCTCAACACCTGTAATTTTCTGTCGTACAAACAATTACCGACCATACAGTAGATAATTCCGATACTTTTTTTCTAATTGGAATTTCACAAAGACTATATATACGCGTCTGAAACATGTTGGGAAAGTATTGCGTAGTTCTGTGTGTTATATCAACAGGCCTGGGGCAAATAGGTATTAGTGTATGATTAAATAACTTACTTTTTTATCAATGAAATGCATAAAGAGCTTGAATAATTAAAGTTTTACATTATTGTGTACGTAGAATAGATATATCATTGGAAAAAATCATTTAATGTTGTGTTTTGTTGAGTGGTTCGATGGCTAAATGTTACTGTACCTCAGAGAGTATAAACCACATTGTAAGTATATATGACAATTAAAAATAATATATTCTGTTTCTTGGTTTGTTGTCATTCTTCAAGTGTTTAAGGACCGGTATCACCATCAAGGAATAAACTAGGTCCCAGCAAAGCGACACTTAAGCTTAAGTGGCCTTTGAGGATGTCGAGGTGTTTCACCATTATAAAACTAATTTTTGTAAGCACGTCTTAGTTGGGCATTGCTTGAGGAAACAAGTTGCAAATATTCTCATGTTGGTATTGGTATGTTGTGGTCATGTGACTAAACAAACCAATGAGAATTATTTCAAAGAAAGGGAAAAAAAAAGTTTTTTTCCCCCGAAATGTTTTATTTGCTTATGTTATGAGCAAACGTATCCTAACCAAATATTTGTTTTATAAAAAGCAATTACAGCTTTATCGTCTGCCTGACGAATGGTAAGAATCAATTAAAACAGATGTCGCTGCATGTACGAAAAAGATGTGTATTCGAATTGTTCAACTAACTACGCATACCGAAATTTATTTATGGTAAAGTTACAAACGTGAATGGATAAGTTTTTTTTTTTAGGCTAATTTATTATTGTGGAAGTGTTGTGTTGCAATTCGGTGATGTTTTGTGATCTGATTTTTATTAGTTATTAGTGCCAAGAAGTGTGATTTTTCACAGCAAAACTTACGATATATATAGGTCTGGGCTGGTGTTTGCTAGTCAGAATGTTAATTATTTTATATTTTATCTGCTCTGGTAATGTTTTAGACTCCGTAGCTTTCGTCGAGCATTTATATATATATTTTAAATGAAACTGTTGTCTTGTTTTGGCACCGATTAAATATTCCCTAAACATAATGTATATTGCGTGTAAAAATCGTATTGCCCTCAAAAACCAACACTGGGCCTACTTGTACTACAGTCTATAAGGCCATCCTGAAATTTTCTACTTAATAGAACTGTTTTATGTTTTACGGATGACATTACTGCTGGACTATGTTTTAAAGATTCGGTACAAGTATCTTTTGAAGTTATTCATTTTTAATACTTTTTCAGTGACAGTATTGACCTTAGTTGCAATTCCGAAATACAATTTTTTTTTTTAAAGCATTCGTGATGTGTCTATCTATACACTATGAAATGCCTTGCAGATAATTTTTCAAACAATTATACTGTGAAGAAAATACATCACCCCATAGGATGGTTAGTTAATGTTGGCTTTCATCACTAACCAGAATTTAACTTTCTGAAATTGTGATAGTTTGTTGATAACAACATTGACAATATTCATGTGCAATTTAGAAATGCCCAGTACCCGAATTGAATAAATATGATTATCACGTCACACCTGTATGACATCTTTAATTGGGCCCTCGTTAACTTTTCGAATTCAAAACAAAGTCAAATGTGTGCAGAACTTGTATTGCAAATTTGTCATGTGTAGTAAAATGTAAGTGTAAATGCATTATATTATATCCAGTCTGAAATTCAATCAAAGGAATCATATATTTTGACACGTGCCACTTATTCCAACTATGTACAACGATTACGACTCATGTCACTGCAACCTAGTATACTACTTCTACACACGTGAGATTCAAAACTCGCACCAACCAATACACGGAAGTCGTGGCCTGCCACAATCCTGGAGGGCAGCCGGACACGTGGATACGAGGGGTTGTGCAAGACAGCGGCATGTCACCCCCTACCCCCCTGCACTGAGAGCCTACAAGCCATCAGCCGTCTTGGGGCATGCCCGAGCGCCACCAAGAATACGCGAAGGCAGAGAGATGACCAGAGGGTTCTACCCCCACTCCGGCCTCGCAGCAGAGGGACGTCACACGCCCTTCTCCACTGTCGCCGCGACATGTGCTACCCTGACTGTATAAGTCAGTGCGCGCTCACCAGTTGCTCTTCTTCAGTCTTCGAGTTCGCTCCGCCACTTCTAGTGCTGGGGCCCTCTGACTACTGTTAGATTATCAGCAGCTCGTCCAGTGGCTGCCTACATTGATGTTGCCATCAGAGCTCTACAGCACCTGCAACCAGATGCCCCAGCGATGCTAATCACCATTAGCTACCAGAAGCTTTTTGTAGCTACCATACACACCACACTTAACTTCTTTGTCTCTTAGATTTGGAATTGTAGTAAGCATTTTTTGACAGTTTAATTACACACTAGGCAGCCATCTGTTTTATTCCTGCCAAGTATACAGGTACTGGAGAAGTAGAATAAAGAACCCCCGACCACTAGCAACACTTTTCACCCAGGGAGAGACAGTACGCCTGAGTTATATCCCTACCGGAGCACCTGGTTGCTGGCGGGGGTATCTGCTTATGTGCTACAGCCTGACCTTGGTTGGATCGCACACCAAGTAATAGTCTTGGTAGCCCACAGGGCTTCAACACTTCTGGTTCGCCCTCTAAAAGGTGGGGGCCTTCTAAAGCACCGGGCTCGTGCTACCAAACCACTACTGGATAACGCTATTTTAGGGCTACTCGTGTCCGTAGTGCTTGATTTATTGTTCTCAGCAGCTAACCTGCTCTATGTCATTTAAGGTGAAACATGGTGCAAGGAGGGAGGACCAAAAAGCGTTACGTGTCTTGCTGCCAAGCAGCCGGCTGTTTCTGTCCCCCTTACAGCTAATTGACAAGCCGAATGAAATTGTGCCGCTTTGCTCAGATTATTAGAGCGACCTACTTATACAGCAGGGGATCCAGCTACTTTCTCGTCATCACCTCTTTGCACGCATCCTGCCTGTCACCCAGTTGTGTGTAGGTTAATTAAATAGACCAAGGAACTCCAACTTCTGGAGCTCAGCAGCTACCAGGTGGAACGGTAGTTTTTGCGTTGCTACACCTCGGGTCCTCGCTGCAGCCCAGGCAGAGAACGATCAGCTCAACCAACTACACCCAGCTAGTCTTCGCACTCACCACGTTAGTAAGTCTACGGTAACTAGCCACGCCACCTGCCATAGGGCAGACCAATCCACTGGACTTGTCAATCACAATGTCGAGGACTTTGTTCCTTCACGTAAGGCCACGTGCCCAGCTACCATATCCAACCGTAAACGCCAGTAAGCAGAACCGGCCGAAGTGCAACCAAAGCCACACGACCGTGATCCAGTCTTGGCTAACCAGACACGCGTCAATTTTTACATATTTTACATGCAGGCATAATGTAAGACACGTTTTGGCTGTATAAATGTATGTAGTGTAGTGAAGGCAAACATTTTTTCAATTTATTTCAAACAAATACCTCCGTAGCTTATGCAAACTCAATAAAATTATATATTATCAATCAGCTACCTACCTTTACACTCAATTTCCTATGTATATCTTGGGTTTGCCTCTTGAAAATACATGGAAAATGCACATAAACAAATATATTCCTGCCATCAGTTTTGTTTTCGACCATCGTCATAGGTTATTTCAGCAAATAAGGACTTGCATCCAGGCTCAATAACTTTGATACACAATAATTTCTTATTTTTATTTATACAAAAATGTAATTTATATAATTAAATACTTTATAACACATTGGGGATATCTACACACAACTTTTCCAGTAGCAGCCATTTTCCTTTTAATTTGTTTACATTGATTTAAGCAGTGCTTAAAGAGTTAGGCATCCAATTTCGGCTACCTAAACTAAGAGCTGCTTAAAACATTTTAAGAAGAGCTTAACGTTGGTGAAACAGTACAAGGAGTTAGTGACAGCTTATTCAGTGTTTAAGTGGTGCTTAAATTTTAAGATGGGTTGGTGAAACGGGCCCTAAGTATAGTCATTTTGTAATTTCCTTTTGTATGTACCCACACCCGCCACTTTTATTACTAGCAATGCATGCAGATAATTGCTAGGGTGTTTTTCAAAGGTTAATTTTATAAGTCTGGTCCAGTCGTGAATGGACTATAGGCAAGTTATGATGTGATAAATCCTTGTTTCCATGGCAGGAATAAATATACTGCTATGTGTGTTGTTAACTGCTACGTGCGAAAGGGCGTGGCTGCTTCGTGGTCGTTAATGCTGTGTGAGATTGGAAATGTTGGACGTGCAAAATTTATACGTTTTGCAGTGAACTGGGTTTATTACGAAGTTAATCATGTGTCTGTTTATTTATCACAACGTAACTTCGCCTTAGGTGTTTAAAACACAATTGTGTAAAGTGCTTACTTTTATGCGATCTGAATATTTGCTGCCCAGCCAGAAATTCATACGCCCAGCCAGAAATTGTAAATAAGTAATTAAATAAACCTAGTAAAAATAAAATACATATGCAAACAAATATGAGCTGAATAAAATATACGATAGGTCTATTTGTGTGTATATTCACCACTATCTATAAGTTTGTCGCTGCTATGTACACAAAAATGATATAGATGAGTTGTGGGTTTAATTTTCCTGTCTTTTTCATTGGACTGGTTGCTCCTTAGTTTTGATATTTATTCCAACTTAAGCTGCCTGTTTAACAAAATAACCCAACACACATTAATAACAAGAGATTAAATACTATGTTTTTTCTGCCATAGTTGTAACATCATTCTTGGAACAGCTGTAAACAATAAACAACCCATTTAATAGAAACGTAGGTCACATGGCAGTGTTTATATATTTAGGTGTAGCGGAAGGATATGTAATCAGTAACCAAAAGTAGAAATTTAGCAGGGCTTCAGAAAAGTCTGTTACAGTCGTGAATAGCCTATAGGAGTAGTGTGGGCGTGGCTATATGGAAAGTAGTTAGGAGAAGGGCATAGAGGGGTATGGGTGTGGCTACATGGTAGGTGAGAGGAAGAGAGCAGAGGGGTATGGGCATGACCTCGTGGTAGGGAGAGGGCTGATTAATGGCTGAATGGCTGCGGAAGGATGCAGGCAGAGTGAGGAAGGCAGCAGAGATGTTTGAGTACAAGTGGTGGAGAGAGGACAGCCTTACGGCGACTGCTCCCGCCCGCCGCCGATGTTAATTTGTTGATGTCAGACCCATAAAGTAAGTAAGATAAAGAGATGAAGCTCAATTTTATTTTCGTGGGTCGTTATTTTCCATGTTTGTGCTATTAGGTAGATTTTGGTGCCAACATTACAACTCTTAAACATAATTATTTCAGTTTTCGGACAGACGTTTTAGTTACTGCTAATAATTTGGTTAAAATGTTATAATTAAATGCTGTATTTACAATCAGTAACATGGAACTAAATACCGTATTTTGGCATGTGTAGGCCGCGTGGTTGTATAGGCCACACCAGGAGTTTTCAATGAAAAATTTGGGTAATTATTTTTTCAAATTTATGCCGCACTCAATTTTTGTATTCCTGTAAATATTGTTAAGTTACGAATCCGTGCAAACATAATACATTCAGACTTAATTTCTTCCGTACAAAACATTTGTGACAGAAAATTTGTATTATGTTGCAATGTTGACAAATATACATAGCACAGTTACTATTCCACAGGTGGTAACAGATTGTATCTTGACTTTAGAAAGCAATACTACGGCAATTTGTTACACAAAATGGTGTCACATCAATGTGCACTTGTATGCCACAGCAGGTGTTTGAACTATGGAAGATATCTTTCTCTTGTACAGCAGAGAAATTATTTTCTCATGTACTGCATCTTTGGTCATGCTCCAACATGATTACATTTTACACGTTGTAAGGAGTTCCCTTACAGTTGGTTCTCACTTATCATTTCGCTCAATACTCATTTTATCATAGAATATTTCACATGTTATACTATATAATAATATGATCCCCTGCTTAAATATCTATGTTTAATATCTTTTAATTTTGTTAATGAAGGTAGCCAGGCAGAGGTTTTTTGTTTTTGTTTGGAATGTTTTGTGTGAACGTTAATTGAGAGGGCACGAAATGGAGACTGCTGTAAAAAAAGTTTGTTGAAATAAGTATATAGTTGCTACTAGTGTCCTGCCGAGCCAAATGATATGTGGATAAAGAGGATGTCCTGCAGACCTAGAGAGTATCGTCTACCCTTGATGACGGGTACATCTACGTGTTGAACCAGTGTTGCTGTCCATGTTTCATAACTTATTGTGGACCTTTGACTTTTAATGGCAACCAGATTTTCATGACGTTGTGTCTACATTACGTGAAGTAAGGCTTATATTACCTTAAAATCAAACATGGACCAAATTTTCATAATGAACTTTTGTTTCAAGCTTCTCTAGCCAGTGATTCGTCAAAGTGGCTTAGTCTCTGAAGGTCTAATCATTATTTGATGTGAGGCTCAAGGTCATACAATCAAGAGATTTCGTTATTTTGTAAGACTGAGTTGCTGGCTGATGGCACATGTAGGAGTGCAGTTTCATGGACTATTTGATCGAGCTTAATATTCATTTGCATGTGTTAGTTATGGAGTTATCATGGAATATTTGGGGAACATCCGAAATGTGATTTCTAAAAGTTATCATATTCTTATCATCATAATATTCATTTTCTGGCAACAGATGGTAGTTCTTCCTTCTTTGATTTTTTTAATTGTAGGATTGAAGGGTAGTTGTGACATGTTGTCCTGTGTAGTGTTAGAATTGTTTATTTATTAACGTCATAAACGTAATTTTTAAATGTGATTTCTGTAGGTAGAGCCTATCTTAAGGTTGCACTATTAAATAATTACTAGTACAAGTTTCTGCCATTATGATCTTAGAAATCATTATGATTTAAGGTTATAATTCTGAAGATAAAATTAGTTTTTTCATACTTTTTCTTGAATAGAACTACCAAGTAGATATTCTCAAATACACATGTGAAAAGGCGCCCATATCGCTACATCCATGAACTACAATCTTATAAATAATTCTGTATGAAACTCTACAATGTTGCTGTGATCTACCAAACTGCTTCCTGCGCTTGCCTGGAAACCATCTCAACCATGACAGTATTTGGGATGAGGACATGAGCAGCAAACTGTTAGGAAAACAAGATATTTGTAACAATCTGGTGCCAAGTATTTAGCGCGCGCAGAGGACTGCAGCGGGTCCTGTCGCTGACCTGCCGTCAGACAGCTGCCACTTGAATACGGATCGCAAGAGGGCGTTCCGTTGCCTCCAATTCTGATACTTCTGCACGCAGCCTTCGGCATCATTAACATGCTGATATTTTTCCAGCGAGTTACTGCAGAGACTGTATTAGATATTGATATTTTGGCTGATAAATATAAAGTTAATTGTTTCAAACAACTCCCCTGCACAAGAGTAAAGTGAAGATTCTACGAGTTGTGTCACTTGTATTTTGAGTGGTTTTATATAAAGATATTAGACACACTGTTGCCTTTAATTTAAAGCTCTGCCGTTCTTTGCTCATGCATTAACCTCAGTTTGAGTGCTTGGCCTTTTTCCCGCAAGGAAGGGTCACAGCAATGTGCGGGATAAATGTTGTTTTGTTTATGAATGCAAGTCAACAAATAATTGCAAGAGTCGGAGGTTTTTTCTTTCTTCCTTTTCTCTCCTCATCCTGTTCTTCCCTTCCTTCCTTTTAGTTAAAAGATTAAAATTTACTGTATACTGACAAATTTATAAATATGTTTTGGGGGAAAAATTTTTTTTTATACCAATATCTCGTATTTAAGCTGCACCCCACTTTTTGTAGTCATTTTTTTTGTGAAGATGTGCTGCCTATACAGACCAAAATACGGTATGTGTGTAACAAGTAATGGTAGAGAATACAATGGTTGGCTACTGTATTAACCACACATTCGTTCATTAAGATGCTAATTATTCTTCTTTTAAAAATATCAATAACTCTTGTACAATTTATTCTTACACAATCAGCATTTGAAAATTCGAAAAAGGTCAATTCCTGCAACTGATTGCAAACATAAATAACTCCTTCTCCAGTAACGCTCATAACAGAAACTAAACAAATCAATGCTCGGGCATTGACGGTGCATGCCTATATCAAAATTATGTATTTTATGAATGATGATAAGAATAATTAAAGTTAAGAACTTGTGACTTAAGTATATTTAAAAATAAAATAGTATTGTTTATAAAATACACAGCTTTCTTTATTAATGAGCTTTACTTATATTTTTCATCTCTTAGCCTATCCCTAGACACTTGATTGGGTTGAACAGAATGCTTAGTTTATTTCCAATTTGATTTTCTTTAATTGCCCAGTCCAGTATTGGCTATATGAAAACAGAAAATTGTTTAATAAAATGTAAATAAACTGCTTATCGTTTTATGAATATTTTTCAATGGAATTGAAAATAAAAATATATTAATATTGATTCAATTGTAGAGACTAAAGTACTCACATGTGTCCGATTAGCTAGGGCTGGATCACGGTCATGTGGCTTCGGTTGGTTGGGCTTACAGGTTGATTTGCTCCTGCTTGCGGCTAGATATAGCTGTCGGGCACGTGGCTTTATGTGATTGAACAAAGTTATCGACTTTACAATTCACAAGTCCCTTCGATTGATCAGGCTTACTACTCATACTGGAGCTGTTCGTAGTTGACGACGGGAGGTAATTGCTACCGGTAGGTGACTCGTCATCTTGCGGGCAAGGGGTAACTGGATACAGCTGATTGAGTTGTTCGTCTTCGGCTCGAGTGGTAGCTAGGGCACAATTTGATATGACACAGAACTTGCCGTTCCAGTCTGCGGCGGAGGCTCTGCTCCGGAAGTTACTCTTCGAGATGCCCAACCGTTCCTCGGTCTGATTAATTAACCCTCTTACAATGGGATGGCAGGTCGGATGCATGTGCAGCGGTACTGACAGGAAAGAAGTTGGATTGGTTACAGTAGACGTAGGTTGTGCCACTAATCGGAGAAAGACGGCACAATCTCGTTCGGCTCGTCGACTAGCTGTGAGTGGTACAAGACCAGCCGGCCGCCTGGCAGCAAGACGCGCAACTCTTTGCTCCTCCCACCTTGCGCCATGTCTCACCTTAAATGGCATAGAGCGGGTTTAGCTACTGAGGACCCTGAATCGAGCACCGTGGACATGAATAGCCCTAGATTAGTGTTGCCTGATAACAGTTTGCCAACGTACACTCCTGTGCTTCAGAAGATCCCCCACGGTTGTGGACTAATCAGAGGCGTTGAAGCTGTATGGGTTGCCAAGACTATTACTGGATGTGCGATCCCAACCAAGGCCAGGCCGTAGTACCTAAGCAAATACCCCCGCCAGCACCCAAGTGCTCCAGTAGGGATACATCTCAAATGTACTCTCTCTCCCTGGTTGAGAAGTGTTGCTAGTGGTCGGAGCTCCTCTATTTTAGTCCTCCAATACCTGTATACTTGGTAGGAATAAAATAGATGGCATGTAATGTGTGTGTATTCAACTTGGAGCCGCCTGAGGGGTAGTCTCCAGTTGTAGTTAATTCGTAGTAATAATAACTTTCCGTTTCCGGTTGGCAGTACTCGGCTTGAGGTCCTCCCAGCAGTTGGCTACAAAGTACTCTACGAATGAGACTCGCGGTTAAAGAAACAAAACCGTGTTTATTAAGAGTTTATTAAACATGTTGACACGTGCTATCCTGCCAAGAAGACCGGTGCTTGGAAGTAATCCTATGGTAACCGGATGTAGGTGATCTGGTTCTAGGCTAGTTGGGGAACTGAAATACAAACTGTCGAAAATTACTTAATACCAACCTAACTTTTAGCGGGGTGTCTGTAGGAGATGAAGAAGTTACGTGTTGTATGTCTGGTAGTTACAGAAAGCTTCTGGTAGCTATTGGCGATTGATATCGCTGGAACGTCCAGTAGCGGTGCTGCAGAGCTCTAACGGCGACGTCAAGGATAGCAGCCTCTGGTGGCTGCCGAAGACTGTTGAATCACTGGCAACAGCCTCTGTAAGGACTGTTGAAGATCTAGCAGTACTATTAGGCTCCAGCACCCAGGTGCTCGGAGAAGACTGCAGGAACAACTGGCTAGGTCTGCAGCGCACGGACTTGTATAGTAGGGTAGAGCGTGTCGCAGCGGCCGCAGGGGATGGCGTGTGACGTCCCTCAGGTGCGAGACCGGAGTGGGGTTAGCACCCTCTGGTCATCTCTCGGCCTTCACGTATCCTCAGTGACGCTCGTGTATGGCCTGAGGCGGCTGATGGCTTGTTGGCTCTCAGCGCGGGGGTGGAGTGTTGACGCTCCACTGTCTTTCGCAACCCCTTGTATCCATGTGTCCGGTCGCCCTCCAGGATTGTGGCAGATCGTTACTTCTGTGTACGAGATGGCACGGGGTTTGAAACTCACGTGTGTAGAAGTAGTACACTAGGGTTGCAGTGAGATGAATCGTAATCGTTGTAGATAAATGCTATAAGGGGTTTGTGTCTGTACAATGAGATATTTAAATCTACATTTTTTTAAAATGATTGTGATTGAGAGTTTTGTTTTTAATCCATAAAAATAGACTTTAGCCGTATTTAACTGCCCTGTTCTAATCATTTTTGAAAGTATGGTATCCATTATTGCTTTAAATATTGTTTATAAAATAGTGTGGTAATATTTAAAATGATGCCTGCAATTAACCTTATGAATATAATAGTGAACTGTTAGAGAGCTTCCTTAGCTATAACTTCCAACATATTATACAAATATCCGCACATATGCATATATACATGTACATATACGTGTTGACATACATACACATACTATATTCAAAACGTTTTGAAAAGGTGGGATGGGGGGATTATAAGTTAAATCTCCCCATTGTCTGCACCTGCATGGTGCAGGTTGAGACAAGCGCAGATTGTGATGATGTTAATGTTGGATTCACGGAATTAATGGTTCTTCAAGATAACTTTATATGTAATTTTAATTTTTTATTTAACATGTAAATTTGTTGTGTATTTATTCTGCTATGAATTTGTAATATAGTGGTGTTTGAATTTTGCAAATTGTTTGATAAGTTTAAAAGTAATGAGAGTTTGAAGTTTAGAGGAAAATCTCTCTTTCTTTTTTACTGTCCAAATTGTTTAGGTATGCAAGACCCATACAGCCTCAAGGGATAACTTGGGACGAACAATATAAAAGACTACTAATGCCCCTAACTAGTGGGTCGTGGATACGAGTACATTGAAAGTAAATTAATTTAATTGGCAATAGATAAACTCTTAGCTTTTAAAACATGCAGGAAACACAGTGAAAACAGAAATCAGGTAATACCAAAATAATTTTGACTGGCAAGCCGAAGCCAAACTTTGAATGAAGACTATATTACTGTATGCCCCCAAATTACACAAACACCACACAAACTCTACAATGATTAAAATACTCATATTAAAGCCATTGATCCTCAACTCAACATTATACAAAAAACAAATTGAAGCAGCTCAGGCACTGACACTAACGTCCAGGTGCCTCATTTTACACAAAGTCAGATTATCGACGAATTAAATATGTGGCTCGTAGTTGCAGCCTCTCCAGGAACATCACAGGAAGTGATCAGGGCGTAGAATAGACGGGGAATGAGTGAGCAGCCACTTAAATAAACTACCCTACCTCAGAAAAAATGTGTGTTACAATGGGGTTGGCAAATCAGGGGAGGAAAGGAAGGGAGCTGGGTTGGCATGAAGAATGCCACTTCAAGGAGGGGAAAGTGCTATTCACAGCTGATGCCAGGATCACTGGAATCTCATTATAACCAGTTTGTAAAGAATAAACATTTTTTTTAGTAATGAACATTTTGTGTTTCATCCTTTGGGACTGTGCTGCTGTATAATGGTTGCGATAATCATGTATATAAATGGAAAAGGAACATGTATGTAACTAAAGAAAACCTTCTGGTGAAAGCAGTCTTGTCCATTTCATGAGGGAGAATGTTGAGCTCATGAACAACAGGTGAATTGTTACTGATCATAGAGGTGGTGGAAAATAGCATTAATTTTGTCTTCTTGTAGGATTTTCAAAGTGTGTCATAGCATTTATTAGCATTTATGTTTATATTTTCGTAAACAGGATTTTACCAGCAATATAGGTGGTAAAAATAGCATTTCTTTTGTTTAGGAAATTAAAACACACACTTAAAAGCAGTCATTATTCTACTACTATAAAAAAAATATTTTCTATAAACAGGTATGTTCTATGTAGAAAATAATCTTGCAAAAGTATCTTTACATTAATTGATACTATTTTTTAGTGCTGAGCCAATACATGTTTTTACCGATACCAGTACGAACTGATACTTCCTTACTGATACAGCAGATATCCGATACTAATACAATGGAAGTATGAGTAATAAACTGAAATACTTCCACTAGCACCTAAAGTATATTGGAAAGCTGATGGAAATCTGTGTTAAGTCAGTACTATTTACAATTTTATGCTTTAAGTAAATATACAAAAAATAGGTAAATAAATTTCACATAGTCTTCAAAATCTGAGAGTAAAAGCAGTACTCAAAAAATATTTTAGTAGTAATCTTAGGTCAGGGCAACTTAAACAATTTATGTTTTAAAATTATCAAATAAAAAATATTAAATCTACGAGGTTGAGTGCCACATTTGTCGCTGGCCGCCCGCCCCGTCAGGAGAAACATGCACAATGGGAAACCCAAGTTTGCCATGCATTGCCAATCAGTAGAGGTACGTTAAAAGAGCATTTATGAACACATTTTATAGCATTTGTTTTATATTGTTTTTAGCATTTTTATAGCATTTATTGTGTGGTCTTTGGCGTTTGATAGCATATATAAAAAAAACTAGGAAAATAGCATTTAAAAACAATTTTTTTCGTGTTACCCTTGTCAAGTGTCAACATTCTACTAGCACATTTTCATTAGAATTATTTTTATTGCTACATCGACAATTTAAATGTATTTAGGCAATTATAGACCGCACCTTGTTACAAATAAAGTAACTACAAAAAGTAGGATGCTGCTTATTTACGATATATTGGCATTAATAAAATTTTACCCCCAAAACACATTTAGAAATTTGGCAACATACAGTACATTTTAATGTTTTAACTTAGTTTCTAAGGAAGTAAAAAAAAAAAAGTACAATTGAATAGTTTTTCACTTATGCAATAATGGAACAAATTGTCTTTCTTTTGCCATTCCAACCTCATATTACAAATGCCACAAATTAAAATTCCTTAATCACTTGCATAACATTTTTCTGCTTTGTAGTCCCTTGCATGGTCAGCAGTAGTTTTCTTATTTCTATCCATAAGGAAGCAGAATTACTGCTACCACACAAAGGCTCAGTAATAGGCTATTCACGATAAATAGAGTACTTATAAACACTTCTCATTTGGAATAACAGTCAACAAATATATTTTATTATATTCATAGATGTTAACTTCTGAGTGCAGTTGAATCTACACACTGTGTTTATTACTTACATGGCAATATTTATTTTAAAATTTGGTTAGAGAATAAAAAATGGCTGAAATAAAAATGTAACTAGGGCTTCAAAAATGCTCACTTTACAGTGAACAGCATATAACAGAATGTGCACAATGTATTTAGCAGAGTTTTCAAGGCCTGTGTATGGGTTTTGAAGGAGAAAGAAAGAGGCAGAAGTAGTGAAAAGATGAGACAGTTAGTGCCACACGGCCTGCCTGTGGGGGGAGTTGAAGAGAGTAGGACAAGTAGGAACAAGAAGGCGAGAATGAAGGTGTTGATGGGGGAGAAAGAATGAGTAATAAAAGAGGATGAGGGAGAGGATGGGAGCTCAGTAGTGTGGGTATGGCTAGATGGAAGGTTATTGCTAGAAGGGAGCATAGAGGTATGGGCGTGACCTGGAGGAAGGGAGGGAACAGAGTGATGGCTGTCTTGGGGAGGGAGGAGGCGGGCTAAGTGTGGAATGTGGATGGCCACAGAGGGGCTTGAGTTTGGCCAGCGCCGGAGGGGCGACTGCTGCCGCCGGAGTTTACACATGAGTGTGCGAGTAAAATACATACACATATCTGTATTTTGCTGCTAAAACAGACAGTTTTTTTTACCTAATTTCTTTTAATTTATTTGAAATACAATACTGGTAGTGATAAAACTGCAAGTAAACGTAAACAGAGGTAGCTACTCAAAAAGATAGTAATTTAAGGTTTTTTTACAGATCATGAGCTTTTATATAATTTCGCAAATATTTAGCAAAAATACAAAAATTTGACATCTATTTCGCATTTATCGCAATTGCGAATTTGATCTACTTTTACCGATCAGTTATGTTGTGACAATCACTGGCTCGTGGGTGAACAGTTTCTTCTCTTTCTACAAGTGTATTCTAAATATTCAGTATTTTGTGAATGTTTTTGATAGTAAATATTTTCATATTAATTTGTTTTTAAATTCAATTATAGCATTTAATCACGAAAATTCACAAAAACGATTTTCCTACTGATCAGCTCTATGCATTGAGGTAGTTTTGGATGTTATGAGTGAAGGTGGAGTCAACAATGAATGTGTGGTTGGTTGCAGGGCCAACGGCTGTTGACAATGTCATGCTCCGACAAGATAGCACGCTGGAATGTGGTAGGGCTGCAGGGCTCCTTGCTGTCACACTACATTGACCCCATTTATCTGGACAGCATTGTGCTTGGTAGTCTCTTCCACCCAAGCCATCTCTACAGGTGAAGTACTTCCTAAACCTTCAGCCATTACTAAGGTCTCTGAAATTCATTGTATCATCTGAGTCACAAGTATCACTATTGTCCTAGAAATACAGTAAAACCTCGTTAATACTAACTAGAGATGTCAATATATAAATCTTTCTCAATTCTTATTATTGATTCTAATTCTAAATCCCTTTTACGCTATTCCACCTCTATTTAGATACCATAAATCAAGGCTCTCAAATATTTGGCAATGGTAAATGCAAAAAAAAAGAACTTCAAATGAGACTGTTACAACTTGCACATAATTTTTAGGTTATACTAAATTAAAAAAAAGATTCTACTAAATAACTTGATAGTGCTGATTTAGGTTTCCCACCATAAAAAATAAATAATGTACTCACCCTTTTAGATTTTAATTTTCGCAGCCGATGTTGAGATTAGCGAAATGTTTAGTTGTGCTCGGCCAGTTGATATTGTTCATGTTTTCGTATGGTACTGTTGCTGTTTGTACGTTTAAGGTACTGATGCGTGTCGGCCGGGGAGCTTAGTGCATCACCTGGTCTACAAAGGGGGAACTGTTTTACGTGGGTTCAGGCCAAGAACCCTGGGTAGCCTTTTGGGCTGGTTATTGTGGGTGCCTTAAGGGGGAGTGTTAGATATGTGCCATTGTCTAGTTATTCGAATTTATGTTAATATTATAGGTAAGGTCAAAGTATTTCATGCAAAAAAAATTAAAAAAAATTATACACAGTAAAATTGTTGAATATTGAAGAAAATTATGTTTTTTAGTTTCCCTATAAAATGCTATATAAACAACACCGCTGCTTATTCTTTAACAAAAAAAATGTCATAGGTTCATATGAGATATAAACTCTGCCAAGACGTAAACGTTTTACGTGTAGGAATTTGTAAAAATGACATAAATAATTCCAATAAACACTATATGTGGCAGCTTTTAATCTGCCAAAGACTACATTATTCAAATGAGTTTTTTCGTATGTTAATTGTTGTAAAGTTAGAAATTGACCTTGTTGTGGCATTCTACCATGTTTCTAGAAAACATAATAGCTGACAAATTATTTATTTGTGTGGCCGTTAATGAACACTAAGCTGTGCAATTAAACACAATGCCATCAATGATATAGTTGGGGCTCTCATATCGTTTGTTGTAAAGATAGCTCTGTTTACTGCTGCACTCTGCATGACACAACGGAACTACAAGGACTCTGCTAGTGATGTCTTCGAACAGTTTTGCCAGCTCGCTTTCAAATGTCCACTGCCACTGGCCATAGAGAAAATAGAACCTGCCTCGAGCGATAGGTTTCTGGCATTAGCAGATACATTTAAATTTTCTTTCAGTACGATACATGTCTGTTTTGTACTCTGCCAGTTATGTTGATGTATTCTGAGAGGCTCCGAGACGGAATATTTAATTTTAATTTACATTATGCATCTCAGCCGACTGATGTAACTTGATATAAAAAAAAAACGAGCAGCACTGTGTCACCAAACAATGCACAGCTGAAAACATACTCATTCAAAAAACTGTAAGCTAATATTGGTTTCAGATTGCGTTCGTACTCTACAAAATGGCACCTTATATGTGGTTTCTGTAATTTGTTTACGAAAGAAAATGACTAGGTATTGGCAGAACGTACAGCAGAAGCGTTGATACATAGAGCAATAGAGCAAATAATTTTTATTTGCTACTTAATGTTATTTGTATTGGTTACCTAGTATAAAAATTCTCCAATATTTAAATAAACTAAGGCTGTGATCTCAGAAACATTATGGTGGTGTATTGTGAAGCGATGTTCCCGTCTTTTGAAACAGTAAACTGGCTTTTCTAAAGTTGATCTGAAGTGACAATGTTCTGGCAGAGTTTGCACACAGAATGCTTCCCTTTTATTTTTTATGTCTAATAGAATTCAATGTTTGTACTATATACCACACATCCGGCAATCAGAATTGCTTTCAAATTATGACAAACAGAAGATATACTATCATGTATTTGGCACTGCATACACCGATACCAGCAGCGTAGCTATGGGTGTCGTAATCTCTCTCTCCCCTTTTTTCATACGGATATCAACTATTCAAATTAAAATTATTAATAAGCCTTTCATTATGATAAAATCACAATTGCTGTAAACTATGATGCATGTTATTATGCTATATTAAATAACTTTTGTTCTAATAATTCAGGGACAACAGGGGAACGTCAGGGATTTCATATGACAGGGAAACGTTAGGGAATTTGCTCCTAGGTCAGGGAAAATGTAAATAGTTGCTACTCTGCAAAATTTGTAAGTAGTATGAATACATGATTATGTAATTATGAGTTTATGCAGGGCCTATACATACAAAATAAAGTATTCGCGTGTTTGTAAATGGCACTCCAGTGAAGTCAATAGCATGTATCGCGAGAGGTAAGGTATACTGGATTCTGTCTGGAAAACAGGGAGAATTAGGGAATTCCAAAATATGATATCAGTGGATTCCCTGTTATTAACACATACGTCAGCACCACTAATGCCAGTATAACCTCCCTCCCTTCCTTCGGACAGTGTAAACGCACTTGAGAAATTTCTGGCTAAGCCACTGAATCAATACTCGAAACTGCCTTCACACATAATGAATTACGAAATTAATTTTAGGAATATTATAATTCTTAGTACACATTTGTATTTTCAAGACTACTTTAAAACCTGAAATAATATCCAAATGGATTTTAAATCACTAATGTGAGTCTTGATCGGGACCTATATCTAGATTCATACCATATTATTGATACTCAGATTTGCAAATAACTCTTTGGATGGATATATTATTTATGTAATGTGGTGAAATATTTACAGACACGTAACTGTAACAAAGCGTGAAAGGAAAATAAACATCACATATTTCATCGTATGTATGTATAGTATATTGCCTCAGAAATATTGTCTTCAGAACTTTTCTATATTGTTGACACACTGCATATTTATAGGCAATATATTTTTACAAACTCTGGACGTAAACAAGTAATCATTAAGTATATTAATGTTGAAAGTAAATATAAATGCTGTATTCGAACTAGACATCTCAAGTTGCGATATCACTTTGCGGGAACCTTTATACATACTTTCCTCAACATGGGTGCAATTAATTTTTAAATAATTTCTTAAAAGCTGTGATGGTTGTAGGACTTTTCGCCTCGTTGTAAGCAATATCATTAGAGGTGAAACCAGAAACACATGCAACAGTAGTGAGACAATTACAAATACACACGTGCTTTACCTGGGATTCTATCCCAGAAAACCTCATACTATAAGTTAATGTGCAATCAAACTTCATTATGAAGGTTGATTCAAGCATCAACTTCGAATTTAATTAGTCTAATGTTTCGAATGACAAGGTTTATTAACCTACAATATTTACAGGTCCATCAGGGCCATTTTGAAAATACGTGACTGAGCCATTCAATACAGTTAAGTTTACTTGGACTACCATTCCACTACTTGTATGCAGAATTTGGTAAATGTTGGTTTATTAGTCCCTGAGATATGGCATAAAACCACCATGTTTTTCATGTGACGATCCTTACAATTGGAGGACAAAAATACCATCAGTGTACAAAGTAATGCTAAAATTGATGGTATAAATTTGTAGATATAGCATACTAACCTAAATAATTTTATAGCCCCCATTCTGAACATGTCTGTCACACTGAAAAAAATTCTTATAGTTATATGTGCTACCACAATACCAGTTCTTCGCCAAATTTTGGTATGAATGGGTTGATTGTTTCTTGGGATATGACAATAACTTAATTTGTATTGTGGGGCTAACTTACAAAATGGCAGAGATATGTAGCTCTGTATAGACAAATTTGATAGTTGTAATTGATACTGCCAGCTTACAAAGTTAAGTAGTAAATTGGTTTGTTTATAAAAGATACTAAGCTAAAATATTTATAGAGCTGCCATTTTGAAATAGGTGCCGGACATACTTAAAACATAGCAGATTACACCACCTGCTACAGTGCAAACTGATTGACCAATTTAGTTGGGTTCGATCAATTGTTTCCGGAGATATTACATGAAAAATTATTTATTAATGTGACGCTATATTATAAATTGATGGACAAAATATGCTCCGTGTAGACACAGTTGATAGTTGTAATATTTACTTGATTACATAATTTTGACGATATAACATTCTAAGCTAAGCTAACTGTATGGCCGCCATGTAGAAAATAAGCTTCTGAGAAACCTTTAACATATATTTTAGCATCATATGAAGCAGTACTACTTGTTAGTCAAATTTCGTATGTATCAGCTAATTTTTTTATCGAGATATGGCATAAAAACATTTTTTCTTAATGTGGCACTAACTTATAACTTGGCTGACAAATATGGCTATGTGTTGGCACATTGATGCTTGTAGTAGACCCTTTCAGCATACAAAATTGATCAAAATAAGTTGAATGGTATAATTGATATATATACTAATAATATTTTAAAGAGGTAAAGTGAGTTCATTTGTTTATAAGTAATGGCTGTTCCTGGATACTACAGGGCCGATTCTAATAATTATTTCACTGTTAAAAAGCTACATTCTTTCAGATGGGCATAGGCTATGTTTAATTCCAAAAAAAAATTCCTGCAAAATTTCAAAATTTGTAAAACAAGTCTGAGAAAAATGATCTACTTGACTGCTTTCTAAGCAGCGCTACCAAAACTACAGTGCCGATTCTTATAATTCTTTCACTGTTAGAAAGCTACATTTTACCAGATGGACATAGGCTTTGTTTAGTTTTAAAAAAAACCTTAAGAAATTCCGACATTTGTAAACCAATTCGGCGAAAAATAAGCTACGTGGCTGTTTTATAAGCATGTTCTATCAAAGCCATTAAAGATAAATTGAACCAATGTTACAAGAAAATGTCGCAGGTAGTCACAAGTAGTCGCAAATGGTCACATGTAATCACAATTAGTTGCATTAGTCATAGGTAGCTGCAAGTAGTCATGGGTAGTCACAGGTTGTCGCAGGTAGTCGCATGTAGTGATAGTAGTCTCAGGTTGTCATAAGTAGTTGCAGGTAGTCTTCAAGTTGTTGCAAGTGGTCACATGCATTCGCAATAATTCACAGATAGTTGTAGGTAGTCGTAGGCAGTTATGGGTAGTCGCAAGTAATCATGGGTAGTCGTAGGTGGTCGCGAGTAGTCACGGGTAATCACAGGTGGTCGCAGGTAGTCGCGGGTAGTTACAGATAGTCCGGGTAGTCACCGATAGACATGGGTAATTGCAGGCAGTCACGGGTAATCACAGGTAGTCACAGGTTGTCGCAAGTTGTCACGGGTAATCATGGGTAGTTTTATGTAGTCACGGGTTGTCGCAGGTATTTGCGGGTAGTCGCATGTATAAGTATGTATTTCAATAACTCCTTAAAACCGGAGCGATGCGATGGTGGGCTGCTAGAACTAAATAAACCTAAAATATTTGTATGACCACCATTTTGAAATAAGTATCTAATCAAGTTCAATTATGCACGTTTACCTGATCTGTCATAGAGTAACTTGTCAAATTGTGAGAGAATTGCTGTGATAGTCATCGATATATTATGTAAAATCTTTATTTTTTAATTTTATGATATCCTTCAAAATTGTGTTCTTACAATGTCAACTTTAAAATGTAATGCTTACTTGATGTTCTGGGAGCATTCAAAATTTGGTTTAATTCAATTGAATGATTCTGGACATATGACATACTACCCTAAATAATAAAATGGCCACCATTTTGAGAGGAAGTTCTTGGCTTTGTCGAAAACCCTAAAAGTCAGGTGACCTTACTAAGTATGTACTGTATATAAACCGAGTTTTGTTAAATCCGCTCCACGCATGAAATGGAAAAGGGGGGACACACATGTAACACAGACATACGTTCACTAAAACAGGAAAGTCTGTTTCCTTTGGAAAGTAGACTAATAATAGTTACACTTGCAGGTTCAATACCATAAGTTTTCAAGTGAAATAATGAAGGATCACAGACATGTCGGATGAAGTATAATACATCATCCTTGCTTGTATCACTTGGAAACAGAAACTCCTTGTTTATTGCAAAATGTCAATTAAATTTTTAATGGAAAACTAGGCTTAACCCCACACACACATATGAATACAATCTCACACATACATATACAATCACTAGGGGCATGCGCTTTGGGTGTTTATTTTTGTACAGAATTCGAGGTTATTATTCTTGAAAATCTGTGTTATTTTTTTATGAAAGCGGTGTTAATTTTGGTTATCAGTTAACTATGCAAATACAAACCAAACCACATGATAATATCAGTAACAGTTTGTAAAACGAGACACAAAGACTATAAACTTGAACTTTAAATTTTTGTCTGATTGTTTTTTTTTTTTCTTCACATTTAACGTGCTTTATCACAAGTCTATAGTCCCAAGTCACCAATGTATTGGAAAATTTACAAAATATAGATATATCGTCACTTGCATTCAAGCCATGTTTTGAAAATCCTGAAGCATGTTGCTTTGCATTAATGGTGTGTTTTGGCATTTTAAAAAGAAAATTATGCCATACAAAGTGCCAAAATAGTCAAACAAAAAAACTAACTTCACCCATACCTCAGACGTGATAGCCCAAACCGGAACAGGTAAAAATACAAAATTTACAGATGCATTAACAAAATATGTCTACGATTGTAGAAATATCTAAAAGATTAATTTTTTGTTTATCGCAGGCACATAATGTTGCAATATGACCACCAGTGATCTTTCAAAGCGATACTATCGATAGTCAAAACCATGGAAAATTTTGACAGTTACTAACATCAGCGCTGTATGATCTCTATGGATTTTTCTTTATGGTACGCACGTAATCCGAGGTTAAACAATTGATTTTGTCATTAACGTGGGCTATTTATTTAGTGTTTTTTTGTAGATAGAGAAGAAATGTTTTGGAATGTAACCAAAGCCTGTATCTTTTCTGCTAAGCAAAATATCATGGGATATTTCTCGGTGGGGGTGATTTCCCAGCAGAAGCTAAGTTATAACCTAATTTCTCGTTTCTTTATTCCCTTATTTAATTAATATTATCTCATGCTTGAGAATTTATGGAATGAAAACTTGCTAGCAAAGTGATAACACACTATTGCAGCTAAAAGTGATTTTTCCCCCAACTTTTCGGTAGCATTATCACGAAAAGTTCAAAATAGAGTTTATTCGTTTTAAACATAAATATTCGCATAAAAATTTGTTTTATCACAAATGCAAATTTTACATCCCCCTAACAATCACACATACAGGCCTCAGCACAGGATATGAAAATGAGAGGTGATGGTGTGATAGGACAATGCTATGTTTACTTCGGTATCAGTATCAGTTGCACAGTGAACATAATTTAATTGTATGGCCCATTTATGAACCCCAAAACACTTATTATTTAAATTTTCTCTATATATAAATTGTTTTGTTTCGTTAAGTATCTATTTCTCCGGCTTTATTCATTATCCCCAATCCCATAAAAATAAATTTAACTTTCCGATTGGTTTCCAGAAATGTGAATGGTGGTCGAAACTTCCTATTGACAAATCTATTAACAAGTAAGCAAATATAATCTTTTAACTGAATCCCAGTTAGGATTTAGGAAACATCATCTTACAACTACTGCACTTCTGTTAGCCATAGACGGACATCAGAGACCAGCTGCATAGTTGATTTTTATTTGAGTCGGAGCAAATATCTTCAAATTACTAACTTTGTAAATAATACTGTACGAAAACATGGCACATGAATAAATGCTTTGCACCAATAGTACTAAAATTTAGCAGTCACTTCGTCTTCACTATATACAGTTATTAATGTGCCCCAGGTCACACTCATCGTGCTTTTAAATTTAGTCAAGCTGTGATGATAATTAATAAGACACGTTAATTATATGTTTGGTTTTGAGACGTTGAAAACCTTAGTACTGACACAGAAGAAACACTTAATTGCAGCTAGTTTGCGGTTAACTGAGCATTGCTAAAAATTAACTTTAACTAAGAAATCACAGTCCCGAAATGCATATATGCTGACATACCCCTCCCCCCCCCCCCCCTTGAACACCTTACAATCATTAATACTGACTTGAGAGACACTAAATTATGCGAGATCTTAACGCCAATATAAAAGTGCACTGTTCGAACTGACGGCAACTCAGACTGGTTTCGTTTCGTTTTATACACACAAAAACTTATTATAGGCTGTTCACACTAAACTGAGCACTTCTGAAAGCCCTGTTTAAAATCTACTTGTACGCATGTTGTGTATTCTACCGACTTATGTAAGATTTGCATTGTCATCGGCCTCATCACTTTATTTATGCATCTGTCAAGCGAAACTGTGAAACTATTAGAAAAGTAAATATTTTACAAATCTGCTAATTTTTACAATTTGATGCATTAAAAAAAAAAGGAAAGCAAAAAAGATATTGTAAATTATCAGAAATGGTTACCTAGTTTTTTTATTCAATGTTAAGATATGGAGCTACTTTCTATTCATAGTTACCAACTTTACTGGGTGCATGTCACTCAGGCCCCCGTTAAAATATATGCAGGTAGGAGCAGTGACATTTTTCTAAGGTTGATTTCAAAAGTGCTCACTATATCGTGAACAACCTTTATCACAGTTTAGTGTCTCAGTGTCACATAAGCTACGTCATACAAGTGTACTGACTGTTCAGTGGTAATGTAAAAAATGTAAATCTTATTTGTACACCAGTTATATCCTATGATGCATATCCAACATTCCTACACTGTGAAAAACTGTATAACTAGTATGTTAATGTAAATATAGAAGCCGTATTCGAACAAGACATTTCAAGTTGCGATATCACTGTGAAAATCATTACATTACTCTGTTGGAGTTTAAGAAACACAAGTATATATAAACACATTTATGCCTAGAACAGGTACATTGAAAATTATATTTATTTTGATTTTGGATTAGTATTTAACTACCTTCGTTTATGTCATTTCGTATGAAGGTACAAGCATATACAATTATATATGTAAACTTATAAAAGAATATATTATTTAATTGGAATTACCATATTTCTATGTCATGTTTGTATTTTATACTGGTTTACGCGGGGTTTAAGTTTTGAGACGTGAATTACCAGCGCAATAAATTTATTTCATTCTCAATGGCGCGAGTCTAGGAACAACCTCCGGCCGGTAGGGAACGGGTTGTAGGAGAACTGGCATCAGCGTCCATGCTGTACTTCCTTTTTTTACTATGTTTTGCAGCTTCTGTCCCATTTAAACGATGATAGTGTTACCTAGCGGGAAACTCGTGAACTGTGTGCATGCAGTTTCATTTGTATCTGCCCTTGTATCAGGTAGATATCTCTGCACGCAAATTACAAGCAAATATGGCGTCTAATATTCCCCCATAACTCTGAGGGAGCCTGTATACAGAGTCGGCCTGGTTGGGCAGCGGCAGTCTACGTAGGTGTCTGAGGCAGCGTGGTTGGCAGTGGATGCTGGCTTTCCACCTGTAGACTGATGCTGCAAATGACCACTGCCAGGCAGCGGCGGATGGCTCTGCGGGTCCCGTCCTCGGGCGGCTGAGCTCCGGGTGGCGTGTGTGGCCGCTGGTGTCCGTTTGCTGGTGCTGGCGAGGCCCAGTTCCACGGGCAGTCTGAGCTGCAAAGAGGATGACGGCAGGATGTAGTGTGTCGGCAATCTTCCAGGGCTGCTCGGTCTAGTTACTATGGAGGACTGAGGAGTTAGGCTCCTGCATTCGCCAGGATGCTTGTGCGTGATCCCGAGTGGAGGAAAGACTGAAGGCTTACAGGGATGGGTTACCTGGCATTTGGTTGGCTGTTCAAGCTAATTGCAGGTTGGGGCCTAACCAGTGTACAGGGTAGGTCGGGTTGCTTGGCGACTAGGCATGAAGTTAAGTCGGTTGAGTGACTTGTCGGGTGTTGTGGCTCTCAGTCACTGTTTTACCTGTACTGGTGCTAAAGTGGCTTGACTGCAGTGCTGGTCTTGTACACAGGTAGCGGTTGCTGGAGGGGCCAGTGGAGCTGTGCGATTTGATGATGATGCGGTGGCTGAAACTGCTGCAGTTAGTCTTGACTCGGCTGAGAGTACCTTATTGGATGGAGTGCAGCCCCAGGTGGTCTTGTAGGCAGCCATGGCCTATCTCTCCTGCAAATCCTTCCCACCCCTTTTGGTGTAAGGCATAGAGGGGTACAACAGGCCTCACAAGGAGGAGCAGGCAACAATTGGTCCCTAACTAGATGTGTTCTGCCGCAGCTGCGGCCGGGCCGACGCAGAGTTGTACCCTTACCCCAAACGGTTTTGGGTTGGGTTTTCTCCGAGTTGTCCGACAACAGCTCTGTGTGTTGGCCCACAGGCGGTCAGGCCTTCAAAGCCAGTCCACCCCTTTTGGTGTAAGGCATAGAGGGGTACAACAGGCCTCACAAGGAGGAGCAGGCAACAATTGGTCCCTAACTAGATGTGTTCTGCCGCAGCTGCGGCCGGGCCGACGCAGAGTTGTACCCTTACCCCAAACGGTTTTGGGTTGGGTTTTCTCCGAGTTGTCCGACAACAGCTCTGTGTGTTGGCCCACAGGCGGTCAGGCCTTCAAAGCCAGTGATAACTTCTTCGAGGTCTGAAGGGGGAGTTTGTTTGAAAGGCCTGAAAGATGTTGGCGTTGTTGGTGAAGAGGCTTGAGGGTTGTCAGGAAGATGAAGAGCGTCAGAGAGCTCCAGCACGCGTGGTGGTGGAGAGAGCTGTTGAAGCTGTGTTGGATCTCAGAAGAGCAGACGAACAACTGGCTTATCTAGGTCACGTACAGGTTTAAATACCGGCTGACTCGCTCTTGCCTGGGCTGCTGGGTGGGGGTCAAGACGTCACTGGAGGCGCATCCAAGGGATGTTTGCTACGGTTTCTACTGGTTGCTGGAGTGTGGCAGGTGGTGCCATCCTTTTGGTGCACCCTGGAATTCTTGACCACACGGGCTAGTTTCGGCCGCTGGCTCACTCATTCTTTTGATGGGGTGTTTCAGCGTCGTCGTTGAACTGTGGCGAACAGTATAATCCACGTGTCTTTTATTACTCCCCGCAACTCAAGGCACATAACCTCTAGCCACTCTGGTAGCGATTATACTCGTTTCAAACCCCGTCCGGAACACCAAGGAGATATGCACTGGTTTTTATTTTTTTTTTTCCTTACCATTAACAGTTGGGGAGTATGAGGAGCTATGTTCGGACCTGAAGTTCCTGAGGCCTTTATAGAGAGTTGTCCTAGTAGGTTGATATGTGGCTACAAAATCAGGATTTATAGAAATATCCCTTCGATGTTTTGGTACCTGATTTTTGAAAACAAAGCTTGATGATCTTCCTAGCTGCAGTGTTCACTCTACAGGTGAGCGGCAGCGCAGCTGCGCATGCCTGACGAGGCGGGGAGGATGTGGTTCGTTTCTACAGTAACAACTGTGTTTTAATGTTCTGGTAAATTGAATCTGTGCCAAGGCCAATCAAGTTCTAGAATAGCCTCTCCTACCTGTTGTATGGCCTCAATAGTAGAGTTGTTCCAGTACCAATACCAAGTATCGATATAGGCCTATACTTAAAGTTTTTTTTATGTTTCTGTATTTGGTATGGTATGAGGCCAATACATTAGTATCGGTTATAGACAATGAAATTGGGTTATTACTTTCTTAAGACACAAAAAATATAATGTGGCTGAACCTTCGACAGTATTAATCACTCGGGCAATAATTTGTTCACTATTGTTCATAAATAAGATAACCTGAGGTGAGAGGGATTAAGGGTTGAGGTGGTCCTCTCACTATTCTCTGGTGGTTGGGTTTTCTCGCTCTCCGTTGCCGTTGCAGTATGATAGGCAATTTGTTAGTGTTTGACTGCCCTCTTTGGATTGACTAAGTGGAGGGGAGTTCAACCCCAAGGTTATTCGTAGGGTTCAGCTGTCCCTCCCGGGCAGACTTGTCTGCCTGACCGAAAGAGTCGTCACCAGCAGAGATGCCAGCTGCCTCAATGAGGTGAATGCTCAGTCGGAGTTACGATAATGAATTGGAGTTATGATGGCAATATGGCTGGGGCTTACTGGGTTAATTCGCCATGGCCTCATCGGCTGTCAAGCGGGTGCGAAATTGGCAGACGTCTTTGTGACAGTAGTACCTGAAGGGGGTTTGCTGGGGATGCGAACCCATATGAATTTTCCCGGATTTATTGTTCAGTAACTGGGGGCTTGTTTGCACTTGCCCACATTAATTATTTTAACTTCTGCTGTCTTGTTTTTGTTAAAAACAAATACAGTAGAGCACCACTATAACAAACTTCAAGTTAATGATCACTTCACCATAATGAACTAATTATTAGTTGGTCCCGGCAAAACACCATACATTTATATGCAAATAACTCGTGAGTTATATGAAATTTTCGGTAAAAAATTACAGGAAGTTTATTAAATATTCACGCTAACGAACACTTTGTAATTGGAATAAAATGCAAAAAACAGCAAAATTACATTAATTTTTAAATTTTTCGATGTTAAAAACATAAACAAACTGCAACTGTTTTTTTTTTTTTGTTAACTCTTTCATAGATGATACAATACATTGGTGTGGTAATACGAGACAAAAATCGTAAAGCGCAGCGCTATTAGTGTTTATTGCCGCAACTAAAGTGCTACATCATTGTGTAGGCACAGATAAGCCTCCGACTTCGCCAAAGTTTTACGTACAACAAAATGCTGTCGCTATAACTCTGGCCTGTTCTCGCATTGGCTTATTTTACCGTGAATTGCAAGTGAGGTTACCGTAACCTCTAAACGTATTTTCACTGAATTGCAAATAAATTTTATCATCTTTTAACAGGTTCGTTCTTGATTATTTGCTATAATTAAAGCTGTAGATAATGGATGGAAAAAAAAAGAAATCTCCACGGAATTCAGAATAGCGAAATCTACATGATCAACAATAATAGGTTAACGTTCCGAAATAGAGAAAATCAATTTTTGATCACCCAACCGAAAATGTGACATACCTCAAACAAAGTGACACATTCATAGGCAAATATTTAAAAAGCCTGCCTCTGCAGGTTAAATATACCACATGCATGTTGCTCACAAGTGCCTTTAGTATCAAGATCTGCAGAAAAGTCCGGATTCCGAGATTTAATTTTTATGCTGCGAGCCTTTGAAGTTCGGAAATTGAACACACAGTTTAGTATTTCATCAAAAAAATTAAGTAGAAAACGACAACGGGAAGCTTTGCAGTTAGTCTCAGGACTGGGATGAACTTGGAAGCCAGAACATGGAACGAACTACCTCAGCTCCCAAGTACCGCAAAAGTAGACGAAATGGAACTATGATGCTATTAATCAAGGAATCTCTACAACAAAATTGAACAGACAGGAACGTGGAAAATTAATTTGAGTTGCTCGCTCGTGGATAAGACTTATAATAAAAAAAAAGGAGCGTCAAACTTACCCAATCCGGAGGTTGGAAAAACTCGCCTAGGTGTAGAACAGCAGTTTCTACGACGACAACAACAAAATAACTGCATTACTACTATTTCTACGGCATTATGTATCTCATCTGAGCAAAGTAAAAGAAAAATTCATCCACTCGGTGATGATTTAAAACTGTCATTCCAAGAAAACTTGTTACACATCTGTACAGCTTGTGCATCTGTGCGCTGGGCTCTAGTAAAGCAGCAGCACGTTCCAGGTGAATCAGTTTTGTGTGTGTGTGTGTGTGCGTGTGTGTGCGTGCGTGTGTGTGTACACACACACACACACACACACACACACACACACACACACACACAATATATATATATATATATATATATATATATATATATATATATATATATATATATATATATATATATATATATATATACATACATATATGTGTGTGTACACACACACATATATATATATATACATACATACATATATGTGTGTGTACACACACACATATATATATATATACATACATATCCCCTTCCTCCCCTTCCCCCTTCAGTGGTATGCGTAGTTTTGTGGGAGGTTTGGCAAAGGGAAGAAAACAATTTGACGCCGTGACAGGTGTGAGATGTGTGTCGTACCCTTTTTTTATTACATTTGCCATTTTACAAGATTTGCTGAAGACTTGGTTATGTTATACATGCATTTTACAAATATAACTTATGGTATGAAAGAAAAACAAGCTACAAGCAGCATGAAAAGACTTAAAACTCTCTGTGTAAACAATACCTCATTCGTGAGAGGAGTGTATTGAAAAGATGGCTTTTATCCACAGTGGTGTTAAGGGTGAGAAACAAGGGGCTCTGCCTGGCCTTCCTATTATTTCGCATGGCAGATAGCAATTTTTGCGAGAGACATCTCGAATGGGTTTGCCAGCGCAAGGCCTTCCGTTATCTGTGCCAACAAAACTAGCTAATATTTACAAACACGAGTAAACTAATAAAATTATTTACAAACCAAATGTCGTACTGGACCACCTACATAAATGAAAATAATACAGTGTGACCCTCAAAACATAAACATGAGCACACAAATTATTTTCAACAATAATTCTTAGTTATTTTCAACATCCAATATTGGCTCGGTGGTGAGAGTCATTTTATTTATACTTCGGATTGGGAAATCTGTTACACTTTATTTATACTGCAACTGGAACTTTGAAGCAATGTGTCTGCATCATTACTGAGACATGGGACACAGAACTTACTAGGGTCCTTGAGTGTCTCATTCTGGATACTTCATTGTCGGTTTAACATCTTTATTCACATGATGCATGCTGCTTATATATGTAATCTAATACGATTACAACTCATCACAAAGAATACCTCTTCCACCACTACATACGCGAGGACTTGTTGCCTATCCTACAGGCAACAGAAATTTATGAGCGTATTCTCTTTACCTCAAGGATATTCAACCCGGCAGGCACACCGTCCCCCCTTTACCCCGCGCCTAAAGGCCTACACGCTGCCCAGACCTCGGGCAATGCCGAGCGCCACCGACGAGGCACGAAGCAGAAACGCTGACCAGAGTTTTCTCACGTCAACCAGGGCAGGAGGATGTCATGCCTTCCCCACACCGCGCTCCGGCAGTCTACAAGTTTACTCTCTATAAGTCAGGATGCTGACGAGCTCGAGAGTCGTTCTTGTTCTTCTGCTGCGACTTCCGACAGCACTGCTCAGTGCTGGGACCTCTAGAGAACTTCGAAGCATTGAGTACGCCCCCTGCGGCTACTTCACCGTCGACAATGTCTACTAGCGAACACGTTAAATTCATTTTGTCTGCCCAGAGACCTTTCTTAGACTAGTATGGTAGTATTATATTGACACTTGCCCGATTAGACTGACTTGGCACGTTAGTCACGGATTTTGTAGTAGATATAGTTTGCGAGAGGTGTTGGATAGTACTTACTCACTCCTGCTTCTTGATGTTGTAGTCGGAGTAGGTTTGGCTTAGGTGCGACGAATTTGGTCTACGCTGGAGCTGAGGTGTGCTTCGTTAGACCAGAAGATGAAGTTGTTTCAGCCTAAGTGTACTTCAGTATCGGTCAGGAGTCCTCTGACAACTGGGTGACACGTAGGATGTATGCAGATACACAGTGGGAATTCAATTACCAGAACTGGAGCAAGCACGACTGCTTGTTGTCAAAGTTCGGCGGTGCAGTCCCTTTCCACCTGCCTCGCCTGCGTAGGACGGGATAATACTACCTACAACCTTAGAGCAGAGTGAGCCTGATATCGTTCCCTGTGTTTTCCAACACTCCTTCTCTCGTGAGGCATAGGGCAAACAGTTCTATAGTCTACGCGATACACTTAGACAGGAAGGTTAATAGTGTGACCCAATTGTGACTTGCAGGCATGAGCTCGATAAGAGTCCCCACTGATCCCCCACAGTTGTGGGCTGATCAGGAACATGGTGCTGCGTGGGCAGCCAAGCCTCTACTTGTGCGTTCGCACTAGGATGCACGGCAAAACTTCAGGCTACGGTCACCACGCACTGACTTAATGCGGATGGTGAGAAGCAATCTGACTCCGTCGTGCCTTCCGGTGTGAAGGTGTTTCTAGTGGTTGTGGTGTTTGCTGTTTCTCCCCCGTAAGAACTGACTTAATGCTGATGTGTAACTGGGAAGAAACAAGTAGCCGTCTAATATGTATGTCTATTGACGTGTGGCCACCTGGGGAAAGGACTCCACAGTCAAGCCAACTCGGTTTAACAAAACTTCCGGTTCCTGTCGGTCGTGCACAGCGTATCCTATCCTTAACTGTTGCTGCAAATTAATACCTTGGAAATGAAAGACAGAATGGTAGAGAACAATGAGTGTTTATTGAAGGTTCAATAAACACGTGACCTGTGCTACCTCCTACCAAGTATTGGACACTGAAGGTAACTGCTGTTCCAGGTGTAAGCGACCTTGTTCTAATAAAAAGGGAAAAGCTGGTTGGAGACGAATGCAAATTAATTAAAGTTAAACTACTAAGAAAATGGTGTCTTGAGGAGACAAAGTGAAGTTGAAATATATGTGATCATTTTTGCTGGTTGTCGGGTTGACTGGTCGATGTACGTAGTAAGTAGCCGCTGGGGCGTGCTTGATAGTAACAACTTCTATGAAGATCCTGAGCACATGTATAGTGCTGTGGGAGGTTGCTAGAGATGCGAAAGAATGACTCCCGAGCTCCGCAGCATCCGGACTTATATAGTGGTAACCTGTTGGCTGCCAGCACGGGGTGCGGGGACGCGTGATGCACTCCGGCCCTGGTTGGCGTGGGAATACTCTGGACAGCGATTCTGCTTAGTGCCTCATTGGAGGCGCTCGGCCTTGCCCAAGGTCTGGGCAGCTTGTTGGCTCTCAGCTAGGGGAATGGGGGGGCGGCACGTGCCGAGTTGTATGTCCTCCAGGTGAGAAGGAATCGCTCATACTTCCTGCTGTCTGAGGGAAGGCAGCGTGTTGCTTATGTCTTTAGTGGTGGAGAGGTACTCTAGGCTATGAGTCGTAATCATATTAGATTAGTTGGATAAACGGCACATGTCAATATCTTTTCTCATTTAGATATTTCTTTCCCATTTTTCCATTAGAACCCGGTCGCCCATACCTGGCCAGCGTAGTAACCTTCAGCACTCAATTGCCTGGGAGTAGGTAGCACGTGTTGCATATTTATTGAACCATCAATAAACATACTTTTGTTTCGTACCTTACCACTTTAATTCTGAGAGTATCTGTCTGTTTACCTGCTATACACAGGTTACTACATACACCATTGACAAGAACCGGGTAACTGATATAACTGAATTAACTTCCACAGCGGGCGCCCCTCAGGGATCAGTCATATTTTGTACACACCCATTAGGCGGCCATCTGTTGCTTTCCAACTGCCCCAGCACTGTACCAGTGCTGGCGGAGAGGAATAGAGAAGCCACAACCAGTAGCAACACCTTCACCCAGGGATTGACAGTCTGGAGTTATTACCGTATCCCACAGCATTGTTAGTGCTGGGACATCTCTAGCTTGAGTCCATCTATGTGTGAACGCACATCCAGTGGTGGCATTGGTGACCCAAATGGCTCCCCGTCTCTGATCAGCCCGCATGTGTGGGGGATCAGTGGAGACTTAACAGAAACTGGTCAGCAAGCCAAAACCGGACTGACACTATAAATTGTGTTTAGTTATTTCACGTCAAGGTGTACATAGTATACTGTAAGCAGCGACTCCATGCCATACGGCCATAGGCACTGCAGTAAATGTAGGGAATGAAACGCAGCAGTCCACACTGGACCGACAGGTGGAACAGGACCGCGCCACCCAACTCAGGCACGAGTTAGTATCAACTACTCCGGTAACTATGTTATTTGTATCTCCGTGTATACAAATTCATTCCTCGTGCCATTCTGTGGTAAACGGATTGTTAACCAGCATTGCTACAGGATTCAGCTAGGGTAACATCCATTTCTGGACAAACGAAGCTCACCTGTGAAATTGCCAGTACGGTGTAGGCCAAGCTTGCTAGTTCTGGGTAAAACCCACTATGACCACAGCACTCAAGAAGCAATAATAAGTACGTACTAGCCTACACCCTTTGTCTCTCATCTATTAATCTAGACCGGCCTGCTTTTGGTCTAGCGGACAAAATCCTCGACTACCATGCATAGTAGCCTATACGGGCACGCATCACAGAAGATAATTATTATTTTCCACTTCATTGGTTCAATAACTGAACCGTGTAGCTATTGACAGCTGTACTGATAACAGTAGGTCTTTTCCACAAATGTTTTAATTTTAGGCACCTATTTATGGTTACTAATGTTTCTATTTTACGTAACTGGTTTAGTTACAATCAGAAATGTACGGTTGTACTCACTGTCTGTCTTTCTGTACACTTTTTGCGCTTCAGCATTTGCGGCTATTAGTTCATCAGTATACATGGGTACTCAACGAGTGTTGGGTTCGGCTCTTCGGCGACCGGCCTTTCTTCCTCAAAGCCACGTGGATAGGATATGGCCACTTGAATCTGGTGGTGTGCGTCCACTGTGATTCCCTATCTCGATCAAGCTGGACAGAACCGCAACAGGTGTGGGCAGGCTGTCCTCTTCTCGTCTGGCTGGTGGGTGCTGGGTTGTTGTCCATGGCAGTGGTCAGCTGGGAGTTACCAGGCACCAAGAGACTTTTATCTACCCTCTTCTGGAGGGGCGGCTGTTGCGTGGCTAGCAGGGTACTCTGACACCTCTCCGTCTGGGTTGCTGGGTTCTCATCCTCTCGTTCCGGAGGTTGAACGGTTGTGCTAGCCTTGATGCCTCTGGGTGCCAAGACAGAGTGATTGGCCGTTTTGTCTGGGCTGGACTCGGCCTGCGGTGCAAACTGAGGTGGAGGTTCCAGAGTTCCCTGACCTCATTGTCACCTCTGGTTTGCTCCTCCTTTTGGGAAAAATTTGGAATAGGTTCTATAACTGTGTCAGACATCTGGACCACGGTGGCCGTCGGAGGTAAGGCTCTTCGGGTTCCTTTGCCCCTCAGAGCAGCTGCTGGGCTCATCTTCTCGTTTTAGCAGCTGAACCGCTAGGCTGGCTTCGACGCCTCCTGCCGCTAAGACCAGGTGATGGGCCATGTCTTTTCTCCTTCATTGGATTGGACTTGGTGGCAGGTGCCGACGGTGGAGCTCACTGTCCAGGGGATTGCGGCATAATATATCTGTTGTCGCTGGTGACGTGTTGAGCTGCTGCCTGGTATAAGAAGTTTGTTGGCGTCGAGGGCAGGGTTCTTACGGAGGCAGTTCTCCGATGTGCTGAAAACTCCACCCACACTGGTATGGCCTACTGGCTCACTTGGCGGGCTTCGTATCCCGCCTTCTATCTCTGGGGTGGAGGCGGTTGGACGATGGCGGGTGTAGGTTCTAGGTTGTCCTCTTTTTGGTCATCGACCTGACTCCTGGGTTTGGGCTGCGAATTCGGATGCTCCCCCAGGGAATGGGCGTATATGACCCGTTGTTGCTTTTCGGATGCGGGCCCTTACATTTTCAGCCCAAAAAAACAAAATCTTGCTTGCTCACTATTTTTGTAAGGCCCTTTCCATTTCGCGTCCAGTCCGTCACTAAACTGCGGCCCCCACCAGGGGGTAGTTTCGGAGGACGTCCTTACCCATGTTGAATCTTCGTACTCCAGTGCATGGTTGGAGGTACGTACTTCCTTTTGATGTAGCTAGGCTCTTGGGCTTGGTATGTCTGGGAGAGTGCGGCCAGCCGTACTTTGATGGCCTCGTTAATCTTTCTGCAGAGGGCTAAGTGAATCATTGGAATATGCTGGTACTAGCAATGATAGTTCCTCACACTGAGTTGGAGGCTTTTCTTCAGGTCTTGATACCTCCACTTTGTGGGGTTTGTTTGCGGTTGGTATGGGTGGATTATCCTTGTCTCGACTCCTCATCCATTGAACGCCATCTGTCAGTGTTGGCTGGTGAACTAGTGTCTATCTGTCAAAATTGATTGGGGGTACTCCCAGCGGGGAAGAATTTCTGTTTAAAATTTCCGGAAGATATTTGCGGTTTCTTGACTGGGGAGTGGAAAAACCTCCACCCAGCGTGAAAAGAGGACTGTTACTACCAGGTGGTAGGGGTTACCACGGGTGCTCATTGGGAATGGACCCATTAGGTCGACCGCCAGCTGCATCCAGGCGGTGTATGGTTAATTATGATTTGGTGCTGGTGGGTGCATGTAGTAGGCCTTGCTTCGGCAGCACGCATCGCAGCTGTTGATGTACTGCCAGACGTCACAGCTCATCCCGTCCCAGATATGAGTTCTATACTTGCCAACTTTTCAGATTTTAGCGTAAAATGTACGAAAAACCATATTGTTTTGTTATGTTATCATTGTGACCAATATTTTATGATTTTTGTTTCCAAAAAACTAACAAAAACAGTGATTTTTGTTATTGTTTTGTCATATCAGGAGTAGGGATGGGTCGATACTACATTTTCTTGATACTCGATACCAATTTCGGTACCAAAACAATCTCACTATACTCAATACCGGTACTTTTCTCTATACCAAATTAAAATTGTCATGGACACAAAACAACTTGGCCAAGAAAATTGCTCATTTTACTAGTGTCGTTGACACACACTCAGAAACTATATAAAAACCCACATATACTGGAAACAAATGGTGGACGGCTTGTAACTCAAATGCCCTTTACCAATAATAAACAACACAGTCTCCTTTGATTCTATTAAATTACATTTCCATAGTAAAAGCTGTTATCAAACTTTGAGGAAAATAACTCAGTACACACTTGTTTTGCAATTTCGCAGTTTTTAAATTTTATTTTGAGACTTCAAGGAAATTGCTGTAACGTTAAATAAATAACGTAATGATCTGATACACCCGTCGTGACCTAACCCGCGGAATACGAGGGATAAGCTACAACAGGTACATCTGATAGGTATGTTGTTTGTGTTTGTGAATGCCGTAGGACCCTCTCTATAACAACCCCTCACGGTTCCCGAGAATATGGTCGTAATAGAAGGTAGGGTCGTAATAAAAAATTTGGAAAATTTAGGGATGTTTTTGACTAACCCTTAATCCCTATGTCCCCAAATTTGCCATTTCTTTTGCATGAAGTTCCTTGTTGGGGCACGTCAGTTTTATTCAAGGTGGTGGCGGCCTTGTTGGTTACGCCAGGGGCAGTGTGCTTGTGTCCGCCATGTTAGTACCTTGGTTACTTCAGTCGGGAATGGTTGTGCTCGGTCGTCAAAGTCGGGAAAAGAGGGTGTTCGGGATATTGCAAATGTTACATCGACCAAGTGTGTACTACCTTGGACATTTGTGCTAGTTGTTCCCCCGCAATGGTGCTGTGAATTCCTAATGACGAGTGTGTGAGGAGACATGTACATGCATCGGGTGTGTAACAACTTGTGAATAAGTGACTAATCTCTTTTCTAAGCAAGAGAGTGAAAACATCTCTTTTCTAAGCAAGAGAGTGAAAACATTTTGGTCCTTTGGGCCAGATTTGTTGGATATCTGCTAACTACGGACTTGGAAGTGTGTTTGAACATCAAACTAACGTTTCTTACTATCCTTTGTTTACGTTTGTAAAGGGTCGGACCTACCCTTTCGTGCAGCCGACAAACTAGTGTTAATTGATCTTGCTCTTTGAGGTATTGAACCGCTATGTAAAGTACTGCTTTGCTGTATGTTGTGTTGGTATACCTGTTGCTGCCAGTGTTATTGTTTACGTTCGTAACAACGATGTTGCTAAAAAAGTTGGAAATGAGACTTCAGTTAACAGGATGCAGGCTAAAGCGACTTGTTTCTCTAGTTAATGACATTGAAAAGGATAGGTCGCGATCAGATTTGTTTAAAGCCCATTGCCGTGATTTAGCACAACTGAAAACAGATTTTGAAGACATCATCGTTCAGTTAGCAGCTAGTATAGTCCATTTCATACAAGTGGTTTCAGATTTGAAAGTTCCATGAAAGTAGTGCCAATGGCATCTGGGTGGCTATGTATCCTTCCTCCACATCTGAACTGTCATTGAAGGTGACTGCAAACAAATGCCATGTGACTGCCAGTATTTGTAAACAAACAACATATGACTTCCTGTTTTTGTAAACAAAGTGCATGTACCTCCTCCCAAATGACTTGGAAGCTGTGAAGGGCTGTTCAAACAGTTGCAGGTTGGCAACAATCCCATTTTTTTTTTTTAGTTTATAAATATTTTATGTAAATGACTAACAGCCCATGTAATAAGTCTATAAATTGATAATTTTTTTACCTTGCAAGAAATTTGTAACCAGGATGCACGAAAATGAAATTGTATTTTAACTGTCAAATGAAAAAGATATTTGACTGTTTTTTAATATACAGTACTCGAAATATATTAATGATAACTAATCTTGTCACACTTACCTGAGGAAAGTTCTTGTAAACATAAAAATTTAGCATGGTTTTCACGAACACCAAATACCAAAGTTCCTCCCCCCCCCCCCCCCCCCTTTTTTCACCAATTTTAATAAATTTATAAATATTTTTTATGTAAATCAATAACAAGAAATTTGTAACCAGGATGCACGAAAATGAAATTGTATTTTGACTGTCAAATGAATCAAATCTATTTTACTGTTTTTGAATACTCTAAATATATTAATGACAACTAATGTTTTCACACTTATCTGAAGTAAGTTCTTGTAAACATACAAATTTAGCATGGTTTCCACAAACACCACATACCAAGGTCCCCCCCCCCCCCCCATGAATGCACAAATACCGAAATACCCCCCCACACCCCCAACAACCACACCACCTTTTTTTTTTCAAAGACAGTATACATTCTTACATACATACTATGCCTACTATTGCATTAAAAGTACATAATTCAGCTTCGTGGTATGATGACGACAAACTCTGTACAGCCTGATAATTTTATGGTTGTTATAATTCTTAGGTTGTTAAAGTATGTAGGTAGACAAAATAATATTTAAGTAAATGTTACTTAATTTCAGTAATTTTAATAACTCTCATTTAGTAACTTAAATGTTACGTATTGCAGGTCTACATACAAAATACTTTAATAACTTTTCTTAAATACCTACTTGTTCAGATTGTCGTGGTGCGAATGAAAACTTAATTCTTACACAGTGTGGATATTTACACTGAAGTTCAGTTGCACAAACACCCTTCTCAAAATTGTGAATAGAGCTCTAGGCTTGTTCTCTGGTACCTAATGAAAAATCCATATACACATATCATGTATCACCATTTTTCGGGGTCGCTGTCGATAGTTACATATTGAGACAGTGCTTCCTTTAGCATTATGCTCACTTGCAGATGAATGTTTATATGTGTACGTCTGTGCGTAATGTGTCTCCTGTATCTGTAATCTGGTTTAAATTACCCAAACACAAAACATCAGTTAACCTACATTAGTCTACTAAAAAAAGAATGAAGTTTAGCAGTACGTGTTTTGCAAGTAACATTAATCCTGTGTATTGCAGAATCTATGCATAATATATAAAATCAATCCATCATTTTTGTTTCAAGCCTATCAGTTGACTGCCTATAGCACCAAAACATGTAAACAACCTTACACATGCTTACTGTTTTCAGTTTTCATAAATACGTAGTTTTTGTGAACATCGACTGACGTATTTTTAATTTTTGTCTTCACTTGAACTCGCATGATTTGTTGTATTACTGTACTATATATTTCCTTTTTGGACAGTGTGAAATGAAATAAATCAAAAATTTCTTTAAATTGTGTGGCATTTCTCCATTACCATTGTTTAAGTATAACAGTTACGTAAGTTCAACTTAAATATATGCAAAAAAAAATTTTCTCACACCAGCATTATAGAATTGCCACATCACTGATTTCGTTTTTCAGCATAATTTTGTGAATTGGTTACTTGTAGTGAGAGGTGTTAGTTGTGAATGTGCTCATTTTTCTGTGTTGTACATATATGTGGCTAATGATGTGTGTTTTTAACAGTTGTTTGCAAACGGTTTGTTGTTAATGGCTCAGTGTTGCACAGGGCGGTGTGTGGGCGGATAGAAACCACAGTGCAAGGGTTGCCACCTCCATACCGCCTCAACAAACCCCTACTTAGTGTGGTGACATCGCCTGAGGTGCGGCAACCCGGGAAGGCACCCAACTACAGCGTCAACTGGACTGTAGGTGAGTTGCCCATCTGACTGTTATGTTTGTACAGCTACCAAGTATGTGATTAGAACTGAACTGTAAAGCCTGTTGCACATTGTTCACTTTATTGTACAAGAAGGTGTACACCTTTCTTGTTCATGTCAACTTGCATCGTGTGACTGGCTAATGTTGTTTGCAATTGGCTTTCATGCAAGGGATTGCGTACTAGCTAGAATCATTTAGAGATTGTTCTATTTTTTGTTCACCTCTTGTGCTTGTACTGTATTTACCCGAAAGGAAAACTTAAGTTTTTTTTGACAGAAAAGGAATAGAAAAAAATAGGGGTCATCTACAATTCAGGGTCGTCTTCAATTCAAAACCTAGGGACAAATAACATAAATGTGCAACACTGCTAGTCAGTATTTATGTTTGCGTTACTTGCACAAAATGACCACGAGCTTCTTTTTGTAATTTTTTACTCGCGTAGCAGTTGAGTCCTCCAAAATTGGTTCCCATTAATAACATTGTATATTTACATTAAAGTTGTGCTATTTATTACGTTGATGCGCAGTCAGTCACGGCTAATGTGGGTTGTTGGGTTGGGAAGGGGGGGGGGGACTGGCACCACGTTGGGCGCCAAATATTGACCGCAGCGACTAATACTAACTTTATGGGCCTGGTGGGGCATGCGGGGGTTAAGAACTGTAGTGGGCTGCTGAATGGTAGGGTTGTATTGGGTCCGAGGGGAATCAAACCCCAGAGTGAGCCGAATGGATGTAGCTTCCCGTCCTGGGGTATTACAAGCTATCTTTCATGACTGCTCTACTTGACCAATGTAATCACTGGTTGGGTACCCGTGCCAACAGCTGCCCAGTTTGTGGTCTAGTGGTGAGGCGTATTCAAGGGTGACGAGAGGGGAGATGGGCCGAGGATGATGTCGTGACTCTGTGGCCGGGGTTTGACCTGTGACGGTGTTCTTACTGGGATGTCAATTCTCTCAGCTCTTGCTAGAGCATGGCGTTCCTTGCGTCGCTGCCTATTCTGGATTCCCCCTCTCCCCTTATACATTTAGGCCACTGGTAACCACACAATACCTTACTTTACCAACACAAATACAAACTTCTATGGGGCCACTAGGTGATTATAATGTATAAAGGATGGAACAAGATTAATTAGTTTTGACTTAATATTTATTACGTGTAAAAACCCTGGAGGAGAGTCCTGGCAAATAATGAAATAATACAAAATGGAATATGATATAGCTACCTGGCTAAGCACTCTAATAATTATTTAGGTTACGTGGATGTAATATAGGTGAAGGTGAGTCTGGAGAATATTATCGAAAATCCCAAAAATCCTCTGACGAAATCTACGGTATGGCGACACAATTATGCAGCTTTCTCAAATCTACTGAAAGTTAATGAGGGAGGTAAACTAAGATGCGCTGGCTTGTTACCACAGAGTCATGGGAAGTTGACTGTGGTAAGGGGTACCGGGTTGAGGAGTAGGTTTACCTGACGTATGGAGTAGCTGTCTCTCAAGCTGTGGATGGCTGCAGGTCTTCTGCGGAGTGGACGGTGCACCGTGTTGCAGGTCGTAGAGAGGAGAGAGAGACCTCGCAGACTGATGAGAGTCTTGTTCCAAGCTGAGGAAGTCTAGAGTCCTGGTCGGACTGAGTCAGGAAGTCTTTGCAGACTGAGGAGAGGAAGTCTTTATCAGACTGAAAGTGGGATGTCTTTGCAGACTGAGGAAGGCTCGTGTCCTTTTTGGCCGGCGAGCCCAGCGTATTTGCCAGTGCTGGAAGCTGGACTTCTATTTATGTGAAATTTTCTCATATCAGCGGTTCTTCGTGGTGCGGGGGGGTAGCGTAGCCTTCCAACATGGTGATGTGTTATCGGGGGTACGTCCTAAGGCCATGATGGTGCTGTGATCTCTGGGTATTGCAGGAACTTCTTCTAGAGCTAAGCGACGAGTAGTAGAGTCTCAAAAATATTTATTTATCTTGCGGGGGTGCCTTTTGCATGCATAAAGTCGGTTGGGCAAAGGAGATTCTAACCACGCATGTAATTTACTATGTAGGGTTCAGCTACCCAGGCATGTGGGCTTTCCTAGCTCAATAATTTTTATTCAATTTGCAGTATATATATTTTTCTCCTGAGCGCGGGTGGCTCGTAGATGGGGCGAAGTCGTCCGTAGTGTGTGCATGTGCATAGCGCAGCATGGTGGCATGTGTCAACGTTGATGCGCGCCCGGTTATGGACTGTTCGGCACAATTGTCATGGTTTTACTGCGCTAGACCAAGTGCACGTTTCAACAACGTTTCTGGCTAGAAAGTTTACTGGGTTGTGTTTAGGAGGGGCTAAGGGGGACCGTTGCTTGGCAGCAAAATGAGCGATCTTTTGCTCCCTACGCCATCAGCCGTTCCTTATCTTATAAGGCATAGAGCTTGGTTCGCTGCTGAACAATTCACATTGTGCACCATGGACGAAAACTATTTCCTACAATAGTGCAGCACAAGCTTGGTGCCTCAAATGATCCCCCACCTTAGCCGCTCCTCAAGGTGACTGACAGCTTGTTAGCACTCAGCACGGGGGGATAGGGGAGGCGGCGTGCTCGACTGCGTTAGGCAACCTTGAATCCATGTGTTCGGCCGTCCAGTAGGATAGTGTATTGGTTTGCAGTATTGACTCTCATGTGGGTTGAAGTAGAAATACATGATGTGATGAGCGATGAGTCGTAGTCGTATTTAATAGTGGTATAAGCGATACGTGTCAACGTGATAAAAAAAAAGTTGTATAATCAATTCTTTTATGTGACATCATAATAAAATAACTCACAGGTATCATATACTTCATAGGCCTACATATAAATATAATATTTACGCTGTGTAATAGCGCTTTAGCCATTTTTATTGTTTACTAGAAGCAATAGCAGGCAACTATAGAGTTATGGAAGAATAGATGGAAACCAACACACAATTTCATTCTCAGAACTTGGAGGAAGCGTCCGAGTGTGTGTTCTGTTACCTTCTCAGAGTAATGTAGGGACTCTAGACCAGCATGACATATTAATTTTCTTTTGTCGTACGATTGATTGGACGAAAATATCTATCTATTGATTACCTTCAATAATCTCTGCTCGCTCTCGACATTATCTTCATGCTGTGGCTTTCCATTTGTTTATGATTACGTCCCGCTAGGCGTACAAGTTTTATTGCTATTGTATTTTTATGGTTTTGAGAGGTAATAATGGATCACATTGAAGTTAAAGGGATGAGTAAAGGGAGTATTCCAATGGGTATTCCTAGAAGTTACGATGCCAATTTAAAACTAATGGTTGTGTGGCATACTGTGTGATTAGCTTTTCTTTAAAACTAAAAAAATACTGTAATTTGGCATGTATAGTCTGCATGCGTGCATAGGCTGCACAAGAAGATTTTGATGAAAAATTAGGGATAAGTAATATTTCAAGTATAGGCCGCGCTGAATTTTTGTTTTCCTGTAAATATTGTTAAGTCACAATTCCGTACAAACATTATAAATTCAGACTTAATTTCTCCCCTACCAAACATTTGTACCAAAATTTGTGTTATGTTGCAATGTTTACAAATATACATCGCACAATTACTACTCCACAGATGGTAATGTGATTTGAGAAAGCAAAACCACATCAACATATTACACAAAATGGCATCTTATCAATATGCACTGGTAGAGCCACGGCAGACATACAAACTACGTAAGATAACTTTCTCTTGTACAGTAGAGAAATTATTTTCTCATGTACGACATCTATGGGCGAGCTCCAACATGTAATTTTACATGTGCGGGAGGAAGGTTAGTTTATGAACACGATTGAACAAATAACTGCACAAGCTTTATTACTATTGCTATTATTATTATTATTATTTCTCTTTCTGGCTGCCTTTAAGAAGTAAAGCATTAAAATGTACTGTATGTTGACAAATTTCTGAACATGTTTTGGGGGAAAAATTTTTTCTATGCCAATGTCTTGTATAATAGTATTTCTTCATGATGGGTTTGTCATAAATTCTTACAGAAATATTTTGAACCTAAATAATTTTTTCAGAATTTCACAGGGGTTGTCTTGAATTCAGGTTTAAATATTTTTCCTCCAAAAATATTTTTTTAGGAAGGGGTTATCTTAGATTCAGGGCCATCTTCCTTTCAGGTAAATACAGTTCATTTTAAGAGTTTACTTTGTTCCTGTACATTTATTTATGCTGATATTGTTAATTTGATAGTAGTAAACAGATTTGTATTCTGTATTAGTGATTTGTTAGGTTTGTAAAATCTTTGTGTATTGTGGTGGAAATGACTGGCATGGTGCAACATTAAAGTACTACTACTGTTTGTACAGTATATACTTGGGACTTACAATAGCGTGTTCACCTTTTGATGATCACCTTCTTGTTCACAAAAGATGCCTGTCTATCAGGCTTAAGAAATTAATATTATCATCATAAATTCTCTTTGGTGTGTATAAACTACTGCGAGATTTTTCGAAGTGATGCTAGATTTTGTAGACAACTTTTATTTCTGTTCTAGTTACCTCAGTGATCTGATATAAGAATTGAATACACACTTTATAAGATTTAAATCCCTATTAATTTTACTGGTGGTTACTAGAACAAAATAAATCAAATATTTATAAGATGTTAAAATTAATCTCTTGGGCATAAAATTACATATGCATTATTCTTTTTTACATTGTCATTTATCATGATTGTTAGGCCTACAAATATTTATAACTATAACATTTGAAATAATGCATTGCAGTTAAAAATACTGGTTGAACATTAGACATAAATTTTGAAGCATTTTAAGCCACCAAGTGTACTGACAAGAAATCAATTACACTGAAAGGGTTGGACACTCATCTCAGTATGGGCAGTAAATGAGGGTTTTAACCTCAGTGCCCGATAATGTAGGGGTGCTGCACAGTATAAGTAAACCCAGAATTACAATCCCCGACGTCAAGTGTCGCACACAATCCCCTGGGCTATCTCTTGACATACTCCTCTCGCTCGTTGTCCAGCGTACTCTCTAGAGCTTCCGCTTGCCAGGGCAATCTGTGATGTTCCTACTAATCCCTACTTTAATCTAGTATGTCTTATGGATAAATAAAAGTATATTGGGTGAGCTTGAATTCTGATTCCTTCCTCTATATTGTGATATGGAAACTCCCTCCGGCAGTGTCTTTGTGTTCCAAGTTTGCTTTGCCTGGCAGGGTCGTGGATCTGCCCGTATTAGGAGATCTAGGTGGACACTTGCTCGGTGAAGGATTTTTAATCGGAGGGGAATCAAACTCCAGGGTGAGCTTGACCATATAAACTTTCCTCCCAGGGAGTTTGGTCCTGTTCACCGTAAAGGCTGCCAAAATGTGTGACACCAGCTGTCACTAAATAATATAAAAGGGGAATTAATGGATATGTTAAATTACTGTAATGAAGATGAAATATTTCTCTCCTGGCAGTTCCTGTTCGGTCTGTCGGACGCTGCCTAGGCGTTTATATGGGGCCAGCCTGGTTAGTTTTCTTACAGGGACAAAGTCTTTCGCAATTGTAACGACTTTATGTGAACGAGCCAGTTTTGGGGACTGCGAACAGTTATTAGTTTTCCGCAAACAGTTATTAGTTTTCCGGCGGCGGTACGTATTTGGCATTTGCTAGTTGGATTGTTGCGGACTGGTCATGGTCGTGGTGGGGACCTAGGTTCAAGTTCAGTTCCTCGCGGCTCTAGATTACTTAAGTATTCCAGATCAGGCCACTGCCAGCAGATAACGCAATGAATTTAGAAATGAGCTGCAGTCCTTCGTTATAGGGGGTAGTTCCTTGAGTGGCTTATAAATGGGTTCAGTAGGCTGGGAGTTCTGTGGATGCTCCCTGGATGGGTTGGGAGCTGCATTAGTATTAGGTAGATTTAACTGTGTTTGTAGGGCCCGTGGGACTAAATTTCGAAGCTCACCACTGGGCCCTCCACCTTTTCGGGGCATTAGAAAGCTATACTTTAAAAGAAACAAGATAGGTAGTTCTTGGCTCACAGTCACTAATTTCAGTTAGAGTGGCGCACTCTGGGTTTTATTCAGCATAGCTTAAGCCCTCCTGGGTTCAGTCTTGTTCAGATTATTTGAGGTAAGGAGCGAGTTAGACAATCTGGATAGTCGTGAGTGTATCTCTAGGCAGGCGATGGGGTTCCGGACACTTCCCAGACTATAGCCTTATTCAGGCACCAGGAGTCCCAAGAACATTCTATCAACTCGTGTCTATCCTGGAGCTGTCGCTTTGTCTTAAAGATCCACAATAGTTACTAATACAAATTTTTCCATTACCATTTAAATGATTAAGGTTAATATTAATTGAATAGCTTGGGTTCAATTTGAGCATAAACTTATTTATTCAAATACTTTTGAAATTCAAAGGGATGTCTGACTCTTCACATAGAAAGACAGTCAAATTAAATACGGTATTATTAACTTTAATGCAGGTGAAAGCAAACCTACGGGTGAGAAAGGAAAAATGAATAATAAATAAATTCAAATTTCTAAATTGCAATTCGATTTGCACGTTGAGGGGTGGTAGTTCAGAAGGGATGACGGTGTGACCTGGTACTGCGAAGTTTGACTGATTGACTCTAGGTAATATGGAAACAGGTGCAAGAACATTGTTATACCTCTGTCTGCTTGTAGTGGACGTCTTTACAACGTAGTGGAAGATTGTTCCAATCTCTGGCGGTTTTTATTCGTGTGCTTCGGCAGTTAGAGAGAGAGAGCTTCTGCAGTCACTTGGTGTTGGTTGAGGTTGCTATTCAGCAGGAGAGTCTTATGCAGACTGGAGAGCCTTATGCAGACTGGAGAGAGCCGTCCGTCCTTACTAAGGTTGGCGGGCCGACGAGAATTGCCGATCTGCAGTTTCGCTTCTCTTTAGATACAGAAAATTTTTGTTTGTTGGCTGCCTCAGAGGCATGGGGGTTGTTTAAATTAAGGTAGTGGGCCACGCCACAATTTATTATCTCCCTGTCTGGAGTCTGAAGATATATTTACTTCCTCTCCACGACACTTGGGCAGCACTGATATCGGGTGCAGGGTACTGCCCTCTTACAGCATCTCTGCCAACTAGGTTCTTCTGCTCGGCCGTGTAGGTGTCTCTGTGGGTAACACAATTTTTTCCACGAGGGTGGTGACCGCATGCCAGCCTTTGAGTGGGCAGTACAATTTCAATTGATTGTCTACTGTAGTTATCCGTAATGTTTGGACGAACCCTGTAGGTACGAGATTTATTGCCTGCCGGTGTGTGACTTGCCCTTATTTATTATCAACGCATACTGATGGGGCAAAGTCGAAAAAGTAGACAGCGCATGTGCAATGCACAGGAGTGTGACATGCAATGCGTCAATCCTAAGTGGGTTCTTCCCTTCATGTTAGAATGTCAGTTTAAGGGTTAGGGCTGCTGCGGGCATTCCTGTTTGATAGACGAATTGGAGACTGTAGCCCTTAGATTTAATTTCACTTTTACAACTCTGCTAGATACTGTACATTTACAAGTGATGGTGGTGACCTTGAAATACAGCAAAGCCAGTATCATGGGAATCATACCCCAAGACACTACTCTTGTCTTGGCAGGACACCGGTGTACAGTGTTGGTTGGGTAGCCTTACATGTTGGCACGAAGTTGGAAGTCACAGATACTGTTACGGGACGATGTTTTACCTGTTGTTCACGAGGCAGCGGCCTCTTCCTCTTCCTCTCCAGCTGGCTCGCTGTGGTGGCCGGCTGTGGAACAGCGGCCGACTGGTTACGGTGGAAGTGGGCTCTCACTGCTTGCAGGTCATTGTGGTATGTGTGGAGGAATGGAAGTGTATGAGTGGTAGAAAAGTGAGATCTAAGATCTAGTCTCAGTACGTTGATATCAAAATGAACAATTACTAAATGCTCCAGTGGTAGTCTATCTGGTGGTTTTGTAGGAGGTGCGAAGAGAGGGTTGCTCTCCTCTACTTCAGGAATGATTGAATTATTGTTCTCCTACTCTAATTTCTTTAGTGCTTGTTTCAGTCAAAGTTTCAGACCACTCATATGTGATAGCGGCATAAGGCAGCATCCCTGAATGGCATGACTTGAAACTGCAGAATGTTGCCCTCTGGTCTGGCGAACGCCATGTATTTTCGACTATCTGGGTGGACTGCGATCTGCCAGTATCCGTACTGCATGTCAAGGGTACTAAAGATTTTAGCCCTCCCTCTATTTCTCAGCGTGTTCGCTAAATTGATTGTGGGCTGTGCTATGGGGTGGGTCACACCATTCAAGTCTTTTTAGTTCACGCAGAAGCGCAGCTGGCCGTCTTTCGTCTGTAACAATACAGCTCTTGAATTATAGGGAGAGTCGGACGGCTCTACTAATCCTCGTTCCTTGATCTCCTGAAGTTGGGTCATTATTATTAAGTGTCTCCTCCTGGCGGACACTCTGTATGGACGTTTATATACCGGTGCATCGGTGGTGGTCCAGATCTTGTGCTGAATGCTCCGGGTTTGGCGTAATTCTGCTACTTGTCCAAATGCACTGGCATGTTCGTCTAAGATCTGCTTTAACTGGGCAAATTCAGACTCGTCCAGTTGGTGGTTGACAACATCCGAGTTAATGGGTGGTGGGACGACCGCTTCAGGGCTGTACTCCCAATTCACAGTGATTCTATTTTTCTTTCCCAGGTATACTCTCCTTGCCCGTGATTTATAATACATAGTTGCTGGCGCAACCATGGGTGACCTAAAATTACTAGGGATGGTATCCTCGATTCCTCGATACTTTATAATCGAGTATCGCATGAGAATATCCAAAAGTATCCAATTTTAACACCCATTTTCTCGTCATAATTATGGTACAAGTTGCCATAACTTTCGGAATGCATACGATACTTCCGAAAAGTGTATCATAACTATATTTTAGACCCTTTTTCTTCTGTAATAATTATGGTGCAAGCATACAATAACTTTTGGTTTGTGTACGATACTTTTGAAAAGTGTACCATAATTTAATGTGTGTCTCCTTTGGGCATTGCAATGCACCCATAAAATTTGACCTAGGTTCAACGGTTCGCAAGATATCATCAGTAACTTTTTAATGCATACCATTATTATCTTGACTGGCAGCAAGAATTCCAAAGCTTCCTGCAAGCATTCCAAAAAGCCTTTGCTGGTCGAGATCGGACAAATAGTTACAAGTTATTTAATTTTAAAAATACAAGTGTTCCATAATATAGCACATTTTATTCATAACATAAGATTCACACAATTGTGAGCACCTTGAGGTGTTTTTAGGCAACCAATGCATACGACAATTATGATTTTTGACAACAATTAGTTTTATAGTACATAATTGAGGTATAATAAAATCGTGTCGAGAGTTGCAAGCGAGCACAGATAAGCGTGAGTGACCAATTCAGTGGTTTTTGTACATCCTATACATACCACAATTATTTGATGCACCAACATTTTTCATTTAATTCATTATGCCATGAATCACTTTTATGGTATATATTTAAGGTATAATAAAAACAGATAGAGAGTTACAAGTAAGCGTCGATAGGCACGAGTTAGCAAATTGAGTAATTGTACATCCCACACATACCATAATTATCTGAATCCTCCATCATGGCCTAGCCCGTGGATTCCGCGGGCTATGATGCAACTGCAATATTAAATATTCACAAAAAATACCATAGTTATCTGATAGACCGGTCGTGGCCGAGCCAGCATATCCCGCGGGTTAGGGCAACATCGGGTATCAGATAATTAGGTTATTTATTTAACATTACAGTAATTTCCTTGAAGTTGCAAAATAAAATAAAAAACTGCGAAATCGCAAAATAAGTGTGTATTGATCTATCATATTCCTCAAAGTTTGGTAAGTGCGTTTATTGTGGAAACGTGATTCTATAGAATTGAAGGAGACTGTGTTGGTTGATCATTGGTTTAGCTAAGGATGTTTGAGTTACAGGCCGTCCACTATGTGTTTTCAATGTAATGTGGGTTTTTATATAGTTTAAGTATGTGTCGATGACACTAGTAAATTGAGTGATTTTCTTCGCCAAGTTGTTTTGTGTTCAAGTCAATTTTATTCTGGTGTTGAGAGAAGTATCTGTATCGAGTATCGTAAGAATGTTTTGGTATCAAAATTTGTATTGAGTAAATGTAGTATCGACCCATCCCTAAAAATTAGTGCTTCCGTTATTTCCGGTGGTATCACAAAATCCTCTGGTTTGGTGTGTTAATGTAGAATCACCGTGGTATGTCCTAACTTCAGGGTAGTATCGTGCTGGCCCATTCGCTTTATATGGGTTTGTGGCCAGAGTGATGCCCTTTGTTGTGGGGTTAAGACATCACTCCGCACAAGTTCTCGGTAGCAAAGGAGTCTAGTAAACCGAGTATTTTCTTTCAGTTTATTTCGACTTCAATATGAGGCGCTTCTGGGGGTTTGCTCTCATCATTCAATCTTTGCATGATAGGCCCTTCGTTCTCGGTGGTGGAGGCCTGCTTCTCATTCTAGTTGTGGCATTTCCTGCCTGGCTAGTTTGTTTATTTTCACTGGTGCTGTGGAAGGGCTGGCTCCCCTGCTGCATTCTCGCTCCCACGCTTGTCCCTGGACTGCCTGATAGGGCAGTCCTGGTTAAAGTGTGTTTCCGAGCAAAACCAGCACTTTGGATGGAGGGGGTGTTAGAGGAGGTGGCAGAGGACGGTTTCCCTTTCTTTCCACTTGTTGGCCGGAAACAGTACTGTAGTTACGTACAGAAGCTTGAGACTGAATACTGGGAAAGGACGGTATTGTATCAGATGTAATTGACAGTATCGTTGTACGTCTTGACGACAGTAGTGATTCCTCCAGTACATCAGGCCATGCAGTTCAAGCAGTGAACAAGAAAGTCCGGGTTCACCATTAGCAACCCCGCTGCCTTGAGGTGAGTGAATGTTTTCTTTGTACGATAGTACAGTTTTATAGCGTGGCCGGCTTAACGTTCCAAGGTCGCATTCCTACCAGGGTTTCAGAACTGGCGCGCGGACAGTATTTCGCTGTTCGCATTCCTACAGCTGCAGCAATACACACACAGTTTGGCTAAAGTTAACCTTACACTCGAATTTACTATATAGACAAATAAACAAATAATATTCACACACTACTTAGGCCTAAGTGTTGAAAGTGCAGCTTTTTTAGACCACATGCATTTCAATAATTATAGTAACGGTTTACAAATACATTATTTACTAACACACAAACTTGCTGTCTGTAAAATGTGCACCTCTTGAACACGTGTTTTTCTATTGTAATCCTTCCAAGTTTAAGTCAGAAAATCACGGTTGTTCACTAGCATTAAAGAATTTATTTGCAGAATCGTTCAATAAAATCAACACTATGTGCGTTTGCTGAAACCAATGAACTTAAATTCAATACGAAAATTAAATTTGTCTAACATTACATTTCAAGTCTGTTTTTCCACCTAACCTCAAAAACGAGAACAGTCGCGTACTTTTTCACAACTCAGTCGGCACACATGTTACATAACTTGGACATTATTATTTTATTCGTGATGTGAAAACTGTAGAAACATGCTTCATTACGCGCTCGCGATTAAAAATAGTAGCTATCTTCGGCATCTCAGCACAGAAATAATTACTACAAAATACTACAAAGAGCGGCAAATTGCAGTGTTGGCAGTACAATCGATTTTCGACAGGCAATTGATTTTTGACTCACAATCAATTGTCGACACTTAATCGATTGTAAATGATTATTTGCAGTTTCTGAAGTATGCAAATATTTGTGGTTACATCTTTTTCGTGCAAAATTTCGCATTTTGTAAAAAAAAAAAAAAAAAAAAAAAAAAAATCACGAAAACTGTGAAATAACGTCTAATTTTGCAATATTTCGTGTATTTCGCGTTTCACCATTTTCTGGGGTCCCTAGGTATGAGGCTTCTGTGGTTTCGCTGTAGGTTATCTGGCAGGATATGCTTTGTGTTGGCAGCATTTTCAACACTTGTTGACATGCTTGCTGACTTCTCAGCTCATTTCATCCCAGATGCACCTGGTACTAATGTCGGAAAGAGTTTCCCGGATTCCAGGGTGCCCTGCATTGGGATGTTGGTGGAAATGCCAGCAGATGTCATCTCATAGATCCCTTGGTACCCAAATCCTCCACCTGGCTTCCAGTTGTTTGTTTAAAGACCATGCAACATTATCTTGTATTTCTTTGTGGGTTTTGGAGTAGAAGATCCTTGACTTCAGGGTCTTGTTGCTGATGATGCTCTGTCTGGATTTTGCTCAACTGGAGCCGAATAAGTCTTAGCGGCTCTTTGAGTCTATTTACCAGGATCGGACGGAGAGATGCAGTCTGTTTCTTCTTCAGGCTTCTCTTCGTTCAGGTTCTGCTATTGGGATAATCTGTTCGGGAGAAGATGGTCCCATCTCCCAAGTTTGGCTTTATTGTAGCCATGAATCTCGCAACCACTTAAGTGATTTAATATCCGTTCTTAAAATGAAATGTTTGGTACTGTGTGTATGGATGTTTTTGTAAATATTACTGTGTATAGATTTGAACTTCCCGCCATTGCCATCAGTGGCGTGCTCGTAGTGCTTCTAGGAACTAGTATAATTAGACAGTTAGTTGTTTGCAATTCAGTTGGGAGAAATTATATTTGGTAGTGCCTGCCAGTTCTCATATCAACAAACTTTCATGTAATCAAGATGTTCGACGCAACATTTATTGTTTCAACCACGCTTGATATTGTTCCGACATAGTTGATTATTTACCGCATCGCTGTTTTGTGTATTTGTTGGCGCGGTGCTATTTCGGTTCTGACTTATGTTAACTCGTTCGTGACTCTTGTTAACTTGGTTATGACTCGTATTTCTTCAAGAGTTTTCGGAAGTTGTGGTGGAATTTGGTCCCAGCACATTGTCAGAGCATTTATATATCAGTACTTTGCCAAAACAGGCATATTTGCATTTATAGGCGGTTCATGGTAAAGTGAGTACTTTTTAAGGCCATTTAAAATTTTTCCTATCATCAAATTTCCATCTTCCTGCGGTTTTTAATGTAATCACTTTATTGTGACCAATAAACACAATATGTACATTTCACCATCCTCAAAATGTTATACCTGCAACTGCAATAAAATATATTTATTGGGGTAAATGTTGATTGGGAGGGCCTTAAGAACTGCTCATCTTTACCGTGAACAGCCTATAGGTGTATGGATGTGTGTGTCTTGTTAGTATTCACAGTGATCAACACATACTAAAGATAAGGTTAATGTACATTGAAACAGTTAAGAAATCACAGCCAGTTAGTTCCACAAACTGTGATAAAATCACAGTTATAACAATTATAAATCACTTTTAATTTAAAGAATAGCCAAAATCACTGCTAATTTTAAGAACTGGGCCAAAATCACTCTTACTGATCACGGTTAGATTATCACTATTACGAACACCACCTGGCACTTCACAGACGTCTCGAAAGAACGGAAAATCGGCTACACAGTGCATTTACATTGTCAGCTTTTGTGCAAGGTGACAGTACTGACGCACGCCTCTTCCTTTCTACTTGCTGGGACTTAGTTCAAATCCGGAATGGTTTTGATGACTACCACATCGCACTGGAAGTTGCGCTCAAAGGCAGTAGTGAGTTTGACACCCAGTCCCATGCCCAATGTCTTATGAAGTTTGATGATGAGTATTATCCTGTAATGGCCATACATGACTATGTCATAGCGAGCAATGGTAGGAATGACAAAGCAGCCACCCACTCACATTCAAACACATCACATGTCAAGTTACCCATTATTCAGCTTCCCAGTTTCAATGGTGACCCGTAGTCATACGGTCAAACTTTGCAAACCTGTTGCAGTCCATGGTAGCCACCAATGATAACTTATCTTAGATGGATCGTTTCGCATACCAGAAGTCGTGTTTAACTGCAGACCCTTTGTCATTAATCCAGTCCCTACCACTCTTGGAGGAAAAATTACACTATTGCATGGGAGTTTTTAGTGAGGAGATTTGACAATAAAATGCTCATAACCTCAAACCACATTGAAACGTTATTTCAAGTGCCTGTGGTATTATCTGACTCTTCGAACTCATGCGTGCACTGGTAACTGCGTTAGCCAAAAATATGGGTGCTCTGTGAGTATTGAAAATTTCTGTGGATCACTGGGACTTGTTGTTACTTCATTTGATGGAGAAGAAACTGGACCCTTACCTGCGCCGCCAGTGGGAGCTGACAGTAAGTGATTCATAACTACCAAAGCTTACAGAATTCATAGAGTTCTTAGAAAAGCGGTGTCAATCAGCCGAAGCAGTCTGTTTGTACCATGGCAAGACCTCTATGTCAAAGACTTCAATTGTGTTCAAATCCAGCAAACATAATTCGTACAGTTCAACTACTTCCATGGTGAACATGACACAAACAGCTACTGCTAATTGTACCCTATGTAAGGCAAACCACATTCCTTCCCAGTGCTCCCAGTTGCTGAGTATAGGCCCAAAGGAACGTTACGCTCTTACCAAAGGGTTGAATTTGTGTTTTAACTGCCTCAGATCATTACATCGAGCTAGAAACTGTAACTCCAAATTCACGTGTCAACAGTGTGGTTCTAGGCATCACACATTGCTACACGTTGCTGAATCACAGTTTGCATCGGCCCCTGAAATAGATGACCCCTCAGATATCACAATAGAAAAACATACAGGAGATGGCCAAACTAAACTTGTATCCACACTTGCAGTTCATACCACCATGACAGCTACCAACACTGTTTTGCTGTCTACTGCTCTAGTAGAAATCCAGGATACATTTTGAACTCCCCAACAAGTAAGTGTCCTAGACTTGGCTAGTAGGCTAGTTTCATAACCGAGGTCTGCCTACAGTGATTGGGACTGCCCCAGCAGAAGATTCAGCTCCCGATCCATGGATTATCTACTGTGCCATTCAGTGTTTCCAAGTCAACCACGACTTGCCTAATGAGTCCTTTAGGACAAACCTCACCATAATTCCGTCTGGATGGCTTTTTTCTGTCGCACATTTCAAGTGATCTCCCTAACGCTCAGCTACCCTCTACTATTTGTGATGCTGTAACGCACCTGAAACTCGCATATCCGACCTTTGGCTGTCCAGGCCCAGTCGACTTGCTGATAGGTGCCGAGTGGTTTCCGCACTTGATGACTGGCCGCAAAAAGGGATGGAAGCAACTGGCCGCAAAAAGGGATGGAAGCAAGGAAATGGTCACTGCATTGGAGACTGTGTTTGGATGGATCCTTGTGGGAAAGGTTAAAACTGCTGTTCCATCACAACCAATAACATCATGTTTCATTTAATTGTTTACATTGTCTGCATTGCTTGAATATGTTGTCAAAAGTTTCTGGGAATTAGAAGTTCCTCAGAAAACATATCACTCTCCTCAGGAAGCACTTTGTGGAGAGATGTTCGTAACATTTCATAGAAGAGACCAAACAGGGAGCTACAGTGTTGCTTTGCCCTTTTGTCAACCAAGACCACAGTTAGGGGAACCTAAGAGCAATACAACACATAAGTTTGTACGTCTCGAGAGGCAACTGAATCTGAAACATTCAGTAAGAGTCCAGTATGCAGATTTTATAAAAGACTACCTGTGATATGGACACATGGAAACAATTCCAAAGGGAAAAAATCTCGGTAAGTGAGGCCTACTACATTCATTGCCACTTTGTAGTAAAGCCTGATAGCACCACCACTAAGTTGCGAGTGGTGTTCTACGCATTGGGAAGAACCACAAAGGGCCAATTGCTCAAGACATACTTCTTATAGGGCCAAAACTCCAAAGCAGCATTGTTGATGTGTTGCTTCGGTTTCGTATGTACCCTATTGTGTTCACTGCACATATCAAACAAATGTATCGGCAGATAGCCATTCATTCCAGTGATAGAGATTATCAGAGGATTGTGTGGAGGTCCTCGGATTATGAACCCATCGTGGAATATAGACTGAGCACATTTACTTATGGGGTGTCATCTGCACCATATCTTGCCATACGCACTCTCCATCAACTCGCAGAGGATGAGAAGAGCAGATTTCCTGTAGCAGTGAAGATTTTATCCTCAGACATGTATGTAGAATTTGTAGCTACTGGAGCTTGCAGTGTTGAGGCTGCACTCAATCAACAGCAGGAGCTCATAGCATTACTGAAGGTGGGTGGATTTCAATTGAGAAAGTTTATGAGCAACCATGCAGCCTTGTAGGATTGGCGCCCATCGGAGGACATTCATGCAACATAATCTCACTCGTTTGGTCTTGACCATGTCTTGGTTATTAAAGTCCTAGACTTGCAATGGAACCCTTCCACAGACTCATTTTCGTATGTAAACCATACCAACTCCAATTCGCCTACAAAACGCATCATCCTGTCAGATTTGACTCGAGTGTTTGACCTGCTTGGTTGGGTAGCTCCCTTAACTTTGTTTGGCAAACACTTGATTCAGATGCTGTGACTGAAAGGTGTAGACTGGGAAACTGAACCACCCCTTCAAGTGTGTGAACAGTGGGACCGTGTTAGATCTGAACGGTCATTATTGTCATCCATCGCTGTTACCATCCACTAGTGAATCTGCAAGGGTGCTCATATCAAGTTCACGGTTTTGCTGACAGTCCCGAAATTGGTTATGCTGCTGTTGTATACCTTTGTGTGAACCTCGGCAGGGTCTAGCAATAGTTCACCTGTGGGTGGCCAAATCTAAGGTTGCGCCTGTGAAGACGGTGTCACTACCTCACGTAGAACTCTGGGTGGCCCTTTTGCTAGTTCGGCTTCTCTGTCTCGTCATCAACTACTATAAGAGGCTGCACATTGAGGCCGCTTACACCTGGACATATTCTAGGGTAGTTTTATCTTGGATTACATCATCATCATCATCACCTCACCTCTGGAATACCTTTGTGGCTAACCGAGTCAGTGAAATTCAAGATTACACATCAACTGAATGGTGGTATCATGTTCGATCGGAGGAAAATCCTGCTGATTGCGCCTCATATGGTTTGATGCCCGCACAGCTTCAGCAACATCATTTGTGGTGGACTGGACCATGGTGGTTGAAGGAAATCAGTGATCATTGGCCCTGCTATATATTCACAGAAGAGACCTCGGCGTCGGCCTCCATCATTCCTGAACAGAAAACTCTCCCATTCAGCAATTTTGTAGACTTCATCCCTTGGCGTTATTGCTTGAAGGTCCAGCAACTTGAAGAAGCTTATCCGCATGACAGCATATGTTGTACGTTTTTTTTCACAGTTGTCGAGTGCCACAAAACAAGGCTACTGATGCCTTACTACCCCATGAACCAGACAAAGGCTTGAACATTTGGCTGAGATATGTCCAAACTTCTTGCTTTGAAGCTGATATAAATGCTCTAAAAGAACCAGCAGCATGTATCACTTCAGATCTGGAAATTGGTTCCTGTGGAGTCGTCAGGTTGGGCGGTAGGCTGCCTCAGTCAAACTTACCATTTGAGCAAAAGCACCCGGCTTTACTTCCCAAATTGCACTGTTTTACACACTTAGTAATCAGTCATGAAGTCATTCAGCATCCAGGTGTTCAAACTCTTCAGAGTATCCTCAGGACACAATTTTGGATACTTAAAGACAGGTGTGCCATTCGTCGCTGTCTTCGTTACTGCCTCAAGTGCTTTAAGACAAGACCTGCCTCTTCAGAAACATTAATGGGAGACCTTCCTTACATGAGGATTCATCAGGTGAAACCCTTTGCAACGGCCAGTGTGGACTATGCTGGTCCGTTTACTATTAAACTGGCCCGAGTTCATCACCCAGTGTTGTTAAAAGCTTATCTTTGCATATTTCTTTGTTGTGTAACAAAAGTAGTGCACCTTGAGTTGCCATCTGATCTTTCTACGTATGTATTTCTAGGTGCATACAAATGCTTTCTTGCTCTTTGTGGCAGGTCACCTGACCTGTATAGTTACTGTGGAACCAACTTTGTGGGCGCTAATAATCATCAGAATGTTCTGCGACAGCTGCTTGCTTCTCCCAACCACCAACAGACCTTGGCAAGTTCCTTGGCCACCTTGGGGTAACTTGGCATTTTGATCCCCACGTAGCACCTCACTTCCGTGGATTATGGGAAGCCGGAGTTAAGTTGGTCAAGTCCCATATGAGGTCTGTTATTGGAGAACAAATTCTCACTTATGAGGAACTGAATACTGTTCTAGTGCAGATTGAAGCCATCAACTCCAAGCCTCTTTGTCCACTGAGCTCGGACCTGAATAATTTGTCCATGCTTACTCGTGGTCAGTTGAGCCACTTGTCACAGTTCCAGAGCCAAACCTGGATGACGTCCGGCTGAATCGTTTACAGTGCTGGCAGCTCGTGGAGAAGCTTCAGCAAGATTTCTGAAAATGCTGGCTCAGGACTGATCACACCTTACAGCAGTGTCCAAAGTGGCAGAAAGAAAATCAACATCTTCACCCTCAGCAGCTTGTATTAGTAAAAGAGGACAGGCTTCCTCCACTACAGTGTCGCCTAGGATGCATTGTTGAGCTACACCCTGGCCGTGATAAAGTGCCTAGAGTAGCCATTATCCACACAGTGGATGGAACTGTTAAATGCCCCGCCGTTAAACTGTGCCCACTGCCCTTTAAGGGTTGAAATGAATATTTCAAGGTGGGCGGTGATGTTTGGTACTGTGTGTATAGATGTATTTGTAAATATTACTGTGTACAGATTTGAACTACCCACCATTGCCATCAGTTGCGCGCTCGTAGTGCTTCCTTGAACTCGTATATTTAGACAGTTAGTTGTTCGCAATTCGTTCGGGAGAAATGGTGTTTGTTAGTGCCTGCCAGTTCTCATAACAAACGTTCGTGTAATACAGTCCATCATGATGTTCGACACAACATTATATCCTGATATCCTAGATTACAGCAAGACTTCCATGTTTGTTTATATAATATTGTTGCTTGGTTGTGTTTAGCTTGGTGCTGGCATATGCTATCACAAGAGGTTTGCTGCCCAGGTCCTCTTGGTATAGGATAGCGCCAAGGCAATTTTGTCATTCATCTGTCTGCAGAATGAGTCCCACTCCTTGTGGTCTGTGCAGATGGTGAATATCTTGGAAGCTGGTTTTGAGGGCCTAAAATACATCACAGTGTTCCAGCATCCACTGCCATCACGCTTCTTTTTCCAACAATGTGTGAAGCAGTGACATTAAGTCTGCGATGTTGGGCACAAAGTCTCAGAGCCAGTTGCACTGTCCCAGAAAGCGTTGAAGCTGTTTCTTTGTGTGGGGCTCTTCGGCTACTTGAGTGGTCTTGCGGGAAGTTGCCTTTAGTGGATACGACATGGCCCAGGTACTCGATAGATGTTTTTCGAAATGACTCTTCTAATTGTAGTAGTGAGTCCGTGGAGTTCATGTTGTTCATTCAAATACTCGTTTGCAAGTGTCAGTTGTTCTTCCCATGACTTGGAGTACACAATCATCTCATCCAATTTGCTTATTTAGCCAGTCAATACTTTGGCAGACATGTTTCATTGAAAAGTAGCAGGGGCATTATTAAGACCAAAGGGCATAGCCCTAAATTAAAGTGTTGCCCCTTCTGGTGAGGTGAAGGCAATGTACATGCGGCTGTCTGGATATACAGTTATTTACCAATAACCTGACTGCATATCCATGGTGCTAAAGATCTTGGCCTTGCCTGTATCTCGTGTGCGCTAAGTCGAGAGCAGGAGGTGGAATCAGCAGTGTGCCATCGTTGAGGGCCTTGTAGTTAATGAAGAACCTCAACTGTCCCTCCTTTTTGGGAACCAGCACGACTGTGTTATATGATGATTTTGACAGCTCAACAATTCTCTGGAGCTTCAAGTCTTCTAACTGGTCCATTATCAAGCGGTGCTGCGTGGCGGAAACCCTGAACAGTCGACTGTAGATTGGTGCCATTGTGTTTAACAGTATCTCGTGTTAAACTGTGCAAGGTTGTCACAGTGTTCCCTCAGTTCCGAAAGCTCCTGTATGTTCGTAGAGAATCTCCTTCAGTTGTTGAAACTGCGTGTTTGACAGCTCATGGTTAAGCTCCTCTTTGCAGAGTGTCGGTGGCTTATGTTGGTCAGTTCGTTGTTCCCAGTGCATGAGGATGCGGCGGTCATCGCCCAGGTATACTTTCCTTTTTTGCCCATGGTCAGTAAAGGCTGTGAGGGGCCCCAGGTATTTCCGATTCCTCGTCTAGGAGTTTTACTGTTTGGCCTTCTTGGCCGACGGTGTCGCCCCTTTTACTACCACAGTAGGGGTCACTGCGTTCGGTTTGCACCCCTTTTTTCCACTCGTTTAGGCCTTTGTTCCAGTTGCTGCTGACAGTCTTTGTTGTAATGGTACCCTGGACAGTACCAGAATTTGGGTAGACGTAGAGTTGGCGGTGCAAGTGGTGGCGGCGGCTTATTACGGCGTTCATTAGACTTCTCTGTTTCCGTGGGTTTTGTAATCTTGGGCTGATGTGGAGCACTTGTGCTTGGAAATTCTTCTCGCTTTCTTGGGCACACACTACTAGCTCATCCACTGTTTGTGGCTTAGGAATCAGCACTATGTTCCGCAGACAGGGCAGAAGTAGACGGGAAACTGTCTTACGCAGCTTTCTTCATCTCCCTTGGGGAAGATGCTTTGGTACATATGCACTTTTCTCCTGGCAATAATTTCTACTTCCTCTCCTGTCGCCTGCATGCGGCTGTAGAATTTGGTTGTCAGGCGTGCCATTACCTACTTGCCTGTAAAATGCTGAGAGTCTGCTGCTAAGTTGTTTCCAGTTGGACACAAATTCCCAGTACTTGTTCCACTATTCAAAGGCTTTATCATTCAGTTTTACGTGGGTTCTAGCTACCCATTGTTTTTCTGGTATTGTGTGGGCTTTGAGCTATTGTTCACATTCCAACATAAAGAGGAGTGGATCCTCTTGTGGTCTGCCTGCGAATTCTGACACTTGTAGTTCTCCTACGCTGTGCGGCACACTGTGGATAGAGGTCTGGCCGGGGTTTGATGGTTGATGCTCGGAGGCTTGTTTGTATACCTCGCATTGATAGACCATTTTGGGTCTGTTGACTGGCCTGTCTGGCCATCCGATGCAAGCATGATGTTATGTCTTCTCACACAGAATGCACTTAACTGTGTGGTGACTACAGCCAGGGCGTGTGACACAATTACAGAACGCTGTCTCTCTAGGTCTGCAATCCGTGCGTCTGATTTCCAAGCTGTTCGTGTAATTTTTTTCATCTGCCCAGCCAAGGCAGGAATAGTGGTGCCATCGTTGGCAGTGTGTTTACTGAATCCTGTAAATACCCGTACCAGGACAGTGTGGCTGTGAACAGCGGTCATGTTCGATTGTGTCTGAGTTTAAGCGCTCGTGCTCACTGAGTCCGGTTGTCACCATCTCTGTGGGAGCTTGGGCACCACGGGGTGTTGAGGAGACTCCCCAAAGTCCATTTGGTTATTGACAGATGTCTGGCTGAGTTGTCTGAACTGCCCCGTCAAATCTACGGCGGTTGGGCCCCACATTGGGTGCCAGAAAAAAATATGTGGCTGCTCCTACTCTACTTGATGCATGACGCCTTGTTGACTAGGCAGATACTACGTCAAGCGGGAGTGGGGTCTATTTTTGTTGGGTGCTGAGTCAGGGACACCCTTATTCTGGAGGTTTTGCCAGAACAGTCTTGCATTTCAGGTTTTAAGCCTTGGGCAGTATACCTGGGCGACTAAGATTGCTAGTGCTAGGACTTGTTTCTGTTGGAATGACTGAGTGTGCTGATGTTCCTGAGGTTGGAGCACGTTGACTGGTGGGTGTGGTTCGTGTTGTTGGGGACAGAGCAACAGGCATGAGGTAGGCAATGGGGGCGATTGGCTGCTGTTCCTATAGACTGAAATATTCCACAAGCCACGGGTGAACTTCTCGACTTAGGTAGGTTGGTGGCTGGAATAAGTCTCGTACTTCTGATGTGACTGGGGCGAGTAGGTATTGTAGAGTTTGAACTTGATCCCTAGGGTTGAGCTGTCCTGTTGCTGCAAAAAGGCCAAAAGTCACCTCTTGCACTCGCCCAGAGGAAATAAACACCTTTTTCACCTTCTCCTTCAGACCACTACGTTTGGTGGAAGGCATCTGGAGTCTCACACGTCCGTGAGATGGAAGGCAGGGCTTGTGTTTCTCTACAGTGTCGAGCCACGTGAGCGCCTGCCGACGAGCGGATACCCAATCTCAGAGCTCAGTGCTAAGCCACGATGAGTAGAGAAAATAGGGCCTCGCTTTCTGCAGTCCCAACACGTGGGTGTTGGTTTCGACAGCTTCTTCCCATTCCAGCGAAAATTTCTTCTGTCACAAAGATGTGGAAAGAACGAGCCCCGAACTGACAAGCTGGTCTAAAAACCATGTATCTGTGGAGGATCCACCGTTCTACCTACTGGAGTATGTAGAAATGTAAGCCGGGCTAGTGCTTGTGGGTAAGTAAATAGTGTATTAGTTCGATCGAATACAGTCCCTGGGATTACCTGTTTTTCACTCAAGGGTGATGTCAACTAGGAAAGGTGCAATGTGTACAGAAACATGGTACTCGGGGGTCGTTTTCAACCAATGTTTATTCCGTGTTACTGGAAATAAACCAGTGGTGACATACTTCCTCTCCTGTGTTTGTCAAGAGCTTTACGGGAAGTTGAGCTATGCTATACGAGTATAGGCGACCTGTTTCTAGACTAGCATGGGCGGGGTAGTATAGCGCTGTGAGAACAACTGAAAACTCTGACTGACTTCCTGTCGCACTGTTGCCTAAAAGGGACCGCAGTGTCTAGTGTGGATAGACGAGTAGCATGGTGCTTGGATAACTAAGCAGGGTGTGACGGGATAAGTTCCAACAATGGAGATTGAGCTGCTTCGGTACTCATTGGCTGGCATCTCTTTGACGAGGGGGTGGCAAAAAGCTCTCTGGCGTGACGTCACTGGCCGGCTGGGAGGAGTGGAAGACAAACAACGAAACATAATAGTGGTGCCATCTAGCGGTGGTCAGTGGTACTTGTTGCCTTGGTGTTATAACTTCAGTGGGCCTTTCAATAATACAAAGTTGCGGGCTGGAATGTCCATTCTTGACGTGCAGTACGTACAGTCTTCTTGCATCTCTTGGTCAATGGTAATGCAAACTCCGTAGAAAACAGATGCGCTGCAGGCTATGCTGATGAGCTGAAGTCGTCTAATTACCATTGTTGAAAATGTGTCTTGCGTAATTTGCCAGTCTCAATACACATGTTGTAATAATGTAGTTAATACTGATTTTAAGAGAACCTTTAATTTTGGTCTTGTTTCTAAAGTCATTGTTTGCATTGGTAATCACTGATAAGGGTTGTTATTGTCTATGTTGTTCTTCCTTTCTTTTTAAGTACGTTCTGGAAACACATTAATTATTTCTTCAGTGCTGTTCGACTTGCGTGGTAAAGTGGTTGCAACTGGGAGTGTCTTAAGGAGCTCTCTGTAATGCAGTGTCCTTTTTTAGGTACTGATCGAGGTGCAGTAACATTAGCACTGTGTTGATGCATGGTGCATTTCAACAATGGTAATTAGACTATTTCAACTCATCAGCATATCACGCATTGAATCTGATTTCTATGGAGATTACATTACCGTTGGTCACGAGACGCAAGAAATTGTACTATTTACTATGGCAAGAATAGATGTTCCAGCCATCAACTTGTACTGTTCACAACCCCATCAAAGCTATGCACCTCAAGACATTGAGTACTAGTAACCACCGCTGGATGGCACCGCTAATAGGTTTTGTCATTTGTCTTCCATTCTCCCAGCCTCCACCAATGTTACCTTTACGTGCAGGTACAAATACTATTCTACTAGGACAGGGCGAGCTACCAGTTAATAGCTGTGGTAAATTATAAAATCAGTCTTCAGTTTTTTTTAACACTTACTTTCTACAATATGTGTTAGCTTCTGATTCAAATTAATTAATATATTATTATAATCTTTTCATCAATTCGTTCTAACTTTCAGATCAATGCTAGATTATTGTTGTCTGAAATGCAAAGCACTAATGACAAGTCTCTACTCTCAGCAAACCCCAGCTGACACTCAGACGGACTGAGGCCCACCAAGAGAAATTCCGGGCCCCTGAAGAGTGCGTGCTGTGGGGCCCCCCTACCCCCTCCTCACCAAAAATTGATCATTTACAATAACGTAAATTATCATCCATGCAAAAAAGTTAATAAGTTTTGAGTGTTGAAATTAGATTTTTACCTAATATTTAGTTTTATAAATAAACATTCAGGAGTGGGGCCCGACCCGGGGTCCCCCGAGGACCCGGGCCTCCGAGCATTGTACCCCCTTGCCCCCCTCTCTTGGCACACCTGGATGGACTTTAACTTACCACTGATTTCTTTATGCCACTGTATGAAGTCTATCGGTCGCAACGTGTGTGAGCACTCGCAGTAGCTACTCACAGAAGTGGCCCTCCTGCCACGAACCCCGAGCACTCGGCTGCGGCGACGATGCCCTGCTCTAGTCCAGACCTTTTATATGAGGCCATGTCCTTGTTGCGGCAGCTCTGTTTACTCATCCTCTCAAAACACGCACTGATGTCCCCTCTGGCTGGCTCTACCTTAGTATGCTTCCAGGTGCTCATAACAGTGTTCGTAACATTATGAACTTTTCTCATGCTTCTAGCAAGTAAGTGAACTGAGCTGAGTTTCAGTCATGTCTTGTTTCTGCCAGATGCAACAATCTAACATTTTAAAAATAAATATTGTTTATCAATTCAGAAGGTAAACGTCTGTAAAGTAAAATGGCTTTCTAATAAGTGCAAGCACTCACAGCATTTATTGGTTCATGATTGTGTGAGCTTCCCATTTGGAAGGATTAGCTTCAGCTATCCTTGGGTTAACTCGGAATGGCCGAAAACGGCCTTGTTTTCTCCCCGTACATTGCTGGCATAGTATAAGGAGATTGCCTAGCAACCAGCATGGCATTCTCGTGCCCTTCCCCTCCTGGCTGACTGGATAGGGATAAGGAAGCCTGTGAAGGTATTGTCATAGTGTCACCTCCCCTCATCTGCCGAAATGCATTGTCTTACCACACTGGATAATATTAGCTCTTTGTTGTCGTTTTTAACGTATCTTCAGCAAAGTCAGTTTCCAACCCCCACTAGTAGTCTGAGTGTACCAATTACAGTCAATGACATTACAATACCTTTTTTTTATTGTATGTGTTACCAAATTTTGATTGCTGCTTTTTATAATTGTGCTTAGATTTAAGCCTTCTTCAGTGATTTTTTTGTGCATTTCCAGTGAACGACCTAGTAAAATTGCTACCCTTCTAAAATGAAAGGCTACCGTAATTCATGTATAAGTTACAGGAAATAGCACACATTTTGTATAGTGGCAGTATGAATATCAAATTGTTTTGGTGTAGGTCAAGAGGGCCCTGAAATTATCAACTCTGTTACTGGCAAAGATGAACAAGGGACAGCCTCTCGCTTGTGCAAATCCAACTTTTTCCGTCGTTTTGCAAGACTTTTGGGTCGCACGCAGACACGCACAAATGTTGGTGCAAGAAATTGCCCACGCCAGTACTCTGCTGCCAAGAAGCTCGTCCAAGATTACAATGTAAGTATGCTTCTTACATTTGATGAGAGATTGTTATTCTTCAGTTTTTCAATACAACCAATTCTTCCATGGAAATAGAAATAAAGGAATTGAATTTTTATTATATATTTATTCTTGTAAAGTTAATTTCTAGAAATCTTAATTGTGTTCCTTAAGTAATCTAAATAAAATCAATTTGGTTTATAACACACACACACAGTAAAACTTGTGGTAAATGGATTTTACTGTCTTTATATGCTTTTGTACAGTGAAGTAAGGCTGTGTGGTAAATCTTTGGTTGTTTGATTCCTCATAAACTTAAAAAAAAAAAGTAAGAAAAGAAAATCCAGCATGTGATGGTTGTTATTCCTTTTCACAAATTATCCATCTTCTAACCCAGAAAAACTCACCACACCTGTCCTATACTTGCTTCCGACAATCCTCATACCGACCCCAATCAGAAGACCCCTCAGTCTAATTCTGTGACCATATAAAACAATTTTGTGCATCTCAAGTTTCCCTCCAGGGTCTTCCTCACAAATCAATCCATGTTCTAACCCTGAGGAAACCTCCACGCCGGTCCTATACTTGCTTTAGAAAACCCTCAAAGAATGTTGGCCACCTCCAGGATGCCCTTTTGTATTGGGATGCAGCAACCCAATGGAAAGGATCTCTGCACTTGTGGATGCTGACCTACAACCTTGAATACAGATGCTCCCATTGTACATCAAGGACACTGGCCACTTCTTGGAATGTCTGAAAAACTTGAACACCACCTCTCAAGATGCTTAACTGGTTACAAAAGATGTCAGGTTACTCTAAACTGGTATTCCCCACTAATCAGGACTGTCTGAAATAGAATCCTACCTCAACGGATGACCTCCCAACAGTAAACCTTCCACAGTATTTCTGGTCAAACTTGCAAGACTAGCACTAAACAATAACAGTTTCAGGTTCCAAGGCATGCACTAATTCCAAATTAAAGGCGCAGCCATGGGCATCTGCATGGCCCTGTCCTATGCCATCTGTTCGTAGCTAAATTGGAACAATACTTTCTGGGCCACCAACCTTTTGAGCCACTCTACTGGAAGTGTTTGTAGATGACATCTTCATAATTTGAAATTCAACTGAGGAAATCTCTTCCACTTCCCCAAAAACTGCAAATCACACAGCCTGTTTTAAGTTCATCTGGACCTACTGTTCATCACGTGCCGTATTTCTGGATGTAGAGTTAACCTTTCACAAGGCCAAAATTGAAACAACTGTTCACATTAAATCCACCATGAATTGACAGCTACCATCTATTCCATGCCAATAAATCTCTGTTGTACAGTCTTGCTACCAGAGCTAAATGCATCTGCTTCACCTAAAATGACTTGAACAAGTAGTGTGATACAATAGCCAAATCATTCTTCAATAGAGGTTACCCCAAATCCCCAGTTCACAAACTAATTCAGCATGCCACTAGAAACCACAGATCCTGAGCAGATATCAGTAACTCAGATATTGCTCTGGTTGTCCATTACCATGAGGGCATGGACAAACTCAGAACCACCCAAATTGGTCTTCAAACTGCGTTCACAAAATTTTGGACGAAGTATCACATTTTCAATCATTATTTCTAAGAGTTGTGCGAGATTGCTTTTTTAAGTTCAACACGAAACTCCACAGTAAACCAGATAATTTTACAGAATGAGACTTAGAACAAGAATATCTTCACTTCTTTGTTTGGTTAATGTAAATGCCATCTGGTTTTATTCAGTGATTTTTGAAAACTGAGTCATTATCTTGTAATGAACATTTCACTCTCATTTTTGTGCTGTGAACACTTATGTATACGGCACTAATTCGATAAATTGTTTCAATATGTAGTCGGGTTCAGGAAGTCGACACAATCAATGTATCGAACATACACAGCCAAAGTGATATCGCCAATGAGCATCTACTCCTACGGGATATTGCTATGTTTCGGAAATAAACTGATCTCTGCGACTTTCTAAAATAAATTAATTTTGTTTGCATGTCGTCCTTTTTCACTTTTCATCATTTAATTAATGTAACCACGTTAGTAGTATACAAATGTGATAAATGGAAAAAATACTGAATACTTATTTCAAAAATGTTAACAATATTTTCCTTCGCTACTAATTGCTGGCCACACGTTTATGCGGCAAAGACACAGTACGCTCCATAGATTCATATATCTATGGTATTACAAAAATTTTTTATCTAACAATGGTTTAAAAATTACCCAGGTTATGTGAGGATGACTTGTAGCTGGCACCGTTTTATTTTTGTTTTGACCAAGTAATATATTAGTTAAGGGTCTGTTTATTTTATTGGTGGGGTGTGGAACTTTAGTTTATCGCATTTATCATATTTTGCGAGACGAGGCGGTTTTGCATCTGTTTTACAAGAAAGTAGCAGTTAGAACTGGTCATTCTTTTGATGATGCAGTGGAAATTTTTGCTTGTACGGAAATAACATTCAAATTAATACAATATAATTCAAAAGTTGTAATGTCACCAAAAGAACAAAATGTGATAATTGTGATGCTATTATTCGTACTGATGCAAGAATTACACAATAACCAATTTCATTAAAGTTGAAAATCGTATGAATTTTTTATGAACTAGGTACACTAAAATCAGTGAAATCAGTATGGATTCCAGTCAGTAATGTAGACACTGAAAAGAGTTTTTCAATGCCTGGGAATATAATTACTGACAAAAGAACAAACCGAAAGTCAAGTAATATGGTAATCATTAATGACAGTGCTTGTATCTTCTGATTAAGTGTATGCTACTTTACTTTTGTGTATTCAAAGTTTGTTGCAATATGAAATATGTGTGAGTGCTTGCATTTTTGGAGAAATATGTACAATGTTCTTTTTGTGCTATTATCAAACCATTTTTTCCCTCAGTCAAATTTCAGCGAAAGTTTTCAGGATATGAAATAAAATTAACGAAGAATTCACAGAAATCGGCCAAAAGATTGATGAAATCTATCAAAAATTTTCACCACAAACATGTCTCTTAATCAATGTACTTTGGTTCAGAGCAAATGCCATGAACTGACATGAATATTAGTGTAGTTAAATGCAATTTTCAGTTGCGATAAATATTTCACATGCAATAAAAGAGACTAAGGTTAGATTATATAAACAAATAAATGAAAAAAGTGATATAATTGCAGATTCTTGTATATCGTAGTATTCTAACTTTACAACTATATTAATATTAACAATTTTTTTATATGTGTTGGTAGTAAAGTGTGTAGAATAGCAACATGTTTTTATTTCGTGATGGATAATGGAATTTAAGTAAGCAACGTAGGAAGGCCCTGCAGGCCTCTGTCAGAGAGCTACTTACTTTAATGCCAGTGGAAACCACCGTAGATAATGGTGACACTCCTCAACCTGTTCAAACCACGGCACCTCTTTTTTGGCTCACTAATACAAATCACCCCGAAGAACATCCAGCTATTGAGGTCATACGACAGGGAGGAAAGGCTATTCTAGAACTTGATTGGCCGTGGTATAGATTAGATTTACCACAACCCCAAAACTCAGAAATTAACTCCGTCTCTCTTCGCCTCGTCAAGCATGCAGCTGCACGTCTGCCTACTTGTAGAGTGAGCATGGCAGCTGGGAAGATCATCCACCTTCTTGAAAACCAGGTACCGAAACGTCAAAAGTGTTATTTCTGTAACTCCTGATTTTCTACCTGCACATCATCCTACTAGGCCAACTCTCAATAAAGGCTGGGCCCGTCAGTAAATTAAGGTCCCTGCCTAGTTTCATCTATGCTCCCAGTGAAACTGACTTCACGGTATTTGGTGTCCCTTAAGCTAAACAGAACCAAAGTCTCCTACCAGGAGATCTACCAAATCATGTTTACCATGGGGTTAACTTCCCTTCATCTTTAGCCACTAAAACAAAGAAACACAAAGTATAAACTTTCCACAACTTGCAAACTCCTGACCCTATTTGGTATTTTCTTGCAATTTTGCACCCTAGTATACGTTCCACCTGTAACAGCTTATATAGTGTACCAAAGCGAGAAGAGCAAGCGAGTGACAAGTTTCATATTGTTTCTACTTTCCTGCATTTATTTGCTTTGTTTCACAAATTTACTATGTGTAAAGAATAACAAATTTTTTTACCACTTTATTAATAATTTTAAATTTTTTACACCGCTTAAACCAATTTTTTGCACACATTTTTTACACCGCTTTGACTAGTTTTTTGTACTGATCTTGGTAGTTTTTATTAACCATTTTTCGGGGTCCCTTTATCTCCACCCTCAGGGGGTCTCGTCCCAATAGCCAACGTTGCAGCTCTTGTGCTGTACACCAATTTTCCACCTCCTTCAACAGCAGGCTCACCAATCGGGTTTATCCTATCCAGAACAGCTACAACTTTGCAACACAAACAATTTTATCTACGAGCTACAATGCATTCACTGCAATGCAGAGTACATTGGCCTCACCACCAACACTCTCAGACAGAGAATGAATGGCCATAGTGCAGACACCAAAGAAGCCATTACTGGAGCAAATGTAAATTTGCAGGAGAAGCCAGTTGCAGCACATGCAGCATCTCACAACCAGAACTTTTGACTCCTGTTACACAATCAGATAGGTGAGGGCCCTAACTCCTAATAATAGTGCAGCAATACATCACCAAATCTTGAGAGACACCGAGCTTAAACATAAGATAACTCCTCCGCTACATTTCAGATTTCCTTTCTCACCCTTGTTCGTTTCCTGGCCACTAGGTTCACTGGTTTCCAACCACTGCTCACTAGACTGCAGTGTGCCACCTCTCACCACTAGATGAAGCTGGTCTAGCCAGCGAAACATCGTGCGACCGCGTATCCGTGTGGAAAATGTGTTCGTCTGACTTTTGTTTGTGTGTGTATCTAAGAGTATCCCCTGTGAGTACTTGTACATGCTGTCTACTTTTTATAATGTAATCAGTAGCCTAACGGCCTATTCCCATTATATCTTTATACTATAAATTGTTAATGTTTGATATTGTCCATTTTATATAAGTGCGGTAAAATCTGACAGACAAAGTGACCAACCTGCACACTATGTAAACAGTAAATGCTCTAGTTCGTACAGTATTGTATCAGCTGATGAGCAGCTGCGGGATCTGTGTTGTTAAGTTTGCAATTTTTTTGATGGCTTCGGAAGAAAAAAATACTGAGAACTAAAAGTTGTAATTTAAAATCTTAATTTTACTTACAACATTTATGGTTTAAATTGTGTTTTTAAAGCAATTTCTTGGCTATTAGTGACTGGACTTTAAATACATATTTAGCATTTATGACAGAGTATGTCGACACTTATGAACAGTAAAAGTTTCCAGCCAATGGCTAGCCATGTTTATGTTTCCAGTTTCTAGACCGGTGAACGGCTGTTGTGTGTGCCTTGTGTTTATTATAAGAATATCTTGTTGGTATTGTTGGAACATTTAATCGGTAGTTAGTTATTTTTTATTTGCTTTTTTCAAGCATAGTTGGTTGTAGGTACTGTTGTGCGTTTTTGTTAGTGAAATGTAGTATTATTCGGCACATGGTTACCACGTCCCTTCCGCCATTTTTCTTACCACCTTGCACAATGAAGTGAGACAAATGTAATACTTATCTAAGTTTAAGTTTGTTTGTATCAGGAAAAGTGCACAGTGTTGATTTTCTGAATGCTTCTAAAAATAAATTATTTAATGCTAGTGATGAACAAATGTGATTTTAGTGAAGTAAACTTGGCATGGATTGCCATAAAGAAACATGTGTTCAAGAGGTGGCAAATTTTACAAACAGTAAGTTCGCGTGTTTTAAAAATGTATTTCTAAATTGTTAACATAATTATTGAAATGTGCATGGCCTTAATAAGCCGTACTTTCCACACTTTTGTAGTGAGTGAATAATATTTGTTTAATTTGTCTGTATTGTAAATTCAACGAGTGTAAGGTTAACTTTGGTCTAAGTGTGTGCATGCATATATTGCTGCTTTTGTATGAATACGAACAGCAATGTACGTATCACGTTTTGTTTTTTTATTAAAGTTAAAATTTTTGTGAAGTTAAATAATTTAAACGTTATTTGAATGCAAGCAAAATTTTCCATTGCTCCATCAAAACAATATGCAACTCAAAATGCCACACACTCGTAAGAACATCAGAATAATGCAGTCTCACGAAAGACTTTAAACGCCCCCCCCCCCCCCCCCCATCTAATTGTTTCCTTTTTCCCTCACAAAATTAATATACAGAACCCCATCAAATTTAACTTGGTAATTACACAAATAAAGCAAGTTGGGATGCCAATCTAGCCATAACATCCTACATTAATTACTGGACAGAATTACAGAATTACCGTCAGATTTTCAGTACCTGCCATGGCATGGAACACGGGAAGGAGGAAAATGCAAGTGTGCATTGGACTCAAAACATTTGTTCACAAATGTCTTTTTCTTCAGTGACAAAACAGCAGTGGTATAAAAATATACAGTGTGGCGGTGCTACTGTTCTTGAACTGTCAAAATTTACTCCATTTACATGAAATGGACAATATTTTTCAAATTACATCTTTGTTTTATTAACAATGTACCATAGTTCGGTTTCATATGAGAAACAGCACTTACTGCTTATACCATGTGAAAATTATAAATGGTATTAACTTATTTACCCAAAAGGAAGACCAGGTTTTTGACAGAAAAGGAATAGGAAAAATGAGGGCTCCCATACAATTCAGGAATCGCCTAAAATTCAATACCTAGACCATTTTGACAAAGGCTTTTCATTATTAAATACTGTGTGTCCTATGGCATTACGTATTTTTGTAGTGCTGAGACTGTAGCTGTCAGCTTTGACAAGGGTCCCCTTATCTGATGTCACCCAACTGTAAATAGGAAGCCCTTTGCTGGGAACCAAATGGCTCAAGTCACGAATATATAACACCCACAAAAGTTTTACAGTGTAAGAAAGATGCTGCTACCATACAGTTAGGTTACACACACCTATTTAATTGTGATTGGCTTGATGCGTGCTGCTCAACCTAATAATTAACGACGATTACGACATCATCAATTGTTCCTACGTCCACTGCTACAGAAGGAGCCAGAAAATTTTCTGCATGAATTCTCGGGTGCCTTCTCTACCATGCAACAGGAACCCACAAGCAGATTCTCTTCACCTGAGGGTTACACAACCTGGCAGGCACGCCCCCCCCCCCCCCCCTCTTCGTGCAGAGAGCATACAAGCTGCCCACCACGGGGCAAGGCCGAGCGCTGCCGACGAGGCACGAAGCAGAAACGCTGATCAACCAGGATGCTCATCCTCCCTGCAGTCCGCGCCGGCAGCGTACAAGGTACAAGCTTCACCTGTATAAGACGGGACGCTGCCGAGCTTGGGCTGTTCATTCTTCGCAAACTCACAACATCCCAGAGCACTAATTCAGTGCTGGGATCTTCGGGAACTTCGGAAGCTTCGAGTTCGCCCCCAGTGGCTACTCACCACGCGTCGATATCCATGGAACACGTACACATATACTTAACTTCACTTTGTCACCTCCAGACACCCTTTTCTTAGCCAGTTTAACTTGAAATACTTTTGCGTTCGTCTAGAACCAGTTACTCCCCATTTTTACTAGAACCAGGTCGCCTACACCTGGAACTGCAGTTACCTTCAGCTCTCCACGGTCTGATAGGAAGTAGCACAATGTCACATGTTTATTGCATCTCCAATAAACACCCATTGTTCACTACCCTTCTGCTTTTCATTTACATGGTACTTGTCTGTGTGATGGTCAGGAACAGAATATGACTTTCATCGCCAACAGAAACCCACAGTATTGACATCCACATTAGACGGCTACCTGTTTCTTATCAACCCCCGAGCACTAAGTCAGTGCTGGTAGGGAGAAACAGCAATGCCCCAACCACTAGAAACACCTTTGTGCAGGGAGGGGCTACAAGCTCAGGTTATCTCTCACTTTGAGCACTAAGTTAGTGCTGAAGTGACCTTAGCCTGGGGGTTGCTGCCCAACCCGGTGCAAACGCACAACCAGTAGATGCTTGGTGGCCCACATGGCTCCACATCCCTGATCAGCCTACATGTGTGGGGGATCAGTGGGTCCTCCTATCGAGTTCGTGCAGGCAAGTCACTTTTGGGCTACACATCTCTTTAAAAGTAAATCAAATATATCATATTATTCATATAATAGCATTTCTTCTTGAAGGGTTTGTCATAAATTAATGCAAAAATATTTCAACCTAAATAATTTTCCAGCACTTCACAGGGGTAGTCTTGAATTCAGGTTTAAATATTTTTCCCTCAAAAATATTTTTTTAGGAAGGGGTCATCTTTATTTCAGGGTTGCCTTTTTTTCTGGTAAATATGGTAATTTCTTTGGAACAAAAAATAAATGATATAAAAGGCACACACACCACCCCACTAATGCTATTCCCCCCCCCCCCCCCCCATTTTTCTAATCATTTGACAGGTGATGTATTGTGAGGAACATGTTTGTAAGCTTCCTGCAAATGATAATGGTGATAAACTAAACTGGAAATAATATGCACTACGTGCATTTTGAGCCAGCAATTTATATGTTGTAGCATGCATGCACCATGTAACTAACATGTTAATATACAGTAGAACTCCAATTAAAAAAAGTCACACGCCCTGAAAATCTTTATGCTATTTCGCTTTTTTGTTAAGTATAAATTTTCCTATTTTAACACCCCAACACAAAGAAGTTGTTTTATGAAAACTTTTTTTTAAATTTTTTTTATGGCAGCATTTTTCCATCTCTGGTGCATGACAACACTTTTGTTTAAATTAGATACATAATTCATTAAGCAGATGTGTAAATGAAATGGTCCTCACGAGATCATAAACTTTGTCAAAAAAATGCTAAATGATGCACACTCTAAGGAATATGGCATGGTCATAAGATTAAAGGTGCTCATGGGAGGGAAAAGGAAACTCTGTATCCTGCACTGTTATTGGCTACTGCTGTTGCTATGTGCACGTGGTTGGGGGAAGTAAGCACTCGGGAGTGGGAGGCCTGTGGCAGGAACAAAGAAGCCCTTAATGGCATCATGTGTTACAAAGTCAAACTCGTTAGGTGTGCACGCTCAACTCAAATCACTGCAGCCAGAGACTTAAATTGGATTTTAACTAAAATTTTCATGTACAGTATTTTTATTATGTTTTCATTGCAATTTGTTCCATTTTAGCAATGAAAATGTTTATTTTAGATGACTTGTTTTCATTACTTACATGTTTGCTACTTCAGGGTTCGACTGTATTCTCAAATCAATGACATTTTGTATTGTTGTATAGAGGACAGTTGTTGAAAGTGGTTGGGTTTTTCATATAATTTGTTGTCGTTGATGGTGTGCTTAGGCTGAGGAGAGGAGCCAGGCATGGAATATGTGGTGTTGAGCTATGATCTCTTTGGAGGGCTGAAGGTTGTCTGCGTTCTCGACTGCACCAGTTGTGTTTGTTGCAGATGGCAAAGGACCAGCTTCTGGAAGCATTCAAGAAGGCGGACCTGGGCGTGTGGCTAAAGAAGCCCATAGAGCAGGATGAGTTCCATTTGTCGGATCTGGACTTGCTGTGACTAGCACGCGCACATTGCCAGTTAAAATAGAGCGGCTTGCCGGTCCCCCCTCCCTCCACACTCCCATGGCCTGATTCCCCCTCCTCGGGGCTCAGCAGCTGTAAAGTGCAGAACTAGGGGAACTGCGCTGCATTCCCTCCTGTACCAGGAGTATTTGCACATGTAAGCCGTGGTATTTTTAGTTGTTAATGCTCTTGTTGGCCAAGCTTTGTTTAACTCTACTAACTAAACTGTTTCTGTTGCAGTTTAATCTTTTTTTTTTTTTTTTTTTTTTTCCCCCCAAAATTAGGCATGAACATACAAATTATTTATTTTTTATGTTTTTTTATAAGTAGGAAAGCTATTGAAGAATAGCTTATGCAAGTAAACATACAAATTGTGAACTTAAATTTAGGCTCACACACACACACGTGCATGCACACACACACACACATGTGTGTGTTACATTCTGTTGCAGGCTCTAATTAATACTTTTTGGCCACTAAATGCACAATTTTTTGCTGTCTTATTTTTATATAAATTGGTTTTTAAATTTTTATAATTTCTAGCATGTACATGTTCAGTGTATGTGCTTGCTGAATCAGGAATTTTCTCCATTATCTTTTGTAGTACTGTGTTGGTAGCCATTCAAAGCTCCATCTGTCTTCGCCACTGGTTGCCAAATGTGGCTACAGAATTATGCCGATGTTTCAAGTGATTATATATCTGTAATTTGTTTATATATTATTTCTTAACACCGTGATTATATATCTGTAATTTGTTTATATATTATTTCTTAACACCTTGGCCATTTTTTTTTTTTTTTTGTTGTTACTTATTACATGTGCATGTATTTATCACATTATTTATCTAGTCATTTAAGTATTCTAGTTCCTTTAATCCTTCATATTCTAAGAGTACAAATTTCAAGGCTGTATTCATAGTATTTTTTACATTTATTAAAAAAAAATTAATGGCGTACCTTTCAAATAAAAATTAGCAAACCAATTGGTACTTAAATATTTCTTTTATAAATTAAAATTTAACACTTGAGGTGTTATTTCAGATATTTCCTTGAAAATGAGCATAAGCATCCAAATAAGGCATTTAGTGTATTTTATTGTTTGTTCAGTGAAATCTACTTAATTACAAGTTTATAGTAGGGCTTCATTTGTAATAAGATAGGTGGACATATTAAAAAAGAATGGTGGTAAATTACACAAAAAGTTGATATTTCACTATTGTTATTCCTGTAACATTTCAGGGAAGGGCATTTTTGATACAGTTAGCAGTCCCGTGCATACTATGAAAATGTTAGTCATTAACTGCAGTAGCCAAACTGATGGTGCTGTAGAGGGAAATAAACGTGAGTTGGCTATCACGTACGTAGTGGAGCGGGAGGTTACTTTTGGCAACAGGTGCTATGTTCCCTTGGCTCTGCCCCTCACCGTCCTGAGCCCCGGGATAGGGGACCCCAAGTCTTGCTGTATTCTGCTGGCTGCAATGTGTCGCCTGCCCACACACAGCTGTGTGTCTTAGGGTAGGATGTAGAAGTTTTAGTTATGTCATTATGTAGATAATGCTAAGTGAACGTAAAACATTTTGTAATTACAAGGCTGTTGTACATGATTGTTTAATGTTCAATGAAGGTTGGCATGTATGTGATAAATTGTGAAAACTGTGTGGTAATAAGAAACAACACTTTTGCTTTGAAACTTTTGAAGCTGGCAATTGTGTTATTCTTGTGATTTTCTATGGCTAGAAGCTTGTTTTAAAACTGGGTGTTTTGACATAGTGTACTGTTGAACATAAAGTTACAAGTAGGGTTGTGCGAATATGGCTTCTATCTTAACGGAATTAATACAAATATTTTTTCTTAATTATTCACAAAAACAAAATGAATACAAAAAAAATGTAAGTATTGTACTTTAATAAGCAGAAAAATTATTTTGACACAATATCAAAAAATTAAAAGTATTGACATTAATGTAGTGTCTTAAAAGTGCAAGTGAAAACATCCATTGACTAAGGAAAGAGTAAAATAAATTCCTCAGTTTTATATTTTAATGAATATCATTAAATTTTAACATACTGGACATTAATAAAAGTTATGAAGTAATTTTCATTTTAATTTAATTTAGTTGATACACAAAGAAAGCTATATGTTTAACTAAAAATCATGTTAATTATCTGGTCAATTTTTAACAGCATACCAGACACCAGTTATAAAATTTGTAAATCAATTTTCCTATGAAACACTCAACTTAATTTTACACTAAACAAGAGAGATATTAATAATACTAATACTAAACAATTACATTTCCAGGTACCACATGAAAAAACATAACTGCACAACTAAAATTTTTAATTGCTGAGAATAAACTGAATGGAAACTAAAATATATAAGTTCAAATTCCTTACAAATCTTAAACGTAAATCATCCGGAAAAATAATATTTTTCCATTTTTCTATTAAATCACAAATTTTAGTATAATAAATACACTGTTTCACATGTTCTGGGGACAGGTAAATCCTCTGCATGGTGATAGTGTTTCTGTCGGACAAAAACAAACATTCACTTGCAACTGAAGTGGCTGTCGGAGGCAAGAATTTGGCAGCCAAATTTGCTATAGTTGAGAACCTTCAATACTTCCTAACCCTCTAGGGAATAAATTAATAATAACAAACATAATTATAGTTCTGAATATTGTCTAGAAACAAATTAAATATACTTATGCATGATCTCTACATGTCAATAAAATAGTAAAATAACCAAAGATTGTACTGTATTTTGTTTAACTCATATAATAAAGCTGAATTTGGAAATTATATTAAATAAATTGTCAACACGAGCAAATGCACTGTTATCATACATAATAGAATATGTGACTTACTGTAAATATAACCCCTGAAAATCGGCAATGTTACAGGCACTACCATTTCCATCATCTAAATATTTCTTTGGTGCTGTGAGAAAAATCACATAAACAATCATTGATCAATAGGACACACTGATGCAGTGCATATTTTCGAACAACGCAAACTTGCAAGAATTTTGTTGATATTAATGTCTGTCAATGCTTCAATTCGTGACTGCTCAAATTAATTAAAGCCAATTATGATGGAAAATACAGCAAAATGAACTATATTTACTAGTGCTGAGTCGATACATGTTTTTACAGATACCGGTACAACCAATATCCGATACCGATACAATGAACATTTGAGTAATGGACTGAAAGATTTCTACTAGCACTTAAAGTATTTTGGGAAGCTGATGAAAATATGTGTTAAAGTCAGTGTCACACAATGTACTATTTGATGCTTTAAGTAAACATACAAACCATTATGAAAATTAATTTCTCATTAATTCTTGAAAATCAAAGATTTAAAGCAGCACTCAAAATATACTTTAGTAATTTATTTTGAAATTTAGATTGTGGCAATTTAAGCATGTTCTAAACAAAATTAAAAAGATTAAATCTACAAGTTCGTGTATCATAGTTCTCAGCATAATTCAACTTTGTTCATACACAGAAAATTAAAAATTATTAATATGTATAATTTTTTAATCCAGCACTACCTTATTTTACTGAGAGTAAAATTGAAACACTGCCAGTTCCCAGGTTATAAATGTTAGAACAATGCTTTAAAAGATTGTAAATACTGATATAACAAGGGTAAGGGAAGTGTGGCACCTGCAAAGCTGGTAATTTGGTGACCTGCAATACAAGCTGTAGATGATTATCTCCTAAAGTGCCTGCCACAGCAGGCGGGCCACAGTAGGGTGGCAGTGGCATTTCTCTCTCTCTCTTCCCCATGCTTTCTTCTTCCAGTAGATGATTATCTCTCAGCAGGGAGGCATGTCCTGTCTGCCCTTTGCTGTCCTGGAGTGATAATCTGTCATTTTAATTCTTGGAATAAGAGAATGATCTACTGACTAAAAACTGCAGCAGTTGAGCCCCTCTTACTCCAAATTGCCACCATATCATCCTGTGGTTTAACAGCAAATATCAGATCTCAATATCGCTATCAGTATCGGATCAGCACTAAATATTTACCGATAATCAAAAAATCTAGTTACAAACAATATACAAAGCTGATGTCTGAAGGTAATGTTCACATTTTCACACATCCTGTGTATTCACAGATACATATAATTTGTAAATCAATGGCAATATTGGGACACTTTGGTTTGCTTCAACTCTTAATTGTAACAGAAACTAAATGTATGCATGCAGAATTAAAGTTAATTCTGAACCAAACGAAAACAAATAGTTGTACAAGGAAATGGTTGTCATTGGTTAACTACAGGATGTGGTCAAATCTTGTTTTGATGCAGGACTGGAGCATGTGGCTGATAAAATGGCACTCTTTAACATGCTCGCGAGCACTAGTTTACAATGTTGACCACAAATGTTTACTGTCTTTTGCAAGTTGCAAGTGATCAGTATCCGCTCTATATCTCGCTCATGTCACTCCAGAACTGTGTTTTATGGCACCGCCAGGGTGAGATATCTATAGTTTATGAGACATTTCTATCTATTGTAATAGTGAGTGTAGCACAGTGAAAGCACTTGTTGTATACAAATACTTCAACATTGTATTTCTTGTAGAGTGTGCTAAGTGGCTAAAATCCTAAAGTACAGATGCATTCAACGATCTATCAATAATTTTAATTTCGATAATTTATTCAATTAACAAAAACATTACCAAATTGATAACAAAATCGGTAAAATTTGATTTTGTTTTCGATATATTGAATACTAGCAGTACTCTCACCTGCTTCGCTGAGCATCTATTCATTATTATTGTATATCAGGTCTTCTGTTTTAACGGATTATTAACTCTAGGAAAATCTTTATGAAAAAATGATTTTCTTTTTAGCCGATGTTGAAACTTGATATTTCAATTTATGGGCAGCCATTAAACCAGAGGATTATAGGGTGGCAATGTTGGAATAAGAGGATCTCAGCTGTTGCTGTTTTCAGTCAGCAGTTACTGTTATTAGTTCAATTACTAAACTGACAGATTGTCACTCCAGGATGGCAAAGGGAGGAAGGGTCATGCCTCCCTGCTGTAAGATAATCATCTACAGGATGGAAAGAGTGAGTAAGAGAGAGAGAAATGCTGCTCCCACCCCACTATCCAACTATGACAGGCACTTAGAGATGATAATCTACAGCTTGTATTGCAGGTCACCGAATTATCAGCTTTGCATGTGCACCTCACTTCAGCTCCACCTTGTCATATCAGTATTTAAAATCTTTTAAAAGACTCTGATATTCATCACCCGGGAACTGGCTGTGCTTCAATTTTACTCTCAGTAAAATAAGGGAGTGCCGAATTTAAAAACTACACATATTATTAATTTTTAATTATCTGAATAAAAACAAAGCTGAGTTTTGCTGACAAATGTGATACACGACCTTGTGGATTTAATATTTTTTATTTGATAAGTTTAAAACATAAATTTCTAAATGACAAATTAAAAAATAAATTACTAAAGTATGTGTTGAGTGCTGCTTTTATTCTCTGATTTTAATAAATTAATGTGAAATTAATGAACAAAAGTAACAAAAAAAATTTACATTAAATATGTAGCTAAACATTCTTCATGTACACTTTTTTCTGTAACTTGCCATTATTATTTTTTTTTATTCCAAGGATTTTACAGTTGACCTGATGATTCCAGGATTTTACAGGATTTTTATATACAAGAACCAAGACTTCATCTTCAGAGCTGGTGGCAGCTCTGTTCTATAATGATAGCATTAATCAGTTTTATTATAGTTTTTTTTATTAAAAAGTTTTAAATCTACATTTTAAAAGTAATTAAAAAAATATCTCCATCATTACAACTTAATGTAAGAAAATTAATATTAACATATTATTTTAAATAGCAACCGCCTGCAACTTAGTTTGTAATTTTCTTCATAGGTTTTAATTAAATTTACATTTACAGTACAGGGGAGTATAGTCCTCAACTTAAATTCGTTTTTTTTTTGTAAATATGAAATATGAACCTCTTATTCCAAATTTTTTTCTCATAGGTTTTAGTAAATTTACATTAAATTGTTAGAGCCTTTCTATATACTATGTTTATTGCTTTATTATTTTCTGGTAGCAAAATGTATTGGTTTTCTAAAGTTCCAAGATATAATTGGCCCTGAGTGCAACGTCTTTCACGAGACTGCATTGTTTTGTTTCTTAAGAGTGTCGTTTTGAATTGCATTTTATTTTGATGTACCAGTGGAAAATATTACTCGTACGTCAATAACATTCAAATTATTACAACTTCAAAAGTTGAAATTAGAGATGGGTTGAATACAAAAAAACTGTTCCGATTACAATATCAGTTCCACTAATTTTTATTCGGTTCTATTTTTCGATGCCGGTTCTACTGAAATTGAAGAAATTAAGTAATGTAAGTTGGAAAAGTAATCATCAAATGCCAATATAACATTTAATCAGTAAATTCAATTAGCCCCTACTTTTCTTCATGCTTTCTTTATGCAAAATGAGCAATTAAGTACTGAACACAAAACAAGACAATGACAATGAAATATAGAACTAATATGATCTGACAAAGTTTCATGCTTTAGTGGAAATAAAATTGTACTTGGTACATTGGTCCTTTAATACAGTCAATAACGACTGTACAACTTTGAAAAGTAATTGCATTTGTTCCAAGTCTAAACAATTCCTTTTAAGGGGGGATATAAGACGCCATATTTGTTTGTAATTTGCGTACAGAGCTATCTACGTGATACAAGGGCAGATACAAACAAAATTGCACACACACAGTTCACAAGTTTCCCACTAGGTGACACTATCATTGTTCAAATGGAACAGAAGCTGCAAAATGTAACAAAAAAAGAAGTGTAGTACGGACGCTGTTGCCAGTTCTCCTACAACATGCTCCCAACCGGCGGAGGTGGTTCCACGGCTCACGCCATAGAGAATAAAACAAATTTATTGTGCTGGTCATTCATGTCTCAAAACTTTCAAACCCCATGTAAAACAGTACAAAATACAGACATGACATAGAAATATGTTTCATTCCAATTAAATAATTTATTCTTTTATAAGTTTACATATATAATTGTATACAGTTGTACATTTGTACGAAATGACATATAAGGAGGTAGTTAAATACTAATCCAAACTCAAAATAAATAGAATTTTTAACGTACTTGTTCTGAGCATGAATGTGTCTATATATACTTGCATTTCTTAAACTCCAACAGAGTAATGAAATCATTTTCACTAAGTGATATGGCAACTTGAAATGTCTTGTTCGAATACGGTGTAATGTCTGATTGTTCAACACGTGCAATTTGCATTTCAACACCTTTTAAGTTAGCATGCAAAAGTATAATACTAGTACATGCACGTTTATTTTGTAAACAAATATTATGAATGTCATATGTTTCACATGTAATATTGTTATATCATAATTTTATTTTCTTAATTCTACGTAATATTAATGTACACACAGCAGCTGAAATGTTAATTTTCCATTTGTGAATTGTTGTAATTTTATTTTATTTTATCAGATTTCAAGTAACTTGTTAATTGTGTGCAAGTTGGCAACATTTAGGCACACTTTTTTGAATCGTCGCGGTATTGGAAAGCACCCTGGGTTAAGCCCTATGCACTGTGTATTGATTTGAATATTTAACCGCTGCAGATAATGGATGGTGACTGAATGTTCCATACTCCATCTTGAATTAAGTGGGTCACAACGACCGCAGGCCAGTGAGGCTTATTTCTATGTTAAAAGTATAAATTTAATGTTTTAAGGTTAATTAGACCCAAAAAGGTACATTACAATTTGAGTGATAAGCCAACGGTACACGGTAATACAGTCAGAACACGTCTACGTATAAAATAAGCGTGAGAAACTCTATATTTAAATAAGGTATGATCCCACCTTACTGTACAGTGATCGTTACACGTACGTGAGAGTGTTTAATAAACTTTTAAAGTAAGCATCATCATTTCCTGACACTTTTCAGTGATCACAAAGTGCCTGAGATTTAAATAAGTATCTGATTGCTCTACCAGCATAAACTGTGTTAGCCAGGAGCATTTTAAATATATGTAATTATACAGGCACGTGATTTATTTTAATGGCCAAGTGTGAGAACATTAGCGACTTTTATTTTTAACTGAATTAAATCTACTCTGCAATACTTTAAGTGTGTGCAACATTCAAGATGTCTAGATAATATTTCTTTTTTTACTTTCAAATACTCTATTCACTTAATTGGCATTTGTAGCAGGTATAATGAGAGATATCTTTATAGACCTAGTCCAGCTGCTGTGTGCATATCCCTTGCATTTTTAGCACTACCAAGGAATGAAACTTTTCAGGCAATTAATTTCTATGATATATTTCCTCATGAAATTATTTTTTTTAAATTGGAAGCCTTTCATTGCTTTAAATAAATACATAGTTGGTTCCTATGTCTTCCTGTGTGTTTTGTAGTGTTGTATAGCTATGCAGGGGGCTGCACAGAACCTGATTGTGAGCAGGGCTATCCAGGTAAATGAAATTCTGTTGGTGTGGAATACCACCAACTTCGACGATAGTTTGCAGTATTCAAAATAACTGCCAGTTGGCTGATGTTTGATGTTAATTTTATTGCTATGGATTTCTCCCAGGTCGTTGTACTTTAATTATATAGTTCTGCCTGTATAAATAGCATTTGGCTAGAAAACCATAGCATAGTTCACCTGTTTTCTTACAGGGGCTAATATTCATACATGGGGCATACGTAAACTTTATATCTCTCCAAATTTTTCCCCACACAGGTATTCTTACAACGGCTTCTATATTTGTATTAACATACGTAGTTATACAGTTTTTTATAGTATAGAAATGTGGGATATGCATTGTAGAATATAACTGGTGTACAAATAGGTTTTACATTTTTTACATATCTGGAATAAATTGTTTTATTTTACAGTAAAAGGACAAGAAAAATTTAATTCCTTTGATGATTTATGTAAGCTATTTTGGTTGGTTTGCAGTTAACTTCTAAACCCATCTTTTCTTCTCTTGGACCACTGCGTGCCTTTCAGTCACATGTAAAAATCAACACTGCTTTGCATATACCACAGAACAGTACACATGAATGACATAGCCTATGTGACACAGAGACAGTAAACCGCCATACGTAAGCTTTTGTGTGTATAAAACAAAACGAAACCGGTCTGAGTTGCTGCCAGTTTGAACAGTGTACTTCTATTTTGGCTTTATGATATCACATAATTTACTGTCTCTCAGTCAGTATTTCTGTGAGCGTATATGCATTTCGAGGCTGTGATTTTTTTGTAAATGTTAATTGTTGGCAATGCTCAGTTAACCGCAAAATAGTTACAATTAAGCGTTTCTTCTGCATCAGCACAAAGGTTTCCATCTCAAAACCAAACAACATAGGATTAACGTGCCGTATTAATTATTGTCAAAGCTTGAATAAATTTAAAACAGTGATGAGTGTTACCTGGGGCACATTAATAACTGTATATAGTTAAGTCGAAGTGACTGATAAATTTAAGTACTATCGCACACAAAACATTTGTTCATTTGTCATGTTTTTGTACAGTATTATTTATAAAGTTAGTAATTTGAAGATATTTGCTCCGACTCGAATACAAATCTACTATGCAGCTGGTGTATGATGTCCGTCTATGGCTAACAGAAGTGCAGTTGTTGTAGGGGGATGTTTCCTAAATCCTAACTGGGATTTAGTTAACAGATTATTTTCTCTTGTTAGTAGATTTTTCAATAGGAAGTCTCGATCACCATTCACATTTCTGGAAATCTATCGGAAAGTTAAATTTATTTTTAGGTGTTGGGGTAATGAATAAAGCCGGAGAAGTAAAAACTTAATGAAACAATATGCAACTCAAAATGCCACACACACATAAAAACATCAAAATAATCCTGTCTCACGAAAGATGTTAGTCTAACCCCCCCTGTATCTCCTTCACTCCCTGCCTGCTTCTTTCCCTTTTTTTTTCCCCCTCAAAATAAAGTAATCAGAAACCCAACTAATTTAACTCTGTAATTAAAAAATAAAACAGGTTGGAATGTAAACCTAGCTATAATATCCTACATTAATTACTGGACGGAAGTTAGCTAACTTCAGCTTTTCAGTGCCTGCCATGACAGGGAACACGAGGAAGGAGGAAAATGCAAGTGTGAATTGGACTCAAAACATTTGTTTACAAACGTCTGTTTCTTCAGCGACAAAACAGCTGCAGGGGAAGGATACACTGTGGCCGTGCTACTTTTCTAGACCTGTCAAAATTTACCCCACTTACATGAAATGTACTATACGTATGGCTAACTGCAACTAATTGCAAGTATATGTGATCACTTGCGACAATTTGCAGCTATTTGCGATTACCTACGACAACTTAAGACATTTTCTTGTAGCGTTGTTTCAATTTATCTTTGATGGCTTTGGTAGAGCATGCTTAGAAAACAGCCAAGTAGCTCATTTTTCTCCGACTTGGTTTACAAATTTTGGAATTTTTCAACAAATTTTGTAAAAATTAAATGTAGCCTATGTCCAACTGGATGAATAATCAGAATCGGCCCTCTAGTTTTGGAAGAGCATGCTTAGAAAGCAGTCAAGTAGCTCATTCTTCGACTTGTTTTACAAATTTTGAAATTTCATGGGGATTTTTTTTTTGGAATTGATTATAGTCTATGCCCATCTGGAAGAATGTTGCCTTTTAAAAGTGAAAGAATGATAAGAATTGGTCTTGTAGTTTCTGAGATCAGCCGTTACTTATAAACAAACAAACTCACTTTATATCTTTAGAATATTATTATTATATATATCAACTATACCATTCAACCAACTTTGGCCAAATTTTGTATGCTGAAAGTGTGTATTACAAGCATCAATGTGCCAACACACAGCCATATTTGTCAGCCAGTTTGTAAGTTAAGCACATGAAAAAATAATGTTTTTATGCCATATTTCAATAAAACAAATTAGCAGATTCATACAAAATTTGACAAACTAGTAATATGATGTTCAGTTATATGTTACAGGTTTCTCAGAAGCTTATTTTCTATATACCCGCCATATAGTTAGCTTAGAATGCTGTATCGTCGAAATTATGTAATCAATTCCAACTTATTTGTATGCAGGTAGTAGATATTACAACTATCAACTGTGTCTATGTGGAGCATATTTTGTCCGTCATTTTGTAAGATAGTTATAAATTAATTAATAAATAATTTTGTGTAATATCTCGGGGAAACCAAATTTGATAAATTCCAACCGAATTGGTCAAACAGTTTGCACTGCAGCAAGTTGTACAATCTGCTATGTTTTAAGTATGTCAGGTACCTATTTCAAAATGGTGGCTTTATAAATATTTCAGCTTAGTATCTTTTATGAACTAACCAATTTCCAACTTAACTTTGTATGCTGGCAGTTTCAGTTACAACCATCAAATTTGTCTATATATAGCTTCATTTCTCTGCCATTTTGTAAGTTAGCTCTACAATACAAATTAAGTTCTTGTCATATCCCAGGAAACAATCAACCGGTTCGTACCAATTTTGGCGAAGAACTGGTATTGTGGTAGGATATATAACTATAAGAATTTTTTCATGTGATTGCCATACATGTTTGGAATGGTGTCTATAAATAGTTTTTATGTTAGTGTGCTATATCTACGAATTTATGCAATCAATTTTAGTATTACTTTGTATACTGGTAGTATACAATCATCAAATGTGCTAATACATAACATTTTTGTACTCCATTTGTGAAGATAGTCACATGAAAAACACTGTGGTTTTATGTCTTGTCTCAAGGTCTAATAAACAGACATTTACAAATTCTGCACACAAGTAGTGCACTGGTAGGCCATGTAAACTTAACTGTTTTAAGTGGCTCAGCCACTTATTTTCAAAGTCATGGCTCTCTAAATATTTTTGATTACTAAACCCTGTCAGTCGAAACATTTGACTGATTAAATTTGAGGTTGATGCTTGAGTTGACCCTCGTAATGCAGTTTTATTGCACATTAAGTTATAGTACGAGGTTTTCTTGGTTCGAGTCCCGGATCAGGCATGTGTATATTTGTAATTGTCTCACTACTGTTGCATATGTTTTTGGTTTCACCTCTAATGATATTGCTTTCAACGAGGCGACAAGTTCTATCTACCATCAAAGCTTTTAAGAAATTATTTTTAAATGAATTGCACCCATGTTGAGGAAAGTGTGCTCATGATTTATATCAGAAACTTCTTATTTGTGTTGACTTTGAATCCAGCGATAATTTACATTCGCTTCTTGAACTACAATAAAGTAATATAATGATTCTCGCAAAGTGATATCGCAACTTGAGATGTCTAGTTCGAATACAGTATCTATATTTACTGTAAACATTAGTATACTTAACGATTACTTGTTTATATCAAGAATTTGTAAAAAATGTCTTTCCTACAAAAATGCAGTGTGTCGAACAATTTAGAAAAGTTCTGAAGCAATATACTAGACATTCATAGAATGAAATATGTGATGTTAATTTTCCTTTCATACTTTGTTACAGTTAGGTGCCTGTAAATATTTAATTTATTCTATTTCACCACATTACATAAATAATATATCCATCCAAAGAGTTATTTGCAAATCTGAGTATCAACAATGTGGTATGAATTTAGATATAGGTCCCGATCAAGACTCGCATTAGTGATTTAAAATCTACTTGTATATTATTTCAGGTTTTAAAGTAGTTGTGAAAATACTAATGTGTACTAGAATTATAATATTCCTAAAATTAATTTCGTAATTCATTCTGTGTGAAGGCAGTTTTGAGTATTGATTCAGTGGTGTAGCCAGAAATTTCTCAAGAGTGGGTTAACGCTGACTGATGGGAGGGAGGTTATACTGGCATTAATTGTGCTGATGTAATCTATGTGTTAAGACCAGGGTGTCCACTGAAATTATATTTTTGAATTCCTTAATTTTCCCTGTTTTCTAGACAGAATCTTACCTGTTTTCAGAACCGAAACTTTCAAATACCATATTTTTCTACCACTGACAGAGGGAAAAAAAAATGCTATTAGTGAAGTTGAATTCAATTATACTGCGACACACCGATCCAGCAATGCAAATATTTTACTCTGCTCATCAACATTTCTTGCGATACATGCTACTGACTTCACTGGAGTGCCTATTACAAACACGCAAATACTTTATTTTGTACGTATAGGCCCTGTGACACTTGGCAAAGTTGTATTATTGCTAGTTCACAAACTTAAAATAGGAAATGAAAAAATGCATATGCTCATAATTACATCATCCTGTATTCACACTACTAACAAATTTTGCAGAGTAGTAATTATTTACATTTTCCACGGCCGAGGGGAAAATTCCCTGACGTTTCCCTGTCATATGAAATTCCCAGACTATTACATGTTTTCCCTGAATTATTAGAACAAAAGTTACTTAATATAGCCTAATAACATGCATCATAGTTTACAGCAATTATGATTTTATCAAAATGAATGGCTTATTAACAATTTTAATTCTATTAGTTGATATCCGTATGAAAAAGATGGAGGAGGTTATGACATCCATAGTCCCCCGCCCCCTCTCTGACTACGCCGCTGGTATTGGTGTATGCAGTGCATGCAGCATCAAATATATGCTAGTATATTTTATGTTTGTCATAATTTGAAAGCAATTCTCATTTACAGGATTTGTGGTATATCATACAAATACTGAATTCAATTAGACATAAATTATAAAAGGAAAGCCTATTATGTGCAAACTGCCAGAACATTTTTACTTCAAATAAACTTTAGAAAAGCCAATTTACTGTTTCAAAAGAGCAGGAATATTGCTTCACAGTACACCACCATAATGTTTCTGAGATCACTGCATTAGTTTATTTAAATAACGGAGACTTTTAATACTAGGTAACAAACACAAATAATATTAAGTAGCAAATAAAAATTATTTACTCTACGTATCAGAGCTTCTCCTGTACGTTCTGCCAATACCTAAACATTTACTTTCGTAAACACGTTACATAAACCACATATAGTGTGCCATTTTGTAGTGCATGAAAGTAATCTGAACGCAATATTAGCTTACAGTTTTTCAACCGAGTTGGTTTTGAGCTGTGCTTTGTTTAGTGACCGAGTGCTGCTCGTTTTTTTATTTTCATAGCCACATGTGAATACGTAAATTACGTAGGTGAGTCATCTACAATACATATTGTAAATTAAAATGAAATATTCCACCTTGGAGCCTGTCAGAATACACCAGCATAGCTGGCCAAGTACAAAACAGACATGTATCATATTGAAAGAAAATTTAAATATATCTGCTAATGCCAGAAACCTATCGCCCAAGGCCAGAGGCTAGTACTAGTGCTTTATTTTCTCTATGACCCGAGGCCTGTGGCAGTGGACACTCGAAAGCGAGCTGGTAACGCTGTTCGAAGACATCATGAGAACTGTCCTTGTAGTTCCGTTGTGTTGTGCAGAGCGCAGCAGTAAACAGAGCTATCTTTATGGCAAACAATATTAAAGCCATGACTATATTGTTGATGGCTAGTGTTTAATTGCACAGCTTAGTGTTCGTTAACGGTCACGCAACTAAATAATTTGTCAGCCGTCATATTTTCTAGATACATGAAAGAATGCCACAAAGAGGTCAATTTCTAACTTTACAAAAATTAACATACGAAAAAACTCATTTGAATAATGTAGTCTTTGGCAGATTGAAAGCTGCCACATACATTGACTATTAAAATTATTTATGTGACTGTTACAACTTCCTAAAAGTCAAATGTTTATGTCTTGGCAGAGTTTATATCTCATATGAACCTATGACATTTTTTTCATTAAAGAATAAACAGCAATGTTGTTTTCACAGTATTTTATAAAGAAACTAAAAAACATAATTTTCTTCAATATTAAAAAATTTTATTGTTTATAATTTTTAAAATTATTTTTACATGAAATACTTTGACCTTACATGTAATATTATAAACATAAATTCACATAACTAGACATTGCCACATATCGAACACTTCCCTTTAAATGTGCAGATTAATTCATTAATTTAAACCTAGGTTTTTGTTCATAAATATGAGCATTTTCACTCTCTCAGGGTCCAACCGATTTCTTTTTGTGTCCTAAATAAACCCTGCGGTACTGAAAAGTCTTTCACTACACACTGTCGTAGTTGGTACACACAAGTATTTCAATGCGAGCCTTTTTAGAGCTACACAAGTATGGCTGTTCCAAAAGTCAGAAACAGAAGCGCTTGTTGCCAATGTGTCATCACTGAAATATTTGTGAAACTCAGTTTCTACTGACTCAACATCTTCTACAGCAGTTTTGGTGCCTTTCTGTGGAAACAAAGAAGAGTTCTGAGACCAATTGAGGGGCTCGGGTGTAAACTATGGTAAGTAGCGTTTTATTAGTTTTGAGTTATTCAATACCTAGTTTTCCCAAAAATACTGCAAGAATATACTTACTCTTTTAGTTGTATCAACCATAAGTATACATTTATTAAGCTATTAAGACACTAATATTGCACATGTTATGAGATAAATATTTTTGTATGTCTAGAAATTAAATTTTTATAAAGGATGGTGCTACATAGATTTATACAGTTAGCATGGTTTACATGCATGCCCTCAAACAGTTACCATATTTTACATGCAAACATATAAATGTTGCTTTTGTTAACATAATATAGGAATATTAAATTAAAGAACAGAATAAACATGTTTAAACATATACTTATACATAAACGTGTTTAAATTTGTCTCTTACCTAAAGCTTAAGTTTTACAACTTGGTATCCAATATTGAACACATAACTGAAGTAAGATTACTCTGATCTGAAATTAATACAGCAACACCACAATCAGAAGAAACTAAAGTAATATTAGTATATCTTTAAGAGTTCAAGGCAATATTAATAAAATTCAGATATTAACATGTCTATTAGAAACTATTATTGATTGACAATAATCCAGAAATTTTTTTCACGTTCTACTGATATATGAATTTCTTTATATTCGTATCAAGCTGAATATTGACTCAAATAATGTTTGCTGCTAATTAAACATCAGACTACATAATAATTTTTTTCTGTTACACAGATATTACATATAAATGCACATGACTATGTTTAACTAACTAATTGTTATGCATGGGCTGCAATTTCTTGTAAAATTCGTAATAAGTTGGAGGTGTCCAGGGAAGACATGACATTACGTGCCTTAGTTTTATGGCTTCTATATGCCTAGCAGTCAAATTTCTGAGGAAGACATTGTGTGAAGTTCTCCAGGAAGCTGTTAGCTTGTCCTTTTTCCCCTCAGTGACATAGGCTCCAAACTCCCATTGTAGGTATCAGATATATTAATAGTACTATAGTTCTTCATTATCTGATTCATTAGCCAAACCGCTGTTTTGATGCTAAACTTTGTGTCTAGAGGCCCTGAGCACTGAAATATTTAAAAAATCTTTTTGCTTCATTCCTGCATGATGAAAGGGTGCTTCTTCTGACATGATTTCAGAACTGTGATCCAGTGCTGAGGTGTGTAGAAAAATTGACAGTGTGCTCTAACATGTTTTTCAACAAGCTCAAAATCTCTGTCAGAGGGCAATATTGTGTGGCCCACCTGGGGGAAGACATGCTCAACTCTTTTGAATTTTCCTTCTGCAATAATCCGCAATTACGTACTTACTATTGTCCAATTTTTATTTTGGCCACCACAGTTATCAGATATGGCAATGAGTGTGTCACCTCTTGTATCGTTTACTTAGAAATGCTTTAACAAACAGCTATCAATTTCGTCGGCTCCTCTGCCAGAGGTACTTTCATCCCACATATAAAAGAATCCCTGATTCTCCCCTAGAGAATGTACACTAATATTATAACAAAACATCTTTTTGTGGAAAGTAGAGCCTGTTGAAGATCGAACGTCAGTGCAAATATTCCTGGTTGTTCTGCTTGCTTAGTTGGTTTTTTTAAATGGCATCTTGACCTGCTTTTGCCTTCCGGTGATGAAGCTCTTGTTTCTGCAATAACTGCTGTAGTTTCCTTGTCATTGTCATTCTTCGACTTTTCAATTGCAACTCTCAGTGCATTACTCTCACTACATATATCAGTCTTTGGATTTTTAAACAAAATATAATATTCTGTAAATATCCTATGGAATTTGTCTTTTGACACTGGGTGTTTTCTCTTCTTGTCACATGCTTCCTTGTATTGTGTATAGCACGATTCAACTGTATACTCCGTTTACATGTAGAGTTTATCTGAGTTGTCATCACGGGAGTTATGACTTTTGTATGTAGGGAGATTATAAATGAATAGTCTTACATTGTCTATATCAGATGTGGAGTTTTTTACAGAATGTTTATTATGTTTGCCTCTCTTATCAGTGGGTGGCGAAACTATACTTTTGCTTAAACTAGTAGGTAAATTTTCAATGCGCTCCCTGTTATTTTGTAACCCATGAATATTTAAAAATACTATTTTACAGACATCAGACCTGACACCTGTTGTTCCCAGAACAGAATAACGTATAGTGCAAGAACGTCGGGAAGGGCTATCAGACTTCTTCGTTTTACGTAGTATGGTATGCTTCCTCATACATCCAAATAAATAAGCGGTTTGTATATTGTAACAACCCATTGCCCAAAAGTCTGAAAAAAGTTTTATTCTGTTGTCAGATGTCACAATTTCGGAACACTTCTTCTTGCACTTACAATCAGATCCAGGTTGTTTCTTGTTATCAATTTGCCCCCTTCCCCTTCTTCAAATATATTCTTCTCCACAATTATGCCGCCTTTGTATCGTGCTTTGGTTGTTAGTATGTCTCTTTCTTTTCCTTCCTCGATGCTCATCATCAGGTTTCTCTCCACTGACATCAGAGAGTGTACTTTCAGTTGATGCCTGAAATAGATATTTCACAACGGTAATTTGTGCATTTACAGGCCCAAGGATTATTTTTACCAGACTCTCCAAAACCCCATATGTTAGACCTGTTAACGTTCAAATATCCTCAATTCAATTTAATGGAATTAGTAGTTTTTTTTTTTTTTCATGAATGGTTAATATTGGTAAATCAAGCTTTCAGGTAGACACAAAAATATTTAGTAATATTAAGTTCATAGTTTTCACTCTCATTTTTTATTTGTTTCAAACAAGCTTTGGCTAGAACCTTACAGATTGAATCACTTTATCTCACATAACCTTAAAACATAATGCTTAATATTTTCATTTAATTAAGATTTCTTGTAAAAAAGATAAGTTATTGCTTTACTGGTAACCAATTTGCCTACTATTCTCTACACATAAAGGCCTATGCAAGTTAGATTAGGTTGTCAAAGTTTGTTAAGATCTTATGTTTTAGAAAAAAAATTATTCTACAGAAATAATTTCTCACAGTAAATTTGGTGGTAATCAATATAGTATTTCCTGAGATGTAAAAAAAATTGGTGGCTCCGCTTTTTGAAAAGGCAACACTGTCGAAAACTATAAAATTCAGGTGTCCTTACTAAATAATATAAGTGTACCCCGTTTGGTGAAATTCATTCCAGGAGTTCTGACAATTTAAGGGACGACAGATACACGCACACACACACAGACAGGAAAGAATCAATAGGTGAACTGCTAATAACTCAATAATGAGGGAAATAACTAGAAATATACCAGATAGACTTTCATCATTAGCATATATACAATTGTTAAAAGAATATTTATGCTAAGAGTAGCATTGTGCCAAAATACATTAAAGTGTAAATGATAATAAAGTTAAAAATTAAATTATATATTTGTTATTATTGACAATGGTATCAGATATTGAAAGAATTACAGAAAACTTTTAAAATAACCTACATGACAGGGAACAAGGAAACTAAATCTAATTTCCTTTATTGTTGAAAATTATTACCTCTAAAACTGATTAGTAGTTTTAGAATACTCTTACTTTCTCATTTAGCCATGCAGTACGTAACATGTTTTACATGCAAAACAATTACAGTAGAGCCCCTTTTTTTACACCGTTCAAGGGATCCAGCAAAAATTATTTAAAAAGCGGGAAAGTGTAGAATGTGGGAAATGCAGTATAGTGTTTCAAATTGATTGAAGTTGTAATAAATCAACATTGACATACCATTAACACTATACAAAAATCTTTTTACAAAAAAAATTGCCGAACATGGAAAGCTCTACCAAAATATAATGCAGTACATTTACAAATTGAATATGCATAGCAAGAAAACGTATGTAACATTGGAAAGTATTGAAGATAGAACAAATAAACTGACAAATATAGGCATATTTACAAACTTTGCCTATAACTTTCTTAAAAACTTCTGTAACATTTGGAATTTTCATAATAAAGGTCATAAGAATCAAGGTAATAAAAATTTAGAGTGAGTATTTACTAATGCACTATAACAGTTCACACTTTCCAATTAATTCGACTTCGAAAAGAAGTCAGATTTTCGTCTGCATCAGCTGCTGACTGCTAACATGTGCAATTTTTTTTTTAAGAACATCCTGAGCAGTAGTTTCTCACAGTTGATACAGCTTGTAATGCCTCATTCTTGGTGACCATACATACTTCTCTCTCTTCTTCACAAGCTTCATCACCTTCTTGGTCTTGACTTTCAATGACATGGGAACTTAACAATATCTTCAAGTAACTGTTTTTCAGTAATAATCATGTCAGAGTCAATGTTGACGAAATAAGTCAGTGATGCATTTGGCTCTATTGTCTTCATCTTCATTGCCAACCACTAAACATGGAAAACCACCTTTCCTGAAGCAGTTTGCAATTGTTTTCTGTGTAACTTCCTTCCATGCATGAGAAATAATATGGACTGCATCCAACACTCTTATCTTCTTGTCATGTGGATTTTGTCCACTGTCAATAATGTAAAGAAAAAGTGCAAATAGCGGGAAACGAAAACATTATGTGTTGTAATTAGTGGGAAAGATGTACACAGAATCAAATGGAGATAAAATGGGACCAAAAATAAATGGTGTAATTTGCGGGAAAATGTAAAAAGTGGTATTGCAATATCAAGGTTCTACTGTAGTAATTTTAAACGTACCTTTGTGTATTTTCTATTTGAATTTTCTCTTTCTGGCTGCTGGTACATGTTCCGGGTCTTTATCAGAATCGTCGACCACTTCACTTTCACTACTTGCACCATCACAATTATCACAGTGTTTGAGTTTGTCTGGGACTATGTCAAAATCAAGGCACCTCTTGACCACCATTTTCGTCACATACCATTGTATACTTGCAACAATCTTTAGTTACCATAGAAACAAACGTCACTCCTACTTCTATCTGTTGTCATTTTCATGTACTCTTTGCACCAGATTATTCAATTGACCATTTGCCGTACTATACATGCAGTATCTCAATTTTGATGAAAATGTCACCATAGTTTACACCCTGAGCCCCTCAGATGGCTCCACTTCCCCTTGCCTCTTGTCATCTCTTTTGGCCTGTACTCTGAAATTTGGTCTGAGCTCTAAAAAAATAAAATAAATACAAAATAAGACAATTTTATAAAACCAGACACATTTAAATAACATTTCTGCGAGGTAAAATATAAAAGAAACGATAGTGTGTGGTAATCTTACAGAATTATTCTTTCTCCTTTTGCATGAAACCTCGACTGCTTCATGCAATGACGTTTCCTTGGCCAAATCTGCTCTGGTCCCGTCTTTGAAAGGTGCTGCTTTAAACCGTGAATCCATCAGGGTGGCAGCTGTGAGCACACTATCGATTTCCGTGTCAGCAAATCATATTTTAATTGGTGATGACAAATCATTTACAAGCCCATGGAGATCTGAACCCACTGATTCTGGTTTTGATAGGCTTTGTTCAATGACATGGACTATAAGAATAACCTGCAATAACAAATCAAATCTGACATGGCAATTGGTCGTTCATTGCTTGATACGCATGTAATTGTCAAGGAGAATGCTTTCTATCGCTTTGTATACAGTAATTTCCACCATTTCTAGTATTATTTGACTTGGAATGTGCATCCTTTACCCTACAATTTACCTTAACTTCATAGCCCTCTCCACTATGGCATTTCTTCGGATGTAGGCTGAATACAAAATGCTTCATTGTTTGCAAATGGAAAGAGAAAAACTTAGTCCACATTAGTCACTCTCCTCGACAATTACTGCATATGCAATAGGTATACCTAACTGTTCTGTACTAACCTCTTATTTGAGCTGATGTGATTTGCTATGGAGTCAAAAACATCACGAATTGGAGTGATGTTTTGTATTAAAGTCCGTTTTATGCTGGGCAATTTAGTTATCTTCAGTTCAGCATTTGCAGGCAGATGGCCTCTTCTGCTCATGAAGCCTCTTCAACATATGCAATGTTGTGTTCCACCTGGTGGGCTCTTCTTGTATGAGCCTGTGTTTGGAAATACCTGCTGTAGTTTGACAGCTTTTCAGGGCTTTCGTGCCATGTACAGAGTGCTTAAAATGGCCAACTAATTTGCGACAAGTTGAAATTATATTAATAATTTTGTTGGTCAGCACAGCATCTTTGACTACAAGTTGTAGTGTGTGGGCTAAGCAGGATGTGTGCTGGAAAGGTGACATTTCGAAACCTGCAGCAATGTTACAACCGTTGTCCGGCACTATAGCTACAACCTTTGAAGATAAGTCCCACTGATTCAACAGAGAACAAATAAATTTACAGATGTTCTCACCTATTTGAGATACCTGTGGAAATAGTGTCACTACAAGGCAAAAATGCTGGTACACAAATTCTTTGTCCAAATAGTGGACAGTGATGCTCATGAAATCAGTGTTGGCCACAGATGTCCACAAATTTGTGGTTATGGCTACAAACTTCACTTCTTTCAACTTTTCTTCTACTCTCTTCAAGGTGGAAGAGTACGTAGCAGGGATTACAGTGTTGTCCTATGGTTTCCTAGTAGGCATAGTATAACATGGTTCAAGATGATGTATCAGGGCATTAAATCCTTCGTTTTCAACCACATTAAGCGGCTGGCCAGCAATACATGCCATTAGTGCTATACGCCTCGTAATTTCAGCATAGGTTTTGTCATCATGAGTGAAGGGAGTCGCTTTGTCAAAACACTGCTATAAAGATTGCTAGTTTGCCGATACTTCATATTTAGGTCTCTCTTATTGAGTGTCTGAAAAACTGTAGATGTGCTTGGAGAAAGTTGTGAACTTGAGTCAATAGATTTGTTTACATCTACGTTATAGGGTGTATTTTGTCCTGATTCCGAGTTCAACGTTTTTGGATGCTGTGTTTTCACATGCTTTAGCAGGTTAGATGTATATTTTGAGGAACCTTGGGATAAGCGATGCTTACAATAATTACAATATGCGTATTTATTGTCGGCAAAGTGTTCTCACATGGAAGAAATTATTTTTACTACTGGCCACAACTCGCAATTTACCAACTTTAAAAATTTTGTTTCCCTTTTTACGTTTTTGTAATTAAATTTTCGTACTATCAGATCATTTACGTTAAAAATGGGATGTAAAGTGAATAGCGACATGACACAAACAAAATAAGTTTATTGTAGAAAATTATAGTGGTCAGGTTTATCCAAAAGAAACAGAGGTCAAAATACTGACCACGCTTTGTAAAAGGCTACTACAACATGTTTTTGATATATCAATTCTTTGTTCACTTCGACTTCCTGACTACTACTTCCAACTATATATTGAAAAAGAGTTGTAAATAAATGTATTTTCAACAGAATCATAATTCGTTTGTTTGTTTTTTGTGTTTTTTTTTTTGTGGGTGTTTGGGGAGTTGTAATTTTTTTTCGTGAAACAGTTAATTTAATTTTTACTACGCATGTAGCGTAAAACATGCATTTCTATGTATACCGCATGCTGCTTAGTGGTCTTCTAAATATGTACATTATATCAGAACTTTTTTTCAGCATGTCCGATATTCGAATATTCGAACCGGCCTCATCCCCAGTTTAAATTTCAGTGTAATAAAGGAAATGTATACATTTATACAGATGCAGCAATAAATGCACTTTTGCCGTTAACGTAACACTCGTTGGATGTACAACACATGCATAGTAAACAATAATATTTTTACAAGACAAAAGAGTGGAAAGTGCTGCCTAAAAAGGCACGTGCATTTCAAAACATTATAGTAACTGTTTCAAAATACATAATTCACAAAAAAAGCTTACTTACGGTTTGTAATTCACAACCTCTTGAACACTTTATTTATATGGAAATCCTTGCACTAACATTTCACTAGTATAATGATAGTCCATCACTGATATGAAATCATTTATTTGCATAATCATTCAGTAAAATGAACACTTTGCCCACCTTCGAAACGTAAATACAGTAGAATCCTGTTGTAGCCAGCATGGTAACTGCGAGAACACGGGTATAACGATGTCTTTTTGAGGATCCATCATAAAACCACAAAAATATATAGTCTATGTTCATCCAGAAGGTCGAGGCTACTTACCAGTGAAAGAATTATTTTAATCTGGTACATTGTTCCAAGATATTACCTCTAACAAACTCTCAAACTTTACCTCTTTATTATACGTATTAGTGTAGATTTGCACAACCCTAGTTACAAGATACCCCATATTGTTGCTACCAAGAGTATTATTTTAAAATTGCTCTGTGATACCACAGTTGCACTGATTTTTTTTTACTGATTAGGGCTTCTTTAATCAACTGTTAACATAATTGTTTCCAGTGAAAAATTTTTGTGACAATTGTGGAGGTTGCAGTTTCATTTATGATTTTGAGGTCTCTCTGGAAACTTATGAAAAATTTGTATTATTAATTTTGTTTTCTATTCTGATAGAGAAATTTTGGATGAGGAGAATAGAAAAAAAAAAAAAAACAGTGAAACCACACTATAATAACAGACAATGGTGAGAGTTATTGTTGATTCACAATAACTTCGGCCTTTCTGAAGCTCTGCCAAATTTCTACTTTAGGTTACTGATTACATATTCTTCCGCTACACGTAAACATAAACACTGCCATGTGACTTCTACTGTTATAACTGTCAAATGTGTTGGTTGCAGTTTACAGCTGTTCAAAGAATTATGTCATATTGCAGAAATAATTTCCTACGAATGTTGACAATGTAAGCCTATAACAATATTTAGGTCAGCTTTATAACTATTTGTTACACATGATATAGCACGTTACACATAATACACATTAATATTTTGCCACGACGGTGTTTGTTACAACTGTGGCGGAAACAACAGTAGTATTTAACATGTTGTTATTAATATGTGTTTGGAATAAAAATTAAAACTAAGGGACAACCAGTCCAACGAAACGACCCAGTAAATTCAAGGACGCAACTTGTGTCACTTATTTATTGTACATCGACAAACATAAAAGATAGTGGTGAACACGCAAACACATAGGCCTTCCATAACATTTATTCCACTAACATTTGCATGCATTGGTACTTACTGGTTTGGGTTTATTTTATTATTTATTTAATTTTATCTGGGCGGGCTTAGTATTTCGTTGGGATTGTGGCAGACATTGAAATCGCAGAAAGGTAAACTTGTTAAACAACTGTTTTCCAAATACCTAGCGCAAAGGTACAATGTTGTGATAAACAGATATGAATGTAAATAATTAATTTCGTCATAACAGCAGTTCACGGTTAAAACGTATAAATTTTGCACATATTTGAAATCAACACGCACATCTGGCCTGCATAATGATTACAACGCAGCAACCATGCCCTTTCATATGCAATGATCACAACACATTTCACTCTTCCATGTAAACACATATTTATCACAACATTGTAACTGCTGTAGGATTTTTCAAAATCACGAGTACGAACTTGACGCTTCATTCAGAAACACGCTATGTCATTGTATGTCGCCACACCACTGTCAGTCGTAATATACTGGGTATAATCGCCCGCCACCACCATGTTGGGAACAATTTCCACACCACGTCTGCCAACCTGCTGCATTTGTAAGTGTTGCGCAACGAGCTCTGTCGTGCCATGGCATCTAAAATATGTCGTTTCATCTAAATAACATATAATAGGTATTTAAACAATAAAATTTAATTTCAGTTGTAAATTACAATCTCAGACATCATTACTGTTGCTATAATTACTACGAAATGTGCTGAAATTAGAAATAAAATTTATACCCTCCCTACACAGGTGGTACGATCTTCCCGAGAGAGAGAGAAGAGAGACAGAGAGAACGAGAGAGAGTGACACGCTCTGCTTCACTGATTGAACTTTTATTCCGGACGGAAAAAAAAACACCAGCCTACACACGGGAATTTGCACGGATATTTTTAACTGCAGGGATGGAATGTGCTTCCGTCAATGCTATCTAAAAATACAAATATATCAATTGGCAAAGTTTACCTTACAAATATTATACATAAAAATGAGGTTAAAAAATATTACAACCGTGAACTATTTCTTACCGGCCATTGCCAACACGTCGCTGCTCTCGCTGTTGTTAATTCATTTTTAATACAAAATCAATATTACAAGTTATATAAGATACTAAGGTAAAGTTTCATTTATTCAATATAACAGTACTCTAAAGTTAATCACAGTGTTTAATATTGGTGGAATACAAGTTATTGGAAAAACAAGTTGACATATTACGCCTAGGGTGATTTTTCAAGGGTTCAATTTCAAAAGGCCGAAGAAAGCGTGAATGGACTATACTCTTTATTTACCATTTACAAAATTAGGACAGTAAGAAACAGCTCACTTGAAGTAAAATTACTAATGATGGCACTTTTCTGCCATCTGTCAACACACCTCACGTTACCGTGACAAGTTCCCTGTCATGCTGACTGTAACCGACTGGGCGCCTTTTATGTCCATAGTGGTATTTCTGTGCATATCAAAGTACACTGCAGTTTCATCTGCATTACCAATTTGACTATATAAGTAGTCATGTGTTGTTCTTAAGTAAACAACATGGTGCTAAAATGTAACTAATTTTTCATTAAAATATGAAGCTATTTTTTGAACCAGAGATATTCTGCACTTCCAAGAGAAACCACACTGTTGCATCATTCTTACACACTAACTACTAACTAACACTAGCTATACAATTCCCACGTGGAATGTTCAGTTCTTGTGTAATTTCTTGAGCCTTCAACATACCATTAATGTTAAGTGATATCAGCATTCCTTTGATACATTGGTTTTTGATTTAAATTTCTTGTACCCCCCCCCCCCCCCCCCCTCACGAAGCTTTTCGCAAACTCTTGTTATTTTTGAGCCGAGGTATAGCAACTGTTCATCTCCAGATGTTTGCTAACTAACCTCCATAGAAGTTGAGATTGAAGCTACATAGTTTTTGCTGTACTGCCTTACTTTCCTACATAATCCATTTTACTGTACTAAATTGCACTTCCTTGAAAACTACTGATCACTGTTTAAGTAAAATACAAAATGTGGACAAGCAAAACTACTACTACTACTGCTGCTGATGCTACTGCTGCTGCTGCTGCTACAACTACAATCACTACAACTACAACTATTACAACCACTACTACTACTACTACAACTACCGGTGGGCCTGCAGAGTATTAGCGCTGTTAGTTCATGTTCCATCATAGTGTTGCCAGACTGTAGCCATGACAGTTAACGGGTCATACTGTTTAAAAAACAATGTCCCAACAACAATTATGTGTATAAGTTTGCAATTATAATTTGACCCTAATTTTTTTGATTTGCTAGATTAGAAAAAAAACTACCAAATTACTTTTGGGTTTTGCGGTAAATTAATTAAGGAGTGTCACAAAGCAATAGTTTTAATATAGAAAAAAGTAATTATTGATGCAGGTCATTAGTGATGTAGATATGGTACATTTGTGAAACTTTACAAACATTGGACATCGTAGTAAAAATGGTATATGAAACAATACCATAATCTGTCTTCCTGAATAATATAGCAGAATTTTCTAATGTTTCTTGCCAAGTATGTACCTATTAATGTAGTCTGTGCACCTAATGTAGCCAGGGATGCTCTCACACTTGGCTGCCTTTTCTTTGCATTAGCAGAGAGACAAATATATGTTTCCATGCCTAAATAAAACCGGCTGCAGAAGTACATGTAAAATTACATTTCAAGTAGTTTGTCTGTTTCTAAAAATGTGTGGTTGACTGGTTTTTGAGTACTCGTCATATGTTTGAACACCGTATTTACCCGAAAGGAAGATGGCCCTTTCCTAAAAAAAATAGTTTTGAAGGAAAAATATTTAAACCTGAATCCAAGACTACCTCTGTGAAGTGCTGAAAAAGTTATTTAGGTTGAAAGTATTTTTGCATGAATCTATGATGAGCATTTCAAGAAGAAATGCTATTACATGAATAATATGATATATTTTATTTACTTTTAAAGAAAAGCTAATCACAATGAAATAGGTGTGTTGTCTAACCTGGCTTTATGGTAGCAGCATCTTTCTTACACTGTAAAACTTTTGTTGATGTTATATATTTGTGACTTGAGTTATTTTGCTTCCCAGCAAAGCGCTTCTTCCTTATGGTGTGACATCAGATAAGGGGACCCTTGTCAAAGTTGACAGGTACTTTCTCAGCATTACAAAAATACGAACAACTACAACCGAACAACTACAACCGTGGACATACTGTATTTAAGCATGAAAAGCCTTTGTCAAAATCCTCTGTCTCGGCATGCCAATTTTGGAGGACTAACTGCTACTTGAGTAAAAATTATGAATAGAAGCCTGTAGTAATTTTGTGCATGTAACACAAACTTAAATACTGAACTAGCAGTGTTGCACATTTATGATATTTGTACCTAGGTTTTGACTTGGAGACCTTGAATTCTAGAAGATCCTTTATTTTTTCTGTTCCTTTTCTGTTAATAAACCTCGTCTTTCTTTAGGGTAAATACGGTATTTCTAATTTTGTGGTAGTCCTATATTCTTGCAAAAAAACTTATTTACGTAAAGTAAGACCTATATTTGATTAGTAAGGGGAAAGTCCCACTTGCGAGGGAAAACAAGTAGAGATTAGAGAAAAAAGCAGTCCAATCTTAGAGGAAAAGTACTAATATTATAGGAAAAAGTTGGATATTCAGAGCATGTTTTTTCGGCATGAACAAGTAATTTTTTTTATTTCACCCACCACCTCTTCCAGGTTTGAATAATATGACCTCTGATCTGCACTGTGTAGTTGCAGGCACTTTTATTTCCTTGGACAACAGTGGTTAATTTGCCCTCCTTAAAGGTAAACAATGTTGATTATGTTAACACACATTTTCTTTAGAGGAAATGGCTAAGTTTAACATACTGTTGCTGTGACTGTGTTATACTTTCTCTGTCTCTCTTTTGCTTGGGTCCCCTCTCTTGTTATCTACTGTCCCTTTCCCAGCTTTTTTTGTTAATACTTTCTCCACCCCTCATTGTTACCATGACTGTAGCTCTGCCTGGCAACAGGATAATAGCCAGCAATGTATAGAGGAGCGTGACAAAGCAGTAGCTATTGAAGGGGAAGAAAGAATGATATTTTTACCCCTTCTTTTGTGGCTCAAGGGAGGGAAAAGTCTAACATTTTTTTGACCGCTCTATGCCGTCACTATAGCCATACTCAATATTAGAGCTAAGCTTATACCAATACCCAATCTTAAATATAGTCTGATATTACAGTATCAGAAACCACCTAAACCAATTTTTTTTTTTTTTTTAGTCAATATCAAGACCCAATATTTTCATTTTTGTGTGACTGTTAAACCAGAGGATGATAGGGTGGCAATGTTAGATGTGCTCGATTGCTGCGGTTTTGAGTCAGCAGTTGCTGTTCTTATTCCAAGTATTTAATAGACAGTACTAAATAGACTGTCACTCCAGGTAGTAAAAGGGAGGAAGGGAGATGCTACCTTGCTGTGAGATAATCTATGGGAAGAGTGTGGGGGAAAAAGAGAGAGAGATGCTGCTCCCAGCCTCCTGTGGCCTGCTGTGACAGGCGCTGCAAAAGATAATCATGAACACCTTATATTGCGGGTCGCCGAATTACCAGCTTTGCAGGCATCACACTATCTTGTCATTTCAGTAGTAAAAGTCTTTTAAAAGCAATGATTCTGATATTCATTACCTGGCAACTGGCAGTGCTTCAATTTTACTCTCAATAAAATAAAGGAGTGGTGAATTTATAAACTTACATACAAATAATTTTTAATTTTTTGAATATGAACAAAGTTTAATTATGCTGAGAAATGTGATACACGACCTTGTAGATTAAATATTATTTATTTGGTAAGTTTAAAACATAAATTGCTGAAGTTGCCACAAGCTAAATTAAAAAATAGATTAGTAAAGTATTTTTTGAGTGCTGCTTTTATTTTTTGATTCTGAAGAATTAATGGGAAATTTATTTTCCTAATGTTTTGTATGTTTACTTAAAGAATCACATCGTACATTGTGTGAGACTTACTTTAACACAGATTTTCTTCAGCTTCCCAAAATACTTTTAGTGCTAGTAGAACAGCGCTGCCACCAGCCCTGAAGCTGAAATCCTGGTTCCTGTATGTAAAAATCTGGGAATCATTGGGTCAAAGTCTGTAAAATCCTTGGAATTTGAAAAATGGCAAATTAGAGGATAAAGAAGTGGATATGAAGGATGTTTACATATTTAATGTCCGTGGTAATTCTTTTTTCCACTCACACTTGTACTTTTGTTTATACGACCGTATCAGCGATAATTTTAGTTTTCTCACCATTGTGATATCAATGCCAAATGCCAAACACAGTTGCCAAATTCGGATTGCATGCGTAAAAACTGCAATTTGCTGCAAAGGTTCTTTTCAATAATGGGCTTGGCCTTTGCATGTAATCATACAGCCAGGAACAGAAATTTGTAGATAACTGTATATCCGCACCAGTGAATAATCAAGCAAAATATTTTGGACTTACACTATTGAAGCAATCGTATATGTCAAAAATATTTCGTTTAACAGTATTCACCGCTGTTGTAAGAATCTTTCAGGCAAATGTGTCAGTGGGTGCTGCTTGTACCGCATGTGGACGGGAAAGAAAGAAAGAAAAAACTAATTTTTCTTTCTTGTTTCCAGAGTTAAAAATCTGTAAAAAAAAAAAAGATAAAATCCGTTAAAACAGCAGGCCTGTAGTAGAAGTCTTTCAGTCCATTAATCATATGCCCATTGTATCAGTGTCTGATATTGGTTGTATTGGCAAGGAAGTATCAGTTCATGCTGGTATCTGTAAAAATATATATTGGCTCAGCACTACTCATTATGGTGGTGTTTCACTGATTGTTTAAGGTTCTTTAGAATACATATGCCAGTAAACACGTGTTAAAAATTAAATTTCTCCTTGGAGAGTGACCACTTTCATCAGATTATCAGGTATGTGCCAACCATGTTGTAACTTTCTTCAAGTTTTGCAAATGGTGTTGTCTTAATATTTTAAATCTGACATCTATGCTGTCTTGATTTAGTGTGGACACTAGGCTGTGCAGATTTATCAAGTAGCTTGCCAAGTTACATTAGGTAATCATGTGAAATGTACACTAGTAGCACATTGTAATGAGCTGTTTAATATAAGATATTTTTCAAAACCGTAAACTGTTGCGAATTAAATTTTTAGTGGTAATGTGACACATCTGTTCAGTATTACACCATAACCACAGTGTTGGTAAAGTACAGTCGCGTCTCGTAACTATATTTATCGGTTTCCTGGTAAAGGGTCGTTATTTAAATTTGGACGGATTTTGACCCAACCGTAACTCCTATATGGCAAAATTGCATTTGAGATTTACTTAGGTGGTTTTTGCATGGCTTTAGTGGCAAAGTTACTAGTTATGTGTTAAATACAGTCAAATGTTCCCTGTGAATGGACTCTTACAATATATGTACTTGTAAGAACGTATTTAAAATTTTTCACGGTTCTCCAGAATGTTATTTCGGGGCTGTCGTTATTCCTGGGATTGTAATTTTCTATGGTTCTCCAAATGTTGGTATTTCAAGGCTGTCGTTATTCCCGGGGTTGTAGTGACCAGCATGTTTAAGTCTAGCAAGTTTAATATTGCTGTGGCAACTATATTAGTAAAGACTGTTCACAATTAATGGAGCCGGTGTGTATTTCAACAAAGCACACTGACTGTAATGCGTCCAGTAAAGTAGGTCAATTTTTTAATGCTGAATCAAATGTGTTAGGCAAACATTTGATAATACTTAAATTATTTATTTTGCTTTCTGATCAAATTTATTAAGTATTTACTTTTTTAATAATTTTACATATGGAGGAAGAATACACACTTTGCATACAATTAGATATTAAGCAGGTCTTTCAAAAGTGCTCTGTTTACCATGAAAAGCCTATAGGCTATTTTTAAATGTGAATTTCTTTTTTTTTTTTTTTTTATCTGTATTTAGTTCTTACATACAAGTGTGTGTATTGCTTATGACTTCAAAAATATAATAAGTATCTACAAGTTTGGTGCAGTGTAATTTACCATCTTGTAACAAATCTAGCTGTAATGTTGCATATTGTTCTCATTTGAGATATACAGTATCGTGTGGAAACTAAAGAAAGGGTTAATTTTTTTTGTTAATGCTTGTCAGTATTATCTAGTGTATTGAAAGGCTCGAGTGTTCCAGCCACAGAATTAAGTGTGCTGAAGTCTAGCATGTACTTGTGTTGTTTGCATCTGCCATTTTTACTTACCTGAAATGTGCTGAGTTGTAATTTTTAAAAACGTGACAACATATAATTTACAAGTAATCATGAGTTTTGAATAAAAACACTTCAACCAGGTAATTCAGTTTTCCTGCTCAGTTGATTATCATGCATACTGAACTATTGACTCTATTCCCATTTGTAGTTCCATGATATTCATTGACGGTTGAGTCCTAGCAGCAATAAATATACCATGTCAGAAAAGTTTTTATTTTAAAACAAATCATAATCCTAGAAATTTAAGTATTTTATAGAGAGGTCATTACAGTAGTTATACTGTATGTATTATAAATTTTTTCAGGGAATAAGTAAAATTCTATGTTTTTTACAATAAAACTTTATAAGCAAGAAATACAGTATTTATCTGTATACCACTCGCCCCCATGCATAGCACATTTTGAATATCCTCCTAAGAAAAATAACATATAGTTCTAAAAACCTGTGTTTCAGTGCACAGTTGTGTTGCACAAGCTGTACATGTTACAAATCTAAATACGGTACAAGGTATTCCTTGTTTACTCAAGATAAATAGCTTCAGTAGTTAAAAAATTTACAACTCTGTAATGGTGTAATGGGGTTGCTGTTATATTTGTGATTTACCATTTTTCCTACCTGCTGTCAGGCGGGTTGGTCAATCAATTATACACACAGAAACTTGTCACTTATTGGATGGATACAGTCAGAATGCGACTTAAATAGATGAGATATTTAAGCACTAAAAGCCACTTATTTCATGGCACATAAACAGGCAAAACTTTAACAAAATCAACTACGGTAAAGCACGAATACAACGAACTTCATTACAAAGAACATTTAATTACTACGAACGAACCATTTGGTCGTGGCAAAATGCTATACTTTAACATGTAAATAATTTTCAGTAGTACAAATTTTTCACTTACAATGTATGGTTGATTAATAAAATATTCATGTTAACGAACACCTTTTGCGCTTCATGAATCATAATATTTGGGTAGTTAACTTTTTTTTATACAGAAATTACCCTATTTACCCGGAAAGATGAAGAGGTTTTTTGACAGAAAAGGAATAGAAAAAATGCTGGGTCGTCTACAATTTGGGAATCGTATACAATCCAAAACCTAGGCGATTTTGACAAAGGCTTTTCATGCCTAAATACAGTGTTTCCTACGGTTGTACGTATTTTTATAGTGCTGAGACTGTACCTGGTTAGCTTTGACAAGGGTCCCCTTATCTGATGTCCCTAGCAGGGGCTGTAAAGAGGAAGTGCCCCGCCATAAAGAGGAAGCACTTTGCTGGGAAGCAAAATGGCTGGAGTTGAGTCGAATAGGTATATAGCACCCACATAGGTTTTACAGTGTAAGAAAAGTGCTGCTACCATACAGCCAGGTTACACACACCTATTTCATTGTGATTAGCTTTTCTTTAAAAGTAAATCAAATATATCATGTTATTCATATAATAATATTTCTTCTTGAAGGGTTTGTCATAAATTCATGCAAAAATACTTTAATCTAAATAATTTTATCCAGCACTTCACATGGGTAGTCTTTAATTCAGCTTAAAATATTTTTTTAGGATTTTTGCATCCACGAATGCCATGGAGAAATGTGTTATGAAAACAAAGGCAATTAAACTGGTATTCTCATAAATGCTGCACTTCTTTGGTGCAGTACTTTGGTCACTAGATGTTTGGTTGGTTGATGTGACAACTAGCGCTTGATGGTGGTTAAATGGAGAACAACACTAGCGGCAACTGATGCGACTTCAGTGCAAGGCGGTGTGGTAAAGAAAACGCTGGCAACTTAGCGCCTAGTGCTGCATCATAACATGGGTTACGAAATGTACGTCTGTTACTTAACAAAAGTTTAATGTTGTCCTATAGTATTGGTGCATTATGTGAGTTACATTGTACTGTATGTAAACATTGTATTTGTTTACTTCCATGTTTGCTGAGATGATTATTACATTTAGTTTTCGTTGGTAAATTGTATGATAATTTTTGGTTGCGCTTCATTGAAAAATTCTGCCAAAACAACAAAAGGGAATTCACTTCAAAAACTAAATTGGCAATCTTGAAAGCAGTAGATGCGGGTGGGGGGGGGGGGCCCTTTCCTAACATCTGGATATTTATCGCATCAAATGTCAGCACTACAAAAAATAGAAAGGGGTTTAACTTAAGAACTTAGAGACATAAAGAAGCAGACATCCATCAAGGAGTTCTTTTCTAAAGTTTAAATCAATTTAAGTGCCATGTTTTGTTCATAAAACATTTTGTTTTCTTCAGTATTGTTTTCTAATGGTTTCATGTACATACTGACACATGCCACTCTACTGCGCAGCGAGCATGCACGCTCTAATCTACGGCTTTGCCCCATCATCACACATTGATAGCAATTTAGGGCACGTAACATGCAGGTAGGCAAGGAATCTTGAGGCTACAGGGTTGATCCATTCACTATGGATCACTTGTAAATGAGCATGCTGTCGCCACCCCCCGAAGTCAAAGCTTTTTTTACTTGCCAAGCCACTGACACGGCAGAGAGCAAGAAGCTAGTTAGTAGGGATGCTGAGAGCGAGCAACATCCTGCGACTGATGTCGCCACTGATGCCCGAGCCTTGTGGAGAGGCAGTAGATATGCCAACAGCCTCCAGACAGGGAGATAAGAAATGTGTGGCTCATCCCACTGTTCTGCTTTAAACAATTCCTGCTGTATTAGGCTAGCAACCCCTGCACCTCTGTGGCATCCACCAAGCTGCAATTTTCACTATATAAGGAGAAGTAAAACCACCCTCGCCGGTCTTCGTCGGCCTTCCCGACCTGAATAAGGTCGGAGGGCACTCCTCAGTTTGCGAAGACCCACCAGCCTGTGAAGGCTCTCCAGTCTGCAAAGACTTCCTTCCAACAGTATGCGAAGACTCTCCAGCCTGTCAGCCTGTGAAGGCTCACCAACAGCCCGAAGAAGGCTCTCCTACCACCTACCAGAAGCTCCAACTCCAACCCCGCAGCACACTGAGAAAACTAACGGGCAAACTCCAGGTATCACGATGTCCCTACCCCTGCAGCCTCACTACCACAGAGTTAATTCTCTGCACTTGGCGGTAGCAGGCCGTATACGTCGTCCCTTCTGGACAACCATCACTCACAACGACCTGTTAATTATGATTAGAAATTTAGAGTTTTCTTTTATTTTTGTGTCACCTGCCATAAAGTAACTTTAAATAAATTGTATTTTATTTATACAGAGTTGCTGGTCCCTGTGTTTTCACATAGATGTTAATAAATACGTTGTGGCAAACTTGAGAGAGAAATATTTTTTCCCGTCATTGTTTTCTAAGAGAATGTGTAATTTGGGTTCATTTTATTATGTGGCTCAATAGAAACCAAGCAACTTCTCCGGTTCAGCTGTGATTGGGCCGAACCTCTTGGGATTCCTGGAGTTATAGTCTGAACAAGACCAGGTACACCTTAGGCATGTCCGGTGCACCCTAGCCTGCCCAAGAAACTCTTCTATCTAGCGAGTCGCTTTACACGCTCATTACGTTGGTACGTCTGAGTAAGACGGAACCCAGGAGGGCTTGAGCGCCACTGCTTGGTTACAAGCGCACCCTCATTGTTACTAGCTTTTGCTATGAGCCAGTTAGAGTGTGTGTGCCTTTTATTATTTATTAATTAATGCAATGCACACGGAAAGAGGTGGGCGCAATAGCCGATTAAGATCTCTAGCCTGATGGGCACTTGAACGTGGGTTACGACAGTCTGCCATTGATACAACCTCCAATCAGCACAGTGTACCTACTCCACTCCACCCTCAACCAATAGTGAGACTAATCAACCCGGTCAGTTTCAGATGACTTAAGCTCATTCCTAGATTCTTTACCAGGGACTTGTTGGCTGTGGTCATCTCTAGAACACCTCAGCTATTTGACACCACCTGAACCCATGCCAAAAGCGTAGCCCGTGCCACAGCGGTTCTCCGTCAATTTTACACTCCTTACAACTTGTCAAGTACACACTACCGCAAGAAAGATATTTAATATTGGCATTCCACCGAAGCTTGTATGCAGACGTAAGGCAGTGACTGCAACTGATTTTGTCCCAGTGCGTAAACCTACCAGGCCAGCCTCGTACAAACACCCCGATAGTGTAAGGGAAACTATGTGCTACCCAGGGCAGTATTGGATCATTCCATTTCATTAATCAACCCTCTGCACTTTATTTTATTTTATTGTGATTAGTGACAGCTGGGGGGGGTCAACTATTGACAGCCTTTACAGTGAGTAAGGTCAAGTTCCCTGGGAGGGAGACCTTTACGATCAGACTCACCCTGGCGTTTGATTCCCCTCCACCTTCTCTTAGCCCTTCATCCTACCGGTGCCCCACTAGATCTCCCAAATGTGATTAGGTCCCCGATCTGACTGGCAAAACACCACCCAAACATTCTTACACTGCAGAAGGGTAACAGTCATACTCTGAAGGGAATCAGCACTCTCATCTGCCTAGATTAGCCCATTGTAACTGTTTAGGATTGGAGAGGGCAGGAGTGCATCAATTTGTGCTTCGGCGTGTGGCGTAATTTATGCACCTCCGAAAAGGCGTGTGAGCAGAGTACGTCAATTGGCACCCAACATGGGGCCTAAGCTCCAAGTACCTCAGCCTTGGGAGTTTGGACCAAGCCAGTCAATCTGAACGCCCTTGCAGAGGAGTAGTAGTACTGACTTCGCGGAGTCAGGTTTAAACACCCCATGGTGCTCTACTTTAAAGATACTGAAGCGTACTGGGCTATAAACTGTATGCACGGTCAAAGTGGTTTTGATAGCGTTAGACCATACATGCTTTGTTGTTTACTAGTTACACGTTTTGGCGACGTTTACTACTAGCAACTCTCGCTGGATGAGTCTGTTGGCGACGCAACGAAATTTCCCACTATGGCAACTGGGTTATACGGGACGCAGGCTGATTTTGTAGTACGTGTCGTACCAGGGATTGCTTCAGTCAGTGGAGATGATGTTGGCTGGCTGGAACCAGCAAAGCTGCTGAAGGTTTTTTGTGCGTTGGTACTGTGCCGACCAACACAGTACTGTCTATTCCACTCTGCTGACTACTGGCTCTCGAACCTGGGGTTGGCTGCTTCGAACCTTACCTTAATACCTTGTATCAGACCTCATACTACTGTGTGATGCTCCCTGACAATGTGAGAGTGCGCAGGGAAGTAAATATATTCAAACTCTGGAGAGGAAGGCCTCTCTGGAAGATGGGTGAGTGATGCTCTGTCCCGCTCAGATTGCCTATTAAGAGTTTGGCGGTGGTATAAGCTGTCTTTTGCCCCTCTCTTTTTGGGTCTTGCCTTCTACCAAATGGTATGGAGGTTGGACTGACACTTCAAGATATTTGCTGATCATTGTGAACACAAGACAGATCCCTATCTTAGTGTATTTCCAATTGCAGTTAACGGCACAAGTTTGGTGCTTTAATCAGTCCCCCGCCGTGGTGCACAGACCTAGATCAATGAACCGTGTGGGCCCTCTCCTTACTACTATTGGGTGTAAGTTGCAACAAAGGTATTCAGTCAGTCTTGAGTAAATATTTTGGCTGGCCCCATAAGCGCTCTGTTAGGATACAACTACAGTGGACTGTGTCGTTCCTGCCAAATAAATTTATAGTGGTCAGGGCTCTACCGTTCTATCCCCAGCGATCTAGAACGGATGGCCGTTGAATGGTGTATGCCTCAGATGTACGGATTTCTGAAGTGACTCTGCAGTCCTACTCTACGATTTGACGCATGTCGCTTAAACTTGGTACATTGCATATCATGCAATGAGTATCATCATAGGTGCATAGAGTGGCTGGATGAAAGGATAAACAATCCAGGTCAGGTGTAGCAGTGCAATGCATATAGAAGGGAATACCCGCACCGACCCTTAAACCCCAGACCTTGAATCTGCCACGTGACAACTGGTCTGTACATAGAAATGCAGCTACCAGAAGTTAATTAGAGGCTGCATGAGGGCCCAGTCGTTTTTCTAAACAAGTGTGAATGAGAAATGCAAGAGCATCTCATTCCTTCCAAACAGTGGGTAGGCAGGGCATGCTACCAGCTGTATAGAAAGGCATGTAAATGGTGGGAGAAGTACGGTGAGTTCATCGTGGAATGAGCTTAATTCAGAACCCCCGGCTCTCCGCCCACTTTATAGGAGATGAAGTTTTATCAGGACTAATTACAGACTTCCACTCACAAATTCAGACCCCAGACGAAGAGGTCGAACTGTTCATCCGCCGGAAGGAGCGGATCCACAAACGTATATACCTGGAACAGAGCGAGAATCAAAGGGTAAGAAGCATCACCTGCATGTTCCTCTCTTCATTCAGAAACCTTGACGCGTCCCCTACCTCGTGAGGTGGTAGTAGGCTGCTGACTACCCTCTCGGAACGTCAAGTATGTCTACCGCGGCGTAAGTGACTAACATCTTGGGCTTGGCGGGTCATGGAAGGATTAGATGTCGTGGGTGGCCACTTGGTGGAGGGTACCATCGGGAACGAGGAGAGTCAAACCCCAAATTGAGGTGGATGGAGGTAGATTCTTGACCAGGGAGTTCTTCCCTCCTCACTATCAGAGTTGCCAATAAGCAGGATGCCAGCTCTCCCGGGGATATGAAAATTATGACGTAGTTATGCAATCGTGGGGGTGTAGGCATATGATCTGGCTGGGGCAATTTTAACAGGTTGAGTGGGTTGACGTGCGGGAACGAAATCTGACTAGGGTGCCGCCGCACGTGACTTGGAGACTGCCTGTGACGGGAGTCGAACCCGTACTGTTTTCCCAGACGCCAGGCTTGGTTACACAAAAGTCTGGTAGCTCTACTTCTGCTGGGTGTTGAACCCGGATGATCTTACCAGAGGTGAGTTTAATTATGCTGGAGGCCTTAGGGACCTGGTTAGTCATGGTGTCCGCAGGAGTAATGCTGGCTATAGACAGTGACTGCTCTACTTGGGCGATACATTCTCCTGTAGGATATCCGAGCCAACAGGCGCCTAAATGCCTGTCAAAATGGGACTCGTGTTCTATGGGAATGAAGGGCAAGATTGGACGAGAGGCGGTTTCATGTCACGGCGACTGCGGTTGAACCTCCTGAGGGTCACTTATAAGGGTGTCGACTGTTCAGGCTCTGGCTAGGGTGCGGCGTTCTTGTGTCGCTGCCTACTCTGTGCTCCCTCTCTCCTGCTGTACATCGGGCCCTTGATAAACTCAAATTTACGACACCTAGTTCTCTCCAATGAGAGAGAAAGTACACAAATAATAGCACTGAATTGAGATAACAGGAGACTAACTAAAATGATGGTAAATGAACAAATAGATTAAACGTAAATTGTTATTATGTATGAGAAAGAAACTTGAAAGTCCCGGCTAATATTTATTACAAATAAAAGCTAACTGGCTAAGCAAGTGTTTTATGTAATATAATCAGGCAAAGACAAGCCTGGAGAATTTAAACGCAGCAATCTCAATGTGACAAAATCTACGGTAAAGTACGCAATTTATAGCGTGTAGGAATTTACCGGAATCCTATCCAGGGGGTAAGCTAGGACGCGACTATGTATTACCTTGGAGTTGCAGAAGTTGACTTCGGTAAGGGGTTGCAGTGGAGTAGTTTACCTTGGATATGGAGTCCTGTCCTTGCGATCAGTGGGTGCTGTGGAGGATAGAGAAGTTTCACAAGCTGCTGGGTGGCTGCGGTCTTCACAGTCTGTGGGATAAGGCCGTCTTGCAGGCGTCCTGGTGTTGCGCCGTATTGCAGGTCGCGAAGAGGAAGGAGAGTCTTTGTGGGCTGAGGAAAGTCTTTGCAGACTGAGGAGAGTCTTTGCAGACTAGGAAGGGCTTGTGGTCCTATTCGGCCGGCTAGCCTGGCGTATCTGCCGGTGCTGGATGCTGGACCTCTATTTATACTTTAAAATCTCATCATCAGCGATTCTTCGGGATGCAGGGGGTAGCGTAGCCTTCTAGTGCAGGGGTATGTTATCTGGGGTGCTGGCGCTCCGCTTATTTCTTATCGCCCTGCTTGGAGGCAACGATAAATTAAAACACATCGTCCTGAGGCGGGCCGGTCATGACGTGACAAGGCCATGGGGGTGGTGCCATCTCTGGGGTTGTAGAAACTTCTTCCACGGCTAAGCAACGAGTAGTAGAATATCACAAATAATTATTTGATTCATGAGGTGACTCTTGCATGCAGGTTTCCAGGTGGGCAATGCGGGTTGTAATTACGTGAGTGAATTACAAGTACGTGTGTGGCAGTCCAGGCTTGTAGAATCTTCTTGCTCGATACGTTTATTTTATTTTGCCACTGTTATGACTTCACCCTGAGCATGGGTTGCTCGTAGATGGGGTGAAGTCGCCTGTAGAGTGCGCATTTGCACAGTGCAGTATGTTGGCATACGTCAACCTCCTGTTAATTCCTCGGCCGCAGACCGTAGAGGAGAGGAGTTAGTGGTAAGGGCAAGAGAAATAGAGCAAAACAACCGCCCGCTGTCTGGGAGAAACACGCCGGCATGCACCACCAAGGACACAGGCCCAGCGCCTTTCCCTAGACAGCCTGCCGGGCGTGACATGAGCCCTTTGCTACACGCTGCCCCCTTGCCCCACTGCTGGTATCGCTTGAGCTGGCACTTTAACAGTGAGTGCCCGACCCTCCCTAGGCGGAGAGCATGAGGTCTGTTATTTGGGCTGCCTCTCACAATCTCTCAATTAACATGGCCACGTAGCAACCTACCCCCAGGAGGACCCTTGTATATGGGTGGAGGTAAACCATACTCCCTGTAGGGCGCTAGTTGATTCAGCACCCACCTGCAATTTTGTACGAGCTAACCTCCTAACAGCTACCCAGAGGGCCTGGCTTCAGCCCCAACCCCAGGTAGTTCAGATGGCACTATCCAGTCACATCTTGCAACCAGAAGGAAAGGTGCGCTTAGCTTTAAGCGTATTTCATCTTCCCCAAGAAACGTGGTTCGCCATAATCTCGGAAATCTACGAGATCTTGATCTTGTGGCAACCATGGATGATCGAGCAACATTGTATAGTAGATCATACCCATGGAAAAATAAATCTCGATGAAATGGATTACAGTTAGTTGGGGAAACACCAGATATGACCTAGGAGACTACCCAATACATCCTAATGATATATAACGTGAACTAGGGTCAGATCAATTTGCGAGACTGTGTGAAATTCTAGAACATGCTAGTGTTTTTGCGACTTCTGGACCCCTACGACAAACGTGCATTATATAACACGAAATATGGCGTACCATCGATAAACCCATCTATAGTCCCTCATATAAATTGTCAGCACACAAACAACAGGGAATCCTAGAGCAGGTAGCAGAAATGAAACAGCAAGGGATTGTCAAACCCTCCACCTCCTCATATAATTCCCAAATTGTTCTCGTTCCCAAAAAAAGAATGGAGGGCTAAGATTTTGCGTAAATTATAAGAAACTGAACTAGCAAACGCACCCAATTGCCCCACCTGCAATCGACCTTCAAAATACCCTCTGGGATATTGGGAAAGCATCCATATTCAGTACCCTGGATCTCCAGTCTGGTTACTGACAGATTGCTGTACACCCGGAAAGTCATGCCGCCTTTACCACACTCGCGAGGAGACACTTCCATTTCGCTTTATGCCTCTTGTATTGAAAAACATGCCTGCTACATTCCAGCGGCTAATGACCGCAGAGCAGATGTGTTAACGGGATGTATAGGCCAATTTTGCTTTGCGTGTCTGGACGATATTATTTATTCCCGGAACTGGGAATAGCACCGTCTCCACCTAAGGAGGGTCCTAGAGAGGTTAGCCATGCATGGGATAACCTGCAAAGTCAGTAAGAGCCATTTCAGGAAAACCACCATTGACTATTTGGGACATATAATTTCTCCAGAGGGGAAACCCCTCAGCAGAGGTTAATTCAGGCAATTCAAAAAACCTCTGCACCCTGCAATAAGTGACAATTACATTTCCTGGGACTATACAAATGGCTCCGTGGGTTTGTACCCAACGTAGTCCAGATGATGGCCCCCCTCCACACGTTTCTCCGCATTGACAGCAGATGGCGATGGACCCCAAAAATCCAAAGGGCATTCACAGCCTTGAAGGAGAGTTTCCTATCGATTAGACAGTTACACCAACCTACAGTAGGGAAACCTCTGCTTCTACAAACACATGCCAGTCAAACCGTGTTAGGCACTGTCCTCTATCAGGAAGATTACGATCACCATCCCTTGGTTATCTAGTACGTGAGCACCCGGTTAAGTGAAACTGAAGCATATTACCACATAAATCTACAAGAATGCTTAGCCGTTATATGGGCCATGCAAGAATACTGATACCTACTATAAGGCCAACATTTTATCCTTCGCACAGATAACAAATCTCTACAATGGTTTCATGAATCCTGATTCTAGAAGGCGAAGTTAGGGAGGTGAGAAAAATACCTCACAGAATTCGACTTCACCATCCAACACTGTCCTGGGCGGACCAACGATCTGCCCGATACCCTCTCACATTTTCCAGACCCCTCGGAAGGTGTTAAAGCAAACGAGGACTGGGGGGCACTGGTACCTCCCAGTGAACCCAGACTCCACCGAACTCTGGGACTACAGCTCCAACAAACGCGTCTCACTAAGGAGCAGATCCTGGCTTTACAACAGGAAGACCCACAGGCAGAACGCTTAGTCGGGGAACAGCCCCATCAGTACCGCACATGAGACCACGTAATATGGGCATGAAACGGACATCCCTGCGCCTTTTGGAAGGTGTAGGTCCCCAAATCCCTACGCCCCAATCTCTGTAACCATTTTCATGCTCACCTGCATGCAAAGCATCCCGGGACCCGGAAGACTACAAGGAGCATCAGGGAACAGTACACATGGGACGGATTGAATCGGGATGTCAGACAATATGTTACACAATTTGAAGAATGCTGTAGAAATAAGGAGTACCCCAGCCAATTAGCTCCCAAATCCCTCATCGACTTTAACGAGCGTGGGAACATATCGCTGCTGATATAATGGGCCCATACTCTCGCGGGGAGAGAGGAAATTGGTACCTGTTGGTGGTTACCGATCTCTTCTCCGGTGGGTGAAGGCTTTTCCTCTCCCCAGCCAGGGAACCAAACAAATCTTAGGAAACCTGAACACAGAAGTGTTCCCCCAATGGGGATATCTCCATGTGATTCTCACCAATAATTGGACCCCATTTACCAGCCGATCCTGGCGGAGGCTTGTGCCACCTGGGGAGTGGAAAGCTGGATGACTCCACCCTATCATCCTCAGTCTAACCCAACCGAAATAAGGAATCGGGAACTTAAGAAATGCCTCCAGTTGAGCGAGGCTGATAACCGTGACTAGTGGGATCGGGAAATCCCCTCTACCCTGTTAACCATTAGAAGGAGAGAAAACGAAGCCACCCAAGCATCACAGAGTCAACTCCTGTTAGGCCGTATTATTCGATGGCCTGGAGATTGGCAATGGGAAACCCCGACCAAGTCTCTGGCCAGTCCCAACCAAGCTTCCGCATCTGCGAAGGCTAGAGAAAGGTAGGCATTGCGAAACCAGGATGAATATGTAGCGCGTAAATTCCCCATTTCCCAAATGCAAACCTGAACGTATTCTTTGGGAACCCAAGTGCTAGTGAAGAATCATCCACACAGTATGGCTTTGGATCATTTCGCCACCAGTCTTGCTCCGAAGTGGAATGGAGCTTTCACTGTAGTAGGGCAATACGGAAATGTATACTGGGTTAGTGATCATCTGAATAACATGCAGAAAGTCCAATACTAATTTACATACTGTACATACAAAATGCATGTCAAATTTAAATAAGAGGATGAAAGTGGCATATTTTAATTATTTTTTTTTGTAAACAAAATCCATTCTCTAACCTGTACACACTATCTCACTGGCAATGAATATTCACCTTACCAATCACTGAAAATTTTATGGCATTATTTATATGCTGTGAATATGATTTATGTCTTTTAACTTTGTCTCCCAAATGTTTCAAATCTTTAACCCAATTGACAGTCCACGCAGGATCATTAGGTTTCACTAGCAAGAAAATGAAACAAAAAAACTCATTTCTAACTTCACACCCTCATAGCCAGTCCGCGAAATTGTATGAATTTGATGTTGAATTTTCGCATATACGAACCACTGCATTTACCATCGTGGCTTTGTTGTTTTGTTATATTTAACTGTGGCCTTGCTGGTCCAAATTTCTTAAGCTCCAGTTCATTCCCATAATTCAAAATCTTTGTTGTTATAAGGTTTTAAATGATACCGAACTATCCATTATTTACAAGTTTACGTAGCACTACATGAACAAATCTTCAACCCTGCTTCCGACTCATGCTCATGGCTCATCATTAACAACAAATTTGTTGAGAATATTACACACTATGTTTTAAGCTCACGGGACTTTTAATGATATCTATAATTAAAAACTATTCTAAATAAATACATGCATTTTTAAGAAATGTGTTTAACAACTGCAAAAGAGCAGAGCGCGAAAGTGCGCCTAGAAAACATGTAGTATATAACTGTAGAACACTTTCTGTTTACAGTGGAATTCGAAGTTCCAGTTTTGGTACCCCTGTCAAATTCCAGGAAATCGTTATTGTGTGAGAGCAGGGGCACGCCCAGCTCTCTCGGATTTACATCATGTGATTGGCTGAAAAGTGATGAGCGCCTGAAGTCTCCCCCCCTCCCGTATCACCGCTATCCCACTGTTACGGCCGTCTTCTCTCTACTCGCTCCACGCACTTCGGGGCGAATAATCTGTAGCCTCACCACTTGACATTTCCAAAAACGTTTCCCTCGTGACAAGAGACTCGTCCATCTAAAAAACATTAGCTGCAAAATAATCTCCGTATTCGTACACAGTATTATTTGCTGAGTAGCAGATAAGTAGAGGTCTGCGTACTGAGATTTTATTAGGATCGCTGCGCCCCGCAGCCCTCCCTCAGTAGCCACCACTGCTTCAACCCCTAACTCACATATGCTCTATTCACTTCTGTGCCAGACCAGAAAACACAGTACTACTACCGAAAGCTCGTGGAACAGCCCCGTCGATAGGGTTAGTGTAAGAAGGCATCCCGCAGAAAGCACCATTACGGAGGTGAGCGAACCTCCCGATGTACCCAAGGTTATGGTCAGAACACAGCTGACTCTGCTTGCATTACCCCTTGCCACACCTCAGGCTGAAAGAAGCCTGGAAATCCCCGAGATAACATTGCCACCAGACAAATACGTCTTCACAGCCATAACTCTCGAACAGGAGGAAGCGCTACGTCGGGAACCTGAGCTTGACGAGCCCGTGTACCCAATGCCCTCATGTTCAATTCCATCTACGTAATCCCCAGAGGGCGTGGAAATTTCTAAGGATAGGTTCGCGCGGATACACAACCTGCTACCCCTCCCATCCTTTCCACTCTTCCACTGCAACGGGATTTATGCTACAGCAACAGTAGGGAGCCTATCACCTACCAAGGCAGCCATAACAGAACTGGTTAACCAGGCGACAGTTGCTACTGGAGAGTCTGCAGACTGCTAACTGGTTAAGTAAATCAGAGGAGATATTAAACGCAGTTTCCTGGGTCCTCGTTAGCGTTGGAGGTGTCGAAACAGCCCCTCCAATGTCTGGAGCGGAAGGTAACCGATAGTGTGGCGTTGAAGTCTCCATAGGTAAACACCAAAGAATGAGCCTATCTACACCATCAACCCAGGTTGCTGCCTGAGATGTTCACCAGGCAGACAGCATCACTACCCAGGCCGCTGTCCCACCTTGACGAGCTACACCACTGCTTGCAAGAGCACAATCTGCATCCCAGGGCACTACAGTGAATCACTTTGGCAACCACCTGCATAATATCACTTGCCTTCAAGGGCAACTGCACCGCAGAGAAAGCGAGGATGACTGCCGAAGCGCCGCATCACCAAACGTCACAGAACAGGCCCAGTGCCACCTGAGTGAGTACTTGGCTTATGCCATTTTCGCTAATTTCTCCCCTGTTAGGTAACCCAGAAAGTGATAAACATAAGTAGGGCATGATAGTGTAAGAAAACACACTGCAAATGAGAGTGCAAGAGTTTGTATTAGTTAAGCTTAGTAGGGAAGGTTAGGCGACGAAGAACGTCCTTAAGTGAACCCTAACCTTTGGTTAGAAAGAGAGATTAGAAGTGTCTTGATTTTGTCTGCTGGAAAAGAGAAATGTAAAATTTGCATATCCAGCAAAGTGGCATAAATCATGTGTTGTTACAGTAGATATCTTTTAAAGGATAAGAATTTAGAAACGCATTGCCAGGAACCGAGGTCCTACACAAACGAGTGCCCCGTTAAATATGTAGACTTTACTCCTGTCAATGGACACTTACTAAATAATGTAGAATCAATCCCAAACAAGCTGGAAAATTCATGCTTGATTGACCCCTACCCCAAATATGTTTATCTAAGTGGAAATTATATTAATTATAACAATTACCAGTGTGATGTGAAAATACGACAAGTACAAGAAAAGTGAGCACAGTTGGAAAGTGAGATGCGCGATAACGAAGCCTATCAGCAGATCCGTATGTACAAATGGAATAATTCTCACCCCTCCTAAAAATGTATCACTGGGCGACTCAGGCCAGGTGTAAACACGCGGACAATGTCTGCGTGGTGCTACAAAAGCGTTCCACGAGGGCTTGACTTATATGTACCAGAGCACACGTAGCTGCAGTACCGCGCGTCCACTGAGCGTGCAAGAAACGTTGCGGTGCCACAAATGCATTCCACGAGGGCTTGGCTTATTCGTATCAGTGCACATGTAGCTGTGGCGCCGCCGCGGTCTTTCCACACATGTGCACCGGGCCTTAGTCCCAAAAATGTACTTGCAGTAAGAGCATGAGGTAAAACGCACTGTGAGCATGCCGTAACCACTGCCCAGGAAATTCCCAGCCTTACTAATGAAACTGTTACTCTAATGCCCAATGTAAAACTCGCTAATGTGTAGAGAGAAGAATGTATAAACAAAAAAAAATGTACACAAATGTTAGTTTAAGTTTGCAATGGAAATGTTCACGATAATAAGTTATAATTAACCCCAAAAGAATCATGCTGTCCAATTTAGAGATTTTGTGAGAGAAAGAAGGTAAATTGTAAATAATAGTAACAAAGTATTATACATAGTTAGCTGAGTATGAATTGAAATATTTAGGGAGAACCTAAATGTAAATATAGTGTTAAATGCAATGTAAGGTTAAGGCACTTATGCCGAAAGATAATGCACTAGGGATAAATGTTATATCAGTACGACAGACAATTGGTCTCTAAGCTATGTAAAACATCACGTAAGAGCAAGTTAAGAAACTCGTCTAACAGTAGTGTTGACAGTACTTGTCACAAATTACTACCAGACAGTAGCTTAATGTAAATGTACAAAATGGAAAATGCAAAGAGTATGTGTAACCTTAGACTATAAGAATATTGCACCCAAACAATGGCTAAGTGTAACCGCAGTGTTTAATTGACTAATGTACATCATTAAACCAAGTGTTAATTAATTAATTTTGACCACCAATGAATATTGTATAATGTGTAATGTTTATTATTGCAAGTGCCAATGTTTTCTTCTTTGCCTTTAATCTGAATTTGTAGGGGATGATGACACAATGTCTTAGAGTTGAGTTGATTAAAGAGTAAAGAACTCACTTTTCTTTTCAGCACGTAAATTGTTTTATCGTGTGACAGCGCTGGCATAGCCAAGTGCCAATTTAAATTGTTCCCGTAGGGGTCACGGTAAACATCTCTTTGCGTGTCTTTGCGAGTGAGACTTCATTAGACACTTTTATCTTGAGACCAGAGGTAAGAATTCCATTCATTGAAAATCACAAGGAAATTATTATTGTATCAAGCAGTTGTTTTCCAAACAACACAGCTTTCACGTCTATGTGAGCTGGCTCTCAAACCAGGAAGGCTAGGGTTTATAACAGGCATGATCACCCGTATATTCCCTGCCTCGTTCTTTCCTACCTGCTGGGAAGTGAAGAAAGTGCCGGCCCGCCGAGATGAGACGACGTGCCGCCACCCCGGGCATGCATCGGAAGGTAAGAAGGAGAAAGCCATTATCCTGCAGACACTGAACAGCTGCCACGCCTGGCCACATAACAGGTTCTGCAACTCAACTGGCCACGTGCGCACAGAAGAGGTGTGAGTCCAGAGCCGCAACCGAAGAATAAATACAGAAGATGACTGAGGGGTAATTCCCCCTTACCTGAAGCAAAAGTGTTCCTTGCTTGAAGATGGGTCTACGTCGCCTCTGGGGGTGGTCGATTGACGTGTGCCACTCTACTACACAGCGAGCATGCGCACTCGAGGCGCACAGCAATTCAAGCCAAGTCACACGCTGGCAGGCAATAAATCTCGTCGCCTCAGGGTGGATCCATGCATTACGGACAACTACAGACATGTGGATATTAAATGGAAATTGTACTGCCCACTCGTAAACGTACGTGCGGTCGCCACCCCCGAAGTTGAAGCTTGTTCATCCCGCCGAGCCACCGACAGAGAGGAAGAAGCTAGTTAGGAGGGATGCTGAGAGAGAACAGCACTCTGCGGCTGATGTCACTGCTGCCCGAACCTTGTAGAGAGGTGATAAGTACATTAAAACTCGCTTAGGACGTTCTCGCATTATAGATTTTTGCACCTAATAGGATGATGTTTTTAATTCCCTAGATCTCTTCCATTTAGAAGGTTTTTGTTGAAGAAAGCTAACCCGCATATAACGTTCAAAAACTAATGGACATTTATAAAAAAGCCATTAAACTATATAATTTTCAATACACATTGTTCGAAAAGACGTCACAAATAATTAGGACTGGACAAATACTGATACATCGGCCGAGTTACCCTAAATCGGTATCTGTTACAAAAAACATCAAATATGTCTAAATGGAGCCTCTTTCATCCTCGATTTTGTAAGATAGTGCCACACGAATAAATAAAGTTTTTATGTCATATCTCAGAAAAGAATTGTCCAATTCGTACCAAATATGGGAAACAAATAGTACTGCAGCAGGTAATGTTAACTGATATGTTTAGGTATGTAGGACACTTACTATAGGCTGTTCATGGTAAAGTGAGCACTTTTGAATGCCTTCTCATTTGGAATAATAGTCTATAAATATATTTTATTGTAGCCTTGGAGGTTAAATTCAGATTGCGGTGGAATATACACACTATGTTTATTACTTGTATACTTGTATTTATTTAAAAAGGTGGTTAAATAATAAAACATGGCTGAAAGAAAAAAGTAACTAGGGTCTCAAAAGTGCTCACTTTACTGTGAACAATCTATATGAAAATAGTTGCCATATAGCCATTCTAGTTTTGTATTTTATATGATGAACAATCAAACTTTGTACGCTGGCTGTATGTATTACAACCATCAAATGTGCCCACACAAAATCTCTTGTCCGCCATTTTGTAAAATAGAATTTCATGACAATTAAAAATTATGTGATATCAATGAAAAAACAACCAATTTCTACCAAATTTGGCAATCCAGTAGCGTTATGGCAGGCCATGCAAACTTAGAAACTTTGATACGGTCAGAAATATTTTTTCAAAATGGCCTCCATGTAAACATTTAAGTAGAACTGGACCGATACGGTTACTGATACCGATACATCGGCTGATAAACCCAAAATCGGTATCAGTTACATTCGGTTATGGTTCAACCAAATCATTTCATCAACCCAATTGATTTAATCATCATGGAAATTACCACACTTGGTTATCACGCAGTACATATTTTCGCAAACAAAGAATTATATTTTTGCAACCGAAAAACTCTTTTCTTAATTTTACTTTTATATTTTAGTAACAGGTGATTTGAAATTAAATGGAAACTAATATGGTTGGCTTTGGTGTTGCTAAATATTTAACTCTATATAAGCCATACCTGGTTAAATTCATAAAATAAAATGTTATTAAACTTTTAATACTGGTATTTTGCTTTTGAGGTGGTTAAAATTTGTTTGTAAAAAAAGTTTTAACGCTATAATATTCATTATCGCACATTTTATATCACTTAAACTGCAAGTGTATATTAATCTATTGCATCCACATTGTATATTGATATTCTGTTCGCAGTATGACATAATTCATAAATCGATTTGTAGCAATATTTATCATTTCATGTACGAATCTGATTCAAATGAGCCGAATCACTGTGGCAGTGGCGCTGATTCATGGGCAGAATCATGAGGTTTATTTCATTTATAAACTAACATCTCTAACCATAAATGTTGGGGATTTGAAGAAAGTAAATAGTATGCATATATAAAGCAGATGAATGCAATTTACGCACTGAACAAGTGCGCAGTATTTAAAAACACTGCTGTATTGACTCATCTTCTGTGTTTTGTGGTTATGTTCTTGAGAAATACTGCATTTGCAACTATTGGGCGAGGTTGGTGATTGTAGCCGGCTGATTATGTTGCCAAATCAATTAAGAATTCGAAAAATAGTTATTGTTTTAGATCATGCCCCAGAATTTAATAAAGTGAAATTTTTTTATAAACAGACCAAAATGCTTAAACTGCAATGTAAACATTGAGTGGACTGGAAAAGACACGTGCTTAAATACTGCTGTGTCGTATGCACAGTGATTTATAGTGTATATATTGTATAAGGAATTGTATGTAACTTTTTTTGTATTTATTGACATGTTTTTTCACATCCTGGAGATTTTGTGCTCATTTTAAAGTTACTTAGACACAATATAAAAAAAATTACAAATCAAATGATTTGTATCCGCACTATCAGCAGCCGGCCATAAAGTATCAGTAATATAGGCAAAATGGGGCTTGGACCAACCTTTACAAATAATTTATAAACTTTTAGTGATAACGAAACCTGAGCCGCACACTGCACAGGGTCCAAGGAAGTTGACCTAAACCGCACGCAGCAGAATGTTCCACGGTTTTTCAACCGATCATCTGCTAGCATGCGTATTGATACATCGATGCTGTTCTAACTAAGTGCCAGTGCCCCAATATTATAACGGCCATCTTGTGAAACTTAAACCACATGCCGCAGACTGTTTTACTCTGTTTCTAATTACTGCAGTAAAATTTGACAGATGCTGTGACCAACCTACACAGCTTATAAACAGTAAACACCCCCATTTGTAGAGTACTATGTTAGCTGATGGTGTTTGCAGGATTCATGTTATTATGTTGGCCGTCTTTGCGATGATTGTAGAAGAAAATAGTACTCTGCATTAAAAATTATTATGTAGAAGTTTAATGACAATTACAACATTTATGGTTAAAATTACGCTCATAAACTAATCTACAATTTTCTGAGTCATAGAATGAGGGTTTTAAAAACATTTATTAATACTATAGTAGAGCATGCGAACATTATCGTTATGTGAAAGATCTCCACCAACCGCCCTTGTCTATGGTCTCCACTCGCCCAATGAAGTGCCGTTACCCAGTTTTCATTGTTTTCTCTTTTATCAAAATTTATCTATGTGCAAGAATTCCTTGCTAGTGATGGCGGAATATTATATAAGCAGTTCATTATTTTGTATTTGCATGTTTCATTAACTGTAGATCGTTGTGCCTTTTTATATCAGTCGCCTCAGTGAAATGAATTGACATGTGTCTGCCACTCTGTGTTTGTTATGTGCTGCCGTCTGCTGTTTTCTGTGACCTTTGCGAAGCGTGAGCAGAAAAGTATTTACGTTGTGAAGTTTAAATTTGTTGCTTTGAAGAAATAGCTCAAGTGTTATGTTAAAAGAATAAGCCAGAAAATAAATTATTTTGTATCAGTGGCCAATGAAAGTGATTTTAGTGAAGTAATTGTCCTAAGTTCGGCACGTGTTTGTTAATTACAAAGTGGACAGTGCATTTTTTATAAATGTTTTCTTAAATTGTTGTTAAAATATTTTAAATATATTTGGACTTTAAAGAAACCTTGTTTTACCCTAATTTATTGTAGCGAATTTGTAACGATTCTTATGTGGAAAGTTAAATTTACTGAACATGTTTACACTGTGCATTTCGTACATCAGTATTACCAGTGACGTAATTATTACGTTTTGCTCTTGCGAGAGGTTTTTAAATGTACGTGGTCTAAATAAACGCCCTTTTAGTGTAGTTCATTATATAAAAAGTGTATTGATATTTGTGTTGAGTAATTCTTGCATCATTACCAACAGCGACACACTTATCTATTTAGTTCTTTAGATGATGTTAAAACTTTAGAGGTTATAGTCAACTGAATGTTACTTCCGTACGAACAAAGTGTTCCACTGCATCATCAAAACAATGTAAGTTTCAATCGCCACTCTGTCATAAGAACCGCAAAACAATAAAGTCTAACGAAAGACGTTAAACTATAGTGCCCCACCCCACTAATAAATTAAACATAACCCTAACATGTATATTATGTGATCATAACAAAAATAAAAGTTGGGAATGGCAACCAGTTTTGTAGCCTACTGGACAGAAGTTGTTAGTCTTTCGATGCCTGCCATTGAATTCATAGTTTGTTAACAAAGATAATCTTAATCACAGACAGGACAGCTGTGGCGGAGGGATACATTGTGGCTGCACTTCTTTTCAAGAACTGTCAAAATGAAGTAATATTAAACAGACTATACACGCATATTCAATAAATCAATGCTCGATCTTGTAATGATCCAGTTTTGCTGTTCCAACCCAATGCCAGTGCCCCAATATCATAACAGCCATCTTGTGGAACCTGAACAGCATGCTGCAAGCCTAACCATTACTATGGCAGTTCTCTTTACTTGCCGGCGCTAGCGCAAATAATACATATTTTTTCAGGTGCAAAATTTGTAGAAAACTCACAAATGCTGTAGTTTTAAGGGGGTTTGGTATCTTGTACTACTATTAATTATTCAACTGAGATTTTTCACAGTTACGCACATATGCATTAAAACATTTCGAAAAAGTTTAGAACCAGTAGGGAAAATGTGATGTAGGTGGACGTGCCGCGCGCTATCATTCATTGGTGCTTGCCTTTGTTTATATTGGCAGTTGTTTTGGGCTGTTTCTGGATTCTCAAGAAATGAATCATGTGCGTATTTGTCCCCGAAAGCAACATCGCCATATATATACTAGCACTGTCTGAATTCCAAGTATAGTACACACAGGCTCTATACTTGGCAAGTATTTGAAATTGTATACTAGCTGGGCATACTGCATACTTACAACAGTTGCCATATTGTATTTCAAGTTTGAAAATTAACGTTTACGTTTTGTGGAATGTCACTCTGTTGTACGTGTAAATAATTGTCAGTTTAATAAGTGTGCTTCCAATCTATACTACTAAATAAAATAGAAGTGTCTGTCTGTGATTTTCAAATTTTTCACTTGTAATTATTTTTTTCATATAGTATAATTGATAACTAAACCACATCTAATGTTTTTTTTTTGTCTGTCTGTCTGAACAGATTTAACTCAAAAACCACTTAACATATTGACATCAAATGTACACAGTTTATAGATAATAACCCCAGGACTAACTTAGTATTTGTTTCATCGCGATATCTCAAATGGTTCCGGAAAAAATGATCAGGGATGTAAATAGGTACTGGATTAAGCTTTTCTTAGGATTACTGCATAAAAAAAGCATTGTTAAAAAAATTTTGTCATTTCTCCTTTCTCTTGTTTATGGGCTGTAAACCTGTCCTTCAAAAAGCCATAGTGGCCCAGTGGCTAGAGTTATTCAAAGTGGAGCTGCAGTGACCTAGTGGACAGATACATATCAAGTGAGGCCGCAGTAGCTCAGTGGCTAGAGCGTCCAGTAAGGGGGCTGCAGAAGCTCAGTGGCTAGAGAACCCAATAAGAGTGCCACAGAAGCTCGGCCTAGAGAACCCAATCGTGGGGGCCGCAGCTGGTTAGGGGCTAGAGCACCCAATACACCCAATAGTGGACTCGCAGTAACTCAGTGGCTAGGGAACCTAATTGTGGGGCTGCAGCTGGTCAGAGGCTAGAGCACCCAATAGTGGGGTCGCAGCTGGTAAGGGGCTAGCGCACCTAATAGTGGTGCTACAGTATCTCAGTGGCTAGAGCACAAAAAAAGGGGGCTGCAGTAGCTCAGTGGCTAGGGAACCCAATAAAAAAATAGCTAGATTAATTCAAATTCCTAAATATCATGCTAACATAGAACATGTACAAAGCGATGTCAGGGTGTAATTTAATAACTCCATTAAATCTGAAAGAAGAAATATTAGTATTTTAAACATAAAACCGTAATGAAACTATGGTGGGCTTTATTTTAATAACTTTAAAAAAATATAATGCGAACAAAGTCGCACAGGTCAGCTAGTTATGAATAAATAATTCTGATTGTTTTATCGACATCTGCAGCATATTTTCCAGGTGTATGCTTATAAATAATATTACATTTGCAATCCGAATTTCCAAGTTATTACAAACCCCATTGATTGAATTTCTCTTTCTTTCGTTATTAATGTGTATATTTCAAACACATGGTACATATCGAGGGATTATGAAAGAATGCCAGTTTCTGTGTGATGCCTCTGTACATACGATAAATAAATGCAACAAATCCCATAACAACTGTCCTAATTTGTTTACAATTTTCACTGATGTGATAAAGCAATATCCCAAGGCTATTGGCATGGTATGAATACTTGCGAAATCAAGAAAAGCTGAACAGATATATATATAACCTCAGGATTCCTGCAATTTGTTTTTCTGCTGTACAATTTGTACTCAAAGTGTACAATGACCAAAAACAGGCATAATATTCACATATTTGTACATATTAGTTTTTCTTTCAAAACAACACACACCTGTTGCCTTGCTGCTCTGCCAAGCAACCAGTTCAACTATATTTCTGTGCCACCTTTCATTTCTCTCTTGTAAATAAGATAGGCCCATTAATGCGCCTATTAATTCCTCATTCCAGTCTAAAGCCATGTTTCAGCCTTAAACTCATATCTCAAGGTACACATCATTTGCTGACACAAAATAAATAATAAATGTTGATATGGTTAATGTTTTTTTAATGGATAACCATAGAAGTTATCGTAACGTATATACCCTATTTACCTGAAAGGAAAACGACCCTGAATATAAGACAACCGCTTCCTAAAAAAAAAAATGTCTGAGAAAAATATTTAAACCTGAATTCAAGACTACTCCTGTGAAGTGCTTTAAAAATTATTTAGGTTGTACGTATTTTTGCATGAATTTATAACAAACCCTTCTAGAAGAACTACCATTATATGAATAATATGATATATTTTATTTACTTTTAAAGAAAAGCTAATCACAATGAAATAGGTGTGTCTAACCTGGCTGTATGGTAGCAACATCTTTTTTACAGTGTAAAACTTTTGTGGATGTTTTATATATATATATTCGTGACTTGAGCCATTTTGCTTCCCAGCAAAGCGCTGCCATCAGGGCAACATCAGATAAGGGGCCCTTTGTCAAAGTTGACAGGTATAGTCTCAGCACTACAAAAACACGTACAACTCTAGGAGAGACAATATTTAAGCATGAAAAGCCTTTGTCAAAATCCTCTGTCTCGTGGCTCGCCAATTGTGGAGGACTAACTGTTACCTGAGTAAAAAATTATGTATGGAAGCCCGTAGTAATTTTGTGTATGTAACACAAACTTAAATACTGAATTAGCAGTGTCGCACATTCATGGTATTTGTGCCTAGGTAGACAGATTGGTATTGTAGACAGATGACCCCCTTATTTTTTCTACCATTTTTCTGTGAAAAAACTGCATTTTCCTTTTGGGTAAATACTGTATAACACCATGCACCACATTTTTCTGTTGTCACATAATCCCTGATATTTCTGCCAGAATGTGTGACCAGTCTAACATGAATAGGCAATGACCTGTCCAAATAGTTTCAACTAGGACACAAGTACACATCACTGCTAGTACGCAAATGTACATACTTACAAGTATATACTGACAGTCCCTAAACAGTCTTTGTAAAAATATTGGGGTTAGGAAGTACGTGTTATTAGAAATAATTTTATTAGTTGTAAAGTGTTATTTGAAATATTTGAAGTATGGGTTTGGTTAAATTCATAACACACCAGCAAATTTTCTTTGTTTTTTAATTATGTTGTGCTCACTCGTCGCAGAGACCTTGACAAACTCCAAGTGCAGCAAATTTGCTATGAAAAAGTGTACTGATTTACTTAGCTACTTTTAATTTCGTTATCGATAGAGGAATTATATTTTTTAGCATACAGATGCAGTATGTTGCATTCATAACCTTGCCGATGTGATGCGACTTGGGTGTGATGGCACTATGTGATTCGAAGCATGTGTGTTCAAGGATGTCCACTAAGTTGATTGTAGTAAATTTGTGTCAAGTACACACATTTTACTACCAAAAATGGAATGAAAAATGTGAAAGTTCCCAAATGGGCATCATAAAATTTTAAAGAAAATAGCAGCGAACTGTAAACATCAAGGCAATGTTTTTAAACAAATTTAAAGTTACATGTTTTATCATGTCATTAAGTCCAATTTTTTATTATAAGGGATTTTCCTATAAAAATTGAAGCAAGTATATTTAAAAAGTGCTCCAAACCCAAAGGATTAATTCGTAGTGCATTAACTAAGTGTATAAAAGTATAAAACAAAACTACTTTTCTAGTTCAGATCTAATTATTAACACACAGTCATTATTCTATGTTTATTTTTTATTTTAATGGAATAAGTTATAATAGAATTTTATTCTTTAGGTCACAAACTTCATTATAACCTAAAATATTTTTCCCGATAGAAAGATTTTATTCCAGCACACCACTATATCTATGTATATAAGTGCATTTAGGCCTCTTTAAATAGGATTTTTGTGTATATGGCGATACTTATAGTGCAGTAATTAAAACACTGTATGTAGCTGTGTGTGATTTTTTAAATCAATAGGGCCTGTGTGAAATGCTTGGATTATAAGTAACCTTGGTATTAATTTGTTTTGTAGTACTGCAATTTTTTTTAAATTTAAAATCTCTTTTTCCTCCTAAGAAGTTTTCCCTGATGAGAAGTTTTTAGCATTCAGTCCTTTGAAAAACGTCTTAACAGAATTTTACTGTATGTCAACTGTCTCCAAACAGGGAGATAAGAAATGTGTGGCATGGCCCACTGTTCTATTTTAAACAAATCCTGTGATACGAGGCTAGCAACCCCCGCATCCCTGTGGCAGCCACCAAGCTGCAATTTTCACTATATAATGAGAAGCGACATCGCCCTCGCCAGTCTTCATTGGCCTGCCGACCTGAATAAGGTCAGAGGGCTCTCCTCAGCCTGGGGAAGACCCATTAGCCTGTGAAGGCTCACCAACAGCCCGAAGAATGCTCTCCTACCACCTACCAGAAGCTCCAACTCCAACCCCGCAGCATGCAGAGAAAACTAGCGGGAAACTCCAGGTATCACGACGTCCCTACCCCTGCAGCCTCACTACCAGAGTCAATCCTCTGCACTCGGCAGTAGCAGGCTGTTATGTCGTCCCTTTTGGACAACCACTTGCAATGCCCTGTTAATTATGATTAGAAATTTGGAGTTTTCTTTAATTTTTGTAAGGTAGGTTCCCCCTTCACCTGCATAAAGTAACTTTAAATACATTGTTTTTAAATTTATACTAATAAATACAGTGTGGCAAACTTGAATTCTTGAGAGACAATTATTTTTTCACCGGTCATTGTTTTATAAGAGAAAGTATAATTTGGGTTCATTTTAATTAGTGAATGAGCCACGAGTGGGCCGAACCTCTTGGGATTCCTGGAGCCTGAATAAGGGTATAGTCTGAACAAGGCTGGGAACTCCTGAGACGTGTCCGGTGTACCCGAGCTTGCCTAAGAAACGCTCCTATCTAGCCAGTCCTTTACATGCCCTTTACATGCTTATCACCTCGGTACGTCTGAGTAAGACGGGACTCAGGAGGGCTTGAGGCTGCTGCTAGGTTACGAGCATGCCATCATAATTACTAGCTTTTGCTACGAGCCAATTAGAGTTTGTGTCTTTTATTATTTATAATTTATAATGCACACAAAAGGAGGTGGGCTCAATAGCTGGTTAAGACGTCTAGCCCGACAGTCACTTGAACGTGAGTTAAGACAGCCCGCCATTGATACAACCTCCATTTGGCACTGTGAACCTACTTCCCTCCTCACCCTCGACCACTAGTGAGACTAGTCAACCCGATCAGGAAGTAGCCCCCATTTCAGATGACTGTAGCTCATTCGTAGATTCTTTACTAGGGAGCCTTGTTGACCGTGGTCAAATCTAGAACACCTCAGCTACCATATTTACCGCATTGTAAGTCGACCTTTCTTTTATCAATTTGAATGTTCCAAAATCATGCCTCGGCTTAGAATTGGGATAAGTAATACTAAGTACAGTTCTGACCAAATATATATAAAACAAGCTGATAAAATGGACAGTCTATATTTATCAGTAAGGTCTACTGTTACAGTTCTAATACTAATATAATAAAGTGGTTTTAGTTCTTAAAATTGCACGATTTTTGTGTGAAGCGCCACTATTACTTTGCTGGGTCTGACCTCTTACAAAGTCGCAGCGGGCGGCAGCAGCACTTCTCCTCCTCCACGCACACGTCTCTCTGCCCCCCTTCCCAATCTGTCCGACTCCTCTCTCTCTCTCTCATTCCCTTTTACTCTCGACACACTGTGTGCTATAATACACTGCTTCCCCCCTTCACTCGGTTATACTCATACCCCTCTCCCCCCCGTCTCCACCTTATTCATCATCAGTATTCTAGCCCTCTTGCCCGTAACTCCTCCACCCCCTGTTGTCGCATCAGCCACAAGCAGCCCATTTTCTTTGTCCTACTCTCCCTCCCTCCACACCCTCGGGATGCATTGTACTAGCTGTCTCATCTTTTCGCTACTTCTGTCTCTTTACACCCCCTTGAAAAAACCATACACAGCAGTGAAAACTGCACAATCCACCTCATCCCAATTTGGCTTGCATTTGGTGTTGTGATATTTTCTTTTTCTGAGGGTTTAAAAGTTGGGTTGGCTTGCATTCTGTGTCGGTTTACAATGCGGTAAATATGGTATTTGACGCCCCCTGAACTAAAACCAGAAGCGAACCCCTTGCCACAACCGTACCTTGTCAATAATACACCCCCTACAACCTGCCAAGTACGCACTGCAGCAGGAAAGATATTTAATATTGTCATTCCACCAAAACCTGTACACAGACGTAAGGCAGTGTCCGCCTCAACTGATTTTGTCCCCGTGCGTAAACCTACCAGACCAGTCCAATACAAACACCTTGGTATCATAAGGGAAACTTAAGTGCTATTCAGGGTGTTATTTGATCATTCCATCTCGTTAATCAACCCCCCGCACTCTATTTTATTTTATTATGATTAGTGACAGCTGGCATCAAGACTCTTGACAGCCTTTATGGTGAGTAAGGTCAAGCTCCCTGGGAGGGAGATTTTTACAGCCAGACTCACCCTGGGGTTGATTCCCCTCCACCTTCTCTCAGCCCTTTCATGCACCCAGTGCCCCACTAAATCTCCCCAATGTGGACAGATCCCCGACTCGCCAAGCAAAACACCGACCAAACATTCTTACACTGCAGAAGGGTAACACAGTTATACTCCAGAGGGAATCAGCACTCTCATCTGCCTAGATTAGCCCACCATAACTGTTTAGAACTAGAGAGGGCAGGAGTGCGTAAATTTGTGCCCCAGCGTTTGGCGTAAGTTATGCACCTCCCAATAGGCGAGTGTGAGCAGAGTGCGTTAGTACGTAACTTTATTTAAGCGAATGTGTTTAAAACATTTTAGTTTATACCAACAGTGTGTTTTGGGGTGTTGTTTTGCAACATTAACTCTGAAGGTTTTAAAGGTAGGCCTACATTTTATATAGTACTCTATTCTTAAATCAAACACTATTAACTCTCTTTATGGTATTGTTTCTACGTAGTACATACCTAATTTGTGTGTTTATGTGCATACAGAATTTCATATAACCTACTGACATTTTAAAAATATGTACACCTAATGCCAAGTGTTTTATTGACAAAACTAATTATGATGCCTAAAAGTTTTGATTACAGTATAACAACTTTATTACCGTATAGCAAACAAGTGGTAATTTGGAGTGTGTTGTAGTGAAACTTTACTGTATAAATGTGGACTGCTCATCTGCCAGGCTGGGCGTGTGCTTGCAGAACTGCTTGCATGCCAGGCTGAGCATGTGCTTGCTGACCACACTGAAAGCCATCCCCTCACACAACCACCTGTAAGAAATATATGTATGTGTTGTTTCTGTAAATATCACATGGCTGACACCACCATCCCTGCCATAGCAATCCATTCATCAGTCCAATATTTTTCTCCAAAACCTTGATCTTGACGCATGACACCTTGGCTGACTGACAAGCACTATGTCAAGGAGGGTTTGGTTTTGCCGGGCACTAGGTAGGTGCATCCTTTTTACGTTATTGCTGGTTTCTATTTAGTCCCTACGCGGCACTGGTGCTCGTTCAGTGTAGAGCTGGTAGCTTTGTGGCAGGGCAGAAAGTCTGGTTTGTACAAAGTAATCTTGCGTTTCAGGCTGCTAGCTTTCGGTGGGATATCTGGGCGACGCTTAACCTCTGTGGCAAGTTTGACATTGGGGTTTTCAGTAAGGCGTATGTGTGCTTCATGTAAGTTAATAATCTGACTAGACGTTCAATTGTGCCGGTAGGGGCAGAGCAACTGGTTCGAGTCTGAAATACGCAGTAGGAACTGTAGGTGACTGATCCTGCTTACAGAGGTTCTCAGTGAACCAAGGGTCAATCTTCTCGTTCAGATGTGTCGGCACCTCGGTCTCGTGTTACAGCCTTGCCCGGCTGCGATGAAGTTTTTGTCGTCTTTTTATTGTCATGAGCTCTTTGGTGAGTTTATTTTGATTTATTTATTGTGTTAGGTCGTGGTGCGGCAAGGAACCCGAGAGGTTTGATGCAAACTTCTTTCATTAAAGCGTGCAGTCCTACAGAACAAGTCTTACGGCTTGTGTATTTAGAACCGGTATATTTAGCACAGCAGAGCTGTGAAAAAGGGGATAACTAAATACAAGTGGGCTGCACTGGGCATAGTATTGACCTTTGAGAATCAAAAATATATTATTGTTGAAAGCAGTTAAATATTAAATAAATAATAATTGTCCTAGGACCCACTTGTTAGGCTGTGTCAGCTGGCTCTGCTGTGCCCACCTGTGCAGAAATATAAGAGCAGCTTCTACCCTAGCCTCCTACGTGTCACACAGCAGGCAAATAACTTGTGTGATAAGAAAAGCTCAGGGAACAGTCAAACTGAGGGCTTCCATATTCGGCCAACTGCTAAGCTTTTGCAAACAAGTGTGTTGGCAGAGATGTTAACTATACACAATGACGTGCGATCGCCACTACATAGTAAAGACAAAGTAAACATAAAGAACACTTAAAACAATAGGTGCACTCAAATATTTTATTTTTTTTTTTTTTTAAGTAATGTCTGAATATAATTCAACATGTGGTGATTAATAAAAGCTGATTAAATTTACATAATCATTTGAAAATTTCTTGAAATTTGCATTATGCTTTCTTTTGAGACTGATGTAAAAAATTCTTTATATATATTACCTAAAACTTGATTCTACACAATACAAAGTTATTTACAGGTTTTCGACGTGACTCAATATAAACCAAAGTATGTTGAAAATTTTAGTCTTTGAAAGGACAACATACTGACTTTGTTTTACTTCTGTCTCTGTGTATATTTTCAACAATATGTACATCGGCATCTTACTGTTATCACACATATGACATCACTCACTCACTATTTACCGTATTTTGGCATGTATAGGCTGCACTGAATTCTTGTATTCCTGTAAATATTGTTAAGTCACGATTCCGTACAAGCATAATAATAAATTCCGACTTAATTTCTCCCCTACAAAATATTTGTGACAGAAAATTTTAACTGCAATAGTTAATAAAAAATCCTTCCCTTCTGATTCTCTTCCTTTGTTTAAGTGTGTTAAAACAAAAAAATGTACTGTATGTTGACAACTTTCTAAACATGTTTTGGTCTGGGGGGAGAGGGGAGGGTTGCAAAAAAAATAAAGTCAATATATCGTGTATAAGCCACACCCCACTTTTTGTAGTCATTTTTTTTTTGTAAAAATGTACGGCCTATATAAACCGAAATACGGTATGTGGCACTGATCTAATGTGTGCAAGTGTTCATGTAATATGGATTTACAAGTTCATATGGCAATTCAGAAGCCATTCATCACAGTTAAGTTACGTAATTAGAGAATACAGGGGCGGCTCAAATAGCTCAAGAAGGTAAGTTGCTAAAAAAAAAAAAACTATCTCGGTGAGAGTATTGCGCTTATCCAAGTGTTTAGAACAATGTTTGTAATTATGTAACTGCACTTAGTGTTGACACATACACAACTTTCACAGGCAACTAATTTAACGGGGATAGTGCTCTGACACTAATCATTTTCAGTGGGTGTGAAGCACTGACATTCACTGTTTTGGCGTTCTTGGCATCTTGGATGGTCGCCCCCGCTTACGTGGAGGTACGTACAGTAGGTTCGGCCAGGTAAAATAGCAGGTCACATGGAGTGTGTCAATAATGGCCTGCTACTAAGTAAGCCTGGCAGGCGCGGGGTGGGCCTGGACCCGTTGTGGAAGGTCGGCCATCACAGGGTGGCCGTTATGTCACGTTGAACTTGCAGTTGTCTACAGGAGCAGCTTTGGGACAGCTTCTCCTACCCGCTCTGTTGCTGGAGCTTCGCTGAGTGACCCCCATCTTACTTGACTGTGGTGGCCTGATTCCTCCCGATGTCAGCTGGCTCTATTGCCATCAGGGGGAGTGTGGAGACAGCTTGGTCTCCCTCCTTGGTTGCTCAGGTGGTGCACCTACCTCCAGGGACCAGTGATTGGGCCTCCAGCTCAACTACAACTTCGCTGTGGTTTCTCTTATGACTGGGAGTCAGGGACATTGCCATTGTGCTCCCTTGGCGTTGTGCCGGGGTAGTCGTGGAATTGACAGGGCTGCCGGTAGGCTGGGCGTGTCTGCAATGACCCCCTCTTGCCCAGGAGTAGTAGTTGCGAGCACAACCTGGGCTGCGGTTGAGACAGGCGTCTTGGTTGTGTCATCCTCTCGTGCGGAAAGGGCGACCCTTGGGTAGGCCTCAGCGTCTGGTGGCGCTGGTGACCTATGAACTAACTGGAACAAAGGCTTGGAGGCGATTGGCATTTCCCCTCGTCTGGAAGGCGTTGCCAGGCTGACGACCTGGGCAGCTGGCATAACGGGTGTCTCAACAGGGCTCTCCTCTCATCCACGAGGATCGGCCATCTGGCCAGCTGCGTCATCAGATGGCTCTGGCGACCTGTGAACAGACTGAGAGGTGGTCATCACAATGACTGATGGGTTAGGTGAGGCAGGTGCCTTGATATGTCCTCTCGTCCGTGGTGTTGGAGCTGGGAGTTGGCTGCTATGCAGGGTGGCACTGGGAGCTCAAAGGCGGCAGCCCCTGTGTTGAGAGTTGACTCTGCTGCTAAGGCGGCTGTGTGATCTGGTGTGATCGCGGCCGGAGGTACCAGCTGAATGGAGGCCTGGGAGTCTGTCTCGTGTGGACTGGTAGTTCCAGTAGGCGCTTCTCTTGTGGAAGGTGGCCTCTTGGCAGCTGCAGATACATCGTCCAATGCTGTAGGCATCTCATTGAGTTGACTGGTACGAGGTGTTTTGGTATTGATCATCAAGCTGAGGGCTGCTGAAGCGCTGTCATTTTGAGGGAACTAGTGGTGGAAGCTCTCCGGGCGATGGTGTTCTGATGAGACCGTAGGTGTCTCAGTGCTCGATCTAGCAGGCTCCGCCAAGAGACTTCAGTCGTGCTGGGCGTCCACTTCCCGGGTCGGTCGGCAAACTTCTGGTGGAACTCTGATGGTGTTGTAGGCAGCAACCGTTCTGATTCCTAGGCTTTCTGCTTGGGAAACTCTACTCGTGTCGGCACAGAAAAAAACAATTTCCATGGTTGGTTGCTCTGCCCCATCCAGCTCTGTAGGCTGCAATGTACATGCTTCCTCGGGAGGGGAGTGGTCAGTAGGTTCTTCGACATTGTCTGGTGTGTTAGAAATCCTAGATGCGGGGATGTGTATGACTGGTTCCTGGGCGTTTCCAGAGTAGGGCCGCATCTATTCCTGTGCGGCTTTGTGTACACACCCTTGGGGATCCTCTGTCCAATACATGTTTTCTTGGTGTCCAATGACCTTGTAGGGGTATTCCCATTTTCCAGCGAGTCTCATGCTGAATTGATTGTTGCCTCGACTCAGGAGTTGACTGTGGAATAAGACGGCTTTGCCCATTTCGAAGGCTCGTACACCGGTGCATGGTAGTTGGTATTTCTTGGCGGTGTAGGCCTCTTGACTGTCCCTTGCTTTATATACCCGGTGGAGCGCAGCTAGACATGTGGCTTCAGGTTGAAGTGTTTCTGTGCGCTCGTGTTCCCATTGCCAGTCCCCAAGGCGCTGTACTGTCTGGCCCAAGAGGAGCTGACTGGGACTTGAGTTAATGGCTTTGTTCGTGCGGCGTCACAGAGCGAAGAGGATTTTAGGGACGTGGTGATCATAATTTCTATGGTCCTCTTCCGTACTGAGGCAGAGGCTGTTCTTGATTTCTGCACTCAGTAGGGTTGTTTTGCGGGTGGTATGGCGGAGTTGTCCAGGTCTCGGCTCCCCATTCTTGGCATGCTAGTAGCCACTTCATACTAGCAAACTGGGTGCTGTTGTCAGTCAGTATGCTTTGTGGATACCCCCAGCATAGGAAAATTTTATTCTTGAACTTCCCTATTATGTAGTGGGTTTTCTGACTCGGTAGAAGGGATGCTTTTACCTACCGGGAGAACAGATCAGTCACGACTAATAGATACCGGTTTCCCTTGGTGCTGCGGGGGTAAGGTCCCATTAAATCGGCGGCTATTTGTTTCCACAGGGTATGTAGCTTTTTAGGCTTGGCCGTGGGTTGCATGGCAGGATAGGCCTTGTGTTTACAACATGTAGTACAGCCATGGAAGTACTGGCAGACGTTTCGGCCCATACCATCCCAGGTACATCTGGTACTGATGTCAGTAAGGGTTTCCCGGGTTCCGCACTGCAGTTGTGGGTTTGGGCATCACAGTGTGTGCCCCAAAGATCTTGGTGGCAGCTGCACTCACCTGAGCACAACAGTGAATGAATTCAGTTAGTGTGGGTAACTCACGACCAAGGGTGAGCTCCCACTGGTTTGAAACTGAGCATCTAAACACTTGCACATTATTTGTAACAACACTAAGCCCCACTTTTCTACTGGGACATCAAGGGCCTTAAGTGCAGATACATTCTCAGTGATGACACTCAACAGTTGACACAATGAAGTAGGTGTCTGAAAGGAAGCTGAAAGGGCCCGAAGTAATGCCTTCACATGAACATTGACAAAAAGTCGCTTGTTTGCGTAATTGTCAACCAGCATTTCCCAAGTTACCACGAAATTAGCCTCAGAATCGCATAAAGATTGGGTCATACCAAGAGACTCCCCATTAAGTGCACCTTTCAAATAAGCTAGTTTCTCAACTGGAGATACATCAATGTAATGCAACACCAGTGTGGCAAACAAATTAGAAAAATTAGGCCAATGCTTGGGGTCACCATCAAAATTAGACAAAGTAATATTAGGTCGAACTACCCCTGAGCTGTGTGCCTTGAATGTGGCATTTTGACTCATCTGCGAGGACATGTATAATTTCCATTATAAGGAAGTATTTTTCTTCAAACTCTTATCATGCGCCCTACATGCTCAGTAGCGATAAAATCAACTTCAAAATTATCGCGGACTTTAGGCAAGTCCTGGGTGGTAGCAACAAACAAATTCCGTTTGGCTGGCTCATTCATAACAACCTGAGTGAGATTGTGGGTGTACTTGAGGCAACTTTGTGCCAAACGAAGACTTAAAAGCGATGCCTGTGGCTCAGTCAACTTGTGGCTATGAGAATTCAACACCTCATAAACAAGGATCAGACGAGAAACTGAAATTACGATGGCAGCCAAGTAACTACACTAACTAAAAACCAAGCAATAAAAATAGTACTTAGTATGAAAAAAAACATGATTGTGAATGCTGTCAATAGTATTCCATGAAAAAGCAGAGAACAAAGTCATATGGAACAAACTGGAAATGCCTAACACCATTAAAAATGAATACGTGCATGAAACTGCACGAAATTTCAAGTGCATGCAATTTGGTTCACGCAAAGAATGGGTCACAGTAATGACTGGGTCAAGTGAACGACTTCCAAAAATGTGTGGTAATTTTTTATTTTATTTTGGCTAGTTGCACTTCCCACTCAAAACGAACGTGTACTTTGATATTTTATGTAAGACATGCATTCACGAATGAGAAGCAGCAACAAAAGATTAGAGCAAAAAACCCAAACGCCAACATGTAGACACAATGGAAACAAAGAATGAGAGCCCAGACACGTGCACACAAAGGAACATGGCAAACAGAAAATAAAATAATAAACCCCACAAACTTTTACTGTTCACTTTTTCCGCGGTGTCCACAAGATTTCTTCTTGGCGATGAAAACTTTTGTATTTTACTATAAGCTCACGCACACCAAGGACACTGTAGCATGTACATGTTTTACCATCAACAGAAATAGCAATACAACGCAAACGCTCACTAAAAGACAATGCCTGCAAATATCAGACCCCGGAGGACCAAAAATGTTGTGGCGAATTTAACACTACTAAAATTAAATTGTCTCTAGAGGACTGTACAACGAGTTTCAGCGATAAAAATGACAGACTAGCGGCAGCTGCACAAGATGTACTGCCATGATTTCTAACATGAAAATTGCTCTCTTCTTTCTGTAGCTCAGGACCGCCAACCCTTGAGACAGCATTAATTGAAAAACGTGCACAATGTCAGGTGCGCAGGAAAATTAAAATGGGTCCTGCACAAGTATTAAGAGGTCAGTAAAAGAAACTACATAAAGCTCTGCTGTGAAATTACCTACTGACGTAAACATATAATCAATCCATATCTACAAGGTCAGAAATTCATATTTATAAGGTCACAAGTCACAGTTACACATAGCTGTGTTTATAGGTGCAGGTGCAGTTTAACTACTGCATTTCATAGAGGGGATTGATTTTCTTAATTTGACAGCGTAGAGTTTCACATATGGATAATGGGATTTGTAAGACAGTACCCAGTGAGTTTCTGCTCCTTTAGGTGCAAAATTCACATTTGGACATTATTTGCACATAGCAGGTTTTGTAGGTGCAACAACGATATACCGTATGATTCAAAACAACATGGATAACGATTAGTATGTTTTGTGGGATGGCAAACTGATTTTTTTTTCAACTGGGACCCCATGCCCAGAAGAGCATTGTTTGGGTGCTGTGGGGATGTGATGGGTGTGTGTTCCTGTCATGAAACCACCACCAACTAAACTAGAGCATCACATTGTGCAGTAAATTACAAAGTACCGGACTTATCCATCAAACTTCTAACCATATTAAATTTAATGTTGAGTGTAATAAGAGCTGTACATTATCTGTGAGTAAAATTTAACCAATGAACACAATCAAAATGGGTATTTTTAATAAAATATTACTGTAAATAAAATATTAGAAAACATTTCACATCAACTCGTCAAAATAAGGAATGTAACATCACAAAATACTGTATACAATTAAATGCAATTCAACGCTGAATGCAGGCTGACTCTAAACATTCAAACTCTCTGAAAAATAAAATTATATGTCACCAAATGCAAGCCGAGCTTTGAATTTCCCATGTGCATTGATCAGCTAAGAGCACACAGAGAGGTTATTGATAAGCCAAGGTGTTTTTGGCAGGTGAGATGAAGGGGGAAGCCTCGCAGGAGGAGTGAAACAATCTACATCTCTTCTAACCCGGTCGGCATTCAGAGGGAGGGAGCACAGAACTCACGCTGATTGTTAAAAGCTATTCATGATAAAGTGAACACTTTTGAAATCAACTTTAAAAAAATGTCTCTGCTCCTAACTGCATATATTTTAACGGGTGCACTGAATGACATGCACCCAGTAAAGTTAGTAACGGTGGAGGGAGAGTAGTTCTATGTCTTAACGTTGAATTAAAAGCGTAGGCAACTATGTGTGATAATCAAAATTAGTTCTTTCGATTTGTTTTTTTATGCATTGTGACGGAGTAGTCTCTATCACTGAGATGTATTAAAGAGATATTGTGTTTTCCAGATAATCTGTGCTTTGTTGCACCCAACCCCTTTTGTCGCATCTGCTTGTTAGTAAAGGTGTACTGTGGGTGGTATCAAGGAGATGCAAGCAACGTGGTTCATCGCCTTTACGCTTATTGGCAGATCTGCAGTGAAATCCCGTCCCTACTAGAGTTCATAAAAGTGTGAAAAACTGACTTAATTATGAGTACTCATAACATCAGATTCATCACGAAAAAATTGAGTATTAATTTGATGGAAAACGTCAGGTGACTCGGCTGATATAAGCATGGTGGGAATTAAAAATGTAGCTAGATTATGTACACTATCACTTACATATTAATAAATAACCAAGTCTGCATTCATGATCCATAGTTAAAACATGATTTTAATGTTAAAATATGTACGTATGAAATTTATATTCAGATGTGGTAGCGGGGGGACGTAATTACAGCAACAAAAATTATTCGCAAAAAGTTACTACTCAATACCGTATTTACTAGCATTATTCTTGCACTTTTCTACAGAATTTTTTAGTCCAAAAAATTAGGGTGCGTGAATTACACAAGGAATTGTCGAGACTCGCCAAGACACGTGTATGTAAACATTAAAATGAGGTCTACTGTACTTGCATGTTGTGGCCGATTGCTAGGTGCTTCCTCTACATCATCAGTTGAAATAATTACAGGGACAAAATAAAGGGCAATCTGTAGTATTATTGCACATTGTTTTTATTTTTCCGTGCAGCTAAATGTAGAAAAAGGCATTTGTAAACATCTGTAATGACAATGCAACTGTTTTCCACATGTTCATCGGAGTTGGAATATTTCAGGTTTAAAAGTGAACTTAGAATATTTTCACATGGGCATCAGTGGGATTGACAAATTTAGTGCAGGAAAGGAACTTGGAATATTTTCAACCTGGTGCTTGAAGGACTTAGCAATATTTCAGTGAGGATGGGACTTGGTATTTTTCAAGGCGATGAGTGTTGGCACCCTGAATATTGACTTAGCTTTTGCCGCTTGCAAGACTATAGTGACATGTGTATTGGATTAACGCCCAGACTATTATTACGTTTTGGGATGGAAAGACGTTAACTGAGTAGGAACTGTGTGTGGATTTGAGCGTAACTTTGATAATGTGGAGTTGTGGATGTAGGCTCAGTGGTTTTGTGTTCCATGGCTTTTATCGAAGAGATTCAGTGTAAAAGTGAAGCAAAGTTAAGACAGAGTAGTGATGGTTGTATCTTTCTGGAGCTCATGATGGGATGGCCAGTTTTGTTTCTGCTTTGAGCGTTTTGTGGATGAAGTCGCTGATGGTGTGTGTTCAGGACATGTTTTGCTGCCAAAGTTGGGAAGAAGAGGACGTGGTCACTGTACGAGTGAATAATTGGGGATTGGATGGTGTTGCTGGAGTTAACAGACAAGTGTGCGCGCAGTGTTGGCAAAGGGGGAAGGACTGTGTGGTATGGAATGTGAGTTGGTGTGTGAGCGTGGATGTGTTGAATTGTATGATAGACAAGAACAATACCGGTACTTCTAGTTTTATGGTGGGGAGAGTATCCTCAGGCTTGAGTCTTATTTTGAACTGTATGAATTGGTTGTGGTTGACTGATATTGTCAGAGCACTACCAGTACTTTCGAGTGTTAAGGCGCCCGTCTACTCGGCTCGTGAACTGTATTACAGCATTTTAAAAGAACATGTTTTTCTACGAAACTATTAAACGTGCGCCAACTGTGACTAGATACAAAAAGAACGCACACTTCAGATGTTGTTTTTGTGGTTGATTAAAGTTATCATGTTTACTACAAATATGATTTCGGAGCCTCTCAAAATCGCGAAAAACTGCTTTTCTAATGTGCTGTAACTGAAAAGATATGAACTAGAGACAAGTGAAACTACCAGAAAAACACACATTTAACTTTGCTTCAGTCTTTGTGCTATTAAAATTATAAGGTCACTGCTTTACATTTTTAATGGCGAATGATCTTCGAAACCTTTTCGTACTTCTATCACTTCTGTAGTGAGCTGCTATCTCCGCAAGTAGCCTGGCAGGCGGGTGTCCCGGTGGTGGGGGGCGCTGGGACCTTCAACCCCCCGCAGTGCACTGGATGCTTCACACAGCACAGCCACCACCAAGAACAATCGCATGTACGTATTAGAATAGTTTATCAGTCATAGGAAGATGAACATTTACGACAATGATATAAGGAGAAAGGGAAAGAAGAAAGTATTGAGGCTGTCTGCAAACCAAATTATAAACAAATGGAGCAAAGGAAGAGTAAGATATTTCGACAGTACAAGGTAAGAATTTAGTTAAATAACATACTTTTGTATATGCAGGGTTATTTTTTTCACTTTTGTAAAGATAATAAAATATTGCTGAAAGCAATATAATATTGAGTGCCGCAAATAAAATAATTTTACTTTCTCAAAGGAATTATCATCACATAAAGCACCAGATTAATAATAATCCTGACAAATTATATATTCTGTAAATTAATTAAGAAATATTTTTAATATAGTTTATTTGTATTACTGATACTCCATGCCAAGTAAGGAATATGGAAGCTATTTTAGTACAACTAAAACAAATTTTAAGAAAATGTTGCCTGACTTACGGTTGCACTTTGATTTTTCAAGTTCGTATACTCCTGAATCTTGCAACATTTCCATAACCGCATGTGTACGGTAAGTAATTACTAAATAAAAACATTACCTTTGATAACCTATCAATGTACATAAAAAATAAAATAGCATCTGACATTGTGCATCCATTGGAGCAACCAGCACCTTTACAGAGAGCTCTCGAGAGATACAGTCATCAAGCTAAGTTCGTGAAAAAGCGATCAAATGCAATTTGAGGGGAGGGGGGCAGGACTGCTTCCAGACTAGCAACGTTTTCAAAGACATGGCGCAGTAGCAAAATACTAGACTCGTATTCGGGAACACCAGGGTTCGAATCCCGGTACGGACATACTGATTTCGGTTTTCATGGATTTCCAAAATCACTCCAGGCAAATGCTGGAATGGTTCATTGCTAGAGGCCATCGCCAATTTCTTACTCCAATATTTTAGGTAAGTACGTATCAGTTTGTAATGATCCCGATGTTGACGAGATGTAAAGGCGACTAAATTCCTATAACAAGCATAAAGCTGCATTTCCATTGCCCCGTGTTTGTCAAGCATTACTTTATACGTAGTGACTAGCTGCAGAAATAGGTGGGCGGGGTAGTGATTGTTTCCTAGAAGAAAATATCTAACGGTACTGGACTAGGGCGTTTACGAACACTAACTATCGAGTTAAAGTTTAACTTTGCCTACACTTTAAAATGGTACGCCACTATTAATTCTGTGTTAATATTCTTCATAATTGTCATCAAACAACGATAAAGCTATCTTAAATTACCTGTTGAACCTAAGGTTACCTCGTCTCATAACTTACAGAAAATAGTTAACTCTAGCAGGTTTCATTTTCGCAAATGCCTGAAGACAGCTATGGAATTGTGGTCTTGAGGAGAAATGCTTGCACACAGTCAGCCTGGTTAGTTCTCATTTACCGAGTAAACCAACAAGTAGAAATAACTGCAGTAACTGCACGTCGTATTTCAGTTAAATTATTTGTATGTAAATCAGCCGATACAGATAAACCGTGTAGAAATAATTCATTCAACAAAGAAAACAACAAAGCCAATTTTGTATTGCCCAATTTCATAACTAAAAATATACAATTTAGTTTATTAATGGAATTATTGGCAAAATATTCATATGTAGTTAGTATCCATAACCTTGCATTATTTTAATTTTATTGTTTTATGACTACTTTGCATCTCTGTATCCCATGTTCGCTTCTAAAGTAATTTATCACAATTTTGATTTGTAAAGTATTACAGAACATTCTGTTCCTGGTACTAAAGTTTAGTTGTCGCTACCATAAAATGCCATTACAGAACTGTTCTGTTAAAGTCCGTCTGCTGATTTCTTCCAGTGTAGTAGTGAACAACTATAACATTGTGAAATGAAACCACCATATGTAAATTTTAAAGCATAATATGAAAACTAGATGTCGCATAGAATAAGCCTCAAGCCTAGAGCATAAAGTATTTCCACATATCAAAAGAGAACTGTAGTTTCTCATACTATTGTCTGCAATACCGACAATATGAAATATGAACAGATAAGTTAAGGTAGAGCAGTCGGTAGGGTCCTGGGTTCCATGACGGCGAGTGCGTCGAGCACTCAGGACATGAGTTTGATTATCCTGCTTGCTGTAATTTTTTGTTAGTAATATTTATTTTTGTGACGGAATAATTGTACTTAATTTTTTTGCTCTGCAGTGTTTACCTAAAGCATATATATATATATATATATATATATATATATATATATATAATATATATATATATATATATATATATATATATATATGCTTTATTTATATTTATATATATATATGTGCAAGAAAAATTTTACACAAATGTTAACTTGAATGCGACACAAAATTTGTTTTGCCGCAACATTAACACCACCGTAATTTTGCCAGTACAGTAAGGAGGTAATGTCACAAAAGTACTTAATGTTACAGTAACATTAATAGTTTAACATTATATTACATTAACATCAACATTAGTTACTAAAAGCTCACAGAGAGCAATGAATTAATGTTGTAGTAACATTAATACTGTTGGCACATCATAGACATTTTTCTGCGTGTACACTAGCTAGACTTCAGAGTAGTTTGTGTACTCCAGAAATTATCATTAGTCTATTGGTTGCAGTCACAATAAATTTTGAAATTAAATTGGTTGTCTGTGATTGAGCTCTACATTTGTTGCATGGTCTATCAACTAGAAACAAAACGGTTTCGCTACACTATATGTAACTCCGTTAAAAAAATATATATTCCGCTTCACAATTATTTATTTTGCATTCTCAAACATACACTAATCTCGGGGGAGGGGGAAATATTGCGAATTTGTGTATCCTGTAAAACAGAGGTCTCCACAGATGAGCATATAAGAAAAGTTCCAGACATTTTAATACTGATTCCAAATTACCTGACATTTCCCCGACAGCTTTCAAATTTATTGACAATTCCAAGTTTTCTCTTTTTCAAGAAGAATGGCAACCCACATGATAAAGGGCGTGTCCACTTAAGAGGCCGTGAAATATGTTTTGGTGGAATCAACGTGATTGAGGGTGTTGGTGCTAAATGACAGGCGTTTTGGGAAAATATACCAGGGAGCAATCCTGAAGAACATTATTATAAAGACTTCTGTTATAATTGCTTAATTCTCAACCATAATACTTCCGAATAGTTTCTTCCGCTGACCAGCAAAGTGCAATCTTACTATGTCAGTCATGAAGATATAATTGATCCAGGCTTCCGTTATACCAACATTTTCAGAGATTGAGTAATGTGTTTCTTTAGATTGCCCTTTCTTAATTTTACATACTAGATTTTGCAATACTACGTGATGCAAAAAATGCATCAAACGAGTATGTACATGTAATACTCTCTTAAGTCGTAACTCAGTTTCGATGTGACACAAACATAGACTACTAAATCCGAATCAGTGTTTACAATTGAAGAAATGCTGATCACGGAAAATCATGTTAACAAGCTGTTACCGACGAATCAGAATAATTCACAACAAACCAGATACCATACCAGTAAAATTCACTTTAAATCTGTATATCATATTCAAATCAGTGGCATTCAGTCACTGAAACAATCTGAATTGTTCCACTGATTCGAGTGACTAAATTTCAAATCAAAATTTCAAGTCAAAATTTACAACATTGTCATTATTTGTAGATTAGAGTACATTAACGTCTTTGAAGTTTAGCTTGTCATCAAATTAATTCGCTGATTTCTTCATGTAATTTACGTAGAAGTGACAAGGGAAACAATACTACAAAGAAATATTTTGCAGGTTACCTGAGGCAGCTTCCACACCACTGAAAGCAGCAATAGAAAATCCCCAACCAGTCTGTTCTTTCTGGCAAGATGTGAAAGAGGCAACTGGCACATGGCAACATAATGAGAATGATTTTGTAAGTACAGGGGATTATGTCAGAGATAGTAATTTTTACACAATGGCCGATTGTTCAGATCTGTTATGCGTGGATGAGCCACCTTCTAATCAAGATATTACAACACCCATCAGTAGAACTAGAGGCTACATGGCAAAGCTATAGAGGGACGTCACATTTTTTATGGGAATCGCCTATCTACAGAAATAAGATTAACCACAATAAAATTTTTGAATGTGACTTTAGCCATATGAAGTTAATTAAAGAACATAGAAAAGGAATGGCAAGTACATTCTTCTTTGACTGTTCTATGTGTGGCTTAAAAGATAAAATTTTTTACCAAAACTCCTAATACAAACAGAGAATCTATGAAAATCAATGATGCTTGGGTAAATAGTATGTTACTTACAGACCAAGGCTTCTCCCAGCTCAAAGACATTACTGCCAGTTTGGAAATACCATGTATGACTAAGAACACTTACCAAAACTCTCACAAGAATTTGTCGGCTGTTATAAAGGAAATTTCTTGGCAAAGAATGCAAGCAGCAGTAGGAGAAGAGGCAGCTATAGCTATTCAAGCAAGCGAGGTAGACATTGATGGAATCTCTGTCATAGTAGTGGTAACCATTGGTGCCTGGAGCAGAAGATCATACGGAACCAACTATAATGTCTTATATGGAGTGGTAATTAGACACTTAAAATGTGCATTGCTGTGTTATCTGTATAGTTGTATCTCATTAGTACTATTTTGTTTCTCTTGTTTACAGGCATGTGTCATTGGTACTACAACAAAGAAGGTTTTATTTGCAAGTACAAGAAACTCTTACTGTTGCATTTGTGATCGGGCATCATCTAAAGGTGAATCAACACATTCCCATGTGTGTTACAAGAACTGGAACAAATCGTCTACTGCCATGTAAGCTGACATAATAGTGGAGGGGTTTAGAAACAGCATTGACATGCATAATTTGAAATATAACAAATTAATAGGAAAGTATTTGTTTACTCTAAACATAACTAAACCTATATCTGCAATGAGAAAATGTGGCTCTATTTGTAACTTGTTTTGTTTGGTTTCGAAATTCCGAAGATTGACAAGCGATTCTTTCTAATTTTTATTCACAGTGTTTGTGCATTTCCTTTAAAGCCACCTGACTACCTGTGTCAAGAAATATGTTGCAGCATGTTAGGAAAACACGTTTTTATACGAAACTGTTAAACGTGTGGTTTATGTGGTTATCTATGAAAAGAACACGCCCTTCAGATAATTTCTGTACTGTGTTTCAATGTGCCTCTTGTATTAGAAACATAATTTTTTAGCCTCTCAAAATGGCTAAAAACTGCTTTTTCACCTTGCTATAGCTGAAAACTATTAACCGGATTCATGCGAAACTTTGATAGGATCCTGCATTGGACCTTACTTTAGACTTTCCACCAGTGAAATGCTGAGGACACAGCTGAAAGTCTCATATAGTTGTACGCAACATGACGAAAAGACTGCAGGCCAGTTCTATGTCTTACGCGAAGAGGCGAGTGGGCACTTGAAGCGTGTGCCATTTTCGCTCTTATCACTTCAGTACCTCTAACACGCAAAATATTTGCTGGTAGGCGGGCCCCATTATCAAGAATACTACTCAACAACTTACCTAACCTACCTTGCACCTATTGATGTTACAACCAATATTGTCAAGGTGTTGTTTGAACTCACGCTTCCTCTACTGGAATGAGGTCTCTCAGACCCATCATTGTACTGCTTTTTAAAAAGATAAAACGGAGAACTAAATTTTGCATGATTACCTCTAATAACCAACAAGATCTTATAATTCGTTCATACTCTACTTTTTCTTCTATTGTGATTTGCAAATAATTACAAGCAAATTAGTATGCTATGCGACTATGCTGGTATCGTATTTCTCTCTAAATTATGGAACTTTTGGTATATCGGATATTCATTTTCAGATTGGTAATCACGTCAATACGTTAATCAGTTATTTAATATCTCAGAGACCACCAAACTCAAATTTAACCAATGTCGATGTTCTGGTAGTAAAGATTGTATGATTTGACTTAAGATTTTTTATTCCTATTTTTGCACAATACTTATGGTATGCATTTTATAAATGAAATTGTTACATATTAAAAATCTTGTCTGTATTTTTTTTTTTTACATATAAAATGCAGCATCATGTATTTCTGAGGCAAAAGTCACTGAAATTTTATGAAAAAGTGAAAATAATGTAAAATGCTACGATTTGCATATTTGTATTTATGTGAACCCAGAGTCAAGCTGATAGTTTTTTTTCTTATAAATACACTGTTAAACTTGTTATGTATGAAATAAACTAACAGTTCCCGGAAGCAATATAATTATAGTTTTTTGTTTCTAGAACTATTCAACGACCAGAATAAGTCAATTTTAATATGAATAATGTAATGTGAGTACCATAAGTAGAAACTACTCTTTGGTTTATTCAAAGCAGCTGCTGTCATGTAATGGATATAACATACTATGTATTGTAGTTACAATTTTGGAAAGTATGTAGGCGTACTTATAATATTGTGATGTTTAAACGTACGTGATATAATACAATTTTAAGGTTAACTTAAAAAGGTTTATTTTTATAAATAATTGAATTCTATTCAAACTCAAATATAAATTGACTTTCATTCGATATTTATTTACATGGATTTTTATTATATTTATTTAGTCTAACCTAGCATGTAACACATTGCACTGGTTTATTTCTTTCGTCAAACCTATAATGCTTTTTCTCTACTATTTCTCCAGGCCTACTGATCCAAGATGGTAAATCTTCTTGACCACAAACAGAAAAGTTTTTGGTTTCGGTACAGATTCAAAAATTTTTGCGTTGCAGAGTTCTGCCTCGCCGCTTTGGCTGCAGTCGCCTCATCAACAGTGGGGGCATTAGATGCAGAGACATACACAAATACTATCCAAGGTAACAGTTGGGAGGAATCGGACATGGCCTTTTAGTACGGAACAATCGTGGCATTTGCATGAAGTAATCTTAAAAAAAACGTAGAAAACTGAAATCAAATTACCTAATTAGGTGTTGAACCTGGTTTCTCCTGAATGAGAGTTTGGTGTTTCACCACTGCGTCACCTCGCTCGGACAAAGAAAGTAATATTTGGCAAATCAAATTGTTCCTTGATGTTATGGTAGCAAAGAACTTGAATCTGCCATGGAATAATTTTGTGTGGTATAAAAAACTGCGGTTTCTGTCGGTCGGAATTTTAATATGTCATTGAAATTGGTAGGCCGTAAATTTAAGTTAAACATAATTTATACCTTCAGCTACTTTCATCGTGAATTCAATTTTAACTTTTGTAATTTTGTGTGTTGAAAATCAAACTTAAAAAAATTTCCCGCCATCACAGCTCAAAAATGAGCATAAAGACCCAAAATATATCCAAATAAAAAAGGATGTACCACAAAGAAATATTCTAGGGAAAAAATAAATTTTTCCTAATTTTTATAAAGTGGAATGGGTAAAAAGAATTCTACAAACTGTAAAGTACATGTTTAAAATTTTCAAAAACTATATTTAAAATAAAATCGGATTAATGGAATTTTGAGGAAATGGTGAAAAACTTGTTACCAGTTGAAATCACCTTACGTGTTAAATTTCGGAAAAACTCATTTCTTATGTATTCCCATAAATTATGTTTTCAGCTCCAGTGATTTGTGCTGTGTTTGCATCATCAAATATGTATAGTGTTTGTATATATTTTTATTACATGTATTTTATATGCTTAGTTAATGTGTAATGTTATGAAATGGAGAAATGTGAGTATTATTTGCTTTTTATAAAAATATAAAAATATTCAAATACATGATACTGTAGGTCAATCTGTAGACATCATATTTCAGGTTACCAACTAGCATATATAAATAACACCCTTTACTTTGGAACATAAAGTGTTCTGAAGATCAAAGTATTGAATAGTCCATATACAGAGGACTATTAGGAAGGACTTCCAATCCAGAAGACTATTATGAAAGACTCCAAGTAAATATAAGTAATATGAAAATAAGTCTCTGGATAATGGCAATGTTTGCAAATGACATGTTGTGCAAACACTAAATGGACACTTTAAAGAAAAGTTGAAGTTTTTTATTTGGCTAGGTAAGGTGAATATAGTGCAAAATTGAAATTAATCTGTAACTTGCAGAAGTAAAAAAATTAATCGGTATAAGTGATCCAAAGAAAAATTATATAGTGTGGAGAACAGTTTACCTTTAACGCCTAATAGGTATTTAACAGAATTAGGAATAAATTTAATCTATAAAATTAAATTAGTGTCTTAAAAAAATGGAATATTGTGTAAGCAAACTCAACAGGAGTTTATACCAGTCACAGACCTAGGTGGTTACAACATTTTCTAGGTTCTACATTAAGACAACAACAAAGTAAACCTACCTAGTATACAGCATTGCAGCACAGACAGGGGCGTATCCTGAAAATTTTGGCAAGGCATGCAACACTAAACTTATTTTGGCACTTTGCTTTGCACAGAGGAATTAAATATTAATAAATAACAAAGTAAAAAAAAAGGTTGCTCGAAATGTCTTTGTTCTTTAGTACCTTCTTCCTCTCACTCTTACCTTCATGTGGGTTGCTTTGAGCTCATAAGCTTCTCCAGATTTAGATAATACCCTTATGTAGGTGTAAGTAAAGTGTGAGAGCTCTGTACTCTGCCAATCCTGAAGAAAGTTGAAGTACTGAAGTAATACAAAAATATACTAATTGCCACACTGAAATACGTCGACACATATCACTGAACATAATCAAACCCTAAATAAAATCATAAGTGGCAATTTAAATTTAAAAAAAAAAATTATCGACAAGATACTTCAGCGTGTGAGATGAAGAAAATAAAAAAGTTAATCCTTAGGGTAAAATGTAGTGTTAGTGTAGGTATTTATTTAAAAAAAAAAAGGATTTTAGTCAATTTTTAAAGAAAACCATTTTAATGTTCCAAATGAGAGAAAGTTAAAACATAAATTCAGGTGTCAAATAGCGAGATTCACTGGTCAAATCAAATAATTTTAAATTTAAAGTTTAAAAGTTTAAAATTATTTTTAACACCCAAAATTCACAAAACAACTCAATTCGCTAGTAGTAAATCACTTAATTAGGGCTAAAGCTAAGTTATTAACAAGAATAATTTAAAATCTGTTGAAACTGTAAATATAGTTAAAAAGTAATTAAAAAATTACTTCTAAATATTCATAAAACATAATTTACTTTTTAAGTTTAATGTTTTCAAGAATTATTTCCATTGGAACATTTACCATTAACAGAAACAATTTATTAAATAAATTTATTACAATATCACGTTAACAGTTACCATTCATCTTGCGAAACTACTGTTTAAAATGCTAATTCAAATGTAACAGTAGAACACGCAAACAATCAATCACTAAAAATTGAATATAAAGATATAAACTCACTCGCTAGTACGCTGAATGCAATGTCACCTTGTGCATGCATTTGCCACATTTTGAGCAAGCTTGCTGTGACGTCGCACCAGCTGAACAAATGTTGAGAATACCACAGCGCTATACCTCGGTGTTTCAGGGAACTATTACGATCAATTATCGAAACATGTACTGCGTGCACCTCCTGTCAGCATCTTGCCGCAAATTTTTGAATAACTATTAGCCTGAGGTGTGCAACCCAGTCCCATGTGTAGTGAGGAAACGAAAATTTATTTTTAATTAAAAGGAAAATGGGAAGTGTATGGTTAAGAAATATGTTCGTGTTTGAATTTTATTAAAGCATGCACTGAATGCATTGCATTCATGGAGAATACGCCCCTGAGTACAGAATATCTAAGAACACAGAAGAGAAATTGACTTGTGTTACGTTGATTCCAGAATAACTTTCCACCAAAATAGCCAAACTTGTGAAGAATGCAGCAGAACAACATTCTCCAATTGGCTCCTGAAGATGGACGTACCAGAAGGCAATCAAACCAATACAGAAACTTTCCTAGCACGTGGTAGGCAGTCAGACCCTAGACACTTTTCCAGAGCTCCGGGCAGCCGATGAGAGAACAAATTCGCTTTTATCAAAGTGACCATGTCACGTCATTTCACTTCTATGTACTTATGTATTGTTGTTTGCAGCATGTTATAAATACACTTTTTTCCACAAAACTAGTCAGTGTGTACTCAATATAAAAGAACACACACTTCAGAGAGTGTCTGAACGGCAGATTCTGTATATTACTTTTACTGCAAATGTAATTTTAGATTTTCTAAAAATGGCTTTAAGAAAAAGCTTTATGATATCTGAAATACGAATAACAATATTCCTGTGAAACCACGATAGAAACCTGCACTGGACTTCACTTCAGACTTCACACCAATAAAATAACAGGGTGGTAGTGTTTCAAATTTCAAAAAAAGAAATTTAATATTGAGTTACAGGCAGAAAAGTTTATTTATATATGGTGAAAATTTTAAGTCTTCAGATTTATTAGTTAGGCTTACAGAAATATGTGAGTTTACTTTAGAAGTTTTTACGGTTGAGCAAGACACAAGTTTGTTTCTACTACGTCTTCGCTTCCTTGTTCCTTCCACGGCCTATATTGAGATCCGCCGCAGGTAGTAAACATTTATGAACCACCCTATTGTGGTCATCGACTCAGCGGGAGGAGAGAGAGCTGTTGGGGAGGGGACAGCTGCGCACTAGTTTCACATTCCTCCACAGTCAGTCAGCCGTTCAGCCCAGTCCCGTGAACCAGATGGCGAATTTTTCTACAGGTAGGCGGGCGCCTTAAGGTGGGGACAATATCCCTGGCTACTAAGCAATTCAGTGAGCATGTGTCCATGGTTCTGAGCAATACTGATACTCGGGTGTTCTGGTGAGGAGAGTAACCTTGGGCTCAGAACTTGTATGGTTGGTGTGCTGCTGAAGTTGATTGATGGATTGATGTTGGGCTGTGAGTTTGCAAGGGGTTTTGAGCATGTGGAGATATTGGTCGGGTGTAAGAGTGCGGTTTTGTTTGTGCGTTCGTCACATGCGGTTACTGCATGGAGTGGCTGAAGGCAACAGAGGCATATGGTGGGGTAGTTTGGTTTGTGCAGTAGACACACATGATTGTGACAGCAGTCGCTACAGACAACAATTGATCACGTGAAGAGACAGATGTGTTTGTGCATTTTAAAACAACAAGAAGTGGAGGAGTGTGTGATACGAATGATGCTAGAACCCCAGAAAAGGAAGAGAACTGATGTTATGTACTTACGAAGACATGAAGGATACCAAACCAACTTAATAACAAAATATCTTATGGATGATGAAACCAAGTTTCACAATTTTTTTCGTTTAACAATAAACCTGTTTGATTTTGTTCTGAGTGCTATTAAAGAAGACATCGAGAAATCTCCTTCAAGAACAGTACAGAGAGTAATTTCACCACAAGAAAAACTAGCTGTCACATTAATGTTACAACTAACTGTTTATGCTGTGACAATAGGTTCAAAAAGAATAGTTTGAAACATTATTTAATTCATTACAGAAACATAAATATGTGTATAGTAATCATTATGAAAAAAATAAAATTTACATTGTAATCTTGAAAGAATAGAATTTTGTATTTAATTACATGAATTTGCCCTCAATCTTCAAATTGTGGCATCAGAGATATTGTCCACACTCAGCGCCTCAGTATTGGCTTGATGTTCCAGTTCAATCACTATTTGTAGGGATGTCAATTTTGCTTGTGATTGTAAATGCATTGGGATGCATAAATGCATCGCCTCCATCAACTTGTCCCGTTCTTCTTTCAATTGTTGAAGGAGACGTGATCAGTTGTCTCGCTGCACCATGTTTTGTTCACTTCCACGTGAACTGTTGCTAGTACTTGCTGCACTTTGTTCACCTTTAGATCCAACAGTTTCATCTTCCATGCTGACAGAATCAACCACTTCTTGTGTTTCCTTGGGATCCGACTACATCCTCATTTGGTACACTTGTCTGTGTGCACCTCTCCGACTGAACATAATTTAGGAGTGCCCATGTGTGCTTAGCACGGGCCGCAGAGCCACTACTTAATTTATTACTTTTTTTTCAGGCGTTTCCACGTGTATCTGATTGATAGCCATCTTTTTTTGCAATCTTGCCCTGAAACAGAGTTACCATCACTTCATTAACATACATGTTGTATTATGTAAACTGAAATCTTACGTTTATTATATATCAAAATTACCAACTAACATTAATCTATTTTAATGCAAGTTTGTGGAAACTGGAGAATCTTTACATTCTCTGAGAGATGCAATCACGTTATATCAGTGTGATTGTCGCTGAGGTGGTTTCAGCAATTTGCAGATGATGTCTTCACGTTCTCATTCGTGTGCCTTCAGAGAATGCTTGGCGAGCAAATGCAATTGAATTCTGGGGAAGGTGGCAATTTCCAAATTGTGTTGGCGCTGTGGACGGGAAACATGTCCGAATAGTATGTCCTTCAAATTGTGGTTCCCAATTTTTAAATTATAAACATTTTCTTTCAATAGTGACGGTTGGCAATTGTAGATGTGGGCTCTTATGGAAGAGGAGGAGATAGTGATATATTTGCCAATTAAAGCATAGGAAATAAATTATATAATGATACTATTAATTTCCTACCAACCACCCTCGGTTTGGACAAAGTTGTGCCATTTGTAATTGTTGGCGATGAAGCATTTCGGCTACACAGAAAACTTATAAAACCTTATAATAATACCCAAGCCAAGGAGGACTTAATGGCAATATTCAACTATTGCCTTACTCGGGCTAGACGAGTATCGGAGAATGCATTTGGTCTATTGACTCAGATTTTCAGAATTTTTCATTCTCCAATTGCAGTTAAACCACAAACATGTGACGTAAATATTAGCTGCTTGTTGTCTACACAATTTAATTTGAGAGGCCTCTACAACAAACTTACCTGGCAATAATGCAACACAACCAACAGCATGCTTAACAAATATGACACCTCTCCATAGAACTGGAGGGTTCGCTCACATAGCAGGTTTTAATGTTTGAAACACATTGAATGTCTATTTTGTCAATGAGGGTAGAGTCCAATGGCAAGACAGAGCATTAACTAGAAACTAAACCTACAATACGTGGAAATTTGATATTATTTACCCGTACTTTTACATGAATGCTGAAAATATTATCTCTTAATGCATGTTTGATTAGAATGACTGGACATGTTAGTCGAGGATTTTATCCGTTAGACCAAAAGCGGCTTAGGTAGCTGGGATGGGACGAGGGGTGTTGGCTAGTTCTTGTACACTCTTACTTCTAGATATGTATTCTAGGTAGATATGCCCTTAGGCGGAACAAATTATGTCTGCCGGAACGGATGTTCCAAAGATGAGCTTCTTTAGACCAGAAGATGATGTTGTGCCAGCCTAGGCGCACTTCAGTACTGGTCAGAAGCCCGGTAACAATCGGGTGACACTTGGTGTGGATGCGGACACACGGTGGAAAGTTAATGAACACAACCGGGGCAGGTACGACTGCTCGTCGTCTTGAGTTCGGCAGCACGGTCCCATTCCACCTTTCTATCCTGCATAGGATGGGGTGATGCTATCCTCGGTCTGAGAGTAGGATGAGCCAGGTGATGCTCCCTGCGTTTTCTGCACTCCTCCTCTCATGAGGCATAGGGTAACAGCTCTATAGTTCACGCTGCGCACTGAGACAGAAATACTAACAGTGTAACCTAATAGTGACTTGCCGGCTCACGCTCGATAAGAGTCCCCACTGATCCCCCACCGCAGACAGGCCGATCAGGGACGTGGAGCCGTGTGGACCACCAAGCCTCTACTGGTTGTGCCTTCGCACTAGGATGCCCGGCAACACTGCAGGCCACAGTCACCACGCACTCACTACTAAGTGCAGATAGTGAGAAGCAACCTGAGTCTGTCGCGCCTCCTGGTGTGACGGTGTTGCTAGTGGTTGTGGCATCACTGTTTCTCCCCCAAGAGCACTGACAGTGCTGATGTGTAGCTGGGAAGACACAGGTAGCCGTCTAATATGTATGTCACAATTCGGTTTAATAAAATTCCCGGTTTCCATCGACAATGCACAGCATAATCTACCTTCAACTGTGGATTTAAAAAAAATACCCTGGAAATAAAAACAAAGGTAGAGAGCAATGTATGTTTATTGAGAGATCAACAAACGCGTGACCTGTGCTACCTCCTACCAAGTTGGGGATAGATGAAGGTAACTGAGTGGTTCCAGGTGTAGGTGACCTGGTTCTATGTAAAAGGGAAATACTGGTTCTAGACGAAAAATAAAGAGTTAAAGTTAAATTGCTAAATAAAGGTGTCTAGAGGAGAATAAGTAAATTTAAAATAAAATGTTCGTGTTCGTATGTCGTCTGGTTGAATGGTCGTCGACGTACGTAGTAAGTAGCAGCGAGGGCGTACTCAAAGGTTGGTCAAAGGCAGCATGCAGAGGGTACGGCCACATATACCTGGTTGTGGGTCTCCATGGCGATTCCCTGTAACGGCCAGGCGTGTGGGCGGCCTTGTGTGGGGGTATCAGGTGTCGTGGAGGAGCCTAGGGCGTCGTGGCGTCTGCTTCTGCCACAACAAAGTGAGAGGGTACTTGTTCAAGGGACGTTGAGACAGTGCAGGGAAGGGTCAGCCCTTCCACCTTGACTGCACGGGTTCCTACCCATAGGGCAGGATGTTTCTCTGACGGGGCAATGTGGGGAGAAAGATCTCCACCCTGACTGCGGGCAGCACAGCTCATCGTGGTTTCAGGTGGTGGGTGGCACTGATTGGCCAGGTATGTCTTCTTCAGCATCGTTGTCCCCAAGTATTGGCATGTCCCCTGGGTATGGTCGTATCTGACCTCTGGTGGCCTTACGAATCTGTCCGCGTATATTCTCAGCCCAGTAGACGTCTCACATGCCTACGATATGGTACGGTCCATCCCATTTGTCAGCAAGGCCAGCGCTGACTTGATTGCTGGCTTTGCTGAGTGGGTGACTTCGCAGGAGGACGGCTTCCCCTAAGTTGAATTCTCTTACCCCTGTCGTCGGTTGGGGATATTTTGTCAAAATATATGTGATCTGAGCTTTCTGGGCATGTGTGGTACTCGCTAGGGTTGCTAGCCGGATGTCATCAGGTTGAGGTATGTCAGTGGGTTCGCTTTCCCACTGCCAGTCGTCTGGTCGGCGTAAGGGTTGTCCCAGAAGTAGGACGCTTGGACTAGTGTCAGTGGCCTCGTTTCTACGGCGTCAAAGAGCAAACAGTATGGTAGGGATGTGCTTATCCCAATACTTGTGATCATTGCTCACACTAATAGGCACTTCTTAATCTCCTGGTTCCTCCGTTCAGTAGGGTTGGCTTGTGGGTGTTAGGGGGGGGGGGGGTTAGTCCAGGTTTCTACCCTCCCCACTCTTGACAGGCGGTTTTCTATTGATGGTCAGTGAACTGGATGTCATTGTCCGTCAGTATGGCTTTTGGATAGCCCCATCATGGGAAAATCTCTGCTTCCATCTTCCGCACGATTGGGATGGTCTCTTGGCTGGGCAGAGGAAATACCTGTACCAATCTAGAAAATTGGTCGGTCACTACGAGGAGGTAGCGATTCTTTTCGTGCTACGTGGATATGGGCCCATCAGATCGGCAGTGATGTGGGTCCAAGCCGTTTTGTGTCTTCGTGGTTTTGCGGGGTGAGAAGGAACTGGGTATGCTTTGCCACAGCAGCACGTGACGCAATTGTTAACGTACTGCCCGACATCGCTGCTTATTCCGTCCCAATTGTACCGGGTTTTAATGTCCAATAGGGTTTCCCTCGTACCAGGGTGACCAGCTGGGGGATGGTTGTGATGGTTTTTGCATATATATGCTCATAGCTGCGGTGGAACCCAGATCTTCCATGGTATATTGGGTTGTCCACTGCTTGTCCATACGTCATCCTGTAATGCGTATTGTTGGGGCTGTTCCTGTAGTAGGCGTTGGTTATCGGGATCTTCCTGTTGGCTTAAAGTAATTTGTTGACTGTTGATCTGTAGTTGAAGGGAGCCGGATTTGCTCTTCCAAACTTCTTTCATTCTGTTGGAGAAGGGGGCAGGGGGGGGGGAATTTTCTCTTCCAATGTCTGGGAACGAGACAGGGCGTTTGGCAAGTCATTTAACTTCCCTGGGCAATGTTGGACGTCAAAGTCGAACTCAGTGAGGAACATGTCCCACTGGCCAAGCTTGGTCTTTGAATTCCGGGACTCGTGTAGCCATTGGAGGGCTTTAGAGTCGGTTCGCAGAATGAAGTGTTGCCCTTCGAGATAATACTGATATTTCTTCACAGCCCAGATAACGGCCAGACACACTTGCTCATTAATGTGGTAGCACTGCTCGGTCTTATTTAAGCGGTTTGATGCATATGCTATCACATGGGGTTGTCCTCCTTCGTCTTGCTGGTATAATGTTGCGCCCAGGCCGTTCTGACACATGTCCATTTGCAGTATTAAGGGTTTATCTCCTTGTGGCCGATGGAGTTGGTGGATATTCTTGAAGCTGTTCTTCAAGTCGGAAAACGCTCGTTGTTGTTCTGGGCCCCATCACCAACAGGTTTCTTTCTCGAGAAGTGGGTACAGTGGAGCCATGTATTCCGCAGTATTTGGAATGAAGTCTCGAAGACAATTACACAGACCCAGGTACCATCATAGTTGCTGCTTATTTGACGGTTCTTCTGCTTCTTCGATTGCTCGTATTGAACTGTGCTGCGGGAAATTCCCTTCTGGCGATATGACGTGTCCCAGATAATCAATTGATGTCTTGCCGAAGAAGCTTTTCAATAGCTTACAAGTCATCCCATGTAATTCGAACCTTTCCAATACTCGTTGCAGATGGCTTAGATGCTCCTCCCAGCTGTTGGGAGTATATTATTACATAGTCGAGATAAACGAAGCAGAACTTGCCGATCTAACCTGTTAGTATTTCCAATGACATTAATCATTGGAACATTGTGGGGGCATTTTTCAAGCAGAAAGGCATGACTCGAAATCGTAGGTTTTGCCCTCGGGTGTCGTAAAAACTGCATACATTTGACTGTGGTGGTGGATCGCAATCTGCCAGTATCCAGACTCCATGTAGAGAGTACTGAATATTTTGGCCTTACCAATATCTCGTAGGGTATGAGACACGTCTATAGCTGAGGGAGCAATCAGATGGGTGACTTCATTTAGCCATTTGTAATTCATGCAAATCACAATTTGCTATCCTTTTTAGGTACCAGTACCACATGCGAGTTATATGGAGAATTTGATGATTCTACTATCCCCTGGTCCTTCATGTCGTTGACCTGTTCCATAATGAGGTCACGGAAGCGGGCTGACACTCTGTATGGCCGGTTGTAGACTGGTACGTCAGTGGTAGGCCATATTTCATGTTGTATGGACTGTGTTTGTCTTAATAGCCCTCCTTGTCCAAAGGCGCAGACGTGCTCATCTAGAATGGCTTTTAATTGACAGAACTCTGGTTCTTTGAGTTCATGATTAATGCTCATTGGGTCGATGGGGAATGGTTTTCCAGCTGTTCAATGTGGGCTGTTTGTCGACGTGATGCCAATGTGGTTTGGTGGAACGACAGTTCCTTCTGGCTTCTGCGGACAGTCCTTGTTCCAATGATTCTCTGGGCAGAACCAGCATTTGGGTACGAAGGCCATGCGAGGGTTTGTGATTGGTACACCTTTAGGAGGCGCAACAGGTGGTGTTCATACCTCGAGACTGGCTTTTTGCGGCTTGCAGGCGGCAAAGTTTTGCTTGGCTTCTTGAGCTCGATCGACTAATTCATCCAAGGTCGTGGGTCTTGCTGTCAAGAGTACGTTCCGGAGATTTAGTAATAACATTCGGCCGATTGAGCGAACGGCGGTAACTTCATTGACTCCTGGGAATACCCATCAAAACATGTGTTCTTTTCTTTGTACGAAGATTTCTGCTTATTCGTTGAGTACCTGGGTCTGGCTATAGAACTGTGTCATTAGCCTAGCCAACACCTCCTCTCCCGTGAACTCTTCTGCTATACGGTTACTGAACTGTTTCCAGTCCATTAAAAATTCCCCGTACCTTTCCCACCATGTGAGGGCGAAGTCCTTTAAATGTAGTTGAGAGCCCAGTCGACCCATTGTTTCGGTGGTAGGTTAGTTTCTTTATATTCCTTCTCACATTTGCATGAATGCGATGGGGTCTTCGTGTGGGTGACCTGCAAAGTCATTTGTTTGTATGTCGTAGTCTCTGCCCGTAGCTGGGTGGCCAGGTGCCGTTGCAAGTTGGATATATATCCGGGAAGGCCTGGACCTGCGGGAGTGTGAGATGTGTTTCCTTCGACATCTCTCACACTGGCATGCCATCCCGGGCATAGAGACGCGTTCGTTGGGCCACCCTATGCATAGGTGGTGATTGGACTCACTGCACGTTGTGCACCTGATGCGGTTTATGCCTCGCCCAGGATACGTAACTTCATTACAAAAACTTGTTGGCTGTTGTTGATGGCACTCTGTACAGCGGTATTCTAAGCTGTGTGTTCGGGCCAGCCTACGCAGGCATAATGGAAAAATTGCATGCAGTAAGTGCACTCCACTTTTAGTGTGACATGGCTATGCTGTATATTAGATACGTCGGGTTCGGTGTCAGAGTTCTCACCGGCGAAGGCATGGACCTCGGCATCTGACATGGTTGTGGTTAAGGGCGCCACGGGGTGTTTCAAGGACTCCCCGAAGTCTGCTTGTCTAATCGTGTTTACCCTTAGCTCTCACTGTATGGCTGGTCTAATTCGTGCCTTTCACTGTGCACAGCTATTTTTCTGATGCCCCACGTGAAGTGCCAGAAAATCTCTTGACGCATGTCCGATTAGAATGACTGGGCATGTTAGTAGAGGATTTTATCCGCTAGACCAAAAGTGGCTTAGGTAGCTGGGATGGGACAAGGGTTGTTGGGTAGTTCTTGTACACTCTTACTTCTAGTTGTGTATTCTAGGTAGATATGCCCTTAGGCGGGACAATTATGTCAATGCCGGAACGGATGTTCCACAGACGAGCTTCTTTAGACCAGAAGATGTGGTTGTCTCAGCCTAGGCGAACTTCAGTGCCGGATGGAAGCCCGGTGACAATCGGGTGACATTTGGTGTGGATGCGGACACACAGTGGAAAGTTAATGAACACAACCGGAGCAGGTGCGACTGCTCGTCATCTTGAGTTCGGAAGCACGGTCCCGTTCCACCTGTTCTATCCTGCATAGGATGGTGTAATGCTATCCTCAACCTGAGAGTAGGGTGAGCCAGGTGATGCTCCCTGCATTTTCTGCCACTTCTCCTCTCATGAGGCATAGGGTAAATGCTCTATAGTTCACACAGCTCACTGAGACAGAAATACTAACAGTGTAACCCAATAGTGACTTGCCGGCTCAAGCTCAATAAGAGTCCCCACCGTAGGCGGGCCGATCAGGGATGTGGAGCCGTGTGGACCACCAAGCCTCTACTGGTTGTGCGTTCCCACTAGGATGCCCGGCAACACTGCAGGCCACAGTCACCACACACTGCTCAGTGCGGATGGTGAGAAGCAGCCCGAGTCTGTTGCGCCTCTTGGTGTGAAGGTGTTGCTAGTGGTTGTGGCGTCACTGTTTCTCCCCCATGAGAGCACTGACAGTGCTGATGTGTAGCTAGGAAGAAACAGTTAGTCATATAATATGTATGTCTTAATTCTGTTTAGTAAAATTCCCGGTTTCCATTGACAGGGCACAGCGTAATCTACCTTCAACTGTGGTTGCAAAGAAATACCCTGGAAATAAAAACAGAAAGATAGAGAGCAATGTGTGTTTATTGAGAGCTCAATAAACATGTGACCTGTGCTACCTGTGCAAGTCGAGGATAGTTGAAGGTAACTGCATGGCAAGTAAAGAAAGGTTCATATTATTATTTATGTAATGCTAAATTGTCAATTGTTTTATTAATAAATAATAATATGAACCTTTCTTTACTTGCCTGTTTTATTCATCAATTGTGAGGCTATTTTTCCCATATATTATCTCACAAACGAAATAGTCAGCTAAACATGATATATAAACAACCACTTCAACGCATGCGATCGCTGCAGGGTACTGGTCCCAACAGCAGTCGTTGCAGCACTCGCTGCGATAGCTAGCGTCCGTCGCACTAATGAAACCACTTCCAGTGAATACCATTCAACGTGTCATAGCAGTGATGCATGCAGTAATCGCATGCAACAACTGCAAAAATGAAACCGTACCTTAAGAAATGTTGCGCTCCTATGCCATTTGTAGGTTCGACACTCTAAGTTGTGTATAGAGCATAATGTGGTAAATTAATGATATTGTGAAATATTTTGATGGAAGGTATTTTAAAAGTGATTTATTGAATTTTATGGTGATGGTTTTTAAAGGAAATTGTGAAGTTTTAAAGAGTATGGGAATATTGTAATTCCAGTTGAGTGTTTTAGTGAGAGAGTTATTGTCATTATTAATGTTTGGTAATTCATTATTGGAACCAAGTGTTAATGTTTGATATAGTAAAGTGAGTTACTGGAAGCGTTAGGATTGTTTTAACGTGTTTTGGAATAATGTATCTGAATTTGGAAAGAGCTAAAGTATAATGTATCTGAATTTAAAAAGAGCTAAAGTAAAGTGGCAAAATGTAAAATGATGGAGGTGTTGTATTTGTAGTAGTTGTGACATTTTTTGCTTTCTGGACGGAAGAATGCAAAGGAATGAAACATACCTTATTTTGTTGCTTGCGTTGATATATTGGGGGATTGAGGTTCTGTCTTCCCTTCCTTCCTGTTCCTAATTGTGATAGGTTTAGGTGGAGGGTTGAGACACCGGGCACAGCATATAAGTGTATAAATTAGCAGATTTGTAAATTACTTACTTTAATAATAATTTAACAGTTTCACTCTACCGATGCATGAATAAAGTGATGAGGCCAATGGCAATGTTAATTTTACGTAATGTGAAAGAATACACAATATACATATAAGTAAATCTTAAGCAGAGCTTTCAAAACTGCTCAGTTTACTGAACAGCCTATAGGCAACCCCTCTGATCTCCCCACAAGAAGCCATTGAAAATAGACTTCATGCTCAGTAATGCAAGTTGTTCAATGTTCAAACACTTTACAATTTTTGGGATATCATTTTATTCAAAGATGCTGCTTACTGAGTTAAATTAATATTTTCTTTAAAGAACATACAGATTTTTCACCAGATACAATTAAATACAGGGGCCATGGTGGTGTAGTGGTCAGAATACTTGCCTCCCACCTAGGCAAACCGGGTTTGATTCCCGGCAGAGTCGCTTCCAGATTTTCGCACATGGGATTCGTGCAAGACAATGCTGCTGGTCATCAGGTTTTCTCAGGGATCTCCAGTTTCCCCTGCCCGTGCATTCTGGCACTACTAAATAATCACCTCGCTTCAGCCTTATCGGCTCTCAAGACCTTGATGTTAAGAGCTGCCCAAATCTCTCCGGTTTAATCCACTCCACGTATAAACACAAACTTTACAGGGAAAAAAGACCTTTAAATACGAAAGAAAACATCTTTCCAAAAAATAATAACTGGTTAAAATTTTGTTAGACAGGATAACTGACCATTGTTAAACTGAGATCACATAATCAGTTTTATTTAATGCTTCATATACTCTAGTGATTCCCCTCTCGCCAGGTGTGTAAAGAGAAGAAGCAAGCACGTGCAGCTGAAAGAGAGAGAGGATGCAGCTTTTTTTGTAGATAATATCTTCCCCCAGGCCTACCAAGAGAAATTCCGGGCCCTTGAGCAATGCTTGCTGTGGACCCCCCCAACCCATCCCCTCCCCCCAAAATCGACCCTTTACAACAACATTAACAGTCGTCATTCATGTGAAAAAAGTTAATAAATGTTGAGTGATGAAATTAGATTTTTACGTTATACTTCATTTTGTAAATAAACATTCACAAGTCGGGCTCCCCAGGGACCCGGGCCCCTGAGCATTGCACCCCCTTGCCCCCCTCTCAGCAGCATGTAAGGGGAGGAAGAAAGGTGGATGGTTGAAATAAAAAAAAGAGAGAAAGGACATATGGATGCTACACTAGTTGCTAGGTGACTGGTTTCCCCTCTTGTCGGGCCTAAGGGGACGAAGCAAGGTTGCGCCTGACTGCCAGATTTGCTGACATCAGCTGAACTTCAGAGCACTGCGCTCCAGTGATGATAAATGGTGGCACCTAATGTATTTCACACCCAGTTATTACAACGTTTGCATAAACAATCAGCTGAAAAATGATCATTGAATTAAATCTCAAGTGACGGGGCCGAAAGATATTTTGATTGATGCAATATCGAATAAACCATAAAAGCTAATAATTTTAATCATAATTTTTGTTGGAATTTTGCTGGAACCACTGAAAATAACTGGAAGATATAATTTGTTTGATATATCCATTTTTGGTACATCGAGAGTTCACTATATAATGTTTTATTTGTAATACAGCACAAAGTTTTTGCCTCGTCTGTTGCCCTGATAACCTTCACATGCTGAAAAAAACTGTTTCTGGATATGAACTTGTTATTAATGAATATCTTCACAACCTTGTCAAAGAAAGACAGTCTTCATTTTTCCTGTTAACAGTTCAGTCCATGGTTTTATTATGTACCCTCACAAAGGTCTGTTTCTAGACCAAGCGACACTGGAGCGTAATTTGAGTTATGGCAGGCAAGCACGAGTGGGTAAACATTTGGTGACCTTGGAAAGACAGTTATCTGTTTATGAGTGGTGTCTATTTTTAGATCTTTCACTCTTGGGAGTTGTGCACAAGTGGCAAAGAAAACACAGTCAGCAACCAAAGTAAATGCAACAAACTTAATTTTCAACTATCTCCTTCGAAAATTTCAAGTTTGTAATAAAATTGCAGTTCCTCAAAAAAAAAGTTTCACTTTGAGGGTATTCATTATTACTGGGGTCATTTTGTCTAGATTTTAATGTACACGTGTTAAGGGTATCATTTTATTTAGAACATGTTTAACTATTCAATTAAATTAATATTTAATTTTAAAAACATGTAATTTTTATGCCAGACACAAACGCTAACTACATCCAAAAAAATTAACTCTACACATAATTTTTAAATTTTTTAGGGGTAAATTGATAAGTTTCGATTTCGCAACAATATTCTTGGGAACCATGGACATTCACAAAATTGGTGGTCAACTGTAGGTGTACAATAATACAGGAAAGTAAAACCAGTGAAAAAAATCTGAAGGGGGTTACACTGTACCTGATATTTCAACATTCTTGTGACTAAATCTAAGCATTCATTTTATTTATAGTTGTGCATTGTATAAACATGTACATGGGGGATACCATCAATACACTCAAACATTATACATATAGGTGTCCCAAGTAACGTAGGAATTTCAGCACAAATTTCCAACATAATATTCTAGAATATGTCTAAGAAATTAAAGTAATTCCACTTGTACAAGTTATTTATTTTACATCACAGTTTAGAGAGAAAAATTTATGGCACATTTAAATAGTTTTACAATTTACAAATGCCATTGCAACAACTTCAATGGATCATGGATACAATCAAGATATACAAACATTGTAAAAATACAGCTCATGACGGTGGATATTGTTGAGAAATACAGTACTTGTTTTGGTGTAACAAAGACTGCAAACCATGGAAATGTTTTTCATTTCGGAACATACAATTGGAATAACTCTTGAAGTCCATATACTGTATTTTCACACTTTATCTGCAGATGGGTTGCTCTCATGTACAGATCACACCTGTTTTTTTTTTTTTTTTCAGCCTAAAGTATGTACTTTTCTCTCTATAAGAGTCATTCTCGCATATTGAATACACCAATATTTTTACGACTTTCACCCCTCTAGCCAAATACTCAGGTAGCAGTTTAAGAGAAGTGACAATGAGAATTCTTGCATCTGGCATGACACATTATCTGTTTAAGACTATTTATGTAATGCAAATAATGCCTCACAATGTTTTATTTATTAAAAGCCACATAGACTATTATTTACACACATACTGGACCACATAACAAAATAAAAAATTTAATTCCAACACCTGTACTGGAAAACTTGCATGAAAGCTGCTCCTCACTTTCTTAGAACTGACACATAAAATGTGAGATTCATAAGCAAGTAAATACGGTATTAATCAAAATCAGTGAAAGAAATGCAATGTTATTTACATTTTCACATAATACTGGCGAAAATATATTTCATTATTACTCATTTTAAATATTGATATTTTCATGGTCTGATCAGCACAAAATATGGTGCTTAGGCACTTGCTTTATAATATTTTTTGTTGGGAGGAGGGAGGAAAAAACTTTTAAAGGAAAGGCAGAACATGATGTCTTTGTTCCCTCCTCCAATTGTATTTGCAATTTTTCAAGTTCGTCAGAACTTGTAATAGGCAGTTACAAATTTCCTATTACCGTATTCACCCACATACGAACTGCACATTTTTTCCAAAAAATTAGGCTCTCATAAACAGGGTGCAGGTGGTATCATGGTCAGATGCCCAGGCCCACCAAGAAAAATTCCGGGCCCCTGAACAATGCATGCTGTGGGCCCCCCTAACCCCACCCCGCTAAAAATCTACCCTTTACAACAACGGTAATCATCCATGCAAAAAAGTTAATACATGTCATGTGTAGAAATTAGATTTTTATGTAATACTTTGTTTTATAAATATAAATTTACGAGTCGGGTCTGACCCGGGGACCCAGGCCCCTGAGCATTGCACATCCTTGCACCCTTCTCTTGGCAGGCCTGTAGATGCTATTTGGGTGCATACTTGCCGGAAACTGTTTGCTCACACAATACCTATATACATGTATACGCGATTAATTCATTATGCTCCTGAAAATACAAACACACAGAACTTAACCATTCTCTGTGTAGTAATTTTTCAATGAAAGTCTACTAACGAAAACTGGGCGTGGAAAAATTTTCTTTATGTTGCTACTGGTGATTAATTGTTACGGTTGGCAACACATTTTAGTTTGTTAAAGTACAATACTCTCGAAGTTGAAACGTACTAAAATTGTAACAAAACCACAGCCTCAAATGAGGTCAAATTTCTTGTGCGTGAGAAAGCAGAACGGACTTGTAAATAGCCGTTCGGCCAAGGTCACCGCGTCATCCTTTTGGCTTTTAACTGCCATGTTGCACACGCTGTCCCGCTCATCTGCTACCTATGTTCATGCCTTTGCCAGTTAAACTTTTAGAAACTATGTTGCGGCTGAATATTTTACTTTTTTGAAGATAAATTTGGGGCACAGTTGTATAACAAATATTGTACTTTGGATGGGTGTATTTTTCTTTAACAAAATATTTTTTCCCAGTAATATAATCTGAAAATTTAGGTGTGGGTCTTACTTGGGGGCAGGTCATACGTGGGTAAACACTGTATATTTTATACTTGCATTCTACATTAATGATTTCTGAATTCATTAGCCATTACTGAAGTATAATTTAAGTGTTCTAAGACTTGTTATAATATGTTTACAGATATGATGGTGGGGATGGTTATGGCTTAAAGTTGGTGAAACTGGAGCATTTATTTTTCTTTTTGCAAAAAAAAAAAAAAAAAACTTAAGTTACTCAATAAATGTTGTAAATATTGAACTTTTAACCTTACTAGTTAAGTTACAAATCTGTGATAATTTTTTGTTTATACTATATGCATATAAATATTTTATAGTGTGTTGTTTTTCAGTAGGATGTGTGAAGTGATGTATTAATTAAATAGCTGTAGGTGGCCATTTTCATTTGATGTTTGGTTCAATGTGTGACTGCAAGTAATACACCTATGGAGGTTAAATGTTTTTAAAATTGAATTACCTATGTGACTATAGTAATAATTTACAGACCACATTGGTCTGTGTCAAAACTTTAAAACTTTCTCTTATTTGTGTGAAACAGAATTGTGTTAGCACCCTGGTGAGTGGCAGGTGGTGGGTAGCAAAGATGGTGGTGTTGGGAGCTTGGAGTGTGTGTGTGAATTAAAACGATTGTGTATCACGATGTGTTTTGTCATTATTCCTGAACTTCTTAACATGTGGCGACGAGGATGGGATGCTCGATGACTTGTTCTGGGAGATTACAGACAGCTTGCATGGCAACTTTGTTTAAATACAATCTCATGGTCGGATGACATTGTTTCATCAAAGTTCTGGGTTAAAGAAATAATCTCGTCATGCCAGCAAACGGTCCAGAAATACCTACGTTCGTGCAAGGCACAGAACCGTTTGAGAATTACATTGAATGACTAAATTTATATTTCAAGGTGGTAAGTGCTAAAGAAAGTGACATGGTTGCAGTATTAGGCATAACCTTACCTCCGGAGACACATGCAATGTTGAAGACTCAAATAAATCCCAAGTCACTGGACGAAGTCGCTTTTAAAGAGTGTGTAGACAGTCTTACTAAATTCCTAGCCCCTAAGAATATCGTTATCACCATGTTCTTCAAGTTATGGCAACAAACAACTGAATTGGTTACCGTATACATCGCAGCAGTCAAACTCATCGCTATCACGTGTAAGTACGGGGATTATTTTGACGCATTGAGAGATAGATTGGTTTCCGGTATGTTATTGGAGCGGATGGTTAGGCAGCTGCTGGCTGAATCCGAAGGGCTTAAATTTGCAGAGGCAGTCAAGATAGTAATGGATATGGATGCAGTGGCAAAGTCAGCAGCCCTGATGAGCCGGGCGGAGAGTGGAGATGTGAATGTGATTGTTGACCCTACATGTTTGAGGCAACTGGCAACAGAGGATGTGCAGTACGTCAGTGCTAGCAGAGGACGATGCCAGCATCTATCTCAGTGTGGTGATTTCACCCATCAGCCTTATAGGGAGATGGCCAATCAGAACAGGGCACTTACAAAGAAGAAACAAGAGCCCCAGAATGCCTGCAGCTGTGGGGTTCGTATCCATCAGGCAGCTGTCCAGCACAGAGATGGATTCGTTACAACTGCGGCTGTTTGGGACATATTGCTAAGGCATGCCGCAATGGCAAATGACTCATCAGTTTTAAGTCTTGTTTGTGCGTACACCTCAGTCATACCGGTGGAACAAGCTTCAGTGCAAATAAAGGTAAATGGTGTTGAAATACTTTTTGTGGTAGATACTGGAAGTGCTGTTACTCTTTGTAGTCAGGACCTCTACAAAAAAAAAAACTAGCACTTTTGGTCAGAGACGCTATCAGCATTGCGGCCAGGTTGGCAGGACCACCTACTGGTCAATTCACAAGTGTTGCCATGCATGTTGTTGGTCCCAGTGGGGTGGCTAACCAAGCTGAAGTATTAGTTGATCTTAAAAGTAAATACACAAAGGCATTCTCTGTAGTTAACTATGACAGACCCATTTCTAGTTTTAAGGTTAACATAAATTTAAAAGGTAGTGCCATTCCAGTGTTTCATAGAGCTTATGATGTTCCATATGTCCTTGTTCAAAATATGAACAAGGCGTTTTATAAACTGGAACTGGTGCAAAAGAAGTCAGGCCAGATTTATCTGTGTGTGAATCTTAAAACAACTGTAAATCCTCTTTATGAGTTGATCAGTATCCTTTGCCTAGAGCAGATGATATTTTCAACAAATTTGTAGGGTGTCAGGTGTTCTGTCCTCTGGATCTCACCCAGGCATACTTACAACTGGAAGTCGAGGAGCCCAGTATGGAGTTCTTGACTATCAACACCATAAATGTGTTGTATTGGTTTAACAGACTAGTGTTTGGCCTAGCTTCTGCTCCAACTATTTTCCAATAGGTCATTGAGTTATCCTGTTCACAACAGGAAATATAGCAGCCTATTTGGTTGACATACTGATTGGAGGTAAAGACAGGCAAGAATATGTAAAGAGTTTAAATGTAGTCCTTGCAAATTTGGATGTTTACAATGCAAAGATCAACACAGATAAGTCATGAGTGTTTGTACGTTCTCTGGAATTCTTAGGGTTCCAGTTTTCTAGGCAGGGAAAATCATGGCTACTCCTGCACCTGAAGATACCACTCAGTTGAAATCATATTTGTCCATGTTGAACTACTATAAGCAATTCATTCCCATGTGTCAGATCTGCTCGGACCTCTTCACAACATGTTACGCAAATATGTTCCATGGGTCTGGATGTCTTGAGTGTGAAATAGTTTTCAACAAAAGCGAAACGGTCCTTTCCGAAAAAGCATTACTGGTGGTTTTTGACCCAACTAAAGAGATTGTGCTGCACGTAGATAGTTCTGGATATGAAGTAAGCCACACTAATGATGGCATAGTGTGTCCAATTTCATTTGAATCTGCAATGCTGACTGCAGCCTAGAGATATTGTAGTCAGCTAGATAAAGAGGCATTAGCTGTAATATTTGGAGTGAAAAAGTTCCACAAATATATGTATGGTCACCCCTACAATATTGTCAGTGATCACCAGCCTCTGATGTCCTTGTTTTCTGAAGCATAAAACTTCCCCACATGGCTTCCTCATGCTTACTATGTTGGGCTGTGATCTTATCCGCATACAATTATTAAATTGTTTACAAGAAGGGCCAGCATATTCCCCAGGCAGATGCAATGTCACGTTTGCCCGGTACTGCTCGAGTTGGAGTTAAAGAGTGCAACTTCCTCTACCTCACTACGCCTTTGGTCTCTCCGGATGAGGTGGCCCTACAAACGAAGGACTAGGTGCTAAGCAAAGTCATCAAGGTATGTGAAAATGGCTGGCCACACCATTGCTCCAACAAAATACTCAAAACTTTTTTCACCTATCGGCATCAGCTGCCCATCAGAGACAGGGACCTACTGAATAGCAACATGGTAGTAATTCCTAAATCTCTCTAGGCAAAGGTGTCCATTTTACACCATGGTCATGCTGGTGTAGCACGTACTCGTATGCTAGCTTCTTCCTATGTGTGGTGGAAAGGCATGGATGAGAATATTTGTAGAACAAACGAGCGTTGCCCAGCTTGTCAGCAAACTCAGAATACTCGTAAAAAAGGTTTTCAACTAAATTGGCTTGCTCCACAGGACCCATGGGAGCGAATTCACCTTAACCTGTTTCATTTCAACTCTGTGGCGTACTTGATCCTATGTGATGCCTATTCCAAATGGGTGGAATGTTTTGTCTTACCCATAGACACCAGTTTTCAGTCCGTGTTCAAGTGCCTGCTCGAGGTATTTAACAGTTTTGCTTTTCCACGTACAGCTGTATGTGATAATGGTCCCCCATTCCGTGCGCAAGAACTGGCTCAATTTTGTAGATTGTTGTTCTTCCCCCATACAACACCTTTTCAAATGGATGGCCTGAGTGATCAGTACAGACATTCAAGAAGTTGTTAACTAGAAGCTTAATGTCTCATCCTAGTAGCACTTTATCGCTGTCTCATTATGTAGGTCTAGAGAACAGGGGAAAGTGGTGTTGTGTTGGTATCCTGGTGAGTGGTAGGTGGTGGGCGGCAAAGATGGCAGTGTTGGGAGTTTGGAGTGTGTGTGGATAAAAATGATTGTATATTGCAATATGTTTTTTGTCATTATTCCCGAACTTAACAGTAAAATTGATGTATGCAGAAATATGAGCAATATGAAACTCACAAGCCTATTAGTGTACATGTTCGCCACCATCTTTATTTCTTGCCACTGTTCACTTGTGAAGTTACAGTACAAGAACTACGCAAGTTGCATGATTGATTTTCCTGTCTTTTCATTGCATTGGATGCCCATTTGTTTACATATTTATTCTGATTGAGGCTGTCTTTTAATCAAAATAACCTAACATACATTGATAACAAGACGTTAAGCATTTCATATATAGTTCTTTGCCCCCATAATTTTTTTTAAATATACCAGCATTGTTTGGGTAGCTGAAAAATATAAAAGTATTTTGACATTAGAAATATAGAAGTCACATGGCAGTGTTTTGGTTTATATATAGTGGATGGATGCATAATCAGTACCTGATGGAAAAACTTCAGAAATGTGTGAACTTACTGTGAATGTGAACTACATTATATTTTGCATCCACCACAATTAGGAGGTCTCGTGCAAAACATTATCTTTGCAAGATGGAAACCTGAGTATAAAGTAATATGGTACATCATCCAGCAGTGTTACATGTTGCAATCAGAGATGTACAAGTACAATAAATAAAACAGTAAACCATTAATACTGCATGGTAATCACTGCATAGTTCATCACACTCATTGTTTTAAAGTTCCACATTTAAATATAGGTAGGTCAAAATAAGTGTCTGTGATTGTGATATCCATACATTTAGTGTTTGTTCTTCAAAGGCAATGCCCGTCTGTGCAGCACAGCACTTGCCACAACAGAAACTATCAAGTAGGCCATACATGAAGCTTACTATTTCACCTCACTGCAAGTACTGCTGGTGCAATGGAACTCAATTTGCAACAGAGATTCACTGGAAACGTCAGAATCCCTGCCAGTCAGATGCTTCACTCTCATCTTCCTGCAGGACTGCAATGCATTTCACACTGTTCTTCAGTAGTGGAGTTCCTTTGTTCTTACCTAAGACAAAAATAACTACCATACAAATGTTTCCTGACATGATATTGACAAGCAAAGAGGAGTAATGGCACTATGGAATTTGAAAATACTAGTCTTAACTAGGGATGACTAAATGTCCAAAATTTATATATAGGATATTTTCCAAAAAAACATGAAAACTTAGTGTGATATAATGATCATGTATGTGAGTATACTATACTACTACAGTTGTGAGATACTATAGGTGTGCCTGTCAACACCTTAAAATGATGCAGTTTATAATAATTAAATCGGGACATTTGGTTTATTTTGTTTTATTTTTCAAGGAATTGCTATAACTTATCAGTATTTGAAGTTTTGACTGTGTCAGAATGTTTATCCGTCATGCGTTTGCTTTTTATAAAATCACAGGTTAGGTTGCATCAGCAATCAGAGATAAAAACTTTTACCACTTTCATAGACTTTTTTTCTTCGAGAATGTTCTAGAAATTCAATTATTTTACTACGATGCAGTTCTGCATGGCGTGGGGAAGTGGTTGTGACGGGGATTGCACTGTATTCCAAAGGGATTCCGTACCACGCCATGCCCTTATTTGGACAGGTTTTTGGCACCCTGGCGTGAGGAGTGGGGGTAGAGAGCATGGCGACTTTAGTCCAGAGCACCTGCCTCCTGCGAACAGTCGACAACCAACTCTAGCAGAAAACACGTTGAGCATGGCAAATTTTGCCCACACTGGCATCACCCATGACCTACACTTTTTTTTTTTAGCTTAAATTTTTGGACAAACTTTTTTGTACTAAATTATTTCCGCCAGTGTGGGAGATCACTAGGATGCCAAGAGGGAACTGACGTCCCTCCTGCATTCGTAATTTTCTCTCGTGATGTGAGTTTTGAGTGACGTGAACACTAAATGAACTACTGCAGCACTATTCTTTGCTCAAGTCTCAATAAATTAACTGTTCATGACTCTGCATTAATGGAAAATTGTAAACTGTTTATTCTGAATTTGAAATAAAATTACAGAGGAAATAATCTAAGACTTGAATTCAATATTTTATTTTAATATAGTGCCCTTATTTAAGTTCCATGTGTCTACTGAGTGAGTAAAACCGAACTGTGATTTTCACTCGCCAGTTCTAATATCTAAGACATTACTACCTCTGCCTAAAAAACATCTCAATAAAGAAATAATATTTAATTGTTCACAATCAATTACAGCCTTGCACATCTTTGTTACTTGCCTGGCTCGTCAAGGCATGATGGTAGGGAATGAGCACAACTAACACACTTTCTTACCCTTTTTTACCTGTTACTGAAAACTCTCCAAGACTGGCAGATCATGCAGCTACGTAACAGAACAAAATCAAAGGAATACATGTAAAACAATATTGATTATTCAAATTACTATTGAAAATACCACACATCAGAGAAGTTAAAAAAAAATAATGTAATAAAATTGCAGGAAAATTTTTAGAATTAAAATAGCAATCCCTTTCGTTAACCTGGTCATAAGAACGACGAACAAAATTAATTGATCGTTATGATAGGCAATTTTGCCAACCGTAACTTCTCTCATGATTTAAATACGCTTTAACTTTAAGCTTTTACGCTAATAAATAAAACTTGGAAAAAATTAAAAAATACTTGAAAAATTAATTAACGTCTTTAAATTATTGCTTTTGCTTAGCTCTGAGCAATAATTCCTTTTTCCATGGTATTATAAATGAAATTTTGGAAATCAATTCAGGTTTTAATTTCCAACGTCTCCAATTAATAATTTCAAATTCAGTCTCTGCTTTTAAAAATATATACTTTTAGAACTTGGCTGTTCTAAAAATTTTGTAGAAGTCTCAAAGTCCTCAATTCTATTGGTCATGGGGTAAAGTATACCCAGTATCATGGGAGGTCTTCTGACTTAATTTACCTAAGGCTCAAAGGGCCTACAGTGTAATGTTAATGTCTGTTCTGCAGTTTCTGTAGGATGAGGCTGTTTGAGCTATTTAAAATTAGAAAAACATGCATCAGGAGGTGACTGTACAGGCTGCCTTCAAATATAACCACACACACATCTTTGTTGCATCAGGATGGCCTGTACCAGAACTCTTAACTTGATCATTTTACAGTCAAACAAAAACCCAACAGCCATAACCCACTTGGGTTAGCTGTCATGTCTAAGGGATGGAAAATAGCCTACCCAATAAGAAAATCTCCTTTAAAACATGTTAAAATGAAGATATATATATATATATAAGGCTGCCAATTACGAGACTGCTAGGCTATATCAATATTTTGTATCACTTAGCTGCCAAAATAACATTAAACATCACTCTCCTTTGGCTAAGGATTATGTATACATAAATTTAACAAACTAGAAAAATGTATAAAATGTCTTGCACCCATAAATTCCTTAAACAAAATTACTAGAAGAGTTAATTGATACAGCTAAAAAAATAATTACCGCTGCAGGATATACATACATAAGAAATAATATTACGTTTTCAAACAAAATGTATAATTATCAACACCGCCGGAAACCAAATTCCATGACATTACAGAAATGCACTACTGTAATTTCATGAGAGGAAAAACTTTAGACGAATATAATTTCAAAACGAAATGTAATTTTGGTTAAAATCTATAGTCACTACAGCGGACTCTCGATGTACAGAAAACGTATAGCAAAAATAGTATCCACTATTAATTTTCAATGGTACAGGCCAAATTCCCTTACAAATAATGATAAAATTACTCGCTTTTATTGGTTATCGGATAGTGTATCAATCAAAATATCTTTCGGTCTCGTCATTTAAGATTTCCCACAACAATCTTTTTAATCTGGTTGTTTATGCAAATGTTTAATAACTTAGTGTGAAATACGTTAAACACACTGTAGTTTATCATTAATGCAGCTCTCTAGTTAAGCTGATAGTGTTGGCGACAGCGACTAGGCGAGTCTGGCATGCTCCCTCCCCTTACACACTTGATGAGATGGTAAATGGTTACCTAGCAACCAGCGTGGCATCCTTGTGTCTTTTTTCCCCCTGTCTCTTTCTCAGCCTTTCTTCTCCTTCCTCCCGGCACATGCCGGCGAGAGGGAACGCTGTTATATTGCAAAAAAAAGCTGTCTCTTCTCTCTCTCAGCCAAGCACCTTTCTTCTCCTTCCTGCCGGTACATGTCAGCGAGAGGGAAAGCAGTTATATTAGAAAAAGGCTGCATCTTCTCTCTTTCAGCCCCACGTGCTTGCTTGCGTCCTCCCATACACACCTGGTGAGACGGCAATGAGTATAATATACAAAGCATTAAATAAAACTGAAGATGTGATCAGTTTGATGATGCACAGTTGTCTTGTCAAATGTGCAGCACCACAGAGCAACCAAGTGCCACGCTAGGTATGACCTTTTACATGGTTATGGCATCCGGGCATACACAACGGTAATCCACTCACAGAAATTTTATCAAGATTATCCATCGTTAAAAATACAATCAACTCATGAATTTATGACCATTCTCTGTTCCCAGGAAAACTGTCGTTATTAGAATTTGGACCAATTTTGGCCAACCTTTGATCCCTATTCTCAAAAATTCTGCTTAAGTCATACTTATGCTGCTTTTGAATGGCTCTCACTGCAAAATTAAACATTATACTAATCAAATACCATCAAATTTTAATTGTATGAGTTCTCAAGTTACTTGGGAATAGGCTCGTACTCTCTTTGTGCTTATAAGACCAATTTTGTTTATACTTTTATTGTTTTAACCCTCCGAAACACAAAAACTGCATTTTTCGTGTTAAGTCCATGTTCAATAATCTCTAGCGCAAAAACAACACATTGTTTTTAAAAATTATTAATTTATTTTAATACATAGATGTCTTTCTAACAAAAATAATACCCTTGAAAAGCATATCAGACCTCCCTTTGTTGCTAAAATTAAGTCTAAACACATGACTTTGTGCCATGGCAAAGGCCAGTTACCTGCTCCGCTACAAACACAGTCCACGCTAGCTCAATTGGGTTATTCATGAAACTCTGGCACCATGTTGTAAAAAAAAAATGAAAATAATGTACTTCCATTTTGGAAAATATCTCAGGTTTAAAAGTAACAGCATCACAGTATTGTTTTCAGTAATGTTCCAAAAAACTCGCACAGCAAGAACAATTACGAAGGCAAGGGGGAGAGAAACACCTTCCCCCTTGATGCCGTAGCAGCCCCCCCACACCCATGGAAAGAATTCAGTAGAAAAGTGTTTGTGGTCAAAAGTACTTGTAATGAACTGTTACTTGAACTAAGAGTTTCCGGCTGCAGGTATTTTCTGGTGTGGGTTAAATCGTTCTACCCAAGTCTCCTCTTCAAAGGTTGATATTCATTTGCGGAAGAGTCCAGAGCTCTCCGCACTAAGGTAGGCACGTGCAGCTGTCCCCACTCCTAAAACTAAAATTTAAAAATAGCACTTGACCGGGACTTGCGACTTCCTATTGGCTAACAACTACGTTACTGCGAGGGCTTCAAAACAAATACTGCTGATGGCAGTGGAAAATTAAAAGAAGTTGAAATAAAAACTCAAAAGTGATGCAACCTCGCTCCGAAACTGGGAACTCAAAAATGCCAATGCACTACAGCTTGAAATACAGCCCCGAATTAAAACTGATAAAGTCATTACTTTTCCACGTGGCATGAAAGAGAAATTTAGAATATTACACCCACTGATAAATAAGCAGGGAATTTTAACTAAAAGTCGGGTTAAAAAACCTGAAAAAACTATTAAAATTTACCTAACCTGCAAAGCTACAACTTCCAAGATGTGCATTACACACTAGTAAAAAAATTCAAAGAAAAGCTTAACTATAGTCGTTCACTGTTAGAAGATACATTAAGAATGCTAAATGTAGCGAAACTGTCTGTTAGCCCTCTTATTTTCCTCTCTTTCATCAACACTCATCTACCTTCTCTATATCTTGACGACCCCTTCTGGTCACCCCTCCACCCTATCCCTGAAACACACATCCCTGTTGCCAGTGTTACCCTTCAGCAATACACGGGCAAAAGGCAAGTAAGAAAATAGATACCGTACAGTGGCAGTGGCTCTGTAATTTTATGTGGCGAAAACTAACATTAGTGGGCAGCAGAAGCAACGAAGAAAAGTTTATTTGTACATATGAACTCAGTTGGAAGGAGAAAAGAGGCACAACTACTTTTTTTGGGGGGGGGGGGGGGGGGCTGAATGAATTTTCACATTACAGTATGCCACTCCATAAAAGAGAAAGAAAAATAGAAAGCAGCCCAGTCTCCACCCCAGCAGTTACCACAAAAGAAAAGGCAAATAATAAAAAAGGGAAGCCACCAATCCCAGATGCTGGCATTCTTTTAATGACCTTCACGTTATCACGGTACAATGCACCACACGCAAATGTAATGAAAGAAAAATTTCACATCCTTAACAGGACACCAAAAATTGTTGATGCAGTTTTGTTAAGAAATATATTTATCTCATGAACTCATATACACCAGTATACACAGTACTTTTTAATTTTTCTGAAATAGTCTTAGCATTGTACATTTGCTTACTTCAGCTCATATTATTTCAAATGTAAAAAGAAAAGATAAAGAAGCCAAATTATTACATAAAAATCTACTATTAACACAAACTTCTGTATACGGTTAACTCCCAATTAACCGTGTTAATCGGGACCAGAAAAAACACGAATAAGCAAATTTGTATTGCTGCACCCACGTGTGTGTGTGTCGATAGTTGCAGGAGGTACCCGGCCTACACCTTGATACTCCCTACCAGCACTGAGTCTCCCACCTCATTACGGGCGTCCTTCACTGGAGGTGCACCTATCATTGGAATGGATAGTTAGAAATGCTGATTTCCTTCCGGGTGGTTATGAGGAGGCCCTTCTGCGGTGTATAGGTTTCTAACGAGTGTTCCTTTGCCTGGCGGGTCAGGGTTGGTCCCACGTTGGGGTCACGTGGAAAGGTTGCGTTTGAAGGGAGGGGAATCAAACCCCAGGGCTTAGTTAAAAATGACTTGCTCCCAATGAGCATGACCTTGCTCACAGTGAAGGTTGCCAAAATATGGTATGCCAGCTGTCCAAAAGAATGAAATACCGCGGGTGGGATTGGAGATGATAATGGAATGGGAATGAGTCTGACTTTCCTTGGATAGTTCCTACTTGGGGTCTCGTTCACTTCCGAGGTGTCTGAAAGTGGCCGGCCTCGTAGGCTTACGAGAAGGAACTAAGTTATACAGAGGCGAAGACATCCGGAGTTTTGGTGTAGTTTTGGAAGGTATGGCGTGTTTAATTACCGTCCCGGCTGCCGTTCGGATCATACACGTCTTTGGTGGTGCAGTGTCGCTAACTTGGGATGGGGCAGGTGGCTTCGCAATCAGTGCAGGGTTAGGCGGGCTGAAAATGCTAACATATTTGTAACTTGGCCATGGCCAACAGATACCTAGTTCAGAATCTAGTTTGGATTCATGTTCGCAAGCTATAATGGGGGGAAATCGGATGTGGTGCAGGAGCAGTGACTGGTAAGGGGGACGGGGATGCAGTGTCGTGAGTGGAGTCGACTGACGGTGCGCCACCAGACTGAGATAGGTCCCTCTGTAGGGCCCGTCGAGCTCGACAACGATTTCTGCTAAGCAGTCCTACTCCCTTTCTAGTCATCTAAATTTATGAAAATTAACTTTACCAAACTAATATTAATGTATTGGTTAGTCTCACTCTTATTCACTCACACCTGAGGCACTGACATAGAGAAATGACAGACTAGAGTTGGAATGGTTCTGCAGGCAAGCGCAGGCATTTCGGACACTCTTAGGAATCCCAGTATGTCTTTGCAGACTATAGCCTTTTCAGGAACTGTGATCCTGAGGGGTTTGGCCTACTCACACTTATTTTGCAGTGAAAGGTTAGGTTTGCTGTTGAGTCCCAAATTAATTAAAATTAAAATGATTATGGATATGTAAATGATTACCTCACCATGGTTAGAGTTTGTCGTAGCATTTTATTGACGCTTGAGAAAACAATGGGGATCCAGTTCTTTTATAATCTAAAACCAATAATATTTATTTAATTTTTACACCATGTGAAGGCGAACTCCAAAAATACTAAACGTCACAATTAACAGCAAGTTAGTTATCGGAGGGATGGTTGCCCAGAGGGGACGACGTGACGGCCTGCTACCATGGAAGTCAAGGAATGACTGTGGTAAAGGGTGCAGGGTTGCAGATGATGAAGTTTCCTCAGGAGAGCTTTCACAAACTGCCATAGATTGATGTGCTGGAGAGCCCTCCAACCTTTGCGGTCGGCGGGCTGACAAACTCTGACAAGAATGTTTTCAAGATTCCTTATATAGTCAAAATATAGCTTTGTGGCTTGCACAGGGGTGCGGGGGTTGTAGCCACAGGGGTAGATTATCTCAGGATAGCAGGCAGCGCCAAACTTTTCTTATTACTCTGGATGAAGGCTGAAGACAAGTTTACCGCCTCTTCTCGAGGCTCTGCGGCTGTGACGTCACTGGGCGCTGGGGTGCTGCGATCCTGTGGTGATTCTTTCAACTCCCTTATCGACATCGGCTGGTCTGTGGCTCGTCAGGTAAAACAATCTCTTGTCGAGGGGGTGGCAATAGAATGTCGAATTCTGGGCGGGAGGTACAGTTTCCATAATTAAACATGTTAATTATTTTCCGTTTCTGTAGTTGTCCAACGTGTGGAATCAACGCTGTGAATACTAGAATAAATGTGCACCGCTTTAAACTTGCCCCAAGGCTCTCAGCGCTCGCTGATGGGGCGAAGTCGACCAGTAGCGTGCGCATTCACGCTGCGCAGCAGTGTGGCGTGCGTCAATCGCTCATCCCATGAAACGACGTAAACCCATCTCAAGCGATACCACTTTTACTTCAGGTGTGGGGTTGACTCTCCAATCGTATGACTCCGGTTGCAGTTCTGGACTCTTGCCTCTTCTTTGGCTTGCACTATCAGTTGTAGTCCTGGCCGGATGGCATCTGTTAGGTGTCACTGCGTTAACGGCCCCTTCTCCCTTCCTCTTCTACTGCGGTCGGGTGCTGGCGGCAGCGCAGTGTCTTGACTCGTCTGCCGACTGCCGTTCATTCTTCGCTTTCACAGCAGGGAGGAGAGTTTTGAGGAAGGAGATTTTTATGGGAGCAGGTCGTTTTAGTTTTGAACCCTAGCCTTCCTAGGTCGAGGGCAGTTAACAGAAAATTGAAAATTGAGTTACGTTTTAAACAGGGTGTGTTACAGTACCTTGTTAGCAAAGTTATTTGTTATTTTTAAAGGCTTTAAATATTTTTCCCTATCTAACGAGGGAGTCCTACTTGCAAGGACTAGCAAAGGGAAAGCTTACCATGGCCCCTGTGGGATAATTTGAACTGGTCTGTTTACCCGTCTGCACTGTTGCACAGTAAACAACTTACGTGTGAGAAATATAGGTTCTTTACTAAAAAAAAAAGAAAGAATATTACTATGCCCTAACATCTGACTCTGCACGCGTATATTTACTATACTTTCTAAGGCTGTTACATTTCTTAACGCTACTTATGTACAGTTTTGGCTACTGCCTTGTTTTAATGTCAGTACAATGCAATTATGTATACACAGTAGGCTATTACGTGAGCTTAATTACAGTTTCCACTTCCTATCCTAAACTTCACTTAATAATTTGCATGCTCTCACTATATGGTTAAGTAAAAATGTCTTAGTTCCTATTGCACCTTTTGGCTGGGTTAATTTAGAACAGTGAAATCATCTCATTCTACATTCACGTGTTGCATAGCTTACTTCAATATTTATTATTTACACACCACTTTTTTTCCTTCAACTTAATCGGGGAGAACAACTTGTCTCGTAACATAGCTAATATGGAATTACGGGACTGCATTTGAGTTGTAATTTCTACATGCCATCTACTGGTGGGATTGCGTTACATTTATGTATTGTGCAAAACATCACTTATTAAATCACATCAAACTCATCGTATAAGAAATATTTCTTACTCTTATGATATAAGGTTCAAAGTTACAGAGAACTCTAAAATTCTTTTTCTAACTCTTATTTTGGGGGGGGGGGGATGTTTACATACATTATATCTACCCTAGTAACAGCAATTTCTGTCAACTTAGTTTCTAACATTTATGTACATTCAAGTTGTTAATAATTTTCACATTTTTCCCTTTTACCTGGGTAGTGCTACATGAGCTATAAGTACTTTTCGCGTTTTAGTAAGCCAAGAATTTCCTGGGAGGTGGATGTGGTACACTCACAGAGAGTTTTCGCCTCATGCTCTTACTGAAAATTTACGTTGGTTACTAATGCAATGTCACCCAGTGTCGCATTATTAGGAATGGTGAGGGTTAAATTGTGTGTGTTCACGGGCCTGTTGATAGGCTTCGTTTACACGTATCTCACTTCCTAATAATGCTCACGTAGTTTTCGTGACTCTATGCTAAATGTGTTGTGCAATATATTTCACCACAAAGCAATCGTACATGATTTACTATTTACATGCTTTACATGAGCACTCTGGGGAGTAGGGCCAATCAAACATCAACTTTTCAGTTTGTTTAGGGATTGCTGCTATGTTAATGCCTCCATTTTACCTTCGGGAAGCAAGGGATCAAAGTTATATATTAAGTAAGACATTCAAAATTCTTTACATCTACGTTATGGGTGCCCATTGATAGGAGGAAGTCTACAGTTAAAAAGAAACACACTTATTAGTGTAGGACCTCTGTTCCCAGAAATGTGATTGGAATTCCTAACCTTAGAAATTCTTAAGTTAACGTTTACATGTTTTTTACAAAGTATTCGGTTTTGCATATTCATTTCTTCAGGACAAACACTGCTCGTGTTACACTGCCCTAACTAGCCAGGTTAGAATTTTATTTTTGGGGTGTTCTGCATCACATAATTTTCCTTACTAAACTAGCTGGTATGAGTGCCGAGCACTCTTGTATTCGTTTGTTCGCTCTATACTATCACTTTCTACTGATTTCACTCTATCTAAGTGTCCTAGTGAGGGGAGTAGTAGTCAGAGATGGCTTCTGCCAGGTACTCACTCAGGTGATGGTGGTGTGGGTCAATGGCACTTGTTGAGGCGTCACTTCGGTGATCGTCCTCTCTTACGTTGCGGTGTTGCTGAAGTTGTTGGCCATTGGAATGTCGTGGGTGCCCTCCAAGATGTCTCTTTGTAGCATCCCGGGATGTGACTCGTGCACCTTGCATGTAGCGAGGCTGCTTGTTGGGTGAAGATAGCTGCAGGCAGCTACTCTGTGACAGCTGCCTGGGTGAGGTGGCTGTCTGCTGACGGGGTGACTCTCGTAGTTGCCTGGGTCATAAATTCAGGTAGGCTAGGTCTCTCTTGAACTGTGCGGGTGATTGGTGCGTGGTACTCGCGGGCACTTTCCGCTCCAGGTTGTGAAGGCTGCTACGGCAGCACCGACGCTCTCGGGCATCCGATTTTATACTTTGTACTGCGTGCATTACCAGTTTCGTTGCCTCTCCAGCCATTTTATCTTTTGCTTGGCCAGCTACATCGGTCGCCTGGTTGACCGACATATCAGTTGTTTCCATGGTCCATGGTGGGCTTCCTCCAGTCTCTCGTTCATCTTCTTCCTTCCTGCCAGGGATTGGGAATGATTGGATAGGTAGCAGGGCATGTCACCTAGTATCCTTATCCTTGGACATATCCAAGCACTCAGAGGGTGGAGTTGCTGGTACTGATCCAGGGGGTAACGGGTATGTTGCCTTGTCCAAGTCAGCCTCTGGGTAGAGCGCTTCTTCCAGTACAGGAACGAAGGCAGGGGAGATGCGTTTGCTGCTTGGCAGGGGTGTCTCACGAGCTTTCCGGCTCTTGGCAGCCAGGAGTGCGGCAAGAGGTGGAACGAAGGGAGTCTGTGGCCGACTGTCCGCAACCTTAGGGGCCGCTGGAGGTTCACGTGCCTCCCCGATAATGCTTACTACGGATTACCTTCCTATGCTGATTTTATCGGCTTGGCTACGCCACTATCTTTCAGTAACTGGATTGTGCCTTGCTGTGCGGGGTCTAGGTGAGTACGGAATGTACAAACTTGGGGTAGAAGGTAGTATCCTCGGGGATACTCCTCCTCTAAACGATTGTCTGGGGTATGTGGGATATGACAGGGGAGGGGGTGAGTCCACCCTTCCCAAATCCGGTGTTTCAGGTCTAATGACCTGGGGTCGAGGTGTGTGCCTCACCCGCCTCTTGGGAGGTTGAGATTCAGTTCCCTCGTGGAGTTCCGTTCCTACAAGGCTCATTTATGGGACTTTGCACTGGAAGTACTGGGTTCATGTCATGGCATGGACTCAGTTGCACTCGCAACTGTCTAAGGCTGAGTGGCCTTCCACTAGCTGTGGTTTGCTGTCTTTCGGGGTACCCACTCTCTCTACGTGGGAAATGCACTTCGCGATTTAGGGGCTGCACATTCTGTGAGCGGAGAGGAGGGACTCTCGTCTCTTGCAGTTGCTGCGTCTGGCAGTCTCTGTTAAAGAGCTGGCCCGGGCAGTGCCAGGTAGCGTGGCAAGGGGGCGGTGGGTGGAGGAAAGATCCCGTCTCGCCCTGTGGACAATCAGGGGAAGGGGGCTGGGCCAGCGTCCTTGGTGGCATGTGCCAGCGGGGTCTTCCCAGATAAGGGGCAGTTATTCATCTCTATCTCCCTAGCACTGCCTGCCAAATCTTCGGCAATCTGCGGCAGTGGGTGTACTATGGGTAATTGCCGCCATCCCTATCGCTGGCAGAAAGTAAGTGTTGAACAGCAAAGTCAAAATTCTGTAACAACATTGACCATTTCGTTAATTTGCTACAGGCTTCGCACATTTTTGTGTAGCCACAAAAAGTAATGGTTATCTGTTCTCAGTGTGAAACGCTTGTACTCCAGATGAAAGTGTTACCATTTTATTGCTCAGGAATTGCCAACCATTCACGTTTCTTGACTTCATAGCGCTTTTCAGTGTTGCCAAGTTAGTCAATAACACAACACTCTTGACTGTCGCTATACTGGAACAACACCGTACCGATGCCTTCTTGGCGCATTATGGAGCATGTACTAGTGGAGGGCATGTTGTCAATGTGGTGACATATCACTTCCTCAAGCCAAACTGTGTGCACAGACAAAATGACCGCCAGTATTATGTGTCTCTGCAACATGGGAAGCATGTCACCTTTTGGCTTGGATTTTGTTGGCGTTGTACAAGCCATTCTGCAAAAATACGTTTTCAAAACCCAATTTTCACAGGCTCATATCTCCTTTAGTATTTTGTCTAGGTATATGGTGTCCTGCAGTTTGAGCATTTAATTAATTTCTGAACATTGTGTGTGAGAGAGAGAGAGAGAGTGTGTGTGTGTGTGTACGTATGTGTGTCTATATATATATATATATATATATATATAATATATATATATATATATATATATAATATTGACACCATCTAATAGCCAGCTGCTTTAGAACCCATGATGGTGCTCACCACGCACGTGCACAAAGAGGCCAATAATTTAGAACTTTCACATAATTGTTATTTTTCAGTGTAACATGTGTTTTATATTTGTCTTTGCAGAGTTGAATACACCTTAAAATGTGTTCAAGTGTTTGTTAATATTTTTAAATTGTATGGCTATAAAATTCAAAGTGCCCACAGCACCGAGATTAAGAACACTGATATTCCGGCATGAATGCCATCATAAAGAGACACTAAAATAATATGAAAATTCATAAGAAAATTTTAAAAATGTAAAACAATAATTAATTCAATTTGTTCCATTTCATTTCTATAATAAAATATTTTACTCAGCTTGCATAGCACTTCCGCTTATGTGAACCCCGTAAGCGGCCATGGTAGGTCCGTGCAACGCTTGTCTCTGTACAGTCTGTTGAAGAGAGCTAGCGAGGTGAGACACTATCACGTACGCACTACAACTTTTGTTCACTGATTTAGGTTTCCATAGTCAATTTAGTTTACCGGTTAAGAAATGTCAATTTCCACATTTCTATGTTATAAAACTAAATTTAGTGTTTTTTCGCAAATTTTTGCATAAAAATAATTGCACCATTTTCCCCCATCTCTAATAATAATACATTCCACAAGGAATTGTGTCAGATATTAACAACAAAGTATAAAAAAAAGTACAAACAAATTATTAAACAAAAAAACTGAAAAAAGGAAGGACAACACAGACGAATACTGAGACAAAGACAAAATGTTGCACAAGTCTACGGCAACTCTCTGCTCGTTTTTCCACAACTGTTTCTTCTCAGACTGGGTTTTCTGTTATGACATAGTGATGCATTGGCTTTACGTTAAAAAATATAACAAACTAACATTTACATACCATAACCTCAAAAATACAGTACATGAAACCCATATTTATGCTCGCAGTATTTACATTTCCCCACTATTTGTACCTTTTTTTCCAGGCCCCGTTACTTGCCTGTAAATTTAATGCATTGTTATTGCACAATTTAAGTTACAGAAATCATATTGTTCCCGCTATTTACATTCCATACAAATCATAAACAATATCAATATTTTTTTCCCATAAAAAGTGTTTATTAAAGAAGGTAACAAATATTAAGAGACACAAGGTAATTTGGATGAAGTTCAATTTTTTCCTTGGATTTACACTTGTTCCATCAAAAAGTGTAAATAAGGAAAGGGTTTTCACATGTACTCAAACAAAACAAACTGTTCCAGCAGATGGCAATTGTAACATGGAGTGCAAGTAAGTAAATAAGCAATACTGTGTTGTGCCCACACAAGAGAAACAGTTAAGCCAAACATGATCAGAAAATATATTTGTCCTGAAAAAAGTAATTTAAGTTAAAAAAAATTAAGTACACTAGAGATTGTGGGTACTTGCCGATGTGGACAATATTTGCCACACTTGTGCTTCGAGGGTTTGTTGACAACTGTTAACGAGCGGCGGGTGCTCAGGACTCAGATTGCCACACACTCTACCTCCACTCCTCACACAGGGTGCCAAAAACCTAACCAAATAAGGCCATGGTACAGAATCCCTTTGAGAAACCTGTGCGACCCCTGTTCCAACTACTTCCTCACGCCATGCTGATCTGCATCGTAGTAAAAATAATCAAAATTCTAGAACATTCTGAAAGGGAAAAATCTTTACATAAGTGGTAAAAGCTTTATCGTCGGATGCTGACGCAACCTACATTGCCATTTCAGAAAAAGCAAACGCATGAGAGAGAAACATTCTAACATGGTCAAAACTTCAAATACTGATAAGCAATTACAATTCCTCATAAAACAAAAGAAAATTAACCAAATGTCCCGATTTAATTATATAAACTGCATTATTATAATTTTTGTTCTGTTTTTGTTAAGAATCACAGTTGTAGGAATAGCAAATCAAATGTAAATTGTTTTCTGTTATTTTGTTAATTTATTTTATATTTCTCTCTCATTTTCCTGACTTTCCAGAATGTGGGTACCCTTTTTTTTAGGTAGTCTTTTCCTTCTATACAAGACACTTTTCTTTCAAATCCTTCAGAGTCCTGCTCGTCTATGGTGTGGCATAACATTTTCTAGTTGTGCAGAGTGAATGTTAATTTATCTGCCCATGTAGTTATGGTGTTTCTTAGATTTTGTGTTTACTATCATGAGTGCTAATATATCTATCAGTAGCAACAGAGATCATGGGCATACCTAAAATTCTACACTATCTACGAAAAAGTAATTGGGCACCCGTGAAGATAGGTAATTCAGTACATCAGTTGACTTGTTTTTCACGGCCTTCGGCATAAGACCGCTGGTGTTTGTCCATGGTAGCATGAACACAGAGGCCTGTTGTAACATTCTGGATAGTGAAATTCTCTCAACATTGTGGCGTTTTTACAGAATGGATCTGTGTTACTTCTAGGATGACAATGCCAGGTGCCATGTTTCAAGGGCTACTATGTAGTGGTACTCCGACAACAATGTTCGCAGATTGGACTGGCCCACCCAGAGCCCTAACCTCAACTCTATAGAACATCTTTGGAATGAATTGGATTGCCAGGTGAGGGCTCGTCAGGCACGACCATAATCCATTGATCAACTTATGGAATGCTTGCAAGAGGAATGGTGACCATCCCCATGGATGTCCTGCAAACACTCATAGAGAGCATGCCAGACAGGGTGGCTGCTGTTATAGTTGCAAGAGGTGGCCCTACAAGATTCTAATGGGATGACAACCACCAAACAACCATTGTGGACAGGTGCCCAATTACTTTTTGGCAGATAGTGTAATAGCTACTCGTGACAACTGTGTATGTCCACTGGAATTGTTCCACAAGTGCATGTTGTGATGTGGCAAAGGCCAGTTAATAGCCCCGCTACAGTCACAGTCCACACTAGCTCAGTCTGTCACTCTGGCGCAATGTTGAACAAAAAAAAAAAAATTTGTAATTCCAGTTAGGAATATTTCTCAGGTTTATTAAGTTTCCAAAACAGTTTACAACATGAACACAGACACGAATAGGTTCTCTCAATTGAAGAACTTTGAATAGCAACAGCACCACAGTAGTAATTATTATACAACTAGCATCGCGAGAAACCTAGAGAGCACGTCGCCCACCATGTTGCCTGCTTCCTAGCCATAGGATGTTGTGATGTGGCAAAAGGCCAGTATATTACCCCAATACAGTACATCAAATAGCTAAGGTCTGTCCAAGGGCCATTTGACAAAAAAAATAAATTGTATTCCAGTTAAATAATTCTCATGTTTATTAAGTTTCCAAACATTACAAATGAACTCAGACAAATATCTGTCATAAAAGAACTTTGACTACAACAGACCTACATAGTAATATATCAACTACATCCAGAAACCTTAGAATACAGTCCCACCATTACCTGCTTTAGCCATAAAACTGTTATACGGACAAAGAATAACAGCTTAGATACTGTACCTCTCAAATACAAAAAAAAAATTGAGCATGCAAGGTCAAAAGTACTATTGCTAAAAACTATCATACAATTAAAACAATACTGCGAATGCCAGGAACCACAAAGCAGTCGGAAAACAGTCTAAAAATGGCAACTTGTTCGACTCTGAATTAAATGCCATAACAAGATACTAGAATGAAATCAGTCGAAAACTGAAGCTTACTTAAATGCACAAAAATTAGAATATTACACCACCAACAAAATAAAAAGTAATTACAAAAGTCAAGAAATAATATTAACTATTAAAAATACATAACCTGCATGCTACATGTTTCATTGCATTTCGGAGCATCTAAGACATACTACTTTGTTCGTCCTGTCTGTAACTGCATACAGACTGCTGATATAGTCGAGCGATACAGTAAAATTTAAAAAAAGTTTACAAATTGGAGAATGAATAGAAACAATATCCTAGGTAAATGTGACTGTCACAGGTAATAGGATAATTTACTTTTGTGATAATTAAGGAAGCACTTTATTTTGTTTATCATTTGAGGAGGGAAGTAAGAAACAAAAGAATGAGTTTTTGTTTTAAAATTAATTTTTACCAAATTTAGAATATCTAACCGAGAAAAACTATCCCATAATTACCATGTGAAAGATAAAAGGGAATAGAACAGTAAAATACTGTCTCTCACAGAAGAAGAAAAAAGGGGGCAATGCATTTTGCAAGTACTTTCCACTGCAGTTGTTTGATGTACAGACCTTAAAATAGTGTAATGATCCACTGCTAAGTTTCCCAAAGCTTCCACTTTTTAGAAAGATTCAATATGGAGTTGAAATGATCTACTTTTAAATCTTTCGGAAGGAAAATTTTTGGTGGAAACTTTCAATTACCCATCCCTAGTCTTCACTGGTGCAATGTAAATGTTAACGTGCCTGGTCATTTGAAAATTTTACCAAATACCAATGCAAAAGCTACTGTGGTATTTATCAAGCACAATAATTTAGCCAATCCACTCAAATTATCACTTTTATTCTTCCTTGGTATTGCTATCCAGATGAGTAACACACTGATAAGCGAGAATCAAACTACATACTCGCATCACAAGTACATCATGTAATTTGTTGTAATAAATGAGTACAAAATGTTATCCCAAAAGTCCACAGTGTGTTTGTGTCAAATGAAAAAATGCAGACACAATGTTCACAATGGGTTTCTGTTTTGAATACATCACCACCTTTCCATTGCGCATGTACAATCTTTCCAATCTCACATAAGCAGCCAAATAGCCGCCCATAGTCACTGAAAACTGATCTCAGTCAATCAAGCACTCATGAAAGCCCGCATCAGCTTTCTCGTTTAATGAAAAATGTCACTGCCACTACCTGGATACTTTAACGGGTATAGGCCATTCACTGTTACTTCATACTTTTCTGAAGCCCTGCTAGATTTCTACTTTTGGTTACCGATTACATGTTACATGTGAACATAAACACTGCCATATGACTATGCTGTAACTGTCAAATTCTTTGTTTACTGTTTTCAGCTGTTCAAATAATTTGCACAAACATTCACAATTTAGGCCTGTAGCCATATTTAGGTAAACTTTATGACATTTTAATGCCTATATTGATGATAAGTTCTTACGGTTGTTATTATTTTACATTGTTAACATATTTGTTAAACATACCATAGCACATTACACGTAATTCATGTTAATATTTAGCCTTAACTGTGTTTAACCTGTAGCATTGCAGGTTATCTAAATTTTAATTTTTGTTATAATAATTTTTCATCTGATTTTTGGTAAAATTCCCTGTTTAATTTGTCAGTGGGTGTAATATTCTTAATTTTTCTTTCATGCCACGTGGATAAGTAAAGACGTGTTGGTTTTGATGCGGGACTGTATTTCGAGCGGTTATCTGTGGTGCATTGGCAGAGCAAGGTTGTGTCAGATTTGAGATAAGTTTTTTTTTTTACCCCACTTGCCGTTCCTCTGCCATTAGCGGTATTTGTTTTGAAACCTTCTCTGTGACATAGTGTTTAGCCAATAGAAGGCGGCGAGCCCTGGCCAAGGCCTATTTTTAGAGTTGTATCTTTAGGAGAGGGGATAGCTAAGCACCGAGCTGTGCTCCCAGGGTCTTTGTCCGCGTAGCAGTTGTCTTACAGTCTGGAAGCAGACAACATGGCGGGCGATGTGCTCGCAACGTTTCTCACGATGTGAGTTGTGTAATAATTGTGACTGTGATGCTGTTGCTATTTGAAGTTTGTCAACTAAGTGATCCTATTCCTGTTCATATCCGTATTTGTGTTGGATACTGTTTTGGGAACTCAATAAACCTGAGAAAAATTCCAAACTGGAATTACATTCTTTTTATTTGTTCAACATGGCGCCAGATATGTATACGGACTGAGCTAGTGTGAACTTTGACTGTAGCAGGCTATTAACTGGCCTTTATCACATCACAAACCCTGTTACACCTGTGGGGGAAAGAACTGTAGTATTTAACCTCTTGTTATTAATATGTGTTGGGATATTTCTTTAAAAGGATGGCCTCAGTCTGAATAAAAATTGTAATGAAGGAACAACCAGTCCAACGAAGAGAGAGTAAATTCAAGCATGCAACTCATGTTGCTTATTTTTGTATGTAGCAACGACAAACTTGATGGTGAACATGCACACAAATAGGTCTACTGTAACTTTTATTCCCTCATATTTCTATGCATTGGTACTTAATATTTTCTAGGTTTATTTCATTATTATTTATTTAAATTCATCTGGCTGGGCTTAGTATTTTGTTGTGGTTGTGGCAAACATTCAAATCACAGAAACGTAAGCATGTTACACAACTGTGTTTCAAACACCTAGGGCAAGGTTACAACGTTGTGATAAATAAACAGACATGACTTTAACACAATTAATTTTGTCATAAAAAACAGGTCAAGTTAAAAACGTATAAATTTCACACATCTGATATTTGCAATCACCCACATATTGATCCAACGTAACATATTTTAACTGTAAACTATATCTTACTAGTCATTGCCAACACATTGCTGCTCTCGCTGTTTTTAATTTGTATTTAATACAAAATTAATATTACAAGATATAGAAGATACAAAGCTAAGTTTCATTTATTCAAGAATACAATACTTGAAAGTTAATCACAGTGATATATGTTTGTGATATACAAGTTATTGAAAAAACAGGTTGACATTTTACTCCTAGCGTGATTTTTCAAAGGTTCATTTCAAAAGATCCGAAGAAATCACGAATGAATGTATTCTACACTGATATGTGCATAGTAAAGCTTTTAACAATGGAGGAAAAGCAGTTTCATGTCTTAATGTTGAATTAAAACTGTTAGACTTAAATTATTCCTTTTGTTCTCAGTTTTTTTTATGCATATACAGTAAGTGTAAAAATTAGCAAATTTGTAAATTTGTAAAATTAGATTCACTTGATCAACACACATAGTGATTAGGTCCATGGCAACATTAATTTTACATATGGCCAGGGCCGGATTTCCTTTGTACCCGCCTGTAGGCCCATAAAAATGTGCCGCCCCTCCAGTAAAACTGTTTTATTTTTCTACTTCATATTAATTTATTTTAAAATCCACGGAAAGCATACGAGGTGCGACATTTTAATTTGAACCAACGTGTAAATGTATTGTTAATAAATCACAACATAAAAAAGAATGACAACCAGAACTGCAAATATTATGAAAATAATTGCAATGAAAACACTGACATGGTATCATTCAATTATAAGGACAACATTTAGAAATTTAATTTCCTTTCCATGAAAGAAAAAAACTTTAACTTAAGCCTAGTAAGATAACTCATGTCTTATCCAAAGCTCTTCTTTGTAGCCTTCCTTTGGGCAAAGGAATTGATAATATCCTCGAAGTCCAGATCCCGCAGCATCTGTCCCTCGATATTCAGCAATGCCATGGCCGATAACCTGTCTTCTCCCATGGTCGACCTCAGGTAATTTATCACACGTCGTAGAGTAGAGAAAGAGCATTCGCCTGAACAGTTTGTTACTGGAGCACTGAGAATCATTCTGAGTGCTATGTTTACATTGGGATAGACTTCAACAAACCCTTCTTAGTTTAAAAATTTACTTAATTTTGTTAGGTTGACATTTCCCTCGTCGGGTGTTTGTGGCTTCACATGCACTCTAAGGAGCAATGACTCTTCTACAATGGATGCTTTAAGATTACTATTGTTGTAGTAGTAGAGGCCAATTTACGTTCATCTGAAGAAATCTGTGCTGGTTCATACACGCGGATGAACACGTACCTATTTTACACTTATAAGCTCGAACATGTTCATAATTTGACTGAACATAAATAAACAACATTGATATGAAATGCGAGTATGATGTGGCATGATGTGGCCCATGCCGTGGCCCCCGCCTCACATCAGCACGACAGCTAGTGCCAACTGGCAACTATACCATTTCAAAAACAGAAAACAATGGTATTGAATCATACTGCCCTTATTGCAGTGGTCAATCCTCTCACCGCGATAGCGGTGAAGATTCAAATTCTCTGCCTCCCTCCCTCTCCTAACAATCTATGTGATAAAACTGTGGCAGAAATGGGGGGGGGGGGGGGGGGGGGTTAGTGAAATTAAATACAAAGGATAATTTATCAAGCGAATTTCTGTGTGAACACAAAGGTTGAAAATGAAAACAATGTGTATCAAATATGCGCTGTGTACAGCTTATTATCTAGAGAGTATCGTGTAAGCAAAAATTATCAACACAGCACGTTTGTGCGTGTGTGTCGCATTTCACTGTGATAGCGAAGTCAGCTGTCTTCAGTATCAATGATAACTTAAGGCAGACATGTCTTTCTCCATGCCGCCCCTTGGAAAAGTGCCGCTCAAGGCCCAGGTCTAGTCGACCTAATGGGAAATCTGGCCCTGCATATGGCGGAAGAATATACACTGTGAATGCAAGTAGATCTTAAGCAGGGCTTTCAAAAGTGCTCTGTTTATCATGAACATTCCATACATATTACATGCATTTTGGTCAGTACTGTATATAACATTAATTTTTTAATAATGTAAGAAGTGGCACTACTTTATCAATTCCCTGCCAACTTTACTGGGGATAAGATATTCAAAGTTCACGTTAAGTAACAATGAGACAAATTATTTTTAATCAAAGGCACATATAAAAAGTGCTCAGTTAAGGCTTGGTCTCTACCATGTTAAATTTTCCATTTATGTGCCATTTCCTAATTTTCAATTAAATAACTGAATATTATTGATTTAATATATTGGATTTGTTATGTTTGTTCTACAGTGTAATGTATATTTCCAGAGCTAGAGTTGTAGTTTTGAAATAAACTAGAAACCAATAATCTAACATGGTGTGTGACACAAAGACCTTACTGTGAACAGCCTTTATAACAAATGGTTCTCACCAAGGACTCGTGCAACGAAGATGATGCGCACATGGTCATTGTCCCCAGCTGCATTCAGGCATATCTCCTCCTTCAGCAGTTTCTCCTTGTGTGCAAGCAGGTGCACTGTGAGGCAGACCACATCACCATCCTCAATCAAGGATACCAGTTGTATGTGCAGGCGCGGCACCCCCGCCAGCAGCAACTCCTGCAGCTGTATGCCACTCGAGCCCGTGGGCGCACACGCCTCGCGCGGGATGCACACCTGTACCTCATATCTATGGTGCAGCTTCAGGAACCCCAGATGCACAGTCACTGTGCCATCCTTTGTCGCCTGCACTGTGATTTCATTATCTTTCCCAAAACTGTCTTCTCCACTGAAGTGAACATGAGGTTCCACTAGAAATTATTTCCTCAATCAGGCAGATGGTTTTGACAATTAATCAAGTTGCAAAGAAAAAATAAACATCTACAACCAGCAAGTTGCCAAAAGCTATAAAAAAAAAAAAAATAATTTCTTCAAACAACAGAAATGAGATCTAACATTCTTCCTTACAATGGTATGTGAACAATTAATGATAATTCTACACTTTGATAAAAATAGATAGCAGGCAAGCTGTTCTAATTAACTCTTAGGCATAATAATGACGACTTTCTGGACCTATGTTTTTCTGCAAAGATACGAGTGTCCTCAATGTACAACCTTTTTGCATGAAATAAGTATTCTCATGCGTAAAGTCATTCCAGGAGGCACTTACTGCATCACCTAAACAATAAAGAGAACAGCCCCTCACAAACTAGTGACAGATGATGTAGGAGAGCGGGAGACAATTGGGTTGTATGGGAAGCACCCCGAGAAGACCCAACAGTAATATCCAACATGTTTGACAGATGTTGAGATTTGGTAAGATCTCAACAAAAACGGAATTCAGCTAGCCATGGTGAGATGCAAGTTGACTAATCACAACCAGGTGTGAAGTGAAGCTGGAATGCTGTCCCGGCAGTGCTTTTGTTAATTTTTTTACACTGCCCAAGTATAATGTATTTCAAATTGATAATAATTAGTCCTTTTCTTTAATGAACCTCTAGAAACATTAAACATAACAACTGATAAAGTATAAAGTTTTCATTTTGTGCATACTTTCTTCATGAGTAAGGAATATATGACACATTTTATGGATATGTGAGATAAACTTACAAATTAAAACACTAGAATGATAAACAATCATCACTGCATAGTTTGCAATACAACCTGTAAATTTTGACAAGAAGAAAAATCTGTTGCGATGTGTCGTGTAGTGCTGATATAAACCTGGTTAACAATAAACCTGATCCGATTCCGACATGGAAATATCCTCTTATTATTTCTCAACAACCAGGTGAACAACTTTTGTGCTCTAAGCGGCTGAGTCCAGCCAAACCTCAACTTGTAGCAAACAGGGCAATGTTACAACTTGACCAGACTGTGCACGCTTGGGTAAATGGCCGGGATGTGTTGAAATAAACATGATGTTACTCAAGTTTGTAATGTAACAATAAGCATATAAAATTATACCAAGTTGTGAGTCCTACTGACTCAAAACCAAACAATACTGCACTGTATCTGGTATTCGTTAATACAGATTATTCAATGTGTAACACAATCTTAGCACAAGTATGCAGTAAAAGCAAATTTTCAAGAAAAAGTATACATTTGTGCAGAGTACTAAACATTCCAAATAACTACCAGTTTGGACTCTACTTGTCTGTAAACCAGGATTGCCACCAGCCCCGAAGCTGAAATCCTGGTTCCTGTATATAAAAATCCAGTTAAACCCTGGAATCATTAGTTCAAATCCTGTAAAATCCTTGGAATTAAAAATGTGCAAATTACAGAAAAAAAGTGGATATGAAAGACATCTACGTATTTAAAGTTGTTGTTTTGGTTTAGAATGTACAAACCATGGTAATTATTTTCTCGACTCGCACTTATACTTTCATTTATACGATGACTGTATCGGTGATAATTTTAATTACCTCACCATTGTGATATCAATGTCGAACACAAAATACAGTCATCAAATTTGGATTGCATGCGAAAAAACTGCAATTCGCAGCAAAGGTTCTTTTCAATAATGGCCTTGGCCTTTGTACGTGACCATACAGCCAAGAACAGAAATACGTAGATAATTGTATACCTGCGTAGCTATTGAAACAATGGCGTATGTCCAAATATTTAGCTTAATTATTCACCTCCGCTGTAAAAATCTTTCAAACAAATGCAACAGTGAAACTGACACACACCGCTGTGGCACTAGTGTCGCATGTACACAGCAGCTACTTTGAGCAAAGGGCTCTAAAAAAAAGTTCAGATTTTTCCAGTGTGTTAAAAATCCATTAAAACAGCAGGCCTGCTCTAAACCAAACAATGTTACACTTAATCTAATATTCCTTTGCAAATAGCATTCAGTATGTAACACAATGCCTCTATTTAAGCATGCAGTACAATTTAAAATTTTTAGGGAAAAAATATTTTCCTGCGAAGTGTATTCGTTTTCCAAACCACCATAGGTACGGAACTAAAATATCTAGTACTGAATATGATGGTTAGTTAACAAAGCAGGTTCTATACTGTTCAAATAGTGATTTCACTACTAAGAGAATTAATTCTCTATGAAAATGTTATTATTTTGTTTTATGTCTGAATATGTGAATATTGCAGCTAGTAACAGAAGTTGAAAAATTGTGATTTGATAAATATAAGTACAATATTTAAAAACATTGTTTATGAATGTCTGACACTTAATTAACAGAAAATTACAACATAGTAGAGATCCATGGTTATTAAGTGTGAAGAAAGAAACACAATTATATTTAAAGAGAAAATATGACATGAAGAGGAATATATTTGAGAAACAGAAACAATATACAGTGGAAACCCGGAATACCGCGGGGCAATTTATTGCCCCCCAGCCTGAATAAATAAATGGAAAGTGTGCAGTCAGGTCGGCGGGTGGTTGTGAGTAGGGGACATTGATGGATAAGACGGAGGTAGCGGTTGCGCGTTCTCCCTCCTTTCAGCGCAGAGGTATTTTTTTTACCGATTCTTAACAGCCAATATTGTATGTTTTTCCATTTTCAATTTTGTTGGTGTGGTGCCAAGCTTTGACGTAAGAATTCCTAGTGGTCCGTGTGTTATGTGACCCTATTATACCTGTTCTGCCATTTGGTTGTAAACAGAAAAAAAAAAAAAAAGATGCTGTGGCAACCTTTCCATCTTATCTGGGCATTGGATCAGTATGGGGCGATGGCATGCTCATATTCCAAACTGTATATCATACTCGCAAGTGTCCTGCTGTCACACATTTACTGGCACTTGCAAGTTAACATGAAATGTGCGTGTGTTGTATAGCGTAATACGTAATCATTATAATAATGTTGTAGACACTTTAATTATCATATGTATATAGCAGCTATAACAGTAGGTCTTCCCATTTTCGGAAATTTTTTTTTTCAAATTTGATGCGGGCCTTGAAATACGTGCTTTTAAGTCATTTACAGGCCTATAATCAATCTCCTATGGATATAGCTCTTCATAATCATTATAATTATGATGTCGACATACTGGTTATAATGTGTATATAGCGGCTATTTGGTATGTCTTCCCATTTTCGAAAAAAATCATTCCGAAATTTGAGACATCTCGAAATTTGTGCTTCTAAGTCATTTACAGACGTATAGTTAATCTCCTATGAGGTATAGCTCTACATAATCATTATAATTATGATCTAGACAATTTTATTGTAATGTGTATATAGCGGCTATTCGGTACGTCTTCCCATTTTCGAAAAGAATAATCACGAAATTTGAGACGCCTCAAAATTCGTGCTTCTAAGTCATTTACAGGCATATAATTAATCTCCTACGGGGTATAGCTGTACATAATCATTATAATTATGATCTATACACTTTGTTTGTAATGTGTATATAGTGGCTGTTTGGTATGTCTTCCGATTAAAAAAAAAAAAAAAAAAAAATCCGAAATTTGAGATGCGCCTCAAAATTTGTGCTTCTAAGTCATACCGACTGCATGGTATGTCTTCCCATTTTCGAAAAAAAATTCTGAGCAAACGAGCTGTTGTGGACCAAGCTTAATGCAGAAAAGCGGCCTTTCATTACATGCCACAAATCATTTGCTTTTTTTTTTTTTTTTTGTTTTATTTTTCATTTTGGAAATACTAATCAGACAAGCAAGCAACATGTTTCACATCATGTGATGTACTGATAGATCCCATCTAGAATGGAAGAGTGCATTCGACCTTTGGACGTGAGCTTCCTTTCTCATTCTCACTTCCTTCTCCAACCCGCGTGACAAACTCCTCGCAGCGAACACCGCCCTTGGTGGAATAAGTACATCCTTTGCCTGGAAAATGTGGTATTTTTTAGTTATTCTTGATTGAATGCATGTGACCCCTCTTCAAGACAGCGCGTTTCTCTTCTTCTGTTTCCCTCCCTTGGATGCTGTCAAGTCCATTGATGCAGATAAAAAAAAATAATAAAAATTCCAATAGCAAGGGGCTAAATCATGAGTTACAACAGTAAATAACAACACTTGCCCATGTTTGACACATAGGTGCCACGCCCCATTAGTACCCTGCTTTTTTTTTGTTACTGTACTCGGCCATTCCCGGAATAGCATGGAAAGCTATAATGTGGGTCTGAGTTATGTCCCCCAACAGCCGCGTTATATCGGGTTTTTACTGTAATGGCAGATTTATCCAGTGTAGATAAAAAGTCACATGTTAAGCCGTTCATTGTAGACGTTAAGATATCAAGAATTAATTCATGAAATAAAACTGAAGTTAGTAGTGAAAGTTTCACTTGACTGTTGGATAGTGGATGTTCAGATCATATAAACAATGATAAATATTTCTGCGAGTACAAAACTTTAGACTGTCCTATTGAAATTAAGGTAGGTTATGGCTTCTCTCTAAAAGCCAATAAAATTGGTAATATAATATTTTTCAATGTTGAAGGAACACTCATCAAAACTATAATTAATTATTTTTATTATGTGCCAAATATGTGATAAACTATATAGTATGTTTCATGCATTGTCAGTAAGAAAAATGTGACAACATTCAATAATGATGATGCTGAAATTTATGACTCAAGAAATTATTTCATTGCTGTTGCATTGTACACACTAAAAATTTAGTACAAAATACGGCTGACAAAAAGATAACTAAAATAAATTTGTTGTGGTAATGGAAGGAAATATATCAGCAAAAATGTTTACAGATTCATGAAAGAAGAAGGTATATATTTAAAACCAGTTCAAAAATACACTCACAAATTAAATGCTGTTACAGAAAGATGCAACGGAACTATCATGGATCATGCCAGATGTTTAATATCTAAAGCAAAGATTAACAAGAGGTACTGGCCTGAATGCATATATACTGCTGTTTACTTAGGGAACAGATTCCTGACAAATACGAATGTCAGAAAAACATAATGAGATATTTTTAAAAAAGAAATCAACTGCTTCAAATCTCAGAATATGTGGAAGTAGAGTTTTTGTGAGAATTCCAGAAGAGAGTAGAAAATCCAAGCTACATACAAAATCTGTTAACGGTACACAGATAAGGGTTGCAAAATATTGGAAGATAATAAAGTAATTGTCAGTCGTCATGTGATGCTTGCTGAAAAAACAACAAATTGCATAATGTTCCATGATGATGAAAAGGAGAGTAAAAAAAAAAAAAAACAAGTAGTAACGAGACAAAGGAAAAAGTGAATGAAGAAAAGGTTGAGGAAGAAAAGAATGCTGAGATCAAGGAGGTAAGAAAAATTTGACGCCTGCTAAGAGCCAGCCACAGCAAGCCCATGACAGCAATCACCGCTAGCGGTACACATGGGTGCACGTGTGTACATCCCGCTACAAGTAGGGACTTTCCCAAAACAGGATAAAATGTTTCAGTGTATTATGTACTTTTTCTTTTGGGGTAAAATATGTTTGAAAAGTGTAACATGTCTTAGTTCAGAGTCTTGTGTAATATTGCTATTTGAAATTCAAAGTACGCTCTGCGCCGAAAAGAAAGACAATAGTATTCAGGTGAAGACATCTTCAAAAGACAATTTAATAATTACCAGAAAATATAACTTTGAATTCTATCTGTAAAACTGTTTAATAATTCTTTTGGTACCATTTCAATTACAATAAAATATATTTACACTCGGAGTGCATAGCACTTCCACTGGTATGAACCCCGTAGGCAGCCATGGTAGGTCCGCGCAACCCCTAGGAGAGCTAGCGAGGTAAGGTGCTGTCATGTACGCACTTCATATTTTTGCACTAGGTTTCAGCACTTTTACTGGTTAACTTTTGCCAGACATCCCCAGCATAATGCTATCCGCCTAACTTAATTATTTACACCCTTTCAGGTTTTTTGGAATTTAAACGAGATGAGGATGTCGGAGAGGTTAATGCGGCCCACACAGTTTGTGTATCAGATGCCATCCACCCACGTTTAGGGCTTTTCATTGTAACTTCTGTTTAATTGCGCTGGGCAATATTAAGGGTAATGTGTTTGATTAATTATTTGAGGGTTTCCATGCGATCAACTAATGTACTTTTATTCCCAGCCATCCGGCATCCTAAGAGCTTTTGTATGCTTGTATATTGAAGGGAACATTTTTGCTAATGCCGACATAATTTTGGCTAACGAACCTTGACCAAATTTACCGAGAGATACTGCGTTTTTACACCAGCACATGTAGTCCGCCACGAACTTCATCCAGCGGCATCCGTGCTATCGAAAACTATTTTCACACGATTGTGTGTTTATTTTACCTGCTCATATCGTGCCCCATGTTCCTCAAGTGTTAATTTTGTAATCTTTGTAAAACATTATTTCCGCACTAACCTGCTATGTGCATGACCGTCGCTACACACCACGTGGTTCGGGGACGAGTCCTGATGAGTAGGCGTTAGCTGCGTAGTTAATCGCATGTGTCCATTTCATACGCCGTGTCCTGTCTCTAGGCAAAACCTACAGTCCATCCTAGTGGTTGTGGGGCCTTTGCTTTGTAGAGGTTGTGTCTTCAAACACTACAGAGCATCAACCAGTAGGAGTGTGAGAGTTGAGTAACGTGCTGGGGGAATCACCCACCGGAACTGGCTAGTCACGTCCCAGTAGTAAAACACCTCACTCATTTTCTGGCACAGTGTAACTTGATACAAATAAACATTCCTCACAGTGTAAATATTTGTAGCATCAATTACCCAGCGCAATAAAGTGTTTTGTATTGCAATGTTGTGTATAAAAAGTGGTTTCGTAGGTGAGACGAACACACAGAACCCACAGTATCTCCAGTCTCAAAGTGTGGTGTGTAGGAACCACCGCTGGCACCCATCAAAATAGGCAAAAGTGTATCGTAATTGTCTCTGTGTCTCATCCAACGGCATCAATTGGTGTTCCCAAGCGGGGCCAGTGTGTTCATCCGCGTCATATGTGACAAAATGGAGACCATGCCAGAACAACTGCGAGAAGACATCAAGACAACCGTGCTGGCACTTGCGAATGCGAGAAGTTGGCACCTACTGATCGATTGATGTGTGCATTGCAGGAAACTAAAACAACACAATTTGTTGGACAACAATCTTTGGGAACAAACGTTATGTTGATGTACGCTCGACACCATGCTATCGCCTGCAGAACAATGCCTGTGCACGCGCACCGGATGTGACGGGACAGGTAATCAATGGTCCACATGTCAGTAGTGTCGACAATATTTCCACCGGAGGAATTTCCGCGATGGGATTATAAACTATACTGAGTGCCGGAACAATGACTGTCTAGGGAGCATGCCGCTGGAAACATAGCAAAACAACACCCTCGACACCTGTTGTAGTGACGTACACATCACAAGGTTTGACCGGGCCGGACAGAACTGTTTTACTGCCAACCTTTGCAGGTCATGACTCCGAGGACCCAAGTTCATTCCTAGCCCTGTGTGAAAAAAAGTTACACAGGCATAGGGTGCATCGCGAAGACTGGACTAAGGTAACCGCCAACGGGCTTAGAGGCACCGCTACCACATGGTGGAATCTAGTCCGCAAGTACAGAGCAACATGGGAGGACTTTTGTGAGAGATAGTTAGGCCGGTTCAATACCGATGGTGACGCCATACAGGTTCAAGCCCGGCTGTATCACGAGCAGCAGCGGGAATGTGAAGGGATAGAGGAGTTCATCCAGCGCAAAGTAGAGTTATACAAGCGACAACCCAGGGCAAGCCACAAATGGCCTATTGGAAATCATTGTCGCATTGTCAAAACAAGACATTAGGCCTTATTTGCGCCGGGTCACCACGTGCAGCATAGAACAGTTTTATGAGAGGTATGCTTGTACGAGGGAGATGTACATACCGGGCAGGGGTATCAATCGCCGGGACGAAACCACAGACCCCGTGACCCCCGTGATCCTTGTCAATGTCATGCGACCACCACTGCCGTTCGCGCCAGTGCAGGCGTCACGTGGACAACAGCCCAACTACCGCAACACACCTGACAATTGTTATCAAGGGAATACGTCGGGAAACTAATCAGGGAGGTTGGAGAAACTGCACCTGTACCAATCTCACCACCAGAATGGAGAAGTCCGCCAACTGTGGATGCAAAAAGTGTACCAAGTGAGTGACTCATGGTTTTGTGTGTGAGGAATTAATTCAGGCCATTACTATCTGGGTGCCACCACGACCCTTGCAATTTGCCACAACATTCCAAATGGGTGAGACCACAAGTGTGATGCATGCGACAGTAGGGATACGGAACATGCAAACAAAATGTGACGTACACATTGTGCCGTAATTGTGTGAAGAAATGATCCTGAGCTTATTGTGGCTAATTGACAACCAAGCTGTCATTGAGCCACATCTCGACCGCTTTCACGTGGTGACACATGGGAGGTGGACGCTGTACGCCGTGGGAGCAACACTGCTACCTTCCATCAACATCGTACCGCTGGATCAATTCGCCCACAAGGTACCGGGGCAGTATCAAGGGAGGCTGCAACATCTTGATGCGGCTAACAAGCGGCGCTAGAGCCCATGTTGGTGCTCACCATGCACGTGTCACGTGTAAATGCACGTGCGCAAAGACGTTCAAATTTGAACTTTCCTAAAGGAATATTATTTTTGCAGTGCAAAATGTGTCTTATTTTATTTTCAGGGTTTGAAATGTCTTAAAATGTTTTAAAGTGTTTGTTTTCAATTTGAAAATGTTTGGTTATGAAGTAAAAGTGTGCGCAGCATGAAAATTAAGAACAGTAATATTCCAAAGTGAACACTGTCATAAAGAGACACTAAAATAATACAGAAAATTGACAAGAAAATTCTAAAATGTAAAACAATATTTAAATTATTTGTGCCACTTTTATTTTCAATATATAAAGTTTTACTCGGCGTGCATAGCACTTCTGCTTATGTGAACCCCATAGGCAGCCATGGTAGGTCCGTGTGACGCTTGCCTCTGGGCAGTCTGTCTAGGAGAACTGGTGAGGTAAGACGCTGTCATGTACGCACTACAACTTTTGAGCACTGATGTAGATTTCAATATCACTTTTAGCATACCGGTTAACCTTTGCTTGCGTATGTTTTGCCAGACATTTCCCCAGCATTATGCTTCCGTTTAACTAATTTATTTCACCCTTGTGGCATTTTTCAACCTAATCGAGGAGAAGGAGGAGAAAGATGTCGGAGAGGTTGTGCGACCCGCAAAACTCGAATCAGGTGCCATCCGCTTCTACTAAAGGCGTTCCATCGTAATTTCTGTATTATTGCTGTATGCAATTTCAAGGGCTTTGTTTTCATGTGCATATTTAAGGGTATTTTTCACGTTTGAGTATTTTACAGCCACATTGCATACAACCACGTGGTTAACCGCAGTCAAGTCTAGGTATTTCTTGCGCAGTTCTATGTACACTAATGGCAGCGAAGAAGTAGCACCTAAAGCAGTGGAGAAAGAAGTTTCATGCCAGAATAATGACACAAATGGAGAGGTTGAAACTTTGTTTACAGCCGCTGCGTCACAAATAAATTATCAGCGTACTACTGAAAAATAAAATAATTTCCCAGGCACTGGTGCTGAAAATATTGTCAAGAATAACACTGCCAATAAATCTGTGGAAAATACTGAGTAGTGATACCAGTGAGGTTTCAGCTCACTCCTAGAATGATATAGGAATGGGTGCAGTTTTTTAACGTGTGAGAGAGAGTTGGACGTGAGGATGCAGATGGCAGGCGTGCTGCTCTCTTCCCCTAAGGATATCTACTCCGGATACTTGCCGCACCACCCTATGCTGTAGTGGGAGCATGTTTGTTTCAGATCATGTGTGCAAGAGTGGCCTAAGTGCCATTTGGTGTTCAAAGGATCAATTGTTTAATTGAAAGGGTTAGTTGTTTAATCGGAAGGGTTAATTGCATAGTAATCACAATTGTTTGATAGAAAGGGCTAATTGTTTAACGGAAAGGGTTAATTAATTGCATGTAAAGGGTTAACAATTGTCATAAAGCGTTAAATGTATAGGAAAGTGTTCAAAGGGTAAGGTGTAATTTAGGCTATGTTGGGTGTGGGAAGAGTTAAGTTACGTTCTGTCATTTGCGGGAGCAGCAGCATATATATGTTGATTCTGGAGCAGGTGTGACATAAGGGTCATTTTAGATGTTGACAGTTTGGTGTCTGGAGATGGAATAAGCTCTGAGGGTGGATGAGGGGAGCAGGAGCAGGGCATATCCATCCAAGTTGGTGTCTGGAGGTGGAATGAGCTGGGATGGTGGGTGAGGGGAAGGAGGGGGTGTCGGGAGTGGCCGTGCTCCATCCCGTTCGAAATTTGAGGTTGGAATGAGCTAGGTGGGTGGTTGAGGGGAGAGAGGGAGAAAGAGCAGCAGGGTGCGCTTGTTCTTCGTTGTCTGCCACACTACTGAGCTCAAGAGCTGTGATGCCAGGCCAAGTGACAGAGGTACGAAATGTAATAATCCAGTGTTTGAAAAATAACGTAAACAAATATAGCATTTGAATTGAACACCGACATATATAAAACAAATCAATTACCCTGTACGAAACATTAAATATATCCCGAAAAACAATTTTACAATAAAACATTAACCAATTAGAAGCACGAGCAATATGTATTATCAATACACACACACTCACCAAAATGTTACTGTGATAATGTACGATATTCAAGTGTAGCCCCCTTGCAGGGAAAAATATTGTACAAGCATAGCCAAACATTATGCACCAAGCCAGAGTCCCAGTGGCAGCAGAGGAGTAGATTCCCAAAACAGTGATTCAACCTTCAACCTCGCAGACTATTTTTTTTTGGTAGTGATACGAAGAGTCACGCATCAGCAAAATTAGAGTTTCCCCAGAAATGATTTTCAAGTGTAGCCCCCTCCAAGGGAAAAATACTGTACAAGCGTAGCCAAACATCATGCACTGAGCCAGAGTCCCCATTTACACTGAGAAATAATGTGTGTGTTGATAATATTGTGGATTTAGGTATTGATTGGTTAGATTGTTTTGCAATTTAATGTATTTTTGTGATATTCATGATAGATTCGTGATATTTTATCACGAAAACACTCACAATTGCAAACAGAATTGAACATCACCTAAATTGGCAATGTTACCAATACAAGTTACAACGATAGTGGAGAGGGCTATGAATTGGAGGGAAATTGCAGGATAAAATTTTATCACGTAAACATAAGTTTTATCACGTAAACATACATTTTAATAATAAGTTTTACCACTCAATTTCCCTGATCTTCATAGCCCTCCCCACTATCGTATTTGAAGCATGTATTGGTAATACTGTCATTTTAGGGATTGTTTGTCTTTTTGCAATTTCATGTATTTTCGTGATTAAATATAATTATGTACATATTTTATACTCATTTTATCCCACAATTTCCCCCATCTTTATAGCCCTCCCCACTATAGTTTTTGGGGCTTGTATTGGGTATATCTAGATGCCGGCCTAGTATAGTCATGTTCTGTGTAATTAGAACAGTGGAACTATAGCACTTTCTGAGATTGCTGTTTTTCTTTTTTTTTTTAAAAGCCCCTATTCTAGAATTTTACTGAGAATTGCACCGGAAACACAGAAACTTACACAAATATTTGGCAGCCCAACTATATAAAATATACACCCTATACAAAATATTGGGCGACTAACGTTCTTATACAAAACTGTTAGTTGTTCCTATACATAAAAATTTGGCATGCCCAATGTGGTCACCTATAACATGTACCCACTTACAATACATTCCATGTGTTCTTAGAGTCATTATCACAATCTTCAAGTTTTTTGGAATATGAGTTCTGCTTCAGTCTACATTTTAAGCTTGTTATTTTATCATGGCAGATTCTATATCCCTCGTTAATTTCTATATCAAGATTATTTGACATTATCAAGAGGAAAGGAGGATTTGTGAAGTATTAAAAGTGTGAAAATGCCCAAGAACTTTAACTTCAATGCAGAACAATACTTATTTGTGGTCACGTAGTGTCCAAAATGGCAGATTTTGTTAACAAAATGATCACATCACCCCAATTTTTTATACAAAAATGGTGACATTTTTCGTAATTTTGGTAGTTCATATTTTGTATCAAGCGTGACGCCGGCTAACAGCCAGTGGCACAGAGCCTGTGACGGCGCTCACCACGCACATCTCACGTGTCCCGCACGTGCGCAGAACTTTCGTATAAATGTTATTTTCAGTGTAAAATGTGTTATATTGTCTTTACAGTGTTTAATAAGTCTTAAAATGTGTTCACATGTTTGTTGATATTTTTTAATTGTTTGGTCAAAAAATTCTAAGTGCCCGTGGCACTAATATTAAGAATACTTAATATTCCGGCATGAATGCCATAATAAAAAGACACTAAAATAATATTGAAATTCATAAGAAAATTATAGAAATGTAAAGCAATACTTAATTTAATTTGTGCCATTTTATTTTCAATAATTGAATATTTACTCATCGTGCATAGCACTTCCGCTTATGTGAACCCGTAGGCGGCCATGGTAGGTCTGTGCGATGCTTGTCTCTGGACAGTCTGTCAAGGAGAGCTGGCGAGGTAAGGCACTGTCATGTATGCACTACAACTTTTGTTTACTAATTGAGGTTTCCATAGTCAGTTTACCGGTTAACCTTTGCTTGTGTACGTTTTGCCAGACATTCAGCTTTATTAATTTCTTGTTCCCTTGTGGCATTTTTAACTTAATTGAGTAGAAGGAGGATAAAGATGTTGGAGAGGTCACGCGACCCGCATAATTTGAATCAGGCGCCATCCACCTATGTTTATGGCGTTTCATTGTAACTTCTGCATTATTGCTACACGCTATTTTAAGAGCTTTGTTTTTATGTATGTATTTGAGGGTATTTTTGTGTTTGAATATTTTACGGCGACATCCCGTATAACCACGTGGCCAATGACGCCAAGTCTTTGTATACGCCACTGTTGCGTTTGAGAACTTATTTATGTAACATCGCATGTGCAATAATTTATTTCAGGGTTCAATGAATTTTTCACGTAGATTTATGCTTTTATGTACTTGACCACACGGTCACAGTAATGTTTGAGTTTACCGCCATCAGGCATGTTACACGTCTGTAACAACTGCAATCGTAAAGACAATAATTTTCTCACCAAGAATAATCTTTTGTCTGACTTTAATTTGCATTTTCCACGCAGACACATTGCAATTTCACCTGCATCACGTGGGGCCGAGTGTGTTCATCTGCGTTGCGTCATTCGCGAGAAGATGGCCGACACCACGCCTGAACAACCGTGAGAAGCCCTCAAGATATCCGTGTCGGCAACCACGAACGTGAGTTACTTAGCCATGCTGATCGATCGATGCCTGCATTGTGGGAGATTGAGTGAAATTAACTTTTTGAGGGAAGTATATGCAAGCAATGCCTGTGCATACACACCGGATGTGATGGGGCGGGAACCAAGTGGGCGCAGTGTAGGAAAGACCCGCATTTACGATGCATAGGGCCTGCGGAGTTTCCCACCTATCGCAATGGTGTTATAAAATGTGACAAGTGCCGTAAGATGAACTGTGCTGAGATCGCGCCACCGCCAACACCAGATATGAAACCCACACCACCAGTTGCTATGTACATGCCACACGGGCTGAACTGGGCCAGATCCCAATGTATTACTGCCAACTTTTGCGGGACACGACTAAGAAGACCCGGGTACATTCCTAGCTTTTTGTGAAGAGAAATTGCATAGGCATCGTGTGCATAGAGACGATTGGACTGAGGTAACTGCCAACAGGTTAAGGGGAACCGCTGCCACGAGGTGGAACTTGCTCAGGGACTATTGAGTTACGTGGGAAGAGTTTTGTGAGAGATTGCTAGGTTGGTTTGACACTGACAGAGATGCTACACAGGCACAAGTGCGACTGTATCATGATCAAAGAGAGTGCGAGGGAATTGAAGAGTTCATACAACGCAAAGTAGGCTTGTATAAGCGTTTACACACGGGACAGGCAACTCGCAGAGTGTTGGAAATAATCGTGACATTGTCAAAACCGGACATTAGGCCATTGTTGTGCAGAGCCAGCCGGGAGAGAGTGGAATTGTTTACACGGAAGGCGCGTGCCTATGAACAAGATAAGCAGGCTCAACAAAGAGAGTAAGTGCCGGACCAACAAAGTGAACCCCCGCCACCTGTACCCCCAGCGCTTGTTATCAATGTCATGCAACCGCCACCCCCTGTCAGGCAGATAACAGAGTCGCCACAGCAGCAGCAAAACCACCTGCTACGCGTGCAAGAGTGTTACAAGTGACTGACAATACAGTGAAAGCGTTAAGAATGTGTTGAACTTGAAGGGAAAAATGTCACAGCTGTTATTGACACTGCCACTAGACACAATTTTGTGCGTGAGGGTTTGTTACAAGCGATCACAACTAGGGTGCCACTGAGACACTTGCAATTCACTACCACACACCAATAAGGAGAAGCGAAAAATGTTATGCAGGTAATGGTAGAGAGCTGTGTACCAAGTGCGATGTCTACATTTTGCGGGACTTGTATGAGGAAGTGATTCTGGGGCTGCCATGGCTTATTGACAACCAAACCATGATAGAACCGCACCAGAATCGTCCGCACGTGGGGACACGTGGCCGATGGACCGTTTACGCTGTGGGAGCAAACACCACCAACAACAACTGCTGTGCCGGTTGCTGACTTTGAGCACGAGGTGCCCACCACACATCAGCAATGTCTGCAACATCTGCTGAACCAGTATGCCAGTGTGTTCCCACACTGAGAGGAAGCTGCAGGGCACTAACATCACGGAGCATGCGAACATCACAACGCACGAGGACCCAATGTACTCCAAGCCACGAGACCCAGGTATTTTCTTTCGCAGTGTCATCAACCAGCAGGTATGTGAGATGCTCAATGATAACGTTATTGAACCTACACAAAGTCTCTATAATTCAGGTATTACCCTTACTCCAAATAAAGATGGTGAATGGCGATTCTAGGTCGACTTCTGCCCCCGTAACAAAATCACCATAAACATGCCGCCACCAGTCATAAACATGAAAGACAATTTGTCAACATTCGGACCAGCTTCAGTATTCAAGGTGTTTGAACGGCTCGAACGTAATAAACTTATGTGCAAAGTGGAAAAGTGTAAGTTAGGTATGAGTAGAATGGAGTTTCTAGGGCATTATGTAACAGCAAAAGGACACGAACTTTAACAACAACACATACAGGACATTCAAAACAAACCCACACCAAGATCACGTAAACAAGTCCGGAAGTTCTTTGGCTTAATTATTTGATCAAGGGAATTTGTCTCAAACTTTTCCATAATCACTGCACCGTTAACTGCTTTGTTGTGTGAGAAACGTAAATTTGTCTGGACACCGCAAGTCAATCAAGCATTTAAAGACATTAAAATTGCACTTCAGAACTGTAATTCGATGTCTAGATTCAACCCAGAGTTACCCATAGTTGTAGAAACAGATGCCAGTCAAGAAGGCATTGGGACCATGTTGTATCAGGAGTGAACACACAGCGAAAAAACGTATCATCAGTTACTACAGTGCCAAGTTTGGGGACGCAGAGCGTAAATATCACGTTAATGAACAAGAATGTTTAGCCATTGTACATGCGTTGCGGAAGTACTGGCCGTATTTGCTAGGAAGGCAGTTTACACTCAAAACTGACAACCGATGCCTTGTATGGTTAGAGGGAATGCCTAACGTGAAAAGCGAACTCGCCCGCTGGGCGCTGCTACTGCAAGAATTCGATTTCACTGTAGAACACGTGGCAGGGAAAACCAACGAACTCGCAGACACCTTGTCCAGGAATTCTTGCCCGAATATAACGGTAACTGATGATGCGGAGTGGGAAGAGACACTACCACCTTGCAGTGCAATACCAACTGCAGAAACACAAACTCTCGTGGTACAAAACATTGTTACAACACCACCAGGCAAACTCGTTTCCTTGAATGTATGTGACGTGTTAAAAGAGGTACAAACTGTACAAGAAAATTTCCCACATGCCGCGCAACACCGAAAACACTGTGCCACCCGTTACACAGAACACTGGAGGGTAGTGGACAGAGAAATACAAACCAAACCACCTGGTAACTGTGTGTGTTGGTGGATGTATGTACCAAAAAGTAATGGGATCTTGTATTGAAGTATACGCATGACAGTTTGGAGCATGGACACTCGGAACCCCAGTAAACACTAAGGAACGTGCAGAAATTTTTTTCACTGGCCAGGGATTCAGGGAGATGTCAGGAAATATGTACAGAGCTGCATCACGTATAACACCTGTAAGCCGCGTAGAGCAGATGGCAATGCTCCACAACAGCCAAGGCTGCCAACCGAGCCATTCAAAACAGTAGCTATTGACATCATGGGCCCGTACTTGCGTACGAAAACTGGGAAAATATTTCTTGTTATTGCCACGGATTTGTTTACTCGTTGGACAGAGGCATTTCCCGTCAGCAATGTTCGTGCACACACAGTTGCACAAGTAATGCAGAACAAGTTTTTCCCAAGGTGGTTACACCCTGAGTATTTGTTGACAGACAATGGAACACAGTTTGCAGGGCAAAAATGGAAGGAGTACTGTACCAGGTGGAGAACAGAACACCGTAGCACCCCAGGGCCAACCCAACCGTGAGATGTAACCAAGACGTCAAAATCCAATTGCGTGTCCAGATAGGCGATCACACTAGGTAGGCCGAATTGATCCCGGAGGTAATGTTTTTCCTACGGAATAGAGAGAATGCGGCAACCAGGAACACACCCACCGAGATGGTACGAGGTCGTGAACTCCGTGCCCCCAGAGCACCCCGTGAAAACCTGCCCAGACCACCTGAACAAATTGTCGAACACCAGGTGCAAATACATGAAGAAGCCAGGGGGAACCAGATCAGTTATTGCAATGTGTAGGTACTGGATAGCAAGAGGCTGCCACCCGAACTTGTACCCGGGATGTACTACGTAAGAGACAACCCGGTATTGGCCGGGGCAAAGAAGTACTGTGCTGGACTGGCATCTACCTAGATGGACAGGGTCAGTGAGAGTGGTGGAAAATATGGGAAATTCCACGTATCTAGTGAAGTTAGGACCCAGACGTGTCACGAAACGGCATTGTGACGACTTGCGGATAGCCCGACCGCCTGTAGGGAAAAGAGGCAAGGAGACAACGTTATGCCCAGTACCGCAGCAAGTTCGGAGAATTTCACCAGGGAGTACACAAGGAAATGTCAACACTAACACGGGAACACCCAGCCAAAGTAATGAACTGTCATTTAAGGGTTTTGCACCGACTAAACACTCAACACCTAGTAGTGAGGAGATGGAAACAAGTAGTACCGCAACACCATTTCTGGGTTTTTCTGTTAATGCCTGTAACAACACAACAAATCAGAGTGAATTTAAGGGGTCCCCAAGTGTACACAAAGAAAGTGGTAACATAAGTGCAAGCGTAAATGTCAACACAACCAGTGCCAGTGAGTTGAGTTTTAAAGGGTTTCCCCACGGCACAGCTTAATTTAGTTATAAACAAAGTGTAAATGTAAATCTTGATACCACTTGTGAAGGCGAGACGCCTTTCAGAGGCTTTCCAGTTCCCACAGGGGAGAGCCTAGTAGGGCAAGAGAGTTTGAAAGGGTAGAGCAGTGAGTGTGATGTCAAGTGTCAACAAAGCGCAACATAGCACTCGCAAGAGGCGAGCCGAGTCACCACCATGTACCCACATTGTTCCTGGCATCACCCCCCACCCCCTGCAAACACCAAAGAAACCAACGACCTCTGAGACCATGTTGTCTTTACCCTCAATCGGCAATCAGCCGGGCGGAGCCCGCCAGGGCAATGTTGGATTGTTCGCACCGTCTTGGCCTTCGAGGGAGGGGTCGTTTGACTCCGGCTAACAGCTAGCGGCACTAGAGCCCATGAAAGTGATCACCACACTCGTGTCCCGCACGTGCGCTGAGGCCAATAATTTTGGACTTTTGTATAAATGTTATTTTCAGTGTAAAATGTGTTCTATTGTATTTGAAGTGTTTAAAATGTCTTAAAATGTGTTCGTGTTTGTTAATATTCTTTAATTGTTTGGTTATAAAATTCAAAATGCCCGCAACACAGAGATTAAGAACACTTAATATTCCGGCATGAATGCCGTCATAAAGAGACATTAAAATAATATTGAAATACATAAGAAAATTATAGAAATGTAAAACAATACTTAATTTAATTTGTGCAATTTTATTTTAAATAATTGAATATTTACTCAGCATGCATAGCACTTCCGCTTATGTGAACCCTGTAGGCGGCCATGGTAGATCTGTTCGACGCTCGTCTCTGGACAGTCTGTCAAGGAGAGCTGGCGAGGTAAGACATTGTCATGTACACACTACAACTTTTGTTCACTGATGTAGGTTTCCATAGTCAATTTAGTTTACTGGTTAACCTTTGCTTGTGTACATTTTGCCAGACATTTCCCCCAGCAGTATGCTTCCGCTTTATTAATTCTTGCGCCCTTGTGGCATTTTTAACTTAATCGAGGAGGAGGAGGAGGAGAAAGATGTTGGAGAGGTCATGCGACCCGCGCAACCTGAATCAGGCGCCATCCGCCTATGTTTATGATGTTTCATTGTAACTTCTGCATTATTGCTACACGCTATTTTAAGAACTTTGTTTTTATGTATGTATTTGAGGGTATTTTTTGTGTTTGAATATTTTACGGCGACATCACGTATAACCATGTGGCCAACTGATGCCAAGTCTTTGTTTACATCATCGTTGAATTTGAGAGCTTATTTATGTAACATTGTATGTGCAATAATTTAATTCAGGGTTCTATGTCAATTTTATTCAGGGTTTAATGTATTTTTCACGTAAATTTATGCTTTTTTGTATTTGACCACATGATCACAGTAATGTTTGAGGCATGTTACACGCCTGTAACCACTCCAATCGTAAAAAGAATAATTTTCTTACCAAGAATAATCTTTTGTCTGACTTAATTTGCAGTTTCCACGTAGAAATATTGCAATTTCACCTGCACCATGTGGTCCGCTATGAACTTCATCCAGTGGTATCAGCGCCATCTAAGCTTGTTTTCACACATGTGTGTGTTTATTGTGAATATTCATCTCATCGCCCATCTTATTTCATGTATCATTCAAGGGTTTATGTAATTTTGTAATTAGTGTACAGTGCAATTATTCCCATCCTAGTCTGCTCTGTGTATAGGCCGTCACCACACTACCCACGTGCTGGAGGGCGAGCCCCGATGAGTTTGCATTAGTGATGTCGAGTAATCACACGTGTTAATATGTATTAAGGGTTTCATTTGTAATTCACCATGTCCTTTTTTCAGGGAAAAACCATCAATCCACACTAGGGGTTGTCGGCCGTCTTCCCTTGTGAAGGCTATGCTTTCATGCACCTCGGAGTGCGCTAGAGTAATTGCAGGCTGGGTAGCACCCAAGCGGAATTGGCTAGTCATGACCGAGATAATCATAATTTCATTGGCACGTTGAAGTGTATGCATAACAATAAAAGCAAGTCTACAGTGAACTTATATCTTTTATTCAGTAGTGACAGTGTCCTAGTCACATATGTTGTATTAAGTGTTTATTTCCAGTGATGTTTAGTATAAAGTTTAGCATTGTCTACGTGTTTGTAAGTATGCACAGGTGAGACGGACACACAGAACCCACAGCATCTCTGAGAACCCTGAGTCTCAATAGTGCGGTGATTGGGAAGCACCGCTGGCACCCAAATTACCAGTAAGTATTTGTGTCATTGTTCGTCTCGTGTCTCACCCGACGGTATCAAGCGGATCTTAGCGAAAATACAAAATGACAAAATCAGCGCCATGTTGGTTTTGATCTTCAAAATATGTACACAAATGTGTAATTAAAACATTTTTTAGAACAAATAAATTAACTGTTCATAGAATATTCTAGACATGTTTTAAAAAGCAAGTAAGTTATGTGCTTTGTTTATATATTTTGCAACACATTTGTTTTTAAGTTGTAGTGCATAAATAATAATAATTTTCTTATTTATTAATACTATATTAGCAGCATTCCAGTGATGATTATAGAAATATCACATCCATTTTAAGAATTAAATTTAGATAAAAATAATTTTCACTGTAAATGTAAACATTAGTGGCTGCGAGTGCTAAACAATTAATCATCGACAACATCCAAATTGAAACTTGCAAAATTATAAATTACAAAATCTTCAATGTTTAATTTTGGATGTGGCCTTAGAGACATGATTGCTTTCATTTGCAATTTTGTGGTCTGTGACTTTCATGCCTTGTATGACACATGAATTAATAAATAATCTATAAGGATAGTACATACCTTTATTGTTATATTTCCTTCCTATTCTTTGCCCTCACAATTCCAACTGTAGTCAGACCAAAACTTTTTGTAGCCACTGTGTATTACAAATAGTCATACCTACTAGTGATAGCAATTTTACACACGCTGCACCTATTATCATCTGTCACACCCTGAATACATTCCCACTTTCTATATTTAAATGCAGTACGGGGTGTGTGTGTCCCAAATATAAATTTCATACTTTTGAAATAGGTACTCCAGAACAGAGCACTAAAATTTATTTTCCATTTACATTTCCGTACACATACACTGGATCTTGTCAGGTACAAAAAAATCACACTGCTCATTAAGAGGCTTTGTGTGTACACTCCTATGAAACACTGACCTAGAAATAATAAAGGAATTTCATCCTTGCAATGTCAGCTTTAAGTACAGTTTTGTATCATCTATGGGAAAAAAGTGAAAAATGGAGAATAAGGAATTACGTGTAACAGTTCATGTAAATCTAGGTTCCACAAGGACTGTATGACAATGACAAATCAAGCATATGAAACATATACAACCAACAAAAAGAAGAAATGGTCATGTGGTAGGAAAGACTGTGTAAGGTTGGCAGCCATGTAATATGGCAGAGAGTAACAACATGGAGCTAGCAGTGTATGGTTGTTGTACGCATATAAATAAATGTGGAGTTATGAACGTACTGTTGTGCTGTGATTTAAAATTATAATTGACTCAAGACTACAACATGGTGTCAGAAGTTGTAGTGAATTTTATGCCGTCATGTGGTGAATTTTGGTGTGGCTACTCTGGGGAAGCTGTGGGCGTCCTTCAAGCAACACGTATCTACAGGGTAAGATTTATGTCAGATATATGAAGCCTTAAAGCATCAAACAGATGATATTCATGGAAGTGGAAAGCCAGGACCATCATTAGTGGTTGATGCACTTTCACAACGTTGACGCAATAAGAGCAATCCGGCTACAGTAATGTTAAAAATGTTGGGATGTGTGGCAACAGTGGCAAAGGTTCTCAAACTTAATGTTTTAACAATGGCAGAAAACCATCAACACTACAGAAGTGCAAGTTTTGTAAATTTTCGCATGAATGTGGATGCTGTCCAGCCTATAGCAAACGGTGTAGGAAATGTAAGGCCATAAATAATTTTGAAGCGGTGTGCAAGAAGTCTGCGGCTGCTGTCAATGCTGTTTCAAATGTGGGCGGCGTGGAAGGAGATTATGATGATCAATATTCATGGTATGTACCCTTGTTTATTGAAAAATAATCAGTGACTGCTAAAATTGATTCTGGTGCACAAAAATATGTTTTAAGCTTGAAAACTGTAGAATCATTAAGCCCTACCCCTAAAATTTTCCTATCACAAACGTTATGGTCACTTCCGGTATTACACAAACGTTGAGGCCTGTAGGGAAAGTTCTACTTGAAACACAGTGTAACAATAAATGTTTATTGGTTAATTTCGAAGTAGTTGCTGGTAATGTGGAATGCATCCTAGGGTTAAAGTCGTCTGTGCAGCTGGAATTAATTTAAAAAATGTTTTCGTTTGACGAGGATAGTTTGATACAGAAGTACAGTGATAACATTAAGGGGCTTGGAAAAATTCCGGGTAAGGTAAAGATTTATCTGGATTCTTATGTCACACCAGTAATAGAGCCCCAACGGCGTGTTCCCCTCAAATTGAGACACAAATTGAAAGGTACATTGCAGGATTTAGAAAAATGAGGTATAATAACGAAGGTAGAGTGCCTCACAAATTGGGTCTCAAATTTAGTAGTAGTAGGAAAACCAAATGGAGATCTGAGGCTATGTATACATCCAACATACTTGAACAAAGCTATCAAGAGGCCTAAGTTTAATATTCTCACGTTAGAGGACATCACCGCAGAATTGGCAAGTAGGGCCTACTACAGTTTTCACAGTCTTTGACATGAAACAGAGTTACTGGCACATGGAGCTTGACGAACAATCGTCACATCTGACCATGTTTCACATGCCATTCGGGAGGTTCAAATGGAATCGCCTTTGTTTTGGAATCTCCTGTGCACCTGAAATTTTCATGAAGAAATGTATGGACATATTTGGCGATATTGAAGGTGTTCATATTTTGGCGACCTTACAATCACAGGAAAGGATATCACTCATAATAAGATTCTAGAACAAATTTTAGAAATAACTAGGAGGTTTGGTGTCAAATTCAATCCTGAAAAAAATCAACTAAGGGTAGCCAGTGTTTGGTTCATGGGGGTAGTGGTAACAGGCTCAGGGGTTGAACCTGACCCTAAGTATGTAAAAGCCATTTAGAATATGCCTCGTCCAGGTGATAAAAAGGCAGTTATGCATTTGCTATGTGCAAATATTTATCAAAATTAATTCCAACATTTTCTGAGTGTACAGGACATTTGAGAAACTTGACTAGGAATGAGGTTCCTTTTAGCTGGGCACCAGAACACAAGGAATTTGCACGGTTAAAAAAATTGATTGTTAGCGCTCCTGTATTGTGCCACTATTTAGAGGATAAGCCACTTGAAATGCAGATGGATAGTTCTCAGAACGGAATCGATTCTGTTTTGTTGCAGAATGGACAACCTCTAGCTTTCGCTTCAAGAGCCCTCACTGATGCCGAACAACGATACTCACAGATAGAGGAGCTGTTAGCATGTGTATTTGCAGTTGAAAAGTTTCATCACTTCACGTATGGTAAAGAATTGTTTAGATAAAGTGTCCCCACGGCTTCAGTGTTTGTTGTTGCGCCAGGTAAAATATAATGTGGTAATTTCGTATCTCCTGGGCAAAGAGATGTATATTGGTGATGCCTTGTTATGGGCATATTTGACTTAAAAAGAGTCTGATCTGTCCTACACTTTGTTCACCATCTAATGAGGGAAAACAACAGTTTATCGAAGCCACTCAAGATGATACGGATTTACGTAGTGTGACAAAATTGTTATCAGAGGGGTGGCCAGTGAAAGAGAAGGTGCCAGAGTCTTGGTGTAAATGACTTTCCAGATAGGAAGATATACCTAAATAAGTTAAGATCGCAGATTATGAAAGTGACGGTTTAAATATAACGTATGGTGTGCCACAAATATCTGTTTCAGGACCCATACTGTTTTTGATAAACATTAATGACATTTCATGCCTTCCACTTAATGAGAAAATAGTACCTTTTGTTGATGATACAAACACATTTTATATAGGTCATAATTTGGACAATACTGTGAATAAAATGAATAAAGACTTACATCTACTAGAATCCTGGCTAACTTCCAACAAATTGTCTATTAACGTAGATCAAACTAATTATATTGTATTCCATAAAGCCAACATAAAAAACTGAAGCAACTTCTGACAAAATGATTGATAAGATAATCCAACAAGTTGACAGTGTTAAATTTGTAGGCTTATTAATGGAGATCAACCCTTAAACTGGGATTCTCATGTAAACATGATTTTTTGCTAGGTTACCTCTGTCGTTGGAATACTTCCTCCAGAGCTGAAGAGATGTGTGTACTATGCTATGATGAATACACACTTAACATAATTAGCATGTATCTGGGGACATATTTTTAAGAAGATACTGTAACAATTATTTGTCCTACAAAATAGAGCAGTTAGAGCTATATACAATTATGGCCTCTTCACACATTCTTCCACTGTGTGAGGATCCAACTCCAATTGAGTAACTGTGTATTTATGTTTAAGCAAGCATATGCACACAGCAATAACATGACACTAGTTATCAATGAAAATCTATACAAATATAACACAAGAAAAATATTTACATACTAGGTACATAAAGAAACTGTACATTATAGTATTGGTGGAACTGAATGTAAGTATGCTTGATAAAAACTACAACCTTTTACCACACATAATAAAGAGTATTAACAAACAGATATTAATAAAAATGCTAAAAAAAAAATTATTTAACCAATTCTTAGTCATAAATTGTCTGACTAAAATGTTGTATATACTCAATTAGATATATATGTGGCTTTTAAATATTTGTATTATCATCAATGTTCTCTGCTTTATAGGGTTAGATTGTGTTTGTCAACTATGGTATTGTTTTGTTGGTACCTTCTCAGGCGTCCTGTATCTGTACCAGTTGTGGCCAGTATTAAAGAGCACATGTGCACGTGCACACCCAGTTTTCTGCCCAATTTTTTTTGTGAACTTTTATATAATTTCTGGATATTTGTGGCCCTAGCACAGTTATCAGAGTTCATTGCATCAATCACGAACATTTGGTATTTTTATTCTGTTATCTGCGATTTTGCAATGCTGTGAAGTGTACAGCGGATTTGAGCTCCGATTTTACTCTATCTGTGCATGCGCATGTCATAGTGATATGATCCCTTATGGGAGTTTTAACCTTGGACAAGTGCACAATGCTGGTTGTGCTCTTTCCTTTGTATCTGTAACATACGGAGGCGGTTTCAACGAGATTTCACCACCCCAATTCACCGCTAGATGCCAGCAGAGTTGAAAGTGCGGCATTAACACCAAACAAAATTATCATAGCGAAAGTAAACAAGTCCTTGTTTATTGTGCTGAGCTGAAGATAAGTTTTTAATATTAATTGGTGTAATTTATCATGTGGAAGTGCAACAAATTTCAATTAAAATTGGTATGCGTGTGTGTGCTTTTACTGAGGTATGTTGTAAGTTTATTTTCAAACTAACGCTAAAGTATTTGTGTCATGGTACTACTTGCAGTCGGCATGACTGAGAGGCATTAGTTGTTTTTCCAAGCTTCGAAATGAATTCTGTTCAATCAATTTTAGCAAACAGAAAACTGACTTTTGAGGAAAAATTATATTAAATATTTAGGCCCTGATCGGCTACATTTAGAAATTACCACAGAAACTATGTCACAAAAACGTGTATTCAACAGAGACGTTTACACTAAACACAACTGTTTATGTGGGTGTGCTCAAACAAACGCTTTGTTTTGATTTCCGTGTCTGATTTTTAGTGCAGAGGTAAGTGCCTGGACAAAGTCCAGTTTTAAGTACACTTAAGCGAGAAAATAAAACGAAAACCCACATGTTTCAGCACCCTACCAAACCCAGACGGTCTGCTTTAATGCTTGGGCTTCAAAAACGTTAACAGGTAAAATGTATATTTTTTTTATTTCTGTTCTCATATTCTCAGATTTGTTTTTACAATAAATACTCTTTTCTTATGTGTCACATGCTGTTCACATATATATTTTTACATATTTGACAAGCTAAAACAATTATGGAGTGAATGTCTAATGTAATTAGTAGCATTTGTTTGTAGTCATTACCTAAGCAGAAATTACACGTATATTTTTCACGTAAAAACATGCACTTTATTTGTATGTAAAAATTAATGACAATTGCATAGCTTCAAAATAATAATACTAATTTTTTTATGCAAGCAGTTTAATCTTACTCAGATGAGTAGAGATTCTAAAATGGGTTTCTTTCAGAATTGCATCGACATATGCCTGGAGTTAGGACAGAAAATTATCAGAATAAAAATTATAATTTTCAAAGCAGTCGGTCAAGCTTGAACCTGCGACCATGTGAAGGAAATGCTTTATAACTATAAACGAGTCCCACCTGTTAAAATCTGGAGTGATCGCACTGAAAATTGAACCCGGTTTGTCATGAGAGGCGAGCACTTTAGCTGCTACACTACCATGGTGCCGGTAGTGGGGAGAGGGGGGGTGGGCGCGTGTGCACTCAATATTTGACATCACCGGCCACTACTGATCTATACTATGTTATCGATGACAAAAAAAAAAGATGCTACCAGAGGTCGTGTTCCTATGTTTCTGCAATACTTTATCAACCATAGCATTGCTACTTCGTAAGCGTTTGTGTATCTGTAATATAATTGTTATGCAACTATTTTATTTAATAAATCATGTTTGATTTCTATGATTGTCAACCAGTATCTATTAGATGTACTACTTCTGTATTGCAATATTGTTTATGTAATCAGTCGAATTTGTGATACATTATGTACTTTCACCTTAATAAGACCTCTCGTGCTCGTGGAGGTCAAATATAAATAAAAAACACAACTTCTTTATGGATTACACACCCTGAAAAACAACAATTGACCTACGTCTATTTTAAATTAAATCTAAAAAGAAGTTATTGAAATACTGCAGAAATAAAGCTATTATTTTGCTTGATGCATGCTTACTGGGTAACAAAAATATGCCGAGTAATTTGTTTGTATATTAGACAAGTATTCTTGTTAAACGGTTCAAGACGAGGTGATTTCTCGAAATAAATATGAACATGAACATAAGCACTCCAGTTTAAAACATGGACGGAGGAAATAAACGGATCGCCAACATGATAAAACCAAATATATTACGCATTGGAATGGTCGCATAATGAATAACTCACAAAATTTTAATAAGGATGGTTCGAAATAAAATCACTAAAAGAAATGCAACACGTTTATTAATGTCGCTATGTTCTTTGAATGTATTCCCCGGTCATAAAGTTAGGTTGTGTAACTCATTGTCGTTTTTTGTACGCTAGTGAAGCTCGGGCTGTATCGGTTACCTCCAAATGCGAAATATGCGCAGCGAAGTGGTTCCGATAATCTTCACAAGCTCAAACGTGCACCTCGTACGGTATTCTACTTCCGGCCAGTCTCGCACACAAACTGTACGAGGAAAAGGAACAAATACTTAATGCAGTGTTGCCAGGTCTACTGATTTAATTTTTTTTTTTTTTTACTATTCTACTAAAACTCTACAAATAAAGCATATCTACTGGTTTTTTTTTTTTTTCCTTTTGAGGCCAACACTCAACAAAATTTATTAAAACCAGTTTGTAATTTCAATTATAGTTGATTCACGATAACTTCGGCTTTTTCTGAAGCCCTAGTCAATTTCTACTTTTGGTTACTGTTCACGTATCCTTCCACTATACGTAAACATAAACACTGTTACGTGACTTCTACTTTCTTTTATAACTGTCAAATGCATTGATCGCTGTTTACAGCTGTTCAAAGAATGTTGTCATATTTCCTACGAATGTTCACTGTTTAGGTCGGCTTTATAACTATTTGTTACAATATAGCATGTAACACATAATACACATTCATATTTTGCCACGATGGTGTTTGTTACAACTGTGGCAGAAACAACAGTAGTATTTAACCTGTTGTTATTAATATGCATTTGGAATAGAAATTAAAACGAAGGGACAACCAGTCCAATGAAACGACACAGTAAATTCAAGCACGCAACTCGTGTCGCTTATTTATTGTACGTAACATCGACAAATGTAAAAGATAGTGGTGAACATGCAAACACATAGGCGTACCGTAATATTTATTCCGCTAATATTTACATGCTTTCGTACTTACTGATTTGTATGTTTATTTTATTATTTATTTAAATTTATCTGGTTGGGCTTAGCATTGTTTTTGGGATTGTGGCAGACATTCCAATCATAGAAACATAAGCTCGTTACACAACTGTGTTTCAAACACCTAGCGTGAAGGTACAACGTTGTGATAAACAGATGTGGATATAAATAATCAACTTCGTCATGACATCAGTTCATGGTTAATACATATAAACTCTGCTCATATTTAAAATCCGCACACATCTGGCCTGTGAGCAACGACTACAACACAGCCACCATAGACGGAAATGGAGGCTATGCCCGTACGCGACAATCATAACACTTGGTACATTATATTAATTATCCCTGCCCTGGAAACATATTTATCACAACATTGTAACTTACCTAGGATGTTTCAAAAACAAGTACGAACTTGACGTTTCGTTAAGAAACACGCTGTGTCATGTCACCACACACCACTGGCAATCATAAGGTACCCGTCATATTGAGACAACTGTGTGGCTAGGCTATGTCTGCCAACCCGCTGCATTTGTAAGTGTCGCACAACGAACTGTGTCGCGCCATCGCATTTAAAGTATGTCGTTGCATCTAAATACCATATAATATGTATTTTAACAATAAAATCTTGTTTCAGTTGTAAATTACAATCTCAGACATTATTGTTCCTGTAATTAGTATGAAATGTGCTAAAATTAGAAATATCAAAATGTATACCTTTCCTACACAGGTGGTACAATCTCCCCGAGAGAGAGAGAGAAGAGAGACAGAGATAACAAGAGAGAGACACTCTGCTTCGCTTATTGAACCTTTACTCCTAACGGAAAAAAAACACCAGCCTACACATGGGAATTAGTGCAGATATTTTTAACTGCCGCAAAGAAATGTGTTTCCGTCAGTGGTATCTAACAATACAAATATATCAATTGGCAACATTTACCTTACAAATAGTATACATAAAAATGAGGTTAAAAAATATTGTAACTGTGAACTATTTCTTACCGGCCATTGCCAACATGTCGCTGCTCTTGCTGTTGTTAATTCATGTTTAATACGAAATAAATATTACAAGTTATATAAGATACTGGGGTAAAGTTTCATTTATTCAATAATACAGTACTCTAAAGTTTATCACAGTGTTAAAGATTTGTGGAATACAAGTTATTGGAAAAATACATTGACATATTACGCCTAGGGTGATTTTCAAAGATTCTATTCCAAAAGGCCTAAGAAAGCGTGAATGGACTATACCATGCATTTGACTGTGTAAATCGCAGTATACTTACAGAAAAATTAAAGTTTTATGGACTCTCAGGTACACCAAATAAACTAATAAGCTCATACCTTTCGAATATACAAGTGCGGATCAAAGGAAAAACTACTTCATTCTACTCTGAACCAGGAAAAATCAAGCATGGGGTCCCACAAGGATCAATATTAGGCCCCCTACTATTCCTAGTTTATATAAGTGACCTTCCATCTGCCTTAACTCCAGAAACTACTCTCAATTTTATTCGCAGATGATACTAGTATCTTAGTCTCTGGGGACTCAGTAAATGATCTTACACAAAAAAAACGGACACAACATTTACAGAGTTAAATGCATGGTTTGTTGCAAACGAATTAAATCTCAACCTAGACAATACATATCTTACGAATTTCGTCACAAAGAACAGAAAAAACATTAATTCATGTTAGCACTAACCGGGACAAAATTAATGAAACTGCAGTGATTAAGTTTCTTGGCTTAAAAGTAGACAATTTACTTAACTGTAAATCTCACATTGCGTTTATTTTACCTAAACTAAGTTCAACATGATTCACCCTGCGGAGTGTTGCACAGATCTTGAACCAAAATACAGAAAAAATGGTGTATTTTGCATATTTTCATTCCATCATGAGTTATGGTATAACTATTTGGGGTAATTTCATTGACAGAAAAATGTGTTTCCATTGCAAAAGAGAGTTGTAAGAATAATCAATGGCAAAAGAAAGTCAGACTTATGTTGACATCTTTTCAAGAGCTCAGAAATTTTAACATTTGTGTGTGAGTACATGTTTTCAGTACTTATATTCATGTCCAAAAACAGTTATTTATTTAAGAAAAATGAGTCCTTTCATAAGCATGACACTAGAATAAAAAAAAAAACACTTACATGTGGCTTCGGTTAACTTAAAACTTGTCCAGAAAGGCCACCCTACTTTGGTAGCCAAATTTTTCAATATGTTGCTACAACAACTTCAATAAATTTGCTTCTCTAACCAAAAACTCTTAAAAAAAACCAGCTGATAAATTTTTTGAAAACTAACATTTTATAGTGTAGATGAATATCTAAACTACAATAATTAAGAAATTATTGCATAACGTGTCTTTGTACGCATTTATTGTTCGTTTTTTCTCATTTCCTTTTTCTTCTGTTTCAGCAAAACTACGATGCCCCACAGCATGTTGGAGGAGGATTGGTCAAATTATGAGGAAAACATGTGATGCATGTACATGTAGTCTGACATATATATGTAGGTGTTTGCTATGTTCAGTGTATAAACTTTGTATACTGTAATTTGACTTGTCCAATATCTTTGTACATCTATGTATTGAAAAAAGATCTTACGGATGCAGTAAAACAAAACAAAATCCACATTGAAATATTTATATAGAGTAGACTCCGGACTATCCGGCCTAATGTGGCGGAAGGGCAGGCTGGATAACAAAAAAGCCAGATACACCGGAGTTCTATAACTACTCACTTCGTGCCCCACCCACACCATTAACAACACACTTTTCATACCAAAACCCATTCTTATTCATATTTTCTGACCTCTTAGTACAGGTCAGTACTTTATAAATGTCTGTTAAGCGCTGTACTGTTCGTTGTAAAATATATAACAGTAAAAGGAAGTCCAAAACCGCTTACCCCTGTTAGCCCTCTTCCGCAATGCAATGCCCCTCCACTTACGCAAGCAGATGATATCAGCTGGCGTCACTTCCTCCTGCTGGCTAATGTATTGCAGCGCTGCCTCGATCGTCTTGAACCATTCCGAATGTGGGATGAGATTTTTCCTGTCATCTAAGGATGCCTCCTCTTCTTCTCATATTTATTCTCCCTGTGTCACCATTTCCACAATATCATAAGTTATTTCATCAACTTCGTTGTTTGCCATCCATTCTCTATTGTCCTCTGCACCGACATTGTCACAGCCTGGTAATTTTTCAGGCAACGAAACAAGTTTATCGTCTTCATCTTTTACTTTGGTTTCACACATAGGTTGAAGTTTGAAATGTCCACCTTTATGGTCCAAAAGAACTTTCCAAGAAAGACCTTACAAGTGATATGTTTGGAATCTCTTCCCATGCTTCGGCCACCAACCTTATGACATCTAGCATGTAAATCTTTTTCAAAGTGGTTCAGTAGTCTTCATTTATATTAATTCTCCGATATCAATGAACTGAGAAGATGCTGGCGATACTTTTTCTTTAACATTTCGATGACACTTTGGTCCATCGGCTGACAAACAGTCGTCACATTGCTTGTTAAAAATAAAGCTTTGATGTCTCCATTTGTGAGTTCGTCAGTGGCCGGACGCGAAGGTGCGTTATCACGAATTATCACAGCCATTCTTGGCAAATTGTTGTCTTTCAAATGTTTTTCTACAGCTGGTACAAATTAATTTTAGAACCACGTTTTAAAGATTTCTGAATCCATCCATGTTTTCTTTTGATGTGTGTAATATGGGTGGTAGTGATTCCTGATTTCCCAGTTTTTGAAAATATCTAGGTTTCTTTGACTTTGCTATTAAAGTCAACCTAAGCTCGTGGTTGTCGATTGCATTACTGCAAGCCAAGAAGGTGACTCATTCCTAGCTTTTCTTGTATCCTGATGCAGCGGCTTCGTTTTATGATGCAAGTGTGGTTTTAGGGAGCATTTTATAATTTAAACTGGTCTCATCGCAGTTGTACAAATGCTCCCCAGAAATGCTCTCCTTTACAATAAGCTTAAAAATATAGTCTTTGAACAAAGGTACAGTCTCTTTATCAGCAGATAAAGCCTCCCCCACCTATGGTTATCTGTGGAATTCCGAATCGGTTTTTTCCAGCGGTAAAACCATTTATCACTGGCAGTAAATTAGAATCCTCTCGCATTTGTCGCTTAAATTGCAATGCTTTTTACTGCAATATCGACCCGGTAACAGGCAAGTGTTATCCTCTTAAGTGTTCATGCTACAAAAATAAAGCTTCCTCAATTTCTTAATGCTTACCTTCCAGCGTGGTTTTTCTATTCCACTTCCACTAACTTGGGCGACACACCATTTTTAATTTATGCACGACTTTTCTTCAAGTCACCAATTCTACTTTTCCCAACTCCTATCTCCGAAGCAATAGTTTTTGCCGTTACCTCAGAGTCTAGTCTCTTTATAGTATGTAGTTTCTCCTCCATAGTCACCACAGCCTTTTTTCGTTTGTCGCCCATTTCCTGATCTTAAAAAAAAAAAAACAATGAAACACAGAAAAAACAATTTACCAAGGTAACCAAGAACAGTGACAAATGTATTCAGCACTTGTTGAGATCCGATACACAACTGACGGAACAAAGAGCAGATAGTAGGGTGTGGGAAAATCCATGCTTTTCATGTCGCAACGTGTGTTTCACAAACGGCATTTAGGAGGATCGTGCTAGACGCCCACTTGCAATGTCTTGGCAAAGTTGTGATTTATGGAGGCGTAAAAAACCGAGTAGATCGTTCAAAAAAATATTATTCTCATTTATTATAGATAATTTATTTTTTGAACTAGGCCGGATAGTACGGAGGCCCAATAGTCACGAGCTGGATACTCTAGAATTTACTGTATTATGTTCAAAACCTACAATGTGTGACATTCAATAGCCTAAATCTGTGAGATTGTAAGGGACTGCGACACGTTTGTGCGCCGGGGAATCCCGCGATGTAGGTTTCAACTGTCGTATTTACAAGGGAAATCCCACTCTTGTGTAGTTTACCATCTAGGTAAGTGTTGATCAGTTGCTGCCTGTACGGATTTCAGTTCAGTAGTGCCGTCATTCTTCTCAGTGACACAATTGTGCTGTATCAATCAGTGTGGAAGCTTGTGATAGGGATATATATTTCTTTTTAAATGTCTTTTGATGGCTAGTATAATTTTTAATTATTTTCTATGGGTGAAAAGGTAAAGTACAGCTAGAAATACAAATGCAAGTGGGATAATGACGAACTTGTTAAATGTAGCAATTTAAATAAGTGCGGCTCAGTGTTTACATGTAATTCCACCAAGAGCGTTGCCTGTATTCCTTGTCGCAGTTGGAAATGTTGAAATAATGTGTTTTGTTGTACTCAGTATCCCGTGATCGCTTATTTAACATGGGCCCTCTTTTGTGTTTTAAAAAGTGTAGTTTAGAAAGTGATTAAGTGAAAATGGCTTTATCAGTGGTTCCATTTCCTCAACTCACCAGCGACAATTTCTCCAATTGGAAATTTCGGGTGAGGAAGTATATGAGAACAAGTCCACTTTTCTTGACTGGGATAGAAAATCAAAGTGGGCATTAGTTGAGTGTGTTAGCGATAAGCATCTTGATAGTTTAAAATATGCTAGTACAGCAATGGAAATCATGCACATTTTGGAGGACATTTTTGAAAGTAAAAGTGCTCTTTCTAAACTTTTCCTCATGAAAAAACTTTTGAAACTAAATTTTAAAGTGTGACCACTGCAGAACCATTTTGCTCAGGTCGAAGCAATAATATGTTATGGAATCATTGGGATCGAAATTGGAGGACAATGACAGGGCATGCTTCTTATTACTCACGATGCCAGAATCGTATGACAATGTTATCACAGCACTAGATACAATGTCAACAGGGATATGACGTGTGATCGTCTCTACTCTAGCCCGTTTGTCAGGCAGACGATGTCCGTACTCTACTCTGTGTACTAGTGTGTGTGACATGTGCAGAATGCAAGATGGAGTGGAACCCAGCAAGGGCAGGCTGGGGCAGGTAGTGCGACGTTCCGCATGCCTCTGCTAGGCCCAGCGACGAGAGACTTCGTGTGCGGAGTGATATGTGTTTGTGAAATAGTGCCAAAAGTAATTGCAGGTAATTTGAGCTCGCATACAGCGAAACTATCACATGTGTAATAAACACAGCATCTCAAATCATCCTTTCCTATGCTTGGCATGGTTTTCTAGTGTTTTGTTTCATCCCTATATTCATGTGCCCACATCATTTTGGATGATACATATACAAGGTTAGTTGGTAATTTGTTAATGGTTTGTATTTTATTGTGTGTCCAATTCCATGCAAGTGGAATACAAGGCAAGTTGCAATTTGGTGGGTGTGCAAGTAGTCCCTCTTCGGCATGCGAGCACGTGCTGGACTGTTCTTGTGCCGGGGTGGGAAGTCAGTCAGCGAAGAGCATCCAGAGGAGTTAGTTGCATGTGACTGCATTGCACGTTTTCCCATGCCAACATGGCCTGCAATGTTTGAACTTATCATTTCACTACAATATACTTTTAGTTTAATGGAACCATTCTGGTTTAGCCATCAAGGATACCACCACTTGTCTGCCCAAGGAATAACATTGCCAGCAGGTTAAAGTGGGCAAGATGTGTTAAGTTGTTTCCTGGAGAGACATGTAGAAACAGTGCCGATTAAAATGCAACATGGAACTAACATGTGTTCTTTTAATTGGGTATAGGCAAGGTGTTTCAGGGTACAGGCCCTTATAATCCCACCAATTTTCCCGAAAGTGCTTATGCATTTATTTTCAGGGAAATTTTCTTATTTAATGTATGCTGCAATGTTTAAGTGTCCGTTATATGGGTGTGTGGATAGCCCTAATAATCCACACCATAGAGAGTATTCAATATGCTAATAATTAAAATCATGCAACAACTATCATACTGCTCACGAGGTGTATGGGCCACCCAAATTGTCCCTCGTTTACCAAACCACAATGTTAATGCCAAGTTAGTCAATGTTCGGTATTCAGATGGAGTGGAACTTGTGTCGGCCTCCCTGGGCCCATCACCTTTGTGCAATGGTCGTTTAGTTTGCAAGAGTTAATTATCATGTAACCTTAGTTTATTTGTTTGTCTAACCTGGGGAGATGCCCACTCCATAGTCCAGTCTGTATTTTACATGACCGGACCTTAAGATTTCACTTTAACCATCATATAGGCTTCGTGCCAAATTTACTGTATTAGCATTCTCCTGCCACAATTGAGAAATTAACCATGTACATGCCACAGATGAGGGTTCTGAATAAATTGTTGCTGAAATAGCCTTTGCATGCATTTTTATTATGTGACCACTTCACTGTCCATTTTACCTGTTTTCATGACTAAACTTTCAGGTATAAGGTGGCCTATAACAACCTTTTGGGAGTGAGATTGCATTGAGGGAGCCATACAGCTCTAAATAGACAAGGCATGTGGATTTTAGCTTATCACTATCAGCACCTGTGATTCCACAGGAGATGGCGAAACCTTTGGGGGACAGCCACGTGGGCGGTCGACACACGACTCCAGCACCAACTCCTCATGCTCTCTCGTGAGAGCTAGTGTCCAATCTGGTAACCATACAGACAATGTTCCTATCCACATAACCTCCATCCCACAATGGTCCAGGTAAAACCATAAGCCATCATTGTGTTTGGGCCATTGCCAAGATCTCAAGCAAGAATAGGCCTAAAGTATATTTTTGTTGTTATGGACATTCCAGTGATTGTTCCATATTGCATATCTAAATCGCTTATAAACCACTGTATTATGTATACAGTGGTAAAAAAAGTCGAGACAAAAAAACCACGAATTATGTATACAACAATGGCCCGGAAAAAGCCCAAATAAAATACAAAGTTTCCCCCTGTGTATCTAGTGCACCTTGAAAATGTTGGTTTTTGCCTAAAGTTTCCCTTTGCATATCCAGGCGTCAAAACGTGCAGGACCGAAAAGGGCGAAATTGTGTATCCAAGCAGGAAAGTGAGGGGGGGGGGGGGATTTGGTACCACACCTCACATGTTTCGAATTGCATATCCAACAGAGTTGGGGGAGAAATTTCGACCTACATCCAATCATTTCCTATAACATACCCAAACCAAAAACAGAATATAGGACAATAGACCCCATTTGTTTCCCATGACGTATCCAGGTGCCAAAAGTAACTATTGCTAAAAGTTTCTTATCACATATCCAAAAAATTAATTTTTTACCTTTTTCTCGTCCCTGTTTAAATACCCACGATTCGCGATGCATTATCTTTTTATTTATTTTAAAGCGAACATTTAATAATTATTAATATATTTTTTATTTTAACCATTTATTATATAAAGATTCACACATAAGCAATCACTAAAAGAGTGTGGTAAAACTTTCTACAGTTAAAAATTCAACTTTTTTTTATCAATTTAAGTATATAGATTTTTAAGTTTTGTATGTACACCATAATTTTTTTTTATAAATTACCCCACCACTCTAAACTGGCAGGTCCAAAGTCAGTGAAAGCAATAGCATATGCAATTGCATCCGTCGCCGGCCAAACAAGCCATTGTTGTTTACATATATACTATTGTAAAAGGGGGAAATGTTCTTTCAAAACCTTTTCAGCTTTTCTATGTGTTATTTTGCCATTTGGAAAAGGTAAATATGCAAAGTTTCTTTTTCTTTGTTCATTTTTAATTATTGTCATAAGAGCTGTAATTAAATCAGCTTTTCTTAAATCGTATTTTTTTTTTATTATAAAGCTTTTAGCCTTAGTTCTTAATTTCAGAACTTTTAAATCATTTAGATTCTCGAGAAAATCTTTAGAATTATATTCTCTTTTTTGAATAATATTTTCAATGAGATCATTTTTAAGTAATTTATATAATGTTTTTATTTTTTATCCTCTACCTATAATTCTCAACTCGCATAATCTCTTTTCTCTCAACTCGCCCTTTTTAAATTCATAATGTAGTTTAGCATATTTGGTATAACATCCCTTGCAAGTGTTAAAATGCTTATCTATTGTGTTTTTATAATATTGGAGATCGTTGATATTTTTATTCTCTCTGAATACTATGCATGTCTTGCTTGAAGAATCACATTGTAAAATTTCATAAGTATTGTGCAGTTTAGTATTTTTGGGCTTTTCGAAATTTACCTTGCAAACAGATTTTCCACATTCGCAAAGTACTGCTCTTTTTTTTTTTTTTTTTTACACATAGCGACTTCTAGAATATTCATTGTAACATGCTTTACAGGTGTTAAGGTGCTTATCTTTTTTGTGTTTATGAGATGGAAACCATTCAATGTTTAAAATTTCACCACATTTTTTTACGTTGCTTGCTTATACTACTATTATCCTTATTTATTTATAAAGAAACAAATTTTACTAAGGAAAAGAAAAAATCAACAATTTTATATAAACCATATTCATTTATAAACATTGTAAACATTTTGTATATTTTCGAGTAGCACCATTTCAGTGCTGCCCAAGAACATTTAATGACAAAAAAAAATGTTATACTTGAAGCTCTACAAATTTTTTTAACACTTCTGCATTTGCTCTAGATATTCACCCATTTATCGAAGTTCATATTTGTCGTCGGTGTTATTTTAAGTGTGATAATCGCATTTTTTGTTAATTTAATTAAATGTGTGATGTAAATTTTTGAGTTCTTCAGATGCTTTATATAATTTATAAGACAGCGGACTTGTGCCCTGGCCACCTTTTAAAATATTGTACAAACTGCAAGGAATAATAGGCGAAGTCATGTTTATTTATAAAGAAACAAATGTACTAAAAAGCGTAAGAATTTTTTAACTAATGCTTTAAAAAATGTGCTAAGGGAAATTCTAGATCATGGAAAGACTTTCCATTTTTCATTTATTTTAAACCTTTACTCTTAAGAGAAATTTCCTTCTCAATAATTAGTTTCAAAGAATTTTTACCGAGTATCTTGACATAGCACTCTAGTACTGAAATTTTTAATTTGCCATCTATTGCCCTACACCATTTATTATTTCCTACATCTTGTAGTTTGGCGAATTCAAGTGAATTGTTTAACTTGCAGAGCAGAGATTCCATTTTTTTTGTTTTGTGTTAATTAGGGAGAAAAAATTTATTAAGAAGAAAAATATGCTGCTGAAATGTTATCAAGATAAGCTGATAACCAAGGATATTTGGTGTTTTATTCATTATGGAATTGCAGGCAGGGCAAGTATCCCGCCTGAAAATTGTGGCAATATTAAGAAAGATTAAGCAAAAAAATTTATAATTTATAAATGAAGACATATATAATTATTCTTGCTATTACAAATGAATTTTTTGCACTATACTACAAAAGAGAATCAGAAAATATATGCAACGACATACAATATTTATTAATAAATTGGGTCTATATTTTATAATATTATTTTCTTCAATTTTTCGTTTTCTTCATTAAAAAGAATATATAAAAACATATTTTCCTGCCTACAATATGGCCGAATCGCTAGAAAAACAACTATAGAATCTACAACTAGAATATGGCAACAAAATAACTACATTATTTGATTTAAAAAATTTAATTTTTAATGATAAAAAGATAAATGTTGTGCTAGATATTAACAATGTACCTTGTTTTTATACTTATCAAAATGCTGAGAATCTTGGTTATAAACAACCAAAGAGTTATAAACAACAAAGGCTGTTTCAGTTTCTAGCAACATCTAAAATGGAAATTGCTGAAAAATTCAAGACTGGCTATATGAAGATGTTTTGCCATAAATTAGAAAACATGGCGAATATAAGATTCAAAAAAATTTAATGCACTTATTCAAAGGTAAAATAAAACACATAAAAATGCGCGAAATTAAAGTTAATCATTTAAAAGATATAAATAAAATTAAAGATTATCACATTGAAAATTTAAAAGAAATAAATAAACTCAAAGATAAAAATATTGAAAATTTAACAGAAACAGTTCATAGAGTCGTAGATAGAATGAATCACGGAAATTAGGTGATTACAGGTATGGCCCCACATGTTGTAGCACAAACACAAAATCAAAATTTAAATTCTACTTTTATTCTTCTAAAATTATTTTATGATAATTGTGAATTTGATTACTATGTTATTAGGACTCAAAGAAAATATGTTCAAAGACAGTTGATAAGAATTAGAGATATACATACAAATCGTGCAGAATTATTGAGATTTTAATATATTCCAAATTCTATAAATTTATACCAAAGAATGAAGGAAACAATGAATGGCAAAATTGAATTTTTCTATAGCTATTTTAACATTGTCGGAAAAAATTATACTCAACAACAATTAATTAATGATATAGATATTCTTAGTCGAATTGAGTAAGAAACTAATTTTTATTTTAATATTCATTATGGTGTTTCAGAGCCTGTGAGCAGAGGCTCTGCAAATATGAAAAAAATTTAAATAAATTTACTGAACTCAGAACTGCCCTTAAAATAGGGGTGGTTTCAAACACGAAACCACATACAAGTATTATCATTGAATTTGGGCTGTATTTTATAAAATTAATTCCTCCAATTTTTTATTTTGTTATTTATATATATATATATATATATATATATATATATATATATATATATATATATATATATATATATATATATATATATATATGTGTGTGTGTGTGTGTGTGTGTGTGTGTGTGTGTGTGTGTGTGTGTGTGTGTGTGTAATTTTCCCACATTCAAGATGGCCGAATCACTAGAAAAACAACTAAAGAAGCTACAACTGGAAGATAATAATGATTTAAATAATTAAATTTTTGACAAACGAAAAATAAGTGTTGTATTAGATAATAATAATGAACCATGTTTAAAGCTAAGGATATTTGCGACATTTCTGCTTATACCATCTCCAGAAAAGCTATTAGAGACCATGTTTGTGCAAACCATAAAAATGATTATAAAACATAAAACCGAATAAATATGTTGACAATATTGTAACACAATTTATTTAAATGAAAATGGATAAAAACAACTATTGACAAAGTTTAGAAAAGCCAATATATTATTAGTAAAACAAAATTGTAAGCAGTTTAATTTAAAAATAAATGTTTTTGAAGAAAAAATAGAAACAAAATGTATTTCCCCAATTATTAAAAGTTTTAAAATTCTTATATTAAACAGCAATATATCATAGACAATTATAGATTTGATTTACATTTTCCAGATACAAAATTAGATATTGATTGTGACGAATTTATCCACAGAGATAGAAATATTATTTATGCGTCAAATTTTTTATGGGTACAATGCCCATTCTCTCTCCTACATTAGGTAATTTTGGGAATGATTCTCTTTCAAAAGTTGTTTCTTCTGGTGTTGGCCGATAATCTAAAATTTTTGCAGCAACAGGTACTAGTGTTGTTATTAAATTTTTATTTTCTTCACTAACTTGTTCTACTTTTTTGCTTATATTTTGTAATTCAGGAATTAATGGTAGATCTTTTTTCTTGTTTTTTTTATATTATACCTCATGGTTCTTTTTATAGTTTCTATACTTATCGATGAGCAATTTCACTCGATGAACTCCCTCTGAATCCTTCATTTATATAGTTTTTTTTTAAACCCATAAATGAGTTATAAAAGCATTGAGAGTTTTGAGGGACAAACTTTTACCTCAACTGATCAAACGAGGGGGAATTTGAATGTTTACAATAATAGAATCGAGTTTGATATTGCCATAGGAGATGGCTTTTCTTTTCCAAACGATGCCTATGTTTGGGAAGAATATCGCCTTCTAAAACGAGATAAAACTGGGGATGAAAAAAAAAAAAAAAAAAAAAAAAAAAAAAAAAAAAAAGGTAATATTGATGTTTGCTCTAATTTTTTTCTATTTCAGTTTTCTAGACATTTCAAAACATGGACAAATTATTGTGGCTGTTAATAATCCAGGAATAACTTCCACAATGATGAATATTATGCTAAGATCACCAGGCGAACAAAATAATTTAGAGTTTACTGGTGTTGATAGTAAATTTCGAGTAATATCTGTTCGCATGATAGAATAAATGAAATAATGTATCTATTAATATATTTGTTTGACATTATTCGCCATAATTATTAAATTTACTGGAAAGGTGGTTATAAAACACTTTTTTATTTTCATTTTATTTTAGAAATTGATCTAATAACAATTGTTTATTTGCTTATGAAACTAAAAAAAGCAAATGGTTCACTTGATAAAACTTATGCTGATTTAGGTAGAACTTTTATTGAAAAATTTGAGTTTTGTGTCCTATTGTTGAATACGAATCTAACACAAAATTGCAATTTAAAATATATATATATATATATATAAATCCTAAAATTCATATTGATTGTAAGTATTGTCAATTTTTAGAAAAAGGTGTTCTACTGGGACTTTGATATAAAAGATCAGTTTAATAATTTGCAATTTGAAGTGACGGATTTTGTAATTGTGGGTATCCAAACTAATAGAAAAAGTCGCGCCAAGTAATATGTGATTGCTACAATGTTTGATCATTGTAATATGAGAAAAAGTTTCGTTAAAAATGGTAGAAATGAAATCTTGCCAAAAGAAAATTGGAATCTAGATATCGAAAATGATCCTTGTCTTAAAATGTTTCTTGCTTTTAATGATTTTAGAAATTCTAGATCGAAGTTAGTTACTATATATAGAAATAATGAACTTTATTATAAGTCAACTACAAACTATAATGGCGATATAAATTATTATTCATTTTGGGGACAAAGACCTTTGTATATTATTGACTGCCTATATAGAAAAACAGCAGCAGTTAAAGATAAAACATATATATATATATATATAAATATAAAATTGTGTAGATTTTAAAAAAGCCATTGAAGCAGGTACAGTTTGTAATGTTGTTTTAATCAGCCAACGAAATTTAACTTATATATAATTTAACTTATATATATATATATATATATATATATATATATATATATATATATATATATATATATATATATATATATAATTTTATTAAATGGATAATGTGAACGATTTTACAGAAACAAGAAATTGTTTCGATATTTTAATACAATTTTTTTGATATTTGATTGAGTTGTTTTATCGAATAAATAATCATTTTTAAAAACCTAAGTGAAATTTTTTCTTTTTGTTGTGTTTATATTGACATTTTTTTTATATATATAAATCATTAGAAAACTATTGTGGATATTGGTGCAACTCAATAATATAACTAAAATTCATGTATACTTCTCACTTTCAAGCATCATTTTCTCAATCTCTTCTGGAAATATGATTCATATCTTCAATTTCACCCCCAAAATCAAGATAATTTGACCCAAATCTGTGCTGTCAATCAAGAACACTTTTTTTTTTAAACATTCTTTGTTCACTCTTTGATCAGTGGTCCTTTTTCAGGGCGAATGAGGCTAAAATTAGGTCAAAAAGGGTTAATAATTACTTAAAATTTAAATAATATCACAAGAAAAGTATGGAAATTCTTGGAATTTCATCAAAAATATGATGATTTAGCTTGAAAATTTGTCTGCAAAGAACATCAAACAAAGAGTGAACACAAGTTGAAAATTATTTTGATTTTGACCCCAAATATGATTGATTTTGAGTTGCGCTTTGAAAGATTTAATAGAGAATTAGAATTTTGTTTGGACGTAGCGTGAAATTGGTTTGAATTTTAGCTAAATTGTTATTGAGTTGTGCCAATATCTGCAATAGACATCAACTTACGGTAGGTGGGACTGTTGCTGCTGTACCCCATCTGTCCTGCGTGATTTGAATGTTTGGCACATAACACATTTTTGCACATATTTTGTACGTCGCGCGAGAGTCCTGGCCAGAAGAAATGCTGTCTGACGTTTCGGATTGTCTGCTGTGCACCTGGGTGCACTTCTACGTTACTTGTGTGTGTATGTTCCAATACTTTCACCCTACATGTTGCTGGTACAAACAGATGTCATTTCGTGTTGTGGTTCGCCGTGCACGTTTCCAACCTCCCTTTCATCACACACCACTGTTCCTCAGTCTCTCTCGCACACTTCTCCTTTCTCTCTCTCGTTACCTCTCAGCTGCATTACGCCTCGACTATTTCCCAGTACAGTGTGTCTACAAGGATATCACCATCCACGGCTCTTATCTGGTTCACTTGCACCTCACAGAATAACTCGTGCATGGCAGGGGAGGGGGAGAACTTCATCCCATTCTGCGTCGTCTGTAACCACTATGCTTTCATCGGGCGCGAGGGATAATGTGTCTGCAGTTGATTCTCCTTCCCGGGACTTGCTCTACAGTGAAATTATAGGACTGTAGGAGCAATACCCACTGGGTGAGTTTATGCGACCTTCTTTCATCGCATGTAGCCAAATGAGGCACCTGTTGTCTGTTAGTAACGTGAAACTTTGGTATTCCAGGTAGGGCCGGTATTTTTTCACAGCTCACACTACTGCCATAATTTCCCGCTCGTTTGCATCATATCTGTGCTCTACTTGTCCCAATTTTGCGCTGGCGAAATCGATGACTCGCTTTGTGCCATCTTCCACTCATTTATACAAAACGGCACCCAACCTGGCTCATAACGTGCTAGTTTGGGGCAAGAATGGAAACTTTTCTTTATTGCCTGGAATTAATTTTTTCTGCATTTCTGCTCACGAACCGCTTCTGGGGCGAAAGTAGATCCGTGAGAGGGGCGGTAATTACTGCGAAAACTTGAAATCCCTCAGCCAATTTACTAAGCGAAAAACTTGTGGAGCTGTTTGCGTGTCCGTGGTGCCGGGTGGTTCTCTATTAAGTTCTACTTTTCTGGATTAGGCGTGTTTCTGTCCTCGTCTACAATGTGCCCTAAAAATTCCAAATTGCTTTTACCCAAATGGCATTTATTCACGGTGTAGATAGGTCCATTGATTGCGAACCTCTCTAGTACCATGGGGACATGATGTATGTGCTCCTCCCAAATGCTCGACCAAATAATCACATCATCCAGGTATGCTAGCATAAAGTCACAGATAAGCTCGTCCAGCACACGGACCATCATTGACTGAAAGGTAGTGGATGCTCCTTTGAGGCCCAAAGGCATAACGCAAAAATGGAATCGCCGCCTCTCAGGTGTCGTGAATGTGGTTTTCTCCTTGTCTTTCCGTTTGACAGGAATTTGCCAATATCCACTTCTGAGGGCTAGTGACATAATTACTATTGCCTTGCCGAGTGTTGTGAGTCCATCTTTTATGCTGATATATGGTGGCAGATCGTTATATGTGACTTGGTTGATCGGATGGAAATCCATGCAGAAATGCTAACTCCCATCTTTCTTAGGTGCTAATGTGATGGCCAAGTTATATTTACTGTGTGTCGGCTCGATAACCCCGTCTGCTAGCATCTCTTCAACTTGCTCACGAATTATTTTGGTTTGATGTGGCATGTAACTCCGCAGTCCTGCGTATATCGGCCCTTCTTGCATTAATAGAATTTCATGTTCGGCTACATTCGTTCTTCTGAGCGCATCGGTTTTGGCAAACACCTCCTTCCTCTTGCTTAGTATACGCTGGAATGCCACCTGATGTTGTTGCGGGATCTCATAATCGAATTCCTCTAATGATACAGGGGGTAAGCCACTAGCAACTGCCCTCTCTACAGTGTACACTGTGCGCCGATATTTTGCACCGAAATGAATCATTCTAGCTGCTGGTTCTACTATGGTATTCTGTTACTGTAACCAAGGCATGCCTATTATTACATCTTCCATGACCTCTGCAGTTACAATTGCACTCGTTATTGTCTATAGGTCAATGACTTTTACCATTATGGTTGCTTGGCCCAGTACTATATTACTGACTTGGCCAGTAGTGAGCATAATAACTTGACTGCTAGATGTTATGTCACTAGGATTCACAAAATGCCGCTACACAAAGTCGTGTGAGGTGGCCATATCAATTAGTGCGTGACAGGGTTGACCATTTATGCTCACAAGGATGCAAATAAATTTAGCCTGACACCCACTTACCTGCGGAATGAATGACTGCTGCGGTGTTTTGTCGGTTTTTGTTGACGTGACCGGGACAAAAGAAACATCAGGCTTCTTCGCCCCTATGGGACGTTTCCCTGCCCTCTTGTTGTGGGCCCTTTGTAGGTATCCAGGTGCGGGTTGTTGGAGCATGCACTTTGCAGTGGAAAACAATCATTGGTCGACAGTAGCGACACGGGTTCACAGGTAGCCGGCTCTTGTCAAATCGCCCTCATGATTGCCCAGTGTTCCCGTGCGTACAGTCACTTGGCTTATCACCATGGCACGGAATGTTTTCTTTGCTCACACATGCACTATCCCGTTCCGGTTTGCTCACGAACTATTTCGCTGGATGGTCGACCCGGTCCTGTTGCATGTAGTTATCCCTCCCGTTTTGCTCGTGCCTCCATCATGAGGTCCCGTTCTCACAACGTGTTGAGTTCTGGTTTCGTTACAGAATGATAGCAGCTTTGAGAACCTCCTCTATATTCCTGTTTAGGAAAAGTAGTAGGGCAGCTATGTACTCCTGTAAGGCAGTTTCAGCAATGATTTCCAGTGCCTCGCGATCTGGTAGTTGCGGATGGAATCGCTTGATTAGATATGACTTTTGCGTTATGAATGTTGGTAGTTGCTCACCAGGCTGTTGCTTCTGCCAAAGTAACTTGCTTTGTGCTTGCAGGGATGTGAACACCCTTCCATTTCGGGACTGACAAGCTTGCACGAACTCCTCTCGCTGCATGCCATAGTGGTTGACAGCAACCCACCACATCCCTGCTTCTTCTTGCAATTGGCCACTGATGCAACTGGCCCACTCGGCTTCATCCACCCCTCAGCTTTCCGACATGACGTGCACTCCTTTAAGAAAGTGCTAGGGTCTTTGCTTGTCATGCCAGTAAAAGTCGGTAGGTGTGGAAATCGTGTCGGTGTTCGTTTCGGGTTACTGGCGGTGCCTGGGCTGCTTCTGTCTTGTTTTGCTTCTCGTTGCAGTTCCCTCTCTGATTTCTATCTGGATGCAGGTTGCCATCAGTAGCCATTGGCGGTAAAAGATGTTAGAGGTGTCGGTGCTGGAAAAGACTCGGGAAATATGCTGGGTATTTGTTATGGAAATTCTGGTGTGGGTTGGTAGGCGGAAAATTGTGGTAGGTAAGGTGACGTAGGTGGGAGTGGTAAAGGAAACAGGGGTAGGATTGGCAGTGGTTGCGAGCACTAGCTATGGAGTGCCGGATGATTGACAGCTGTCATGGAGGACCTGCCCACAGGTGACGTGTGGTTGCAGATATCCTCGACCTTACACTGTACTTCCTCGGCTTCTGCTCCCTTTTCACCTGTTCCTTCACTCTCGACATGACATACTGTGTTTACTGTGGTGATGCAATCTCAGTCCGTTTGCATTGCTTGCATATTGTTTCCCATGCTGTCTTCTGTTTGGCACACTGGATCACCGGGCTGGTTGGCCGTGAGTAAGTTGGTTGAAATTTTTGTGATCACGGTTTCAACTGTCCAACTCACTTGTCGCAAATAAATCGCAATCTGGTTGCGATGTGTAACTACGTGGGACTCATGCATTCATGGTGTACGTGCATATGGCACCGTGCAGACGTGCTCAGTATGGTTCCCGTTTCCATGCATAACAATTATCCATGCAAATGTAACTGAGGTGATTTTCGGATTTGGTTGATACTGTTGAATATACTGTCACATACACTTCTCCATGGTTGCTGGCGATGTGGTTGCACGCCGGGCTGGTCTTCCAGTCACACTTGCAATATCGGGTACCCATTTCGTATCTGTCTACCATGTCCAGTGGTTTTTGATGCAGACACTGCAGACGCAGTTGTCCCGGCGCACCGTACTGCATCTGGTCAGCCATGGTGGTTTGACAACACTACCATATGATCGTAAAAGTGCTGATGTCGAAGCACAGTACATGGAAGTATGGTACACAGAAGCATGACAGCATGGTTGCGCTTCGTGGAATTGTCACGGGAGCATGGCAGTCCTGCACAGCATGGGCAGGTGTCAACGGACAGCGGGCTCTCAGCTGTTCCGCTTGGCGTGTGGCAGAGAGTGTGGGGGGAGGAGCAGCCAAATGTTCCTCCTTCTTATTGTTTCTCCTTTCCCTCCTTGCGGCATAATGTGGGTGGAGGAATGGGTTGGCACGCTCGACTCGTCCTGTCCTTTGTTTCGCTGCTGTACATCACGTCGCTGTCCCAAGATCGCGGCTCCTCGGAACTTTCTCGCCACTTCTCCCTTGTTCTGAAGTAATGGTGGCGGTAAGCAGTTTTGGCATGCTTTTCTGGCTGGCCATGTGCGTCCTCCCTGGTATCGATGGGATCATCAGAAAGGCATCTCGACACTGCCGCGTGTCGTTCTAGTTGCTTGGTGACCACATTTTCCCCTCGTTGTGGGTGAATCCATGGAAAATGCAGGAAACTTGTGAAAAAAAATCTGGAAAAACTTGCAAAAATTGTTTTGGCGAGGGAAAACTGAAGGAAAAATCGCTCAGATTTTAAGATGAGGATTTGCACCAAAGTTGGGTGACAATTGATGTTTGTCAAGATGTCAGAGGTTGGCAATTAGTGTCAAGGTGTTGGTCAATAAGAATATTGGTTAGGTGAGGAGCGGTGACTGTAATTTTGGAATCTTGATGGAGATAATTACCCAGGGTGCCAGATATTTTCGGGTTGATAATATCGTGAAGTCGGAGAACAGCTGTTGACTCATTCCTCAGGGTCGTTCGGCCAACGACCATGGCAAATCCTTCAAGTGCAGTTGTTGCCTCCTCATAGAATAAAATTAATACTTGCTGAATAACTCCCTTACTTGTTGCACTATGGGATATCTGGTATCCCCACACGCCCATACAAAGCACTGTTACTTATTACAGCGACTCGTGACAATTTAAATCATACTTGCACCATAAGTTATACTGTGAGAAAGTTGTTGGGAGAAGGTCTGTACCTTAAATACCTTGCGGTGAACTGGCAATAAACCACACATGGTAACTCGTCACTGCTGCGATTGATTCAGTTGCATGATTACATTCCCTTCGGGAAAAACTTACATTTGGTGCTGCTTATGAACCCGTCAGCTCGGGTAATACTGTGCAAAAGTCACATGGTCACATGGAATAACTTAAGTATAATTTAAGCCCACCCATGCGATGCAAGCACTGGGTAGGTGCGAGGGGCGGTGGAGTCTTGGGCAGCTGAAGTATGTAAAGTTCCTGGTTTGCTAAAATAACTATTGCTGTGAAATTATTTGTCCAACATGGTGATGGCTGCCCGAGCATGTGAAACACGAGCCCCGGCATAATGCGGCACTCCCCTTGCAAAGACGAATAAATATTGACTTTCTCCGCACTGCGTGCTGGCCGGCTTGGCAGGCTGGCACTCTACGCTGAACTACTTCCTTGCACGAAACATTTGCAAATCGGACACATACCCTGCATGCCATTTGCTACATATTGCTTCTAAAATTAACACTGTAAGTATTATTCATTATACCAAAACATTGCACTGTGTATATGATGTGAAGATGAAAGTCACGTGAATGAAAATTCCAGAAAATTACAAAAATACTCTTTGAAAATACTGAGAGCTTTAGGGTTTGCAAAGGCAGACGTCTTTATTAGCTGTGTCCGCTTGCATGAACTTACATTGCCCTTAAATTGCACAAATTAAATAACAGAAATTTCTCAGGGCCTATTTTCGGATTCCTGCACCACGTGCCCATGGTCGTGCTCTCTCTTCTCTGCACTTGTGTCATTCCTTGCCACACTGCACTGCAGTGGTGTTACTGAACCTGTTGCGGCGAGAAAATGGGCTAATAGGAGGGGTCAACTTGGGGACATGTGTAACTAATAATATGTTTAAATCATAACTTGAAGACAGAAATCAGATCACCTCCATAAGATATTATGACAAAAATCACATTACAGATATTTAGTCCAATACCAGAAGTACTCGGGTAGGAGTGCCACAGGGATCAATACTGGGAGAATATATTATTCCAAATATTTATTAATGATTTTTCAGAACAAATTACCAACGGCTCAGCTATAATGTTTGTGGATGACACACACATTTTGGTAACTAGTTCAAATAATGCTGTTCTTGAAGAAAATATAAAACAAACAGTGACTAAGATGTCCAGTTGGTTCCAGTATAATAAATTAATACCTATTAAATGTAAACAAATATGTGCTCATGAGTATCATGCAAAGAAATAAACACACAATGCACAATGAATGATGCACAACAATAGAAGACGATGAGTTACAGACAGTAAATAGTAATAAATTTCTAGGGCTCATTGTAAACAGTAATTTAACATGAAATAAACATGTTGATAGTGTCTGTAAAAAATTGAGTTCAATGTGTTTTGCAGTACATACCTTAAAAAAAGATTTATAATAATAATACAATACTTGCATACTATTTCTCAAATATTCAGTCCATAATAAATTATGGAATCATATTTTGGGGTAAGTCGACAAAACGGAAAAAGGCCTTTAGATTACAGAAGAAAATAGCGATATTAATAAGTAATAAGGAAACAAAAGCCATTGTAGACCTCTTTTTAAAAATAACAAAATCCTCACTCTTCCATGCATGTACATGTACCGTAGTATTCTTTTTTACACAGAAAACATTAAAAGAGTTATATACATCATTGCCACACCAAACAAGCTAATCATTTTCACCTATTCTCGTACAGAACCTCAAAATTTACATCAAATCGGTACTATACTGGGGCAAAACTAATAAATAATCTACCCAGACATTTGAAGTAAATTAATAGTTTACAGAAATTAAAAAGAGCTGTAAATTATACTTTTTAAATAAGGCCTTCTATTCCGTAGAACAATACTTACATAAAGATAAATTTCTATAATGCAGAACAAAACTGATATAAGGAGACTTCATGTAATACCTTGTGTTTCAATCTAATGTAGACTTTACATATTTATACTTTAATATCTATCTGTACATGAATTGTAACAACTTGTACTGCGACCAAATGTAATCTTAACATGTTTATAGAGCTACTAGAATTAATAAGTGTGTAAATTATATAATTTATCTGTTATGTAGTTTAATGTTAATATAATTGTGTGCAAATATCCATATCGCATAAAAAAAATTGCAAGTCATTTCCAAAGTGTATTGTATGTATATGAGATGCAAAAAAAAGTTTGCTTCATGAAACAGCGAATACTCTAGCCGCTACACCACCATGTCCTCCATCATTTTAAGACAGGAGGAGTTGAGAGAGGTTTGGTAGTTTGTAACAACCAAAGTATTGAGAGCCAATGAGGGTGAAATATCGCATATATGGACCAGCATTGAAATGCAAGGGTGGGAAAATGGGAAAACCTCGAGAAAACATGCCAGTCAGCGGCATCAATCAGCACAATTCATATATATGAAAATCTGTGAGTACCCTCACAAGGAAACCAACATGGGACACTTTGGAGGAAGCGCGTCCTACCACTATGCATACCGCCCCGCCCCCTTCCCCTGGTCGAACTTCGGAAGGGTGGAGAGGAACCTAATTTTTTCAGTGATAATGCTTTTTCTTAGAGAAGTGTTTGTCAAGTTTCTGCAGCAGAGTACTGATAAATTGAAACTGAATATTTTGTAATGTATTCAAATGAGAATTTCACACTAAAAATAATAATTGCACAAGTTGGTAGGCAACCGCAAAGAAATTTCGTCACAAGTGTGTCTGTGGACTGGCAGTGGTTAGTACATGTGCGCTTGTTATCGATATAATTGTGGTGCATGCATATTTCACCCATTGTAGTTCAACAATTTATCCTAATTGAATTTAACTAAACAAAGTAACCTAAAATGCTGGCGAATAATGTTTCATACATTTTAACCTAACCATAGGGTGGTTCCATATTTATCCCTAAATGTATTTATAGAAATAATATCCTATCGTAATTTTGTCTCCCAATGTGAAATTTTTTTAACATGTTGAGCTGAATTAAAATTCTGACTGACTAGAGCCTAGGCTACAATCACCATAGGGTTCCTGTATATAAATAACAGTGGCGTTACCATTGAAGTATAAAAATAAACTGATTACAACCACAGTAAGAAAACTGTTGCGACTGAGAAACGGGCATAGAAAAAAGACAGACTGTAACATATACTGCGGATATTTTCAAACAGTATTTTGGCTAACCTGATATTTATTTTTGTTTATCTACTTGTGATGAAAAAAGTTTCGAAAGATTCGTGTTTTGGGATATTTAAATTGTGGTACACATGTTAATAATTACGTTGACTATTTAAATAAATGGAAATCTGAACTGTACCGCATAATTCATTTAATAACTATGTTCTCGTTATAAGCTTGCATTGCACTGACTCTCGTGGTTGGAAATGTCGACTCGTAATTGACCAGCGTAGAACTCTGTGCAAAAGAATTTAAAATATTGAATACTCTTAATGCCGCTACCACGAGCATGCAGCCATCTTACGCCATTATGTTGTGTTGTAGCTGGTGCCATATACAAGTGTGGATTCAATTTTTAATTGTTAATTTTTATGGTGATTGAAGCCGGGGCTTAAGCCCTTGGTAATAAATTGCACTTTTGAAGATAGACCTAATACAATTTTTGTAGATATAGGAAATAAAATTATCCATAAATGTCTTCTGTATCTCCCCCGTTTTTTTCTTCTGAAAAATATCTAGCATTGATTTTCAAGTGCAGACAATTCAGTAAAATTTTTAATTTCTGTGTTTTACTTATGTACCAAGGGAAACTTAACCCTATCCAAAATTGTTGAAGCGAGAAACAAAATTGTACCCTACAATATGGAATAAATAGGTATAAAACCGTATCATAACATATAACTAATGTAAAGAGAAGGAATAACTAAAACGGGATTTGAATTTATTTACCAGACCACTATTTACTATATTGATATTAAGTATGTATAAAGGAGATGAATGCATATTGGAAACAAACCTCTCGAGTCGTTGTCAGTGTTAGGAATTTAAATATAAATCCAGCAAATAATATTTATTCGTGACTCAGGAACATGTGAACTTTGCCTTCCAGAAATTCAGCTGGGCTGGTGGTCACCGTTTTGTTGCATTCATTGCTGACACACCACCTACAATACATTACATTACAACTTAGAATGCTTGTTATACTTTATTTAATGATTAATTTAAAAAATCGTTTTTCACTGGTCCTCAATAAACACACAAACTATCGGTAGTTTTACGAGGAAATTATTTAATTGCACAACAAACACATGCCAATAATAAATTAGTAAAACTTCCCACGTGAATTGTAATATATATTAATTTATTCATCAGCTTCTTTGTTCAACGCGAAATACTTAAAATGTAACTTTTTTGCCAACGTCATTCTAATGTAAGCACAATGTTTTGGGTTACTGTCAAGATGGCGGCAAGAGCACATTTATTACAAATATTGCCCTGTGGTTACCACTACGTCACAACATTCCATCTCCTGTATACTCCTAACTCCGTGGCCTCCCCCTGCTTCCTTCATCATCTACACATACTGTACATATACATACACTCGCAATTAGGCTAAAGCCCGGTGGCGAGCTCTCTCACCTCTCCTTAACCCAACAAACTCCTTTTCCACTCCCTTCCTGAATTTACCGCCCCTCTCACAGATACCAATTCCTCCCTCAACACATTCCACTCCCTCACAGACCTCACAAGCATGGACTGCCTCCCTCGCTCTGTTCTCCTCCACACCCTCTGAAGCTTCTCACTGTTGTTTCCTCTTCCTCTAAATACCCCCTTACTTAGTTTGCAATGTAGCCCTCCCCATCCTCATTCTTCATTCACCACTCTGTACATCCTGACTAACCATTCAACTTTCCTCCTGTCCTTCAATGCGCTCCACCCTATTTCTTTCATCATCACTAATGGCCTATAGTTCCCTTCTTACTCACCATCTTGCCCCTGCCTTCTCCACCTACCCTTCACCCATTTTGCTACCTTTCTCTGCACCTTTTCCAGTTCTCGCACCTCCACCTCCACATACGGGTTCCTTACTTCTGCAGCATATTCTAACATTGGCCATACCATTGTGCCATATGCCTTCTCCTTCACCTTACAGCTGACTCCATTCAGCACCCTTCCCAGCATACACAGAGCCCTTCTTCCCTTTGCAACCACCTGCTCTACATGTTTTTCCACCTGAGGTCTCCTTGCAGTACAATCTCTAGGTACTTATATTCTGCTGCTTCTTCTATCTCTTGTCCTTCCCATCTGTACATGTCCCTGCTTATCATCTTCTTCCTTGTGAACCTCACTACCTTATTTTTCTTACATTTATCTTCATTTTTTTTCTGATACACAACCATATCTTATCAATGTCCGCCTGCAAATTTCCGCCCCCCTCTTCCACCTCATCATATACAACACAATCGTCTGCAAAAATCTGATTTTCCCCCTAATCCCCAAACCCATGTCATTTACCATTATGGTAAATAACAAAGGACCCAGCAAGCTTCCTTGTGGTACTCCTGACGTTACCTCCTCTTCCTCCGATATTGCCTCCACCCACTTTCACCCTCTGCCTTCGCCCCCTGAGAAAGTCCCCTATTCATTCCACTATCCTCCTGTCTGGTATCAGCGCCTCCACTTTCCTCATCAATGTCCCATGGGGCACCTTTTCAAATACGTTCTCAAAATCTATGAAGCAGACATCCATCTGCTTCCCCTCATCAACTACCTACACCAGATCCTCTAATAACCCATCGAGATGAGTCTCACATGAGTATCCCCTTCTGAAACCATGCTGGGACTCCTCCAACCAATTCCTATTGTTGATTACCCTCACCACATACTGCACCACCAGCCTCTCCATTACTTTTCCTGTACTTGATGTGAGACTCGCCGGTCTGTAGATGCCAGCCCCCCCCCTTATCCAATCCCTGCTTGTGTATAGGTACCACCATAGCATCCTTCCAATCTTGTGGTAACTTACCCTCTCCTAAGGACTTTTTAAACAGCACTTCTAAATATTTTGCCAACTCCCTGCCACCAAACTTTAGTGCTGCGTTTCCTACCCCATCTGGCCCCTCTGCCTTAGTGCTCTTCAAACCCCTAATTACCTTTTCTATCTACCACTCCCTCATCTTAAACTCACTAAACACCCCCCGAACCCTGTTTGCCCCCCTATTCCAACCCTCCTTTGCATCTTGTAGCATCTCCGATTTTTCTTGGTCATTTGTTGCACGCCTACCATCCCTTCCTGTTAGCAGAGGGACCCCTTCCTCTCCTCCCCTTAACCTCCTAACATACCTAAACAATTCCCCCCATTCCTTGCCTTTTCCTTCTTCCACGATGTTCCCCAGAAATACATTCTTTGACTGTTTGATCTTCCTTTCAAGCTCCCTACCCATTTGTTCCATCATTTATTTAGATCTTATCATCCCTTCATTTCTCCACTTGGCACGTAATTTTCGGCACTTCTTCATTTTCAAAATCTCCTGTCCATAATATGACAGATCTCCCCCAGTCCGTAACCTTTTCATTGGCACAAATTTCTCCAACATAACCTCCATTAATCCTCTAAACTCCCTCCACAACCTCTCTAACAACCCTCCTCCATAGACCATTTGTTTAAACCTGTCTCTCAGGAATATTTCTGCCCCCTTATTGTCTCCTCTCTCATACTGCCACACCAACATTTCTGCCATTTGCACTTCCCTCATCCTGCCAATCCCAATTTCTACAACTGGACTATGATGGTCGCTTATACCATCCAATACTATTGCACCAACTACAGCATTCCTAAGTCTGACCAACACCACATCCAGCACTGACCCAACACCCTCCCATTCCATCTTGTAGGTGTTTCTACTATCTGGACTAATCCTCTGTTGACTAACTGTGCTGCCATTCTCTGCATTATGCTACCCATTCCTTCTGCACCCTCTACCCATTTCACCCCTGCCATATTCAAATCTAGCCTTTTCCTTACACACACCATTTTTCCTCCTCCTCTTCCATCCCTGTCTCTTCTGAAGATCGTGAACTTATCCTGCCTACACTCAATGTCCAGTAATTCCTCAGTCAACCAAGTCTTCACAGCTACCACTATATCTGCCCCATATCCTTCAACCTTTCCCCAGAAGCCCTCCAGCTTGTTGTACACACTCCTACAGTTCACCACCATTATCTTTATACTAATACTCTGCTTTACCATCCTACATTGCTTACCTCCTATCTCCACCCCTGCGGCCTCATCAATGCTGTCCTCTCCATTTCTCTCCCCTTCCGTTTCCTTGCTTCTAACTGATTGCTATTTCAACAACTGCTGCTCTGCCCTGTCCCTCTCCATGCCTTCAGCTACTTCTATACCTAGCAGATCACCTAGAATTCTCTTTCCCTGTTCTGTCAGGTGAACCTGGTCTCTCCCTACACTCTCCCAGCCTACCCATTTCCTACTATCTATAAATGTAGCCTCCAAATCCCTACACACCCTCTCATATACCTCACTCGCAGCCACTGCCTACCTATAGGATACTCCTTTCCTAACCAGCATGCCACTGACTACTTCCCTAGCTCCAGGGAACTTCTCCCGCACTTTCCTCAGCAATCCCCTGAGGTCCTGCTCTACCTCCTGCCCCATCTCCCTATGAGCCAGGTCATTCCCCCCTACATGAATGAGAACAACATTTGCCACCCTGCTATCCCTCATACCACTAACCCTTTCCTCCAAATCCTAGTATTTGCCCCCCCCCCCCCAAATGCTGCTTTATATGTAATTTCCTTCCTGATGTTCCTCAGATCTACCCCCTTTACAATAGAACTGCCTAGAAAAACTACCTCTTTATCCCTTCTTACAACCTGTTTCTGCTTTGTGGTTCTTTCACCCACCTGCCTACCCTTGTCTCCAGCCTCCTGCAGCACCCTTGTTTCCCTCCCTTTGGCCAGCCCTCCTCTCTTCTCTCTGGTCCTGATCTGCCTGTTCCCTGCTTTCTGTTTCCCATTCCTCTATTCCTGATTGCTTCCTGCCTACTACTTCCTTGCTACTATTTCTTGCTCCTCTAACCCTATTTGCTGTCTTATGTATCCTACTGCCTTATCCCTTTCTTCTGCCTCCAACTCATCTATCCTCCTCCTTAATCTTACCACCTCTATATCTGTCTCCCTCCTCCACTGCCTTTCCTCCTACAGTTCCTTCTGCAGCCCTACTTTAGTTCTGCGTGACTTTTCCTCTCTACTCAGTTTCTTTAGTCTATGACTTTATTATTCCTCTTTCCTTGGATTTTCTTTTGTTCCGGAAAAGTTTATCGATAAATATTCGATAATCCAGCTTGTACATATCGATTCAGATAATTTTCGATATTTATCGTCATACGTATTGTTGACAACCAGAGTGAGTGAATATCAGGTTGACACATACAAAAAGGAGGGAGGAACCTGCATGGAGGCAAATGTTGAGTTATAACTGAATTTGACCTAAGATATTGAAGTGGAGTGAAGCGAAAACCTTGCTTGCACTTGGAAATGGTGGTGTGAATAAGTGTTGTGGACGACTGATATATTAACAGAAGATAATAAACCCTTTTTCTCGAATAATGGCTCTTGCAAATGTACTTTTGTTAAGCCAAATCGCAGGATATGTCATTGCGTTGATCCTGTCTTTGTGCATCGTTGTTCCAATGAGCTTTCATCAAGAAGAATTTCGGTAAGTGTCATGCTAAGAAGAATAAGAATATTTTATTATTTTTCAACATTTACAAAGAATGCAATATAGACGTCACATAAAAATATCATAAACAAACGGACACAGCATTAAAATTGAACAGATTGCGTAGCAAAGTTGTATGGCAATGTGATTTGATTTCGGAGAAATTAGCTGCGGTTGTAAACGTTTTATTTTTCAATGGTCTCAGTGTACTAACCCTAGCTACACCATTACAAAAAAGATTTCAATGTGTGTGTGGGCCTAGAGAATACTATTAAGACCTAAAATGTGGGTGATCAAATTAAAATTGTTATTTCCTAGCATTCAAATACCAAAGAGGAAATCACAAATCCGTGATTTGCGTCTGCAAAAAGAAGAAACAGAAGTACCGATGTTTGTAATTCTGAGCCTGAACCTTATCACAAATATTTAGACACTTTTAATAAGAAATTGTTTTGATAACTCAAGCAAGCAAGATTTCATTTGTCAATCAAGATTTCAATCTTTTCTTAGATAGAACTAACAACATTATCATCAGCTTTGATATAATACCACATGCATGTGATCATATTACTTGTAGAAGTTTCATTTGTGACACACTTTAAAATAAAATTGCAAAATATCCTACCATAGAAGACACAACATTTAAAACACTAGCAACTTGGTTTAATGATAATGCAAAAATAAGTAAAATTACCACATTTCAATTATCACGTTATGGGGCCTGACTACCCTGGTAACGTTGGCTGGCCGGATGAAGGTTGGTGTCTACTTCAGCTGTGTAAGTAGCAGAGGAGGTATGGTATGTGCCAGAGGAGTTCCGAGGTGGAGCTTGATGACCTGGTGGCATATCTGATGTGCAGCCTCCTCTTTCTTCCAGGAGTATACCTGGTTGACAACTGGGCCACTTTCCTTTAATACTCCAACCTGAGCTAGCCCCTGCATGGCAGCATTGCCCCTTACAGCCCTATGGGGCATAAGGTGGTGGGGGTAACCAGTTAGGTTGTTAGTGGGTGGTCAGTAAAGGGTAGACATAGCCTGTTTGAGTGAAGGATGCGGGGGTCAGGTGAGGTGGGAGGCCTGTTTTACTGGTCTCCGGCCGTGACTTGGCGTGCGGGATGTCGCTGTCTCACCCAAGTATCAAACTGGAGGTTACAGTATGAGGCTAAGGGCGTCCATTTCCTTTGCTCCCTAGAGCACAGGACATCACGGTCTGACCCAGGTGTCACAAAGAGTGCGGCTCCTGATGGGGATTGCCCTATAGTTTACAAGCATGTAACCTGGTGTGCGGGACGTCGCGGTCTGACCCAGGCACTTACTGGAAGGGTGATAATCCAAGAGACAAATGTTCTAGTGAGGCCTAGAAAGGCAAGATTCCTTAGCAGCACTTCAAATCAGTTATCAATAGGAGATAAAAGGAGCGAGGTTTCGTCTTGTGGCTTACACTAGGAGAGTCTTACTAGGACAGGTGACGAACTGGAAAGAGATGGACCAGGTGTAGAAATTACAGAGTGCTGGTAGAGACAACTTGACCAAGTCAGATTTGTGCTTGTTTTATTGATTGCTCAATCAAACACGCGTAAACTGGTTCCCAACTGGTATCTTACCTAGTTTCAGAAGATGCTGCAGCGCGGAGTGTGAGGACAATCCCAAGTCAGTGGTACTTGCACTCGTGATAGCTGAGAGTAAGCTACAAGGTAGCTGAAAGTGCAGTGGCTTCGGTATGCTGGAGGCGGTGTTGTGCAGAGTAGAACTCTCGACTGGACTACAGAAAGCAGTGTGGTGACTTGAAAAAGTCATTGGTGGCTCTGGCAGCGTGACTTTTGCGAAGACAGAGGGTCAGCACTGGTTGCAGAGTGTGGAGACAGATGCGAAGGAGAGAAAAGAGTAACTGAGAACAGCCACAACGTGATGCGAAGTGGGTTGCAGCTCAGCAGGCGGCAAAAGTCTGACAAATCACCCTGGCATGGAAGGAATCCTGTGGCTTGTTCGGCATAACGACTCTTCTTAGAAGGGGGCCACGGCTGTGGTGAGATTAGATGAGAGAATGACATAGCTCATGGCATGTCAGTGTTTCAACTGTTAGTCAATTAAATCATCTACATACGTAACCGAGTATTTATAATAATATAAATAAAGATTTCTGACAGTTCCATTTTTTTTTTGTTACTTTGCTGCAACATGGTCATACTATTTAATACAAAAATGATTGTATTTTATGCACTAATAATTATTCTGGTAGTGCTAATGTTATTTGTGAATTATTTTGAACACACATGAATTATATAGGCTACAATAGCAATGACACCAATTTTATCTTAACATGATTTCCTGCCTTTTTGCCTTAGCTATCTGTATGAATCTTTTTGTCTATGGCTGTCTGTGTGACGGAGAGAAACGAGAGAGTGGTTGTCACAATTTCACAGAGTGAGAGCATGAGAAAGTGCGAAACAGTACTCTCGCCAGGTTGTGCGACAGAGTGCTCTCTCATTGAGACACTACCTAAAAATTGTCTACAGTTAGCCTGTGTATGTCTGTAGCAACAGAAAACTGATTACATATACCCTGAAGCATGATAATAGCAAGCGCAGAGGGCACACTCAGCTCCAAGCTACCTGCTCCGTATGAAGCAGGTAACTGGGTGTGCTATGTGCACTTGCTTTGCTGTATTCTGAGAAGCATAGTAGCACAGAATTTTATTTAATGAGGTTTTTATAGCCACGAGTAGAGAGAAAGGGTAAATAGAGTTGAAATTATCACTAGCTTGTTGGAATCTAAGAGAAATTATTGTTTAGTGTGGTGACGGCCTGTACACTGAGCCGGCTAGGACAGAAGTAATATCAACGTACACAAATTACATAAGTACCCTTAAAAGATGATGGGGCACGAGATGAGTAGTCACAATAAACACACACATGTGTGAAAACAAGTTTATATGGCACGGATGCCGCTGGATAAAGTTCATAGCCAAACACGTGGTGCAAGTAGAATTGGAATATTTCTTTGTGAAAACGGTAAATTAAGTTCCAACAAAATATTATTCTGATAGAGAAAATTATTCTATTTGTGATTACAGTGGTTGCAAGCGTGCCTGATGGCAGAAAAATCAAATATGAAAGTGACCCCATGGTCAAACACAAAAGCATTCATTAACATGAAAATTACACGGAACTCTACAAAAATTGAACATAGAACCCTGAATAAAACATTTCACATGCAATATTACATAAATAAGCTTCCAAAAGGCAATGATGGCGTAGACATATACTTGGCGTCGGTTAGCCACGTGGTTTTATGTGATGTTGCCGTAAAATATTCGAACATGGAAAATACCCTCAACTACATTATGAAAACAAAGCCCTTAAAATTGCACGCAGCAATAATACAGAAATTACAATGGAACACCACTAACATAGGCGGATGGCGCCTGATTCAAGTTGCGTGGGTCGCATGACCTCTCAGACATCTTTCTCCTTGTTCAAGTTGAAAAATACCACAAGGGCAAAATAAATTAGTAAAGCGGAATCATAATACTGGGGAAATGTCTGCAATACATACGCAAGCAAAGGTTAACCGGTATACTAAAAGTGCTATTGAAATCTACATCAGTGAACAAAAGGTTGTAGTGCGTACGTAACAGTGTCTTACCTCGCCAGCTCTCCTCGACAGACTCTCCAGAGGCAAGCGTCGCACAGACATACCATGGCCGCCTACGGGGTTCACATAAGTGGAAGTGCTATGCACGCAGAGTAAAATATTTTATTATTGAAAATAAAATGGCGCAAATTTATTTAAATACTCTTTTACATTTAATAATTTGCCTGTGGATTTTTCCATATTATTTTTGTGTCTCATTATGACTGCGTTCACGCCGAGATATTAGTGTTTTTAATCTTGGTGCAATTCATAACCAAACAATTTCAAAATAACAACACTTTAGAACATTTTAAGACATATTAAACCCTGCAAATACAATTACAAAACACATTTTACACTGAAAAATAGTATTTATGTGAAAGTTAAAAATAGTAGCCTCTTTGCGCATGTGCAGGACATGTGACATGTGCCTGGTGAGTGCCGTCATGGACTTAAGCGCTGCTGGCTGTTAGCCGGCGTCAATTTGTTCTATGTTAGGAAAATTACAGTGAGTCAATAGTAAACGCAGTTCTGCCACATAGACCACAATTGTTTTGCCGCCCTGTAGATCCCTTTTTAAGAACTTGTGTTTACTATTTCACTTGGTTTTTTCTTCAAATATTCTGTATGTTTTGTTAGAACTTCACTTAAGGGTACTGCATCTGTTTGGTGCAGCGATAGTAATGATGTAACAATACTGTATAACTTTGCCCCACACAGAGTAAAAAAAAAAAAAACTGCCCATTTCTCTAAATCATCATCTATTTTATTTGCTATGAAATAGAACTGTAAACGTTCTCAGTAAGACCTCCATGTGTCTCGGCCTGGCACAAACTCGCCTATTGTACCCACGGAGCCCATGACTGTTCACAGATGACTGGACACTTAGTGTATTTTATTCAGCCTGGCACAGATCCCATCCTTTTTACCACTTTTATGTCCCGTCCATCGGCACTACTCGTTACTGAATACATCATGTTTACAACGTCTGCCATGACACACCTCACTTGTGCCAACCATGTCCACCTAAATATACATCCTACTATACACACAATGCCAATACACAACACTTACCAGAGAAACAGATAACACACTATTTAAACATTAATTTTCATCATTGAAATGATGCAGCGTCAATCTAGTAGAGTGTGGATAAAAGTTGCAGTAGGTATGTTTTTGACATAGTTAACATTGACTGATATGAAATAAATTACAATATGTGAAAATACATATTAATTAATGTGACATGTAAAATAATTTAAATTAAATCGATCAAATGAAGATAATAACATATGTTCACATTATTTAAATAATCATATATGGTTTGTGTTGAAACTGAAGCATACTAAAGTGCAATGTGGAGACTCCCTGTAAGGAAACTCGTTACAATGTGGCACATTTAATGTCAATACTGACAAATTTAAACTGTCTTCATGCAAGATCACCAATTTTTTTAATGTATTTATTTAAAAATTTGGTGCAGGCCTGCATTTTTCACAGGCTCAAAACATCTTTTACAACTTCAGTCCAGCTGTCAGCTACAACGCCTTGTGTCCTAAAATGGTTTATTTGCTCATTACAAATTTGTCAGTAAATAAACAGAATTATACATAACAGAAACTTATCTATACTATCTATACTAATATTATGAACAGGTAATGTGAGTTGATTTGTTTATATTTAACAGCAAATCTCGGAAACTACAGGGCCAATTATTTTACTTATTTTACTGTTAAGAAGTTTACATTCTTCCAGAAGGAAATAGGCTATGTTTAATTTAAAGAAATTCCTTGAGAAATTTCAAAAAATTTTAACCAAGCCAGAGAGAAATGAGCTGCTTGACAGCTTTCTAAGCATGCGTTAGTTAACACAACCATTATTAAAGATAAATTGAAGCAATGTTAGGATAAATTTTATATCGTAATGTAAAAAAATTTGTGAGTAGTCGTATGTAGCCGTGGTAGTCCCAGGTAGTCATGGGTAGTCGCAGGTAATCACGGGTAGTAGGAAGTAGTTGCAAGTAGTCACGGGTAGTCGCGAATTGTCTAAACGACAATAGTTTTCGAGATAATCATTGATTTTTATACATCATAGATAAAGTTACAGCAGGTTTTTGGAAAAACGTAGTAAAAATACATCTTACCAAAAACCAATACTAACATGACGATAAAACTATTTCCGATTATAAAGAAAAAATCTTACAAACCATATTGTAGCGTCATATGGCGGTGCTACACCACTTTAGGTAGAGCGCACTATAGTTTATGGCTGGGCGGGATTGTTTTACAAACATGCCCCAGTTTGCCCGGCTATATAAAAGGCCTGGAGGCCTTTTATATAGCCCCCTTTTATATAGCCCCCCCCCCCCCCCCTCCTATTCCCAGATGGTGACGAGACTACAACAGTGTTGAGTGTCACTTCAACAATTTGATATTTTTACTGTCGCCTATGTGTATATACTTAGTACTCAGCTTAATGCTTTACCTACCTTGTGTATACTCTTTTCTGTGCTATGGCATAAATGTAATAATTCAATCACTTCTGTATTTTGAAAATAATTTCATATCTACCTACCTACAGGGCAGTGTTTATTACACTACAAGCTTGATATTGACTTTGAATGTTTAAATGCCCGTATACTAGGTATAATTCACCTTGTTTAGTGCTTGGCACTTACACCTACATGGCTATTAGGTTATCTACTCAAATCAGTGTCAGTTTTATTTCTAAGTGTTGTGGCTCAGATGATCAGTTGCTACGGCAGCCACTATGTCATTTTGTACTAAGGACCTACGATTAATTATCAAATTACTTGTCAATGTGTCTTCCTCTCATAAGTTCAACAACACACAAACCAGTAAAAGGAAGGAGAGAAGACAGCAGCAAAACACACATGTTATTATTGTACCCTAAGCGTAGGATTTTAATACCTTAATATTTTATTAGTAGTGCCATGCATATTCACTCTTACTGAGTTAGATAACATTTCTTATTCTCTTCCCAGTAGAGTATTTTCATTTGTATGTTTTTTTGCTATCATGGTTCAATATTTTTGCTTAGGCCTAAGGGCAAATATTCAGTAATCTCGTATTTTAGGCCTACGGGCATGTTTTGATTAAGTTAAACATATTTTACCCTGCCTTGTGAACAGAGTAAGGGTATATTGAATTTATTTTATTGTGACCACTGTGTTAATTTAAAGTGGGATAAGGGGTACCCCCTCTTTATTTTCCTTTCCTCATGTGAAGATATCATGTGAGTTGTATGTATTTTGTTGGAAACAAACAAGTAATTTAAAAAAATGTATTGTGAAAAACCTTCCACTAGCATGTAAGAATTATTGTACTCAGATATTGTATTGGTTAAGTTTCTCTGTTTTCAAGTACCATGTTTATTCAGTCATAAATGATTTGGATGCCATATTTAATCTTGCCCTCGGGCACACTACTGTATTTCAACCACAAACATCATGTAAGTATGTTACAAAATCTGAAATACAAACAAACTTAAAAGCGGTAAGCAGAATAAGTGCACGTGGCGCTGTGTTATAGAAGTCAGTGTTATCAGTGGTGATAAGACTTGCCAACCAAATAAATACAAAGACAGTGTGTCACATGAACTGAATGTCGAAGTGCTTCAATAAAAATTTATAAGTGTGGACAAACTTTCCTTAAAACAGGAATTCCACTCCACAAACTTATATTGTGCATGTGTGAAAAACAAACAATCAATGCTTATACCATGGCTACCACATTCAGAATGTTAACTTTACTTAAGTATGGCAATTTAAATCTTGTATTTTCTCTTGTTTTCTTTCAAATTATCACTAATTCATGTAACCTAGTATGTAAGCCAAATAACTTTAGGCAATAATTTTCCTCTCAGTGCGAACACGTAGCTCATGCGTACATGTAGTATAACTGTAAATGTTCAACTAACTTAGCTGGGTAACGAATGTTAAAAGTAACTTTTACTTATCTTTTGATGTAGAAATAGGTAGTCCAATAACTTGTATGTTTAAAGAGTGCACATCATAAAAACCCCACTTTTATTGCACTTAAGCACAAAATGTATAACAAAATATCACTGTTCAGTATCGAAAATTGAGCGAGCACGATACGCAGCCAACTGCAGAATGTCAATTAGTGTTTAAGTGCCATGCGCATTGCCAACCATAGGGCAAATATTTTCTTTTGCATTATATCTCCAGATTCAAGTCTTTCCATTATTCTCTAGAATGTTAACAATGGCACATAGTACTTCAACTTAAACAACATTTTTATTATTACTTTCAGCTGGATGGCGGTGCCTTTTACTCTGTTAAATTTTTCACGTAATCTCACTAGCAGGTTGTTAAGCGCTCACTATTTGTGGCCACAACAAACCCCCCCTCTCCCTTCCCTGTGCCTACGGCCTGGTCTTTGTGGGTTCAACATTTTATGTTCTTAAATATAAAATGTGGCCGTGGACACACCCCGCCCTACCCTCCCACAGTGATGCTTACATGTTCAGTGGTCCTAAATGTTGGCTAGCCTTTTCTTTTCTTTGGACGGTGTTTCCTACTTGTCATTGGTCCCCCGATACCTCAGTAAGTCTCCCGGGTTGCTGCCCCACCATACAGTTACGTCGCCCTATGCACCAGGCAGGCCTACCACATCACTGATATTTTGGATCCTGTGCCTCTCACACACTCCTGTACCATGGCCGCCCTAGAGGCTCACTACTTCTTCCCTTCCAGCCGAGGATAGCTGCTTATTCGGCCGGGGGGGGGGGGGGGGTAGTATAATGTCACATGATGGCACTACACCACCTTAGGTAGAGCGCACTATAATTTATGGCCAGGCGAGATTGTTTTACAAACATGCCCCAGTTCGCCCGGCTATATAAAAGGCCTGGAGGACCCCCCCCCCCCCCCCACTCAAATTCCCCAGATGGTGACGAGACTATGACAGTGTTGAGTGTGTGATGGAGGTTGAAGATGAGAGCACCTACCTACCCCTGGCCTGAGGGGTTCCGATGCCAACTGAGAAGAAGATAACGGTGAGCATAAATCGCGTAACGGTAGGGACCAATGCTTGTATCACCACATTGTCCCTAATCCCCTATTCTATTAATTATCATTGGCAAGGACCAGGATTAGCTGCGTGGTTGAATATCAGAATTTACCATATTGTTTGAGTAGTGTAACGTAGCTTGCTGTTCAAGACTAAGTAAGCTTACTGTGAGTGTTAAGTAACTGTTGTCCCTTTATCAGTAACTGTTGTAACTTGTGTTTAAGTAATTGTTGTTTTATTAAATGTATATTTTTATGATTCCATCTATCATTCAGCTACCAGTGAGACAAACTGCCAGACACCCCTTATCTTCACTTAAGGTGAAATGAGTATTGAGAGCCTGAGTAAGGAATGATACAGAGTTTAGAGCTAGTTAGTATACAGGAGGAAAGGGAGTTGTTACAATATATAGATATGTATTTTAATAACTCCACAAAACCTGAGTGAAGCGATGGCAGGCTGCTAGTAACAAATAAACATTTTTCCAAATAGAGATAATAAAATAACCGCACAAATAAATAGTACTTATGGCATAATTAGGGCTTTAAATTAATACTGTTTACGTACAAATGGCTTTATCTCATTTAAGAATATCATTATAAAAATAAAATTTCTTCTGAAAATTATACAAATATTTTCAAAAATGCAATAGAAACATACTGTCTTTAAATAAATATAGAAATTTTTTTCATGTATATATGTGTGTGTGTGTCTGTCTGTGCATTCAATTCTAGTGTGACCCAAGTGACAACATTAAAAACTACAATAATCAAAACTTTTATTTTAAATTCCAAATTGCAAACAGTAAAATATGAGAAAATACTCTGTTACTAGTAATAAGACTAAAAGTGCTTCCTGAGTAGTGTTATAGTAAAACATCACCATAGTGTTTTGCTTTAAAGTATTTTTCTCATTAGAGTATATCTATCAAATTTTCCATGTTGAGTGAAGGTGATGTTGCTCTTCTGCTCATCTGAATGGAAAGGTCAGCTTTAATTGACTTGGGTTCCAGAAGTTTTGAAAAGCAAAATTTTTATACCAGTGCTGTTTGTATGGTAGAAAAGTACAGTTGGTTGCATGGTGCAGTGTAATGCAGTGATATTTTGTTGTACTGCCAGGGGCCACTGCCTGCTCTTCTCGACTGGGGTGTGGCAGGAGACGGATGGCCAGTTCAGCGTCCAGTGGGCTTCTCAGGTGTACTGCAACTACACCATATTTGTAGGGGTGCTGTTGTTGGTGGTGTCTGCCATCCAGATATATCGCATGTCCATGTTTTTCTATAAGGGCACAGATAGGTATGTTTTTATATCTGTTCTGCTTTGTAATTTTTTCTTTGTGATGCCCAAAGGGCTGCGGTGATGTCAGACCACCCACATTGCACCATGACGAGTGGGTTCAATTCCCAGTGCCAGATTTGGATTTTCACATGTCAAAAACATGGCAAATGTTGTCTAGAAAGTTTTTTCAGGGTAGTTCTATTTCTGCCACTATTGCATTCCATCGCTGTTCCACCTCACTTCACCTAGAACAACACTAGATCTGAGGGTGTGTACTGATAGTGGAAAACTTGTAAATATCAGGGGAATTTAATTTTCATTATGGAAATTAGTTTAAACCTGAAAGCTTTAGGGATTTTTTTTCTGCCAGTTAATAGACTTCAGTATGATCACACAGGATATACATAATTTACAAAGTTTCCATGTCATTTTTTAAAACAATTTCAATATTTTCTGTACTCAATCCAGACCAAGCACTATTCACTGTTGCATTCTAAAGAAAAGTGAATGTAAATTTATCATCACATGCAGATTGGGATTGTTTTCACAGAGTACCATAGATGAGTCTGCTTTGGAAGCAGTTATACCTATTTCTTTTCTTTAAAACATAGTCTTATTGTACCACACATAACTGTTACCTATGCAATAGGACATCCTGGGAAAAAAAACATCCTGGAATTATTAGGTAATTTTTTTTGCAAGGCCCAATAGACCCCCTAATCTTATGTAAACACCAATCTACTCTCTCTCCCTCTCTCACTCATTGTTAGTGCACGTATGCTGTATGGGCAATGAGTTATTAATATTGCTTCACTTGTAAAATTCACTACTCCTACCTATCTGGTTTAATTTTGTCTTGTAAACAAGGAGTATAATCAAATATGAGCACAATACACATGACTATAATAAATTGGTAAAGAACCATCAGTTAATATTAGTTTTAAAGGTTCACATGAAGATGGCACCATGCCTTCAAACAAAGTAGGTTGTTAAACATTTGTCGTTACAAACAAGTACAATAAAACAGAATACTGGCCAGCTTGCTAATTGTGGCAGGATAATTGATTATGCCATGTGCTCACAGTGCAGTGTAGGGATATCATGTATTCACTAAAGGATATTCTCTTGTCAGTGAAGAGCTAGGACAGTTGTCTTGGCTCTCTCTAGACCTCGTTCTTATAGTCCATTCACTGTTACTTCACACTTTGCCGATTACGTATCCTTCCGCTACAGGTAAACATAAACACTGTCATGTGACTTCTACGTTTTAACTATCAAATGCTTTGTTACTATTTTCAGCGGTTCAAAGAATTCTGCCATACTTCAAAAACCATTACAAATGAATGTTCACAATTTAAGCATAAAACCATATTTAAATCAACTTTATGACTTTTTAACAACGTCTGTATTGACAATCATTCTTACGGTTATTATTTTACATTGTTAACATATTTGTTATACATTAATATTTTGGAGTAACTGTTTTTAACTCTATTACAGCTGTGGGTGAAAAAACTGTAGTATTTCATCTCTTGCTATGGATATGTGTTGGGTTATTCTGTTAAAAGGATTGCCTTGGTTAGAATAAATATTACAACCAAGGACCAACTATTCCAACAAAAGACATTAAAGTCAAGCATGCAATTTGTGTCACTTATTTTTTGTATATAGCAGCGAGTGACAAACTTAAAAGATAATGGTGAAAATGCACACAAATAGGCCTACTGTAACTTTTAATCTGCTTATATCTCTTTGCATAGGTACTTCATTTTTACTAGGTTTATTTTATTATTTATTTAAAATTTTCTGGCTGGGCTTAGTATTTTGTTGGGATTGTGGCAAACATTCAAATCACAGAAACGTAAGCATGCGACTCAAATAATTTTGTCATAAATAAATGTATGGTTAAAACGTATAAATTTTGCATGTCCAATATTTGCAGTCACACACACATGCTGACCCAGCGTAATGTAAAGGAAACAATACTCTTTTATATGTGAAGGTCTCATAAGCAAAAGTTACAGTATATTTATTCCTGCTGTGGAAACACAAATTTATCACATTGTAACTTGCGTAGGTAGGTTTCACAATGTATACAAACTTGATGCAGTAATTTTAAGTATTTTTCGTAGGAAGAAAAGTTAACACTTCGTTCTGCAAAAACAAACATGCCATGTAATGTCGCCCATCGCCCAGCTTCGGATTTGTAAAAGTTTCGCCATCACATCTAAATATATTATATTTTACAAAAATTAAAATCTCATTTCAGTTTTAAATTAAAAATTCTAAAATCATTATTTTTGCTGTAATAAGTATAAAATATGTTAAAATTGAAAACATTTTTACGTTACCAGCCTCCTGGCCAGCAGTATACAAATAAACAGGATCGCAGGGACTATGAAGTTAGTTCCAACTTTGCAGCTTGCTTGCCAGCTGCAACGAAATACACACTCAAACCACTGCTGCAATAATTACTTGTTCAGTGGGTGATAGTTATATTTGTGTAAAGATGTTATAAATTTTGAAGAAGCTACAAATACCAGAAATTAGTTATTTTTTACGTTAATAAATTTCTCCTTTGTTAATGACACACTTGTTACATGAAACACTTCACTTTGATTCACGATTAACTTTCATCATGAGGCACTTGCCAAGTCGTGAAAATTGCATCTCCAAGTTACTGCATTAATTTAAACTCAGTTAATTAAACTTATGTAAGGTCATGCACATGCATACCGTACAAGCTAAGGCATGAGTCCGTATCTAGAAGGTCTTGATGCTGCCTCGCATAGGTCTTAAAAATTATCATGTTGATCTAAATTTCTTGAGGTTAAAAGTCCAAATGAAGGAGAAATTTTCTCATCATGGCCTTTGACCTACACGAGTGAAATTTTACCACTCGCTTACATTACATTCAAATATATTTACCAGGCCACCAGAACCATGACCTCCCTGTCTGGTGTCCCGATAATTTCTGTAACCCACATCATGGCGCCAGGCACCCACATCGACGAACGAGCTGACTCCTGACTGGCCCAGCCCACTCGCCTGATGTATCGTGCCACCACTGACCGAATACCTGCCACCGCTGTGGCATCAACCTGACATTTTTCTTACCTGCAAAGTAAAACAAACTAAACGCCATAGCAGAAAAATGTTACTATACAATCCCAAATTAATATAAAATTAATGCCTTGCATTATTAAACAGACTTAATTTAATTAACTAGCACAAAATAACATATTTTCCCCTTACAAAATTATATTTAACGATTCCCTTTTTTTAAATCCTATACAAGCCTATAGGCATACCCATTTGTAGAAAAAGTGCATTTAAAATTAATTACCCTTATTTTTGGGAAAATAAAAAAGAATAAAAATTAACCCACTGATCTCGGTGACCTGCAATGTCACAACATGTATAATTTATCTGCTACTACTAGCGGGGTGAAATTTCCAGAGTGAGGGGGGGTGGGAGGGTGTGTGTGTGTGATGTGTGTGTGACAAGCTCCGCTCTGCCATATCATGTTTCTTTCTCGGACTGGAAAAAAAAATGTCACTAGGGCCTACGCACCATAATGTGTTCTGATATTTTTAGCTGTAACAATGAAATGTGTTTCCATTAGTGCTACCTAAAAACTTAAATATTTCAATAGGCAATATTTAATTTAAAATTAGCATACCAAAGAACTATGTTAAAACAATTTTTTAACTGTGAACTATTTCTTACTAGCCATTGCCAACACATCACTGCTCTCACTGTTTTTAATTTGTAGTGATTACAAAATAAATATTACAAGTTATAGAAGATACTAAGTTAAAGATTCATTTATTCAAAAATCCAATACTTTAGAGTTAATCACAGTGTTATAAGTTGTATACAATTGATTTAAAAAATAGGTTGGAATGTTACTCCTTGTGTGATTTTTCAAAGATTTGTTTCAAAACATCTGAAGAAACCATGAATGGACTATGACCCGCCCAAATCTCGCAACTCAACTATGACAGTTATCATTGCATCCTAATGATGGTACCTATAGGTTATTCATGGTAAAGTGAGCACTTTTTGAAGCCTTTTCATTTGGAATAATAGCCAATAAATGTGTTTTATTGTAGTCTTAGACTTTAACATTCAAGTTTGGTGAAATATATACACTGTGTTTATTACTTACATGGCAATGTTTATTTTAAAAAGTGATGTAAGGATAAAGAATGGATGATAGGAAAAAAGTAACTAGGGCCTTAAAGTGCTCACTTTACCATGAACAGTCTATATTCAGTTTTGATGTCACTAATATGCGAAATGTTGAATTACTATGTTATGGTTTTTTTAATGAATCTTGTGACAGTGTGAAATATAGTAAAAATAATCACATGCGTATAAAGAATATGAAAAAACAATAAAGTGGTGCATATGTATAAACTAAAATTAAAATTTTGTGATGAAATGCAGTAATATACATCATTGACATGGTACAAAGTTTTGATTTGGGAGCACCGAGTGGCACAGGTCCGTATTCAAATTAGTAAAATGGAGGTCCAAGGTCACCTTCTCTTCAAAAGGTTAAACTTGAATGGTTGAAAATCTTATTGTTGATGCATTTTCATATATTTTTACTGGTCACTATAAGAGTACAGAACATCTGCTATGACGACACATTATTAGTTTTACACGTTGCTACTGCAAAGCATTATGAAAACAGAAAATCAATGTCATATTTATTTCAGACAAGAGATGATTACATTCCAAATAAGTTGAGACATTTCTCAAACTTTTCTTGTTTAATAGCTTCTTCAAGTATGATGCACGTCTCTCATTCGAGATGAGAGGTTAGAGCGCTAACTGCCCTCCCGAGTTCAGTAGGTGATCCTATCGCGGCGTGTTTGCTACTACTTTAGCTCGGTGGGTCGTGGTAAGTTCAATAAGGAGCAGCTTAGTCGGAGGATACCGTCTGAGGGGAGGAGAATCAAACCCCAGAGTGAGTCAAACTGTGATTGTCTCCCATCCAGGGAGTACAATCTTCCTTACTGCAAGAGCTGCCAAAATGTGGGACACTAGCTGTCTCAGGGGTACGTGTCATGATACGGATTAATCTATGGTGATGGTAGGGGTGGATGATTCTGCCGGAGGGGTTGATGCTACCCGCAGTGGTCACGTAGGCCGGCATGTGGGAATGTAATTTACGGGGGAAGTAACTACGCTGGATTTTGGGGTGATCTTCTGTGGTAGTCGAACCTGAATTACCTTCCCAGAAGTTGATCGCAGGATACACCTATTCCGAACCTCTATCTCCTGGTCTAGCCTGGGTGGTGTTGTCGTTATGGTAGGCAAGGTAGCTTATAAGTTCCTCATCGGACCACGGCCAACAAGTACCCAAGTAGGTATCTAACTTGGGCTTGTGATCAAGGGGAATGAGTGGAGATATGGGTCAAGGTTTAATCTTTGGGTCCGCAGTGGGGGTAGGGTTGTCCTCACACTTAACTTCTGCATCTACTTGTGAGTTAGTTAACCTCTGTAAAGCCAGTCACTCTCTGCGTAGGGTGCGGCTCTGGATACCACCCTTTTTTACTGTGCATCTAGACTAGCCTTTTTTCCTTCCTGCAGACGTACAGTCCTGGGGGTGTATTTTATTTAAACGCAACCAATGCACTGACGGAGAGATGTGCAGTCCGGAATTAGGACACCACCGTGGGTAGGCGAGGGAGCACTGTCCGGACTCAAATAGCCTTATTCAACCCCCATCTCCTGTGGAGTTTGGCACACCTCACGACTATTCCTTAGTGGGGTTTTATTGCTTGCAACAAAGGTTCACTAATAGAATTTTAATAAAAACAAATGAGCAAGAAACAAATATTAAAAGTAAAGTAGTCAACTATTTCAATTATACATAATATTTATTATTACGATTTTGGAAATGGGAAATCCCGGTTGGATTATACATGCTAGATAAAGAATTAATTCAGGCGAAGGTGAGCCTGGAAAAAGAATAAAGCAAAATTATTCTAACCACAATTTTATGTTAGTTTACGCTCTTTACAGTGTATCCTGTCAAGGGGAATTTGGGAATTAGTCCAGAAGGGAAACTTTATGATGACCTGCTACCACGGAGTCAAGGTAGTGATTAAGGTAAAAGGGGTGCAGGGATTGGACGTCAAGTTAACCTCTGGAGGAACGTGCAGCCTTCTGTTGCAGGAAAAGGCTTCTTCAAGCTGCTGGAGAGGTTGAAGCATTCTGCAAGCTGCTGGAAAGATTGGAGCTTTCACAGGCTGTAGGAGAGGAGAGAGATGTCTTGATCAGACCCAGGTAGTGCTCACTGACCTATACGGCCGTCGAGCCCAGCGACTCTGGCCAGAGGCTTGCTCGTGCCTCCTTATATAGTTGAAAATCCCTGTATCAGCAATCTTCCGGGGTTGCAGGGGTTGGTTTATCAGGGTTGCAGTGGTGGCACTCATTTCTTATCTCCCTGCACTGAGGCGAAGACAAGTTTACTACCTCAGCAGGAGGCTCGGTGGGTGTGACATCACTGGGCAGCAGAGGTGCTGTGATCCTGTGGGGTATGTTGAACATCCTTCTCAACTATCTCGGGATAGTGGCTCGTTGGGTAAAACAATCTTGACTCAAGGGGATGGCAAACGCACATCAGAATCTGGGCAGACATTACAATTCATAATTAAACACGTTGATAATTTTTGTGTCCGAGGCTGTCCAATGCATGGAGTTGATTCTGTCGGCATGTGAAGAGTAGTCTGCCACTATTTTTGACTTGCCCCAAGCTCTTGCTTGCTTGTTTGTGGGGCAAAGTCACCTATAGGGTGCGCAGGTGCGCTGCGCAGCAGTGTGGCATGTGTCAAGTAAGGTGAATTGGCAAAACTGGACTTGTAATGAGGAGGTTAGTGTCTGGTCTCCCATGTCAGACATCTGTGGTTTGATTCCAGAATGGTAGGCAGGGAATTTTTCTGATAGGGTTTAGTGTATGGGTAGTGTAGCAGAGTCTACCTTTTCTGGCTTCTTTCATTTTCACATCGGTCTGCAGTTTCTTTAAGCTTACTTCACTCCTTGCTTTCACCTTACCTCACCTAATCCATTCCTCAGCGTGGCTGGGAATAACAGATTTGTTGCTTATCATCATTTGGTGCCCCACCTTTCGTGTATGGGGGACCCTGCTGTAAAAACAAGAACATCCAGATTGTACTGGTAAAACTGCCAGTAGAGAAGCCTAGTGAATGCAGGTTTTTCATGTAATGGAGTGGTATAGCTGTGTTCATATTGTGGCACATATTTCTGGCTATCGTTTATCGCTATTTACATATTTTAAATATTTTTAGCATGCCTAACAAATGAGAGTTTCTGATTGACAAAGTGTTAGCGTAAGAGTGCTCTTGGGTTCTGCAAGTGTAACACTGCAAAAATTTTAATAACATTTCAACATTTTATTACAGCTCCTTCCTGTCTGCTTTTATTGATGTTGTGGCCAACATTTTTCTCTGTGCTATGGTGGTTCTGGCTGCTATGATGATCACCCTCGGATTTCTCGTTTGGTGTGATGAGATGACACAGAGGTTCCCATCGTAAGTTGCTGGTTTTTGTTTCTCTCACTGCATGGTACTTTAGTTAATGCAGAGTTACTTGATTGAAATGCAGAATTCTAGTTTTAGAAAGAAAAGTAATTAATGGTGTAATATTGCTAGGCATGTGTCTATTTTTGTGTAAAATTAATAAAGTATTATTTATTAACAAGCATGTGGTTAACTTGCAAACATTTTACTGTTAATTCCAATAGAATCTTTAAGTACTTAATACAATCATTGTAATTACGCTAATTGTGAAAGCATGTTAAAAAAAAATTTTTGTGACCTCTGGGGATTAGATTACATGTATGTTGGTGAGTTTGAAATAAAAATGGTTCTCCTTGAGTGATTGGAATGAGTGAAGAGATTTGGGTGGTTCTCAACAGCAAGGTCTTGAGAGCTGACGAGTGTGATTGAGGTGAGTATGGATCAGCGCCGGAAGGAAAAGGTGGGGGGTAACGGGAGATCCCAGAGAAAAACCCTGACCAGTGGCATCGTCCAGTACAATTCCCTCATGCGAAAATCCAGGAGTGACCCGACTGGGGATTGAACTAGATTCACCTTGGTGGGAGGCGAGCAAGCTAACCATTCGGCCACCACGGCCCCGGTTCTTCTTGAGAACTGCTCAGTAATCACTACTAATGTTAGGTGCTCTCTTGTTGCTCAACTTCTGTGGCAGGCAATTAAATCAGCAGGAGAGAGAAAAATTGACAACAATACATTACAAATATTATGTGCAAATATTTTAACAATCAAATTAAAATTTTTAAATTGCTAGCCTTTATCTTCTCCATCTTCATGTGCGGAAAGGCACCTGTTCCCAACCTCTCCAGCTAGGCTTCCTCAAAGCCTCCCGTTGTGGCTTAACGTGGCAGCAGTGAATGTTTGATGAATGTATCATCGACTCAGAAGCCAATCACTGAAGCCCATGATGGTTTCTAGAATAACTGTTTTGCCCTCCAGCACCCGAAAAGTGGAAGAAATAGGGGTAGACAGTGCAGTTGTGGCTGTCCACAAACATTTTGGAGTTCAGTGTGATGTGTTTTGGAATTACTTCCACCAGCATAGTCCCTTTCATGCATCAGGTCCACGAACAGACTCATTCAAAATAAACAGTCATATCTTCAGCCCAGTCCAGGCACAAGTATACAATGGTGGAGGTGGGAAAAGTAATATGATTTTCTAATATTGTATATATGCTGTTCATGGTAAAGTGTGCACTTTGGAGGCCCTAGTTACTTTTTCCTTTCAGCCGTTTTTTATTCTTTAACCACCTTTTCAATAGATATTGCCATCTAAGTAATAAACACAGTTTGTATATTCCATCACACTCGGAAATTGTGTAAGGTTAAAATAAAATATATTTATTGACTGTTATTCTAAATTATAGGACTTTCAAAAGTTCCCACTTTACCATGAATAGCCTATAGTGTTGTTATAATGAATTTTGGAGATAGTGTCAGTAAGGAAGCTGTTCTCGTACGTTCCTTTGTCTCTTTGTTAAATATTGGTTTGTTATGATCAAAAAAGGTTTTGTTTTGGAGAATTTACTGGTGGTTAATAGAGGTATAGCAAAACTTAATAGTATAATAATTTGTGAATTATATTGAATTTTTTAAAAATACGGTGGGAAGGAAGTAACTGTATAATTTTATTAAGTGTAGACAGTTTTGCCCAGTAGAAAGTTATGAGATACAGTACTTCACAATGTTAATAAACAAAGAACATGGTGAACATTGTTTTATATCAATGGTGTTGTTTTTGATAAAATGTAATTTTGTCATTATGTTTGTAACTATTTGAATTAAGTTCTTGTACTTATAGCATAGTACCAAGCTATATATGGGCATAGTGTATTTATAATGTTTTTTTTTTCCATTGGTTTAAAAATGGAAAGCTTGATTAAAATAAATAAATATCTTTGAAGTATGTTGGAAATAACTTAAAAATTACACTGTACGTTGATGTAAGATTTGTAATGAATGAATGAATGTATGTAATTTTGCAGCTACTTTGCAAATTCAATGCATGTTAACAATTCTAAATACTAATTATTATGCATCTAAAAGAAAGGTTGAACAATTAAGACATGTTGTTTCTAGATACAAACAGGTTGAGGTGTCCGTGTGTTGGGCTTTACAAATGTGGGTTCGCAGTGGTAAGATGTTCACTTTTATATGATGTCCTTGGATCATAGCACAAAGAGAGGATATTTTACTTGGGACAGGTGTGAGGCTCCTTATTGTCAGCACTGGCCTAATGAGTAAGGAGGTGGCTTTTTGTAGTTTTGGGCATAGCTGGATCCCCTTTGTAGATGTTGAGTGTTTGTCCCAGAAAAGAACCAGAATGAGCAGTCTACCTATAAGGACCTATCATTGGCTTAAATTGTGTGTACACCCTCAACTACAACTTAGAAACAACATTGTACATGATCGTATTATGGATAAGTGGTATGTGATCCAGTCTGTAGTTACCAACTTCGTAAAGAACAGAGTTGCAGTAGTGTGCAGAGTAGCCACATACACGGTAGGTTATGATTTGGTATATGTTTATAGGTTTCTTTGGAATCTCTTAAAAACAGAGGGAGTATGTAATGATCCAGTTAATACTGATTTGATTGAGACAGTTGGTTAATTTTCTTTTGTTTTGTGAGGCAATATGTTTTTTCAGTATTTCAGACATTTCGGCCGTGTTTGTGCAACTGTTGTGAGTTTGCTTTTTCTAAAGTTGTAGTTGAGGTTGTGTAAGCGATTGGAGATAAGGGCTATTACAATGATCATATACATTCTTTCCATTTGAGTATGTTCTAAAAATTCAGTTGTTTAACTTCAACACAGTTTGGATGGCGTGGGAATTGGTTGTAATGAATTTTGCACCATATCCGAAGGGATTCTGTACCATGCCATGCTCTTAGTTGGTTAGAGTATGGTGCCCTGATGGAGGAGTAAGGGTAGAGCACATTGGCAATATGAGCCCTGAGCACCTGTCGCCAGTTAACAGATTGTGACCAAACAGCCAGGAAAGCACGTTGAGCGTGACAAAAGTCTGACCATGCTGGCAAGCTCCCATGACCTTTCCTTTTGACCTCAGTTTTTGGCCAAATTGTTCTTCCAAATAAGTAGTACTCGTCAAGATTAACCGACATTCTTGCTTTCCCTAAAAATTTGAGGCCTAAAAAGATGTTATGATTGAGGCCTGAATATACCGGAAAGTCCAAGAAAATCTGGCAACTTTAAAGTACAAGGGCACAATTAAGTTTCTCCTAGTAATGTCGCCATTTGTCACACACAAACTCTTCTCGTCCAAGCATCTAACACGTCTTTTATAAACATGTTCAAATCCAAAAGACTTTTCCAGAAATTATTACTCATGACACAATGAGAAGCCCCAGTGTCAACTAAAGCCAAACAATTATGTTCGCTACAAGCAATTAACACAGAACACTTCCTAACCGTGCATGGTAATTGCATCTTTGCCTGACTGGAACACCCATGCCTAATTTCAGTCAAACCCAGTTTCTCACCTTAGGGCAAGTACTACGCAAGTGTCCAATCTTGCTGCATCTGAATCATTTCCTTTCTGACACCGTACGTCTATCTTACTTGTATTCCCTAGTAATATGTCCCTGAATACCACAATTACTGTACCGCACTGCTGGACAACCTGTATAGTAGAGATTTGCTCATACAGAGCGGAGTTATCACTACGACCTATTTTCACCATAGGAGGGAAAAATGCACTGTATTCATTAGAGGCAAGAAGACGACCTTCCACTTCAGCAGCCAGTTGACATAACTCGCAAAAATTATGAGGTGCAGACATCAAAGTACAATGTGTACGGACATGCAGAGCCAAATTATTAAAATTACTTTAATCAATTCTCGTTCACTCATTTGCAAGCACAAAGCATCGTGGTAAGCACATGTTGAATCCACGAATTCATACATTGGTTCACCTAGTGTTTGATAACTGTACACAAAATGAAATTCACGACTACGCATCACGCGACTGCGCTAATGTCGCAACATGAAAACAAGATACTAGGAAACTGATGGAGGAATAAGAAATTATTGTTGTTAACCTTTTAGTGGAAGTGACAAAGTACAAAATGTATATCTATAAGTAAAAAACCTCTTTAAATTGTCATACCTTGAAGTCAGGGTCTGCATGGATAGGAGACGCACTTAAATTTAGCTGTGGCTTTCTGACCCAAGGGACACACCTGTTCCAGCAAGCCTAAAGAACAGATGAGGTGAGATGTTTAGGTAGGGCAGTAAAATGCTGTAGTAGGAGGAAATGGGAATATGCCAAGGAAATGCATCGTGCATTGGCATTGTCAGCCATGTGCCACTTGGAATATTTGTTTCTGGAGTCATTGAAGATTGAACCTGGTTTGCTTTTGTGGGAGGTGCCATGCTAATTGCCTAGTTGAAGTAGGTACCACCCATGCTCTTCCTCAGGCACAGGAATTTTGCCGGACAATTATGTGGATTTACTCGGTGATGTGCCGTTTTACCTGCACTTGCATTTTGGCGCTGCTCCATTTCCACATCGCTTCACCCTTCTTGGCTTACAAGACAAGCTGCCCAGACATCTCCACTCCATCTCCTTGTCTCCTACCACAATTAGATCATGAAACCTAAATATACTTGGCTTGTTTGTGTATTGCAGCCAATATTAGTAGGGACCCTATTTTGTGGTAAATAAATCTTTATCATTTCGGTATTTAAAAAATTGCATTTTGGTATATAAAAGTGGTAAATAGAATTTTATTTCGTCACTGAAACGGTAAAATATCTAAAAATAAAAAAATAAAATTCCGAGAGATTTTTAGTTAAAATGCACTGATAACACGATTTCCTAATTGCTTGGCATAAGATCACACCACTTGTCTGACAATACATTTCCATATGCAGAAAATGCACGTTCACTGTCAACGATTGTGACTGGCACCCACAAAGCTTGTGTAAAACTCAATTTTTGTGACCTTTTGCAACTGTGCTGTTTTGTACACTCTCTCATTCACAGTCATGTTAATAATACTGTATGAATCAAATAAACTAATTCTCTTGAAAAATTCAAATGCCGAGTCATCAGAAATGTTTTTATTTTGTTCAAACATGCTATGCCACGATCTTTAAACTGCCTTTTCACAGTAGCTGACTGTACCGTTGACAGTTTGTTCAAAAGCTCTGAGGTTTTATCTCCAGCAATGCCATTAGCAGACAATTCAAAACAGTTTTTTCAAATTGTTTACTTTACGACACGGATTGTGGGACAATGGTTTCTTGCTAGATTCAAATTCAACAATGTCACTTGTAACCTGCCTTCAATGTTCAACGAAAAACGAGGCCTGACAATGGATGACCTTTATATGAGATGGTGACAAATTAGTGAAATATGTGACTGCCACAGAAGTGTCTCCTAAAGTGCAGCAGTATTCCACAAAATCTTGCAGAAATTCCTCTACGTACTTCACAGCAAGGAACCAGGAGTTCCACCTCAAAACTGGTGAAGGAAACAGACAATGTTTAGTCTTATTTTCAGGGTATTTCTCTTTCAGAAAGTTAATGTAGTTGTGTTTTCTTTTACGAGTATTCTGGAATGCAACTTTTTTGTTATGCATGCATTGAGCTTAAGAAGCTGAGCTGGCCACAGTGACTGAATGAGATTGAATTTATGGTCCCAACACTTGATGTGTAGCAGATGTTCTGATAGGAGGACTTTGAGAGAGTTTACACATTTCGTCATGTAGCGTGCACTGTCACTAACTATACAAACAATATTGTCGTAGTTGATTTCATAATAGTTGAATGTGTCCAGAAGAGTCCTAGAACATTCAGTAGCAGAAGCATTGTTAAGAATTTTCACAGAACGAACAACAAGATCTTGCTCTGCTGAATCACACATGTTTTAAAGAGCACCACAAACACACACTGACCTTTCCGATCAGTGGTTTCATCACAAAGCACAGCCACCTTCGTTCTACAAAGAATGTTTTTGATGTGTTCAGACTGTTGGGCTTGTATCTCAGGAACATAATTTTTCCTAAGTGTTTCAGCTTTTGGTAGATCTCCAGATCCTGAAATGTAAACCAGTATTCACATTAAGTTACACACAGTTTGTAAATTAATGGTCAGGCATTCACAAAAAAAAAATTTCCTGATGCATACTTGGCAAGCGTGCTTTCGGAAAAATATTTCCGAAGTTCAAGTTAGGTTAGGTTAATATAGTTGTTGGAAGCATCACTTAATGCTCGCAACCACACTAATTCTTAACTTAACCTAATTACAGAGAACATACATTTTCCCTCATCTTAAAAACAACATACATTCTCGCAAGGAGGGGTTAGCCTACTTTTCCAGAGGGAGGTTAGCTGCTATAAATGCTCTGTTGGTCAAACACATAAATTGTTTGCATTCGTGTTTAGCTGTTTTGGCTGCAGAACTATCAGAACATTCTACCAAGGACAATTGTCTTTTAATGATAGGATTTTTTTTGCAGCTAACTTTCTTTCTTTGTGTGTAGCACTGCCTGTGCAATGTTTCACGTGCGTGCTTCATAATGTCCACTCTACTTGCTGGTCGCAGTACTTACACATTAATATTTTTTTTATTTTTATCAAAAACATAAAATCCTTCATTCTCAAATTCACGTGCGCGGTCAAACACAGACACAATTTTAGGCATTTGAACGTATTGTTTTATTCACTGCAACAGAATATAAACACATGTACACGACTAACAGTAACATAAGAAGTCTGCGCAGGTGCGCCAATATGTCGTGGATGAACCAAAATTTACCTACACAGTCATTGTATTTCCCATCTCCACGAAACACCAAAATTTATTAGTGAGCTTGATTCTTTACAGGAAAATGATAAAATTGCTTAATTTTTTAGAATCGGTACAAAGTTGTTAGTTGTTATTCTAAGAACTATGCCAAAATGAGTGCGCGCACACACGTTCCATTGACATGGAAGTGGAAATATTCTATCAGTGTATCTATTGACTGTGCGGTTGTTTACTTCATGCTGATTGCCGATGCATGTTTGTATTTTTCTAATGCAGTAAGCACTTAATACTACAGTTTTTGTGTACTAAAAAGAAGGGAATGTATGTTTTTTATTGTTCTAAATATAACTTTTGACACAAATTTACTTTTTGAAATATAGCATTTGAAAAATTCAACCATTTTTGTATATATGTAATGGTGATCTGAAACGTTTTTCGCGTCTTATGGGACGTGATTTGTAATTTCGCAGATTTTGCGTTACGGTATTGATTTCGCATTTTATTTTGTGAAAAAGCAGTTTGCAAAAAACAGGGTCTCTAATTATAAGTAATACTTGTTAGCTTCTGTTTTCCACAAATACTTTTTTTAATAGGTTTTTGTTGAATTTTATATGAACAGTTAACGTGCACATTTCTAAGAATGCATTGTATTGGCCCTTTTTGCAGTTGCGAAGTGGCAGCTGGGAAGGGCATCGACAAGAAAGATGGTATCAACACTTCAGGCTTCTACATTGAGATGGGTACTGCTCAGTTTGGTGCCTGGGCATCATGGGCCTGTTGGGTCGGCCTGACAGTGTTTGCCATCCTGAAGTTGTGTCGCTACCACCAGTTGGAGAATATGCGTGTCAGCATGTACCGTGAGCGACAGCGACTTATCAACGGGGCGGGTGTCGTCAATGAGAGCTGCAGTGTCCCCTCTTCATCGGTCCACCAGGGGCCATACTAGCCCTCTCCTGATATTTTATCACTAACTAGCGTCAATGAGGAAATCAGTTGTATCATTTTGAGGGTAGAATATGCTGTAAATATTGATGTATGTTATTTCATATGTAAATTGTCATATTTGGAAACAATGCAGTTAAGGATGTCATGTAGCCAATAAGCTACATATCGCGTAAATTATGTCCTATACATATCGGTAGTAGGAAGGCTTTTTGTTTATGAGGAAAGATTTATTTTGTTTTATAATGGTTAGTGTAAAAATCATTGCATAATCAAAAGCTGAAATATGTTTTTACTGTCCTTGGCAAACATCACCATCACCCTGTGTCGTAAATAATTGTGTTCGTGCTAACGGCTCTGTCCTGTTGCATGCATGTAATTAGTTGCTGCTTCTGGATTTAGCTAGTTGTCTTTTAGTTCTGCTGTCAGTTGTTTGCCACTTGTATATAGAGCTGCATCCAAGTTGTTGGCCCCCAACTTGCGTCTGTGCTGTGACTCAGTGCGAGTGGTTTATCTGGCATTCAGAGGCTCGCAGGTATGTGTGGGTATGTGCGCACGTGTGTTCTTTTTTAATTATTATTTTTCACAGCAGTAGTGTACTGTGGCTGTGGTCTCATTCCATGTGCCAACATTATGCTTCCAGCTGGGCCCAGCGCCTGTCTCAGGCACTCAGAATGTTTGAGCAATGAGAAGCTAGACGTACATTTTTTGTAACATGTTCAATGATGATAAGGGTAGTGTCTAAGTACATTATACAAGCATCAGAATGTTGGTTTTCAGAGTGTTGGAAAATGTTGTGGGGAAAGGTTGAACTAGGAATGAGAACATTGAAGAGAGGAGAGAGAAGGACAAGACTGAAAGTCAATCTCCTTAGAATGAACAGAGGAGGAAGTGATTGTAGTGTTTTGGTTGAGTAATAAAATTGGGTGAAGGCAGACCACAGAAAGCAGAATTAAGGACAGAGAAGAATGTAAAAAGACCAAATACTGATAGCAAGAGATGGATTGCTCAAGTTCAGGATTATTTAGAGAAGGGAACAAACAGAATATCAGCAAATGATGGAGGAAGAAACAGGAATGACCAGCAGAGGTGAAAGAGCTTTTCACAGAAACTTCAAGTGATGAGTAATTTCTTTACATATGGAAGCATTTTAATGCTCAATCATTGGTCGTCGTAATACGGAGTACTTGTGTTTGCAGTTACACCCCGCCACAAAACTCTTTCCAAATTTTGTACTACAGAACCTAACTGATGTGTCAAAACCTTGTAAAGGATTCTGCAAAATCATTAAACAAAAAAATTTAAGAACAATAAAAAATATGAATGACCATTTATAACAGTGAATATTATGAGCCAACATTTATAATGTATAAATATTGCACTCAAAAAATTGTGAAGTTTCTGCAGCTTGCACCAAGATGTTGAGCCACAACAGTGCATTTGTCAAGAGGTAAAGTAAGGATAAAGATATTGGAAGAAGATTAAGTGCTCACTTTACCGTGAACAGCCTATAGTCCTTAAAACGTCCTTGATTTCTAACATTTTTAAGGGCCCTTAGTCTTTTTTTTCTCTCTCTCTCACAATCAAATGTCCGTAATTTTTTATTTTCAAAAAAGTATGTTCAGAACATTAATTTTTTTTCATCCAGATTTAACAGTTCTGTATATAAAATGTTAACTCGCATCAGCTGTCCATAAAATAGTGTCTTAAAAGTTTAAGTAAGAGGCATACTTTAACTCAAACACAAATCAACTGTACATGACCAGTAGCGCTAGATGTAGTGGTGATAGTCAAGCGTTTCACTTTGCGTCTGAATGAAAATACACTATCATGTTGGTCTTGTTTGTGAAATATGTGTTTCAAACGAAAGTATAGTTTTGGTTTTAACAATTGAGATTTATATGTAAAACCTAAGGGTATGTGTTTTAATAGTATATTGTGGCTTGAGAAAGAGCTTTTCAATATAATGGTTTGTTGTGATGCAGGTAAGCACAAAGCAAAATGTCAACAGGGCAGCAAAGTGTTCTGTATAGGAAAAATGGGCGAGATAGCTTTAGAAATACATGTAGAAACAGGAAATTAGTTTTTTTTTTTTTTTTTTTTTTGTAAATATAAATACATTTCACTTCGTGAACATATATTCACAGTAGTGGCATATTTTATTATGAATTTCTTTGAATGGTAAGTTAGTTTATTTTTTCTCAAAGTAGTATGAACCTTAAACTTTAACTGTTTAACACCCTTGATTAAGAACCACTGGTTTAGCGCATGCTCTTGTAGTCCACATCTGAAAGCTGACCATTGTGTGCAGCAAACCACCACTGCAGAATTTACATTTTAAGTGGTTATTTTATGATTGTGTTCTGCTGTGACTGACTTATATGTGGGAAGTACTCAGTGAGGCAAAGCAGGGTGAACTTTGCAAGGGTGAAGCAATATGTTTACAGCATTAGTCATACTATCAGCTGTCTTACAAACAATGGGTATGGCTAGTAAACTTAAGACAAATGAGAATAATGAATGGATGATGACAGAAGGGTATTGTGGTTCTTTGTAGAATGGATTTTGGTCATTTACGGTACATTGAACAGCCCCATTGAGAAACTTCTTTTAATACATTTTATATCTTTTCTTCAAATGTAAATATAAACTTTTTATGCGACTCGTGTCTGAAGCTTAATTGTAGCATTTGTTACGAGAAAAGTTATTTAAGTTTGCTCATTACAAAGCTTCAAATACCCACTGTGGCCAACAATGCAAGTCTCAGTATTCAAATTCTATAGTGTATGTTGAAATACAGTTTTAATATTTAATGGTATTTTGTTTAATTATATATTACAACAATAATATTGTTACTCCATATTTTTCGTTTATCTTTATTTAATCTACGTCTGTGAAATTTTTTTCATACGGGTTAACTGTATCCAACTTCATGTCACAGTTTTTCACAAAATTGCATTATCAAGCAGAAAAAGGAAATTTTTTTTTACATACCACACACTACTCATTCAAAAGTTTATATATATATATATATAATATATATATATATATATATATATATATATAATATATATATATAATAGACGCGCACACACACACGCGCACACACACACACACACGTGGAGGTTATAAAATTTAAAATTATTTTTGATTTAGGCACATATCATTGTAGTGTCTCATTATTGCTATAATAAAACACTAAAGACAGAATGTTTTGAAGCACACTGGATTTCAGAATCCACCTTTTAAGCCACCTGGTACAAGGGGAGACCTTTCCTCCTGTACCTATAATGTGGCGGGCACCGTACCAGTTAAGGTCGGTGAGGAGGGTTAGAACCTCATTCTCTAATGTGTGATTATCACGAGGAATGTACACTAATAATAAATTACTTATCTACGAAGTCACCTGAGGGGTCACACAAATCCCAGGCAAGCAGGGCTGTGGGTTCTTTCCTCGTCCAATGGGGAGATCACAGGATGAGTTATCTTGTGATGAACGTGATGTAGATAGCTTGGGGATAGTAACCCCGACAAACTATTTGAAATTGAATGTACGCTCGTACAAGATGCGTGTATGAGAGGTGTGGGTGGCCTTCAATAGAACACAAGCGTCACATAAATCATGCCTTGGGGAGATTATTCTCTCTTGGGCAAGATGCCAGTATATTTCGTGGTACAGGTAGGTTTTAGTGGTGGAACAAAGTCTGGTACACTGGGCAACGCTCCACATCGACTTGATACCTGTGGTCTCACAGACAGCTGAGCTCTCTGCTTCGTTGGTGGTGCTGGGGCAGCCGACTGAGGAACAGTGGCCAACTCTGGTTGTGGCGTGGTGTTGCTCGTGCTGCTGGATGAGGTTTAGAAAGGGTGTAGAGGTATGGTGGTATATTCTGGGGTGAGTACTGAAGGTTCAATGTCAAATACAGCTGTGTTACAGCGAAGCAAAATTAGGTACTCAAATGGCAGTCTGCCTGGGTTACTTGTAGGTAAAGAAAATAGTGAATCAGTATCTGGTGACTCAACAAGAGAATTGTTATTTATGTTGACGCATGCCACGCTGCTGCGCAGCGCGCTTGCATACTCTATGGGTGGTTTTGCCCAATCAGCGAGCGATAAAGTACTCAGGGCAAGTCACTACAGTGTCATACGAAATTCACGTGCCGACAGTTGATTCCCCGAGCCTGGGTAACAACGATCACGCTTACAGTTAAAAAATTAATTATAAAATTTTACTGCCCGCCCGAATTTCGACATGCGGTCACCAACCCTAACCTAAGATTGTTTTACCCGCCGAGCTGTGGACCCGCCAACTTAGATAAAGAAGTTCGAAAAATTCCCACAAGATCGCAGCACCCCTACGCCCAGTGACATCACACATGCCGAGCCTCCAGCAGAGGAGGTAAAATTGTCATCAGCCTCAATCAAGGGCGATAGGAATATATGCCACGCCGCCTACAACTACAGATAACCAACCACTGTGTCGAGAGGCTGGCAACCCCCGCACCCCTTGGAGAGCCTAGAAACGGAAGCAAGGACTATATAAGGAAACTTCAAACTGCCCTTGCCAGAGTCTGTCGGCTCGCTGACCGCATTGGTAAACCAGCTCTCATAGGGTCCGGAAAGACTCCTCTCCCAACCCAACAGCTTGAAGAAAGCTCTCTCTCCAGCTCGAGCAGCCTGCCCAAGGCTCAACTTCCAACACCAGCTCCTGCAGCTCGACCAAGCTCACTCTTTACAGGTAACTTCTATGTCTGCATTCTTTACCCTAGTCATCTCTGACTCAATGCAATGGTAGCAGGCCATCCCGACGTCCCCCCCCCCCCCCCCCCCCCCACATGCGCCCCCTTACCCCTCCTTCAAAAACCGTCGTTGTAAAGCGCAACATAGATTTTGGAAGTTGGATTTTTTTTTAAGTTCCCAGATTCGCCTGGTTAACCGTAACTCACGAGGAGAAATTAAAACGCTTAAATAAAAATTGTAATTAACTGTGTAATTAATTATTTTACTTGCTCCCTGTCCATATAAAATTAAGTCTATTACTTTGTTGCATAGCTCGGCTCAAATATCATTTTAAATCTTCTCTGTCGGATAAGTGTGAGCGGATTGAGTTTCCTAGTGTTGACATCTGGGTAAGCCCGGAACTTCCACGCCTCTCCACGGGTCGTACCAACTCCGGCCATCGTTATCTGGTAAAGCCTCCGAGCAGCTGAAAAGTCACTCAAACCGGAATGCTGGGCGACGGTTAGAGAAGGCGTGACCAGTGTCATAATTGGTGAGCCTAGAATAAGGAAGGGCAATGGCCTTCCCAGTAGACTGCGTCGCAAGGCCCGACATGCGCTGCAATGCAAATTAGAACGATCGGCTACCCCTCCGGCGACCGACACCCCTCAGGATAGCACACCCCCGCCGACCGCACTTGAGATCACCACGCCCATGACGACCAATCTCACCGGTGGTGATCCCCTCGCACCAGTCTGAGCTCGATTCCTGGTTAGAGATTTGTTGGCGATGGCCCTGTTATGACATTAGTTACCTATATGCACCCCCACCCCCCACTTACCCCGGTCATTGTATCTGCAACTCTACCTCTGTCAATAGAAAAACAGAGTACAAAGACATGCACCATACACACTGCCGCCGAGAAAGTAATCAAGGTAGTAATCCCACCTCCCGTTCAAAGGCGTAGGATCGCTACTCCACTTCCCACTTACGTCCCTGAGTGAAGGCCCACCAAGCCATCCCCACTTAAAAAATACACTATTGCCTACTTAACGCGGAGTAGGGATGGCGAAGATCACCATACCTCATCCCACACTCAACTCGACACCATTTGAAATAATCTTTTTTTCCACTTTTTATTAATCCAGATTCTTGGCAACCATCATGGTGAGCAAGAGCATGCTTCCTGAGAGAGAGACGTATTGTTAAGCTCAACCTGGGGTTCGATTCCCCCTCTACCTCGCTTGCACCCTTCAGATAGACTGTCCCCTACCGTGAACCCCAACCCACCAAGCCTGTCAGTTACAAAGAGTCACAGCTGAAGGGATTATCACATTCACTAGAGGGAATCTGCACTTGAGAGGACAGAATTGAAGTGCCTTCGAGATAGCGATATATACATATGTATGTGTATTATATATCTGGCATGCAGGGAGAGAGAATTCGTTATTGTTATCAAGGAGTTTTAAATTACATGTAAGACTGTTCTTTGCGCCACTCTTATAATTCTTTGGCATGAGGCCAATCTACTGCAATTACTCTGATAAAATAATAATAAATGCTAATACAGTGTACATGCCATTATGCCGAGCATAGTTAGTGGTCCTAACAGTGTACATCCGGGTATACTAGACTCAATGTGTCTTACCACTTAAACTGTCCTGGCTTTTCACCAGCGCAGAGGGTTATACAGTAGATCACATGAGCAGCTGCAGTACCAGGGTGTATTGTGTTCATAGTGAAGGGCTCCCCTGAAGATTAACCAGTGCAATACTCTGAGCATTGCCTTGGCCAAACTCGGAATACCGTTCGATGTTACTTGTACCTGCCGTTTTGGTGTTCGTACGTAGCCAACGTTACTTCGTGTATACACAAAATTAGTTAGGCAAATAATTTTGGTGTGTAATCACAAGGGACATGAGGTTGCTAATAGCTAGGATTAAATAGTCTTGGTGATTCGATCGGTTGAGAGTGACTTTAATGCAATCACTTATTTTGGAATATAATTCTGGGCGGAACAGTGAACTTAATAATATTACGTTAGCAAGAAATAACAAAGAATATTTAACGTCAAGGTAGCTGTTACTGAAATTAATTGTGAAAGTTAATTTTAATCAAATCATTACAATTCAGCTGAAGACTACCTGATTACGTTACTTGATGACCAAGTGTACTCAAGAATTTAAATTACGCTATTAGTCCAAGGAGTAATAACTTAACGTAGCGGGGATGTCTGGAAGGGACCTTGTAGTTTAGAACATGGGGTTCTATACTCGACTGGTAGCTAGGGCCTTAAGGGGTCTCGTGACCTTATATTACCTGGAGAGATACAGGGTTATGAGGGTTTAGGATGACGTACGAGTTGATAGTTGTTGAGACGACTAGAGACGATGCTGAAGAGGCGTCCTTGTGGAGTTCCTGGCGCCTGGGAAGATGGCTTCATCGTTGTTATTGTCGACTATCAGCACGGGTGCAGGATATCCAGCCCTTAGTCAGGATGCCCATGGTCTTCACAGACAAGAAGAGGTTTAGTAAGTCTATCTCTGCTGCGAGTGTCTACTCCAGCCTTCACGGTCTTGGACAGAACGAGTGGCTCGCATGAGCCACCCTGAGAAACTCTGGAGGCTTGTTGTTTCTGCCATTTATAGTGATCTCCAGCTGTTCTGGTCTCCTCTGACACCATTAATTAAATAAAACCATACATATCAAATGGGTAAAACTGCCCAGAAATGGCCGGTGAAATGTGAAGGCGACATTTTCACAGGACACATTTATTTCGCTGTTTCTTCACAAGAAGCATTTACAAACTTGTTCCATTTAAGCGGGAGCACACTGATACAGTAAAAGTAGCGCTAGGCCTAAGTGAAAATTAATATGCGTTGCATCCCTTTGATGTACAAGGTGACCAGGATGCGTGATGGCTCACTCCCCGGGCTGCAGAAACAAAGAAAGTTAAAGAAATAATACGTTCAAGCTATTGTAGATTACTACTTTGGTGCCAAACTGTGAAATGGTTTTTTCAGTGTTAATGTGTGTGTGTTTTATTTTTATTCAATGAGGGTGTTGTCATACACAGCTTGCGTATTAGTAAACACGTCGCGCTACCACATGCTGGGTTGAGATGCACGTGTAATATTATTTAAAGTGTTTCTGTTCTAGTTTAGTTGTGTGTACTGCCAGCTGTTTGCGCCACGCTGGCGAACTTATTCCAATAGGCACTTCACTCAGTCACACTGCTCTTGAAAATTATGGGCATGTGTGCACATGTAAGAAGCGGGCATCAGTCGCAAATTCGTGCATAAACGATCCCACAGGCACAATAACGAATCGAGTAAGTTTGATACCATAAATCATCTTTTATTAACAGGCTATGAAAATTTCACATTTGATTTTCCAAATGGAATAGCACACCAGCCAACCAAACGAATAAAAGTCGCGGATTCGATTGGTACGAATACACCACAACATTTTAAATCACAGCCGGTAAAACTGCCCAGTTTCAATTCGACGCATATTCCGCATTTGCAAGATGTCTTCTTGATCGATCTAGACATGATGCAAGTAAAACCTCAAATAATTCAATCCAATTTAACATGAGTGGTGACAGATAATCCCCAATTACAACAACAAGTATTAACTATATCCTGAACTCTGCCATTTTAGATTCAAAATATTTTGCCCGGTTACAACCTATCACATTTTTTAACCTTCCAGTCTCCTAAAAACTCGTATGTGTGTTGTAATAACAAACATCACTCGATGATTTAATGTTCAATGCCTTACGATCGCACAATCTAATACCTTTGAATGAAAATGTGATGGCTGGGGGCAGCGTGAACGGAAACGATCCAACTCGGATAAATGAGGTAAACACACTGGTAGAATTCGACCCGACGACTCAAATTCAAATAAACGTTCTTTCCGAGGGAAATTCACCCCTTATTCCACAAGTCGCTAAATTACCTGATGAGTTGCAATTTGCCATGAGGGAAGAAAACGATTCATCGCCATCGTCGAACCAAATGGCCCCATTGTCTAACGAATTCATCATCAATTTGGCAAAGGAATAGGGCAAAAAAAATTGTAAAACCATTAATCCCAAAGAATTTCTTTATAGTATTCGCTTTTGCAAAGAATTCATGGATCGAACATACGACAAGAATCAAGTAAAAGCGGCCCTTTCTCTCGCTGAATGCATTTGCTTAAATTGGCTGCTGAAAATAAAATTATCAGTGAAGTATGCGACAATCTAAGAATCGTGATCGAATCTTATCAAAAAGCCAATGCATACCTTACATAATTTACCCTTCTGGGAAAAAACGTGCAAAGATGAATAATTTCGTAAAAGTGAATAGTTGTGAATAAATTTCTAGTCCGGGTACCATCTCATCGCCTCGAGCCAAATGGGAACGAATTTAAAAGACTTTGAAAATTGAAGGTACGATTTAAAAACTTGTAGTGTATTTCTCGCAACAATAAAGTCAATTAAATAGCCATCTTTCGCCTTCGCGGCCAAATTTTCAACATCTTTATATTTTCGCATATATGTTTGGTATCAAATTTTTTTGTATTTTATAAACCCCTTGTATAAAATCGAAGAAAATTTCTTCTTGGCATCGATGATTTCCATATAATCCACGAAGAAATCACCTGCGAAAAATGTCACCAAATACAACTTTGATTGTACGATATATTATTACCTATATTCTAATTTAAGCTTAGGTTTAATGGAAATTATAAATTCTTCGAAAGGAACTTTACCAAATTTTTTTTTTTTTTTTTTTTCCTCATGAATCAACATTCTTACACTTCGATACGCTATTTTGCCGTTATTAAGAAAGATTTTTGATTTTCAGTGGCCAGTTGTTTATTCCTATCATGTTGTGTGGATAAAATCAATTCGTTCGTATCTGGCACTACTTTAAACCTTAACTTCAGTGATGGGTATTAAGGAAAATGACAGGGAACAGGAAGGACATTGAGGGTGGGATTTCCACAACTGCTGGTGTCTACATTGAAAACTTTATCGACGTAGGGATAAGTCAGGCGAGATCTATCACATTCGTAATACAAATATTTTAATTTTTGATCACATTCTTTAAAGTGTTCGACTTCTCCATTTCGGTCAAAATAGGCATTGATCTTATACGGATGCGCAATACAACCATTTTCGTTTTGCAAAAATTTGGGTTGTAGACAGTTTATTCCACTTTTAGAAAGCCCATACTCATATTTGACGATTTCTGGTAATCCGTAATTACAAACAATGTAGGCATCGTCCGCGTAAGGCAATATGATTTTTTTCAATTGGTCGACACAAATGTTGCCAATATCCCGTTCCATCCTAATCGCATCATTATTTGTACGGCACGAGGTCCCATCAAAAATCATATTCTTTGGGCATACTTCCAAAATCCATTTACGATCACATCCACATCTAATATACATATCCTCGAGTATTTTGTTTTTGTTTGCGGATTCGGAACCATCAATATTCATCAAGTTGCAATACTGTTCGTATGTTATGTAATCGACGTGGTTTGAATTACTACACTCACTGTACACCAACCACAGGCTTTCGGAAATGCTCAGTTTCGGGGAGCTCGAAGCAAAGTTTAGGGGATGTAAATCACAGCGTAGCTGGATTTTATAATACGTCCCGACTATGACGAGTTTCGGTGAAAGTGTTTGCGTGTGACTACGTTTGAACCATTTTTGTTTCTCGAGATTCCATCCCTGTTCGTGAGGTGTTTTGTCCGATTCGCCGATAAAATTCACCTCGATTTTCGAGTTTTCTGCATTCTCTGTGCCCGTCGCAAAAACTTCATACTCGCAATACACATTCGTTTTACACAAAGAGACAAATTTCAGTTTTTCATTTTTGACTGGGTTCAACGTAATCAAATCTTTTCCCAATTTCAAGGGATCATATTCGGAGTTTTCACATATAGTAAAAACAAATACACTAACCATATTACAAGCGATAATACAGTTTGAACAATGGTGCTAATCGAGTAGGAATCAATCAATACATATCTTTCTATCTCACACACACACTCTCCTAGGGGAAAAAATATTATCAAAGGATTACTTTCAAAGCCAATGTATTTGAAATTTACCAGACAGTATCGGCTGTTTCAACACAGATAAAATCGTCAAAATAAGCACCCATGCAATAAGGTAGAAATAATCAAAGGTATTTTTAAAAGTATTTACTAAAATTAGATTTTGTAGTTCAGACACGATGGCTTCCAGTTCCGATAGTAATTGGACCATTTTGCCAAATTCATCCATGTAAATGAAACACGACGAATCGATGGAAAGGAGCTGATAGACTAATCTAGATAAATAAAGTTTATATTTGACATACATATCAAACATTTTCAAAATAATCAATTTCTATACAATTACATTCATGCTTTTATCCAGCGTGTATAAAACTCGGTCATCAGATGTGTAAGTTTGAATCACAGGCATTGTACCATTTATCACATAATTCAAACTCTCGATATTGAGCGAAGATTTTTTTTACGGAGTATCTTATTTCTTTTCTAATTATCGGCCAAGTTCATCAAAGATTCGAACCACATCCACTCTAGAAGAAGGTGCATAATATCCGTAAAACCAGACGTTTTCGCGTAAACCAAGTGCTGCTTGAACCATGAGTTCTGTGAAACATTCGACGATCGTCAATTGACGATCGTGGGGGATGTGGAAATGACATTCGAAGTATGGTATGCTGCTGCAAAAAAATATTTTTTGCGATATGTTAAAGTTGATCAAAGGCAAGTGTATCGTGCCAGTTAAATTCCAACTGCTTGTACCTACATTCCAACAACCGAACAATTTCCACACGCATGAAATTCATTTCTAGAAATGGAGGGAAAAAAACACGATTGTCATTGATAAACATGCTCGTTTGGCTGAAATTTACTACCGCCTTGGCAAACATCAGGTAACACAAGGGTCCAGATACGCATGGATGAGCATTTCTCAAGGTTTTGACATTGTTCAACAATCCGAGTAAAATGTGCGCAAAAATTTTATCGATATTATCCTATGACAACAATTTTGATATTTGCTGATCGATTAATAATACTTTGGACATTCTTTTTTGTGCGAATAATCCTCATATTTTCTTATTTGTTTTTTCCCGTTAAATGTAAGACACATGTTTTCCTCTGCTTTAAAAATCAGAAGCGATGGTGAAGATTCCGATATGGTTGGCGATTCCAGATACGGTGGTATGAGAAAAGGATTTCACAATTAGAGAATCGCCAGCGAAGATGAAGACGATCGCAAACTGGCCGATAAAAATAGCAAAGAAAAAAAAGTAATTTCACAAAGAAAGGGCGACCACAAGGTATTGCAGTCATCGATTTAGATGGTACTTTAATAAACGAATGTAAAATCGAATTTCATGGAGCCAATCATTTCATAGCGACTTTGGCAAAATACTTTAAAGTGATGCTGTGGACGGCGGGCAACGAGGTGCATGTGAAAATGTTTATCGAACAGTTTCTGCAAGCCAATAAATTTGCAAATGTTTTGTACAGGTTGCATAGAAAAAACAAAATCTGTATCTATCATTCGCCAACAACTTCCGATAACAATGGGCCCGTACATTTTAATAGACGATTCGGTACATAATTTGAATACGGGTGGGTACGACATATCTGTCGACATTAAACAATACTATTATGTACCAAACAAGAAAAATGAAAAAAAAATCTATCAATTACAACTCATTACTTAATGATTTATACTATCTGGTAGATGCTTGGCACGAGTCTATCAGTTAACTCACTTGCCCATCAGTGTAGCATTTTTTTTATATAATCGTGCAACAGATTAATTAAAAATGTTTCTTGAAGAGCCGTCAACTGTAACAGCAGTGTCCAAGTATACAATAACTTTGTAATCAACTCCATGTATTCATCAATGTTTCTATTCGAGTTGCTTCTACACATCCAGCTCTTCTTGTAGTGAGAATAAACAAATTTTTTTAACACGAGATTGTCCATTCTGTTGTGCTCCCTGGGAGGGAATAGACCTTATATATGGTTTCAAACCCAATCTTTTATTTTATTTTATGTGTTTGCATTTGGTAATTGTAAAAATTTTTTTTTGTATCAAGAGAAACATCAATGAAAATAAGAGACTACAACAAACCATGATAAATAAAAATGTACATGTAATGAAAAAAATAAAAAGCGAACACGCATGGCCAAAAATAACAATGTAGTTTGCCATTAATAACCGACTATTCATTCGCAGTTACTGGTAAAAATATAAAAAAATTTTCTTGCTCAAACAAATTTTTAAAGTAATGAGATGTGCAAAACTTGCAAAATTCCTTAATTTCCACTACAACACAATACGCGTCGGAAGAATCGACAAAAATTTCGTCAACTTCATGAGTACCGGGATGCCATTCGCAGTTATTTATGCTGATGAACCAATGCCGTAGAAAGTTCGTGTTTAGAAAATTTACCGGGCGGTGTTTCGCCAACAGAAATTCAGTATTCTGTTGATCGCTATCGTAAAATCTAGATTCGATGGAGTTAACCTTTGGTTCGGTCTTGCAAAATGATTCCCAGTCGTCCAAAGCATTACTAACAGCAATATCGGAATATGTTTCATATATATCTTTTATGTATGAAAAAACAACGATGAGTGATATGTCATTGTTTTTTTCAATGAGACTTTTTTTAAAATTAGTAATGCAAGACATCCACAGATGCATTAAAAAAACAAATCACGACCATGATGGGTATATATACAATGGCATCTGCTAAGATAAATCACTTGCTTTCGAGCCAGCACTTGATACACTCGCAAGTATCAACAGACAACTTGTTTTGTATTCTGCAAGGCTTCCGTGATAACCACAGCGAATATGTACTGAAGGAACTGGCAGTCACCAACATTGATGGTTTCACCGAAAGACGGCTCTTCAAATCTCCGTATTCGTGGAAAGCATTGGATGATGTAATCAAAAAGACAAACTATTGGCTGAAGGAAAATATTCACCAATTGGCATGGCAAGATGGCGAAATCCCCTATGATGAAATTGAAAGGGAAGTATTTCAATTGATAAGGAGCCATTACAACCAATATATAATATTTGTTGCAGGTTCGCATCAAATACAATGGCTAAAGAAATTGTGCAAATTCGATCACTATCTCGAAATTGTGGATTTGCTAAAAACTTACAAATACTCATCATTTAAGACTCTGGTAGCTAAATATGGGGAATGCAGACAGACCATTATGATCGTTGGAAACACATTCGTAAATTATGTGTGCAGAGAGAAATTCAAAATTATTGTGGTTCCGCGATAATGTAGTGGCAAAATGGGAAGATTTCCAAAAACAACAACAAAATTGAAATAAGACTTTACATTTAAAGTTTTTGGCTAGAGTTCACAACAGAAAAGATAATTTGACTGAATTGTTGCAGCTCAAATCTATACATCCGTGGGCAAGTCGAAGAAAAGTTTCCATGGATTGGAGTCGCAAGAACGAGAAATTCCCTGCAATTAAATTGAAGATGACTGACAAAAAAAAAAAAGAACACATTTTCTATGACTATGTTATATATATTTTTTGTAAATAAAATATTTTTATATTTGTTTGTAATTTTTTCCATTTACTCGAGATGTAGTAAATTGGTTACATAAATTTCCCACACCTATCAAAACAAAACCAGATATTACTCATATGTTTGTCAAATTATCAGAGTAAGCCAACATCAATCCCAAAACTGAAAAAATAACCATTAGGCCTATCAACTAAGCTTTTTTTGTTTGAATTCTCTTATCCCTTTACGGCATAATTATAGTATTATGGTAATAGCACTTTAGTTAGAATTCAACTACAGTTTTTAATAAAAAAAAAATTGTAAAGTTGAATTTTGCAAGGGTACCAATTATGGGGTACCAGCTAAAAGTCAACAATTTTTATTTATTTTTTTTTTTTTTTTTTTGTGTATATAAACTGTCAGGCTTTTTATAAAACCATTACAATCACAACATCGTTGGACAGGAGATCTCTTCGGTTGTTGAATTACTAAAAAAAAATTGGTTGTATGATTTAACAGATATTGTGTAAATGGCTAAAAAAAATTCAACTTTAAAAAAAATTTATCATGAGGTATAATACAAGCAGTTTGGAAAAGAGCTGAATTCGATATTCTAACGATTTTGAACTCACGAAATATAACATCCAGAATACAGAACTTTACAATAAAATATGCATTGAATTGCAGGAAATGAAAAACAATTAAATATCGGAGGATATTCCTGTAAAAGAAAATGAGAACTCGTAGAGAGGATTGACAAAAGTTGAAACTATCCATCCGGATGTAAAAACAATATGTTATATAAGCATTAAATTTAAAAAAATTAAAAGCTATTGGAAAAGTATTAAACATCAAAAAATATTATAATTTAAACAGAAATACTTTGGTTAATTATAAATTTATTTCAGAAAGAACAATTCCAAAGTACTTGGAAGACTTGAAAGTTTCAGAATTGAAGCAAATTGCTGAAGAATTCAGAATTAAAGGTTGTGCATAAATGAATAAAAATAAAAGCATCAAAAAATAATTTTATACGACTCCTACTAAATGAAAGGGAGAAATAGAAGGAAATTAAATAATTTTACTTTGATACAAATAATTTTGAAAATATATGTATTCTAAAATTGTTGTCAAATACCAACTGATAAAAAAGCCGTTGTTTTTTTATAAGGAACAAAATATAATCTCATAAAACTATTTCAACCGAAATGTTGTTGCTTAAAAGGGACTCTTCAGTTGTCGAAAAATATGAATTTCGACTTTTAGATTTTTGTGGTTGTCGATAATAACGGTAATGAGGAATTATGGTTCAAAGGGAAATATATAGCTTCATTTCTCGGATATAAAACACCAAGTAATGCACTTTTAATTTTGGTCAAACCAAAATGGAAAAGAACATAGGCAGATTTGAAGGGATTGGTGCTCAACCGTGAAACCCCTTCTAATTGGCAACAACATACGATGTTCATCAATAAAAAATGATTGAATTTATTGATACAAAATTCGAGAACACCCACATCGAAATACCTACTACGAAAAATGATCAAAGAGTTCGACTAGAAACTGAATCTTGTTTCGAGAACAAAGGAGGAAGATTACATCAGCATAATTGTCAATTGTTTCAGACATCTGAGCTACAAGTTACAATATACAATTAATAACTACCAAACATATTTGTACTTTTAGGATTACAAAATTGCAGTTGAATGCGACGAATATAATCACAAATACAAAAACATTGACTATGAAATTGAACGACAAAAACACATTGAGAAAAAAATAAATTGCACATTTATCAGATTCGATTCGGATTCTGAGAATTTCAATGTGGATGTAGTTATAAACACTATCGTTCAATTGATAGAACAAAGGGATTTTAATTTATACATTGTTATCAATAGCATCATCTGAATGATTGAACAAAAAATAAACCCTAGTTCATTATATAATTTTATAGAAATTTTTTTTTGTAAACAATTTGTCTATATATAAGCAACAACCATTGAACCTATAATGTCGCTGGATAGGAGATCATTTTTGCTTCCGAATTTCGAAAACTTTGACTATTGGATTTTTACACTAATATACACTTTATGGGCGAGGGTCCTTATACAAAATGGACCTCCTTTTTAAATTCAATTTTTTGTCCAGATAATTGGTATAATGCCTAAATTCAATTTGGGCGTGTATGAAAAGTCCCCCTTTTTAAAATTCGATTTTTTATATTTTCAACATAAAGCTTATCTGACAACCTTGATCGTCCAATTAACACCTTCACTATGAACCAACATCATAGGTTACTTTGAAGGAAGATTGTGGGCGAGAGTCCTTATACAAAATGGACCCACCTTATAAATTCATTTTCTTTAAATTTATTATTAAATAAAGTTTGTGTGTGTGTATATATACATATATATAAAATCAACTTTACATGATTTCACTCACAATGTCGTTGGTCAAACTGTCTTTTCCATTGTCAAACTTCTATAGTTGGATTTTCGTACTGATCGACCATAATGGAATAGAACAATTTTGATTCAAGGGGAAATTTATAACATAATTTATTGGATATAAAAACTTGTGTAAAGTAATTTTAGACCACGCAAAAATAAATAGATGAGAATGTGGTTGAATTTTGAAGTGAGTGGCCGCAATTGTTGCCTTTCCAAAACTCAATTTGGGGTCCCCAAAATTGATATGCCAAAAATCCAATTTTTTTATATAAATTATTAATAAATAGTTTATCTGACCACTTCACCAACTAACTAACACCTTCATTACAATCCAACATCATAATGGGTTACTTTAAATGGTCATTGAGGTTTTAAACCCTGCAAATGCTCCCTTTAAAATTCAATTTCCCGTGAGATTTTGCCAGAGGACTCCACAATCGACATTCATTTCTCCACTCCTATTTCAAGCAACCAATCACATTGCAACATTTCACTTCCCTCTTCACCGTTTTTTCAGTTTGTCCTATATGACGGCAAAATATGAAAAAAGAAAAAAAAAAAGACATCCGTCGAGTTCGAGAGCTGAATGTGGAAACAACATTCCTCCCAGAGAAGAAGAGGAATCTGGTAAGTACAAAACAGTTAATATATACCTTATAAAATAATATTTTCCACATTTATATCTCGTCTTAGACTGATGTCTTTTTTCTAGATCTAGTGGCCACATAGGCAAAACTGCAATGAGGGGAAGAGAGTGGAAATGAAATACTGCAACTTGATTGGTTGTTGAAAGTAGGAAGGGGGAGGGAAAATATCGATTATAACACACACGAGTGGGTTATTTCGAAATGAATCAACTATTTATAAAAATAGTTTTTATTCATTACTACAGTTACCGACTGGCATCATCTCGACGTAACCAATTTCTACAATCGCACTCGAAAGGAGAGTAATTTAGTTCGCTTTCAACAGCCATTGTGGCGATATTCGAGTACACATGGGGAACAGATCTCTTGTGATTGGACACGAAAACATTGTTTACGTTTTCTGCGAGTTTCGCTTTTTGTCCCGAATCCCAACTGCTCATGAGGTAGATTTGAAAGGTAATAGTGATAATAAAGATTTAATAGCAGATGCATGTACAATTTTTTTTTTTTCAGGCTCGTGTTTTTCCATGGATAAAACAAGCTGTGTAGTACAACGGAATTGATGAATTTAGTTTTTTAGCCGATGTTTATGCTGTTGGTTTTGTAGAGATCATCGAGCCCTTTTACCGGTTTATCGGAGTGCTCCGATTCTATCTGGAACTCGGTCACTTGATTATCATAATACCAATTGTTTAAAATGCATTTTGCACCCAAAATTTTTAAACACTCTCGAAATCGTCCACTCCGATGTAGAATCAAGGTCCAAAAACAACCAAGTCGTGAAATTTATTCTCTACAAGTTTTATGGTGATGTAATCAAACAATAATTATTTTATGTTCGACATTCCCATATACTAATATTTTTTCATAGGTGTGTATTTTTGTGTAATACCTTGTATATACTTCTTGAAATAAGACCATGCTTTATATATATATATATATATATATATATATATATATATATATATATATATATATATTATATATATATATATATATATACACACACACACACACACACACAAATTTATGCATCGATAAAAACGACGAAGACGAAAGCACGTTGTTGTTGGCTCACTTGTTGGAAAAAGAGAATCCCTCTTTTTTGGCGGTGAAATTGCAATTTCAAAATACGTCGATATCCTTCCTCGCGATACAATTTTCGATGATTACTCGGACATTGTGTTCGTCAACTGCAATTTTGCGGAACTCGAGCCAAATTCGCACAGAGAATGTTATTACTTGTGTAATTACATTGACGAATCAAACTTGGAAATTTTACTCTCTCTGCACACATCTCGAACCCTGTTACTAACCAACAGATTGTTTTACAATTCTGGTGTCTTGTACAGGCGTTTCACACCCTATGTCACCCACAACTATTTCGATTTGATAGAGTTAATTTCCAATATACGGAAATCCATAATCACGTTTGTTCCCTTTGACGACGATGTGCATGACGCAGAACAAAACAACCTTGAAATGTTGAAATTTTTTTACCAATGCATCAATAAAATGGCCAATTTCGAGTTGAGGGATGATTACTCTGTTCTGCTCCAGATCTCATACATATGCTCAAACTGGGAATTTGAGCACTGCCTAAATATACTCTGTTGTGAAGAGGACTTGGTCAACACCCTGTTTGAAAATCAACAAAGCAAAAAAGCAATTTATTCACTCATCTTTACGACAAAACCCCAATTTCTTAACCCAAATATCAATCTTGTCAAAAGGACGCCTGCCAATTCCATGTCCCATTGAGAATTGGCCAAGTTGACGACCGATCAGGATGGTATTCCCACCACCTGGACCTATGACGAGTTGTACCTAAAACACAATGATTGGATTTCTTCCGTTCTATGAAGGAGCAAAAAAAGTGAATACAACAATTGAAAAAAAAAAAAAAAAAAAAAATTCCGGATGTACTTGTTCATAAGAAAACATGTAACAACTCAAAATATTAATTATCTGTCAGAAATGAATCTCGATAACCTAGAACAGAAAGTCGTTAGTGGACGAAATTGTTGAGTAAACTACAAAACCTGTTTCTGGAAATCGTCGAAAGAGACTATGGCAACCACGTCAGAAACGACTGAGCCAACATCGACTATGGAGGCTGCCACAGAGAAAATGGCTAAAGAGGTTCGAGTCCCAACCGCCGACGTTAGTGAACCCATAAAAAAATCATAAGCTAATTACAAACGAAAACTTCCCATAAAAAAAGACGAGGGGTCGTCGCCATCAACAACCCAACCATCATCACAGGAAGATTCCATCCAGGCCCATCATAGTAGCGATAAAAATAGTTCCTGCAAACAAAAAAGAAAACATTTTGGAAAGATGTGGTTCCATAAAAAAAAAACCAAAATATGGAGTAAAACAGAAAAGCTAGTGAACCAGAATGATCATCTGACCGTTCTCGCAGATGGATCAATTATGTTTAATGCATTGGAGCGCTAGAGTAAAAATTTAGCCATCGATTCGGAATTGGTCAAACAGTTGCTGACTCCAAAAATTCCTATAGATTTACACATCAAGTGTAATCATCAGTACGTAAATGTCGCCGCTCAAACTAAGAGGGGATACAAGATTGAAACCAACACACTTGTATATAGATTATGCAATCACCAAAAATATAAACCAAGCCACCAAGTTATCAAAAGTGAAGACACTCGAACAAAGCGGTCTATTCGTCATCGAATAACTAAAACATACATATTTAGTTTCTTGTAAATATCCGTATAAAAATAGCGAATCTAGGCAGATTGAATTCCTTCAGATTCCACAAAGATGTGTTTAAAAAAGGAAAGTTTTTTTTGCTGCCTGTCGTGAATTTGTCGAGGAAACACACATTGTTACATGCGGCGAATGCTTGGTCTACTTTAACGGATTCTATCTGTACTGGTACGGTAACGGTACTTATTGGATGTATCACATTTTCGTCAGGTTTACTGACAAGGTGAGACGCGTGAAGAACAGTTTTTGTTTGACTGCAAATGTCTGCGGTCAGGTGGAAAAATCAGTTCCAAATTCCTTTAATTAACATCCTAAGAAATGGCAATACAAATCCTCAAAGCAAAGGCGATGAGAAAGGAAATAACAATGGTGGCAATCTCATGGACCCCATTAACAACGATGACAAAAAACCTACTTGGAATTACTAGTGTGTCGAGCTAACGAATTGAACATCTACACCATTCCGCAAAATGTTTTTACAAAATGATTTCGAGCGTGACAGAGTTTTGAGACTATCTGTGAAAGAGTACATAAAGTGGATGTTGGACTTACAATTGCATGGATATAATGAAAATAACAATTACTTTGATTTCTTTGATTATGTACGAAACTTGTTGAAAACAGATCATTGTAATTTGACAAAGATTTTTGTAAACTTGCAAGAAAAATACTTTGTAGATGAAAATCCAGTTAACATTGTCAAGAAAAAAAGGAGATGTAAAAAGAAAATAATCTATAAATAATGAATTTAAAATTTGTTTTATTTATTATTTTACCTCATATATTTTAGTAACTTTTTATTGCTCATAACAAAGAGTTAATTGTGTTTGTAAATATGCTGAGATATATATATATATATATTTATTTATATAAAGTAAAACAAATACCAAAGATGCCCAGGGTTATACATTTTTGTATCTCAAGCATTTCATTTTATATTCACATGCTTTTACAAGAATTATGTTTCCATCTGAAATTGTGTGCAAGAGGAGATTTTCGAAAAGCTCTGCGAGCCCGAAATTTTTCAGTTGATGAAAATTTTGTTTTCCAGTATCGAAGAGGGCAGAATAGAAGAATTTATCTATATATGTAACAATGAACCCAAACTCACTTCCCTACATGAATCATGTAATGAATTTATTTCAAAAATGTCGGATTTACCATATGAACCTTTAACGAAATTCCTTGAGATTTTCAACGATCCTGATGTTCAGGAAGCAATCAAAACACTTTTTGCAATGACGTTAATGGTATGTTTGCTCCAACTGCAAAATAGAAAGATGAATATGAATGGCAAAGATGATGCTGGTGGTCTCAACTCAATTAGAGGATATAAATAAAAATTAAAAAAAATGAGAAATCACCCAATATAGACAATCACTAGCTAAATTTATGCAAACTAATTTCCATATATCAGTCTCGGGGTAATATCGACGACGTAACACTGTACGAGTTTTACAACGAATGCAGTTTGAAATCTTTTGTCGTGTAGAATGAGGCCAAAACAAAATCTACATAAATTTTTAACAACTTTATTGTCCAACAAGAGATTAAAAAATCAATCCCAAACATTGCCTCGAGCAAGAGTAAAATATAAAATAAGAGAAATTTTATATAAAAAAAACAGGGTGATTTACAATACCCACCTTCACACTTTGGCAACAAAAACAAATGATGTAAACAATTTTTTTTTTTTTTTTGCTTTGGCGAGTGCTTATAAATTGTCGGTGTATAAACAATTTGTCTCACACCATGGCGCTCATCATTCCCGCACGGTTCAATCATCAGATGGCACACAGTAGTAAAGAAGCAGCTGGGTACGACTTGAAGGCGACTCATGATATTGAAATACAACCAGGCCAAGTGGCCAATATCGATGTCGGCCTGGCATTAAAAATACCCAAAGGTTATTTCGGTTTGGTTACAAGTCGTTCGGCGCTAGCATTCAACTATTGAATATATACCTATGGTGGAATTATATATTCAGACTACAGAGGAGATATCTTTGTGCATCTCGAAAATCAAGAAATTCGATATTCAAAGCCGAGAAAGCATCTCGTATAGCTTAACTACTCATATTGCCACACATGATAGTGTCGTTTGTACCGATAGATTAAAATGATGAATTTTACAATACACGGCGAGGCACCTCGGGATTTGGATCTTCTCCATCACCACCACTGCCATCATCACCATCACCTAGACCGACACAATCCATCAAAGTGAATCCTGCGGCCCATCGAGAAGAACCCATCTGGATGTCATTTTCCTTTCCCGAGCGGCATCACTTGTCGCTGACCGAAATGCAAGAGTATTTGTTAAAATCAAAATCAAAATGAATAAAAAAGTGTATGTATTTTATAAAAGTAAATTAAATTAAAATTTAAAAAAACTATAGTTACTTTATTTTTTCATTCAACGTATTCTCTCTCTCTCTATATATATAAGTAAACAATACATTATACAGTATGTATATATATATAATATATAGCATATATTAATTAATTTACCTTTTTTTTACTTACTGTATTTCTCTTCTGATCTGGAGAGGAGGAGAAGGCTGATATATCTCTGTACATCACACGCTGTCGACTGAAGTCTTTTTTCCAGATCTCTCTGTCATATAGGCAATCTGAAAGGTGGGGAACGGAGGGGAAAGGAAATGCTGTAATGTGATTGGTTGTTCAAATTAGGAGTGGGAGGAATTCAACTTCATTAATCTTGCAAGGAGTGGAGGAGATTGTAAAGCATTTTAGTTCGGAGAAAACTTGCAAAAGTGCCCCACACATGTGCAAAGAAGCTGATAATTTTGAACTTTCATATAAATATTATTTACCATTGTAAAATGTGTTCTCTTGTATTTGCAGTGTTTAATATGTCTTAAAATATTTAAGTGTTTGTACTATTTGTTAATTTTTGGTTATAAAATTCAAAGTGCCCGCGGCACCAAGATTAAGGAAACTTATTATTCCGACATGAACACCATCATAAAGAGACACTAAAATCATATTGAAATGCATAAGAAAGTTATAGAAATGTAAAATAATATTTTGTTTAATTTACGCCATTTTATTTTCAATATAAAAATTTTATTCGTGCATAGCACTTCTGCTTATATGAACCCCATAGGCGGCCATGGGAGGTCCATGCGAAGCTTGTGTCTGGACAGTCTGTCGAGGAGAGATGGCGAGGTAAGACACTGTCATGTACGCACTACAGCTTTTGTTCACTGATTTAGGTTTCCAGTTATTTAGTTTACCAGTTAACCTTTGCTTGCATATGTATTTGACCAGACACTTTCCCCAGCATTATGCTACCGCTTTACTAATTCATTGCGCACTTTTAGCATTTTTCACTTAATCGAGGAGAAGAAGGATAGAGATGTCAGAGAGGTCACGTGACCCGCACAACTTGAATCAGGCGCCATTTGCCTATGTTTATGGTGTTTCATTGTAACTTCTGCATTATTCATACATGCAATTTTAAGAGCTTTGTTTTTATGTATGTATTTGAGGGTAATGTTCTTGTTTGAATATTTTACGGCATCATCACATATAACCACACGGCCGACCAAAGCCAAGTCTTTGAATGTTCCATCATTGCATTTTAAGACCTTATTTATTTATCATCGCATGTGGAATAATTTAGTTCAGGGTTCTATATCAATTTTATTCAGGGTTCAATGCATTTCTCATGCAAATTGAGGCTTTTTGTACTTGACTATGTGGTCATATTAATGTTTTAATTTACCGCCATCAGGCATGTTTCCAGCCTGTAACCACTCTAATCATAAAGAGAATCGATTTCTTAACAAGAATAATATTTTATCTTAATTTAGTTTGCCATTTCCACTCAGAAATATTGCAATTTCACCAGCACCCCAGGGTCCTCTAAGAACTTCATCCAGCATCATCCGCGCCATATAAACTTATTTTCACACATGTGTGTGTTTATTATGAATATTAATCTCGTGTCCCATCTAATTTCATGTATCATTCAAGGGTTTATGTAATTTTGTAATTAGTGTATGGTGCAATTATTCCCATCTTAGCCAGCTCAGTGTATAGGCTGTCACCACACTACCCACGTGCGGGAGGGCGAGCCCCGACGAGTTTGCGTTAGTGATGCCGAGCAATCACACGTGTTACTATGTACTACAGGTTTCATGTGTAATTCACTCTGTCCTGTCTTCAGGGAAAAACTGCCAGTCCACCCTAGCGGCTGTCGGACCTCTTCCCTTGTGAAGGTTGTGCTTTCACGCACCTCGGTGAGATCAGCCATCTAGGCATGCACTAGATTAATTATGGGCTGAGGAGCACCCAAGCAGAATTGGGAAATCATGACCGACATAATCATTTCACTAGCATGTTGATGTGTATGAATAGTAACAATAAAAATATGTCTACAGTGAACATAATTCTTTTATTCAGTAGTGACAGTGTCTAGCCATATATGTTTTATTCAGTGTTTATTTGCAGTGATGATTATTAAAAGTTTAGTATTGCCTATGTATTTGTAAGTATGCATGTGTGAGACGGACACACAGAACCCACAGCATCCCTGAGAATCCTGAGTCTCAATAGTGCTGTGATAGGCAAACACTGCTGGTGCCCATATTAAATGTAAGTATTTCTGTCATCGTTCGTCTTGTATCTCACCCGATGGCATCAATATATATTCACTATATTCTATATACTATATACTATAGTATATATTAATTAACTTACCTTTTTGTACTTACGTTATTTCTCTTCTGTTCTGTAGAGGAGGAGAAGGTTGGTCCATTGCTCGCCGTCGACTGAAGTCTTTTTTTCCATAGCTCTCTGCCATATAATAAAACTGGAAGGAGGGGTTAGGGAGGGGAAATGAAATGCTGTAATGTGATTGGTTGTTCAAATTAGGAGTGGGAGGAATTCAACTTAATGTATGTTGCAAGGAGTGGAGGAGAGTGAAAAGTATGCTTAGTTCAGAGAAAATTTGCAAACGTGTGTCTGATTCTTATACAGATAATTAGTATCAAAAAATCATCTTGTAAATGTGAAGTGAATAATAATGTAACTTTGGACAAGTTGTGTTACCCTTGTTAATTTCTGCGAGACTTTACCAACATGTGTTGTGATCGACATTCCTTCCTCACTCCCAAGCACGCACTTTCAACAACCAATCATGTTGCAGCATTTCACATCGCCTCCCTTCCCCTCTTCCAGGTTTGCCTATATGGCAGAGAAATCTGGATAAAAGACTTTAGTCGCCGGCGAGTGCTGGACAGAGAAACATCAACTGTCCTCCTCTCCAGAACAGACAAGAAATGAGGAAAGTACAAAAAAGTAAGTTAATTAACAAATACTATATATAGTATATATTATATATCCAATTCCAAAGGTTCGTTCCTCATGAAGCTGCCGAGATTGCCGCAATGATTATCAAAAGTGAAAAAAAAAAAAATTCCAAAAATTTGCATGCAGACAAGGAGTCTGCCTTTGAAAAAAAGACATATTTTGCTCAAAGTGAACTACATTAAGTTGTTTGTAAATTATAAGCAAATAAACAAATGTTAAAAATGTTTTTATATGTCCTTTCCCTTTTTTTTTCATTTATTCACCTTCTTGGTTCCCATGTTTGAGCTCATTGTATTTGTTCATCAAACCAACAAGTTTCTCATGAAACACGTTTTCTCTCATGAGTCAAAATATACTCGTGCCATACCAAGGAGATGCGATATTAATTTGCCTGTTATGAACCGTATTTATAGCAAGATCTAAAGATCCCACGTACAATTGATGGGAGAAGGGTGTGGAAAAATAAAATATGAATGGCTTCCCCAAAACCTGGTAACGTGTTTACAATTACCATTGATTTTTCGCATCCTTTTTCCTCCAGTTTGTCACAGGTACTATTTACAAGTGAATCTATGAAATTAATGAGATAATTTGCTGCTACATAGTTTAATTGAAATGAGTTTGTCTGTCAAATTTAGAAATTATTCAAATTGTTTACCAAATTATTAAAAATTTCAAGCTTTTGTTGCAAAGTCTGTAACAAATCGACAATTTTTTTATATCATCTATATTTTGTATAGTTTTATTAATAGTGTTGCATAAAATTATCAAGTTAGTAGACTTGTCGAAAGCATCGCCACTATTTTGTATTCATTTTTTTAAAAGTGGTTACTGTTTCCATTAACCCTTTCATTTTTTATCACTTGACTCATAAGATGTTGTGTAATGGAAAAGGAAACATTGTTTTTTTCCCCAACTCTTATTAGTATTGGTATATCTCATCATTTTGAAAATATTGACCTATATAATTATAAGTAAACCACTAACATACGAAAAAAACATAGATTATCCCGAATTGCATGAAAATTATATCTATTAGTAATAAAAAAAAATGGCAACCTTCTTCATTGCAGCTTCATTCACGTCCAACGATTCGCCGACTTTGAACACTTCGTTTGGTTTTTCGCAAGATGCTCCCAAAGAGTGTTTGAATATGAAATGAGAAAATGATGCAGTGGAAACTTATAATGATTTGACTAGGATAATTTCAATCATAAACAATTCGCCAAAGGCCTCTGAGACTAATTAGTGGGACGGTTTCTTACACACTGATCTGCCAAACATTCCAAACAGCATCTGTAACAATTTTTTGACAATTTAAAAAGAATATTTCGCGACTAAAATAAAAGCATGTGTAAAATCTTATGTCATCGTCGAAGGGTATATAACAAGCGGATTTGTAATCGTGGCTTATTTGAACGACCACAATTTAGAGTTGAACATTGATGTGGATGGGGCTGTGCAGTTATTGAGTAGTTCTCTCACTTGCTTCGCTCTCATCCAACCAAAAATCTCCATTCACCATTCGCTGGACACATATTCATCCCGAGACTATCTTTTCAAGTTGAATTGTAAAATCCAAACGGTCCAACTACATCCACGACGAGATACCGTAAAATATCATTCCTACAATCTATTTAATCCGCAAGAATTTGGACAATCGGTGTTGCAGCAGCAGTATTTTCAACGAAATGCCATCATAGACGAATTGCTCAACAACTTTCAAAATAACATTGGCGACATTTGGACGAATATGGCCAACCATATACACCTATTCCTGCTAACTCTAACATATTCGATTTCAAAGAGGGGATTCAATCTCCTCTATATGGACTTTTCAGCTGACTCGCAAGATTTGTGCAACCTGAAACTTTTTGTGAAATACAGTATGGCCGATGCAAGTATAAATAACGGGCCCAATATCAAAATATATCTGAAAATATGAACATCACACCCAAAGTCTTGAACTTAGGTAAAGCCTCCTCCTCTCTTGTCTCATCTTCCCACGATCAAAAGGCTTGTAGTTTTGCAATCAGTGAAAATTCATAGAAAAATATGGCAATTAAGGAAGTGCTGCTCCAAATGGAAACCCACAACCGGTGTGAAGGGGTATCTGATTTTTTTAATCAGTTTTTAAATGCTGATGTTTCAAACAAACCTGATCAGTGGCGATAGGGTCTTTCGGATGATGACGATGAGGGTAACGAGTATATTTCATTTCTATTGGTGGGGAAACCCATGTACGAAGAAACTGTACGACAATTGATAAATATTTTCAAAATGTTTCACTGGTTCATGTGTCATTTGTACATAGACACAGTAAATTCGTCGGAAATTACCAACTCTTTGGGAAAATTGTGGATTTTGTGTCCGAATCAGGTAAACAAATATATCACAATCAACTAAAATAAAAAATAAAATTTTTTAACAATAGGCAATTATTTTTCATTGAACAAAGAACTGAAGAAATGTGTATATTTTGCAGAATATGATAAAATTAGAGATACAAATTGATTTTTTTTCAAGAGTCACGAAAAAGGATGCAGATGATGCATCAGGTCCCATTTAAAGTACATGAATTTCACGAAAAATGGCGGTACTTTGGCAGATTTCCAGGATTTAGTTTCATGTTTTATTTTTGGGTATTTACCAAAAACTCGAGCATATTGAACTGTTGTTTGCAACACGTTGGTGAGCGAATTGAAACATCTATATCCCTCATACCAAAAACCCTTAAAAATGCGCATGTTCACTTCGGCTTATTGGCAAGCGGCTAAAATGAACCACTACGATGTGCAGATCTTGTATTGATGCAACAAAAGTCCCATCACCATCGAAGGAAAAATGAATAGCCATCTACAAATTGACCAAAGTCGTAAGTCTGGCCTTGGAATAATGGAAAGAAAATACACAACTATGCGGAAAATGCACTTACTGAGTTTCTAAATGACCTGGACGCTCCCTACTCATTGGAAGTGGAATTGATGCTTTAAATTGATTTCCTGTTCAAGGCAGGTAGACAAAAAATGAAATTTCGTCCCTGATGATGAGTCAAGTTAACTGATTGTAAGTGAAAGAACTGAAATTAAAACAAAAACAAAAACAACAATAATTTGTATTCCTTCTCATTTGGCGCAAACACTGTGCGTGTAATCATCCATTGTGTTCTATTTACAAAAAACTAGAATAGCCTCTTTGTCACCCGGTACAGAAAACTCAGTTTGTTTTACATTGCCTTGTACAAAAAAACAACAGGAGATATGCCCGATCTGGGAGTGTTGTTTAATGCCAGGCAAAATAATTTTTTGGTGTGTGCACGTGCAGTCATTCCAAGATTAACTCAAAATGCACTTGGTCACAGTAAAAAAATGTCCATGTTGAATTATGTAAATAAACAAATGTTGAATGATACGACCTTCAGAAAATTTTACTAAACCAACTCATGTATAGTTAAAAATAATAATAAATAAAATAATCATTTTCTTATTGGCAACACAATGGTATTTAACTGCAGGAATTGCTTCGGACCTCATCAATAAATCTTTGTCGTCGAGGAGAGTATCATGTCGATGAGGTGTGATAAACATGGAGCATGTGACCACCAAACTGCCTTCTGTCAATGTTTTATTTGTGGATATAATGCTCACTACCTCTATGTATATGATTTGCCTTTGCATACATCAGAGATGGAGAGATTGTCTTGGCTAAATTCCTCGATGGAGTTCGGCGGACAGCAAGAAGGTGAAGATGGTGATGCTGCAGCTACTGCCATCAATGTTCCTGTTTCTGTTGTAGATGATGAAGTTCACTCGACTTGCAGCTCTGACTTTCAAGGTTTTAAATTCAGCCAAGATCACATACTACAATCACGATCCCCTATCAGTTGCCCTGAGTGACAACACGTGTGTGTGCATTGACCAGTTGGACTCATTCAATACCAGCCACTTCACAGTGTTTTGTAACACAGGATGTATGCACACGAGATTCATTTACTCAAACAAGTCGGTCGAATTGCAGATAACTGCTAAACCTATAATTACCAGACAGAAAATGATTTTGGTCATGGACATGGCCGTGATGGGTCAATTACTTCCCACAATGAAAAGTTTTCAATATGTTCAGTTCAATCCCAATAACCTGCTAGCTGACTGCTTGCTCGACAAGGTGGAACTTGGAAATCACAGCAAAGCGAGCCCTCTATTGGGCAGCATATTATTGACTCGACGTGTACCGGAATTTACACAAAGACAAGTTATTTTGCGAATTCACCTTCTCAATATAATGTTACTAATGAATTTGTTTTTTCTTTACAAAACAAACAGGCCAGTTTCCATGACATAGCCTTCATACATCGATGCAAAATATCATGAATGTGTGCTGAATTCACACATCTCTTCGAAATTCTTTTCGATGGTAAAGGTATGAATGACCAATGAAAAGTTGCCAGAAAAGCGACTAAAGGAATTTATTCAAATGTTGTTCAAAAATAATAACAGTTTGTTTCCTGAAACCAAATTTAATTAACTTTTACCATGAGGTTTGTTACAAACTAGACAAACATTTTGATAAATGTGATAGAACCTACAATATTCTATTGTCTCTCCCAAAAATGTAATGCTTTTGTAATTTAAAAAATAAAAAAATTATTATTTGATTTCATAATATACCAATTCCCTGTACATTCTTGCCAATGAGTGGCTAGTCATTGGCAGAACTTGGTTCACACATAGACACACATACACACATTTATTTTTGGCACAACACCAAGCAATGTAATTAACATACATGACTTTTTTATGATGTTAATCAGGCTTTCATAATAACTTTTATTGTATATTTCAAAGCTCAAGCTGAAGATAGTGAAAGATCGATTTAAGCTTAATGTACTAATATACCTAGATTGATGATACCAACACTCTTTGTAGAGGTTGATTACCAATACCAACATCTGGTACAAATGCCATCATCGAAATGATGGCGAGCATACAAAGTTATCTACTCAAGCTTTATATACTGATATACCTAGACTTTTTTTGACACAATGACCTTTGGAGAGCCAGATAATGTGTCAAGTCTGGTACAAGTACCATCATAATGATAAATGAGCTACAAACGTTCTCCAGTGGATATCTTATATATATATATATATATATATATATATATATATATATATATATATATATATATATATATATATATATATATATATATATATAAATTAAGTGTTGCTTCAGATTTATATTTGTGGATGATAAAAAAATAATGCAAATGTTTAAATTACTTGGAGCACAAGTTAATATAAAACAGTAATTATTATTATACTTGCCCCCCTTCTGTCTGCCCTGGTATATGAAGAGTGATGTTTCCACGTTCACCTCTCATCATTGACTGATTTCCTTTTTTTCAGATTCTTCCACCATATAAGATAAATCAACATGAGTGGAAGTTCGGGGAAATGAAATACTGTACTCTGATCAGTTGTTGCCAGTAGGGAGGAGGGATTTGTCCAATCTTTGGCTTGGATTATCATGTCACATGAAAGTGTGTGTTGTAACCACAATTGTTTACTTTCGAGAAATAATGACAATCGTGTTTATTGTAACAACAGTTGTTTAGTTTCAAGAAAAACTACAAGCATATGTGTTGTAATCACTGTTGTTTAGTTCCAAGTTAATTTATTATAATTTAATTCATAGAAAAGTGATGAGTGAAGTTGAATTCCCCCACTCCTAAGTTTGACAACCAATAATATTTCAGCAGTTCATTTCCCCTCCCATCCTCTCTTCAAAGTCTGCCTATATGGCAGAGAATCTGGAAAAATACTTCAGTCGATGCCGAGAGCTGGACAGACAAATATCAACCTTCCTCATCTCCAGAACAAAAGGAATAAGGCAAGTATAATAATAGTATGTATTTATTATATATATAGTATATAGTATAAATATGTATAGTATGTAGTATATATATTTATACTATATAGTATGTAATATATAGTGTTTATAATATTTATATACTATATTTTTATAGTATATAGTATATATATTATAAAGCACATATGCAGTATATAATATACATACAATTATATATACTATTATAATTATACTTGCCTAATTCCTTTTGCTCTGGAGTGGAGGAAGGTTGATGTTTCTCTGTCCAGCTCTCACCATCGCCTGAAGTCTTTTCCACAAATCTCTGCTATATAGGCAAACTTTGAAGAAGGGAATAAAGAGGAAATGAAATAGTGCACTCTTATTGGTTTTTGAAAGTCGGAGTGGGAGGAAGGAACGTCGATGACAACAGACTCTGGTAAAATCTCATAGAACTAAACAAGGGTAACACAACTTGTCCAAAGTTACATTATTATTCACTTCCCAATTACAACACAAATTTTGAATACTAATTACTCATATAAGGACCAGACACACACTTGCAAGTTTGTTCCAAACTAAACAGATTTGTATAAACTTTTCAATGTCCTCCACTCTTGCGAGATAAATCAACTTAAATCGCCCCACTCATCATTTGAAAAACCAATCATGTTGCAGCAATTTATTTCCTCTCCCTCTCCCTCACCAAAGTTTGCCTATATGGTAGAGAAATCTTGGAAAAAGACCTCAGTCGATGCCGAGAGCTGGACAGAGAAACATTAACTGCCCTACACTCCAGAGCAATAGGAATATGCCAAATATATATATATATATATATATATATATATATATATATATATATATATATATATATATATATATATATATATATATATATATATATATATATATATATATAGCCATCAAATGAAGTCTTTTTTCCAGATTTCTCTGCCATGAAGACTAACTTTGAGGAGTTGTAGTGGGGGGATGAAGTATTGCACTCTGATGGGTTGTTCATAATCTGTGTTGGGGGAATGGGGTAGAGAATTATCGATGGTGGAGGATTCTGGTATAATCACATGGAACTAAACAAATTTAACCATAGTCCCTATATACCTTATTAATATTCAATCTTTGTCTTACATGAACAACTTTGAATAATAATTACATATATAGGGCCTAATGGATATGTTTGTTTACTTCCATGAGATTCTGCAAGAGTACTCAACAATCGACAATTCTTCCCCTTTTTTTCACTTTATTGATCAACCAATCCGAGTACACCACAATCTCACTGGTGTTATGTACTGTGCACTAAATAACTGACCTAAAAAATGTCCCATGCCACCTCTGTTTTTAACACTGTCATCATCTTTGACTTGAAATGTACGATTCAGGTGCATGTCTCCTTCATGTCTTGTTTGCACCACGGAATATCTGGACATTTATAATCAATATTGACTATGTGAGACCTTGTAAACATAAAATATTTGTATTATTAAAGTGTTTTACACATTAAAGTTATTCACATGTTTACACCATAGTATGTCTGGAAGTTTATATTCAATATTGACCACATGCAAACTTGCAAACATGAAATATTTGTATTGTTAAAGTGTTATTACACATTAAAGTAATTCACATGTTTACACAACAGTATGCCTGGATGTTTATATTCAATATTCACTGTTAAGGAGTGTATAAACATAAAATAGTTGTATTATTAAAGGGTTTTTAGATATTTCAGTTGTTTATATGTTTGCACCACAGCATGTCTGGACTTTTATAATCAATATTGACATTGTGGGACCGTGTAAACATAACATATTTGAATTATTGAAGCATTTTTACACATTAAAATTATCTATGTATTTGCACCACATTATGTCTGGATGTTTATAACCAATATTGACCACATGGGACCTTGCAAACATAAAATGTTTGAATTATTGAAGCATTTTTACACATAAACATTATCTAAATATTTGCACCACAGTGTGTCTGGATATTTATAACTGATATTGACAATGTGGAACCTCGCAAACATAGAATGTTTGTATTATTTAAGCATTTTTACACATTAAAGTTATTCACATGTTTACACCATAATATGCCTGGGCATTTATAATCAATATTGACTGCATGTGACCATGAAACATAAAATATTTGAATTATTTAAGTCCAAATGTACTGATGTCCAGACACATGGGTAATTTTAAAGTGTAAAATAATACTGTATGAATACAAATATTCATGTTTGCAAGTTCCCAATGAGGGCCTCATTAATTATAAAAGTTCAAACATACCAATGTCCCAACATGTGGGTAATTTTTAAGCATATAAATATTTTGGGTCCCATGTGGATCACTTTAATTAATGTCATCCACCTGGGAGGTTAAATATTAAATTAATTTACTTTTATAAAATAAACTTTAAAATAAATTTAAAGCCAAGACCTGCTGTCTTAAAGAGATATGCAGGCTATGCCTTTGGGAGTCTTTCCTTCCAGCCATTTCAGCTAATAAGTTGACTTATATTTAGAGAAAATTAAAATAACTTACAAATATGATGTTTTATAAACAAACTATTATCAATATAATTGTTTGGAATAAACAAAATACTACTTCACTAATAGAATTCTTTGAAATATATATTATATAATTTAAAAAAGAAAGTTGTGTTAATATTATTTTATAATTTATTTAAATCATCTTTGGTGCTATCTCTTGGTGAATTTCTGACGCTACTTATATTCACATTCTAGCAAAGAAACATTATACTACTCGTCAATGTTGCCAACATAGAAAGAAGTGATTTCACTACAGTTACAATAAAATATAATTAATCTCGAAAAAACAAAGAAAATGGCGAATAAATTAGCCTACATACATTTTAAAACAACAAAGAATATAAACTGCAGAAACGTGCCAGTCAAACAACACACATGCATATTAAAGAATAAAAATCAGCTTTTATTGTATAATATAGATAAACCTAGTGGTCACATAATTCGAACAAATATTGATGCATCATTAACTGAAAATGTATTTACAGCTGAGAAAATATAATAAAAACAGCTTTACAGTGGCAAGTTAGTAAGTCTGTTCACTGTCTGAATAACAACAGCAGTATATTACACTTTGAATTATAATAATTATATATAGGGTAGATTATATATAAAATTAAATGAAATATTCTCTTCTATTTATTAATCTACAATAATTTGTAGATTAACCATAAAAAATATGGGATTTTTTTGTAAACAATAAATACATCAACGAATTATTGTAAAGATATCTACTCTTTTTAAAAGTAAAAATATATAATTCATATATATTTAATATTTTGTGCTTAAAAACCTAGTGCTATCTCTTGGCAAACAATTAGTTGTAAAAATGAAAACTAATGTGTCTATTTTCTACTTTAAGAAGCTTTTTCAAAAAAGCAAACTTGTTTTAACTTGAGTAGAATGAACTAATTTACTCTTCATAGTGTTATAGGTTTTATTTAAAAAAAATATTTTTAAAGATTATTCAATAATCTTACAATAACATAGGTGATAAATGACTAGGCATCTGTGAAGGAAATAATAAATATTATGCAAAATGTCAGGTTGCACCTGCTTGTTAACATAATTTGGTTCTGTCAAAGACTTACATTTACCGATGAGTTGACAAAAATACACTCGTTTCTGGCAATCACATGACATGCACTTTTTCAGTTTTCAGCATGCATAAAAAAGGGGGGATTTATTCTAAGTTATTTGTTGTTTTATTCTCGACCAAATTATTCATTATTACTCGAGTTTTCATTTCCTTATGAAAGAAGCAATTCTAAGCACATTCAAGTGTTTGTTTGACATTACTATATTCATTAAGAAACTCGAAGCGAAAACGAAAACCTTTTAGGCCTTTGTTGTTGTGCTTTATTATAAAAACTCGACTTGTGTGTGAAACCGACTGTTTTTTTGGGATTGTGTGCCGTAAGGTATTATACAAACATAAAAAAATATTTCTGAAAACTAATTTAAAGTACCAATTAAACTATTTGTTTTGATTTCAGAACAATCTAAACAGCAGTGTAAGCTGGCTAATGTGGGAAATTTATTAGATTATTACAGTTGTCTATAATGAAAGAAAAGATCATAAAACCGAATTGATTAAAAAAAAATACTAATAATGTAGTTCGTAAACCACCTAATAGATAGTGCTAAACTGTAAATAATTCTTGGTGGTTTACAACCAAAATAACTTCTCTTGAAAATAATTGAGTGAAATATCATATTTTGATATCGTTAAAATTCACAAGAAACACAACAGTGTCTAGTTTGTTGTTCACAGCTTATTTTAAAATCGGTTTATTATAAATAGAAAAGGAAATTGCTTGTTTGTAAATAACTTGCAGAAGAAAACAGCAAAATGATAATTGAAAATATCTTCAGGTGTGTAACAACCAAAGTTATGTGTGCTCTCTCTTACCAGTGTGAATGCAAATTTATTTCAACTCAGCACATATAAAATTAACATATATATATGTGTAATACATAATATGTTCAACCGAGTAATAAAATTGTGCAAAGTCATCAGCAAATTTTATACACCCGACAATGTGAAACTTCCATATTTTAATTTGGGGTTTTATATACCATACCAAAGTAAGAAATGCATTAAAAGTTACACCTATTTTTGATACATTTACATATCCAATACAAAACACTACAATTATCAATAACATTCCTTTTCATGATAATATATATATAAATATGTAGTGTTTTTTACATTAGTACTCCACTATACATGTTTATGGGAATGTCTTTTCCTTCTGTCGAATTGGTACACATCCACTTATTGTCTTGTGTTCGAAACTTTTCCACAGAATAGCAAATATTGGTAATTAGATTGATATGATGCCCGTGGTCAAAAAACTTTTCTGTTAAGATGCAGAAAAGTATGGCAAAGGAAATACATTTTCATTGTCCATTGAAAATAACTTTTTACCTTTGCCATAGGAATTAACCAGATCTGAAATATCGTTTCTGCTCTTTGTACAAACAAATTCTTCTTTAATGACCCGCTTCTGCTGCACCAAAAATGAAAGATCATCAATTGCCTTCACCATGGATGAATCTTCTGTTGTAGCTGATGTCGGCAAACAAAATGGTAATTTCTTTGCATAGATGTTTGTTGTGCAAAACAATAAATCAGCTGCAAAGAACATATTTTATCTTGCTGGTAACATCCTTCTCTCTCTACTGCACACTTTGTTATGTCGGTTACTGAAACGGTTCACGTATTTATAGCTGGGAGTGTGTTACAAAAAAAAACACCACAAGCTGTGTCTTTTTTTAATATTTATTTTAGCATGCTCTTCAACTCGGCGGCAACTTTTTTAAACTCTTTTATTTGGTTTTCATCATTTTTGAACAGATTGGAATAAGCTGCCAAAATTATTTTAATGACGTAAACAGGTTCACAATCTCGCCATAGTACCTCGTCGGTTCAGTATTCTGGCACAAACAAATCTGTCCTCATTTGCCAGATTTGATCATCTGAATTGTAATTTACATCCCCAAAATTCGCTTTTGACGATGTTTTCTCATTATCCAAAGAAATACTAACAAGATTTCAAATGAAAATGAAAATGTTATGGTCATGTATGTATTGCATTGGAAATGTCAATGGCAAATGTTTAATGTGATTCGTAATTACAATGTTATAAGATAAAATGTTTCTGTTTTCGTAAAATTTAGCCAATTGTTGGAAGTCTGTGGCATGGCTGCATTCTAATTTGCATGTATAAGTTTTACATAATTGTGTAGATATCTATCATAATGAATTTGATACATTTCGCGCTTTGGCGCATTGTCTATTTTTGCCTCGATGGTAATTTGGAATACTTTTCGAAAGTTAAATATCGATATGCCTGACAGTTTTCGGGATCGTACAAGAGCACCATTTTCTTACAGCCAATGTAGGAAGAATCGAGACATTCAATGTATCTTTGATGCACAGATGAGTTTATGAGCCTAACCAACTTTACATTTTCGTACAATTCCATCTTATTTATAAAATATAGGTAGTTGTAAATGGCAAACAATACATTTTCGAAATTGAGGAATTTTTTCAATTTATAACAGTTGGTTACTTTGGTCATATTCGCAAAGAAGAAGGCAAGTGCAGCGACATAGTTGTATATTCGTTTCACGAAATGCGATGCATTGCGCTCGTAACCTTTATGAACAATAGGACAAAGTTTCAACACGTCTTGGTTTGGATTACTGCAAAATACACTGTAGTCAATCAGTTTTGTCACATGTAAGTATTTTTTCTTCACTAGCGAAATATATGCGATTATCTCCGTGCCTTCGAGAACGATACCCCTTCCATTAATTATGTTAATTTCCTTGTTTATGAGTTCTATAAACCTGTTACTGTCCAATTCCAAAATATTTATAAATTGATACCCATTTGTATCTACGTCAAAGACCATTTCGCGATACGCTCGCGGAATTTTGCAAACAGCTACACAGAGTTACGTCTCGTCGTACACAATCAGTTTTTTATTTGCTTCCAGATTAGAATAGGTATTGTAGGCATCTTGGCGAATGAAATATACTAACTGCATGAGCTCCTCTTTCGTCAGGTTGTTTATTATTTCTTTGTGATCGCGAATCGCGTGCAGTATGAGAAGTTTGTGTGTAAACAACATCGTGCCTATGGCTACAGGAATGCTGTAAACTTGAAATATGGAGTGCCAAAAAATCCGTAGGTCGAGTTGACCGTAATTTTAAGCGAAAGTTGCTTCACATCCAACACCGACTACTCTAGATTCATGTCTTGAATCCTCTCTTCAGAGACTCCTTTTTTTGCATGTCAGACTTTGGCGAATTCATTTACTTCTTTAAAGTTTTCCTACGGTCGAGTAAATACTATAAAATTTATAGTGCAATTTTGCACGTGAGACTAAACGAATCAGAATGGGAGTATCGCCGGCCAACAACTCTAGTTCCATGACGGAAAGTATCATCTTCCGATAGGCTGGCCGAAATACATCAGGTTCATGTATTCCGAATAATTTTGGTTTTCGTCTTCTGTCATGTACAGAGCAATTACATCATTCCTCAGTATTTCATCGATTGTGTGGCGGGATATCGGAGCATTTTCAAACAGTATATTCAATGCTTTGGCACATCAACAACTGACAGTCGATCTGGAAAGTCGTTTGTTGATGATGATTTTTGGGTAAAAACTATTGATGTCATATTGAAGAACATTCCAAAAAAGACCGTGATTTGCAAACACCACAGCACCAGGATATTCGTTTTTCGTGTACTTGAACTTTGGTCTGGTTAAAATTGGTCTAACGTCCATCGCAGATGTTCTTTCAGCGAGTGACAAACATTTTAGATCGGGCATGGCCAGTAAACAGAATCATTGTTCTGCTATCCCGGTAACATATCAAAGGATAGCGCATGATACAGAAATGCATTCACGATCCGACGAGAAATGGCACTCATCGAACTGTCTTCGACACCGCAGTTAAAGAGATTGGACAATTGGTTGGTGAAAATTTCCGAATTAAACTTGTTGTAAAGTCCGACCATGGCCACACAATCCCTCTCGTTGTAAATTAAAGCCTGCTCCATGTGGTATAAAATGATAGAGTCTGCGTTTCTTTCACCCGTAAGTTTATGCTAAATGCTACCACCAATGTACTCGGTGTGGCGCACTTGCATGTTTGTGTATTGAGCGTTCACTGCATCAAACTTTTCTTTGTTGTAGGGCTCGATGTTAAAGATATTTCTCATACACTCGTGACAAAAGTCATGATCTGTGATGGTGTCATCTAAAATATAATAAATTCGCATGAGCACAGAGTTTAAATCTATTTTCTTAAACTTTTGTCTCAGATAGTTTTTAGATAAGTTCCCCAACGACAAATTCCCACTCGCCAATGCATTTTTTTTTCAAGACTGTCAACGTATCGAATATGATACCATCGCAGTGAAAACGAATGTACTGAGCTGTGGCTAATTTTCCTAGTGTTATAAATGCTTTAATTTCGCGTTGCATATTGAGAACCTGCAAGTGAGTCAATAGGAATTTCAAATCGTATTCGATAATGTTGTGGCCGACAAAATAGTGTGGGTTGTTTTGGTATCCCGTTAGCATTTTCAGCAAGTATCCCTGACTATATCAAAAAAGAAAATTAGTAATGAGATTCTCTTTGTGTGAGAAACCTTTGGATCCAATCCAAATGCATTTCCAGGCAGTCTTTCGAATTTATTCTGCATTTCCACGTCCAAATCATCGGGTATGCTGCGACATTTTAAGTACGAAATTATACTCAATTCGACATCCAGATACTCACAATAAAGCACAAACATTAACAGTTTTTCTGGAGCGAGACCCCCAGGGGCAAGTCTTCCAAATTATCCACACCAGTCTCGATGTCGAAGCTCACGACAGGAATGTACTTGTACAGATGAGTGTAATCGTAAGACGTGTCCAGGATCCGATGTTTAGACTCGGGGACTGAGTATACACCATTTGCCCGAAATATATTTTTCACCATGAGATTACCGACTCCATGTTTCGGTCTGCGAAACTTTAGTTTTGCAAGTTGTTTCAGTTTTATGGATGAATTTTGCAAAATCCCCTCTGAAGATACAGTATCGATGTACAACTCCATTTTCAGCATGAAATGCACATCAGTCGACTGGATGGTAAAGTAGAATTTTTTTTTCACAATTATTTTCCACGAGAAATTTGTAGACTGTGTTCAAGTTACTCATTGTGAGAAATTCATTTTTACCAAATGATATGAAACGTACAATGTGCTTGCCGCATTTTGAGTCAAAATTTCCAGCAACGAGTTTGAATTAGTTTCCAGAGAGATTGTCGTGTCGACGATTGAATCGATATACGGTTCACATAACTCAATCAACAATTGGCTCATTTCGTATTTCATGTTTTCAGCAACTAGAAAGTATATCGAGAAGGGGTAAGTCAAGATTTATTGACGTCTATTCATCGTTTTGACATCGATGCCCCCCACATTTATCTGATTGTTGTAGATGAAAGACCTCAATATAAATATTTTATTTTGTAGAATTAAAGATCGTGGAGGGCTAAAATGTTTTGTAATATAAGAACCTTTAGTTATGGCTAACAAACTAAGTTTTACAATGACCAGAGTATTGGAAATATTCAAAAATATCTACAACGATCAAAAACTGAAAACTTTGGACGAATTTAAACGGTTTTACACACATTTTGGCAATGGTCTCGTGGAATGCATTTACACTCACGAAAATGACGATGACAAAGACTTTGTCGAAGATTTCGAAGAGGAATTTGATACTGATCTTAATAACAATACTTACATTCCGATAAAGTTTAAAGATTATCGAGCCAGTTCCCAAACACCACACTCGAAGACTATGTATACATCAAAAGACCATCGAGGGAACAGCGACTCTTTATATACCTACTTGCAAACTAAAAAAAAAGAAATAATGGATTGTGTTTCCTTTGCAGAAAAATAAACGAAGTTGAGGACCAACGTCGGCTTTCACTTATGTGCAAGTACAAAAATGCTTTTCACAAGTCATCACACAGTTGCTCCCTGATTTATGATTCCAATCAAACCATGATGGAACACACTAATGATTCGATGGGAATGACAAGGAACAAGGACGGCACTCCTATATTCACGAAATTGAAATTACACAATGTGTTTGTATACGAATGTAATCACAACTCTATTCGATGATCGGTCAAAATCTCAATACCCCTTAATGCCCTATCTTTAAACGAATACTTGACATCTGAATTGAGATTTGTCCATTTAGTTTATACCATACTCCAATCGGGAAACTACATATACAACCAGTTTAAAGAGTACATTAGCGCAAAAAATTTTGCCCATGTATACTTTGTACCTAAATTGGAAAACTTGATACTCTGTTTTTCAGACCGACTTTTTTATTCTCGCTGTAGAAGAATATGCCGCTAGCTGGAGAAGTATATTCTTTCATTTGCTCGATATTTATGTGGGAAATATGAAAATTAATTTTACAACTTCTGTAAACACAAAAACTGCTATGTCGTGCGGCATAAGACATTTTGTCAAACAACCAGCTCATGATTTGGCATGTTCAATCAAGATTAATCGTGTAATCACTTTACCAAATGCAAGTGACTTTCAATGTGTTCACATTATCATAAATTCAGATACAATGAAACAAATGATCACTTCTTCAAGTTCACTAATTATGAATGCGATTTGTAATCGTGTTTTACAAGCTCAGATAGGCAAGATTGGAGGTAAGGATACTGCCAAAATATACGGACATTCTTGTCATTTCGAAACTCATTTGATACGAACTTTTCACAATGTGTTTAGCCATTCCAACAAAATACACACTTTATTTTGCTCGCCAAACATTTCCTTAAATTCGATTTGGTTGAATGAGTTAAACACTTTATTCAACTTCAAAGAGACAGATGATTTCTGAAGGTAGTGCAAGGGATAAAAAAAATACATTTTTTTAAATAAATAAAATTGATTTTACCATATAAATATATATATAAATAAATGGAATTATATAAAAGATTATAAATATAAAAATCATTATATATATAAAATTAATAAACTCCAGACTTTTCAAATTTCCGCATATCAGGACCCATACCACCCACCCCAAGATACCTAATTCTTGTGTATGGCCTGATATTAAAAAAATCAACCGTACTCTCTCCATAAATGCAATACAAACACTTGTTTTAAAACTCTGGTTTGCCTCCCGCACAACCTTTACATGACTCAAATTTGATTAATAGCTGTGGTTGGGGTTGTGGTAGGGACTGGGGTTGTGGGGAGTGTGGTGGGATCTGCCGCTGTTGAATGGAAATAAGAGAAGTCTGGATACATGCAAAACATTTATCTGCCCATGCAATGGCCCTTATATTGCATATGATGCATTTTGGGACTTCAGGCTGCTGGGGCTGTTGTGGTTGGAGTTGTTGGGTTTGGAACTCCTGCTGGGTCTGGGACTCCTGCTGGGGTTGGAGTTGTTGGGTCTGGAACTCCTGCTGGGTCTGGGACTCCTGCTGGGGTTGGAACTCCTACTGGGTCTGGAACTTCTGCTGGCGTTGGAACTCCTGCTGGAGACGGAACTCCTGCTGTGGTTTGAACCCTGCTGGAGATCGAACTCCTGCTGGAGATGGAGAGGCTGTTGGAGGTACCAAAGTCTATGCTGCCGCCAGAGCCACTGCCTCTGTGGGGGTTGGCATTTCAATCCCCTCGCCTTCTTTCCCAGCATTGGGCGGTGGACTAACTGTAAACAAAAAAAAAACATGTTACAATCTGTTTTACCCAAAAATCAAACAAAAAAAACCTTTGAAAAAATAATAATTTTACCCTTAAGCCTTTCTTTCTTTTGCTTCTAAGGAAAGAAGAATTTTTATTTATTTTCACAGAATTTACACTTGTGTGCAATATTACACTGGCAATGTTTTAGTGATTTTTTACTATTTCCTTTTCGTGAAGTTTTATATTTGTGCCATTCTTCCCGAAACTCTTTATACTCCTTAACGAACTCCTTCCCTATTTAATTTTGAACCTCAAGCATTTTTTTTTAATTCTTCCTTTGCTTCTGTGTATTTTTCTAACAGTAATTGTATTTCCTTTTTTGTACTACAGTGCATCAAAACCTATCATAAATATTTCTAAATTTATCCCCCATTCCTTTAAATAACCCATCTAGCTCTACCTTATTCGCTCTAACAACCTTATCCATTCTTGCAAATATAAAAAATTAGCGACAGCTATCTTTACAGTACTATACTTGCTATCCCTAACACACTGACTCTAGACTAAAGTGCGTGGTGTTTATATATGCACAGAGTAAATGGTTTATATCGTGTTTCAGGGTAGTGGTGAGAGATTATTCTATAAGCGAGTTTTTTCTTTTTTACTACATGCACTCTTATGTTCATGATTCTCTTTTTCTCATCAGTGTATCTGATATGCACTGGCTCGCTCAAAGTCATGACTCGTGTTCGTACATGGGCCGGTGAGGCGACTGGCGTACATTACTCAACTTGGCCTCATTATTATGTGAGAATTATCGCAGGGCAGAAATATTTTTTTTATGATACAAAAAGGAGGTTCCCCTCATGTTTCCCCCACCCCTCTACCATCTAACTTTTATTTCGTTTCTTTGGGCAGGAGCCAGAGTATTTTTTCTCATAGTGTCCTGGTAAGAGCCAGAGTATTTTTTCTCCAAGTGTTCCAATTGAAGCCAGAGTATAAAAGCAGTGAACTTTGCGACAAACAACATCAACCATCAACCGATGGCCAACCAACAGGGCATTATATGTAGTGGTTGCCAGTGGCCAAGATGCCAATATTTGAATCCAATGATGCCACCGTCCGCGCCGAAGAGGCCATCAATACCCGCGATGAAGAGGTCATCGAGGGGGCGAACACCTTCAATGTTGAAGAGGCAAACGCCTTCAACTTCGAAGAATTTGGCATCTTCAACTTCGAAGACCTCATCGCCTTTGATGCTGAAGATGCCAACTTCTTCAATGCCGAGGATGTCATGCTCTTCGATGCCGAAGAGGCCATCTCCTTCGACGCCGAAGAGGTCTTCCCCTTCGATGTCAAAGAGGTCATCCCCTTCGACGCCGAAGAGGGCATCATCTTTGACACTGAAGAGGACATCCCCTTCAACGCTGATGATGTTATCACCTTCGATGTCAAGGATGCCGTCTCCTTCGATGCTACGGATGTCATCTGCTTTAACATCAAAGATATCATCTATTTCTCAGAGGAGGAGGATGAGGACTGTTAAAAGAAGGAATCCACCTTCAGCACCTTCGGAACCGTCGGCTCCTTCGGAACCGTCAGCACCGTTGGCACCTATGGCACGTTCGGCACCTTTTGCACATTCGGCACCATCGGCCCCACCACCCTCTGCTGGTGCACATGTAATGGGAACAGTACCTTTCGCACCAACTATGATGTTGCATGGAGGGTTTATTCAGATACCATTACAGGTACCTTTGCCCCCTCCTGGAATTTCATTATGTTATAAGACTGTTATTTTAATAATAGGACTGTTAATACAGTAACAATTACTAATAAAAATAAAAATAAATAATTATGTCTTCAATAATGTTTCATTTCTATATTCCATAGTAAGGTGTATTTATTTCTTTTCCAGCTAATATTATTGAATATTGTAGTCCTGTTGGTGGTTTTAATAATTGAAAAGTTTTTTAATGCAACCAAACATGAACATTTTGTAAAAGCTCTAGATATATCTTATTGGTATTCACCATCATTGCCACCTCCATCACTTCAGTCGTCGCCGACAACCGAATATAATTCCAGCCATAAAATATATATTTATTTGGTTTCAGAAATAACTTTGTAACCCATCACTCCGTCAATTTTTGTTTCGATTGTAATGCAAAATTTAAATGGAAAGAGTTGTCGTGAAACTTGAACGTAAATTTTAATTTTACCAGTACGAAACATGACATGCTATCTTTTGCATTTGATAATATTTCGGTAAAGCTATTCAATTTATACAAAAATGACTACGTTATATATATTGCCCTAATAAACATCGTCAACGAGTCGAAATGGACTTTGAATTCTGCCTTTATGATAGTTAAAAATATTGCCAAACAACTCGCGATGGATGTGGCTCGAGACGCAGCGATTCCTCTCTTCAAGAGCGTAATGTTTTTTTGCAATGGAAAAACGAAATAATATGGATCTTTTGATGGAAATTTTACGAGTGAATAATGTGTTTACAAATTTCGACTATAAGAAATACGATAGCTTGGTGTGCTTACACTCAACACTCAACTTTCAGCCTCTTTAAAGACTGCGTCGACGAGAACAGTATGATATTTCAGTTTTGCGGCGGTAGCAGAGTCTTGCTGGAAATGGTAATCATAAAACCTTTGGCTCCCCCCTACGACGAAAGTGATGAGAATGTCGATGTGGAGGGTGGTACCCTTACTTTATTCGATAATGATTCCGAGATTGGCATATAAGACAAAAAAAAACTAACAATGTAATTATTTCTAAGCAAAACCCCCTGAGAAAAATATTTATTTTATAACTACGGTATATATATATATATATATATATATATATATATATATATATATATATATATATATATATATATATATATATATATAAATCGTACGAATTGGCTCAAATATATGCAAGCATTAATCCCGAAGAGTTTTACTCGAAAGTACTAAACATAATTCACATAAACAATATGCACACTGGCATTTCGTCAAAAGTCATACTCTATAAGATTTTTGCGATGTCTGCGAAAATTCTCAATATACCTACTTTTACGCTGGCAGACATTATGCGAGTCGTCAACGGCATACACTGAATGGTAGAAATAGTCCACTTGGGTGGAAAAAAAAAAGATAATACCTACCAAAAATTCACGAAATTATGCACTCTACCTATGTACCAAACAACATCAACATGGTCAACTATCTAAAAAACTAATTGAGACGATGCAACATAGAATATGTACCTAAATACAATTTCATCAAATTACTGAATTCGGATTACAAAGACTTAGTAAATGAAAAATTAAAAAATCTGGTAGAAAATGACAATAAACTATCATTATGTAATATGCGAAAACATACAATGTATAAGAAAGGGGATTGAATCACCTTCCAAATTGACCGATTTGTTTCAGTTTGAGGAAGGGGGGGGGGGGGGGGCAAAAAAAAAAACTATTTATTTGGAAGGTGATTTATTTCCTTCCTAAAAAATTAAATGTAGACTCCCCCCAACCCCACCACCTATGGTTACAAAAAAAAAAAAAACGTTTTTTGCAGCGATTCCTATATATTGAATGGCAGACATTATGCGAATCGTCAGTAATATGGTAACCGTGGCGTTTGCAATACGTTATTACGACGAAGTCCACAACTTGATCAGTATTTCAACCAAACCTTTCGATCGAAACATTGTAATGTACGGTGCGAATCAGTAACATCGAGAATCGGCTTCGTAACTTCCTTGTGGGGTTCCGAACAATTATCGTTGTCGCATAAACTCGTACTAGTCGGAGAATCATGTACAACACTGAAATGGATCTGAACACTTTACATATTGTAAATGTCCGGCGATGACGCATCTTCAGTGTTTCAGGATTCCCTGCAACACCAAACGTGAAACGTATTTGAAAACTGTCAAATGGGACGAATTACATTATTATAATTTTGATTGGCAAATTATCGAAACCATGTACATTAAAATTGACCGAAAGAAAGAATTACCACGTGGTTAAACTTATATGGATTGCGCGAGTCCTCGGGATTCGGAAAATTACGCTGTAGTAATTGAAGCCATGGAACGACATGAAAGAGAAGAGCACGTTACATATTGTGTTCAACTTACACACATTACAGTATGTAAGGATCCAGTACGTCCCGCCAGATGTTTGTGGAGTGAACATTCAAATTGCCAACACGAATCCAAACAACAATGTAATGTATCGAGTAATAATCACGAGTTGATGAAAATGATAAAATATCACCAATTTAAATTAAAAAAAGTGTGCATTGTTTTACCGAAGTATCCTACTACTTTGTTATGTATGTTTTTCTCATATATTCAATTCTTATTCAGTTTGTTTAATTTTGGCGACTATTTACCAGAGTGCTCCACAATCGAAATGACAACAACCACCCCACCCCGTTTTCCACTTTTAACAATAACCAATCAGAGTACACCATTTGATTCCCAAAACTTTTTTCTGTTGGTGTATATTGGTATCGAGATTCGAACCCAAAATGCCGCAAAAATATCCAAATATTTATCACTCGTTTAAAAAAAATAAAAATATCTTATTATATACCTTTATGGTACTGAGCAACACATTGTTAGACTTTAAATTCTTTCGTAATTGTTTCCATAAACTGTTCGTTTCCCTTTATTTGTTCTATGAATACCTCCACTATAGAGTCGTGATTTCGAATTATCGTAAAAAAAGTGTTGCATAAACGAATAACTAGGTAAATTTACTTTAAGAATATGTTCAAAAACCGATCTCATTAGTTATGCACTCTGATGTTTTAATTTTTTGTGCGCTCATCGTTCGAAGACCAAAGGCGAGGAAATAATCATAGACGATTGCCAGCTTCTGTCATCGGTCGTTTCTCCCACAGAAAATGAACGGGAACATTCGTTGATTGAAATCGTCAAATGGTAGTTTTTCGTTGATGGCTTCAATTAGGAGCGGAAAATAATTTCTGTTTCTATTGAACAGATTTGTGCACAAGCAGTGTGCGTGGTCTGCTGTAATTGACTCTGGCCCGAGGTCCGAACAGTTTCCGGTAAACGCCATTGCAGCGTCGGTAAAATATTTTTTGTACGTTTAGCGTGGTTGCTTCGCTGTCGTCATGTCCGAGCAGAGGTGAAATGTAATGCTTAAAGACGGCTTCAGGTTTGAAGACGTTTTTCAAAAACTTGAACAACAAATTTCACAAAACATCATCCGATCCCGGTGTATTTTGTGCTTCGGGACTCGCGTGTAAATCGTTTTGCTTTTGCACCTCTATGAGTGTATGTTCGGCAATCACAAAAGCTAAGCAGAAACCCACCAGTGGTAAAAACAATATATGCAATAGCGAGTTTACCTGATCAAATTCAGTCACATAGCATCGGAAAATTAATTTGATCAGGGAAACCATGTTTACTTGATTGGGTTTTTCCACGACCCTGAGTACATCTCGGGTAAAGTCTTCGATAATTTTCGGTGATTTATACGTCAGGTAACTCGTAAAAATTTGGGATTTTTGTTTGTTAATAATTGCCGAATGTTCGACTACCATTTTGGAAGGATTTTGAACACATCATTAAAACAACTTTTCGTAGAATTGCCCAGATCTTGAACTATGGATAAAATGGAATCGATTTTGAGTTTCGGGTTGAGTTTCAACAGTGCTTCGTAGTTGATTATACCATCGAGTAGAAACAAGTTGAGTTTGACAATTTTTATAAACGTTTTTACATCATACGTGAAAATGATATTGACATTTGAAAGTTTATACTCTCGAATATTCAACAGTTTAATGTATTAGTAACCCAATTTATCGTAGTTTCTGTTTGCTGTGTTTGAGTCGACTGGTTCCTTCAAAGTGTAAAATTTATAAAAATCATTCAAGCTAATGTCGATAGTAGGAGCCATTTGGGTTGTTGTGTCCAATTATTTAATTGATATTATATATACATCTCGTGTAATTAAATTTTTAATTTTTTTTTAAACTCGCTGTTTAGTAAAAAAAGTGTGGCCGAGTGGAGAGTGGTCGTTTATTTGAAGAATGTTTTTAGTTTTTAGAGAGATATTCAAACACGAATCTCGTATAAAGACTGTCCTGTCGACATAGTCTAAAAAATCAAATTTTTCTCGCGAATGGCGGGCCATCTCGCATCTAACGGCATGCAATTGTTTGCGACGCAATTCTTTTAGAGATTGGTGATTTTAGCATTATATGAATTTGTAATGACTACATACCGATCGAATATTTCCCATTTAGCGCAACTGAACAATATTTCAACCATCCAGTGATCTTTTTTTTTCACTGTAGTCGACGACTCGTGATTTATAAGAGTATTTTAAAAAATTCGTACGATAACAACAATACGAAATTCTTTCTAAAATGTCTGCAGAGCTTTGTAAAAGAAATTGTATTTGGAATTGGCTGTATTTTCTACCAGCAAGGATAAAAGCGAATCATCAAAAACATTTTTCAAAATTTGCCAACCGAATAAAGGAACGCCTACAAAAAATACACATTTCACATATTTGTAAAATTCCGTATCGTTGTAAATTTCCAATATTATTTGCACAGTAAACCGCCCAAATAATGGCCCACTATGAAAATTTACAAAGGAAATGAGTATTTCGAAAAGTACTTTTCCATCGAAAGTTTTACCGAATATGTATACTGCAATAAATCTGTACGCCAATCGTACGCGATTCCTTTAATTTTAACTTTCGGAATATTTCGTTATAAATGAGAAATGAAACTCGAATATATATATTTTTTTTTTCCACACACGGAACGTAGCACTTTGTCGTATCGTAACGAATCGTCATTTAATAGTCGCTGAAAATCTTTATCCGATATTTTTCTGAAAGGAAACAATTTGTTTGGAAAAATTTTAATTTTCAATTTATTGTCTGCAACTAGCAAAGATCCGTATAATCCCCGCACTAGAAATGTAATTTTACTAGACATTGCTTTACATAAACACACACAATCACAAGTAATGAGTTTTAAAAAAAGATATGTATAAATACTTACATGTACCTGCTGATGAAATTATGCATGGATACTTACTCGTAGTTGCTGTATCGTAATCTGCACAGAATACATAATCCTTTTTTCTGCCTTCTAGATCAATGACAAATATAATAAATTATTCGCACGTAACGATGCAGAAAGTAATAATGTTGCTCTCACCGCAGTGAGAATAAATAAAGTGGGTGAGTTAAAATGTCGGAACTGGGAGCGGGGGTGGGCGTGGCGATGATGTGATATAACTTGTGACACGACGAGGGAAGGGGGAAATTGGAGAAGGGTAATTAGGAAGAGGGGACAAGCATGCCGATTGGGTGAGGGGTTGGATTTTTTTAAAAAGGGAAAGAGGGATTGAGGTCACACTCCAAATATGGTAATTAAATAAATCAAGTGTGTTGATTGGTTGAGGAAATAGTACTTAAAAAAAGACAAGAGGGGGGAGAGAGGGAAGGAGGTCACTCTCCTAATATGGAGATGAAATAAACCAAGCATGTGATATTGATGGAAGGAGAAGTAGGAGAAGGAACCCAGTGATCCAGACAGTTACGAGTCTTCCACAATGTTACATTAGACCACCACAGAACCATTTAGGTAATTATTCCATATTGCATATCATAGTGGGAAAACCATACAAATGTTCAGTGTGTACTACAAAGTATCCATCCCAATTGTTTACTTTGCAGTCAAGTGCCGTATCGCGTATCTGGCAAAAGTTCCGTTTAGCGCATCCAAATTTGGCAACTATTGTTCCGTAACGCGTATCTAAGCATTTTTCCCCAAAAAAATTTCTCTTGCGAATCGCAAGATGGTGTGCGCGGGATGTAAAATCACAATGTTGAACGCCAGGTAAGTTATTCATTCATCTCCAGACATAAACATGTTTCTCATGGAGCACAACATTCTCATATCGACGATGCGGTCGAAAAATGAGGGGAAGGCGAAGCGAAATTGGTGGAAAACAGGGGATTGTTTTACTGGTGTCGATGGCGACTGAAGGATGGTACCAAATGCAACTTTAATGTGTCGGCGAGACAGGGCAGTTTCGTGGGAGATTCAAACTTGTCTCCGGGCAAGATAGTCGAATTGTTTGAACTCTGGTGGCTGATCAAATACCCTCGACAGCAGACTATAGTGAACGAACTTTTGTGCTCGGGAAAGACAGTCGTCGCCTGGTCGAGTTTCTACCGCGAAGTATGCATAGACTGGGTGTTGATGTACAGGAAACGCATCGGCGGGCCGGGCAAAGTGATCGAGATCGACGAGTCGAAATTGGGCAAACTCAAGAACTGCAAAGGCCGCAAAGTTCACGGGCAGTGGGTTTTTGGGGGAGTGCAGTGGGACGATCTGACGAGATTCTTCCTGATGCTGGTGGAAAAGAGAAACGCGGTGACCCTGACCAAAATCATTCGCGAGTGGATAGCTCCGGGTACGACGATGATTTCAGACTGCTGGCGCGGTTACAGCAACTTGGACATTCATGGCTACCAACACATAAAGGTGAATCACAGGAGGGAATTCTTGTGCAGTGAAAAGAGCGGAATGGTAAACACTCGAAACATGCTAAAAATGAAAAGGGGAGAGACATTGAGGGTGCACACTGAGAACATCGAGCGAAGTTGGTGCTCTGTGTGATACAGCATTCTCTGTTCTGGCCGATGGAAAAATTTTTGGTCGGCTACCTGGCCGAGTATGTCTGGAAAAAGAATCATAGGTACAGAGAATGACTGCACACTTTGCTGATTCACGCTGCCGACATGCACTACCGTAATCGGCGCAGAGGAGATGGCGGCTATGGCTATCCCAATTTCGACAGGTATATGTTTGCTATGGTTGTTTTTAATTTGCAGACACGAGCGAGATTGAGTTACTGTAGTAGTTGCAGTTTTACAAATTTTTATTGAGTTGCTGTTGCCATTGCAGTATAAATTAAAGTGTGATCGACTTGCTGTTTGTTTCAGTTTTAAGTGTGATTGACTTGCTGTTTGATTCAAGTTTTAAGTGTGATTGACTTGCTGTTTGATTCAAGTTTAAATGAATATTTAATTGAATAGCTGTTTGATTCAAGTTTAAATTAATGATTAATTCAGTTGCTGTTTGATTCAAGTTTAAATTAATGATTAATCGAGTCTCACAGTCTCAAGTTACATGTGCGAATGAGACAGTGTAGCTGTTAGTTTCAAGCTTAAATTAATTTTTAATTGAGTTGCTGTTTGTTTCAAATAAAAAATAATGTTTAGTTGAGTTGCTGATTAATGTTTAATTGAGTTGCTGTTTGATTTAATTTAAATAAATGTTAAATTGACATGCTGTTTGTTTTGGTAAAAAATAGTTTGATTTATATGCCGTTTGTTTTTGTTAAAAAAAAGAGCATGATTGGCATACTGTTTGTGTAAACATAAATTCGCGATTGGAAAAAAAGCCTAAAATAGTCGAGTGGGTCATGATGGGTTCGCCCGGCGACGATGGGTGTACATGCATCTGTTGCATCTGCAAAACTTGGATGAGCCAGTTTCAATTATTGAGATAAATTGATTTTAAAAAAATTACATTCATTCCAGATGCCTAAAATGCTTAGCACGGTCGTGTCTGTCATGACCGGTTCGGCCAGTGGAGGATGAAATTGCATACGTTGTTGCTTACGTAGACTTTGGACCTGCCAGTTTCGAGTGTTGAGGTAATTTATAAAAAAAGTTATTGCACATATATAAAACCTTAACAACTATAGGGCTAAATTTATAAAAAGTTGAATTTTTAGATGTACAATGTTTTACTGTATCCTTTTAGTGATTGTATAAATGTAATTCTTTATATAATAAATGGTTAAAATTAAAAAAAAAATTAATAATTATTAAATATTCTCTTTAAAATAAATTTTTAAAAATATGCATCGCTAATTACGTGTATTTAAACAGGGACAAGAAAAAGGTGGAAAAAATTAATTTTTTAGTTACACGATAGGAAATTTTTTGTAATAGTTACTTTTGGCACCTGGATGCACAATGGGAAACAAATGGGGTATTTTACCCTATATTACGTTTTCGGTTTGGATATACTATAGGAAATAATTGGTTGTAGGTCGAAATCCCCCCCCCCCTCCCGAATCAGCGGGAAACTCAATTCGAAACAAGTGGGGTGTGGCACCAATTTCCCCCCTTCCCATTTGGATACACAATGTCGTCATTTTCGGCCCTGCAATTTTCGTCGCCTGGATACGCAAAGGGATACTTTTGTTAAAAACCAGCTTTTTTAAGGTGCACTGGATACTGCCGGGGGGGGGGGGGGGGAACTAAGTATTTTATTTGGGCTTTTCCCTGGTCGTGGTTGGATACGTAATTGGCGGTTTTTGTCCCGACTTTTTTTTACCATAGAATATATAATACAATGGTTTTGGAGCGATTTAGATATGCAATATGGAACAATCAACTGTAAATCAAGCAACAACAAAAGGGAAAACAGCACCACATCCACAACCTAGTCTGATACAATTTTAACTGTGAAGAGTGGGCCTTGCGAAAAATTCTATCTGAAGAAGGAGAGACAAGAGAAAATGTGATTGTCCCCAGTATTTTATTTATCCTGAAGTATCCTTGGAACTTTGGCAGCAGTTTACCACTTACATGGTTCCTAAGTCCACCAGGGCGCAGCTCCTGCAGATTACCATGTCATTCACCTTGAAAGGAGTTGACGACCTACTTTTATTCAACCTACCATTAACTGAACACTTATCCTTCACCAAGCGCCAGTGCACCTCCTCCAACAGTTTATCCCAGTCAGTGTCAGAAAGAGTATTAGGAAAAGGAGAGGTGCCCCACAGGTTCAATAATGCATGAGAGGGCCCACATCCAAGCAGCAGTGAAACAGAGTGTAAGGGGGAAAGGGCCAGAGGCTCTTTTCTTCCTGGCAGTAACAACAGCCAACACCATAACTCCACAATAAGCACTTTTACAGCAGGTGAGTGGGAAACACGCACAATTTATAAGTGTTCTTGTGTATGTAAACTGTCAGCCCTGCCACAGCTGTATCACATAATTTTGTACATCCCCGCTTTGTCAATCCTAAGGACGTAACACTTATTAATCACGTAATCAAACTCGCAACTGGACATCTGAGTAGTGGTGCGTTGGGACAAGCTACAGTTACTGTCAAAGATGTACTGTTAGAACACAATCTAACACTACCCGGCGAAAGGAATTGCCAGCAAAACTCAAGTGACGAGAGCAATGGAGGCAGCACAACACAACGTGAGAAACACAGCCAAAATGACAACGAGCAGATGGAACGACAGAAGCAGTACATCATGGGTCCCCATGAGTATGAGACCGCCACCAACACTATGACCAGGTCAACAGGTGTACCTGAAAGCACACCTGCAGTCCACGACGAGACAGAACTTCTGCGTCGGACTCGCTGCAAGCTGGACAGGACTGCACCAAGTCATAAAAAGCATCGGATCCAGCACCTACCTGATCCGAGTGGGAAGGAAATACGCAAGGGCACATCAGGACGCAATCTGTCTATCACCTGGAGACAACCGCAGCGAAGATGCGCCCGGAGCCCGAACGCCTCACGACGGCATACCAACTGCAGAGCAGGCAATGCATGTTAGTTAGGAGGAAGGTGGTGTGGCACCTCCAACAGGAGTGCCCCCATCAGATACCAAAGCACCATTGATGCCGGATGAGGCCACATCCACCAGGTGTCAGGTGAGCACAGGCACAGGTGATGGGAACAATGGAAACACAGTGGAAATCGCGCCCCCAACAACTCAAGCAAGTGAGGAGCAGGAAGCACGAGATGAGTTTGAAAGTGAACCAGAGCCCCACGACTGCGATGTCGGGAAGGAGCTCAGGAAAGGAAGCATGAGTGAGGGGGCTGCATCAGCACCTCCCTCAGGCACAACAACAGAAAGTGCAGGAAGTGCAATGTCGCCTGGCAACATGGCGCTGGAGGGCGAGCGTCGGAAGTCCGATACAGAGGTTTCTGACAGCACAGCAGCTATGAGCGACCCTGTCCAGAACCTGGGTCTCGGACCAAGTGCGGCACTTCTGGGGAAGGTTCCTCCATCCGACTATAGGATGCCCACCATCACGGCCCCAACAGTCGATGGAGACAGCACGTCAGGAAGCGGAGGAGCAGAGCCAATAACAGCTGCGGAGTCACCTCCCAGTAGTCGCCTGTCCATGCCACTACGGGCGGTGAAAACAACATGCGCACAAAGACAGCAGCAGCAACAATGAAGACAGCAGGTCAGTTGACTTGTAGCAACATCGGTGGTCATGGCGGAGGAGACAGCCACCGGCAGTATTTGCGACGTGCGTGGGCGTCCCAATGCCATGTTGAGTGCAAGACCGCAGGGGACATCGGCAGCAACTGGCGGTTCCGGAGCATAAGAGGCTGGCAAGAAGCAATTATGCGTTATTTCAACGAAGAGCAGATGCCAGGTCATGCCACTGCTGCAAGTGATGCATGCGACTGCAAGCAGCCTTGCAAGGAGGGTGGGGTTTCACGTGTACAGCGTACCCCCTTCCAGAAGTCCATTTGCCAACCCCACCAAATCAACAATGACTCCACATTCAATACAGCGAGTGTGCGCACTCTAAGCACAGCGAGTGTGCGCACTCTATGCTGCAGGTGCAGTGCAGTTGTAGTGTCACCGGAGCAACACAAGTGCAGTGAGCGTCCGAGTGCAGTGATACGAAAGGAGATACCCACATTTTCTGTTTTAATATTCTAAAGGGCTTAACGGCAGTGAAAATGGGACATAAGAACACGTGTATGCATAAACACTCCAGGTAAATGCCTTAACTGCCTAATATATTTCTTTTGCAGTGTTTTTCTTTATGTACATATTTTTCATTCCACATGACACCACATCAGCCAACAGCATGGCGGCTAATTACAATTAAAGCCGTAGCCGTCAAAAGTGTGCTATCGTAAAAAGAAATTACAAACACACATCAAATTTTGAATAATTATTAAAAGGCAAGTGGCAGGATTGCTTCATGCCAAACTGACACTCAAACAGGGCAAGCAAACTGGGCCGCAGTAACCAAGCAAATTAACAGCCAATGTTACACTGCTTAATCGATGAAACTAATGAATACTCATCAAAACTGCAAACTCAGTTATAAAACTAAGCTGCAAAGCCCAATACTCTGCACACCTACCCCAGAATGAAAGCTGCAACTTACATGAATGCCCTTAAATAATGCACTGGTGCATTCTCTCACCTATTTACCTCTCATCATCGTCATGCTGCACTTTCACGATAAAATATATTCAAGCTTGAAAATAATAATACCCATAATTAAATTACTCTTGAATCCTGTGTGCTGCCCCTCTGAAGAAAATCATGACCCAGAGTTGTGGTACATTGACAGCCAATCTAAATGATGATCGTCGTCAGACGGGATGAGTGGCCAGGCGATGAAAATATGTTCCTGGCGAGGGTGAAATCAGCCATGGCTGGCAAAATCAGCGGCTGTTGGGCGTTCGACGATTACATTGACGAAGGAGAGAGGGACTCCGAGCTGGGGCTACGAAAATATTTGGACTGACTACTCCCCTCCTTACTTCAAGTGACGTCGTTGGGCCACGAGGCGGGGTGGAAAAAGAATGGACAAGGGAATGGAACCGAATGGCCAGAAGCGAACCAGTTCGGAGCCACCATCTAGTTTCGTTATTAGAACTAGAAGCAGGGCAGCAGCACTTGTTCAGTATGCGTTTCTTCGTTGTATCTTGAACAGCATTTCTGACATGTAAATTGTATTATTTTCAGGTTAGAAGTACATGTCTCTGCATTCAATTACATTAACACATCCGTATATTACATGCCTATTTCTGACACAATTACAGCGATTGTGCAGTTTATAATTCCCCCCAACTGAGGTTCACTGTCCGTGTTTACCATAAACATTTTTGTGATGTGATCATCCCGTTTCGAACGCTGATGACCAGCCTGCTACCAAATCAACCGCGAAAATACATCTATTTATTGTATTCACAATTTTTGCTGGTTGTACGGGTTAATTTTGTGTCTGTGACAATGCAGCAGCTCATATCCACCAGAAGGATCTGTTAGAGAATCGCCAGAAAATAAAGTTGCGTGATTAAATTCTAAATTTTGGAAGTTAAATTGCTTCAGATATATTTAAACTATTATGCCTATATCTATATCAAATACGGTAGAAACACCGTATTTGGTGAAACGTTGCCTTGTTCTGTGGTCTTTGTATGAATCCTTTTACTCTTGCCTAACTTTTGAGATAAATTTTCTTAAATTTATTACCCAAATGTAACATCCCCTTGCATACTGAGTGAGTCGTGTCTTTCACTGGAGATATCGCATGTTCTATAACGTTATGAAATCGGAGGAATGGAAATTCGTCTGAATGACTACTAATTTATCCATTAGTTATCTTGAAATGTAGGTGGCCCTAACATTATGCGACTGTGGAGATTAATAAAAGTCACTTAGCTAGAAATAACCATTAGGTGTTTTGATATTTCATGAGCCTATACTACTGTGTTTATCTGCACTGCGTCTAACCCCTGTGCCCCCTCATTGTGTGCGTTACGACTGGTGTGTGCTGTACATTTTTGTTGTTGTTTTTGTGTTAATTGATTAGTAAAGAGCATGTTTTCTCGGATTCCTTCACTGTTGAACCAAATTCAAAAGGGTAAAACTACACAAGAAAAATTGTAATTATATGCCAGAAATTGCAGTAGGGTCCTCAAACTCAAGCTCTCATAGGAGTTAGGCTAAATCAAATGTTCAGCATAAACATGAATTCTCCAGTTTATTAAAATGTTCGAAAAACCCATTCAATTCACCAAAGAGCAGTATTGAAAATAGTTACTTTTATAAATCACAGTCTAATTTACTAGATTATTATATAGGCCTAAGTATTCTAATGTACCTGGGAAAATGTTACAACAAAGTAACTCTATGTTTGTGAAAATTCTACATAAAGTAGGCCTATGATGCAGTTTGACTGGATTGAAAGGGGGTAAGTTTGGTTTTCAGGGGCGGTGTGAGGTTTTGGAAATATTGGATTTTACCAGACTAGGTACCAGACGTTGCTCAAGGGTGGTATCAATGATGGTGTTGATGCTGGAGCATGATGATACTGGGTGCTGCAGGCCGATTTGCCGTGTCATAATTCTTCATCGATGAAGACCTCTGCCCCTGGGCTGCTGTAGTTGTAATGATATTGTTGATTGCAGTTTACTAAATGGTATTCTATAGACTCTTTACATGCCCTTGCGACTGAGATAATTTTGGTGGCAAAATTTTTTACGACGTTTACGTGCATTGCACTGTGGACTATTTGGGCTAACCACATGCCAATTCACTGATGTACTTTGCAATTTAAATACACATGACAATTACCCTGAAAAACACATTGAAACACTTGCAAGAATTTGGTGGGTATTCTAAGTGCCCATGCCCTGACATGCCTTGTGGCTCCTGAAATGAATCACACGCAGATCAGTTCTCCGCATTTATTTGGTTGTCAATTAACGCTTCTGCTAAAGTAACATACATGCTTGAGCAGCTTAACTTGTTGTCTGTGGTAACATTGCAAACATGGTTTGAACCGGTTAAAAGTTACGGAAGTAGTTTGAGCTTCCCCAGGCAATGCGAGCTCTGGGGAAGTGAGGGTTGGTGTCCTGGGCAGCGGTGCGACAAATGGTTCCAGAAACTAATAACTATTGCATGTTAATGATAAGTCTCCCAAGTGAATGTATGCTGCCCAGGTGCGGGAAAACTTGGCACGCGGTGACACGTAACCAACCCTCTACGATGCTCAACACTTAATGACTTTACAACATGGTGCGAGAGCGGGTGTTAGTTGGCTCCTGTGTCATGTGGAACTACATCCTTGCACAAATGCTCCTACACACTGTGCTTACCTGCTTAAATGAAGATGTTACATTGCACAAAAATACACATAGAACTCTGTATACAAAAACACTTGCAAAAATGATGGTGGAACGAAATGTACGCAGCTTGCGTGAAAATGAAAAACAAGAATTACACACAACAAACATGGAACACTGGGCATTAAAAAGGAGGCGTGTATTATGCATCTTTATTCTGCACGTAATAACCAGCTGCGTGGTGTGCACAACAAACCTTTAATGCTTTTCATGCCCTATTTGCATTTGCATATTACTCCGCGTGACGGAGTTCTGGCCAGTCTGCTGGGTATGCTGCTCGTTGCGCTACACTGGCGTGACCTGATTCTACACTAGCACTCGTACACTTAGCTGTCTCAATGTGCACTGGTGCACACGGGTAGAGCTCGGATACTTGTTGCGGTGACGTTAGAGTGGATGGCCGGACTAACGGGCTTAAGGAAAGGGATGCAGCACACGTCAAGTACTAGGCCTACTTGAAATCAGTATTTACATTTTTTACAGTCATGCTGGAAATACTGAGAAAAAAAAGTTTAAATTGTTTTTTTTAGTAGACAACCTGACATACTGCCAGCAGACATTTTTAATAATTTTAGTTTAACTTTTTTTCCTTGATAGGCCGTGCTTCAGTAGTTTGATTTTTTTAATATAATTTAGGTTACCAAATCATTTTTTTTTAAATTAAAAACAGCCCAGTGGATCTTATTTAAGTAGGTATGACAATAATAATAATAATAATAATATTGTTATACTTGCTATTGGGCATCTGCCCGATGGCCAGTTCATCCCCCTCCCCCTCACTTCCTTTCTAGGCCCTTCCTGAACTTTGCAACACCTTTTACTGTCACTACCTCTTCCCACAATCACATGTGAGAATCGTGCCTGACGATGCCGTTGGTCTGCGGGTTGTCTCAAGGATCTCCCTTTTCCTTCGGCCTTTCATTCTGGCGCTGCTTCATACTCACCTCAACCCTCATCCTCAAGACTATGCTCTTAAGAGCAGTCAAAATCCCTCCAGTCACTCACTCTTCCCACTATATATTACACTCCTTCACCTCGCCTCATGACTTTTTACTGTCGTACCTTTTTTCCAATATTTTTTTATTTTTATTTTGATTTGATTAATTTTTTTTTAAATTTTTAAATTGAAATGTTTAAATTTTGTTAAATGTAGCAATTTTATGGTTGTTGTATTCACTCAGATATCAGCAAAATAAGTACATGATCTTGTGTTCTTTTGGAGACAATACAGTAGTTTTCTTTAAAAAACCTGTGGTTAATATATCATTGCAGAGTGAAGGTGACGGGTGATACTGACAGCATGCTCATTCACTGAGTGATGATGGAGAGTCATCAGGCAGAAGCAGCCCAGAGCTACATCACCGTGATCCCAGTGGAGTACCCCAGAAGCAGGGTTTACCCTCATCCCCCAGAGTATATTGTCGACCAGTACAGGTAGTCTAATAATCACGACAGACAGTTGGTGTAGTGATACTTGAGTGGCAATAGGAAAGAAGTTCAATTTTGTTGAATTTAGTCAAACTAACTGCTGGCTGATTGTTCTCCATAATGGTTGGCATAAAGTTGGCCAATGTAGGATCCTTGGCTGGGATAAATTTCGTAAAATTAATTACAACATATATCATTGCACTTAAGTACTGAATGAAATTTTTTCTATCATCATTCTATAACGGTATGAGTATTGGAACTGGGTTGTTTGTGATACAGTCTAGGCGAACACCTAATGTGAGGCTATTTTCTGTGTCATAGTGACTATGTAAGAGAGCGCACAAGAGAGGACTATGCACGAGGTGACTATACCATCAGCTCGGAACCTCAGTTTGAGGAGGTGGGTCCGCTGTACACGGTCAGCCAGCGATTTGAGCGTGACAAGAGCTATGGCCATGACACTGACAGGGAACGGGAGTGGGAGCGGCCGCTACACTCGCTAGTGTCCAGCTCAGACACCTCCCACCAGCCTACCAAGGATGGCACCACGGAGCTACACACAGATGATCAGAGGCCCGCGCAGGTGTCTCCATCACAGCGTTAGTAATCCCAACCACAGCACTCACATCTGTTGTGAAGTGTGGTATTATGAACTGTGTTTATTTGTCATGTGTTGCTGTTTGTTTATAATCTACATAACTTTGACAGTTAAAATAACATGTAGTGGTTAAGAAACACTTATTTATGCATGGACATTTTTTTTTGGCTAACAACCTAAATATAGGGAAATTGTTGGGTGAAAATATAAAGAAAATGCAAAAATTATATAAATGAAAATGCTGAAAAAAGCAAAATACATCATTTTATGTACAACAGAAATACAGCCTCAAAAACTAGGTGTACTGTAGATTAAAAAATTTTTATAACAATTCCGAAAACTATGAAAATATAAAAAATTCCCACCACCAGCTGCAGAAAATTACAGTAAAACCTTGTTATTTTGAAGTGCTCGGGGCCTAATTTTTCGAATTTGACGTACATCATTTCAAGTTATTGAATTTAAGAAAAAAATTTGTTTATGTGTATTAAAGAAATGCATGTTTTTACTTTCCAAAGTAAACACAACTACGGCCCCGGGAATAACTACCCTCTCATAGTTATAATCCTGTTTTGGGAAACCATAACATTTTTGGTTTAAAAAAGGAAAAATTTGAAGGAAATAGCTGAAAAAATAATTTTGTTGCAGTCATCTTGGTCATTAATTATATGCTCACGTGTATTAAAATATGGGTGTTGTAGTTGTTGCCTTTAATTGTTACACCAAAATAAAAAATAATAATTTAAAAAAACTTTAAAAATGGTCAAGTTTGGTTAAAAACTGCAACCATGGTAGCCAGTATCCTCTCGCTCTCACTACTATGGATGCACTTCCGGAAAATGTTCATAAAGTTGAAAGCGGGATGCCATATGCTTGTGCAATTTCCATCTTGCTCTTTTTGGTTTTGTCCACTTCCTTGATTATTTCAAATTTTTTGGAAATAGTCTTTGCAGTTTACTATTACTTTTTCTCTCTCATATTGTTTATATCACAAAAATATGTACAGTATTATGCTTGCTGTGAACTTTTTTGACTCACTCAAGACTAAGTTGTCAATCTTCTAATCTTTGCAAACAAGTGCCTTCCGAAATATATTTTTTAAAATCATAGTGACTTGAAAGGGGGAATGGCTAGGAAGCCCTGCAAGGGGGTGGATATTTTTTATGGGTTTGGGGGTTACAGTGCTATTACCAGTTCTCAATCTCATGCTGCCTCGTTGGCCAGCCGGGCGCTGGAACCAAGTGCCGTGCAGTTTTTGTTTCAAGTAGCACCCCTCGCTTAGCTGGGTCTGGCCTCTGAATAGGTCCCTTCCTTCTTCTTCGTCTTTGCTCCTGTACCCAGGTCTACAGCCTACCCTCCACCAGCTGTCCGTCATCCCTCCCCTTAGCCAAGCAGCCCACACCCTATGTCCTTCCTCTTCCATCCTCTCCCACCACACACTACCTCCTTTGCTCTCTCCCACATCTACGCCACACCACACCAAGCTTCCTTTCTCTCTCCCTCCCCCCCCCAACCCCCCCCTCCCCTCCCCTCCCCCTCCCCCTCCTTCCTCTCCCCTCCCCCATGCTACAACACCACTTTAAGCCCTCTTCCACACCCCTTCTCTCTTTTTCATCTCTTTTTCTTCTCCCTTCCCACTTCGTACATCTTTTTATCTGCATTCTCATCCTCTTGAAACACCCCCTCCTCCTTTGGAGGCAAATGTGACAACAGGCAACCCGGAATTTTCTTGGTTCTACTCTCCCTAACTTCATGTAGTGCATGACACTAGCTGTCACATCTTTTCACCTCTTCAGAGGGTGGAAGAGGCGACGGAAACCAGTCAACAGATGTGAAATTTGTGGCACGATCAATGACATCACTGTGGCGGGCAGCAGCAGTGGCTGCATCAGCTGATTGCCACGCCACCACCCATTGCTGGGTTACGTGCGTGTACCTGCGGCAGTGTAGGCAATGCACGTTTACTATCATAATTATTATAGCTTTGATTAATTAATCTGAACTTCACATATACTTTTGGATGAAATCCAACTTTGAATTATATAAAAGGTGAATTTCGAATTAACCAAACTTAGAAGCATATCAAATCCTATTCTTCCATTTGGGGGTGAATAAACACTTCAAATTATATATGATTTTGAATTAATCAACTTCAAATTAATGAGGTTTTACTGTAATTGGATTCCAGTCTGTGCCACCTTGCTTCCCGAAGTGCAAGCATAGTGAATTTAAGAGGCCTGTTGCATCCATTCACTTGCATCGTATTTTTGTGTTTTTTTTTAATTTTTTTAAATTTTTATTCAGTTTTATTGAATGTGTAACAATGTAACTTATGTTTTTTTTATGTGTTCTATTTTATTTTTAAGCTTTTTCATTAACTAGAGATTTACCAAATAATAGTGTAAAACACCAGTGGTATGCATGATTATGCAGAATATTTATCTAAATAAATTAAAAAGTTCATTTACCAATTTTTAAAATAAGGTAGGTAGGTTGAACATTTATGTAGTAAAAGTTGTGTATATCTTTTTCTTTTAAAGTAGGATGTACCTACAATGTATAATTATTCATCAAATTACTAGTTCTACATGAATATATAAGCTGTGGAATAAACAATATATATTTTTTTGCTGCAATTTCTTGGCAAAACATATTGTGCATATGCTTCATGATAAGTAGCACATTAAATCTATTGGCAAATTTTGTAGTGGCAATGTGTTCTTGAGGAATAGTGCAGTCATCTGGCAGAAGATGCAACAACTGCAAAATAGAGGGAGAACAAAAAATAGGAAGAAAGGAAAACAATGAGACGGAGTATTCTGTGGTGAAACACCAAAGAGGTACAAAATTCCTTTAAAAACTCTGACACCTGGCATTGAAATATACCTATGTGGTGATCTGAAGTTAGCAACTGCATTTTTCCAATGACGTAAAAAAAGATCTGTTGTCATCTCTTTATACCTTTCAGCACAAAAGTGACACAAGGAGCTGCACTCAACATGTATACATTCAAAACACACTTACCACAACTTCAGAGTGTCACCAGACATCCCACACACCTTGAAATCACTTATTTCCAACTACTCATTTTGTGGCAAGGGACACAGCTGAGTAATTGGTCAAGTGACTAGACCTTGGCTTTTACAAAGCTGTGATGGGTTGTCGTGGTCTCAGGAAGAGGGAGAAGGATGGTTTCACCTACTGTTCTAGGTTTTGACGCATAATGTATTTCCATGCATTTTGCATGCACAGTCTACTTTATGACTTCTCCTCATCTTTGAGCTTTAGCGTTCATATGAGCAAGTCATACTCCAAGTAGTAAAATCATCATGTGCCTACAGGATCCGTAGACTGCATGTCATGAGCGACTACAGACACGTGGTTGGAGAAATTTTTCTGTTCACTCCAAAGCTGTTAGGAGGTTGCCCTAACCCCAACGTGGGATTTTAATTTTCGATGAGCCGTCGGCACCCTTCCTGAAGACAAACAAGTTCAACGGTTTGTTGCAAGAGGGCAGCACTCATTCCACTGGAGCATCACAGTCTCCAGCGGCTTGGGCCGAGGCGATAAGATATGTCAATGCCTCCAACACAGGAGATAAGAAAATGGTGGCGCTGCCACCAAGCAAGAATAAACTACCCCTGCGCAGAGAGACTACGCAGAGAGGTGTGGATGTGGCATCCACACCTCTCTGAGAGCCTAAAAACTCAAAGATTTGGTATATAAGGAGAAGTCATTCCTTGGCTTGGAGTAGTTGCTTTGTCCTCCAGCTTACAAAAGACAGAGGGCATCAGTGGGAGTAAGTGGTTGCCAATCCTCTCTCCTAACCTGTGAAGGCCGGAAAACTGTTACAAGGGCTAGAACCACTCGGCCACTTTGCGAGCGTGCATCATGAAATTTGACATGTCAATTGGTCTCCAAGGTAAGTGGTCCGCCTCCCTTCTATCCCAGCCTGTGAAGGCCGGAGAACAATTTAGAAGGCTGCTGACCACTAGACCATGCTTTGATCACAGTCTCTGAAGATTCTTCATTTACGCTGTCAGCAGACATTCCGAGGACTCTGCTACTGCTGGCTGCCATCACCCGAGGCTTCTGGAAGACGTCCCCCTGACTCTTACCTGGTAACTAACTCCAGCACCTCCGTGGTAGCAGCTCACGATGACATCCCTTCTGGACCTCTTTTTCTTGAGTCAATTTTGATTATCTGTGCAATGATTCATTAGGTTCCTTCTGAAAACCCGCTTGTGTAAAGTAGGCTTACACATTATTTTCCCACGTTAAATTCATTGTAACATTTGCGTTTAGCTTTTCGCAGGTTCCCTCACCTGCCTTAAAGTGTAGCTTCCATTTTTGAAGTATAGGAGTTAGCGAAGCATCACACTGATTTCCATACATATAAATAAATACTATATTTAGATTAGATTTTGTATGTGTTATTTTCTTAAAGTAATTTTTATTTATTTTACACATTTTCTTAAATTAACTTTGCTTGTGTTGTTGAAAAGCTCTCAGTCAGATTTAGTAATCACCCACTTAAAGGAGAACCTGGTATATGCATGAAAACCCTTACGGTGGAAAACCCGTAGAGTATGATGCAAACCGAGATACTGCCAATAGGTTTATTTTCAACTGCGCCCAAAACACTAGAAACTCTGAACCCCCTAAGAGACGTGACCAGACTGGGTACTTGGTTTGACTCCCAGCTTGCAAAGGCCGGAGAGTTTTTAGTGCTCAGGACTGATTGACGTCTTGAGGGTCACTCACATAGGGTTCAGTTGTTTATTCCACTCTCAGTTCAGTCCCAGCTCAAAAAGCCCGGATGTTGGGAACAGAGGGTGAACGCACTGAGCTCTGGAAGTATGCTGGATAGGACTGTTCTTTAAATACCAGTTTTTCTTTCTCTTGAACTTGCTACGAGTTACGATCAGGTTGAGTGTTCGGACCTACTCCCAGATTGCGAAGGTCGGACTGGGGGGCAGTGGTTATCACCCTATGTCTGGAAGTACTTGACGCATGTCCGATAGTTAAGGCTGGATCATGGTCGTGTGGCTTTGGTTGCACTTAGGTCGGTTGTGCGTGCGGGTTGAGTTGACGGGAAAATAGCTGGGTTAATACAGTTGTCGTAGGTGGTGCCATTGAATGAAGTAAGGCAGCACAATCTCGTTCGACTCATCGGTTAGCTGTAAGCAGGGTTAGACCAGCCAGCTGTCTGGCAGCAAGGCATGCCACTCCTGGTGCCGTACCTCACCTTGAATGGCATAGAGTGGGTGTAATTACGGAGAACTCGAAATAAGCGCCACGGACGCGGGTATCCCTAACGTAGTGTTGCCTGGAGACAGTCTTGCCAACGCGGGCTCCGGTGCTCCAGAAGATCCCCCACTGTAGCGGGCTGATCAGAAGTGTTAGAGCAGTGTGAGTTGCAAAGACTATCACTGGGTGTGAGTTTCCCAACCAAGGCCAGGCGGTAGCACCTAAGCAAATTCTCCCGTCAGCACCGAGGTGCTCTGGTAGGGGTACAACTCAGATATACCGTCTCTCCCTGACTAAGAAATGTTGCTAGTGGTCGTGGCTTGTCTATTCTATTACTCCAGCACTTGTATACATGGTAGGAATAGAATAACTGGCTGTCTAATGGGTGTGTTTTCAACTTGGAGCCGCCTGAGGGGGAGTCTCCAGTTGTAACTAATTGCAGAAATAAGAATACTTTCCCAGTGCCAGTCGGCAGTACTTAATTCGAGGTTCTCCCAGTAATTGATGTCAGGTTACTCTATCAATGAGACTCAAGAGTAAGAGAAACAAAGCTGTGTTTATTAAAGACTTATTAAACATGGTGACACGTGCTCTCCTGCCAGGCAAACCGGTGGTTGGAAGTAATCCTACGGTATCCAGGTGTAGGTGATCTGGTCCTAAGCTAAGTGGGGAAGTTACGTGAAAACTGTCGAAGATTACTTAAATACAAACCTTACTCTATATTGGGGGTGTCTGTAGGAGACAAAGAAATAATTGTGTGTGGAATGTATTATGTACGGAAAGCTTCTGGTAGCTATTGGCGTCGCTGAAGCGTCCTGTAGCGGGGCTGCAGAGCTCTAACGGTGACATCAATGGAGGCTGCGGAAGACTGTTAAGTCGTTGGTGACAGCCTATGGAAGGACTGTTTAAGGGCTCATAGTTGTTTAAGCTGCAGCACCCAGGTGCTCGGAGAAGACTGCAGGAATAACTGGTGAGGGCCACTGCGCACTGCCTTATATAGCGAGGCAGCGCGTGTTGTGGCAGCTGCAGGGGAAGTTGTGTGATGTCCCTCAGGTGTGAGGCCGGAGTGGAGATAGCACCCTCTGGTAATCTCTCTGCCTTCGTGTATCCTCAGTGGTGCTCGTGCATGGCCCGAGGTGGCTGATGGCTTGTTGGCTCTCAGCACGGGGAGGGGGATGACGCACTGCTGTCTTTCGCAATCCTTCGTATCCATGTGTCCGGCCGCCTTCCAAGATTGTTTGCGACCGGCATTTCATACTTCCGTGTATGAAATGGCGCAGGGTTTAAATCTCACAAGTGTAAATGTGTACACTGGGGTTGCATTGAGATGAGTCGTAATCATTTATCGTAACTGGTATAAGCAGCATGCGTCAATTCGCCTCCCCTTCATTGCGATGAAGACTCATCGTGAAGGTTTGGCGGAGAAAGGCATAGGCCCCCTCATTTTGAAGTTGTAGGCAGGAGTAGCAGTGTAGAAGAAGAAAAAAAAAATTTGAAATAAGGTAGGCGGGGCCCTTAGTGTTGGGCTGCTTGACCGCTGTATCTGCGCTCTCTCTGTGCTTCGGGACGGCTGCTGGTAGTTCTGTCTCTCTCTTCAGGCGGGCTTCTTCTCCCTTCCCCTTGCTCTTGTGAAGCGGAGCGCTGCACGGTGCTAATGTGTGTTCCTCCCATGTGGTGAGGATTAGGTTCAGGGTGTCCCAACGACCTACTTCAATATGTTGCCACAAAAATCAACATAGCATTGTGGTTATTTACAAGAGAATTATACACATAAAAACCTGACAGAGAAAACACTAAAAATGAGGGATAATATTAAAGTGTGATCAAGCGTTACTCGCGGAAGGCGGGGAAAAATGTCTTTAACTATCCTGGAGCTTGCTGTAGAGTTATGAAAGAACAGGAAAATCTTTCAGGAGCAACCTGTGGGTCGTACAACAAGCTGAACAGTTACGTGTGACAGGTTAAGTTCGCCAATCTCAGGCCTTCCAGCACCTGGGTTAGCGGGCTAGACGGCAAAATGTGAGTATACTTTAACTTGCATGAATTCATGGCAATTGGCACATGGAGGTCACTCTACATACATACATACATAAAACACTTTGATAAATTGAATTTCATATACCTTGCACTGGGTATCACAGCAGGGAATACTTGGGAGCTCTGTGGCTCAGAGTTCAAGTTCGACTCTTTGGTGGTGCACAGGTATTGCAAACATACACACACACTAGCATTGAATAAGAAAATTTAAGTACATGGTGGAAGATACGGTCTTGCAAAATGGCATTCTTCTTGTAGTTGCATCTTCACATAAATCCTTGAAATGTATAAAATCATTTAATGGTATACCTACACATTAATTATTATAAAAAATCTAAAATTATCTAAGAGTCCTGTGAGCGAAGGCTAAATCTAATGTGTTAATTATGGAAGTCTCTGTCTTCTCCTATCATGCACACTGTGGTGAGTGAGTGTCTATACGTGATTCAATTGTAGAAATTACCGGCACTGTGGTGAGCATCTCTAAATAATTCTACGTAATTACGTGAGCTGTCAGCCACTAATTATTCGGAGCCTTTATCACTGGTGGGAAGAAAAAGGTCTATTTGCACTGTTCTGTTTTTATCACTGACAGCATAATTACTGCTGTTTTACAAGTCCTGTTCACACCTTGTTGAGTGTCGAATAACTATTTATTTAGTCTCCCTCACCGGCTCATTTGCTTTCCCTGTTTAACGACAGCTTGGTAGGCACTTACGCTGATATACACTTAATTTAAATGTAGCCTAATTTGTGAATGTTCCTCGGTTTCACTGTCTTTGACTGGCGGCTAGTTTATATTAACACTTTGTAGGTCTGTAATGAGTCCTGTTCTGTGTTATGTAGTAGCTTACGACTACGTGTGTACACTGTTTTCATCGCACTTTCACTTACTTGTTTTCCGTGGGTTCGTGTTTAGCTGGCCTACCTCTTGGGCGTAGCTCGGCGTGCAGCAGATACGGCCACGTATACGTCGACGTGGGTCGCCACGGTGACTCTCGGTACTGGCCAGGCTTATAGTAGGCTTTGGCGGCATGAGGTGGCATCAGGCATCGAGGCTTGGCACGTGGCATCGTGGCGTGTGCTTCAGCCGGAACAGAGGGTGAGAGCACAGCTACTAGGGACGTAATGGCAGTGCGGGGGAGTGATCCCAGGTCCTCCACCCCGACTGCACGGGTTCCTACCCGTAAGGTAGGATATTTCCCAGCTGTTGTAGCGCAAGAGAGTTGCGGTGGGAGACCGCTCTCCACCTTGCCGACATGAGCATTCCGTCATGGGGCCAGGTAGTTGGAGGCATCAATGTTCTCGACGTCCAGGTCCCGCGACAAGGCAGTGGGATGGAGAGGGGTCTCGACTTCCACTGCACATGTTGCTCCAGCTGAGAGGTAGTGGGAGGCATCTGCTGTCTCGGTGGCTATCATGGTAGCACCAGGAAGCTGCAGATCACCGTGCTCAACCATAGCTACGGGCAGTGCATCTCGCTGTGGGGGCCGGGTAGTTGGAGGCGTCGACAGTCTCGATGTCCAGTTTCCCAGGCGAGGCAGCGTGAGGGAGAGGTATCTCGACCTTGGCTGTGGGTGTTGCACCAGGTGTTGTGTAGGAGGGGGCATCGACGTTCTTGTTGCCTTTGGTAGTCTCATAAGGGAGCTGCGGGATCCCACGCACAGCCTCGACTGTGGGTTGTGCGTCTCATCATAGGGCCGGGTAGTAGGAGGCGTCGATGGTCTCGACATCCAGGTCCTGTGGCGAGGCAGTGGTAGGGAAAGGGACCTCAATCTCAACTGTGGGAGTTGCACCACGTGTTGGGATGTCGGAGGCATCGATGGTCTTGGTGCCTTCTATATTGGTGGCCGATTGAGCAAGAGACAGATTGGGTCTCTCACCCTGATGGGTTACGAGCTCTTGATGAGTTCATTGTACGGTGGTCTAGTGGCATTGATAGGCACTTCCCTGTCATAGCTCGAGATTGCCTTCATAGAAGGTGGAATGGCCTTGATCTCAAGCTGGGGAGTTATACTAGGTGTGTGGGTAGATGTCCTGAGTGGTTCTATCCTCCTCACAGATGGTGTTTCAGATCCCTTGTCTATTCCAACTTGGTTTGCGGGATGTCTGGCTGTATCCCCTGTCTCTGGGATATCGCCAGGACTCTTCCATGTAGATAAGTGTAGCCCGGTTAGGTCTGACGGTGGCCATAGCTGGGCGCCTGTTCAGCGTCAATGGGTCTCGCCTCAGGCCTCTTCAGTAGTTCTGGAGTTACCTTCCTGGGTGTTGGGTCTCGTCCTAAGGTCATGGGCCTCAAAAGCTCGGGGTCTGGGGCCTCTCTGGACTGAGGCCGCACATGACGTCGTCGGGCTCTTCGGGCCTGGCTTCTGGTCTTCGTCAGGGAAGTTAGTGGCGGCTCAGTGAATCTGGCATCACAATAATTGGCGGCCCTTACACTAAGCAAGATCAAAGCCTCTTACAGAGATACTAATCAGATAAAGCTTACCTGGGGTTGAACTCCCCTTCTCCGTTATCAGTCACTAGACCCAAGAGAGCCAAAACTTAGTATTTCCCCAGCATGGGGAAATCTTCCTTTTAGTGATGGAATTAATTTAATAGGAAACTTAACCTATGTTCAGTGACAAGGGTTATTTCCTTGTTCTCAAAGAGAGGGAATTTAATCACCTCAGTGACAAGGGTGATAAGCATCAGTTTTAAAATTACTGCAGTGTTGTGAAGGACACCAGAGCACGAGAGACTCTTCTACAGTGTGGGTCATTCACCCATGTGGCTCTCCTGAGAACACCCCGCAATGAGGTTACATCATAATAATGCTATAATCCTATTATGCTACTTAATGATATGCCTGTAAGTACTACAGGAGATTCCAAAAACACAATAGACAAAGTAGCCAGATGCCTGAACTTGACACCTAGTTTCACACCGTCTTGTGCGCAAACAAGATCTACTTCCACTAGCACCCCTCCTTGTGTTCAATGCTCTGTAATTGAGATTCCAAAAGTTGCCAGCTCAACCCCCAACAGTAATGCCATCAAATGGATGACACATACTTCCCAGCTGTCTGGAGGAGGGTGGGGGAAGAGGTACCAATGCCGGCCAACTCCAGTAACACCCGTGAGGTGAGGCGTCAATGTGTGCTCGTTGAAGTGAGGAAGTCTTCAGTAGGGAATAGGGAGTTGGGTTCAAGCACCCTCTGAGGTTAATTGTGGATCAAATCGGAGTCATGTTTTCTTTTGGTCTTCATTGCAGCTTTGGTCTAGTGGTGAGGAGTGTGTTGGGGTCTCTATTTTGTGGTGGTTTTGCCGAATGAGTATTGTAGAACTATTTTGCTAGTCCCTCAGTTTCTAGGTGACACACATTTGTTACGAGTCATCACTATCTTGTTGCCATAGATGGATACAGGAAGTTTAGGCATATGAGGTGTGGCATGCCAACCAATAAAAGACCTTAAGACCTTTATCTCTTAGATAAAGGGTCGATCTACACTATCTACCAAAAAGTAATTGGGCACCTGTCCACAATGTTTGCTCGGTGGTTGTCACCCCATTAGAATCTTGTAGGGCCACCTCTTGCAGCTATAATAGCAGCCACCCTGTCTAGCATGCTCTCTACGAGTGTTTGCAGGACATCCACGGGGATTCAGCGCCATTCTTCTTGCAACCATTCCATGAGTTGAGCAATAGATTTTGGCAGCGCCTGACGAGCCCTCACCCGGCAATCCAATTCATCCTAAAGATGTTCTATAGGGTTGAGGTCGGGGCTCTGGGTGGGCCAGTCCAATTGGCAAACCTTGTTGTCGACGTACCACTACATAGTAGCCCTTGAAACATGGCACCTGGCTTTGTCATCCTGGAAGTAACATTGGTCCATTCCGTAAAAATGCCACAATGTTGGTGGGAGCATTTCATTATCCAGAATGTTACAATAGATCTCTGTGTTCATGCTACCACGGACAAACACCAGCTGTCCTACGCCGAAGGCCGTGAAACACAAGCCAACCGACGTACTGAATTACCTATCTTCACGGGTGCCCAATTACTTTTTGTTAGATAGTGTATAATTGCACAGCAGAGATCTTATAGTGGTCTCATCAGCCTCATGAGAGCCCATCAAAGCCTTCATGGAGGATAGCAGAGGTATAAATTGTACTGGTTAGCAGTACTCCAATGGGGTAACTTAAAAGCAATGTAAAATGTGAAGAAATTAATTTACAGTATTATATACATTTTTTCTGGAATCATCTTTAAAAAAATGTACAGCTTATATGCATCTATATATACCATAGTTAGGAATTTTATGAGCTTGCCAATTTGTTAAAAGTGCTTCGTTATAGTTTTAAAATTTAAATATGTGTCTTCCATTTTCACGATATGATTAACTGTATGGAAGGATTTTTAAAGATGTTAATAAATATTTTAAATTTAAATTATGCATGTGGTGGAAAAAATTACTAAAGGACCGTTGCAAGTTCCCTTCCCCACATCCACCAGTGCTTGACTCTTTCTAGATGGCTAGTTGCAATAGAGATGAGGGAAGAACATTGGCCTGATTCGCACAGCTCCTTGGTTTGACATGGAGGGATTGCACAGTACTTCAGCAGAGTGCATTGGAAATGTTTTTCATCATAGGACTTATCTAGATGTGATGATGATAGTGGTTTAATGTCTTGTCAGTGGCGGCAGTGATGTATTATTCAGATTGCTTGCCTTCCTATTCTGTGAACCGGGTTTAATTCCCAGCAGGTCACCTGGGTTTTCACATTTGGGAAACATGGAGGGTATTTCGGATAGTCTGTGGGTTTTCTCAAGTCATGCCCATTTCCCCCTTACCCTGGGATTCTACGGCTGCTCCACATTAACCTCATTTCACCCTGACCAGCACTCAAGACCTCGCTGTTACGTGCTGACCAAAACATATATTTTTAAAGTTTTGTCAAGAGCAGCATCGCTAGAGATGGAAAAAGTGGCTCAGACATTTGGGAATGGGGAAGAAGGTCGGCATGACACATAGTAGTGAACCGTCTCAGCATTTTTATGGAATGATTTTGGAAAATCATGGAGACACCAAAATCACAATGGCTAGACCAGGAATCAAACCTGAATTTTCCCAAATGCAAATCAGGTGAGTAACCACGGTGTTACCTAGCTCTGTAGAATTATCTAGTGATGGCCTTTCAGTATAATGACTTGGAGTTTGATAGCAATCTGGGTGGAAACCCTTCAGTTATAAATACTGCCTTATGCTGCTGGATGGCAGTTGTAAGACCTTCTGTGTAAAGTCGTAGTGGAGTGAACTTCACAGAGTGAAGGCTTTAAGGAAGATATCTCATTAGCATTTGTGACCATACTGTAATATTAGAAAGTATTGAGCAAAATTAATTGAAATTGGAATCTAAATGTATGACTAATAGGGTTTTACATTAAATAAAAGTTTATAAAAGAACTTTGTTGTATCTACAATAATCAACTAGGCATGTATAGATGTAAATTTAATATGAAAAACAACATAGCAGTCGAGGGAGGAACTTACATTAAATCTGTCCACCACACATTTTCTGGAAATGTATAAGAGAGCCTAACTTTTTCCCTCAATGCCAAAAAATGATGGAATTCTTAGATTTCAGTCATCTTGTTAGGTGGTGTGGATTGCATGAACAGACAGAGTTGTAGGGGTTACAGTATGTTTTGTATCATCTTCATAGCGCAATGGTGTTTCAGTTTCAATGTCACATGGGAGAGGGCGAATCACAGGTATCTTCACATAAAACTATCAACTATCATGACCCAATGTATTGTCATATTCTTTTGCTGGCTTGAATCCTTGCTGGTTGGCATATTAGAGTACTGTACTGCCATGATGTATAACACTACAATTACAGAGGATGTCAATGGTCATTATGGCATCACACGAGTAGTTAGTGAGATGGTGAGTGCTTGGGGTGTTTCCAGGATAGTACTAAAGAGTTGAGATTGTAAATAGTCAATGGTACAGTGCAGAAATGTGAGCAAATGCAAAGTTTTAGACATTTTATACCGGGTACCCATCTTTACATTTACTTTCCTGTATCAATATTGCTATATTTTGTCAAACCAGTGTGAATTTACTCACAATTTTTGTTAATAAGATTGGCTCAATGGCTTAGTTTAAATGTTGATTATTGTTGTACAAACTATGATTTATTTTTGTGGAGTTTTTATAAGGTGTTACTTATATTTTGAAAATAGAAGCTGTGTGTAGTTTTTATTGCCTGTAATTGTTAGTAAATTAGGTGAAATTTCTTTCTTCTTTTTATAGAAATTAAGACTTGAATCCTGTCATGAACCTGACTTTGCCCAGATAACTGTAACAGTGCCATAATTGTTTATTTATAGTTGCTTTTAACATATAGCATTTATAAGAAAGTAGTTTGTAGCAGTGCGGGGTGAATTTCAGGAAAGTGGTATTCTTATATATATATATATATATAAAAAAAAACAGGTCTCTTTTTTTAAAATACAGTTTATAAACAAAATATTCACTATACCAGAATGCTAATCATTATCCAAGAGTGCATATGCATTTTTACTGAGCCACAATGAGTCTTATAAATCTGTTGATTGGCACACATTCTCCAGAGATCACTTGACAATGTATTAAACCACTGTGAGCAAGAGTGTGGTTGGGATTGGAACTGTATGCCAAGAGATGTGATGTGGAATCAGTAACATGTTTTGCTGCTGGTTTGACTGTCACTGGAGCAGTGCATCACCTTCTGCTTAGATCTGCGTGCATTCTCGCAGTGTGTTAGAACTCTGTGTGCTCCTCCAGTATGGGCATAGCCTCCCTTGACTGGGAGGACTTGGTGCTGGAGGTCCCAGTGGTCTTGGTGCTACTCGTCGCGCTCCCAGTGGTGGTGCGTGATGTCGTCTTGCTGTTGGAAACTGGGGTTAGGGACTGTTTCTTACCACACTGTTTGCACAGCGTTTTACGGACAAACGTGCGGAAGCCGTTGTGCCACCAAGCATAAATTACGGGATTCAGGAGCGAATTGAGAAATCCCATGATGGCGAGGGGGGCTCCAATGGCCACGCGGAGGCTCTTGCAGGAGTCGACATGTTGTGAAGTAGCCTCACAGGCCACATACAAGCAGCATGCTATGAAGTAGGGCACCCATGTCAGGACAAAGGATCCATTGGTGAAGAGTACCACTTTGATGGCCTTCCACTTCTTTGGGGAGGACTTTTGGTCATGATCAGTGTTCGTGGCAGCACTGGTTCCCCGGTTAAGTCGCATGGCAGGCCCCGTGCCAACGCTGGCCACAGCACAGCCAGAATTCTTATCAGCGTGCTGTAGCTGCTTGACCTTCTGCAGGGCGTGATATAAGATGATGGAATAGAGCACACTGGTAGCCAGCACAGGGAGAAAGCCAATTGCTGCTGTCAGCACAACGAGCCCTGGTGGGGCCAACCGTATGAACCAGCATACCTTGCCGTTGTTGGTGTTGCCACGCCAGCCAAGTGCCGGCAGGAAGCCTACTAGCAACCCCAGCAGCCAGGTGAAGGAGATGAGCCAGCGTGCTCGAAGTGGTGTCAGCCAGCGCTGGTAGTGTAGTCCGTACAGGATGTAGAGGAAGCGGTCAATGCTTATCAGGCCAACACTCCAGATGGACGTAACTGTGCTGGACACTATCATCCCTGCACCAAAACACACAAGTAAACACTTAGTATTCCAAAACTTACAGAAAAGTGACCTATTATATGAAGTTAAGATGATTGTAAAAGTTTTTTCAAATTTATACACTTGTTCATAGAGTCTCGTATGACAAGGGTTCTTGGGTTCGAGTCGCAGGTTTGCTATTTGGTCAGCAGCCCTTTCCTGTTTCACACTGACAACAGCATGATTCTCTGAGTTCTCCTGCGTGAATTAATTTGCTTAAAGCTTGTTGGGTGTGATTCCCAGAGGGAAGGAAGTGCTGAGTTAGCTGTGGTGGTGGGTTCAGGACTTGTCATCTGGGAGCTAGCTATAGTCCAGTACCCTGGTCTCATTAGCTCATTTATTCGGTGGCAAGAGTGAAGACAGTGAAGTCTTGCTTCATCAGAGTGGGAGATAGCAGTGATACTGGACTTGATACTCTTGAGTACTCCTTCATTGGGCTTGGGTCGGGCAAAGTAAGTTGGATAAGTGAGCTGAAGATTGTAGACTGAGGCTGACTTGATGACAGCTGCATGACTGTGACTCGTACTACCGCAAGATTAGCATGGGTCTACTCACAAGGGCACGAGTATGCATGGGTGGACCCTAGGAAGGTGTCTGCCTAATGTGGGCAGATGCTGTGGCTACATTCTCATTGGCGCAGCCAAATGCAGTATCCCTACTTTCACTGTAGGGTCCAGGTCTAAGTCGACATGCTTTCCTAGAATTTTCTCCTGGTAGATCTGGGTACAGATTAGAGTAGTTGCATAAGAGTGGGTATGGTGGATTCCCTTTCTCTGTGTGGCTGTCCAAGGGTGAAGCATGTGGACTTAAGACTCCAGTCCTCTTCTTGTGATTCTACATGTGGAGGATAGAGGGTGGTGAGGCAGTTCTTTAGATGTCCCCACTTGGCCCTAGATGTACAATGACTGCACTTGCGTTTATTGCTCAGCCCTGATCTCCTGCTTTTCAAGTTGTGGAAAGGCCAATCTATGAGCTTGGGTTAGTAGTTCCATCTGTGTGTAACTGCAGCATGTAGCAATTGAGACACACAACACACTACACCTGGCTCTAACCTCTGGCCGATCAAGATATGGATTGTTCAGTTTGAAGGTTTACATCCATGGCCAAATTCCTGTGGTGTTTTAGCCATATATGTAATTTGTCTCTGCATCCCATGGTCAACAAAGTGTGCTCTGAGAGTGTTTGTGGAAGAGAAAGTGTGAAGACAGTAGGGGGATAGTAGGCTCTGTGTAAGCTAAAATGAAACCCATGTGTTTGTAAAAGGCATCTCAGACTGCTGTCATATGAGTGTATTGTCAATGGGCAACAAACTCCTAGCCTGTGCTTGTGCAGATGCCAGATGGATGCTCCCTGTGTGCCAGCAGTCTGAATACATGAGTTAGGTAGCAGAGCGGATGACTCTGTTTAAAGACAATGGAATCCTGTATGGGTAGCACTTGATGCTAACCACTAAATGGTGATGAGGCTTTGGCGTAACTGTTTGTGGTTGTGGTAACAGTTCTCAGTTAATGGACTGAGGGAAAGTGACCAATGTTGGCTAGGTAGAAAGAGGTTACTTGGTTGCTGATGACCTATGCTCTAAGTGAGGGTGCTACTACAGTTGCTTTTCTGTGTGTGTGTTGGTGGCTTGTATGTATAGCCCACTCTGGAGTGAGTGACATTAGGAGAAGTTGTGATAACTTGGGATATTACCACTCTCTCCTTTGCATTATATAGTATGCTCATGGTTCTAGGTGTCAAGGGATGAGTGGCCACCAATGAGTTAGATGTCTGTGCACCACACATTGCATTGCTGCTTGCATAGGGACAACAAAGGCAGGCAGTGAGCAGTATTACAGCTCTTATAGCAGTGTTTAAGAAGGAGGGGCAGATGAGGGGCTCAGATTCTGTGCATGACGTTTCATGAACATGATGATGCCTTTCAGCAGCAGTGTGGGTCCTAATAAGTGGTGTATATATATAATTAGATTAAATGCCAGCCTGAAGCTGTAAGTTATGATAGACAACTCATGTTAGATAATGTTTTAACAGTTTCATGGCCAGCATTTCAAATCTAATACTGTTTTGAATTTATGTTTTATTTTGGTTACAAGGTTTTGTTTATTTTAGAACAGTAAGTAATGAAACTGGTGAAAGCTGCTATCTTCTCACATGATGCACATAACATGTGCAAGGAGGTCAAAGAGAGATCCTTTCCGTCCTGTTCTTTCTTTCCTGCCCGTCCAGCCAGGCAAAAGTAACTATGACTGTCATGCATGTTTTGAGTGACTGTAGCTGAGGGACCAGTTTGAGGGCTCCAAAAGCAGAGCAGGATGTAAGGTGGAAGACCCTTTTGAGGGATGATCACTCATTAAGAGTGACCTGTATCTCTATGATATTGATTCTCCCTCTTCAACTGAAAGGTACAGGAATGGAGGTGGCACTGTCACAAACACAGTCTTCTACCCTGGAAAGTTTTAGGCCAAATGCAAAGGAACCGGCGTGCGTAAGAGAGAGCCACTGGTTAAGGAAGTGTCAGGCTATTTCCAGCCCTAGTATCAGAGACCAAACAGACTCAGTTGTGAAGAAGGCTAGTCATATGCGAGCCAGTAGCCTCTGCTAGCTAAAGGGAATTCACACTTGTGATGTTGCTGTATGACCTATGGTTGAGGTCAAAAAATGTGAAAAACTTTCAGGCATTCTCCCTTGCCAGGTTTTATCAGAAGGGTTTCTGCCTCTCAGGCTGGGCTTGAATCATGGATAATTGTGATGGTTTTGGCCTGATGGTAGGCTGATCGACTCCTTAACATTCAGACCCTAAGGTTCCAATCAATTGGGAAGAAGTTGAAACATGTGGTGAGTGATGAGAAGACCATGTAAATACACATTTGTAAGGGTTGGCTTTCAATGGAGCTTTGCTATTACATGTCTGGGCTTTACTGGTGTTTGGGAAAATCCACAATGGCAGGACAGGAGAAGCAAATGCTTACTTTGTATTGACTCTATTTGAGCTTCTCTCTAACACCCGAGGTCGCCAGGGATAGACTTGTGCTGGCAGAATGTTCAAAATTGTACCTTACAAACTATTCTACAATTATCATAAAGATGAACATGGTAATATTACGTCACAGTGAAAAAGTATGCTAACCTCTATGTAAATATAAATGCAAGAAAGATGTAGAATGGGGTCTTCTCTATGCATGGGCATTGCTTAAGTAATACATACCTAGATACTGTTGTAATGAAATACTAATGTATTACAACTCCAGTCATGGCCATGGCTGGGTACTGAAGCTAGAACAACAGCTTCTTTATTGTTTGTTTTGCCTTTCTGGGCCATCTGCCTCAAAGTGTGAGACTGCAGACTAATTAACCATTTAATTCTCGTGAGTGATTATTGCAGTTTCAAATGTAATATTAGTACAATATACAAATATTCTTTGTTCATGGAGACCAGTGCAATAACCTGGGGTTGTGAGGATTGCAGAAGGAAATGCTTTCATTGATTAGCAGTTTGCTCCACCCCAAATCGGTGTTAGGCAACTCTGCTACCAAACTTTTGTGCCATAATTTTTTTGGTCTTTAACACATTGTTACGACAGGGTATAGAGATCTATTCTGATGCCTTAATCATAATCTGGGCAAATTCAACTAGATATTTGCAAATACACTCCAAGCCCAGGTGGGAACAATTAACGCATTGCAGCATAGTTGAACATAACGTTAAACAAGCAAAGTACTGAGGACACAAAAATAAGCAAAAATTTGGTAAAGTGATGCAATATGGCATCGGCCAAAACCCCTGCCATGACCACTTGATGGTCCCTGCATGTGCGAGGGGCCTCAGTGATTGGGTGGTTAGACTGCTTTCCTCCCACCAAGGTGAACCAGGTTCAATCCCTGGCTGGGTAACTTCCGGATTTTTGCAAGTGGGAGTTGTGCTGGACTATGCAGCTTCTTAGCAAATTTTCTCGGGGATCTCCAGTTTCCCCTGCCTTTACTTTCTGATGCTGCTCCGTTCTCACCTCATTTCACCTTCATCGGCTCTCAAGATCTCATTGTTAAGAGCCACCTAAATGTTTCAACGACCTTCATGTGCGCACTCCTTGCCCGCAGAGTTGATGAAATCTTGACCACCTGTGCAGCCTTTAGGATAAATGTTGGGGAGTATACCAAAACATTATTCTAATTGGAGGTGTGTGCTAGGCCTAGCATAAAGTTAGGTTATTTTTTATGTTCCCCACTTAATGGCCCCTTCAAGGCATCAGCTGAGTTGTGTCTGCTGATGCCCTGAAGGGGCCATTAAGTGGGGCATCAGCTGAGTTGTGTCTGCCAGAACACTAAACAAAATTCACTTTTTACAGACATAATTTCTTAAGATTTTATTTGCACAAACACTGTGAGGGCAGTTTCTTGTAGCAGTGCTGCTGTCTGTGTGATGTACTTCCACATTAATAACTATTAGTATCACTGCTGATGCTGTTGCAGTTGCCATAGCCACTGCCATCACTGCAATCTGGTTCTCTTTCCCAGCATACATCATCTTCTGTGCTGTGATAGCATTTGAAATGCTGCACTTTTGAAAGCCTCCGATGATTGATTCTGGGAATACTCAACTCCATGTAGTCAAAATCCAAACTGCACGCTGTGGCAACTGACTGCTTCTGTATTTTCCCTGAGGGTGTCAGGGCATGGTCACCAGCAAGCAACCTTTCACGGTACTGTTGTGGCAGGTGGTCCTTAAAAGTGTTGTTTACCAGTCCTCCAACATATAATATCATGTGGATCCAAATCAGATATATTGGTAAACAATGGGTTACTAGCATTGTGACATTTACAAAAGAAAACATAATTCAATTATTCATTACAGACCCGAAGCATTATTATAATTCACTCCCATCACCAGTGTCAGAGGTCACAGCACCAGGACCACGCCCAGTCTTGCCCCTAATAGCTTGCGTTCATGAGTCCGAACTCATCTCCGGACTGGGTATCTGCTGGACGTGGCCTAGTTACGAATTCGTAAGCTACTACTACCCACCAAAGCCCATACCTGTAGCAAAACCACCTATCCCAACCTCAGCTGTCGATCGTCCACCTGTAAGTACATATACCATCCGCACTGCTGCCGAGAAGGTAGTTAGAATCACGATTGCACCCCAGCTGTACAGAAATGCTGGATAGCTTCCCCGTCCCACACGTACATCCCATTGCGCAAGCTTACAAGACCATCTTCCTTGGGCACTCATATCACAAACAGGACGCAGAATAGGAAGCACCCGAAGGAGGATCAACTCATTACATTTTGTGTACACTGACCTCCTTATCTTTCAGAAGTCATAGTTTTGTTTATTTTTGACAGCTGGCATCCCAGATTTTGGCAGCCTTCATGGTGAGCAAGGCTGTGCTCCCTGGGAGGGAGACATTCGCAGTCAAGCTCACCCTGGGGTTTGATTCCCCTCCAACTTCCCATCACCCTTCTGTTAGGCGGTACCCCCAGCAAGGACTCAGAAGTGGGCCAAACCCGACCCGCCAGGCAAAACACCCATTAAATGTTAATTTACCGCCGAAGGGTTATTTACATCCAACTGGAGGGAAATCAGCACTTTCAATTTAACTTTACAGCATCCCCCCCCCCCCCCCCCCAGGTAGGAAGGGGACAAGTATGAGGTTGACTCACCAGAGCGCGAGAGAGGGAGGAGAAGAAGAAGAAGGGAAAAGGCAAAAAGGACAGGGTGAGGGAGCGAGAATGCATCAATAGTGAATAAAGAAAACTAAGTCAAATCTGTAAACAATACTGGTACAAAATTGATTGTTGAATAGGCTACCAAACGAGCATACTGTGAGGCTACCCCAAAACATAAAATCCATTAATCAATACTCAACTTTTAAGAACAAACTATTTGAATTCTTTATCAATAAATCCTTTTATGGTACAATTAATTTTCTTCCCCATAGTTCTTGATATACAAGATTTTAAGTACTGGAGCTCTTATTTATATTAAATGTATCTTCATCATTATTCGTTTGCTTAACTCTCACACTGTTGTACTGTTTCAAAATGTAACTGATTTCACAATGGCCTATAATAAATTTTATAATTCTAATAATGCTTTTTTTGTATTTGAGCTGTGCTCTTATGTGTATTATTTTTATTCCTTCCTGTTGTGTTTGTACTTGCATTTGTATTGTAATTGTTTGTTCTATTTATATTGTTTTGATGAGTTCTATGGCAAGTAACATGGAATGATAAATAAATTGAATAGCCTATTTGTATATTAAAAAAGTGGAAAGTAAATAAATCAACATAGCCAGTCTCGTAGTGTAAACTACATATATCATAATCGAAATAAAGTTAGGCGTAGAGTGGAGCACTGCTACTGAGTGTACAACATGCAGAGTTCAGTAAAATATATTACAGTCACTGCGAAAATGGTCAGCAAAGAACTACCTATGTTGTATATGAAATAATAAAGCATGAACTTTGTAACAATGTAAAATGTTTTGCTAGACTTTACTTTTTTAATTGTACTGTAATAAAAATTAGTAATGATATTTACAAATATTTTTAATAGTTACTTCTTTTCAGTCTCTAAAGTTATAATTTTTATAACTAAAATAGATATCCATAAAATCAATCATTACAAATATTTCTAAATATTTGTCATCCTACCTCGTTCCCCAGCTGGTGTAAGTTTGTTATGAGCATATTATGAGCCATGCATTCATGAGGCGTAGGTTTGTGTGATGCGTGTATTGTGTGTGTTTAGTGTGTCAGCACGTGTGTAAACTGAAGATTCATCGATGGCTGAAGACGACAGTGGAAAAAGGATTTTGTTAGTAATTGAGGTTTTTGTATATTTATTTTGTCATGCACTTGTGTGCATGTTTTTGTAAATTAGTATAAAAGTATGTTTTCTTCCCATTTTGCTCACGCTTCATTCTCTATATACGTGATCTGCACGAGGCCACCACTTCCGGCTTGGACTTCTGCCCCTGCTTCTGACAGCCATTGGGCAATCTCTCCTTGGAGCTCAGGCCGAATGGATGTGTGTGTCAATGGCCTGTGGGGACCTCAACTTGGTACTCAGTGATCTGGTAATTCTGTTGCGTAATTGTTAAAAAAAAACCTTTTTATATCACCCACGCGGCTGGTCAGGCCCTTCTGTTGATTTGGAGGGCTCTTAAATTATCATGTCACCTTAGGGCATTTGTTCTCGTATGTAATGCAGTGTATCTGCCTCAGGCTGGTTTTGACAAGGTCTGATAATTACTTCTGTGCTGCATCGCTTTTGTACTGTTTTGCGTAATTGCATTTGAGTTTGTGTAGTACCCGATGCATTTTGTGATTTTAATAGGGATGGGATCTGCAATACCTTGATACCCTCAATACTTTATAGTATCAAGTATCGCATGAGAATATCCTAAAGTATTGAATTTTAAAACCATTTTCTCATGCCATAATTATGTTACAAGCATACCATAACTTTTGGAATGTGTACAATAATGATGAAAATCATACTGTAACTTTTGGAATGGGTACAATAATTCAGAAATACATACCATAATTTAAGTAAAAGTGTACCACAATATACAATATTTTATTTGTCGCATAATATTCACACAGCTGCAAGCACCGTGAGATGTTTTTAGGCAATTCATACATACCACAATCATGATTTTTGACATTTAATTTTATGGTACATAGTTGAGGTACATTAAAAATGGGTTGAGAGTTACGTGCAAGCGCAGATAAGGCGCAAGTGAGCTATTTGAGTAGTTATTGTGCATCCAATACATACCATAATTATATACTGCACTAAAATTTTTCTTTTAATTCATTTTTATCCCATTAATCAGTTTTAAGGTATATATTTCAGGTACAATAAAAGCAGGTAGAGAGTTGTGAGTGAGCGTCAATAAGTGCGATCCAGCAAATTGAGTAATTGCACATCACATACATACCATAATTATTTGATGCAACTGCATTTTTAGCTATTTACAAAAATAAATACCATAATTATCTGATACACCTGTCGTGGCCTAGCCCGCGTATTTGGCGGGCTAGGTTACATCAGGTGTATCAGATAATTATGATATTTATTTAATATTACAGTAATTTCCTTGAAGTCGCAAAATAAAATTTAAAAACTGTAAAATCGCAAAATATGTGTATTGAGTTATCATTTTCCTCAAAATTTGATTACAGCTTTTAATGTGGAAATGTGATTCTATAGAATCGAAGGTGACTGTGAGGGTTTATCATTGGTTAAGGACGTTTGGGTTACAAGCTGTTTACCATTTGTTTCCAGTGTAGTGTGAGTTTTTATATAGTTTCAGTGCGTGTCAACAACACTAGTAAAATGAGCAATTTTCTTGACCAAGTTGTTTTGTGTTAATGACAATTTAAATTTTGTATTGAAAAAAGTATTGGTATCAAGTATCGTGAGAATGTTTTGGTATCGAAAATGGTATTGAATATCGAGAAACTGTAGTATCGATCTATCCCTAGATTTTAATGTGTATTAAACGCCAGATGGTTCTGGATCTAACATGCATGTGGTTGCCCTTCCTATGCTTAAGTGACCCGGTCTCCCTCTACTTGCATTTGGTGTTCTTCGTGGCCTACAACGAAGCAGAGGGTTGTGTATTGGCATCAGTTGAAATGCCACATGGTAACATAACTACCCTGGTAAGAGTCTCCGCTCAAATCAAATTATTGTGACCATCTGCTAGTATCCAGAGTAACCGGCCTTCGCAGCATGAACAGCAGTTAGACAACCTGGCAGTGATTCAGTCAGGTGCTGATAGGTCTCCTTGGGGTATCTGAAGCCATGCTCTCTGCAGTGTATCCCACAACTGATGAAGGGTGCGTGGTGGAGGAGACAGATGGCGAACACGACAATCAAGGTGGTCCCAAAGATATTCAATTGGATTGAGATAGAGGCTGTTTGGGAGCCCGGAAAGAACTTTTTTATGTCTTAATCATGCTCTTCCAGCCACATACAGACACTTCTAGTGGTGTGGCAAGGCAAATTATCATTCTGGAAGATCCCATCCTCTCGAGGAAAGACAGTCATCATGTACAAGTGAATGCGATCACTGAGGATGGTTTCATAACAAAATTGATCAAGAGGGCCTTCCACGCAGATGATGGGACTTAGAGAATACCATAAGAACATTCCCCAGACCATAACACAGTCCCCACTGCCTTTTGTTCATCCAGCAATGGATGCAGTGTGTCGATTCTCCGATGTTTCTCGCCAGACATGCGGACGTCCATCCGCTCTATGCAGCTGAAACCGTAATTTTCAGAGAATGCTATCTGTCGCCAATCAGGAGTGGTCCAGTCACCATACTGTCAAGCAAATTCCAGTCATTTTCGTCGATGCACCCATGTTAGCATGGGTGCATTCACCATCTGTCTACTCCAGAGCCCCATTCACAGGGGCAACAGTTCGCTGAACTGTTACGGTAGACACGTGTCTGGATGTTACCTGGTTCATTTGGATGTTGAGCTGTTCCGCTGTAGCCTGTCGGTTGGCTTTCACGCACTGTTGTAATCGACATTCATTTTGGACATCAATAGTCCATGGAGCTCTGCAGTTTCCGCGACTGTTATTCCCAATGGTTCCATTCGTCCACTCACGATACACCATTACTACAGAAGCATGTGAACAGTTCACAAACGTAGCTGTTTTCAAAATGCTGCCCTCCTTGGCCCGAAAGCCGATGATCATCCCTTTATGCAACTAGGTTAAATCGCTTCCCTTATACATGACAGCAAGAAGCGCACTGTGTACAGCCAGCCTGTCGGTCACATTATATACCTGTTTCACCAGCTCACATCATGGGCCATAGGTCATTGGTTACGTGCTGCAGATGTCACTTTTGGCAGGTGGTCATATTAATGTTATTTGACTTTGCTGAGATTTTATTATTCACCGGCCCACCGAAACTATGCATCGAAGGCACCGAGTTCCACTGCACCCCACTAGAGTGCTACACCAATATGCTCCGTTGCCACCTCGCCTCTAAGCCGGTCGGTGACTTCACATAATCCAAGGAGCTATGCTATCACCACCCCCCTCTCCAGTGTTCAACCTCTCACTCATGAACTCGCCAGCCAATGACAGCAGAGGAAGCTGCCAGCAGAGTATAAGTAGTGAGCCGCAACACTTGCTCAGCACCAGTTTTCAATCATCCCCTGCATACGTTGCTGGATTCACTGACCAGCCTGCTCGCTCCAGCTAACCTAGCTCACTTTGCTCCTTGCTGTAACCTTCCCTTCCTTCACCGCAATTTTAGTGCCAAAGGGAACGCCTCTCCTTGGTCTCCAACATGCCTTGTTGCCAGAGACATCCATCTCTAACTGCTTAGTCTTCACTGAAGATTACTCATCACACGTCATCTACACACTTAGACACTACTGTCTCTTCTGGGCAACAATTGCATACAGAGTTTAGACAAGTTTAAGTTATTTTAATAGCACTTGTCTACCTCACCATTGTTAGTTTAGAACCAGGTCGCCTCTACCTGGACAGTGTAGGTCAAGGCTTCCCTAAGCTCTTGCCAGCATTTAGGAGTTAGTGTGACACCACTTGTTTATTTCCAGTAACAAGGAATAAACAAAGTTAAACTTATTCAAAGGTACAACTTTCCTGTAGACTTTGCACCTTACCTAGTGTACCTCACACCGTTGAGGGTAACGCAGGTGACCTGGGAAAACTACTCTTTTGAGCCAGTACACTTCCAACTTACCCACATGCACTAAGCCAGGCCAACCTTTCTGCATACCCTTGTAGGCAGAATGGTAGAGCCCACGCACAGGTACTCTGTCTCTCAAATTCAGCTTGTTGACTTGGTGCTATCCCTCTCCACTGTGTTTAGGTGCCGGAGGTGTTGTTCCCTGAGTTGGGAAGACTCGGGCTTCTGAGTTGGGCTGTTCACGGCGAGGCCGGAATCTCGGTGCTCACCAGGTTTTGGCGTCAAGCATTGCGAGGTGTCTGTCCACTCGATAGATGTTCCACATAGTCTTACACCAAGTAGGGATACACGTAACCTGCAAGTCCTTACGGACGTGAGCATGCGTGTGTGATCCAAATACCTTTCTCACATCAGAGTGGTCTCTGCGAAAAGGTGAAACAGGTGCTAACCGCCTCTGAGTGCTTCCAAGAGCTTACCGCCTCCCTCATCACCGGGCTTAGCCAGCTTACACCTAAGGATCAAGCACAGGAACTACATCACCTACTGATTCCTATCACTCCAGAAATTCCGAAGGACCTGTTCAAGGCACCGACATGTCTGAGCAAGGATATTCACCCCTGGATCACCAAATATCTCAGCCACTATCTGCACCAGCTCGTCCAAAACCCTGAACCGAGATCACTAGCATACCAATGATTAATGTATGCTTAGCAGAAACAAGACAGATTATGCGACTGTGTGAGGTTATGCGTCACCCAGGTATACCGCCCAAAGTAAACCAGTTGAAATGTAAGATCTCATTGCCAAACCCAACTTTGTGATGTATCATAAAGCTACCAGGCCAGTTCTCTACACTGGACGTGCACGAGTATCTCATAGAGATAAAGAAAGAAACCAGTAAAACCCCACCAAAGGGGTGCGCCTGACGTAGCGCCCCGCAAAATCACCACTCTCTGACATAAGAATGTCCAGTTCGCCGAGGCGTCACGCATCAATATATATATATATGTGTATATGTGTATATATATATATATATATATATATATATAATGCCGGCTAATAGCCAGCGGAGCTAGAGCCCATGACGGCGCTCACCACGCACGTGTCACATGTCCCGCATGTGTGCCGAAAAATATTGAAATCTAAAACAATACTTAATTTAATTTGTGCTAATTTGTTTTCACTAATTAAATATTTGACTTGAAGTGCATAGCACTTCCGCTTATGTGAACCCCGTAGGCAACCATGGTAGGTCTGTGCGATGCTTGCCTCTGGACAGTCTGTCGAGGAGAGCTGGCGAGGTAAGACACTGTCACGTACGCACTACAACTTTTGTTTACTGTTTTAGGTTTACATATTCAATTTAGTTTACTGGTTAACCTTCGCTTGCATACGTTTTGCCAGACATTTTCCCCCGCATTATACTTCCGCTTTAGTAATTTCTTGCGCTCTTGTGGCATTTTTAACTTAATCGAGGAGAAGGAGGAGAAATATGTCACAGAGATCACGGACTCGCACGACTTGAATCAGGCGCCATCTGCCTATGTTTATGGCGTTTCATTGTAACTTCTGCATTATTGCTACACGTAATTTTAAGGGCTTTATTTTTATGTATGTGTTTGAGGGTTTTGTTCATGTTTGAATATTTTATGGCAACATCACGTATAACCACGTGGCCGACTGACGCCAAGTCTTTATATATGCCATCGGTGCATTTGAGAGCTTATTTATGTAGCATCATATGTGCAATAATAATTTATTTCAGTGTTCTATGTAAATTTTATTCAGGGCTCAATATATTTTTCACGTAACTTGATGCTTTTTGTACTTGACCAAGAGGTCACAGTAATGTTTGATTTTACTGCTATCAGGCATGTTACACGCCTGTAACCACTGCAATCATAAAGAGAATAATTTTCTCAGCAAGAATAATATTTTGTTTGAATTTAATTTGCTGTTTCCATGCAGAAATATTGCAATTTCACCTGCACCACGTGGCCCACTACGAACTTCATCCATCGGCATCCGCGCCATTTAAGCTTGTTTTCACACGTGTGTGTGTTTGTTGTGAATATTCATCTCGTGTCCCATCTTGTTTCATGTATCATTTAAGGGTTTATGTAATTTTGAAATTAGTGTATGGTGCAATTATTCCCATGCTAGCTGGCTCTGTGTATAGACTGTCTCCACACTACCCACGTGCTGGAGAGCGAGCCCCAACGAGTTTGCGTTAGTGATGCCGAGTAATCACACATGTTAATATGTATTAAGGGTTTCATTTGTAACTCACTGAGTCCTGTCTTCAGAGAAAAACAGTCAGTCCACCCTAGTGGCTGTCGGCCCTCTTCCCTTGTGAAGTCTGTGCTTTCATGCACCCTGGTGAGATCATCCATCTAGGCGTGCGCTAGAGTAATTGTGGGTTGGGGAGCACCCAAGCAGAATTGGCTAGTCATGACCGAAATAATCATAATTTCATTGGCACGTTGATGTGTATGCATAATAACTATAAAAACAAGTCCACAGTAAAGTTAACTCTTTTATTCAGTAGTGACAGTGCCCTAGCCACATATGTTATATTATTAAAAAGTTAAGTATTGCCTATGTGTTTGTAAGTACGCACGGGTGAGATGACACAGAATCCACGGCATCCCTGAGAACCCTGAGTCTCAATAGTGTGGTGATTGGGAAGCACCGCTGACTCCCAAATTACCAGTAAGTATTTGTGTAATCATTCGTCTCGTGTCTCATCCAACTGCGTCTATATATATGTATGTGTGTGTGTGTGTGTGTATATATATATATATATATATCCACCTACCGCTTAATTGATGCAGATAGCATATTATTACCAATATTTTAATGTTATTTCATACAATGTATCATGGAATTGTTTGATGAAAAAAGGGGGCAGGGGGAAGGTTGTGAAATTTGCTTTCCAAAACATCCATAGTGGGAATACGCTTTAATTTTTACTAAAAATATGCTCTGTATATTATTTTTTAAACATTAAATAAGTAAATTCTAGATAACTATTTTACAGTGTTACAAAGTACATGTTTTTCTTTTGCATGCAACTAAATTTACACATACCAAATAATTTTGGTAATGATTGTACTACATTGTAGTGTCTGCATGTTCTACAGTTGGATGCAGTGCCACTCTGCTGCTACCTTCAAGGCTTAATCAATAAATACCACTTGAGGCACGTTGCTGATTTAAGTGTTTTAGAACAAACAGATATCAATAGCATAATTAAAGGCTTGGGGAAGAAATTCTGTTTGAGGCACCTTGCTGGTTTGAATGCACACATAACTGTTTTACAGTAAGTTTTATAAGGAAAGTATATTACTGATTATTAATTTTAAACTGTATGCTATACTTTTGATACAAAATATTGTTTACTTCTTTCAATTATCTGTTAAAATGTTGAAAGTTTTTATATTTAAAAAAAAGTCAACATCAATGTGATTTGAATCCACAGCCTTTAGTTCTTACTACCACACACCTTAAGAACTGAACTACCACATACTGTGTGTTCTATCGCATACCATGCAGTATTAAGTATAACTACATTTAATGCTTTGTTTTTCAGAGTTTAAGTAATGTTAATAAGATTTAAATATTGTTGCATTTGTAACTTCATCTATAATAACACAGTAACTTACTTCACAAAGCCTGGAATTAGATGGTTTCCAGTTTTGCAACCAAATTCTGAATCTTGGAAATTTAAACAGCTGAAAACCCGCAGCTGTGCTGTTTGCACAGTTTATAGTAGAGCAGCCCAACATTGTGAACAAAGAAACATTGTATCCAAGCAATACTGCTATGCAATCCGTGTCTTTCCTAATCTTTATTTGCAAGTTATGATCAAAGTAGCAGAAAGAAAAACCTGGGATCTTATCGACTAATCCTAGCACATTGCCTGCCATACATTGACCAAAAATGGCAGACGATTAGACCCAGTCTTTATAGTGTCTTATACTGTTTCAAAAATATCGCCCAGTGATGATTATATGTACGTATAAGTTTGCAATTGTAATTCAACCCCATCTTTTTGATTTGCCATATTTGGAATAACTTTTGAATTATTTTTGGGTTTTTGTGGTATACATGTATTAAATATAATAATAAAAAATCTAAACAGTGTAGTTTAAATACTGTTGCAAACATTCTATAAAACTAATCAAGTTCCCTTCTCTTAATAAACACACTGAAAACATCCTGCTGAGCGGCCTGAGCCCGTCACTGTGTCCGACTGCCTGAGGTTAAAGACTAGGTGAAGGTCAGCTACCAGCTGTGCCATAGACTCAGCATACTGTACAACTAGTTCCTCACTGTTGAGCTATATTGTCTTGAAAGTTGTAAATTAAACACAAAAATATGTTTTACTGCAAATTAAAGCACAACAAAATCGAAACCTAATTTAATACTGACATTTGTAATGCTTAAATAGTTTAATTCAGAGTATGAGATGTGCCAGTAAATCTTAATTTGACATTTACGGAACAGGCTATTTGACATGTTGGAGATGACCTTCTAAACTCCAGCTGTTACCTTCCAGCTATGCACCTTTTAGCTAAGCTGTTACAGATGTGTGTGGAAAGACCTAGTGCATGTAGTATACAGTGTTCTGCACAAAAGATGTAAATTCTGTTCTACATATAATTTTGTACACTTAAGAAATATTTTTGTGTTAGGTAGGGATACCATTTTACAGTGCCATTTACGAAGTATAACACTATTACTATACTTACACATGCTGTGTATATTCGATTATGCTTTTATTTACTAATATGGATTTCCGTTTTGTGTTATTAATTAATCAATTTATTGTTGACCTCTTCATGTACCATGTGTGTGTAGTTCGACATCTGTATATTTACAATTTATGGAATAAAAATGACCATGTATAGTGCTTATAAAATTCCCTCCCTCTATATCAGCGTGTTCATATGTGAACATCTTAAATGTGGAGGTGTCGAACTGGGTCAAATTTAAAGCTCATGTCACGGCATTGCTGAGTGGAATTATTCAACATGGTGGAAGTGGTTTATTGCTAAAATTTCCACTTCACTCTGTTCAAACTTCTCTTTTAGCATCAACGAGAGGTCACACACATCTTTCCATGTTATCATTTCATTCTAAAGATTCCTGAATATTGAAATAATTTTATTACTTTTCATAAAAGTGCTGATTATCCAGTGAGCTGCAATTGAAAATGAACTTTGTACTCTTGGCCTCACTGAGAGGTCACACACATCCGTGTTGTCATTTCATTGTAAAAACATCTGCATACTGGAATACATTTATATATTTTTGATAAAACCTTTGGGTTTTTCTGCGAGTTGCAATTCAAAATGGACTTTGCAGTCACTGAACGTTACACAGCATTCAATGTTTAATTATTTTGGTTGTAAGGGAGGTTGTATATACATTCCTTAGGTTTCATTGAATTTGGAAAACATCTCCCTATTGAATAAAATTAATATTTGATTAAAAACCGTGTTATTTTTGCAGACACTAGAGTGTGGACCAGAGATGAAGAAACGTAGTCTTCATGTGAGAAAACTATACTTTTTACCTCAATTTTGTGGTTATTGAGGTTCAAATTCAGTGTGTCTCAATGTTACGAAGTCAGAAATTTTATGAAGTCATTCCCTGAATCTGTGGCACTTTGTGAAATAAAGGCTGTACTGTAACTTGTCTTAATTTTGTTTATGTTGGTGATAGTTTTGCAATTAAATATCCCAGGAACAGATTTGCTACAGAAATGCCGGATTCAAGTTTTTGAATTAATATTAATTTCTCTGCAACACCCAAAGTTATGTATTTTTTTTAGGTGCCATTGTGTATGTCCATAACAGAGACAACTGTCTTTGTGTACAATGTGGCTTGATGTTGTGTTTACACTGACTTGTGTGTTTGACCTTACAAAGAGTTCTCCCATTGTGTTCTACACAGATTTTGCTTGTGCAAATGTATACACACACATATAGTTTATGCAGTACTGAATAAGAGTTTGAAGTTTAGGAAATTATATCCAGTTAATTATTATGAGTTTCTATTATTTACTAAATTACAAATGTGTGTTTTCCAGTACATTTATTAAATAGTATTTTTTTTTTTTTGCTTGTCCAAGTTATTTGAATTCAAGTACATTGAGGTTGAGGAAAAGAAAAGAGGTAACGTAGTAGCATGCCTTTTGCAAGCATCTGTTGTAGACACATTTATTTATATAATTTATTAACGACTGCCAATTCATCAAAAATCACTTTTATCAGTTATGCTTACAGTTGACACAAGTATAGTTGTTATTAGTTGAAAATAATTATAGATTTCTACTTCAAGAAAATGTAATTTATATAGCATAAATTAAAAAAGTGGTACTAAATTAAGCATTTTTTTGGGGATATCTGACTAACTGTTTTTGGTGCTAGGCTAAAATTAGGATGGTGTACTAATAAAAATCTAAAATTCTTGGAGCCCCAGCTTAGTGAATCTGGCTGCAGTGACTAGTGAACTAAACTTGTTTTATTTTAAATCAATGACCTGTGGAATTCTTCCTCAACAAGATGTTGCAGATAAAATAACGAAAAAGTATTAAAGAATTGCGAACTCTTACATAATTGTGCTTTACGGCATAGCAGTACAAAATGGGATAAATACAAATTAGAACTTACATATTTGCAAGTGAAGAAATGTTATGAGTAAAAATCTATACACATAAAATTTTGTTATTTAAATAAGAAAAACACAATTAAATATGTTTGGTAAATTATATCTCTATCGGTCTAAGAAGTGTGACGAAAACTGGTACTGATATCAAACTGATACCGGTGCCTCAGAATTGACTAATATTTTATATTTATATTAGGTCAATTCTGTGAAAGTGTTTAAATTCAGTATTAAATTAAAATGAATAAAACAAATCTGAAATATTGTTCAGAAAATTTTCTACTCTTACTCATTATGGGTCCAAACAGTGAGCTCACACGCTTGCTATAATTTGTGGAGTTTTAAAGGCTATGAAATAAAGCTTTTGCTGAAGTGTAGGATTTTAAAGGGAGAAGGACAGTAGTTTTCCTTCCTTCAAATTTTTACTACTTGGAAATATGAGAGTTGGTGGTATCACATGGTAATGCTGATCAGAATTAGATATGGAATGGATAGTATGGAGACATTACCGATCTGCATGTAGCATGTGGCAGCTGCTCGTAGCTCCCAGGGGTACAGTTGGCCAAACATGACAGCAACACCGGTCACCAAGTCTGACATTGCCACGTTACCCAGGAACAGGTAGGTGGTGCGTGGCGTGGGCCGCTTCTTCAGTATCAGCCCAGACGAGATGACCACGCTCAGGTTAGTCACTATGATGACTGCCCCCAGGATGGGCACGAAGATATCGTAGACGATCAGGTTTGTGCTGGCTCCCTTGATGCTGGTCAGATTCAGTGAGGGGTCCTGGGTGATAGCCCATGTAAGTCCCAGATCATCCGCTGTGTCACTGCCGGCATATGGAGAGGTGTGTTCTTCCCACAGTGGCACTGGTGTTGATGTTGTAGAGCTCATTGCCAATCCCTTGCTGGTATGAAACATCTCTGCATATGACTTGGCTCTCTAGTGCACTGCTGCGAGTTGCTTCTTATCTCAGTGGTTGGGCAATGTGTTGGGAACTTGCAACTTCCTGTCTTGCTTGGGAGTGGTTGTGAATATCCTGTTTAAGGATGGCATTGTGATAGCCTTAACAGCTTCCTTCAAAACTACAGGAAGAGAGGCCAGATGTGTGTATGTGTGTGTGCAGGCTTCCTGCATCCAGCCAGTCTTATCACTGATATGTCTTTCCTGTAATCTTTGTGATTTGTGCACCTTATCTCTCTACTTTGAGTGATTCACAAACTGTCATCTTACATTTATCAATTCAATATTTACTGTGTTTTAAAAATAAAAAATTTAAATAATTCACTGGCACATATTTTTGTTGGCTTAAGATTTCTTTCTTTTCAGTAAAATTTCCTACGTTTGACATCAATATGTGGAACTTCTTGTATATGTTTTTAATGGTCATTTGAGCAGTTATGAAAAACCCACATAGGATCTACTTTTCTGTATTTTATTCTATCCTTCCAACTTATATAAAAATTAACATTGCCATGGACCCAGTGACTGTATTCATGCGTTGATCAAGTGTAATTGTGAAATTGTTAGAAATGAAAATACTTAGTTAATATGCTAGTTCTTACTCCTACGTCTTAAAGAAACACATCAGAAACTAAGTTAAACAAATTTAGCATTCTTGAATTTAAACAGGTCACTCCTACTGAATTGAACTTTCAATAAAATAGTTTGTAGTAGTAGCCATACTACTAGATAATACAGCATATTAATTTAGTATTAAAAATAAGTTAACAATTTTAATTATTGACATTTGTAGTTGTGGCTCTGTATTTATACTCTCTTAAAAAATATATGGTAAACTGTGTTATGTGGACACACAGTATCTTTAAATAATTTACACCCAAAAGTCAGCTCTTTTTAGTTGGAATAAGTTAGTAGAAAACTAAATTGTCATTCATGTAATTGTTCCATAACAAGAATTTTGCATGTACTAAAATTCTATATTTTCAGAATTGCACTGTGGACTTTGCTAATGGTTTATGCAAAAGCTGAAAATATAATATATGATCAAAAAGTATTGGGATGGAGTAGAAAAAAATACAGCTCTTAGATATGTGGCTATTAATCCACTTAAATAGTCTCCTTCTGAAGCCACACACTCCACTCAACATTGTTTCCACTGCTGGAGCAAGGCTTTAACTTGTTTTCGGGGATAGTGAGCTGCTGCCTTGTTACATTCCATTGGATTTCCTAAACATTTTGAAATCTTCTGCCTTTCAAGTGGGACCTGATTTTTGGGAAGAGGATAAATTTGTAGAATGTGAGATCTGGGGACTATGGTGGCTTTCAGACTGGGAGAACTTGTGCATGACCGCAAACTGCTGCACAAGTTGCATTGATTGAGCAGGTGCATTATCACTGGATGCATGCAATTCTGGCCTTTTCCATTGAATAGTAGCCCTCAACCACTACAACACTTCATGGTAGTAATCTTTGTTTATCATTCGGCCAGGCGAAGCACCTTCACATTGCTTCAACTCATTCATGGTTTCTTGGATCTTGGAGAGATTGGGGTCTTCCACTATAAATAATCATGATGGCCGACACTGTACCGTCGATTACACAATGCTGACAATGGGCTCCAGAACCTGGGGTTGGCTACCCTGTAACTTTTCTCGGTACCTTGTATTAATCCCTGCACCACTGGGTGATATTCCCTAGAGATACGAATGAGTGGTGGGAAATATACGTACACATGCACAGGAGAGGAATGCCTCTCTAAAATATGGGTTAGTGCAGGGCTGTCACATTCAGCTTGCCTACTAGGATTAGGAAGGGTTAGTAAACACAATTGCTTGGTGACTATATGGGCCATCCTTTGCTCCTACCTCCATGAGCTGTACCTTGCTCCAAAAGGCGTAGAGGTTGGGCTGACACTTACAGATAGCTACTGTGCGTCGTGAGCACGAGACAATGCCCTACCTTAGTGTATTTCCAGCAGTGGCTGCCGGAATTAGTTTGGTGCTCCAGAAAGCCCCCCACCACTGGCAGGCGAGGTAGAAGCATTGAGCTGTATGGCTGCCTTCCTGCCACTACTGGGTGTAGGTCGCAACAAGGGACAGGCCGTAACCCTCGAGCAAATACCCCCATCAGCACCTAGGTGGTTCGGTTAGGATGCAACTCAAGAGTACTGTCTCTCCCTAGTTGAATGAGTTATTAGTGGTTATGGCTCTACCGTTCTATCCCCAGAGGTCTAGAACGTGTGGCCATCTAATGTTGTGTGTGTTAGACGTCCGGACTCTTGAAGGGGATTTGCAGTCCTACTCTATTTTGTACTGGTATATCCAAACCCGGTCTTGGTTGACAATATACAGGAAGTATTATTCCTAGTTGTCAAGGGAATAAATACCCTTGGTGAAGGAATCAATCTGTATTTATTAATTATGCAGTAAACACAATGACACTTGCTATCTCCCAACCAAGTGAATGTGGGTATGAAAGTAATATACTTTTTACAGGTGTAGGTGACTTACTTCTAGCTACCCAAGAAGACTAGTGGGGCGTTGATGGCTATGAAAACAACTCAGTCGCATCTAACTATATCAAGGGGCATCTAGAAGAGACAAATATAATAAAAGAGGACCACTCGTCTACTAGCAGTGGGTGTAATTGCATCTACCCGCAAGTAGAGATGGCTGCTGGTCCAGTAGGTACAGCAGTGGTATGTGTGGAGTGAAGAAGAAGAGGCTTCTGGTAGATGGTGGTTGTTGACAATGGTAGCTTCTGGTAGTTGATGGTGGTTGTCAACAATGAAGCCTCTGGTAACTGCTGGTTGCAGAAGAGCTTCTGGTGACTGCAATGGTAGCACCCTCTGGTGGCTGCTGAAGACTTTTGAGCAGTCGTAGGCCCCACCATATGAAGTGAAGGAGCAAACTGCTGGATAAGGAAATAACTTGCGAACCCGGTCGTGCATGGACTTTTTTAGTCTGAAGGACAAGTGCAGCGCACGGCCGCGGTGGTAGGTGTGACGTCGCCTCATGACATCTCTCTCATGCAAGGCTGTGGTGGGGGATAGCTACTCTCTGCCCAACTGCTTGGTTTCTCAGTGCAGGGGGCAGCGTGCTTGTTGACTTGTGCAACCTTATTTCCCACGTGTTTGGAATCGCTGTCCAGGGTTGTGGTGATCCAAGATGTCCGTATTATAATTTGGCGGTGTTTGACTCTCTCTCGGGTAAAGTAGAAATACTTGAGTCAAATAAGTCGTAATCATAGTGTAATACATGAGAGTGGTATGTGTCAATTTTATCTTAAGAAGTGACCTAAAGGGATTATGGTTTTTTAATGCTACAGATTATATAGACCATAACAATGTTGGTGATGCCGGAGCTGATTTACCTCTCGCTGCACTCAGCAGATTGGAAAGCAGCTTTTTCGACATGCCCTACACCTTATTTCTTGGCACTTTTCTTTTATGGCTTCATTGTCCGTACACTAGTACCAGTATTAAGTAATTTGAAAGCAGTTTTTATTGTCTAGCATTGCAAATGATGCTGGTCATCTCTGTGCTCGTATTTGGGCTCGGCTTCCTTCACGTGCTTCCTTTCTCTGACTTAGTTATTTGGTTACTCCTTTCCCCATGCACGTGGATAATGAACTATCTGCTAATGTTTGCTTTAAGTAGTGCACTTTTGCCTTCAGCGAGGCCACTTACCATTGACCACTAGCCATTTGCTGTCATGGTTGGTATTTGCTTGAGTGCCATCAGTCTGGTGTGTCAGTCATGAGCAGCTGTGTCAATGTTTGTGTGTGTTTTTAAAGCAATTTTTATGAATGTGGCATGGTTAGCGTTTGAGATATTCTGTCATGTAGTGGTGACTTTACAAAATTGTTGTTTCATTCGCTGTTTAAAACAATATATTAGTGCAACTTAAGCTGCTTCACTGCAGTTACAGGAAAAGGTTTTTGAGATCTTTTTTGGTAGCCACCTCATTTGTTCTGCCAGTTGGAGCTGGGAGTATTTTTTAAATAAATTTTTATTATCTGTGTGGGCTTTGAATGGGCGTATGGCACCCCCTTTTTATAATGTGTGTGTGTGTGTGTGTGTGTCTTTCGAGTTTATAGTAATAGGGTTGCACTGTACATAACTGCCTGCCCTTTCATTCTTTGTAAATTTTGGTTTTCATTTAAGCGATTTGTATTAGGAATTTTTAGTGTGCTGCAGCATAGTAATTTTCAGTTTGTTATATGGTTTCACAAAAAATAAAAATTGTATTGAACTCACAAAGAATAATTTTTAAAATTGTGACAATCCATGTGGCTGATTTAAATGTTTTTGCAACGTGCAACAAAAAATAAATTTAAATTTTTTCCACTTTTAATTATAGATGGTGCACTACAAATAATTAACTGTGCAATTCTCTGCTTATTAGAGCTAAATTTAGGGTTTAATTTTTTTCATTATCAACATGTAATGAGATGGCTGAAGTTGCCTTTGTATACCAACTTCACAAAGAAGAGCTCATCTATTCTTTATAAGACTTCTGGTATACACTTAAAGCGGAAGTGATGGTAGCAGAGCTGTGCCAAGCTGCGGTTACCTTATTTCATAAGCGAAATTGTTTGATGGTGCAGCCTGCTCAGCCTTTTTGCCTTGGTGAGTGTCACTGCATCCACTCCAGTTTTAGATAATCTTGCCTTGCACTACCCTTTTTCACAGTGGACATCGATATGGTTTTAAATTATTTTGTCATCATGGGAAAGGTAGTGGATTTGCATTTGTGTCCAGAGAGCTCATAACTGAGAGCATTAGCAATTGAGGGTGAAGGGTGAAGGTTGCCGTGCCATGTAGGTGGTTTTTTGACAGTATGTAGACTCTGTCCTCTGTGCTCCTCTTAGGCCACAGTGACACTGAGCACCATCATATATTGAACCCTCTGCTGCAGGAAGGACATCTACACAATCTGCTATGTTTGCTTGCTGCCTGATGGATGGTAACCCACTGTTTGAAAGTTGGTGGAACCACCTGCTCAGCAGAGAGCAAGTGAGATGCATCGTAGCCCTTCTAGCCAGCCATCTCTTTCCGCCCTGTGCTCACATGTGCCCAGGATGGTAGAAATACCACTGTATATGCCTAAATCTGAGCAGTTAACAGGAGAGTCATTCGTGGTAGTTGTTCCTATGCTGTTTGTGCAAGTTTACCAACATTCAGTTCCATCCTGAGTTGCTCACGCACTGTTTCCCCGAGTGGCACATCCGTGCCAAACTATCATTCAGGGGTCTCTCACCCTTAGCTTTGCTCACACCCTCGCTACAGGCATTGCTGTAAGGACGTTTGGCAAACCTGTCCCTTGTCCTTCAGATACTAGTTGAACAGGGGCTGCGGTGATGAAGTGATCAGACCTCCCACCACGGCGAACGAGGTTCAATTGCTGGCGGGGTTTGCTCACAGATTTTTGCACATGAGAATCATGCCAGACAATACTGCTGATCTGTGAGTTTTCTCAGGAATCTCCCATTTCCCCCGCCCCTGCATTCTGGCACTGTTCCCATACTCATCTCGCTTTACCCTCATCTGCTCCCAAGACCTCGACATTAAGAGCTGCCCAAATCTCTCCATTCCACTCCACTAGTTAAGCACAGGCTGGAAATACTTGGTACACCATCACATTTATATGAAATAAACAACTATCTACCACGCTTACTTTGTTTTACCAGTCATTCATTTCTTGTTTAATTTCTTTCTTCTTACTTAACCAGCTGTGTGTCTTTCCACATTCAGTCTTCTAGGAACACGTCCAGCCGACAAGAAATAGTTTTGACTTAATATGCCCTCCAAAGGATGTGCTTACCTCTTGTCAGTGTTTGGTGTTCTGATTGCTGGTAAGTAATGTTGCCCCTCTGGTCACCACCATGGCAATGAGAGGGAAACTCATTCCAAGATCCTTAGGCTGGAGGAAAATAAACATTCTAGGTTTCTGTGCGACTTAAACTATGAGCTGGTAATCCCACTCATCTAAAATCTATTGCGGCCTCAATGGGGAATGCTGGGAATCTGAGAGGAAAGTGGGCTCTATAGCACTTACGTCTCTTACTCAACTCTCCCCAAGGAGGAACAGGAAACCTTCTCCCTGAGTCACTATAGGGTAGAGCATCTACAGTCAGGAGTTGTACATCCCAACTGGTCACACCTCTAGAGACGCTCTTCCTCTGCTGAAGCCAAGCAGGATACACCCCACGGGACCGGCATCAGGAAGAGTCACTTCCTTGGTGGGTGGTCAATGCCAGCTATCCCCACGCTGTCTACAATCACTGTTTGGTTTACATCGATGTAACAGTGCCTGTACCCACACAACCCTACTAAATCTAATAATAGTTATTTATTATACCTTATTTTATTTTTGCACCTCTTTTGCATTACTGATAAACCACAATTGTTTGCAATACAACTGCACCCATGCCCCGACACCGGGCTGGTCAAAAGAAAGTGGCAAAATTCCTCGCTGCCCAGTCTAGGTGTTCTGAGGAGCAAAGGCCTAATGCCCAGAGGATGTACTGTAAGGAGAGGGAAGAGGCCACACTACTCAGACGGGCATCATGCATGCCTGCCCTTATGTAGAGCTAACTGACAGCAGCACCTGCATCTCCGGCATGTGTGTAGCTATGCAGTAACAAAAACAAACTCTGCTACTCATTTGTTTAAAAATATTTACGTAAATAAAGAACATTAAAATCAAGCGTGCTGAACAGTGGCATACTACATATTAATTATAATTAATTCTCTACAACCTAAATAAATAAATATGGTTAATAATGATATGATATGACTCATAGGATTCTTTGAATAAATAAATCAAGCTATGTACTTAGCAAATTGGTGATTTCGCCATATATAATTTTTGTGCAGTACAAAAAGAACAAAACTTTATAGCACATCATTATTATAGGTTAACTTTATGTGTTTCATTTCATTATGAAAAAAAAAAAAAAAAAAAAAAACACATCAGAAAGCAAAAAAATTATAATGAAGCTACATGATATTATTAGGTAAAGAAATTAACGTTATTTTAATTTTATGAAGGTTATGCCTTCCTGATTTCACCTTGCAAAAGAGATAATTATAGTCCGCTGTACAACGGTGATATGATATACATTATATGAAACATTTTATGAACATTAGAAAAGTACTTAAAAAGAAAAAAAAAGTAAGCTCATATCTGAATTTTCAGTCCCCCATATCCGGCCCTCGAGAACAGCTGGCAGACACAGCATTCATTTCTGCTATGGTCCGCGATGACGGAGATGCATCAAAATAACTTTGCAGGAAATCGAAGTTGGTTGACCGGTCATAAGTTGTAATCCCAAACAAAGTAGAGCTCAGAAAGAAGTGGAAAGTTGCAAGGTTTAATTCCAAGAAACAACAAATAAAAAAATACTAGGACCCTGTGCAACAAAGCAAGTCATGAAAATTACTAAATTGTTTTAGTCCCGGGAACGCAGTGAAGAACGTAAGTAGCAAAACTTACCCAACTGGAGGGTTCACAAGTCGCTATGACTGGTGCATCCTAGCACAGACGGTAAGGGAATCCATCACCAAAACAAAATAAAGATAAAATTTTGCTCTTCTACATTTCACTATGCAACATCTTTGAAAATAACTACATCGTCGCTAGGTAAATCTCTTCAAGAGGACTACATCCTTCACAGTTGCGGTGTTTGAAAAGTGCTGGTCTGAACTTCTCGTGTCGTGTGCAGTGCCCAGAAAGCGCAAGGCCAGCGCTGGTGCGCTAGTGTACCAGCGCTAGGTGGAGATAAAACAAACTAACACTTTAGTTTAGAGCACGCTGCCAGGTGGCACTGGCATGCCCAACACATGCCTTCAGGCAGTAGATAGAATGCTTTTCTAAAGTGTCACGAGCAAAGAACAGTAAACTCAGTAGGAATTTATCGCATAGGTGAGCGGAGGCTGCAGAGCTCAGATGCTCCTGAAAATTAAACACGGGAACGTGACTGTAAGCGTGGTGACAACATTCGGTGGTCAGATAACGGTGTGGGGACACGACCAACTCTGCTCGTGTGGCGAAAATTCTGCCAGGCCGGCTAATCTGCCTAAGCTTAACGAAGACAGAAAAACTAACTTGATAAGTCCCAAAACAATAACTAATATTCCAGTTATCCCCAATTAACTGAGTTAAAATCTCCAAAAAATACCATTTGTTAACTAACTGCACTTCCAAGTAAAATAAACTCAAACAAAAATATTTAATAGCCTAAAAAAAAACCTTTTAAAAAAAACTGCACATATGTATTACTCATGGTTCCCCAGAGACTGTTGCCACTGCTACCAACACCACCAAAGCGTTAACCCATTTGCCGCCTCATGGTCTTCAGTTTCACCAGCTGTGTGGAGACTTGAACTGGGCCCTTCTCGCCTGGCACCTCTGCACCCTGCCGGCATCTCCATAGAGATCTTTGTGCCTATACGAGCCCCTATGCGGCCCACGTTTATACCTGTTACAACCACCGGGGTTCACTGCATTGTAGAGATATTGGCCTACCCTACACTATCTATCAAATAGGGTGAATGAATGTACGTCTTGTATACAGAGCCCTGCTTCCTAGCTCTCACGGGGGAGCTAGACATCAGCCATTAACATACAAACATTTGGTTGCTTCCACTGTGGTAAAGACTATCACTATGCATGCGTTGGTTGGGAAGAAAGAGAAATATATGTTGCAGGTTTAGAGTATAAGTGCCAAATCTGTAAAGAAAGACAAACTTGTTGTGATGAAACCCAATGTGCAGGCACAGGGGTGTACCGAATACCGTGTGACGACTGCTCCGTGCCTTTCATTACACCTGCCTTGGGTGGTATGACCAGGCTCGTTACTTAGAGGGCTTGTCATTTAGCTGCTTTATATGAAGAGCAGCCCCCAGAGAAGTATGACTGCATAGTCTGACATCTGGATGTGAGGGGTACCATTGACTAGTCTCTTTCTATAGCTGAATATTATATGGGAAAGTCTTAGGAAGACCTGCAACAATTCATAGAGGCCTGCTGGGCAGAGTGTCAAGTGCAAACAAACTTATCAAGCTAATTCTGGACAATTGGTGGTGCAAGTGACGGAAGAGCCATTACATGTTGTGCATCTGGATATTTTTGTGCTTCTCATCTGGTCAAGAAAGGAAAATATTTGCATTTTAATTCTGTTTCATACCTTTACGAAATTTATGATTGTCTTGCCATTGTGTAATATGAACGTTGCTAGTATTGTTAAAGTGCTTTCTGATCAGGTTTGGAAAGTTTTTGGTGCTCCTGCTGAAGTGGTAACTGATAATGCACACTTCTTTTCAATCTGAAGTGTTTAAAGATATGTGTTTTTGTTTGGCTGTGAAACATTATATCTCAAATCCTTATTTTCCAAAAGGAAATCAGGTGGAAAGATTTAATAAGAACTTAAGACCTGCCAGACAATTTTCTATAATCGAGAACAGGCTACTAGGATAAGGACTTGAATTTTATTAATGTATTGTTTAATAGTGTGTGACAATATTCTACAGGGGTTTCTTCATCATTAGTCTTCCTTGGTTGTCATCTCAGTCACCATCTATAACATTGGAAACATTCCATCTCTGGCATCCCCTCTCAGTGAGTTAACAATGAACGTCTGCTGGGTGAGGTATTCTGAATGCTAGACGCAGCTAAACAGGAGATAGCTTCCAAACTTGACTCAGAATAGAGTTCTCATCCAGCTTCCAAACTTGACTCAGAATAGAGTTCTCATCCCCGTTAAGTCAGGGTGACTTGTTCCTGTGTAAAAAATTTGCATTTGTAGATTTGAGAAGAGATTTGGGCTGTAAATTGATACAGAAGTTTTTTGACCCTTTCAGGATTACTAAATTTTCAGGATCTTGCACTGTGATATTAAAACCCCCTTATCCAGCTGTCAGCTTTCGTGAGATACATATTAGCCATTTGGAATCTTATGTGTAACGCACTTAATAATGGTGTAAAAGCCAGCAGACAAAATTTAGATATTTGTCTTGTATTGTGTGATGATTTGTATAAGTGCATTTTTGTTCCCTTCCCTTTTCTCTTTTTATTTGTTAACATTAACTTCCCTCATGCTCTCTTTGTTTGCCATTCTTTCACTCCAAGCAGTGCCAAGCTGTCCTGAGAGCATGTTGGTGAGTTGGAGCCTGCATGCTGTTTTAGTTTTGGCCTGGGAGTGATCTTTGATCCAGTAAGCATCAATATCTTTGCCTGCCACTGTCAACTGCAACCTTCCTTACCTACAATGGTGATTCCTGCTATAAACTGAAGCTCCTCCTGAATTAATTGTGAGCTACAATAAACAATTTCTAATGTCTCAATTTAAAAGAAATCTGATTATAATAGCTTCTGTCTTTCTACTCTGCAAACGACTGATTACCACATGTTTATGTAGCTTCTACAGTGCTAGGCTAGGCATTGTGGCTGGGCTGCGGTGGAGGCAGTCCATCTAGCCTTGTCAGAGCATGCACATACTGGTGGCAAAGACGTGGAATGTGGCTAACAGATAAAGGGGGATGTCTTACCCTTCGTGTGGGTGTAGGTTGCAAGGCTGCCAGCCCTTACAGGCATTTGTGGGAAGAGCAACTAGCATGCACATTTCTATTGCTTTGCTGTTGCCAAGCTGGTGATTATATCAGGTGTGATGTGAAGTATTTATAGGTTTGTAGCAATTCAATTTTACTATATTAGAAATTAATCTAAAATGAACAGAATAAATATGGTGGGTTTACAAGCTATTTATTTTTCTCAACTATCACTAGAGGAAAAAAAAAATGAAATTTAAAATAAAGGACAACCTATTCCTGACTTAATTAATAAGCCTTCATCAAGTAGGCAGCATACATGTTTGATAAGCACAATGCCTATATGGATGTGAGTAAAAAATATGCTCTATTTTGGTTTCCTGAAAGGTGTGTTAAAATACTTTTTAACTTATTGAATTAATTTGCATATTTTAGTGTTGCAAATCTGTGGTTTAAATACTCTAATTAAAATGTCAGGAATATTTTATTTATACAGCATAACATAGGGAATGAGAAAAAAATTTACCATATTAAAATAATTTTTTATCAATAAAAATGTTTCAGGTGAAAAAAATTTAAGTTACTGGAGCCATAAAGGAAAATTTGTGCATTTATTTTTGATTTTGCCAAGTAATACTTAATGAAAATCTAAGCTAAACGGAAATTTCAAGTTCACTGAAAAATCAATGCTTATCAAATATTCGTTTAGGTGAATAACAATGAAAATCTATGTTTGTTTGTCCAGTTGTCTATGTTTATTACTATAATATTACTGAAATAATGACTTGAAACTTGGCTTGAAATATTCGAAATAGCTTTATTTATGTATTTGTTTATGTATTTTTTTATTTATTTATTAAATTCCATAAATCCTGCTTTTGAGCTCAGTAAGCTACAGGATGTATAATACATGTCAAAGCATTGAAATGAGCTATTTTGCTTATTTCAAGAATTTTATTACAACATTTATTTCTTCCTTATGCAGACCATTCATGTCTCTAATTTTTTTAAATACGTTCTTTAAGGAAATATTTAGAAGCATATTGTTGTACTGTATAGCCATTAAGGATACTAGGCAAGTTTGATTCCATTATTTTAATTGAATTCAGTTGATTATTGGAAGTATTTAGTTGACAATATATAATGAAATATAAAAACATTTATTTTTATTTTGGTGGGACAAAAAGTCACTTTCCCACAACTCAAGAAGAACCTTCACCTCAGTATCAGAGAAGACCACACACACTAGGATTGCCACATCCCAAAGATCCTCTTCGCTCTGCGACACCGCATGAACGAAGCCATCAACGCAAGCCCTAGTCAAGTTCTCTTGAGTCAAACGCTACGGTGCCCTAGAGACTGGTAGTGGGAGCATGAGCCCACAGATATATCTCAACCTGAAACCATACATTTAGCCATGCTTCAACGGATAAACAAGGCCAGGGAAAGCGAAGAGGCATATATCGCCAAGAAATACACGCAACCACGCTCTGGAGTTTGAGCCTTCAAAATGGGAGAAGCAGTCTTACTTCGCAGTCACCCCCTGAGTCGAGACAATAATCAATTCAGCGTGGGACTCGCCAGAAAATGTGAAGGCCCATTCGCTGACAGGACAATATCTACTGGATTGAAGACAGTCAAGGTTGTATATGCAAGGCGACCAGGAGACAGATGTGACCCTTCCCGGACAGATATTGCCTTGGAACCTATACAAACCACTTTTGCATTGCCAATTTCTGATATGCCGGACGTTGAAGAAATGCTTCTACCCTCCCCTTGTAAGGAAGCATGGACGTCGCAGCCTACGAAGATGGACGAGACACAAGCAACCAGAGCAATGGCATCCATCTATTCTGTTCCGATGAGAGTGGGATTCATGAAGCCCAGAACCAAGGAGTCAGAATGGTCACTACCGACAACACTATCAGAGTTTCACCAGAAGTTCAGTGACCGACCCGGAGGAGGTGGACTCCCAGTACCACAGAAGTCTCCCAGAGTAGTCCACTAGATCATCACCCGAGATGTCTTCAGTCTTCATGGACTGCCACAGTCCTGATATATTCTGCATCTAGCACCATTGTAGATCCAGCAAAACCACTGGTTTCGCTCAGACGTATTCAGCCAGTGTCCCTCGCACCGACCAGCCCGCTCAGCATGATGCCTACCATGTCGGACGACGTCGCCGCAGCCGCAGAGAAGCTGCAGTCATCTGGGGAAGCTTCCACCAGAACTACCAACTCCACCAAGGCCGCCTTCCAGGCCTCAGGTCAGCTTGTACCTTCGGCCACGATCACCCAGGATAGCACAGCTACCCTAGCAGCGGAGTCGATGCTTATCACTGAGTCTCCCAGCTTCCAGTTCCTGACACTCTGAGAAAGTTACCAATGTAACCCAACACCGAGGCCTTTCCCCAAGGCATCCTGCCTACACAGAAGGATTCCCCTGCCGAGATGTTGATTGCAGACGCAGTCCCGTGGGTGTGCACTACGCCTTCTCCTGGAGGAGTGGAGGCTGCTAGAGGAGTACTCAACCAGCCGAAGCACCGATCAAGTCCATTCCTGCCCTGGTGCCCTGCCAAGGGAGTATGTGGGGCGAAACGCAGCACCACCAACCGACGAGGAGCCACAGCATAGTTGTCGTTGAACCAGAGGCCCTGCACCTGGTCCAGGTTCCGACGCTGGCAACTCATGAGGGGGGAGCACTATTGGAACCGCTACTTCTGCCAAGATTGCTGCCAGCAGCCCAGACCACTATCCTTGGAAGAAGAGAGGGGGTCATCTGTCCAAGCCAGTCCGATGACAGTGCCTGTCAATGGCACTGATCCAGCCCCAGTTGTCGTGGACCGAGAAACCATGAGGATAGGCGGTGTAGCCCATACACTACCCCCGGCATCGATGCCATTCACAGAGGAGCTCAATGGACATCCACAATGAATCCAGCCACCTCGAGCCTGCCAGGCTCACTTGGTTGCGGGCCACTACAAAGAAATTCCATGGCAGCCTCCTGCTTACTTTACCTGGCTGAACCTGCCATACACACCTCTGAGGAAGTTGGGGCGACCATCTAAAAGGTCAAAAACCCCACAACAGTGAGTGATTGTGCTACAAATTCAGTGAACCTGCATAGCTGCCAGGTGCTATCCATCCATTGACTGTACACATCTGTACAATGTCAACCTAAGTGCGGTTATATCATTGTAAGACTTTATTCTCTATGCTTTTAGTGCAATTTCTCTCATCAAGATGGTGATAAGGCAACTGCCTTAGTTTGTAGCTTTGCTTGCTACTCCTACATTTCTTCAGTTACGTAACTTACTGTGTAATATGGCTTTTGAATAGCCATACAGTCTTGTAAATACACGTGAACTCTGAGACACATGAGGAGTGCCACAGAGACACTCAGTGATAAGAAGACGTCATATGTGTGGAAACATAATGACGCAGAGCGTAAATGTTGTTGTAAATTCAGACTGAGACATAAAATAAAACAGGTTGGTATGTTGTCATTTTAAAAACTTTAAAAAGTTGCAATATACGTTCTTTATCTTGAGTCATATTGTGAACCTGTAAATAACCTTGCTTTGTGTAGAATCAATGCTTTTTCTATAAAGAGTTTTTAAAGTTAATCTAAAAGAAAATACTGCAATTTTCATAAAAGTATTTTTAATTGTATCGAGACAATTTCCTTAAATACTTTTCAAATGATTATGTAAAATTAGTAGTGTCTTGGTAAAATTTTCCCATAAATGCCAAAATGCATAAACTAAAAAGCAAATATGGAAACTATTATACAAATTTATTAATAAATAACAAACTTATTAGTTATGTATAAATCAAGAAAATCTTACAACTATTCAGAATTTACAGAAACTAGTTGTTGTGTAATTGCCATACAGGCAAAGTAAATACATTGTGGGATACAGCTGAAATTTAAAAGTGTGACAGAAAGGCTGTTTATTTCTGTGTTTTAGCGCTGAAGGTGTGTGTGTACATGATGTCCCGAGTGGTCGTGAACATGGAGCTAGAAGACGGTGCCAACTGCACTGTACAGGACCTTGTGATGGCAATACTGCAGGATGACGACCTGGGCCTCTCCAGAGTCGCTGCCAATATATTCACCCTCTGGATGTGCTCTGGTTTGCTCGGTGAGTGTTGCTATACTGCACAGATGTTGCTCTGTCAGAGTGGTTTCCACTAACGCATTCTAGGTCTCATTCCTCACAGCATTGCATCCAAATTTTCTGCGTGTAGCAGCAGTGATAAGTTTCTCTGTTGGTGAGTGGGTTTTCAGATGCTATTCCTTTCCTTTACCAGTTCATTCGTTAGATGTTCTATCCTAGAGTCTTGCACTACATAACTCTTCACCTACAGGTCCCACTTAGAAAGCAGCAAGACTCATTGCCAAAGTAGGTGTAAGCTCTGCTCCAGGGTGCATATCCCACTAGTCATCAATTAATTTTTTTTCCTGATGTTTAAAATATTTTATTTATAGTTGGTTTGCTATTGACATGCGCTCCTTTCTACGGTGATAGTGGTTAAGGCGCTGACCACCCTCCTGTGTTTGTCAGGTAAACCTACCGCTGCGTGCTAGCAATCATACTGGCCTGGTGGGTCGTGGTAGATTCTGTGGGGTGCCGTTTTGTGGGAGGGTACTTTCGGAAGAGAGGGGAATCAAACCCCAGAGTGAGGCGAACCAAGATTGTTTCTCGTCCAGGGAGTTCAATCTTCCTCGCTACTAGGATTGCCAAGAAACGGGATGCCAGTTGTCCCGGGGGTGTATGAGTGGTGAGGGGTTTAAACAATCGTGGTGTTGGGGGCTGGTGATCTGGCTGGAGGGATTGGGGCTATTTGCAGTGGCCGCGTAGGCTGATGTGCGAGGATGTAATTCACAGGGGAAGAAACTACGCGAGGTGTGGGGACTACCTTTGGTGGGAGTCGAACCCGGACAGTCTTCCCCGGAGCCAACTTGATCAAACATGTATTCTGCGCGTCCTTCGGTGGGACTACCTTGGGCGGGGTAGCACTTAGTGCTGGCGGTGGAGTCTCCTGTCAGATAGGACGTGTCAGTTCTGGATCATAGTCTGGCCAACAAGCACCTAAATAAGCATCTAACAACTACCAGTGATCGAGGGGGATGAATGGTGAGATCTGTCTAGGTATGAATTCAGGTTCCGTAGGTGGAGGTTCAACCTCGCTCATGACTTTGATATTGGGGTTAGAATTTAAAGCTCCCTGTAAGGCACGGCTTCTCTGCGTTGTATGCGACACTTCGTTCCACCCTTTTTATGGTGCATTTGTGCTGTCCTCTGACCCTTTCACAGACATGCAGTCCTGGGGGCGTGACTTGCTCAGTCACATCCAAGGCCCTGATGCATATAGCCCATCCCCGAACGCATATAGTCCATTCCCGATTGGAAGCGACTTATGAAAATCAATCTTTGAAAAAACACTCTAGACATAACATGTCGAGTTGTTTTTTCAATAACCTGTTTTCCACAAATATATAACACTGTGTTTAACTTTAGAGTACTGTATTATTGAATAAATGAAACTTTACCTTAATATCTTCTATAACTTGTAATATTTATTTCTTTTGAAATATGCATTAACAACAGCGAGAGCAGCGACGTGTTGGCAACAACCGGTGAGAAATAGTTCACTGTAAAAATTATATTTTAACCTATTTTCTTATAATACTATTTGTAAATTAACTGGTGCCTATTGAAATATTTAAGTATTTAGGTATCCCCGATGGCAACATATATAATTTTTACAGTTTAAAATAACAGTGGAAAATATAGTGAGTAGGCTGCCGCCGGTTTTACATCACTGGGACACTACTCCCTCAGCGCGGGGGTGGATCGGTCCCTTGTGAGGGACCTTGGCACCCAGACAGTTCTCAGTTAGCTTGTGGAGGCGAGGAGAAGATAACCCCCTCCCCCTCCTCACCCATCAAATATACTTAATGCTGCGGAACAAACATTGTTTTATAGGATTCCCAGGGTAGTGCCTGGAAATTGTTTCCATAGCTGTTTTTTACTCTCTTTTACTCTGCCTGTATGGGATAAAAGAGAGTGGTGAAGTTAATTGAATTTATCAGCGTGGAATTTTAAAGTTCAGGGTCTGTGAAGTACTGTCACGAGCTCCCTGTGAGAGAGCTAGCGACAGTTTGGTATAAAAAACGGAGGTTATTAGCCAAATGAAGTTAAATTATCGATATAAGTAGCTTTCCCATGACTGGAGTGGCAAGGATTATTATTATTAAATTAATTATTTGGGTATTGTAGTGGTGAATTTAAGTTGCGCAAGAATTTAATTCAGTGTAGTTGTTTCAGTATTTTACTTCATATCTAGTGAATTATTGTTTAAAAAAAAATTAAATATGCTAATTTGTGAGTAAATGCATGTCTGAATGTACTGTAACGAGCGACTAAAAGGGTAGTAAGTCATGTAATACATGTTAACTCATGTATGTCTGAGAGCAATACGGCTGGCGCCAACTAGTTTTGTTAAAAGTGGGCAATTTTTTCCCGGACCGATCAGAAAATTCCGGCCAGTTTCGGGGTTTAATTTCGATGAAATCAGGTTGTGTATTTGCGCTGAAGGCATGAATTAATATTTTAAAAGTAGTTTTGAACAATATTCCATGTTGTTTATTATTCAAACTTGTAAAATTCAAAAGCAGAGCCAGGAAAATGCGTCGCGTAAGTGAAGCTGGGCTGTAATATTGGCCAGAGGGCTCTGATTGGCCGAGAGAACTTTGGGGGGGCGGGGCTTACGAAGTTGCTCAAGAGATGGCAGCATGGTCGTTATTTTACAGTGAACAGCTTTTATTTGACACGGAAGAATTAAAGTATATTAAAAGATGTTGTAATTAATGTTATTTAATCATTTTAAATATATAATTAGTACTGCAAAACTTAAAATGTTAGTTTCTGGCCATTTAAAAGGCTATATAATTAACTGAAAAATCAGGTGCGGTTCACTGCAATAATCAATTGTTTCTAAGTAAATTTATTAAATTTTAAGGAAGTTTGAAGTATCTAGGTGGCCAGTAATATCAATTAATCAATTATTTTATTAAAGTAATTACAGTTTTTGCTGAGGACAGAAAAAATTCTGTTTAACAATGCAAAACTATGTGCTGCAATCAGTTGGTTGTGACTAGAAAATATTCGCGATTTTGTCGCTCATCATAGTGACTAATATTTATGTTATGCGTTTTGGAGTCGCTCCAGTACAGAGTAAGGGACACTGGTTTTTGCGAGTCTAGTTGATGGGCTAGGGGGCCGTAAATGACGCCATGGCTTCAAGGAGTAACCAGGTTCTCTCTTGTTGTTCTGTGGCACTGCGGAGTTTAAGGATATAGGGGTGGAAATGTGCCATGAGTGAGGCGAAGTCGCATGCTCTAAGGAATTCCATGAATACATGGAAATCCTGCATAGCGCCTCGCATCTCTCCTGGCGAATTTCGCTGGCGAGGGCAGGATGGAGGTGGTGTGTTTGTTGTTACTGGGGTGTCAAGTGTGGGAGCTGTGTTGTGAGTAGACGCAGAGAGTGCCTGCGAATACGACTTGCCTGATTGTATTGTCCTGACCATGAACCTGGACGGGGCAGTAGGTTGTTTTGCAGAAGTTGGTTTGACTTTCGCAGCAGCAGTTCTGTTCTGCACCAAGTCCAGAAACTTGGGGCAGGCTTTCGAAAGGGCCATGTGGTCGCCTGCGCAGTTGCTGCATGTTGGCTTGGATTTTATTTCGCTTATGTAGCAGGCACTCTCGGGGTGAGGGCCGGCGTAGTGTGGGCATTTTGTTGGCATTGAACAGTGGTTTCTTGTGTGGCCTAGGGCTAGACAATTACAGCATTGTGCCACATCTGTCGGCTGTTTCTGATATTGTCGTGGATGCACAATAGTCATGTTTATCCTTGTGACTGAGAGCAGAGGAGGGAGAGCAGTGTTCTGCGCCGCCGTAACACAGAAAAATCGTTGCAGCTCCAACGTGAACTCGTTCGGGTCTGTGTGGTCTGGGATTCGTTTTTTAAACTGGTAGATGTGCTGGGTTGTGTAACCGGCGCATTCCAGATGTAACCGGCGCATTCCAGATCTGCCTTGATATCAGCTATTTCAGTTGTGGGGTGGAGATCAAAGATTACTTTTTGTGGGAGCTCGGAAGCTTGGCAAAATATGAAATAATGAATGTAATTTGCTTTGAGTACTGTGCGAGTAGCTTTGTAGTATTCTGAATTTTTTTGTAATCATTTGTATTCCCTGAGCAGTGGGGAGAAGGGAGAACCCATCCCTACTAATTGCTCGCAATTTCTGAATAAGTAAATTGTATTTAGTGGCATCAGGAACCACTAATCTGAACTGGTTTTGTCTTTTTTGTTGTGTTTGAGGTGCAGCCGGTTGTGTTTGGTGGGTGGGAATGCTTGAGAGCTGGGATTGTTTACTGTGGAGGTTTTTTCTCTGACCTCTTGTAACAGGGAGAACCTATTTTGAATAGGGATGTTGTTGGCCTGTGCCTCATACGACACAGAATGGAGAAGCTTTTTCTCCTGTGTGGTTCTTTTCTTGGGTACTGTGGATGTTCTGTCCCCTTTTCGTTTAACCACCTGGAAGTCAGTTTCCATGTTCATTCTTTCGTTTTCTGCTGCTGGTGTTGTTGATCAGGAGGAAGCTGGTGTGCTGAGTGTTGGTGTCGTTGGAGCCGAGAGAGTGGCTAGGAGAAGATCGATATGGTCTGGGATACCCTGGGGAAAGATGTCGGACACAGATTGGTGATTCGGTCGTCTCTTTGCAAGTTCAATCCATCTCTTGTTTTCTCTGAGGTACTGCAAACTGTACAGGCCAGTTCCTGTCATCCATGACGGCTCAGTCGGTTCCCCGCCCGCCGCCATGACCTGTGAGGGAGGTGGGGGCTCTGTGTGGAGCGACTTATGACGTGGTGTGTGAAACTGGCGAGAAAGTGTTGTTAAGAAAGTGCCTAAATCAGTGCTGTCCACTGTGGCCGCTGACCCACTAGGGGCTAGGCTCGAGTTTACCTGTTTCCAGGCCGACCACAGTGTACAGGCTGTGTGCCGCGAAGCTATATGTCATGGACAACAAGAAAAAGCAAGTCGCACCCTCCTTGGTCGGAGGTCAAGGCTGGAGTGTGTGTGAAGTGTGAGGGTGAGTGAGTAGGCCGTAATGGTAAGGTGTTGTTTTATCGAGCGAGAGCAATTTTGAAGCAACTGTCTGCTGAGCGAGATTTGTCGCTCTCTCCCTCTCTCTGTCTTCTTTCACACTCTGGAAGTTTCACTTCGCTAGTATGCGGTTATCATTGTACATGTTTTCAATTGTAGCGTATTTCATACTTATTTCAGCAAAATAATGATTTTTGAATTTGTAATTTACAACTGAAAAGAGATTTTAATGTTTGAATACGTATTTTAATATATTTAGATATGATGGTGGGGCAGTTTTACCTAGTGAAGTTGGCAGACGTGGCGAGCCATGACATGGTGTGTTGCTGTTTTACAAAACGAAGCGTAAATTATACTTACTTCGAAAAATACTTCAATTTACCACATAACGTTTGTAGACGTGTTTTTTAAACTTACCTAAGCAAGTTACGATGTTGTGATAGATCTGTTTCCGAGGCAGTAATAAATATACGGTTATGGTGTGTTTCGTTAACCGCTGCGTGTGAAAGTGTGGCGTGGCTGTGTGGTGATAGTTACGCTGGATCTGTATGTGCGTGATTTCAGATATTTGATGTGAACAATTCATACGTTGTAAATGTGAACTGTTTTTATGATGAAGTTATTTATTGACATCCACATATGATTATTTATCACAACATTGTACCTTTGCTCTGGGTGTTTGAAACAGTTGTGTCACGTGATTTACCACCAATCCCAACAAAATTACCAAGCCCAGCCCCAATAAATTTCAATAAACCTAATACACAGTAAGTAGCAATACATATAAATATGAGTGGAATAAAAGTTACGGTAGGCTTATTTGAGTTCACTGCTATATTTTAAGTTTCTATAACAAAAAATGTGCAACACGAGTTGCTGCTTGATTTTAATGTCGCTTTTTCGTTGGACTGTCTATCCCTTCGTTATTCAAACTGAGGCCGTCCTTTTAAAGAAATAAACCAACACATATCAATAACAAAAAATTAAATACTACAGTTCATTACCCTGCAGTTGTAACAGTGTTTAAAACAGTGGCGTCAAAATATTAACGTGCATTAAGTGTAATGTGCTGTGTCTGGAAAACAAATATGTTCAATGTAACATAACCGTAAGAACTGTCATTAATTCAGGCATTTTTAAAAGTCATAAAGCTGACCCAAATAATGTTATAGGCCTAAACTGTGAATATTCGTATAAAATGGTTTTTGAAATAGACCTAAGACAGAATTCTTTGAAAAACTGTAAACAACACATTTGACAGGTCTAAAAGTAGAAATCACATTTCAATGTTTATTATTAGTTGTAGCGAAAGTATACAAACACATGTACACACACAATGGCATGTAAACATTGATTTTGACAGATGCTACATGGCAGTCACATGGCAATGTTTGTTTACATTTTGCGGAAGGATATGAAACGGGCCTGCAATAGATATTTAGCAGGGCTCCGAGAAAGTTTCTTCCAATGGGGAATGGACTATAGACTTGCAGTCCGGTATTAGGACGTCACCGAAGGTAGGTGCGGAACACCGGAAACCCTGGAGCAGCTGCGTGTCTTGTTCAGACTAATGCTTTCTGCAAGCTCCATCTCCTGTGGAGTTCGGTGTGCCTCACTGCTAGTCTTCAGCAGGTTCTTTATTACACCTGGCAAACAAGTTTCACTGACACAACTAATAAGGAAGTAAGATAAGTGAGTAGGGATCTAGTCTAAAAAGTCTCTACAATTAAGGGGTTGTCCAGAAGGGCCACTACATCGCGACGACGTGCTACCGCAGAGTCATGAAAATTACTGGGGTAAAGGGGTACAGGGTATAGGACGTCGGGTTACCTCTGGAGTCAGGCCATCCTTGCGGTCGGCTGGAGTGGATGAGCCATTTGAAAGCTGCAAGGTTATGTGCTGCCTTCTCGAGCAGCTGGATTGCTGCCTTCTCAAGCTGCGGGATTGCTGCATTCTCTAGCTGCAGGATTGCTGCCTTCTCAAGCTGCAAGAGGTTGGAGCCGTTGAGATGCCTTCAGCCCCTCGGTGGCATCAAGAGTTTCAATCATGCCTCACTTGCATCCTTAATTACAAAACACCTGTACAGTATCCCCTATGGGGTAGAAAGTAATCTCGTCTTAAAGTTTCTTATATACCACAGCCCATAGATACATAGTATTACTACGCTCCATTTAGTACATTTGCACAACTACTATTCCATATCATTCAGTTAACAGTTCTTTAAGGTGGTTAAGAAATAATGTCGGCGAATATATATATATATATATATATATATATATATATATATATATATATATATATATATATATATATATATATATATATATATATATCAGACTACACGTTTGACCAATCCTCCTCCAACATGCTGTGGGGCGTTGTCATTTTGCAGAAACAGAAGAAAAAGGAAAGCAATAAGAACAAGAAATGTATGCAAAGACATGTTATGCAATAATTTCTTAATTTTTGTAGTTTAGATATTCATCTACACTATAAAATGTTAGTTTAGAGAAAATTCATTCAGCTGTTTTTTAGAGTTTTTGGTTAGAGAAGCAAATTTCTTGAAGATGTTGTAACTTATTGAAAAGTTGGCTACCAATGTACAATTGCCCTTTCTGGAAAAGTTTTGAGTTAACTGAAGCCACATGTAAGTGTTTTTTTTATTCTAGTGTCATGCTTATGAAAGGACTCATTTTTATGAAATATATGACTGTTTTTGGACATGGATATAAGTACTGAAAACATGTCCTTACATGCAAATGTTAAATTACTGGGGTAAAGGGGTACAGGGTATAGCAAATGTTAAAATCTCTCGAGCTCTTGAAAAGAGGTCTACGTGAGTCTGACTTTCTTTTGCCATTGATTATTCTTACAGCTCTCTTTTGCATGTGAAACACTTTTTTGCTGTCAGTGGAACTACCCCAAAAAGTTGGAATGATAATTTGCAAAATATTCCATTTTTGCTGTATTTTTGTTCAAGACCTCTGCAACACTCTGCAGGACGAAACATGCTGAACTTAGTTTAGGTAAAATAAACGCAATGTGAGATTTACAGTTAAGTAAATTGTCTACTTTTAAGCCAAGAAACATAATCACTGCAGTGTCATTAATTTTGTCTGTGTTACTGCTAACATATGAGTTAATGTTTTTTCTGTTCTTTGTGAGGAAATTCATAAGATATGTTTTATCTAGATTGAGATTTAATTTGTTTGCAGTAAACCATGCATTTAGCTCTGTAAATGTTGTGTCAATTTTTTGTGTAAGATAATTTACTGAGTCTCCAGAAATTAAGATGCTAGTATCATCTGCAAATAAAATTGGAGTAGTTTCTGGAGTTAAGGCACATGGAAGGTCATTTATACAATCTAGGAAGAGTAGGGGGCCCAATATTGATCATTGTGGGACCCCATGCTTGATTTTTCCTGGTTCAGAGTAGAATGAAGTAGTTTTTCTTTGATCCACACTTGTCGTCTGTTCGAAAGGTATAAGCTTATTAGTTTATTTGATGTACCTGAGACTCCATAAAACCTTAATTTTTCTATAAGTATGTTGTGATTTACACAGTCAAATCCTTAAGTAAGGTCACAAAATATTCCATTGGATGGCATCTTTTTATCAAGTGCATTAAGAATGCTATTTGTTAGTTTGAAAAATGCATCATTTGTTGACGTGTTTTTCCTAAAGCCAAACTGGAAATTTGATAATATTTTGTGGTTCTCAAAATGTTGCAGCAACCTCCTGTAAATTGGTTTTTCAATTACTTTTGAAAAGGATGTAAGAAGTGAGATGTATCTATAATTGTTTACTTTGGTCTTGTCTCCTTTCTTGATAAATGATGTTACCATAGCTCATTTGAATCTGTCTGGAAACAATCCTGTATTGAATATATCATTACTAATATTGCTTAACGGAACAGTGAATTCAAAAGTGCATTGCTTTAATAACTTACAGCTAATGCCATCATAGCCGCTTGATAATTTTGGTTACAAGGAATTGATTGTTTTCTCCACTTCTTTTGGAGTTGTGTTTGTAAAAGATATAGCAGGGTATTCTGTACCCTTTAGTGTGGGAATATGGTTTATATCTTGTTTAATGTTTTTTTTAATTATGTTTTCTATGACATTTAAGTAGTATGAATTAAATGTATCTGCGACTAATTTAGGTTCTGAGGATATGCAGTCATTTACTTTTAGGTTTACAACTGGACATTGCTCTGTTGTTTTTCCTATTGTGTTTTTTACAATATTCCATGTAGTTTTTATTTTGTTTTGATAATTCCTAATAAGGTGACAGAAAAAATCCTTTTTTGCAGATTGTATGACCTTACTCAAAATTTTGCAGTATTTCCTGTAGTGATTCATTGTGTCAGGGTTGCTGCTGGTTCTGGCGGCCTTGTATGGTTTTCTTTTGATTCCACAGGAAATTTTTATTCCTTTGGTGAGCCATAAATTTTTCTTTTTGGATTTGTATTACTGTGGGTCAGTTGGGATGGGAAACATTTTTCAAAACAATGGAGAACTTGGTTAAGAAAAGAGTTACATTTTCCTTAGCTTCGGTACAAGTATACAATGTTGACCATTGTGCCCTGCTGAGCTCACTTTGGAATAATTGTAAGACATTTTCCAGTGAAAAATTTCATATTTTCTTATAAGAAATGCTTTTGGAGGGCATTTTTATGGAAGGCATAACTAATATTTGTGCATCATGATCTGATAAGCCATTTATTAGTGGGAAACAGTGGCACTCTGCAACTGCGTTACTATCAATGAAAATGTTATCAATTGCTGTCTGACTGGTTCCTTCTATTCTGGTAGCAAAGTTTACTATGGATTCAAGGTCGAGTTCAGTTCTTTGGTTGCTTTCTTTAAAATAATTAATGTTAAAGTCTCCATAGAGAATAATTTCTAGATTTGCTCTGTAAATGGCATTAAGATTTGCTTCAAGAAATTTTAAGAAGTTACTGAAGTTGGCAAAAGAGGCTCTATATATAGTGATGAACCCCACTTTTTTTAATTTGTCAGTTATTACTTCCACATAACTGCACTCAAACACTTGATCTTCGCATAGCAAATATGTGTCATTTTTAAACATTAAATTATTTTTGATGAAAATATAGGTATCACCCTTAGTCATGCTATTTCTAAAATAAGTGGAACAGAGGGAATAACCAGGAATTTTAATTTGCTTAGCAGAGGATTCAGTTAAATGTGTTTCTGTTAGACATAATCCAAAATAAATAAACGCTTCTCCTATATTATATCACAAATTTACTTCGGCTCTGTAAAAATCTAGACACACGTGAGTCTCGGGCATATTGAGAAATTCTAGAGATGAAAAAATTCTCGATTTCTTCTCGAGACAATTTTTAAATCTCGGAAACCATAGTTCGAAATGCAACAACACGTGTAAATACATCATTTTTTCTTGCGAAACTAAGTGTAAACAAACATTCCAAAGATTATCCAAGCAGTAAAACATGTACTTCAAGATAAGCTACAGAGAGTTTGACAACAAACTGCCTCCAATCGTGCGAAGTGAATACTTACAATTCGAATGTGTGCAATCTATGGTGGCCACTGTTTATTAACATTGACAGATGTGCGTGAAACGAATATGTGAAATCTAAACTGACTCATTAAACGGACCACGGACTGTTTCATAAAATATCTAGTCTCGTAAATTATGGAAGATGCTGCAGCCGATGTAAAAGACCGTAAAATGTCTTATCATTTGGACATTTTATGTAAAGATAAAAGGGCAAAGGCAAGTGTAAAGTATGCAAGAAATTAATACTAACACAGACCCGAAAAGGAAAGGAGTATCCTTTAGGAAGGCAGTGGCTGCGAGTGGGTATATGAGAGAGTGTGTAGGGATTTGGGGGCTACATTTATAGATAGTAGGAAATGGGTAGGCTGGGAAAGTGTAGGGAGGGACCAGGTTCACCTGACCGAACAGGGAAAGAGGATTCTAGGTGACCTGCTAGGTAGAGAAGTAGCTGGCTGCATGGAGAGGGTCAGGGCAGAGTAGAAGTTGTTGAAATAGCAATCAGTTAGAAGCAAGGAAACGGAAGGGGAGAGAAATGGAGAGGATAGCATTGATGAGGCCGCAGGGGTGGAGATAGGAGGTAAGCAATGTAGGATGGTAAAGCAGAGTACTAGTATAAAGATATTGGTGGTGAACTGTAGGAGTGTGTACAACAAGCTGGAGGGCTTCTGGGGAAAGGTTGAAGGATATGGGACAGATATAGTGGTAGCTGCGGAGACTTGGTTGACTGAGGAAGTACTGGACATTGAGTGTAGGCGGGATAAGTTCACCATCTTCAGAAGAGACAGGGATGGGAGAGGAGGAGGAATAATGGTGTATGTAAGGAAAGGGCTAAAAGGGGCTGTAGAATGGGTTAGTGAGGATGTCGAGGTAATGGAAATTAAATTGAGTGGTAGTAATAGGAGTATTACTTTGCTGGCAGCGTATAGACCACCAGGACAGGGATGGCAGGCAATTGAGATGATCAAGGAGAGGGTCGATAGACTAAAGGACAGGCAGTGGGTTGTTGTAGCAGGGGATTTGAATATGCCAGGGGTGAAATGGGTAGAGGGTGCAGAAGGAATGGGTAGCATAATGCAGAGAATGGCAGCACAGTTAGTCAACAGAGGATTAGTCCAGATAGTAGAAACACCTACAAGATGGAATGAGGAGGGTGTTGGGTCAGTGCTGGATGTGGTGTTGGTCAGACTTAGGAATGCTGTAGTTGGTGCAATAGTATTGGATGGTATAAGCGACCATCATATTCCAGTTGTAGAAATTGGGATTGGCAGGATGAGAGAAGTGCAAATGGCAGAAAGGTTGGTGTGGCAGTATGAGAGAGGAGACAAGAAGGGGGCAGAAATCTTCCTGAGAGACAGTTTTAAAAAATGGTCTATGGAGGAGGGTGTAGAGGGGTTGTGGAGGGAGTTTAGAAGATTAGTGGAGTTTATGTTGGAGAAATTTGTGCCATTGAAAAGGTTACGGACTGGGGGAGATCCCCTATATTATGGACAGGAGATTTTGATGATGAAGAAGAAGTGCAGAAAATTACATGCCAAGTGGAGAAATTAAGGGATGATAAGATCTAAAGAAATGATTAAACAAATGGGTAGGGAGTTTGAAAGGAAGTTCAAACAGGCAAAGAATGTATTTCTGGGAAACATCGTGGAAGAAGGAAAAGGCAAGGAATGGGGGAAATTGTTTAGGTATGTTAGGCGGTTAAGGGGAGGAGAGGAAGGGGTCCCTCTGCTAACAGGAAGGGATGGTAGGCATGCAACAAATGACCAAGAAAAATCGGAGATGCTACAAGGACAGTACTTGTCAGTGTTTGAGGCAAAGAGGGTTGGAATAGGGGGACAAACAGGGTTCGGGGGGTGTATAGTGAGTTTAAGATGAGTGAGTGGGGGATCGAAAAGGTAATTAGGGGTTTGGAGAGCAGTAAGGCAGGGGGACCAGATGGGATAGGAAATGCAGCACTAAAGTTTGATGGCAAGGAGTTGGCAAAATATTTCGAAGTGCTGTTTAAAAAGTCCTTAAGAGAGAGTAAGTTACCACAAGATTGGAAGGATGCTATGGTAGTACCTATACACAAGCAGGGAGAGGATAGGGGGAGGCCTGGCAGCTACAGACTGGTGAGTCTCACATCAAGTACAGGAAAAGTAATGGAGAGGCTGGTGGTGCAGTATGTGGTGATGGTAATGAACAATAGGAATTGGTTGGAGGAGTCCCAGCATGGTTTCAGGAGGGGTTACTCATGCGAGACTCAGCTGGCTGGGTTATTAGAGGATCTGGTGCAGGTAGTTGATGAGGGGAAGCAGGTGGATGCCTGCTTCATAGATTTTGAGAAGGCATTCGATAAGGTGCCCCAGGGAACATTGATGAGGAAAGTGGAGGCGCTGATACCATACAGGAGGGCAGTGGAATGGATAGGGGACTTTCTAAGGGGGCGATGGCAGTGGGTGAAAGTGGGGGAGGCAATATCGGAGGAAGAGGAGGTTACGTCAGGGGTACCACAGGGAAGCGTGCTGGGTCCTTTGTTATTTACCATAATGGTAAATGACATGGGTTTGGGGATTAGAGGAAAAATTAGATTGTTTGCAGATGATTGTGTTGTATATGCTGAGGTGGGAGAGGGGGGTGGAAATTTGCAGGCGGACATTGATAATATATGGTTATGGACCAGAAAAAATAAAATGAAGATAAATGTAAGAAAAACTAAGGTAGTGAGGTTCACAAGGAAGAAGATGATAAGCAGGGACATGTACAGATGGGAGGGACAAGAGATAGAAGAAGCAGCAGAATATAAGTATCTGGGAATTGTACTACAGGGAGACCTCAGGTGGAAAAAAACAGGTAGAGAGGGTGGTAGCAAAGGGAAGAAGGGCTCTGGGTATGTTGGGAAGGGTGCTGAAGGGAGTCAGCTGTGAGGTGAAGGAGAAGGCGTATGGCACAATGGTACTGCCAATGTTTGAATATGCTGCAGCAGTATGAGACCCGTATGTGGAGGTGGAGGTGCGAGAACTGGAAAAGGTGCAGAGAAAGGCAGCAAGATGGGTGAAGGGTAGGTGGAGAAGGCAGGGGCAAGATGGTGAGGAAAAAGGGAACTATAGGCCATCAGTGATGATGAAAGAAATGGGGTGGAGCTCATTGAAGGACAGGAGGAAAGTTGAACGGTTAGTTAGGATGTACAGGGTTGTGAATGAAGAGGGAGGATAAGGAGGGCCACACTGCAAGCTAAGTAGGGGGGTGTTTAGAGGAAGAGGAAACAACAGTGAGAAGCTTCAGAGGGTGTGGAGGAGAACGGAGCGGGGTAGGCAGTCCATGCTTGTGATGTGAGGGAGTGGAATGTGTTGAGGGAGGAATTGGTATCTGTGAGAGGGGTTGGTAAATTCAGGAAGGGAGTGGAAAAGGAGTTGGTTGGGTGAAGGAGAGTTGAGAGAGCTCGCCACCAGGGCGGTAGCCTAATTGCGAGTGTATGTATGTATATATATATATTACTTTTTTTTTTTAAAGAATGCAGATGATATTGATATTGCATGGATACTGCTTGTCTAGTTTATGTACGTATCTTACAATTCCTTTGCATTAAAGTTTATTAGTGTAAATTTTATATATATATATTTTTTTCACTTCTTTGCATTTCCATAAAATTGTTCGTGAATTTACCAAAATGATACTGTATTTTAAAATTGGAACCTTTTAAATAATTACTGCTTAAAAAATTTTAACTATGATTGCTTTTCAATAAGTGCCAGTCTTGTTAACATTTTAATAATTTGTTATGTTGGTGAACATTTATCATGGCAAGTGAGGTTTGGAAATATTTTATAATAAACTATGTGGACAAAAATTTAATGATATATATGTACATTTTCAATATTATCACAAATGTCTCTTTTGAACTTTTGGGAATTTCATATGAATATGCTCCCACTGTTCAAATGTTGTATTATTTATGTTAGTAATAGGCCTACTACTAGTGTAGGCCTAGTTTAAATTACTAAATTTCACACCCTCCTTGATTAGTCTTGTAAAGTAAGTGTCTGTAACTAAAGGAATTGCAAGTTTTGAAATTGTGTATTGAGAGTGGTATCGGCATTGAGATCGAGAATCGAGGAAAAGTGGAATTGTTACATCCCTAGGTAATATGATATTATAATCAATAGTGTCAGTCACTGATTCACAAGTGATTAGTGTACTAGTATGTGAGTCAGTAATTATCTGGTTTAATATAGCTTGTTGCAATAAGGCACGTCTCTCACGTCGCCTGTGACGGCTTTCAGTACCACAGTGTTGTTTGCGCATTGAGAAATAAATTAATTAAATTAAGGTTGTCAACAGGGGTTGCGCATGAGCAGTCCTGGGCAGGGTGAATTCTACAGTTACTCCCGCGGACCTGCTATTCACAAGGGCAACTCAAGTAACTGAACCATGTGCCTGGTATCGGCGGTGAGTGCACTGGAATCTCAGGAATTTGGTCCAATGTCTGGCCCTGCCTCCTACACACTACACAGCCAGATAAAGACGTGAAGTTGGTTAGAATTAAATGCGCACTGAATGGATACACAACACTGAGTTAATAAAGCAATAATAATAATAATAATAATAATAATGGCACAGGATCTAAACTTAAAACTATGATAAGCGACACACAAAATGGTTAAGGTTGGTACGTACTATTTCATTACGTTTAAAACAATGAGTTAGCAGAGACCTGGCTAAATAATGTACTATAAGCTATGTAAGGAATGATATTAAAATACTGAATTAAAATCAACAGGCAAAGACGAGCCTGGGAAAAATTAATAAATTTAAATAATTAATTTCCCAGGGAGATTCCTAACTAATCAACCAAATTAAAGTATATGCAATTTACAGTGTGATCGTTATAAGGGGCTCTATCCAGGGGACGTAAATCCCGCAACGACCTGTTACCGTGGAGTCGAGGGAAGTTGACAGGTAAGGGTAAGTAGGTACAGGTATGGGATTTGCCAGACGTGGAAAGAAGCTGTCACTGGGCGGTCAGCTGAAGGAAGCCTTGTCCAAGCTGTGGCTGGAGTGCTGGTGGCCTTCTGCAAGCTGCCGGATAGAGGTAGTGGTTCGAGACCTGCCTCAGCCTTCTGAAGTGAAGGAGGCTGAACCCTGGGCAGGCTGCAAAAGAGAGGAGAGAGAGTCTTCCGCAGACTGTAGGAGAGCTCGCAAATCTTATGGCTTGCGAGCTCCGGCATCTCTGCTGGACCATGGGGCTGTACTTCTATATATATGAAAATCACCTTGTGTCAGCGATTCTTCGTGGGCGGGGGGGTAGCGTATCCTTCCAACACAGGGGCTGGTTTATCTGCTGTGGGAGTGCCGCTCAATTTCTTATCTCCCCTGGTGGAGGCGATGACATTTTCATGCACCCCGGACTGAGGCAGGTGGGCCGTGATGTCAGAAGGTCACGGGGTTCTGCTATCTTGAGGGTTGTGTGGCACTTCTTGGCCAGGCAAAGCAGCATAGTATAATTTAAATTAATTATATTATGTCTTTGTTGTGGTTGCTCTGGTGCATCCCTTCTCGATTGGATGTGGAAAAATATAATTCCAGAAGTGAAGTTCAATTACATGGCTGACAAATTTAATTGCCTGATGTAATTTCAATATATTAAGTATTTCCATGTCTCAGCGGCCAATGAGTTAAAATTCGCCCCGCGCTTGGTGCGCTCAGGTGGGCGAAGTCGGCCATAGAGTGCGCATCTCAGTAGCGCAGAAGGCTGGCATGCATTAACGTAAATTGCTTAAGTTGCCAAGACCTTAATTTAAAAATAAATTACTAAAGTATATTTTGAGTGCTGTTTTTTTGTCTGATTTTGAAGAATTAATGTGAAATTAATTTTCTAATGTTTTGTATGTTTACTTAAAGCATCATACAGTAAATTGTGTGACTTTGACTTTTAACACTTCCCAAAATTCTTGTAGTGCTAGTAGAAATCTTTCAGTCCGTTACTCATATGTCCATTGTATCGGTATTGGATATCGGTTCTATCGGCAAGAAAAAATCTGTTTGCACCGGCATTGGTAAAAATCTATATTGCCTCGGTACTAAAATAAAGTTAAAAAACTGCGGAATTGCAAAAGAAGTGTATACTGAGCCATCATTTTCCTAAAAGTTTGATTATAGCTTTCACTGTGTAAACGAGATTTTATAAACCTGAAGCAGATGGTGTTGCTAGTTCATCATTGGTTAAGGACGTTCGAGTTACAGGCTGTCCACCGTTTGTTTCAAGTGTGATGTGGGTTTTTGTATAGTTCTAGTATGTGTCAACAACACTAGTAAAATGAGCAATTTTCTTGGCCAAGTTGTTTTGTGTTCATGATAACTTAAATTTGGTATCGAGAAAAGTATCGGTGTAGAGTATCGTGAGAATGTTTTGCTATTGAAAATGTTATTGAATATTGAGAAAATGTGGTACCGACCCATGCCTAGAAGATACCACATCTATCTGTGTGGTTTTTATTTATAAAAACTATGCCGAGTGGAAGATTGAAATTATATTGTTATTTCGTAATCTGGAATAAAGAATTTTTGTGTTCCATTTCAGAACTGCAGTTGAAGCCCCATCACAAACCGTTTGAAATCCGGTGCAAGTGGTCCAAGTTAGTATCGCAATATGGAACTGGATCCGAGTCTAGGAAGGCACGGGATGAACCTGTCCTCTCATTTCAGAGAAACATTTTCTTCTCTAAGAGAGATGAAGAGAAAATAAAGTGAGTGAATTTTAATTGTGATAACAGTAGTTAAGAGACCTTGAAAATTTGTAAGTACTTCTTCAATTGATATGTTATTTGTACTAATGACATATTTTTGCAGTTCATTTGTGTACTATTTGTAGTTGTGTGTGACATCCTAAGAATGTAAATTCAGATGTGGTGCTACAACCACCTTCATTCCCTATTTTTTGACAACCATTACTTTTTTTCATCCATGGAAATACCTACCTTACAGAGTCAGATACGTACATATGCTCTATACAGGTTGATCTGAACCAGTAGTGTGACCAGATATATAATCTGGATGTCCCTTGGCAGGGTCTACCCCTGGCTCTTTATCAACCATCAGATTCAGCAAACCACATTTCAGACACAAAAATTCCTTCTCATGGTTTCCTTGGACCATGAAGGCCTCAGCAAACTCAGGACCATCTATGCTGTGCCACACTTAAACAGTGGTGTAGAACTGAGATACTGGGACTAGCAGCTTGTCTCTAGGTCTCAACATAATATAACTACTTCACATCAGTTTTAAAATGTTCATTTTGCATCTTAATTTGCTTGCTGTTTGCTAGATTCACTACTAAAACACAGTATCTGCCAAACCACATGAAGAAGATGGTGCAACCAGAAAAATTGTGGGATTGTGCATCCATGCATGAGAATGTGTCTTCTCAAATTTGTATGTGCCCATTTGCAAGTACCATGTGGTCTATTAAGTATGCATATGTCCACATGTGCCACAGGTGACATCGTTCAACCCCCTTAGCTTCTACTACAGCTCTGGCCCCCATCCTCCATCAGTCAAGTTCCATTAGGCCATAGATGTCACATCAGCACCACAATGTGAGGGTACTCTCTGCAGATCTACTGCAGCCGACTATATGTTGGCTACCCACATCACACCACATTTGGCACATGGGTGCGTGCTGGCCTACCTGTCCTCTGGCTGCTGGCTGCGGAGGGGTAACCCTTCCTGTGCATCTTGCTTTCTTCCTGCTTTCCCAACAATCTCCTTGGTCACCCTGGGTTCAGCTATTAATATCGGCCAATGACGGGATTTGTGGCTGTTTCACTCTGCACCAGTTGTAGAATGTCTGCCAGAGCATGCACCTACCTACCAGCTTCTATGCTAGTTCTAGCCATAGCACTACCTCCCCACTTTTCAATTACAAGTCCCCAGTATACTGGAGCCACTACTGGGGCAGCTGTGGTGTCTGTGCACCCACTCCCCCTGGCTAGGTATTGTTGGCAAAATAGGTTTGACTCTTCAGATCTTAGAAAGGGTGCAGTTTGGGTGTGCTTGCTTTGTTGGTTTGCCAGTAAAGCAGACACCAGAGGATGGGCCCGCGGAATCCGCGGGCTAAGCCACGACGGGTGAATCAGTTAATTGTGGTATTATCAGATGTACAATAACTGCTCAAGTTGCTCACTCGCGCCTATTGGCACTCGTTCGCAGCTCTCGACCCACTTTTATTTTACGACAAATATGTACCATGAAAGTAAAGTTTCTTAGAAATAATTATTTGTGGAATGTGTGGGTTGGGAAAAACACCTTGAGGTGCTTGCTTGTGCCTATCGGTGCTCCCTTGCACCTCTCGACACTTGCAGCTGTGTGAGTACTATGTTAATAATGAAATATGATATATTATGGTACATTGTACCATTAAACTTTAATAACTTCTGAATGGTTTGTCCAATTTCGACCGGTGAAGGCTTTTTGGTAAGCTTGTGGAAAACTTTGAAGTGCTTGTTGCCAACTGAGATAATTATGGTATGCTGTTAAAAGTTGCCGCTAATATCCCGCAAACCGTTGGACCTAGGTCAACATGTTTTGAGTGCGTTGGCATGCCCCAAGTGTGCAGATTCAGTTATGGTACACTTTTTGAAATTATTGTACATATTCAAAAAATTATTTTACGTCCATACCATGATTATGATACACTACAAATATGTATAGTCCATTCCTGACTGGAAGAGACTTTTGAAAACAAACCTTTGAATAATCACTTTAGGCATAACATGTCAACATGTTTTTTCAATATCCTGTATTCCACAAATACTGAACACTGCGGTTAACTTTAGAGTACTGTATTATTGAATAAATGAAACTTAACCTTAGTATCTTCTATAACTTGAAATATTTATTTAGTATTAAATATGAATTAATAACAGCGATATGTTGGCAATGGCTAGTAAGAAATAGTTCACAGATAAATTTTATTTTAACCTAGTTTTTTTGGTGTGTTATTTGTAAATTAAACGTTGCCTATTTAAATATTTAGGTAGCCCCGATGGAAACATATTTAATTGTTATAGTTTAAAATAACAGCACAAAATATTGTGTGTAGGCCCTAGTGACACAGTGTTTGTTTTGTCGGCTGGACGAGGCTTGTCGCTCTCTTGTTCACTTTTTCTCTCTCCCACTAGGGAAGTTTCGCTTCATTAAGTAGCAGACAAAATATACACATTAAAAATTTTAGCATATTTCATAATTATTACAGCAAAATAATGATTTTTTAATTTGTTTGAATACTTATTTTAATACATTTAGATATGATGGCGGGGCGGTTACCATCTGAAGTTGACAGACGTGGCAAGCCATGACTTGCATGTTGCTTTGTGCCAAATTAAGTGTAAATTATACTTACTCCAAGAAATACTTCACATTACCACATCATGTTTGTAGACTTGTGTTTTTTAAACCTACCTAGTCAAGTGTTACAATGTTGGGATAAATTTGTGTTTCCACTGCAGTAATAAACATACCATTACATGTGTTTCGTTAACCTTTGCGTGTGAAAGGGCATGACATGGCTGTGTGGTGGTCGTTACGCTGGCCCTGTGTGTGTGCATGATTTCTAATTTTTGATGTGCACTTATTTGTACGTTTTACGGTGAACTGTTGTTATGATGAAGTTAATTATTTACATCCACGTCTGTTTATTTATCGTAACGTTGTATATTTACCCTACTTGTTTGAAACAGTCGTGTAATGTGATTTGCCACAATCTCAACAAAATTTTAAGTGCAGCGCTATAAATTGCAATAAACCTAATAAACAGTAAGTAGCAATATATAGAAATATGAGCAGAATAAAAGTTACGGTAGGCTTATTTGTCTGCATGTTCATCACTATCTGATAAGTTTGGATGACAAAAATTAAACGACACAAGTTGCGTGCTTGAATTTAATGTGTCTTTTTTGTTGGACTGGTTGTTTCTTGTTTTAATATTTATTCCAACTGAGGCCGTCCTTTTAAAGAAATAACCTAACAATCAATAACAAAATGTTAAATACTACAGTTCTTTACCCCACAGTTGTAACAGTGTTAAACACAATCGTGGCAAAATACTAACATGCATTACATGTAATGTGCTATGTCGTTGAAAACAAATATGTTAATGTAAAATAACCGTAAGAACTGTCGTCAATTCAGGCATTTTTAAAAGTCATAAAGCTGACATAAATAATGTTATAGGCCTAAACTGTGAATACTCGTACAGAATGGTTTTTGGAAAATGATAGAATTCTTTGAAAACTGTAACAGTAACCAACTCATTTGACAGGTATCAAAGTAGAAGTCACATTTCAATGTTTATGTTTAGGTGTAGCGAAAGAAAAGAACACATGTACACACATAATGGAAAATAAACATTGATTTTTGGCAGATGCAACATGGCAGTCACATGGTAATGTTTGTTTACATTTGGCGGAAGGATAAGGAATGGGCCTGCAAGTAGATATTTAGCAGGGCTCCGAGAAAGTCTGTTCCAGTGGAAAATGTACTATATACAAACTTGTGTACAATAATTATGGTACATCCGAACACAACTTTTATGGTAAACGTGAACCTGAATTGTGGAGCACGAAAACCCCTCCCCCCGGAAGTTGCGACATGAGGAGGGGGGTCTGGAACTATAATTGACCCCTCTCCCCCAGGGCACTATCGAACCCCCTTAAGCACATCTTCTCCCTCTCACAGTGTGTGCATAAAGTGTTTGACAAGGTAAGAACAAGAACCCCTCCCTCCTGGAAGTGGTTGAGAGGGGTCGCCAACTATTACTGACCCCTTTACCCATGGGGCACTATCGATCCTCCCTAGGCCTGTTTCTCCCTTCCCCCCTATCCATTTGGGCATAAAGCATTTGTCAAGGCTAACTTTTGTTCTTGATTAACAGTAAGAACAAAAACCCCTCCTTCCGGAAGTGGTGGGAGGGGGGCCAGCAAACATAACTGACCCCTTTCCTTATAGGGCACTATTGATCCTCCCTATGCCCATTCCCCCCCCCCCCCCCCCTTTTTTTTTCCTCACTGTTTGGTGATAAAGCTTTTGACCAGGCACACTTCCATTTTAATTAGTAAGATAAGATACTTCAACATGGTTGACTTACACTTCCAGCTCATTCTCTTTTCGTTACTCTCATCCCACTGCTCTCTTTTTTTGTCACTGCAACATGAAACACACTTCCAGGAGTTGGCATATACACTACTAATCTCCCCCCCTTCTATGCCCTAGGCTCAAGTGCTTGGTGTGCAGTGATAATCCTGCCCTACCTGAGTACTCCTTGGGGGCTGGCAGTAGTAGTAAAATAGGGACACAACCCATGAATCTTCCCACAGACACTCGGAGTGCTACCAGTAACCTCACCCTTTTATATATCTTGGGAGAGGGGACCCTTGTTGTTTGGGCACTGTACTAGAAAGAAAGTTACTGCCTTTGGGGAAGCGTCTCGTTTCTGAACTCAGCTGTGCTAGCCCCTACTGAACATCAACTAATACTGCTCAAACTCTCGACTTCTTGTATGCTGTACCATCAGCTGGATGTCGGAAAGCAGCCAGGCAGACCTTGGCCTTGGCTAGGAAGGCTGTGGAGTCTGAAAAGAGGCCCAGCAGGGTGTACTCTTTGCTTTGAGAAGAGGCTGTGTGGTAGAAGGACATGACTATCAACCAGTGTCCACCTCCAGCATCATTAGTGGGAAGAGGATACATTGGAGAGAGTGTCCTAAACTGCTTTCACATACAAATTGCTCTCTCTCTTCTCCCCCCAACATCCTAGAAACAACGGCCGATGAAATCATGTACCATAGTACATACTTGCAAACTGCCCGTAGGCTGGTGTTTACCACAGAAACTTTTTGCTCCAGCCTGCTTGAACAGCCAATCAATGCTTCTCTTGGCACCACCTCAAGCCCAGAGGGCTATCATCATACCTATAGCCACTTTGCAGGCCACCCCTTTAAGTAATCACTTTGTGAATGTGATGCACACATCTTGGTCTTAAAAGGGAAAAGCTGTAACAAGGTCTGCTTGTTGAGAACCCCCATAATTAGGTGAGGCATCAATGTACTGCTGGCAGAAATGAATATTTGCATGAGTTTACTGCATTAGAAGACTGCTGTTTCATGGAAACGTTCTGGATTTTAGCAAAAATTTAGGCAGTCAACACTTTTGGAAACAAATGTGCCCCGTACTACAACTCATCAACATAATGATCAACTAACCTTATATAATCTCAGAAGTTAAAAACTTCCTGTCAGATAATGCAGTTCTACATAACTTTTCATGTCAGACAACTATAGCAATTCCCAATTATTGACATTGTGGGTGATCTGAAAATTGAAGTGTATCAATTAGTCGAGGGAGTAAGGTCATTGATTTGCTAAAGGTAATTCTAAGTGTTATAAACCGCACACATACAGTATTTATAAGTCCAGACCACTGCCCTGCTCAGTTGTAACTGGGATGACTCAGTGGTGTTGGCATGCAGGGATCAGAAGCTGTTGGAGGTGCTGTATGACGAGGCTCGCTACAACGTGCTGGCAGGCCGCTACCCCTGTGAGGTGGCTCACTACATAATGCTGGGTGGCATCCAGGCACGCATTGAGCTGGGGCCCTACAACCCTCAGATACACACCACTCACTTCTTCAGGTATCCATTCTTCCACTGTCACCTAACCTCACCACCCTTCGTTAGCAATCAGTTCATTATTGTGCCAAACTTGTACACACAGCACGTGGTGTCATATCCAGATTTCACGACATTGAGGATGAATGGACAGGCCAAAGGTTGGCAGAAACCCCATGCACCTGTACAGTGATGGATGGAAGCAGTGTTGCTTCTGGGGCAACAGACAGGATGAGTCTGCTGTAGTTTGCCATTGTAGTCGGCAGTTCAGAAGTGGGCTAGGTCCACCAGCTACTTGAAAAATTTCAAGGGCCAGTGCTTGGAGCTGAATCTAGATTCCTCTTTAAGAGGCAGCAGTGAGTGATCTTCCAACAATTATAAAAAAATAAAATTTCCTAATTTCTACTTAATCACTTTGCCAGGTAAAAATGTTACTGTTTTTGCAGCGTGCAAAAAAAAAAAATAACTTATTTGCTGAAAGGAGTTTATAAACAGAGAGATTTTTGTAATCACTCAGACAAAAAAATTTTGCTATGTTTGAAATTCTTGTGTACAAAGAAATTATTTTTTTTACTTTCGCTGTTTGTGAAATATTTTCCAAAATGTTTGGTAAAGAAAAATTTAAAATAAATACAGGAATCTGTAAGTTACTTTATTTTATTGCTTGTAAATGATTTGATAATGCAAGAAACTATGTATGAATCTTAGTACTGTAAATTTTATTTACTGGATATGACATCACAAATTGAGCAATGTTAGCACATTGATAAAATAGAAACTTCTGCCATCCAATGTCTAAAACTGTAGGCTGTTTGCAGACAATTGAGTATGCCCTGCTTAGTATGTACTTTCCTGCTCATTTTGTATCCTTAACATTGTATGTGTCAAATCAAAGTCATTGCCACAAATTCAATACGGAGTACTTATTCATGGGTTATTGAAGGGGAACCGTGGATTTGTTAGGAATGTAAATGTGTTGCTAATACTGCATGCTGTTTCTTACCCTCATATGCATAAAAATAAATCAGAACTTAAATAAATAGTTGGTGTTCTCAAATTTAAACATTTCACATAGTGTGACATTAAGACATTGAAATATTCTTCCTTCATGCTACCAACTTTACTGAGAGCATCCCAATCGGTGTGCATGTTAACAGTGAAGCAGCTCTAGCATGTGAAGAGTCAGGCTCTGGTGGAGTGTGTGTCAGCAGTGGGTGTGGTGTGTCGCAGGGAGCAGCGGGGCAAGTTCCTCCCTGTGCACGTGAGTCGGAGCCAGTGGTCGTGGCTGCATATAAGTGGCAAGAACTCCCCAGAGGTGCGTCTGCTGGAGCAGTTCAAGCGCATCCCCACCAGCACGCCCGTGCGCAAGCTCATTCGCAAGTATCTTGAGTTCTGCTGGTCTCTACCTTTCTATGGGTCAGTGTCATTACTGCAGTATGTGTTCTGTAGTACTTTAGAGGAAAGGGTTCTATCTTTTCTCGTCAAGATTGATAAAATCAGTGACAAAAGTTCTAGTCGCCAAAAGGTTATCCCACTGGGCTTTTATCACTGCATTCCTAGTAGCAGTTCTTGTAGGATAACTCCTTGATTTTTGCATGTTGAAAACAGGGAAAATTTTGTTGATCTTTAGTGATTTTTCTTGGGGTACTTCAGCTTCCTCCCAGTTTTGTGAATTCTTTCACCATCATCATCTCCACTTCATCAGATTAATTTTCATTCTATTGGTGTTCTGGAGCATAAGGTGCTTGCTAGCCTCCTCCAGTATGTCAGTCATCTGTGACCCTGCCTCTTGCAGGACAGTGCTTATGTACTTTTTTATGTTACAGATATATGGTTTATACCAAAGTATTTCCCGAGTGATAAATGGTATTCATCGTACACGTTTTTCTATACACTAACCTCACATTTCTGTGTTTAAAGTGATTTACTATTTGTGGATAGTGTGCACAACTCTATATTGTATTTCATCGCATAATGATTGCCCCACAATTTTTAAGTGCTGAAAAGAGTAAAAAAAATTACCACCTGAAAGTTTCTGTCTTTTCAGCACTACAGCTGAGACAGAACATGTAGGAACGCTGATGCATCACCTGGCGAGTAGTGTCTAGTTAGTGATGGCTGGAAGCAGTTGTAATATTGACAGCATCTTTTGAGAGGGCAGGAGCATGAGCTCTGGGCAGCTTGATAATAGCTCGCTGGGCCCAAGGTAGAGCACTGCTTGAAGTGGTTGGTGTAGATACCCTGGTAGGGGCATAGCTGTATGCTGTATACAAAATTGAAAAAGTTTACATGCCCCGTAGGGGACAAAATGAAGTTATACAATGCGAAACATTGAATTATAAAGGTTGACAGTTTGGCAAGTTACACTCAATGAACAATAATATTAAGTCAAATACATATCATTACAGAACTAGAAAAAGAAAACAAATAATTTGGTTTGTGCGAATATTCGGTATAACGAAACAAAAACGAAAAATGACAGCTTTCATTTTTATTTCCGTAATAAATTTTGTTATTAACAGTCGTAACGAAACAAAAATTCTCGATTTCAATGAATTTTGGGGTATTTAATGAATATTCATTTAGTGCGCCAGGAAAGATAATTTTTGCCTGTAAATAATCTTGTTTGTTTTCATTATTTTATAACTGAAATAAATACATAAAATGAAAATTTTGGATGTAGGTAAAACCCCCATTGGGAAATACTCCATATCCTACATATTTTTTGGTTTGATTTTCCAACGAATTTGTTATAATGAATAACCTGCTATAATGTTAAGAAATTCGTTAAGCTTTCATTAAGGCTGAGCCTTAATGATATTATTTTTCATTTTTGTTTCAGTTTCACGAAAGTTCATAACATATCTTTCATTTTCGTTTTGTGAGAAAAAAGTCACATTCATACAACAATCAAATAATGGTAGCATGTTAACAATAGTTGAGCAATGATTTACAAAGGTGAATGACAAACAATTTTTTACATTGTATAGCCAATGCAAACTGATGTGTGACTCTTCCTACACATTATTATTGTAGACTCTCATCATGTGCCCCTGAGGGAGTCGAGTCCCAACTGGCCGCCTCCAAGAGCAGCACCTATGTACTGTAATGCTAGGAAGTCACATCATTGCCCCTGCTGCTTGTAAACCAGCTAAGAAGCAGCTGTGGGCATTCAAGAGTTTACCCTTAAGTAAGTGGCAGATACCGCCTGCAACCACACCAAACCTTCCTGCTGACACCCCATCAAGAAATGGCCTGGCCTGAACCCTATGGGGAGGGGGGGGGGGGCAAAGATTAATAAAGGGAATTAGGCATGCAGGAACCCTCCAACCGAGGGGAATGTAAAGTAGTGCACCCGGCAGAAATGCCAATTGTTCAAATATAGTTACTATCTGGAAGGCAACCACTTCATCTTACGAACTAACAGCAAAGCGCTTCAATGGCTACATGAGTCCCATAATGCTATAGCCAAGCTAGGGCGATGGGACAAGTTCACGTAGCTCACCTTAGCACAAGTCGTGCTAAGGCTCTATACTACACAGCCACAGTCCTCTTGAGGACTCACTAAGACCTTCCAGTCTTCTTCCAGTTCTTCAGCGGACAATGCTTTCTCTACCAGTGTAGAGCAAGACATGTAGGGGCCTGTCGGCTTCAGGAGCATGGCTTGAAGAGCATATGAGAGCTGACAATTAAGCAGCTGTGAAAACAACTGAACCCTTATTGAGGCTTGAAGTCCTGAAGGCAATCATAGGATGCCAACAAAAGTGATGTCTAGATTCGGTAGACGCAGAGGTGCGGAGGGCGAGGGTGACCTCAGTCATACGTACTCAGACTCATGACTTTATGTTCGTAGCTACTAGGTAGCTGAGAAACTTAGAATGCATCTGTAAGCTGGCGGGCAGCATTACAGTCTAGACTGATGAATGATAATCAGCTAGCGGAGATTAAAGCTTATGGCATCAGTACGTGGTTGGGCAGAGTAATGCCTCTTTATATACCCAGAACACAGGGCCAGCGCAGTGGGTGCAGGGGTAGCAGAGAGGTGGCAGAGAAGTGGCGGAGATGGCCTAAGGCTGCTCATTTCCCCTCAGTGGCCGAAGCCTGAAGGGGTAAGTGCTGTGCCATGGTGTGAAGCATGTTGCGGTTCAACAGGATGCTTTAGCTAGGTTAAGCCAACCCTGGCTTTAATGGTAACCTGTGGAGTATACGAGTTAACATTTCTTCTTAAGATGCTTCTTCTCAAGCCCCTCCCTACCGTTAACTGGAGCTACAGGCACGGAGGACGAGTATCTTCTCAAAGGAAACTGGGCACTCTGTCATAGGTGTTCAGAACAGTTGTGCTTTCTCTCAAATACAGGTGCCTCTCTCATGCTTAACCTATGTGTCCGATATAAGCAAAAGGATATTGGAATTAAAATTGCCAAACATGACCAAACAGCTTGTGCTTAGCGGTGAGGATCTGATGAATCCTATTCCCTACCCCGGGATATGGGACAGGATATGCGACTGTGTTACATATATGGTAGAAGGCCTGGGTTCATACAATTACGTAATCCCAGTTGAGGCTGGATATGTGAAAGGTTAGCATTAACTGTGTTCTACTAGGATTGTTTCAATGTAATTAAATGGTTATTTGGTCAATGATTGCATCAAGTACATGTTTATTGTTGCTGTTAAAGTAGTAATGTTGCTGTTAAAGTAGTAGTAATAGTTAAACATCTGCACCTAACTATAATCTTAATCCAACATCGAGGTCGCAATCTCCTATGTCCATTTGAACTCTCAATAAGAATTACGCTGTTATCCCGAAGGTATCTATATATCATAACATTAAAATGTCAATTAAACATAAATAAATGTATATAAAAATAAAGAGTTAATAATATTCTCCATGTCACCCCAACAAAAAATAAAATTTTATTTAAAATAAATAAACCAACTTTTAAAAATAAAATCTCAAATAAAGATCTGACTTCATAATGTCAGTTTCTTTAATGTTGATTTATTTGGGTTAGATTTATTATGTCATTTGTTTGTTCTTGCTTTATGTGATGTGTACATTTATTGTTCTGTTTACATTGCATTACATTGTGATTACATTGTAATTAAATTACATCACATGAGGGTGTACCTTTGGGACAGTCGGAGGAGATCTTATAAAGAAAATTGTTTGTGAAACAACCGATGACCGCCGACGAATCATGTAGGAGGGAAACACCACCAATGGAATTACAAATGGTAGTTACACGTTATATATTGTGACATTACATTTCGTCTGCAAGTTACCTTACAGGAGGTGTTCAAAGTGTCCTTCCTGAATCACATTACACTCAGTACACGGCAGTAGTAGTGATTGTCGAACGCTAGCAAAGATATCAGGCCTCTGGCGCAGTTGGTAACAAGCTGTGAATATTCGCTCCACCAGTTCTTGTCATGTAGCAACTGGGGTGGAGTACACGACACACTTCACATGCCCCCAAAGAAAGAAATCCATAGAAACTAGGTCGGGGATCGTAGTGGCCATGCAACAGGTTCCCCTCGCTCTAGCCAACGCCCCCTGTAGGTGGTGTTCAGATGTTCTCTTACATCACGGCTGAAGTGCGCTGAGGCACCATCATGCTGGAACCACAGGTGTCGGCGTATCGCAAGGGGTACATCCTCCATGACCAGTGGAAGCGTGTTTTGCAAGAAGTCAAGGTAAGCTGCTCCATTCAAATGGGGTGGCATAATGACAGGACCCAGTACATTACCACCAACAATTCCAGCCCAGATGTTGATGGAAAATTTCACCTGGTGGCCATGGATGAACTTGTCATGTGGCTTTTCTGCGGCCCAGATGTGGCTAATCCTACTGTTGAAGTAGCCATCTCTTGTGAAGCACTCCTCATCACTGAACAAGATGCTTGCATAAAGGTAGGATTAGCGATACTTTGTTGCAGTAACCACTGGACGTACTGAACACGATGTGCGAAGTTGTCGAGCCCCAGTGCGTGCACTTTCTGAAGGTGGTGTACATGAAGAGAATAATCCCGCATTATGCGGGATATGGTTGATGGGCTTGTGTCCATAGTACTGGCAATGGCATGCGTGCTTATTGAGGACTCGTTGGCGACTCTGAAGCACCTCTTCATTGAACACAAGTGTTCGCACGTCGTGCCCTACGGCACCAGTGTGCTGGGGACGAAGCGACCCCATGTCACAAAGACGCTGATGGAGTCGCGCGAACATGGTGTGGTGTGGATGACATTTGTGTGGAAACCGCTGTTCGTACATGCAGAGAGCCCATCGTCCATTCCCTCTAGCCTCACCATAACACATCATGTCGGACATCTCAGGGAACGCATAGCCTGCCATTCTTACTGTATCTGTTCATTACACTGCACACACATTCAGCATACAGAGATTATGTAGATGGCGCGGTCAACGCTGATCACATCATGAGGCGTGCAATCAGAATCAGTGCTAAACAAAACAAACTAGGTGTACTGCAATGGAACGTGATACACAACGTCTGAAACATGTGTCGCTGGCTGTAGGTAGTTTCGCAAATATTGTTCGTCTTTGAGCAATCTCTTCGTTGTCACACAGGTGCAGACTGAGGGTAGCATTCACCTGGCCTAATAAGGCCAAATAATTCCACCCCAAGTGACTTTAAGTCAAGCACGTTTAGGCGAAATAACTGTCTCAAACTGTTGAAGGCCAAACACGTTTAGGTTATGTGGTTACACACACCAGTCTGACACTAATGTAATGTAATGTAATGTAAATGTAACAATAAATTTTGCAATTGCATAAAGTACAGTAGAGCCTGTCTATTACGACCCCTCACAGTTCCTGAGTTCCCGAGAATAGTGTCAGAGGGGTTTAGGGGTGTTGTAATAAAAAATTTGGAAAATTTTGGGCTGATTTTGACCCACCCCTAACCCCTATGCCCCCAAACTTGCCATTTTTTGCATGAAGATCATGTTCAATCATCTCTAGCGCATAAAAAACCACCTTTTAAATTAAATATAAATATGTATGTATATGTTAATATCTGAACGTCTCCTGATTAATCTGATATCCAAGAAAGGCATATTGGACCACTCGTTGTCATAAAAAAGAAGGCCTAAACACAGTATGACATGGCCATTGAAAGTGTGTGAAAAGATTAGACAACTAAACACTGTTGGAAATGCCTTATGTTTGAAGCAAAACATAGAACTTTATTTATTGATAATATATATGAAGATAAATACGTTGGATCACTCGTGAGCTGGGGCTACCCACAGAGCAAGTAAGGAGACAAGAGAGGACACTTCCATGTTGTAACGATCTTCTTATTTTGAAGTCTTTTTCAGGTGCTGGGTCGGTGGTAGGCCCTGAATTAATACCAACAGCAGACACGCATTACAAAAAATAATCACCTAGTTTAATAAAACAAAAATAATAGTTTTTAATGATTGTTTTGTGATAAACATGCTTCATTGAAGTAGTTAATAATCACACTGTGTTCAATGTTTAATAAAATAGCTTATTTACAAAAAATAATTTTTTTTTTTTTTTTTTTATTGAGGCTTGCCGGGTAGCATTTACAGTATGTTTACAGCTTGCATTATTCTTGATGAATTCTTGATGAGAGGTTCTAGAACAACGTTTTAAAATTGCATGATTAGAACCTACTTGACTAACGCCATTTATATGCCGAATGCTGTTTTCGGCAATAACGAAATATATACTTGTTCTGTTTGTGTTAGCTTTGTCTTTGAAATATTTTACGTTACCTCCAGTTGTGACCAACAGAATAGAATAAATCTTGCACAAGCAGTGAAAAAAAACGGATCAAATATTTCTAATCGTTTTAGTAAGTAACTAAATCAGCACCTGAAATATATGTAGGTTAAATCAGTATGTTTGAGACACAAAATACTCATAGCAGTTCCATAAAATCATTCATTATTATGGTAAAATGTCCATGTTGGTGTTTCCACAGACAATTACTACAAATAACGCAATTGTAATCCCTATCTTGTGTCTCCCCCCTGAGGCTAGCAGCGAATACATTGCTGTGTACACGTAGCTGGGCAAGCACCTAGATCCTCTGCAGCCCGGCCGGGCGTGGTGACTCACATCTGTCGATCTGTCCTAGATCCTTGGGGCTGGGCAGCTGTCGGTCGGTCGCTACAAGCTGGTGAGCGGCACCTGCCACCCGCTACAAGATTATTCTAGCGGGTGGGGGCCACCCAGTTGCCACCAGTGCCATAGTTACAGGGTCGGTTTGCTTCGTAACAGCGGCCCGGTGTTGATTAAACATGCTGATAGATGTGATTCTCGTCAATGTTTTGAATTTATACAAAATGTAGGCTGCGTGTTGGCCTCTGCACTGGCACAATGAGGCCCGGCAATGTTTACGTGAATATAAAAATTTTGTGCAGTCTACTTGAAATATTAATTAACCCGAATTTTTCATCAAAAACTTCTGACGTGACCTATACACGCACATGGCCTTGCCCGCCAAAATATGGTAACATAAGAACACATTTTATTTGCACACTCTTACCTATAGGCTATTCATGGTAAAGTGAGCATTTTTGAAAGCTCCCTCATTTGGAATAATAGTCAATAAATACATTTTATTTTAGCTTTAGGCGTTAACTTCCGAGTGTGGTGAAATATACACACTGTGTGTATTACTTATGTGGCAATATTTATTTTTTAAAGTTGGTTAAAGGATTAAAATTGGCTGAAAGGAAAAAGTAACTAGGGATTCAAAAGTGCTCACTTTATCACGAACAGAGTATACCTTTATTCACTTTACACATAAAATTGACTTCACAAGAAAAAAACACAAATGCTCACCAAAAATTAGCATATTATGTAGTCATGGGCGCACATAAACTTAAAAAAAATTTAGAAAGGGACATTGAATTAAATTTGAAGTTATACGTACACTGATTAAGAAACTAGTCTGTAATGTGCTGCTGTTTTTACAGCAAAAGAGGAGGGATAATGGAAGCAAAAAAAGACAGGGAGGGTAAGGCAGAGGCAGCAGCATGTGAGTTGGACAAAGAATCCTCACTAACCGAGCCTGCAGCTCCCCCTGCCCCATCCCCCTTTCACACCATCAATGGAGAATTCACCAGTGTCCCCTTCTGGCATGAAGTTATTTATTGCTTCATGCTGCTTGGGACAACAAATGTCAAAGTCTATGGGGCAGCTTGAGAAATGCGCAACCACTAACATCAGTAAACACTAGTTTCCCATAGACTGAAAACTGTGGATAATAGGAACTTGTATTGCAGTTGGAGAAAAGGTCTACAAAAACAAATCCATGCATAACTGAAACTGTGGTTCAAGATACTGCGACTGGCGAGGGATTAATGTATCTATTTTTAGGCATGCCTCAAATTTTCGATTTTTTCGACCCAAATTTTTCACGGTTCCTCGGGATCGGGTCATAATAGAGAGGTGGGCATAATAAATGGGGTCATAATGGAGGGGTTTTACTGTAACAACAATACAATAACATTTATTAAAGGTAAAGAAACAAAAATCACATACAGCGACATTATCAACTAATGTACATTGTACATTAAACATAGAACATTCAATAAATGACACTTAAAACTTTAACAGCACATATAAACATGTACTTGATGCAATCATTGAATGAATAACCATTAAGTTACATTAAAACACCCTTAATAAAACACATTTAATGGCAGCCTTTCACATAAACAAAGTGTGATTTATGTTACAGCAGTACTTGTGTGTCGTTATCAACCATTTAGCCAACCTCATAAGCAATATGTGGCATTTAAAATCTTGGAGGTCTGTTTTCTCGCAAACCATTCGTCGGCGGTTTTCTTACCAAAAGGACTTTTTTTTATGTCTTGCAATGGTAATTAATAGGCAGTGATCATAATTTACGTAACAATGTACAACCCTTTTTTCACTATTTGAAGGGGTGGCAACCCCCATTTTACTATGTAGGGTATGCGGTAGGTCAACATGTGTACTTGTATGCTATGGTGCCTGAATTGTTTGGCATGCTTACAGAATTGCAATGCCATCTTCACACAGGTTTCCTGCCCTTATGAGTGGTTTCCTGGCATTTGTTGTCAGACATTTTCAAACTGTAATTTTGCAAGGAACGTCCTCTCGCAGTTTTTCGCAGAGCTGGTGACTCTCTTGTATACTTAATACAGTGCTATTCAAAATTATTATTTTGTTTATTAAATAGGAGTTTGCACCTCATTAGTACTTTAAAAAAATGTACATTACATGGGCAATAAAAAAATTTTGTATAACCTCAACCTTTTTTAAGATTAGGTAATAAAATAGAATTTCTTTGATCAGTCCTTTCATTTTGTAAAACAAGTTTCCTTCTTTTTTTATGCATGGCTGAACTGATGACTTAGTTAATTTGTATGATACTTCAAGTTGAGTTCAATTTTTAATGTAAAGTTTTCAAAGTTTAGCAAAATAAAATGTATGATATGCAGGGCTAGTAATAAAAATAATTACAAATTGAAGTTTTCGGGTTCATAACATTTTAGGTTGCACATTATTTAACAGCAGCTAATAAATAATTATATTAATAACAGTAATAAATACTAACTTAATAATAAAGAAGATAACATAATTTACAATAAGTGCTGCCATCGTAGTGCCTGAGTTGAACCTAAATAATAGAGAAAATAACACATTACCTAACAGGTGCTGCTATCTTAAGTGGCTAAGTTGAACCCAAAACACACAAAATTAATAAACATACATTTTAAATACATCTTGAGATATTAGTATCAAACAGAACATAAACTGTGAACCACATAAAACATTACTTTTAAACATTAATAGAACTTCTTGTAAATGGAAAAATTAATAACCTTTACTGCTGATAAATTACAAAATTAATTTTGAGCACAAAAAGGAATAGATTGGTAGCAGATAATTAACTGCAAAAACATTTAAGGACAAGACTTTACCAACAAAACAAACTTTTACCCAAAAAAGGCAAAAAAACACATAAGTGAAAAACATAAGACAAATGCTTACGGTCCCACAAAAATGGCACAATAGTGTGCAGACTCGTGACTAGGTGTGTAGCTACTAGGTAGCTGAGAAGCGCAAAAGGCTTCGGTAAGCTGGCGGGCAGTGTGACGATACGTATTTGCCAGCATACAAGACGACTGCATATAAGATGAGTCATGGTTTTGAAGTGACTAAAACGTGAAAAAAATTAATTTTGTTTCGCAGGATAAGTCCCAGCCAAACATATTGTTTTTCTATAAGCAGGAAGATAAATGTTTAATTGAAATACTTTTAATTGAAAAATGGGAGGAAGTATTTGAGTATGAGCACATAAACCTGATGCATGGAGCATACTGCCCCACATACACACACACATGCACACTGCACACGCACACCAGCATGCACGCACACATGCACCCGCACGCTCAACCAGCCGAAGGGAGCAGGTCATGCAACTGGCTTTTGGCCAAGGGGGATTCTACCCCAGTTGCGTGGTATCCAACATGAGACTTGGCTAACCTCTGAAATACTCATCTACAACAGACCATACTGCGTGTCTGCCAGGAGGCGACACCTCATTATGATGTAAGTCCAGGCTATAAAGGAGTAGAGGATTGTGGATCCATCAGACTCACCTTACGATTCCTGGGTCGTTAGTCCCTAAGAAAGATGGGCAGCTAAGATTTGTGTGAATTACAATGACCCGAACGACGTTACGCATCCCATCGCACCACTGTTCATTAGCCTAACTCATACTCTCCAGGACATAGGAGAGACAAAAATCTTCAGTATCCTAGACGTGAGTCGGGGTACTGGCAGATTTCAGTGTACCCAGACAGCAGAAAGTATACCGCTTTTACTACTCCAGAGGGCAAAACACTGTAATTCAAAATAATGCCATTGAGGGTGAATAATTCTGCCGCCCCCTCCTCCCCCGTCATCTAGAGGTTAATATCTGAAGTCATCACGGGCTTCATTTGCCAATTTTGATTTGCCTACCTCGACGACATAATTGTGTACTCAAATTCCTGGGAAGAACATTGTGGACACCTCCAGAGAGTACTTGAAAGACTTGAATTGCATGGTTTAACCTGCAAACTTTCCAAAAGCCATTTTGGAAAGATCGCCTTAGACTACCTGGGCCACATTGTCACACCAGAGGGGAACTACCCCCAAGCTGCCTCAATACGAGCCATAGAAAAAGCAGAAGAAACAACCAATAGTAAACAGCTGCACCGCTTCTTGGGACTATGTAATTAGCTATGCTACTACGTACCAGACATCGCCAGACAGATGGCACCTTTCAACGCCCTCCTAGAAAAGGAAACACGGTAGTGGTGGGAAGAACATCCCAACACATTCCTAAACCTGCAGCAGAGCTTCCAGAATATCGAGTAACTCCACTGACCACAAGCAGACAGCCCTTTTATACTGCAGACAGACACCTGCCAGAACGGACTGAGTGCAGTGCTATAGTAAGAGAACTCCGCCAGGCAATCTCAAGTTATTGCCTATGCCAGCACCCGACTGAACGCCACAGAACAAAAATACCACATTAACGAACAGGAATGTCTCGCCTTAATCTGGGCTGTAAGAAATTACTGTAACTACTTTGAAGGAAGACACTTCATACTCCACACTGACAGCAAGGCCCTCCAATGGCTGCAAGAGTCAAGAAATGCCAAAGCCAAACTAGGACTATGGGAGATGTTCCTAACTGAATTTGACTTTGAAGTGCAACACTGCCCGAGCAAAACCAAAGGACCTGCCCGCCAGCCGGACCTCGACGGGTATGCCAAAGAAGACGAAAATTGGGAGAGAATGACACCTTCTTTAGCCCATCCTAGAAGCCTCGAAGAACACATCCGGCTCCTACAGCTACAGCTCAGCCGATACCCCAGATAAGTTATCACTAGCAAAAGTACCCAGACATCCAGCATCTCCTCCAAGACATGCCCCAGAGGTTTGAACAATGAGATGACGTCCTCTGGTCTCAAAGAGGACAACCTGGAGCCCAGTGGAAGTTCTGGATCCCATGCAATTTGAGGGCAGACTTATGTAGACACCATCATGACCACACACAAGCCGGTCACCCAGGCATCAAGGAAACTCTCTGTGACATAAGCAAATGATGGACATGGGACAGGATAAGTTGGGACATACAATAGTACATAAACAACTGCGAAGAGGCTGTTGTGGTAAGGTATACCCCATACCACAGCCAACCACAAAACCCCGTTGACCTAATACCACTGGGATCCACTTGGCAGCCAATCTAATGGGACCTTACCCAAGAAGTACAAGAGGCAATAGGTACCTGCTAGTGGTAACAGACTAATTTTCCCACTGGGCAGAAGCATTTCTGTTAAACAACCACCAAAGCATCGAGCTCATCTCTAGTTGATATGTTTAATGTGCCTTGAGAGCTTGGTGAATGACGATGTTTGAATGGAGGGGGTAACCTTCCCTATGTTTGACCATGATGCACCTTCAGTACCTACATGGTCCGGCAATCACTGCTGCTGTGGGTGGGTCCACACACACCCAGCAGGTGCATTGTTGTGGGCTGGTTGCCAGCCACCAGGTGACAAACAATCAGTTCAGCTTATAGATTTCCTTCTAACAACAGTAAAGGCATGGATTGTGATGGTGCTTGGTGTCACAGTTGACATAGGGGGAGCACTAAAGGAAGAGGCTTTGTATGTGCAAATGACCGTGCTGATAGCTCATCAGCATATTTAGCATACAAATTTTGTAACTGGAAACCTCTTATAAGAATTTTCTGTAATGTATTGTGATGAAAACTAGTGTAAGCAGAGTACTTTAATTCATTTACATAACTTTTTACTGAAATTTTTTGTAAATATACATGAACTTTTTGGTCTGAAGTAATGGGAAACAAATCTTAAGTACATAGTTTTATTGACACTTAAGGGTTCTCCCATATGATACGTTATCGAGGAGTGTATAACTCAGCCTTAATTGTATTTTATATTATAAATTTAGTATCATGGACTGTGTGTTGATATGTAGCATATGTGTGATACTGGCTGCAGTGCTGCATTCTTCCAAGGGCAGATAGAGCAGCCAGTGCGTGGTCTGACATCTCTGGTCACCCATCAGGACATGCCTGTGTTGGTGGCCATCAACTCTCAGGGAGTCTATATCATCGACGACATACAGTGTGTGAGTGCCCTCACTACCAGTCATTCTCTTTCATTTGAGTTTTGTAGTATAGCTCCTTCTTTCTGCCTGTTGCTAAGAAAGCGTGTTTTTCCGAAAATGACGAATGTGCAATCTAGAATTAAATACTGTATTTATCCATGTACAACATCCTTCTGTGTAAGACCTGCATCCCAAATATTTTTACATATTCAGTTTTAAAATTATAGGTTTTAGTGCATAGCTGTATTGCACAAGCTATACATATGTTACAAAACTAAATGTGGCACGTTCTGTACCATATTTATTTGAAATAAATAGCCCCAATTTGTTAAAAAGAGTTTAACTTCTCAGAAATAGGGAAAGGTGTTATATGTGATTTTGGTTGTTTACCCACCCAGCAATGTGCGTTGCTGCCTGTTGGCCAAGTGGGCCGGGCGTTTGATAACGTAATTGGAAAACTGTCACTCAACAGATCCAGTCTGAGCACAACACAATTAGACAATATATTTAAACACAAAAGCCTACTTACCTGATGGCGTGTCACACCTTCAGCATAAAGATGCATAAATGCAGGAAATGTGCCATTATTTTTCTAATGCAATTATCATTTAAAAAGTTAACTTGTGCAGGAAAACTTTCACAACTTTAACAGAAACTTCAAATGTGGCCTGCTTGTTTGTTCCAGGTTGGCTGCATACTTGTGGAGCAGTCTGAAAATCACACTCACATTGCACCTCCCATAACATGTTTCTTTAAGTGTAATTTGGCAGACACCATCCTTGCTGTAGCCATGCACTCTTTGAAAGGAGTGAGAAGCAGTCTCTACTGAAATGGACCCTATGATTTTCAGTCCTACATTTACTGTCAAAAGATATTTTCATTTCGTCAAATAAATTTCTTAGCAAAAAATGCATACATTATTAGCAGAAAATGGATCTGTTGTTGTTGTAACCATTTCACTTAAACTAAATGCAATTTGTTATTCATTCTTATAATCACAACATATGTACGTAAGTAGAAAACATTCAAAAATATTTACTGACAAGGATGAAAGGATAACCTTATGAGAGCGCACTTGTCATGTAACTTACATTGTTACATCACAGTAATTTTTGTATGATAAATCTTATACTTTATCGAGACATTTAAAACTGACCAAGAACATTCACTAGTGTTTGACTTTTACAAAATTTTTCCATCAACCACATACTGCTTTTGTTCATTTGTAGATAACAATATTTTAGTTAAATTCTGTTCAGTTCAATATCACTCCAACACAAATCCACAACATAACTACAAAATACTAGTAAATATTTTATTATTATTGATAAATTAAAAATACTCCTTACATAGTAAAAATGTTTTTACAATGAATTGGCAGAATCCTATTGGTTTTTGTTTTCTTGGCAATATGAAAACTACACAAATTTGCTTCCAGTGCAGTTGTATTTTAATCTTTTATGTCCTCCACTATCACTAAAACATTGTGCATATGGCGTTGCAGTGTTTAAACTATGTGTCTGTTCCCGTCCACTAAATGTTTATATCAAAGTTTCCCACTATGGTTAGTTTATAAAACAAAAATAAACCTTCACTTTCAAACTCCTGGGCACTATCTAAAACACTAACAATAACAATTTTTGCCATTGATAATTGGTTTTGCGATGTAAGCAGCAGACTACAACCACTGCCCTCGCTCAATGGTAAACACTGATGAAAGTGTTTGTTTATATATTAGTTTTTAAATGACAAGCACTATTATATGAATAAAATACTTTTTATCAATTTGAATTTCATTGGAATCCTAATAATATTATAAATTTGAAAGTGTGTATGTTTGTTACCCAGTCACGTCGTAACGGCTTAACAGATTTGGATGAAATTTGGTACAGTGGTAGATTATAATCTGGATTAGCACATAGGGTACTTTTCATCCCAGGAAAATGAACAGTTTCGTAGGGAATACATAAAATATGCCACGAACCATTAAGATAGAGCACTTGGTCATTATAATTGTTTGTTTGTTTATTTTTTTTTTTTTCACATGGGTGAAGCCGCGAGTAACAGCTAGTGCATTATAAATTGGTTAGAGGGTGTATACAAATACCTCAAAGCGTTTGTTTACAAATTAGGTTTCTAACCTAAAATCCAAACCATGCCATTTTTGCTAGAAATGTTGGCAGAAAAGCAGTTTAATGTTGGGACACGGAGATTGGTTGTGCACAGCCAGCGAGGTCAATCTACCTTATCTTTAGTCTAGAGCAGGCCTGCTGTTTTAACGGATTTTATCCATTTTTACTGATTTTTAACACACGAGAAAAATCCAAACCCTAACTTTAGATTTTCTTTTAAAGCGCTTTGGTCAAAGTAGTTGTTGCATACATGCGACACTAGCACACCATAGCACGATGTATGTCAGTTTCACTGATGCATTTCTTTGAAAGATTCTTAGAACAGAGGTGAATAATAAAGAAAATATTTTGGACATACGCCATTGCTTCAATAGTGTGACACTGTCGGGTGAGACACAAGACAAACAATGACACAAATACTGGTAATATGGGCACCAGCGGTGCTTCCCAATCACTGCACTGGACTCAGGGGTATCAAGGTATCGAATGTCCCGTCTATAATTTACATTTTTATAGTCAACAACATGATCACCATCCAAATACTTTTGTTATCAGGACTCATTTGAAATTAATTAGAGGTAATGCTGTATTATGATGCATGATGCCATGAGGCTGACTGAGGAATGTCACCACGTCTAAAGTGCTTTGGTGAGTGCTAGGTCAGGCGCACCCAGTGGCAGGGGTTTCTGGTAACGAAACCATTCTTTACAAGGTACTGGAGCATGTCCAGTGTAAAGTACTAGCCTGGTAGTTTTATGGCAGGGCAAGAAATCAGGTTCCGTGAGAGTGATCTTGCATTTCAGTGGATTGGCTCTAGGCGGTATACCTGGTTGGCGTGTAACCTGTGGAGTCTGCCTAACCTGTGTCAACTTCGGCTTGCGTGAGTTTGAGCTGGGTCGGTTAGTGCAGGAGCTCGAAGGTTGTAGTGGTCGTAGGGAATTGGTTACACCAGCTCAAGTCCCCAAAGTATGGGTTGGCAATTCCTAAGTACTGGTCCTGTCCATTTAAGTAAGCTACATACATGGGATGTTTTTCATCGTTCAGACAAATAGGATCATTGAAGATGTCCTTGGGAATCTCTCGTGTGGACGGTCTCTGCAGATGGCGCAATGCCTGGGCTTAATACCTCGGTGAGAGTTTCATGAGTGTGGTCAGGAGGAGGTTAAGCTCCTGCAGATGCCCAGAGGCAGTGAGCAACCGTTTAACCTTCTCATGGATACCACTCCGTCAGGAGTTGGGCGTTAGGACAGAATCACACGGTCATATCCTTGAAAAGACAGCAGGTGACTTGTTGTCTTATACTGGTGTACAGCCATGTGCAGTGTCTGCCAACCAAAGGCGGTATCCCTTTCCCATTACTTTGCGTCGAAACGCGGTGAACACTGAAAGTCAGATCTCACCGGTGGACAGGCCCAGCACGTGGGTGAATGTTTCAGAAGGAACCTTCTCTCCCAACTTAGAGAACACTACCTCCGATGAAAGGAGCGCGGTGGAGAGAGTAGCTGCTGAGCAGGCAGGCTGACCTCAAGGGACTGGGTACCTAGTGTCGGGGCTCTACCGTTCTGTACACTGTGATGCACAGAAAGGGTGGCCGTCCAATAGTGTGTGTGGCTACTCTGGTAAGTGTATTGCATTTTGAGTAATTTCCCCGGTCACCTGCAATCCCTTGGCCAGGCGTGAAGTCAACTGGGAAAGGAATTACTACTATTGGAAAGATACCATTGAGTTGGTTAAACATCTTTTTATTCCTTTTAACAGAAATAAACAGGGTGGTATCTCACTACCTCCTATTGTCAGCAAGAGTTTACAGAAGCTTAACCTACGATGAGCCACTTGAAGGCGTCCTGTTCCTAGGTTAATAATGGCAGGGTAGACGAGTGTTATGTAACTATAACTTGTAACTTGAATTGGTACTACTCCTGCTATGTGTTTGCCCAGAAGGAGCCGCAGTGTCTAGTGTGTAGACGGCGTTGGCGATGGAAGGTTCATTGGCACAGTGTGCGGTGAAGACAGGCAACAAGTTGCGGTGGAGCCCAGTGGAGCGGAATGGTTCCATCGGCATGAATGCGGTGAAGGAACAAAGTTGGCTGGAGCTAAGAGCAGGCTGGTCAAGATCTTCTGCAAAGTTTGCAGTGGAGAAAATGAAGACTGGTTACGAGTGGGCGAGTGACCTGCTCTTTATACTCTGGCTGTGTTTCCTCTTCAGTCAGCTGGATAGGGATGGTAGATGGAGAAGGGGTAGCTGTAGCATAGCTTCCTGAAGGCGTGACATTACCGGCCAGCTTGGACGTACTGGTAGAGCCATCTGGCGGTGTGCTGTAGTACGGAAGTGCCTTGTATGCATAGCCTCGGTGGCGTTGCTGGTGAACACTATGATTTTCAGGCTGGAGCGTCCATCCATGAGGCGCCAGTAGACAGTACAATCTTGTGTCTCGTGATGCATGGTAACAATAAAAACTCCGTAGAAATTGAGCAGTAGAGCTTTCTCACTGATGAGGCGATGTCATTTAATAATCGTTGAAAAAATGTTATGCCTCAATTACAAATAGAAAATTGTAAAACCTAACATTGGTAAGTGTTTTCTCGGTAATAGAAGCTTGCACTGTGATTTTAGACACACTTAAACTACTAATTTTCTCTATGTTTTAGAATATGGGAATTATTACTGAATTTCTTGAATGAACATAATTTTTCACTTTCTCGCATTATTTTGCATTATTTAGTTGTTCACGAAAATTTCTAGGCCCTAGGTATATTGCATGTACACCTACAATTTGTCTTAGTAAATTGTCTGCATTATTTAGTTGTTCACGAAAATTTCTAGGCCCTAGGTATATTGCATGTACACCTACATTTTTTCTTAGTAAATTGTGTGTTTATCTTTGTGAGTAAGGATTTTCTTACTTGGTTTCACCAGTTAGAAATTAATTTCTGTGATACTTAACATGTGTGTTTGGTGAGCACATGTTTCAGACTTGGAACAGTTAAAATCATCACATCTTGTTCAGTGGATTTGATGTAAGGTATTTCGAAATTAATTTAGTCACTGAACATTTTCTCAAAAACATACGTCCCTACCCATTATGTAACTTTCCATGAGCAACATGTAAAAATTATCATCATTGTGAACATAATGACCAATAATAGTTTCTGTCCATCTAGTTATACCATTGTGTTATGTTGCGTGGTGGTTTAAAGTTCCATGAAGCTGCCTAGGCTTCATTGCTTTGAAATATTTTAAAGTTTAAATTTAAAAATTAAGAAAAGAAAAAACTTAGACAGGAATTTCATTTCACTGCCATATTAACTAGATTGTAAGACAGCCTCAAAAATAAGACAGCATTTCTGTTTCCATTTTATTCTAGAGCAAAAATACGTATCTCCACAAACTATTTGATCATATGATTTCTCAGAATTTTCAGCTTGGAATTTTAATGAGTGTTTTACAAGTCTGGCCATTGAATTAAATAAAGTCCAGTACTATTTACTTGTGTACCACACGCATGTTTTTTCTCAGAAATGAATTTGAAAAGTAGGGATGCACATTTTATATAGAGTTTAATGTTTTTGGAGAAAAATACAGGACTGAAATTAGTTGGTTTTGTCATACCATAGGTTGCTTTTGGCCCTCACTGACAAACGCATGATTAAGGCAAGGATGGTGCCAGTCATTGTGTTTGTAGAAACAAAGCAGACAACTTTTAGCTGGTAGAAGTGTGTCTGTTGCTTTCGGCAGGGCGGCCATCAAACCAGAAAAACCAGGAAAATGTATGGATTTGAAATGGACCTGGGGAAAACCTGGAAATTGTCTGGAATTTTGTCCATCTGTAGGGAATTTTCTTTCCCCCTTTTTCGGGCGTTTCGAGTTTTTTCGCTCTAATACTGTGATGGTAGGTCGGGGTAATTTTACATGAACAATCATTTGTCAACATTGCACAACATTTTTCCGGTCGGAGTAGTTTCCCACGCCCAGTTCATGCCCACTTGCCGTAGTAGTTTCCCACGCCGAGCATCGTGTCACTTTGGAGGGGAAGAATGTCGGCAGGCGTATCTCATCTTACTCTTTCAACATCTAGGTCACACCGCTCACTTGTTTTTCAGTGCTTGTGTGTAATTTGCTGCATGATGAAGTGATCATGTCGACTAAATATTCATCTCGTTATGAATCAGAATTTCCTTGGGCTTCAGAAGACACTAAAGATAGAGGCAGTGCGCTGTGCAAAATATGAGTTAAAAGTTTTAAAATAGATACAATGGGCAGGGGAGCATTTCTAAGCCATGCAAAATCTAAACTGCACCAAAAATGCTTGCTGATAACTCGCGTAACTTGCAAGTTACTGTATTCTTTTCTGCACATTTGAACCAAATCGCAACTATTTCTTCTTGCAGCAAATGTAAGTAACAATTGCTTGTAGTATTTTTTACTGCTGTGTGTGTGTGTGTTAATCATCCCAAATGTTTCACTTGATTTAAACATTTAAACTAACTATATAACATACCCTTAGCTTTATTTAACAGTAGAAGTTTACAGCATAACTTTAATTGCCACCCACCCAGCACTGTAGGAAGCTAGAAAGCTAATAGTCGGCAACGCCTCACGACTGCTTACTGCTAGACTGTTCGTAGCTTCCCTGCAATCATTGCATGCCTCCCGTTTTGCTTGTATGATACTTCTCTCCTTCATTGTCTGCGTCGAATAGTCACGAGACAGGAATGATGCTCATGTTACTAATTTCATTTAATCTGCAAATGTCTTCCGAATAAAATGACAGGGCCAGGTGAACGTGTATTTTACCATCCCCTTGTCTCAATGTTAAAACACTAATAAGTGTCATGACTTTTTACCAAGCCAAATAAGCCAGCATTTAGTCATCTATGGTAGAAAAACTACTATTAACTCAATTATACATTAATTAAATGTAAAATGTAGACTTTTTAAAAACGAAAAATGTCTTAGAAGTATTATTAACAAGTCTCATTACTATAAATAAAATGTGTGATGTGCTAGGTTCATTTTCTGTTGCTGTTGAGTAAACCGGACAATTTATTTACATTATATAAGTTTATTTTAATAAGGACACGTTTTTAGAATAAAGTGATATAAAGAGGTATAAATACATAATGTTGTTATTGCCTAGAAAAGTTCGAACTTTGCGCGACGTGTCTAATTTAGTGAGCTTCGCATTCAGTTTCAGTTGCTTCTTGTGAGAAAACCAGATGATAAATCATGTTTCAATAAGCAGCCGAATTCAGAATAAATTATACCCTAGATGTATAATTTATTCAGCCAATCGTTATCGACGAACAAAGTTAAAACTGTGCGACGTAATTTATGCTCGAGTGTCACTGCTTTTTAGCAGGCCATAAACATTTTTACGAATGCGGAGTACTGTAATTGGTATGCGCAAATTCATTTTAAGAGTTATTGACGATCGTTTACGTACCATGGAGACACCCATTAATATCGGAGTCAAGAACGATGGTCCAGATATTTGTCGCCCCGCTGCGCAACAAGTACTTTCCTTTTATTATTTCATATTTCTCAAGAATTGTTACAGTTTTACACTAGCTACCGCTCACTTTGTCTTATCAGGAGTCGTCTATAGTCTAACCCCCTAAACATAAGCGAGTTGTCAAATCGAAGCATAAAACCGAAAATAAAAACTAGGGCCAACAAAAAACCGTAATTAAATAAAATTGCGTACAGATATAGCCAATAATTGATACTTTCAGTTCCAAACTCTGTGTGGGAAGTCAAAATCCAAAATCAAAATCCTAAAAATCATCATTAACGTAGTAATGTTACGTGGCCTATGCAAATCTGAACATGCATGCACACATCACACACACTTATGCGCGTGCCCGGCAATCATTTCACTCGAACGTCGGGATAAAAGGAAGTAAGAACCGCAGTCAATAGTTGGCGATGCATGAAAATAGCCCATCTTATGGCTGTCCCTGCTTGTAATCACTGCTGACAGGCACGCAGCATATAGCAAGCTGTGCACTGTTGGCCTGCAGATAAGCAGCACATGGCGCGGTGCCTAGCTGGACAGCTTTATGTATAATGTGCATATAAATTTTATTTTTTTGTCCAGGGTATATATTGCCTTTATTACAGTTTTTCAAGGATAAACCTTTATAAATAATGTAGATGTAATTAGATTTTTTAATTGGGCTTATAAATTTCATTTATTGCAGTTTTTTAAGGAAAGAACTTTTATAAGTAGTAAGTTACTGAATTTGTAAATAATTTTTTTTTTGTCTTGGGAGGTTATATTGCATTTATATTGTCTTTTTAATGCGAACGTGTACATATTTCTATATATACTGCATTGCAAAAGATGGGACACTGTTCAAAACCGGTTTTTTAAGCGTATTTGTAAAATCTGGAAAATCCTTAGGATAACCTAGAAAACCCCTGGAAGTTTATATTTTCAATAGAGTGGCCACCCTGTTTTGGACTGGTGTGCAAGTATGCAGCTGGCCCAGCCCTGCGTCGAAGAAGTAAACATTTGGAGGTGTCAATTTGCATCATGTTCAGGTTGTACGCAATGATGGACAGCTTCTGCAGATGTTACCAGTCACCCGGCAGGCAGTAGCAGGTACCTCATGCCTCATTTAGTTCTGTAACAACTGTGGTGCATGTCACACCCATGACCACTAACCCCCGCACCTGAGATCGCCTCTTTAACTCTGCAGCTTTACCAGACATCAGTGCAGCAGGCCAGGGAAGGATTGGTGAGGGAATTTAGCTCTGAAGCAAGCATTAATACTTCCTACACAACTCTACTTCTCTGAGTGCATGCAGGCCGACAGAGATATGCTCCCCACCGCCACCCCTGTTTCATGTGCAGCGTGGCCATGCCATTAAGGCAAAATGAAGACGGCTGAGTGAGCAGAGACCCCCATATACCCCTCGTTCATCGTAGTTCCTATATATAGTGTTGAGGGCCAAAAAATGCCAGTTGATTATTAGTGACCTTCATCTCCAGAGCTCTCTCTTCCTCTTGACAAGTCTGGACACCTTTGCCTAGAGAACCAGTAGTAGTAAAGCTGAGCCCGCTGGCACTTTTTCCGAGTCCTCATCCACTGTGCTCGCTGCGCTGCCAAGTGTACACCACGTCAAGTGTCAGCGACAGGGAGCTGACATTTCTATTTATGTTATTACACCGTTTTGACATTTGTGCCATAAGTGCTATATCTTTTGCCTTTGGGGTAATAACACTTGCAGCAATTTTAATTTGGTGTTCATTATTGCAGATAGAATGTAATTTGAATCCTGATTAAACCTCGGTTTACTGCTTTTTTCACCTGCAATTTTGCTTACCTTAATTACCACAGCCAGACATACTATGTGATACCCGACAAGAGGGACAGAAGGAAATCACCTATGTGGGATGATAAGGACATCAGAAATGATCAGCTAACTGACCCCACCTTGCGTCCAATATTGGAGTTGAAAGAATCTGGGTGTCAACTAAGATGGGAGGAGATATCCAGTCTAGGCCCAACAGTCAAGGCATATTGGGCACAGTGGAATTCCCTTGTACTGGAGAATGGTGTACTTTACAGAAACTGGGAAGTAATGATAGGCACAAATCGACATAGTAAGTACATAAGCCCAGGAAACTTTGTACTTCTGTTTTATCATTTGTTGAATGCCAATCTCTTATTGCTGTGGTTTTCTCAGGGTCTTTTCCAATCCCATGGGCTGACACAACATGACCCAAGAAATTAATTTTCCTTTTGGAAAAGGGTTTCTTTTCTAAGGAATTAATTTCAGGTTGTCTGCACCACTTTCTGAAACACAGAGTCTAGGCATGTCAGGTGCTCTTTGAATGTTCTTAGTGTAACTACAATGTAATCTTGGTACACCTGGCAAATGTCCTGGGGCAGGACTTTCTCCATCAGTCATTCAAAGGTGGCAGGGGCATTGCATTGCCTAAAGGGCATAACCATAACCTTGAATTGCCAGGTTCCTTTCCCTGTGATACAAAAAGCAGTCGTCTTTTTCTTCTTGGGCCACCTCGCATTGCCAGTACCATTGTGAACCTGCTTGGCTGTTCAGTGTGTCGTCTATCCTTGGGAGTGGATAAGAATCTTTCTTGGTTACATTATAGTCAACTCTCAATTCTACGACCCTTCATGGTTCCCGTGAAAAGAGTCGTTATTTCGAGAGGGTTGTTATTCCATGGTGTTAGACTCAAGAGTTGATTCTGTTAAGTTTGTGTTAATCAACATCTCATAGAGCCATCTTTATTTTTAATGAGCTCAATGGGAGAAGACCATGGGCTAACTGATGGCTCTATTATATGAAACTCCTTCATCTCTTGTAGAATCCTATCAACAACCTCAGGTGAAGCTAGTGGTTAATGCCTTGGTGGCTGCTTTATGGGCCTGGCATCCCCAGTGCCAATGTGATGGAATGCAACATTAGTTCTGCCATTATCATTTGGCTCACAGGAGAAATCATCCCTATTTCTCTGTAGTAATTATAAAACAGCTTACTCACGTCGCCAGTTGAGGTTTTCTCATGTTATTGTTAGCATTTTTCCAGAGCATATGTTAGAGGACATTCAGTACTTTGTATTTTGTGGCATCAAAGCTTCAGGAACATTTGGAAGTACCTGTAAGACCTGTTCACGAACCCCTATCATGACCCCTTCGTCAGGATGGATAGCACTGTCAGATAAATTAATAATTTTTACTGGTAAACTGTCAGAGTTTGAAGAGACTTTGGTCTCTTCAAACTCTGACATGGTTTCCTTGCTACAATGACACCATCTGGGGTCATCGAGCTGCAATGAATGGACGAATGGCCTCCAGAAGGTAGGAGGGGTATGACGCATGCCGTGTCCCTCCCTTACCTCATTCTTCCCACTTCACCTGAGCAGCTGCGACATGCCCTCTATTGGGGGGTGTTGGCCCAAATGTGGCGGTTACACCTCTATGACTCTTGCCTCTGTGCGGTGTACTAGGAATGCACCCTACCTGCACAATGTCCGAGGCACTGCCGGAGTCAGGTGACCGCCCTATGTTAATGTCCTCAAGGTGTAATTCTTGTAGGCATATTAATTTGGGCCGAACACAATCACCAAATAACCCTCCTAATAAATTTGCAACCGTGCAAATGAATGCAGCGAGGGGCTACAACGGCTACAGAGTTACAGCATCCTCCTTCATGCGCCCCCTCTTCATGTGTTACATCACGGTGTGTGCATGTGCAAGTAGTGTGAGTGTGGTCTGAAACCCAGGAAATTTTCCTAAAACTACAACCATGGTCAAATTCAACCAGAATAACTCTCGTAAAGAATTTTTCTGTTTTGTAGTCATTCAGGCATGGCTACTCACATCCCACCTGGGGTGAAAGTGGACTCGCCCAGTTCGAGCCACCCAATGCCACGTTATCATAATCAAAATTGAGAGTAAATTTTTTTATTGTAGTGTGTGCTTTCAATTAAATGGACAAGGTAATGGACTAAGAGAGACAACCACTGAGTTTTTTAACAGTACATTGCTTAACTGGTTTACTGCCAACACATTTTTATATTTTCACCTAATTTGTTTGTCAAAGCTAATCATAATCAATAAAGGTTCATTTTCTGTGTAGTTCAGGGTCATGATGTTTAAGTGTTATTGTTCTTTTTGTAAAATATGTTTTTGTTTTCTTGTGTTCCTCCTGCGCTTTTGGGCTGGGTCTTGGCAGACCTTCGCCATTTTCTTCATTGGGTTTTTGAGCACTGCTGGGGGTGGTCATGCGTGCATGCCTCTGGGCCATCACCACTTTTTGCATTAATCACCTTGTAGCATCATTAGTCAGTCTTTTTATTGAACCCTAGTTTATTTTTCATCACCCAGAGGCAGCACCAACCCCATGTCCCGCCAGCTCAAAAGTGCCGGGATTGTAACTCCATAATTGTGCATCGGCTCTGCACCATTTTCTAACAGTTTAGGTTGCCAATACACCGTAGTTGTTGGAACAATTTACGTGCCTCCCAGGAGGAATTTTGCAGTGAGTAAAAAGGACTGTTTGGTAAGTGGTGTTTTATTTTACTGTCGGCCGCTTCATGGCCACGTAATTTTGGGTCTTCTACCCACTGGTGCACTGCATCGCTGATCACTGCTTTATGGTATTTTTTGTGCGAGATGGCCACGTAATAGTCTCACGTGTAAATTAGCGGCGTATAGGGATTCCTACATTCTCACTATGCAGGCAGACAGGTATAACTTTCCAATAATATGTCATTGTTGGCGTGGGGTGGGTACAGGAACAGCCACACGTGTGAACGGCCCACCCCTAGAGAAGAGTCTCTGCTCGACCGAGCTGGGGCTCTTATGATTTTAATGCTCGACCGAGCTGGGGCTCTTATGATTGTAATGAACCTAAACAAACCTTCCAAAAATCTGTCACTGCAAATTTCCAACACCATTTACCTGTTCCTGAGCCCATGACAACCTGTCACTTTGTTACCTTGCTGATGTAAGTAAAAACTATGAAAGCCACAAACAATTAACATTACAATTTTTAAAGTAATGTATTAAAAGCAGATTTATTCCCATTATTTCATAAATAACCATACAATTATGTCTGAAAAATTCTTTGGAATACTAGTGAATGTTTCACTTTTGTACGTCAGTAAAATTTCAAGAGAATGAATGATTACTTTAATTTCTTTAGAGAAGTATTTATTTTTACAGAGCTGCCTTAACATTAGATATACAATTAATCTTCTCAATGATCTCAGAAAATTATCTAGCTCATTGCATACTCTTAGATCTTTATAATGAATGGTATGAATAGTCTATTCACAGTTTCATCACACTTCTTAAATTAAATTTTTGAAAAATCACTCCATATACGACGTGTTTGGTTCGTTTTAAAGTATGTAAAGTATCATATTAGTTTAATGCTTCTGTTAATGTAAAAATTACTTATTTTTTTAAACTAAACATTTACTTATAAATAATATTGTATGAATTGTAATTTTTTAAATATTTAACTAGAATAAAAACAGGGATAAAAGAGGTGAATTGGCAATGCCTAGTAAGAAATAGTTCTTATGTAAATTAATAATTAAAGTGACTGTGCACGAATGCGTTGCGCTGCCCTTTGGTGTAATTTTCTATTCTTAGTTAAGCCTGAGGCAGAACAATATTCCGAAAATAGAACTTGAGCAGGGCTTCAGAAAAGTTGGAAGTAAACCATGAATGGACTATATGCTATTTTCAGTAATTGATGATTGTACCTCATTCTAATTTTCTGGTGAATAATTATGTTTAATTAGTTTGTTCATCTCTGTTTAGACTCTTCTTCTAGGCTTAAAGTATGAAGAAATGTCATGGGACTTTGCGAAGCCATCTCAGGAAGATAACCTCGACTGCCTGCCATGTATTTTCTTGCAGTTTATGGTGCTTGAAAATGGGACTCGTGTGTCCAAAATCCTCCAGGTTTTCTCCAAACAGGTGAGAGATAAATGTGTTGATGTGTCTACTGCTGAATTAGTGTATCAATAATGTTTATTTAAAATTGTCACATTTTGTACCAGTACTTATCCAAAACAAGTATTAATAAAAAGTGAATTTCAGAAGACATGTGAATGGGAGTTTATTAATAATTTGTAGAAGAATGCATTAGTGTTGTTTGTAATATGTGATTGAATATAGTGAAATACATTCTGTGTTAACACAGCAGAATATAGCAACAAGATTTTCTCTCAAAAAAGCTTGCTGTTTTTGTCTTTGATGTTTTTTTCTAAACAGTCATATTATTTTTAATTTATCATTTATGCATCACCACTACTTATCCTCTGGCCAATGGCATTGGTTCGTGAAGAAGAGAGGGTGGAATAGTAAGTGTGAATATTGGTGTTGAAAGCCTCAGTGTTGACTGGCATGCATCTAATAAAGTTGGTAATGATAAGAGAAAAATTAATTACAATTCTTAATGTTAAATTAAAAGTGTCGGGTATAAGTGAATACTAAAGTGATTTATTTGATTTTTTATACATACAAGTGTAAGAATTAACAAATTTGTATAATATTCATTTTTCAAAAAATTCCACAGTTTTACTTGACCAATGCATTACTAAAGTGGTCAGGATGATGGCAATGTTAATTTTACATATGGTGAAAGGAAACACAATTTGCATATAAGTGGATCTGATAGGGCTTTCAAAAGTGCTCAGTTTATCATAAAAATCCTTTACAAACAGTACTGACAAGGGAACTTCACTGGTGCACGAGGATTGGCACTGAGAGATGACAACATTACCTACATAATCACAATAATCCCACATAGTGTAGAGCTGTATCATTATTGGAAGTGTTCCTCAGTTAAAAAAATAAGAAAAAATACTAAGGTTGATGACTGACAACAGTATTTCTCTGAGCTAAATCTTGTTTGTGGTTACTCAAGCACTTTTGAGTGTCTGGCATAGTTTCTGATCTCTGTCCATTATGTATCCTTTCGTCACATGTAATAACTAGTGTTTCCACGATGAGGTCCAGGTTTGATCCCCAGCAAGATCACCCTGAATTCTCGTACGTGGGAAATGTGGTGAATGTTGCAAATGGGCAGTAGGTTTTCCTGGGAACCACCATTTCTCTTGCCTCTGCAGTCCACTATTGCTCCAACCTAGGATCTCATTTCATATCACACATCAAGGGTGATGGGCACAATGGTCCCTGCCATAACAGCCTGTTACTGTGTGATGGTACCCTGTCCAAGGATGCAGCTCCATACACCACATTTAGGTTGTAACCAGAGTTTGGAAAGAACACATTCCAAGAAAATTGTTCATTTTTTTGATAAATGCACAATGAACACACTCCTAACCTTTTACATAAGCAATTTTGGAACTCCATTCATTTTGGACAAGAACTGCAATTTTTCCTCTCATAATTTTTTCGGTCCTACAAAGTATGACTGCAGTTAAAAATGATAGATAAATGCAGTTTCATTTAAAACTGACTAGTACATAAAACTATATAATTTATGTTCATATTTAAATAGAAGTAACGGAAATAAAAAAAATTATCTAACAAAAAATTTTTGTTGCGGGTTGGCTATCAAAAAATTAATTTCTTTTTGTTGTTATATTGTCTACTGTACTGTCGTTATATGAAACATTGTTTATATGCTTGTAATCAAGGAGTATTTGTGTGATGTTGGAAGATGCTGTAAATGAAGAAAGACTTAAAAATAAATTTCAGTGGCCACATTAGAGCAAATATTTTCAATTTGTAAGTAGTAATGGAAATAATGTAGCAGTGAAATGTGTGTTATGTCTACCCCAAAAAGAGTTAAGTACAGTAAAAAATTATGTGGTAAATTTGGTGTGCCTTTTGCAGGTTAGTGTTAGTGACAATAATTATTAAAGCATGGAGTAAATTCGCAGTAGCATACACACAGCACTCAATAGCATGTATGCATGGGCACAGCACAGAATATGATTCTTAATTTGCTCATAACATTTTTATTGTATTTTTCATGTAGGTAACTTCCTGGTCGATTTGTGTTGCAAGAGTTGGCTCATTTTAAATATTAATGTTATGTAGTCATGTAATTATGAATATTCCAGAATACGTGTCATCTGTGCTGTAAATTTTTTTCATTTACAAAATTAGTATTAACGTACCACACATTTTTGCACATCACCGATGCACACTCTACTTTTCCGCTTTTCCCCATATTTGTGCACGCCACTGACAACGGGGCAAGTCATCACTCCTCGACACTACAATGGGACGCATGCCTACAGGGTATGTTGATGTATGTCAAGCGGGACTATGGACACATGTCCGGAGATTGTACTGTTCATCGTAACTCCAAGAAGACGTCGCGTTGTCGGCCTACCTCTGAAATGGGATTTTACTGTTAACTGAGATATCACTACCCTCCAGCAAGGTCAAGTTAGTGCCTCGGTTTGCGACTGGAGGGCAGCACTCATTCTACTCCAGCAGAATCTAGCCTCCAGTCTCGCAGCGAGGCGATAAAGAATATCAATGCCTCCGGCCGAGGCAATAAGATATGAAAGAGTAAGAATGAACTGCACGTGCAGAGAGAGGCTAGCCACCCTCGCAGAGCTAAGCTTGGAGAATTAGTATAAAAAGAGAAGGCATCCCTTGGCTTAGGGCAGTCGCTGCACCCTCCAGCTTGCATAAGGCAGAGGGTAAGTAGTAAGGGTAAGTGGTAGCCAACCCTTCTCTCCCTGCTTGCAAAGGCCGGAGAACCTCTCTTAAAGGTGCTAACCACTAGGCCACTTCATGAAACACGCTTCAAGAAGTCCGGTATAGCAACAGTCTTCAGGGTAAGTGGTCCGCCTCCCTTCTCTCCCAGCTTACGAAGGCCGGAGATCGTTCTAAAAGGCTTCTGACCACTAGGTTTTTCCGCGATCATTGCACTCCAGAAGACGGTTCCTGAGACTCTCCACTCTGCTACAGCCACTAGTTGCCATCCCGCAGACTCCACCACTGCTGGTCAACTTCAACCATAGGCTTCCGAAGACGTCCTCCCTGCTCCTACCTGGCAAACCTCTAACACCCCTTGTGGTATCAGGTCACGCTGACATCCCTTCTGAACCTCAAAGTCACTTTAATTACCAGCACATTAATTTATTTAGGTTCCCTCAGAACACATCCTAAGTAGGCTTCAGAACTGTCAAAGCGCTAGATAATTGTTAACAAACCTGGTATCCGCATATAAAAGCTCCATGGTAGTGAACACACCATTAAGAGACAAACAGAGATTTGCCAACAGGTAGATCTTTAGCTGTGCCCAAATCACTAGCAAATCCAACCTTCTAAGAGGTACAACCAGACCGGTTACTCAGGTCGACTCCCAACTTGCAAAGGCCTCAGGAGAACTAGTAGTGCTCAGGCCTGATTGGCCTCTTGTGAGGTACTCACCCAAGACCCAGTTGATTGCAATACCCTTAATTCAGTTCCAGCTTGCAAATGCCGGACACTGGGAAAAGAGGGTTTAGTCACTGAGCTCTGGAAGTACACGCTTAGGACCACCTTAAAATACCAGCGAAACTCATTGTGGACTTTCATACTCCTACTCAGGGTCTGGGATATGAAGTGAACATTTATATTCGTCGGTACACCCAAATGCACCGGCTAATATACCCCGCACAAAACAAGGAAAGTTGTGTATGCAGTATCGTATGTACCCTCTTCCCCACCCTGTTAAACCTACTGGTAACCACAAGACAGCAAATGATCGACGAACTAGTGAAGAGGGCATTGGGAGGTGGAGATGAACAACAAAGTGCATGCCCTGCTAGACGGACCAGCATGTGCTTCCAAGGTTGCTGCCCCGGCCCCTCCTCCCAGGCCACCAGCTGCTCGCAGCCTGCCACCTTTTACATACCTCTCTTCCCCTTGCTGGGACTGCGACGCACTGCCTCAGGCCCACCACAGTAAGGAGCCGGCCCAGGTGAACAAAGGCAGGGTCGGGCTTCAGATATTGGGAACCAAGCATTCTTCCCAGGACGAGCCCGGTTTGCAAGTCCTCCAAAATAACAAAATGGCAGTGGCCGCACTGGATACAGCTGCTGCCTGCAATTTTAGTAAAGGTAATTTGTTTACGTAATGGCAATGTGCCAGTCTGACTTCCACGGGACAGACTGTCACAATGGCGCAAAACAACCTCTACCTTAGATTGTCTGGGAAAATAACCCTGACTATAAGGGTCCACTCTCACACCATCTGGGTCCCCTTCTTAGTTGCACCTAACCTTGGGGAGTCATTGATTTTGGATCAACCCTGGCTGGAGTCTGAGTACTATTTAATCGACTGTGGGCAACTGCGCACCCTCCTGGGGAACAACAGGAGTTTGATTGTCGATTGGGAGGGTAACCTTGTCAAGACTATCTCTCCCACTGCCCTAGTCCACCTTTTACAGCTCCAGGTGAGAACCCCTCAGCTGCCTCAAAGTCACCCAAAAAAATACAGTAGTCAGTCCCGATGAGCCTGACAGTGTCAGGCACAACAGCAACAGAGGAACAGTCAGCCTCCTCCACACACTGCCACAAGAATCGAGCTTTCCTACCAAGGGAGCTCGAACCTCAAAAGGGCATTATTCAGATGAACCACTCCTCTGCCTCTTGCAGAGAAATCCCAGTATGACAGTGTCAGAGAGGCATATCCACCCGGACACTACCCTCGACACTTGTCCCCGAAATCCGGCTGATGTACACTGGATTTTGCGGGATGCCCTACAAGAAACCTGTCATTTACTAGGTGGTATTGGGAAGCCCTCAGGACGGAGCAGTCCTGCCAGCGGCTCCCACGATGAGACAAACTGACAAAAGCGTAGTGGAAGGATTCTCCCCCCCCCCCCCCCCAGATACACTCCTCTTCACCCAGCTCATACGCACCTTTCTCGCCACTGCGACCAGCCGTGAAGTCAAGTGTAAATTCGGAAGTCTCCTGGCAGAGCCTTCACAACAGGGCCTCCTGATAGAGGCGTCCGACCCCCAGCATGATCACTGAGCCAGTGAACACCAGCAGGCCACTGCGAAAGAAGTTTTTGCCAAATCCCCTGCCCTTGACCCCTGATATCGCCAATGTTGTGGTACACCTCGACTAGAATGACTCCGAGATAACCCCGCCGGATGGCACAATTGTCTCATTCGCCTTCCCTCCCGTACCGGAGGAGGCCTGAACCCTGAAACCTGAGCTGGACGTGGCGCTGTATCTGCTGTCACCGGGCTCGATTCCCTTCCATGCCACCTCCAGAGGGTGTGGAAATTGTGCAAGGACCGGAAGTTCAGCCATGCAATGTTTTGTTATTTCTCCCTCCCCAAGTAGAGAAACTGGCATTTGGTGACTTCGGGGCTACTGCTTCACCAGGATCGGTCTCTGAGACCTCAGAAGCTGCAACTACTGACCATTGGACACTTACTCCAGCGCAGAAGAAGATGTCCACCAACACCATGGTTGCGTCAACGACGGTGTACCTTGCACCCATGGCACCGATTATCATGCCTTCTTCCGAGGGCGTAATCATCATGACAGGCCCAGGGTTCCCTACCCAGGGGCCAACCCAGTACCAACCAGTAGGCGAAAGAGAGATCCGGGCATTGCCTTATGCAGAGAAAGGCAGATTAAGCCAACAGCGTAGAAAATCCCTACAGGCAGCCATCAAGGAACTACTTACCTTAAAATCAGTGGAAACCACCCTAGATAATAGGGACATTTTTCACAGCCCGAGCAATTGGCCCACACATATGTGTCGCTCCCAGTGCACAACCTGCCATTGAGGCCATATAACAAGACGGAGAGGCTATCTTAAAACTCATTGGCCTTGTCACAGATTTGATGTACCAGAGCCCCATTCACCAGTTAGTGTTGTAGAACCGACCACAGTCTCTCCCCCAAACCCCTAAATATGCAGCCACGCCTCAGCTTACTGCAGAGTGTACATATTCACTGGGAAGATCATCCACCTTGAGCTTTATAACCAGGTACTGAAATGCCGAATTGTTAACTCTGTTGCTCCAGACTTGGTATCAATACGTCAGTCAACTAGGCCTACCCTCTATAAAGGCAGGGCAGCACAGGAACTTAAGGGCCCCGCCTAGTTCCTCTCCCCCCATGCTCCCTGTGAAACTGGCTTCACTGTATTTGGTGTTCCTATAGGTATACAGAACTAAAGTCTCCTACCAAGAGACCTATCAAATTAAGTTTATCCTGGGGTTTAACTCCCCTTCATATCTGTTAGTTACCAAATCAAAGAAGCCCAAAACATAAACTTTCTCCAACGTGGGAAAACCTCCGACCCAGCCTGGCAAATTTAACGTACATTTATATCTTTGTCTTTTGTAACATTCTATATCAAGCATCTCAAGTGAGTTTTACTGAAGGAGAGTTAATGTAAGGGGAAAGAAGCAGAATTTCTTCCCTCGAAGTGTGTCAGTATTTTTATTTTTACGTTTCCATGAAACTAAAATTTCCCGGCGGAGAATCCTTCGAAATATTTTGTAAAAAATTTTGGGTTGATTGTTACCTCTCCACTCTATTTTACAACTAATATAAAAGGAGTGTTTAGCATACACACAAAAGTAACTAAGCATTTTAACTTATAAATTTTGTTGCAATGTGTGTTTAATGTTTAAAAACAAATTTGCTGCGTAGTGACAATTTTTATTCATGGGAAGTGATGTAATTTTACCAAACATTTTGTGTTTATTGTTTTTACATTGTGTTATTTTATTTTCAGGGAAAGAAACTGTTATACATTAAATAATATGTTTTGTAATTTAGCTAATTGAATGTCAAAATTTTGTTTTGTAAAATACACATGAATGTCAGGAAATGAGATATTTCTGCATTGTTAAAGGTTATCCATTGAAATTTTTAGAAATCAAATTTTTGTGCATGAACTTGTTAGGAACTGAAAGTTGCTTTCTTAGAAATTTTATGAAAGGAACTACTAGTTCATTTTTATTTTGAAGAACTGGGAACTGGAACTAGTTCCTTTTTTTTTACTTAGGAACTTGAACTGAAATTTTTTTTCTTTTCTATTGTAGGAACTTTCCAAGCTCTGGTTGTAGCATTGCCCATGGACCTAATAACTACTTTAGGTATTATCCATGTGCTAACCAAGTTACAGTGAGAAGTCATTAGCAATGTACATTTGTTACTGTTATACCATGTATTAACTTTACGTTAAAAAATTAACAGGAGCCATTTTCAGGGGCAATTAGTTTTTAAAATCACACATGTAATAAGGTTAACTCTTAAGAGTCACATTCCAGAACTCTCTTCTGTCATTAGAGACCACAGTGGTAGAACAGTCAACCTACATACCTCTCACCAAGGTAAACCAGGTTTGATTACCGGCGAAGGCACCTTAGTATTTGCGTGTGAGAAACATGACTGACATTTCTGTTGGCCAGCAGGTTTTCTTAGGCTTTCCCATTTTCCTCACTCTTGCAATCTGCTGCTGCTCCTTCTTCACTTCATTTCACCCTCCTTGGCGTTGAAGATCTTATTGCTAAGCAATGACCAAAGTCTGTCAACTCAACTCAATTCTGCCGACATTAGTGTAGATGAGCCCATCTTTAGATTTTTTAAAATTTTATTATTTTCACTTAGTTGCAATTCAGTGATAATTGTTATGTATGTGTAATTCAGCATTAGTTTCAAACCATTTTGGACTATGAGAGATTGTGTTTGTTTTTTATTCTGGTTGTCTTGTTTCCTCTGCAGGCAGTCATGATGGACACATTGATCTCTGTGTTTGTTGAGGAGCTGAAGAAGAAGACATCGTCTTACCCTGATGAAACTGATCGACCTGTGTATGACACATCTACCGACAGTGATGGTACAAAACATTGTATGTTACCTTTTAAGGCAGGCACACTTCTGAATGTGCCTTCCACCAAGTTTTTCCTTCAAAAGTTACTAGTTTTACAAATGTTTGTTACAGTAAAATTTCATGGCGTATCATTGCAGTAGTTTTCATATATTTTGGGCAGCAATAATTAGTATAGCAATTGTAAAGTTTTTCCTGTTCTAGCATTTGGACTAAATTCATTCAGTTTCAGACTAAATTCATCCTGCTCGACCAAAGTTTTGGTTCAGGTTAAATATTTTGCCTGGATTTTTTTAGTTGTAGATGGAAAGAAAATGTGTTCAGGGCTACTTTTTTTTGTCCTCGACTTTGCAGTATGAAAAGTTGACTGCAGAAATCGCTACAACTAAAATATTTGTCCATTATCAAAGATAATTTTAAAATGCTGATTATTTGACATGTTGTAAACTTAAAAAAAAAACACTCACAATGAAGGTAAAAGTATTGTGGATCCCCTTACACCACTACTACCAAGAATATAAATGCGTAAATGATCAAAAACTCTAACAAAGTGCCAAAATCATTCAAAAAATGTATGTAATTTAAGTTATGTGAAATGTGATAGGCCTGTGCGAATATTCGGATTTTCGAATACCGTTTCGAATAATTGAGTATTCGAATTTGATTCAAAGTCGAATGTAAATACTTTGAGATCTCGAATATTCAATTTTTTTTAAAGTGTGAATATTGATATTTCCAGAGTTACCATTTACGTGGATTTTATCCGTTTTCACAGATATTTTGATGCTAAAACGGATCTACGGATAAACACTCGAAACAGCTGATAATTCAAGCGCCAAACACTCAATCATAAATATTTACTAGGATCCAAATGCTCCCAATACTAAGAATTACTCCATCACCTTTAACTGGTCAATGCGAGTTCCACGGCAATGCTTAGAGCTGCAGATCGTTGCCGTGGAACTTGCATTGCCATGTTAAAAGTGATGGAATAATTCTTAATAGTGGGAGTGTTTGGATCGTGGTATTTTTTTTGTATTTGTACTGATGTTAGTGAGAGGGGTCTCGGTTAGTATATAAGCAGATTCCGGGTATAGTTTTATTCACTTAGCTCCGCAAATCAATGCCGTCTTGTGAAAGACATTAAACTAAAGGCAATCTCACGAAAGACGTTAAACTAAAGACCCTCCTCCCCTCCACCAACAAATATTTCTACTAAAATAAAATGAGATCCCCAGCAACAAAAATAGAACATGTTGGAGTTTCTACCTAGCTTTAATACCCTACATTAATTTTTGGGTGGAGGTATTTCAGTGCTATAGCTTGTCAAATTTAAATACTTTGTTTACTTTTATAACATATCGTTTTTGTTGAAATGTTAAATGCAAATTACACATTTTTGTCATGGTAATATAATTTATATATTTGGGCCTATTTTGGGTCTAATTATTAGAATTCAATATTCGTATTCGGGAATATTTTGGTATTCGTATTCAAATTCAATTTAAAATCAAAAAGTGATATTCGCACAGACCTAAATAGCATCACAAACACTTTCTCACCTCAATTTTGGTGTATTTCTGTTCCAAATTTTTTAGAAATTGTGCTAAAAACATTTGCCAAGCAGGGCAATCAGGATAATTACTTTGCCTCTGTGCTAGAAAAAATTGGTATTAATTTTTGTAAAAGTGTATATAATGCCACCTGGTGAGGGGCATGAATGCTTGTATGAGAAAAAAATTGATTAAGCACTATGGGCATTGCCAACTGGTGCATTTGAAGCGATATTGCCTCTATACATAAAATTGTGAACTCACATGTAGTGTACCTGTAGTACCGCTGGAACTATGGGAATTTAAGCTGTCACCATATAATTTTATTGGATGCAATACTGTAGCAAAGTTCAATGCACTTCTCTTTCATAGTTTTGCGTGAATCTTGTTCATATATTTTGAGAAATGGTATTCTGAAAAAGCAGTTTTCAGCCATGTCAGAGGGAATTCAAATAATATTTCCAATCTGCACAATGTCTTGAGAGTACCATATATGACTAGTTTGAACTTGCATTTTCTTTTCTTAGATCAGCACATTGTATGCAGACTCAACAGTTTTGTAGAAAAACGTATTTCAAATATGTACTGATGCATGGTGCATTCCTGACCACCTGACATGCGCACTCTACGTTTTGACTTCATCCCATCTTTAGAGTTGCTTCACTCTTCGGGGAAGTCATGTTATGACAAATCAGTTAATCACATGCCTACAGGATCACTTCCAGCCTAGTGAGGGATTACAGACAGGTGACATGAAGGGAAGACTTGTACTGTCTAACAAAGCCGCCATGCGGTCACCCACATTTCCCTCTCAAGAATTTATTATTTGACGGAACCATCGACACCAGTCAACCAGAGATGTGAGTTCCAAGAGATGATGCAAGATAGCAGCACCTGCGCTACAAGGACCCCACAGTCTTCAGAGCCTCGTGCGAACATCCCCCAATGAGGGAGATAGGAAAGGGTGCTGCTGCCCTGAAGTCGGAGTAAACCTACCCCTGCAAAGACAGGCTAGCATCCCCCGCACCCCTTCAACAGCCCGCAAGCTACAGATTTTGGTATATAAGGAAGTGCAAGTTCCCAACATGGCAGTGTTTGCCGGCCCTCCAGTCTGAATAAGGCTCCAGCCGTATCAAGGCTAGATATGGCTCTCAAGCCTGAGCAAGGCCAAATAGTCTGCATAATCAAGCCTGAGCAAGGCTAAGTGTAAATCAGGGGTAAGTGGTTCAGATCCTGACTTCAATAGTCTGCACAATACTCAAACTGGTATATTCCAGGATTCTGGCCACTAGGTCAAGTGCGCCACCAGTACCGAGTTAAAGCCTCTGGGAGTAAGCTGTGTTACTCGAACCCTCACAGTCCGCAAAGACTCGAGATTATCTGCGAGAGAAACACTGCTAGACTCAACGCGCCGGAAGTACAGTCTCCAATATCTTTGCGAGTGAATTACGTCAGCAGTCTCAAGCAGACCATTGGCGGCTGCTGAGGGAGGGCTGCAGACCGCAGCCCTCTTAATAACATCTCAGAATGCAGACCTCTACTTATTTTCTACTCAGCAAATAATACTGTGTACGAATACAGATGTTATTTCGCAGCCAATGTTTTTGAGATGGACGAGTCTCTTGTAACGAGGGAAACATTTTTGGAAATGTCGAGTGGCAGGGCTACAGATTATTCGCCCCGAAGTGGGTGGAGCGAGTAGAGAGAGACTGCCATAACAATAGGTTAGTCGGGCTGTGGGAGGGAGGGGAGATTTCAGGGGCTCGCCACTTTTCAGCCAATCACATGCTGTAAATCAGAGAGAGATGGATGCGCCCCTACTCTCACACAAAAACGGTTTCCTGGAACTTGACAGGGCTACCAAAACTGGAACTTTGAATTCCACTGTAAACAGAATGTGTTCTACAGTTATATACTACATGTTTTGTAGGTATCCTTTCGCGCTCCGCTTTTTTGCAGTTGTCAAACACATTTCTTAACAATGATTGTATTTATTTCAAATAGTTTTTAATTATAGATATCGATAAAAGTTTTGTGAGCTTCGAACATAGTGTGTAATATTCTTAACAAGTTTGTTGTTAATGATGAGCCATGATCATCTGCCAGAAGCAGGGTTGAAGAGTTGTTCATGTCATGCTATGTAAACATGTAAATAATGGATCATACAATGAGTATCATTTAAAACCTTACTATAACAAAGATTTTGTATTACGAGAATAAACTAGAAGTTATAAATTTTGGACCAGAAAGGCCACGGGTATATATAACAAAACAACAAAGCCACAATGGTAAATGCAGTGGTTCATATATACGAAAATTCAACGCTAAGTTCATTTAATTTCGTGGACTGGCTATGAGGGTGTAAAGTTAAAAATGTGTTGTTTTGTTTAATTTTTCTTTTTTTTTTTGCTAGTGAAACCTAACTATCCTGCGTGGACTGTCAATTGGGTAAAAGATTTGAAACATTTGGAAGACATACATCATGTTCACAGCATTTAAATAATGCCATAAAATGTTTAGTGAATATTCATTGCCAGTTAGATAGTGTGTACAGGTTGATGAATGGATTTGTTTACAAATACATTAATTAAGGTATGCCACTTTCATCCTCTAATTTTAATTTGACATGCATTTTGTATGTACTGTATGTAAATTAGTATCAGGTTTTAAAAAATAATTGTTTTAGTATAGTTAAGTCTTCATTAGTATAGTTTTCTCTGGGTACTCCCGTTTCCCCTGCCCTTGCATTCCACTCCATCCTAAAGTCTCATTTTATGTCATGTTCAGGGACGACAGGCTGGAAAGCCAGTCACTCTGAGGGTGTTGCCTCACCCTGGGTCCACCCCCATACGCATTTATTATTATTTAGTAGAATTAGTATTATTATCTAATTTCTCATCGTCTTGTGTAATGTACCACACCACATGGGTACTGGTTGGAAGGTATATAACCTACACAAACTTTAAACAAACAAATACCTATGCTAGTGATTACATCTGAACCAGTGGCCACAGTGTGTTGACAATTACAAATCGAGTGATGATGCGTTTTTCTTCAAACAACCGCACTTAATTTTTATATTTAGCTGCACAAACTACACTTACATAAGCCTGTCATAAGCAAAATATTTATCACTGTGCCTATTTTAAAAATGCTATTTTAGGATCGCTGCAGCCCTCTCAGTTTCAAAAGTCACCAGCCGCCACTGAAGCAGACATCTTCACATAGTCATCCAGAATTATTACTACGTCCTCACCTGAATCCCTACCTCAAAAGCATTTTCATTTCTTACCCACAGTAGCAGGTCATGACGATGTCTTCTCTGGACTGATAGGCAGTTTAACTTTCCCTTATAAAGATTATCATTAGTTCAGTTTGCTGTTTTTATGCAGTAGTCTTTGCCTGCCGTATAATTAATATTAGAGTTGTTCTGATACCACTTTTTCCAATACTGATATAGATTCTTCAATATCACTGTCGATATCCCGATACCAAAAACCTATACCAATGCCCTTTGCACTGAATTTTAGAAAAAATATTACTAATAATAATACATTAAAACATTATTCCTAGACTCGTTTAAATAAAGAAAATAACGTTTTAATATACCATATATAATTTATTGTAATCCGGCACAAAATACAAGCTGACCTAAAACTTTCAAACCCTCTGAAAATGCAAATAATATGACACCAAATGCAAGTCAAATTGTAAATGCCCCGCACACTATCTGCTAAGAGCGCACAGAGAAGTTATCTTTCAGGCAATGTCATGTCTGTAGGTTTTTTGAGGGGGGGGGGGGGCAGATGGAGAATGACCTCTTCATGCCGATACTTGTTGGCGACAGTTTGCACATGTGGCAAATGTCTGTCTTTTAAAGTAATTAGTAATATTTTAATGCAAATAAAACATGTAATTTTGAGACACAAATGAGGTGATTATCATTGATTTCTTCACTGTCGTTAATAATTAATCATTGAAAACCACGTCCTCTGATTTTCCCTGTAACGAGATACACTGCACTCAGCTCGGTGCTTACCTACCTATTATTAGATGGCAGAAGGTTGTGAATAAGCACTTACATATTATCAATTTATTCAAAAATGTGTGTCTATTGAAATAAATTAATATAAATCTTCCAATTTCTCTGCAAGGAGTTACTGAAAGTGAACACACATAATAAAAGTCGCTCGATGTTCAAACAATTTTTTGCTGACAAGTGGTAGAGTATATATTTTGGGCATATAATTTTATTAGCAAATGAGTTAAATAAATATGTTTTAAAGTCATGTTAATTTTACACTAGATAAAATGAAACACCAACCATACGGGATAAAACGACCTTTATAAGCACAAAAGAAAACATCTTTTCAAATAATAATTCTTAGTTAAAATATTTTGCATAACATTTTCAGGTGAAACCATTTGCTTTCAAATACGAGTGATGTTTAGCTACAACTGTTTTGAGCGATGCATAATCTGTATAAAATTACGTTCGCCAGGTGCACTTTATTTGCTCTGCTACTGGTAGGCAGCGTGTGGAAGGCAAGCCAAGCGGGCATGGCCATGAGAGAGAGAGAGAGAGAGAGAGAGAGAGAGAGAGAGAGAGAGAGAGAGAGAGAGAGAGAGAGAGAGAGAGAGAGAGAGAGAGAGAGAGAGAGAGAGAGAGAGAGAGAGAGAGAGAGAGAGAGAGAGAGAGAGAGAGAGAGAGAGAGAGAGAGAGAGAGAGAGAGAGAGAGAGAGAGAGAGAGAGAGAGAGAGAGAGAGAGAGAGAGAGAGAGGAGAGAGAGAGAGAGAGAGAGAGAGAGAGAGAGGAGAGAGAGAGAGAGAGAGAGAGAGAGAGAGAGAGAGAGAGAGAGAGAGAGAGAGAGAGAGAGAGAGAGAGAGAGAGAGAGAAAAAAAAATGCGTGCTTTATCTTTTGTTTGGCAACAACTTCCCCTCTCGGCGCAGCTCAGAGAGAGAGAAAGAAATGTTAGTTAGAGGGGAAGTAGAAAGTAAGTCTCGCACCCTGCCATATGGGTAGCAGTGTCAACAGTTGTGTTGAGAAGACAAGACATTAGACAGCGTGCTGCAGAGCAGTTATAAACGGCGGTGCGCATGATGTATTTCACATCCAATTACTAGCAGTTTGCATAAACAACCAGCATAAAATCTAAAAACTATAGTAGCGGGAAATCCTAGGTGATGGGACCTGAAATGTACTTCAATCAGCGCAACATGTGATACATGATAAAAAGTTATGTTAACAGTATTTAAACAGGAATTTCACCGGAACCACAAAAACTTGGTGGATGCAATTTATTTGTTCTAATTTTTCTTTTTTTCTTTTATATTATGTACAGCATATACACACTGAAATACGGTAATGGTCTAAAGAAATTATCGTATTTACTCGCGTATAGCGCACACTCATGTATAGTGTGCATCATGATTTTTGCAACAAGTTACAGGGGAAAAATTTTTTAAAATCAAATTGCACCAAAAAGTTGTGGTGCCCTGTTAGTAAGTATGAAACAAATTACTCTTTTTTTACATCAATGTATGGTGATAGTGATATGTTCGGAAAATACTATAATTAAATAACTTGTGCAAAAAGCCAAAATAAAAAATTCAGAAAACCTTAGGCTCCTACTACTTAACACTTGCAGCTTCGTTTTTTTTTTTTTCTCCTTTCTCCTTTTAGCAGTGACAGGCTCTTTTTGTTTGGCGTGCTAGAATGTCACACTACCCTTCTCTCAAAAAAATGTGTCGCCTTGTCCCTTCTCTTTTCCTGGTCCCTAGACCGTCTCTTGATCCCAGTTAGCTAGCCTCTGCCAGGGAAACAAAGAGGGCTTGGCGGAATTATGAACCAGCAACATATTGATGTTATGAACAGAGGGAGGGTGGTGGTCGTAAATACGTGGCAGCTCTGGTTTGTGCTGTGACAGGATGCCATTACGGGCGGTGGGGGGAGGGGTCACTGAATGAGAAGAGGAGTGGAGTGATGTAAGAGCTAGATATGAGACAACAAACAGTTCCACCATTTTCCTCAAAACATCCCTGGACAATTTATGGCTATCACTCTCCCTTCCTATTTTTTTTTTTTTTTGCATATAGCGTGCACCCCAGAAATTTTTTCCTTTATTTTGTTAAAAAAAAAAAAAAAAAAAAAGTGTGCTATACGCGAGTAAATATGGTAATAACCTAACTTCATTGTCTACAATCGATACTAAAGTTGTGTACTAAAGTATTGGTATCAAAACAACTCTATTCAATATTATTAATTATTATTAGGGGTGGGACAATACCACGTTTTTAATACTCGTTACTCGATACAATTTTCAGCTCGATACCCTCGATACTTTCGATACTGGATACTCGAGTAAAAAAAAATTGATAATGCAATCAAATTTTTGTAAATTTCATTTTCATTGTTCTCAACAAAATTTGTGAACAAGTTTAAACCAAATAAAAATAATGCAAGATAATACTACAGATGATGGAAACAAATTTGAAATGTATATAACTTAGCAGTAGGCCTGTCAAGTGTTAAAAAAATTATAAATATTTATATGATACTAAAAAGCACATCAGGCATGTCAATTTTCGAACTAAAAAAGCGTAATAATTTTTATTTAGAAAAATAAGCATAAAATTTTTTTCTGTATTAAGTCAGATAGAGGGAATGTGAGGATGTTTATCGCCAGATAAAAAACAATAGCAATTCTTCCGCTACCGGAAGCAAAATAATTTACTGTGAGGTTACCCTCAGTAAATAAACATGTGATGTGTACAATAGGCCAACACATTGGGAAAACCAGTCTTTAGCAACTGTAGAGGTTTACACAAGGTGTAGTGTTGGTGAGGTGATAGTGTAATCTGTAAATATACAGGACCCCAACTAACTTCACAAAAGAATCATGTACAATTCTAAATAAAATATTGGTGGTAAAATTCCGAGTGCCAGAGATGGTTGAATAAGCAAAAGCAAAACAAGAACCTTACAGCCACTTCTGCAAAACCCCTTGATGCCACGTGCCTAGTAATAAGCAGTAGATAAGAAAAAGGAACTCTGTAAAAATCCAGACTTAGCTCATATACAATCACTCACACAGCTCAGAATACACATTTTCCACAAAATATCTAGCCTGTGGGCTGCCTTGGCAGGAATCACAGGACACATAGCCGAAACTGACATCAGAAAATCACATTTCCGACTACTCCTGGGACCTCACACTGTTCCATCACTTAGTGCGAACTGGAACCTCAAAAGAAACATCTGAACTTGATCATGGTTGCTGGTATAAGACCGAATTCAGGGCCTGCACACCCATGCCTAGACGTGATTGCGGAAACCCCGAATCTCATTGTTATCAACTCAACCTAGATTGTCTGATAACAATGAAATTCAAATTCGGATCCTCACAGCCTAGCCTACATGTAGGCTTCCGAAAACCTTCCGAAAACAGAAGTAAACAACATACTAAACGAAAAGACTTCTAAAATTACATTAACATTAACAAAAATAAAAAGACACTATCTACCAAAAAGTAATTGGGCACCTGTCCACAATGTTTACTCGGTGGTTGTCACCCCGTTAGAATCTCGTAGGGACATCTCTTGCGGCTATAACAGCAGCCAACCTGTCTGGCATGCTCTCTACGAGTATTTGCAGGACATCCACGGGGATTTGTCGCCATTCCTTTTGCAACCATTCCATGAGTTGAGCAATGAGTTCTGGCCGTGCCTGACAAGTCCTCACCCGGCGATCCAATTCGTTTCAATGATGTTCCATAGGGTTGAGGTCGGGGCTCTGGGCGGGCTAGTCCAATCTGCGAACATAGTTGTCGACATACCACTGCATAGTAGCCCTTGAAACATGGCACCTGGCTTTGTCATCCTGGAAGTAACACGGGTTCATTCCATAAAAATGCCACAATATTGGGAGCATTTCATTATCCAGAATGTTACAATAGGCTTCTGTGTTCATGCTGCCATGGACAAATACCAGCGGTCCTACGCCGAAGGCTACGAAACAGCCCCACACCATCACTCACCACCACCGAATTTCCTAGTTGGCACAATACACTTCGGCAGAAGCTGTTCCCTGTGTAGACGCCACACCCATACAGGTACATTGAACCAGAATAATGTAAACCTTGGCTCATCACTCCACAGAACCAATTTCTACTGCTCCAGTGACCAAACACCACTTGAGTCGCCGAGCTTTATTGCTTGTCGTGATATGGGGCTTATGTGTAGCTGCTCTTCTGAAATATCCAAGTCGGTGGGTCTCTGTATGCTATGTTCCAATGGAAACCAATACTCCTGTCGGATGGTAGCCATGGGTTGTGCCCTATTTTTGACAATTTCACATTTCAGGGTTCTGCGATTTCTGTCGGTCAAGATTGGAGGTCACCCAGAACGTGCAGCATTGGCACAATGTCCATCAACCTTCCACTTACTCAGGGCGAATGCGACCGTTGATTTGGACCTGTTTACCTTCAGTGCAATCGCCCGGCTAGACAGCCCACTGAGATGGCAGCCCACAATCACGCCCTTGTCGAAGTCCGATAGCTCTGTACCTCGTGCCATCTTCTTGTCAACTGGTTCTACACCGGCCTGCAGCGTATGGCGTCCACACAAGTCAACTGACGTACTGAATTACCTATCTTCACGGGTGCCCAATTACTTTTTGGTTGATAGTGTATTTCCAGACTGAAAAATATTGGTTGTCATAAGAGGTTATGTTTCAATGTTTACAGTCGCATGTGCGAAGTCACAGTTCAAATTGTTCCAGAGTGTAAAATAATGCTTATGTAGGTAATTATTACGTCCAAAAAGCACCGTTTACAAGGAAGAAAAGTCTGTCTGTGCAAATATAAATATTATGGTTGAAAGTTCATTGGTGCAAGTAAACAAAAAAGTGTACACAAACTTGATATTGGGTTCTGTAATGTTTAACATTACAATAAATATATTATTCTGTTTGTTGTTTTGCATTGGTCATTTTCACAGATTTTGTACCTTGTTTTTGTTATGGCTAAGTCGTACTGCTGGGCCTCCATTAACTTTATTGCCAGAGGATTGGATGGGGTTGGGAGAGACAAAATTATGACGTGACCAGATTTTGTATTAAAAAATGATGACGTATTTGGTAAATTGGTATTTCGTATCTAGTGGACGTTAGCAAAAATACAAAATGATATCAGTACCATGTTTTTTTTTTTATACGTGCGCAAATGGGTAAATAACATTTGGGACATAAATATTTTTGGAGAAGTTAGGGGTGTATACAATATTGCGATACCAAACATTTGTTTATAAGTGTGACGAAGTTAATGATGTCAGAATGTTGAACGTCGATTTGATTAGGTTGGTAATAGATTAAACGAGTGAAGCAATAAAGTGCAACAACTGAGGAATTTAGTTTTCGAGCGTGGCACGACTGTATAAACATACAGAATAAACTAAACATTACAGAAAATGCAACAGGTGAGTTTAGTTTTAACGACAGTAATTTGCCGGGTCTAATGTGTCAAATGTAGCAGTGATTTATTGCCTGTTTTAAAGGGATTAATACAATTTGAATTTGTTTGTTGAAATAAGTGTGTGATAATAAAGAGTGTATATATGGTGTTATTCAGAAGAAAAATGTTTAATACGGAGCTAAAATAGAATTATGTAGTGCATCATGGTGTTTTCGAATGAAAATTATACACTGATGCCCTACTGCTTTTGTAGTTATTATTGGGTAATTAATTTTATATATTAAATATAATAACCATAATGAAGGGGTTGCAAAAAAAAATAGGGTTTTTGCTAGTGTAACTGTTCAGATTAATTCGATTATTTGTCCTTCAAGAAGGTTTCGATCTGTATAATTATTAAAAACTAATATAAATATAATGTATCTTACTGTAGTAACAATTATTATATGTGTGTGCGCCATGCTTTCGCTTTGGTCTGGCCGGATGGATGGAGGAGGTAGGGGAGGAGGGCGGTTAGCTGGCTGTCCCTTCCAGTCTACGTGAGCTATCAGTACCGCTCGGTCGGCACTCTTGGTTGTGACTCGACTTTGCTTCCTCCTGGCAACAGAACACACACGTTGACTGCCGTATTAATGCATTTTATTTTCAGGCGAATGGCATAACATTTGGCTACATGTCTATTTAGGCCTATGTGGAAGTATACTGCAAAGATTAAAAACCTTTCTGTATGGTGATTACTTGTTGCATTTTTATTACTGGGTAAAGACAGCAAACACTTGTAGCATTGCAGAGAGAGAGATAGATAGAGATATATATATATATATATATATATATATATATATATATATATATATATATATATATATATATATATATATATATATATATATATATATATATATATATATATATATATATATATATATATATATATATATATATATATATATATATGTATATATATATAGAGGTATATTCGGGAAGTATTTCAATTGTCTATTTTTCAGTCAAGGATAGTAATTCATGTAATATGTGAAAGGTCGTGCCAATGACAACTTGTTTGTATTTCGTATATTTTCGTTTTTCCAAATTTGTTATTTTTCTTTCCTCATTTCATCAGTAGTAACAGACGTCAACAACAGACATAGGACGATAGCGCATCTTTTCCTTTTCACTGGGTTAGTAAACTAAAAACATCCGCCACCGCAAGACACAACATGGTGAAACGACGAAAATAACAGAGGTCACCTGTGGCTGACGTGACCGACTGCTCAAAAACAATATGTTTTCAATGAGGAAACTTTCTACCAATATATAAGGGTAAGCACGACCGTTCTCTGGTATCACAACAGTTCGTCGCAACATGATCATTTGTCAGCTGTCAATCAAACAGCCTGCAATGTGTGATCACATGAATCGCACCGACCAGCGCCTGCGACTTTAACCTTGTTTTTTATTTCGGACATTTCAATTCAAATATGTATTAAATTTATTTTCCATCAGTGCTAGGAGTCAATAGGGCGCTGGGAGGGAAAAGTAAGGATTCTCTCTCGTCTTCGTAACTCTTGAAGCGAGAAGAGAAGTTATTTTTATGAAGGCTGCCATTCTGTCTTTTTTTTTTTTAGCTGCAAGTGTTAATTGTTTGTTTTACTGAGATGACAATAAATATCCAGACATTGACTTCTTCTTTTATTTATTGGCACTCCTGGTATCAACAAACTTTCATTATTATGTAGTCAAAAGTCTCCAACTCACACTGAGCTAGTCCGTTGGTGTTTTCTGAGATCTACGAGAGAACAGGACAGTAACCTGTTATAATTTGTCACAAAATGAACTTGCGTGGCAATGTTTGTATTGGCTTGAGGCATGTGAAAAGATACGCAAATGGTAACAACAATAAAATAAAAGGACTTTCAAATGTGATTACTTTACAGTACAGTATGATGCAAAATATTTTTAAAATTCTCAAATATTGTGAAATGTTTCTTCACAAATAGTACTGTATGAACTATGAAGTGCTGATTAACGAAAATTATACATTGCGTAAATAAGTTCCGAATATTTCAAGAGTTCGTTACACAGTTCATATAAAAACAACCAGCATAAACAACAATTTTAGACACTATGATTAGACACTATGATAACTCACCAGATAATAAATATCCAACAACCTGATAGATATGACAGATGTAAACACTGAGAAACGCAGTTATTATCTCATTGTACTAGGCATGGGTGCACCACTTGTAAACAAGTAAAGACGGAGTTAATTTCTCGTGTACATTTTTCAACACAGTACAGAACAATTAATTGGATCTATATCCAAAATAAATACGTGAGTCGTCAACAATCGTTCATAAAATCAAGCCAAAAACGTAACCAAATTGAAAGTCAAAATAAATGCGTGGGTCGTCAACGAACAGTTATAAAAACCAAGAGAAATCCAAAAACCATGCACAAATTCAATTCGTAATAAGACAAACAAAGAGAGAGAGAGTACCGTATCCACAAACAAGCGAGAGATAACAATGACAAAACAGACGGCTGCCGCGCCTGCATGGAAAACATTCCAATGTTTGAGGGGAAGGGGGTGAGCATTGGCTAGCACAAACAGCAGAGAAGGGGAGGTATGTATTTTTAGATGTGCCTCAAGTTTTCGACTTTTTCGACCCAAACTTTTTACGGTTCTTCGGGATTGGGTCGTAATATAGAGGTGCTCATAATGAGGTCGCAATAGAGGGGTTCTACTCTATATTTGTTCAATATATTCATCCATGACAGTGAATCACCCACATATGACCCATGATAAACAAGGTGAGGCTGAATTACTGAAATAAGTGTTTCGTCCTTTACAAATAAGACGCGTAAGGTTAGGCGGCACTATAGTAATATATTGACTCTGATACACATGTGGTATGTGGTATCGGGTAGTTTAATAGAGCGGACGGGTTCTATTGTAGTTCGTGATACCATTGTCTATAAATGCTGAAAAGTGTCCCCACCCGAAAACCTCCACATTCCCGTGGATGCCCCGTTGGATTGTTGTAGGAAAGGAATGGGGTAATAGAAAAACTCAAATGTTGTCATCGTGGTATCGGGTTCTTAAATAATCCCGAAGTTGGTTTTCCATACAACACATGTGTTTTTTTACAATGCAAAACTAGTTGAAATGTTGGTTTTTTAGGCCATGTACATTTAGAAAACATTCTAATAACCATTTCAAAATACAATATTTACAATATACACTTTCAAAACACGTTATTTACAATGCACACTGACATACTGGTCGTAATTCCTATTTGCAACTCCTGAATACATGTTTTTCTATTGCAATCCTTACTGCAAGTTTCTCTGCCATTGATACAAAATAATTAACTAAATCATTAAATAAATATGATACTTCACTGGCTTTCTGAAACTAGTAAACTGCCAAAAACATATGGAGTTACGAGTATACAGGAGATGGCATGTTGTGACGTAGGTGAAGCCGCTGGAGATAGGCGGTTATACTATGGACACCCTAGCCGCCATATTGACAGTAACCCAAAACATTGTGTTTACATTAGAATGATGTTGAGGGAAAGGTTACATTCATAGCATTTCTTGTTGAACAAAGAGGATGATGAATAAATAAATATGTATTACAAATAAGGTGTGACGTTTCAATAGTTTATTATTGGCTTGTGTTTGTTGTGCAATGCAATAATTTCCTCATAACAATACAGATCATGATCGTGAGTGTCTGACACCGCAGCATAGTATTCAGTTATGGGCGGCAATAAGCACGTGTTTTAGATATAGTGCTTGACGCCGTCGGGTGAGACACGAGACGAACAATGACACAAATACTTACTGGTAATATGTGCGCCAGCAGTGCTTCCCAATTGTGCTATTGAGAGTCAGGGTTCTCAGGGATGCTGTGGGTTCTGTGTGACCGTCTCACCCGTGCGTATTTACAAACACTTAGGCAATACTAAAAGTTTACTAAACATCACTTTGAAAATAAGCACTTAATAAAATACATGTAGCTAGGACACTGTCACTACTGAATAAAAGAGGTAAGTTCACTGTAGCATTGCTTTTATTATTATTGTTCGTACAAATCAACGTGCCAATGAAATTATGATATTCTTGGTCATGACTAGCCAATTCCGCTTGGGTGCTCCCCAGCCTGCAATTAATCTAGTGTACGCCTCGATGGATGATCTCACCGCTGTGTATGAAAACACAAATCTTTACAAGGGAAGAGGGCCAACAGCCGCTAGGCTGGACTGACGGTTTTTCCCTGAAGACAGGACACTGTGAATTACAAAATGAAATCCTTGATGAAAACATACTGACACATGTGATTATTTGGCATTACTAAAGCAAACTCATCTGGGCTCGCCCGCCAGCACGTGGGTAGTGTGGTGACTGCCTGTAAACAGACGGCTAGGACAGAAGTAATATCACCGTACACAAATTACAAAATTACACACATTACTTAAATACCCTTGAAAGATGATGGGGCACGAGATGAGTATTCACAATAAACACACACATGTGTGAAAACAAGTTTATATGGCGCATATGCTGTTGGATGAAGTTTGTAGCGCACCACGTGGTGCAGGTGGAATTGCAATATTTATTTGTGAAAATGGTAAATTAAATTCCAACAAAATATTATTATTATTATTATTATTATTATTATATAGAAAATCATTCTCTTTATGATTGAAGTAATTACAGGCGTGTAGCATGCCTGATGGCGGAAAAATCAACATGAAAGTGACTGCATGGTCAAACACAAAAGCATACATTTACCTGAAAATTACACAGACGCCTGACAAAATTTGACATAGAACCCTGAATGAAAATATTGCTCACACAATGTTACATAAACAAGCTCTCAAAACGCAATGATGGCATAGACATAGACTTGGCGTCGGTTAGCCATGTGGTTGGATGTGATGTTGCCGTAAAATATTCAAACATGAAAAATACCCTCAAATACATATATGAAAACAAAGCCCTTAAAATTGCATGCAGCAATAATACAGAAATTATGCTGAAACGCCTTTAGCAGAGGCTGATGGCACCTGATTCAAGTTTTGCGGGTCACGTGACCTCTCCGACATATTCCTCCTCCTTCTCCTCGATTAAGTTGAAAATGCCACAAGGACGAAATAAATTAGTTAGGCGGAAGCAAAATGCTTGGGAAATGTCTGGCAAAATGTACGCAAGCAAAGATTAACTGGTATATTAAAAGTGCTCTTGAAATCTACATCAGTGAACTAAACGTTGTAGTGCGTACATAACAGTGTCTTACCTAGCCAGCTCTCCTTGACAGACTGTCCAGAGGCAAGCATCACACGGACCTACCATGGCCGCTTATGGGGTTCACATAAGCAGAAGTGTAATCATGCCAAGTAAAATATTTTATTATAGAAATAAAAGTTGGACAAATAAATTAAATATTGTTTAACATTTTTATAATTTTCTTGTGTATTTTCTGTATTATATCAGTGTCTCTTTATGACGGCGCTCACGCCGTAATATAAGTGTTCTTGATCTCAGTGTTGCGGGCACTTTGAATTCCATAACCAAACATTTTCAATATAACAACAAACACTTTAAAACATTTTAAGAAATTTCAAACCCTGAAAAATAAAAATAAGAGAGACATTTTACATTGCAAAATAATAATTATGTTAAAGATCAAAAATATTGGCCTCTTTGCACACATGCATGTACACGTGACACGTGTGTGGTGAACGTTGTCATGGACTCTAGCGCCGCTGGCTGTTAGCTGGTGTCAAATCACCCCTACCTCGAAAGCCAGTATAGTGCGAACAATACAACATTGTTCTGATGGGCTCTGCCCAGCTGGGTGCTGGTTGAGGGCAATGAAAACATGGCCTCGGTGGTCATCAGTATCTTTGACGTTTGCAGGGGGTGTGGGTGTAAGCAGGAACATCATTGTAGGTACGTGGTAGTGACTCGCCTCGCCTCTTTCGAGTGCTGTATTGCAATTTGTTAACACTTGACCTCACTCTCACTGCAGTACTATTCTCCCCAAACCCTTTCAAACTCTCTTGCCCTACTAGGCACTCCCCTGCGGTAACTGGGAAGCCTCTGAAAGGCGTCTCGCCATCACTTGTGATATCAAAATTTACTTTTACACTTTAGTTACAACCAAATTCAGCTGTGCCCTGGGGAAATCCCTTAAAACTCAACTCACTGGCACTGGTTGTGTTGACATTTACGTGTGCACTTATGTTACCACTTTGTTTGTGTACACTTGGAAACCACTTAAAATCACTCTGATTTGTTGTGTCATTACAGGCATAAACAGAAAAACCCAGAAATTATGTTTCGCTAGTACTCGCTCCTACTTCCTCAATACTAGGTGTTGAATGTTATGTCGGTGCAAAACCCTTAAATGATACTTCATTATTTTAGCTGGGTGTTCCAGTGTCAGTGTTGTTGTTTTCCTCTGTGTATGTGTTGATATTTCCCTGTGAACTCTCTGGTAAAATTCTTCTAGCTCGCTGAGGTACTGGGCGTAATGTCGTCTCCTTGCCTCTCTTCCCTACAGGTGGTCGGGCTGTATGCAGATAATCACAGTGCCGTTTCATGACACGTCTTGGTCCCAACTTAAATCAATATGTGGAATTTCCCATCTTTTCCACCACTCTCACTGGCCCTGTCCATCTAGGTGCCAGTCCAGCACAGTACTTTTTCACCCTGGCCAATAGTGGGTTTTCTCTTACATTCACATACATTCCAGGTACAAGTTTGGGTGGCGGCCTCTTGCTCTCTGGTACCCACACATTACAGTAGCTGATTTGATTCGCGCCAGCTCCCTCTTGTATTTGTGCTTGGGGTTCGACAATTTGTTCAGGTGGTCTGGGTGGGTTTTCGCGGGGTGCTCTGGCTGCACGGAGTTCACAACCCTGTATCATCTCGGCGGGTGACTTCCCGGTTGCCGCATTTACTCTATTCCTTAGGCAAAACATTACCTCTGGGATCAATTTGTCCCACCTAGTGTGATCTTATCCTAATCGGACACATAATTGGCTTTTGACGTCTTGATTACGTCATTCGGTTGGGTTAGCCCTGGATTGGTTTACTGGGGTGATATGGTGTTCTGTTCCCCACCTGGTACAGTATTGTCTCCACTTTTTCCCTACAAATTTTGTACCATTGGCCGTCAACAAATACTCGGGGTGTCCCCATCTCGGAAAGAATTCATTTTGCATTACCTGTGTGATTGTGTGTGCACGGACGTTACTAACTGGGAATGCCTCTGTCCAATGGGTAAACAAATTTGTGGCAACAACAAGAAATCTTTTACCAGTTTTTGTATGCGAGTACGGACCCATGATGTTGGTGGCTACTGTTTTGAATGGCTAGGTGGGCAGCCTTGATTTGTGGACCGTTACCTTTTGTCCGCGGCTTCCGGGTATTACACATGATACAGCTTTGTACATGCTTACGTACATCTCTCTGAACCCCTGGCCAGTGAAAAAGTTTCTGCATGTTTCTTCGTATTTGATCGGCTCCTGGGTGTCTATGCTCCAAACTGTCATGCATACTTTAATACAAGTTCCCGTTTCTCTTTCGGCACATACGTCCGCCATTGCGCACAATTACCAGGTGGTTTGGTTTGTATTTCTCTGTCCACTACCCTCCAGGTTTCTCTGTACCATGCGGCAGGGTGTTGTCGGCGTTGTGCAGCATCTGGGGAATTTTCTTGCGCAGTGAGTACCTCTCTTAACACGTGATGTACATTCACTGAAACAAGTTCGCTGGGTGGTGTGGCAACAATGTTTTGTACAATGAGAGTTTGTGTTTCTGTAGTTGGTATTGCACTGCAAGGTGCTAGCACTTCTTCTCGCTCTGCGTTGTCAGTTACCGTTATATTTGGACTAGAATTCCTGGACTAGGCGTCCGCAAGCTCGCTGATTTTCCCCGCCAAGTGTTCTACCTTGAAATCATACTCCTGAAGTAACAGCACCCAGCGGGCAAGTTTGTTTTTCCTGTTATACATGCCTTCTAACCCCACAAGATATCAGTCGTCAGTTTTGAGCGTAAATTGCCTTCCTAGCAAGTACAGCCGGTACATCCGCAATGCATGTACAATGGCCAAACATTCCTGTGTGGTAACGTAATATTTATGTTCTGTTTTCCTGAACTTTGCATTGTTGTCACTGATTATATGTTTTTCTCCGTGGGTTCCCTCCTGATACAACATGGGCCCGATGTCTTCTTGACTGGCATCCGTTTGTATTACAATGGGCAACTCTGGGTTGAACCTAGATAGCGGATTACACTTCTGAAATGCAAGTTTGATTTCTTTAAAGTCTTGATCGGCATGAGATGTCAAGACAAATTTACGTTTCTCACAAAACAAAGCAGTTAATGATGCAGTAATTACAGAAAATTTTGGGACAAATTCCCTTAACCAATTAATCATGCAAAAAAATTTCCTGACTTGTTTATGTGATCTGGGTGTGGGTGTGTTATGAATATCCTGTACGTGTTGCTGTTCTGGTTCATGTCCATCCTGTGTTACATAGTGTCCCAAAAACTCCATTCTACTTATACCCAACTTACACTTTTCCACTTTGCACCTAAGTTTGTTATGTTTGAGCCGTTCAAACACAAGGCTCAAATGGTGCAAGTGCTCTTCCCAACTGTTAGACCAAACAAGTACATCATCCAAATATGCCATCGCGAAGGTTCCAATGAATCCATCCAATACATTATTCATTAAGTTTTGAAATGTTGCAGGGCACACTTTAAACCAAATGGCATGGTAACAAATTGAAATCTACATCCATCTGGGGTAGTAAATTATGTTTTCTTTCTGTTCTGTGGGCGGATAGGCACTTGCCAATATCCGGACTTTAAATAAAGTGATGTGAAAACGGTAGCTGGTCGTAAAGTTTACATATTGTCATTCATGTTAATGACACGTTGTGGCATGTTTACAGTGATTTTATTCAAAGGGCGGAAATCAACATACAATTGCCATATGCCATCTTTCTTTGGAGCAAGGATGATACCTGAATTATAGACACTTTGCGTAGGTTCAATTACATTGTCGTTTAGCATCTCACATACCTGCTTGTTGATGAAGTGGCGAAAGAATATACCTGGGTCTCGTGGCTTGGAGTACACCAGGTCCTTATGCATTGTGATGATTGCGTGCTCTGTGATGTTGGTTTGCTGCAGCTTCCCCTCAGTGTGGAACACACTGGCATACTGGTCCAGCAGATGTTTCAGACATTGCTGAGGTGTAGCGGGTACCTCATGCTAGAAGTCAGCAAGCAGCACGGCATTTGTTGTTGGTGGTGTTGCTCCCACAGCGTATATGGTCCATCAGCCACGTGTCCCCACGTGCAGACGATTCAGATGCGGTTCTATCGTGGCATGATTGTCAACAAGCCATGGCTGTCCCAAAATCACTTCTTCGCACAAGTCCAGCACAATGTAAACATTGCACTTGATACAAAATTCTTGGATACTTACCGTTATGTGCATAACACTTTTCGCTTCTCCCTGTTGGTGTGTGGTAGCAAATTGCAAACGTCGCGGTGGCACTCTGGTTGTTATAGCTTGCATCAATCCTTCACGTACAAAATTGTGACTGGCGGCAGTGTCAATAACAGCCGTAACATTTTTTCCCTGAAGTGCTACACAGATTTTTACTGCTTTTATGGTACTGTCAGTTACTTGGAACACTTTTGCACCTTCATTACGTGGATTGATACGATCTGGTGGTGAGATAGTTGGAGGTGCGTTTTCACCAACCTACTGACTTAGTTTTCTGATCTGTTGCCCTGGTAATTAATTCCCCTGTTTTTGTGTCCATGGTTCTGCCTCGCTGGTGTAAACATTAGCAGCGGTTGTGTAACATCTGGCAGCATTGCAAGTGTTGGTGTGTGAAAGTTCAATCTCGGGGATTGGTATGCCTGTCCCACCCACACGTCCTGTTCATACTAACATGTTTCACACATAAACTGTTTGACACTTGCCCTTGTTGCCCTTCTCAGATATGGCCTAATTCCGGTGTTGACAACGCCACAATTATCTCTAATACCCCGTGGGTCGCCTGTCCCCGGTGTAGGCACTTATCCAAGCATTACTTGCGTTGTATGATGCATATGTATACCTGCATACTCCCTCTGCTGTTCGTGGTACAGTTGCGCTTGTGCCTGTATAGCCTGTCCGTCAGTATCGAACCGACCTAGCGATCTCTGATAAAATTGTTCCCACGTAACTCGATAGTCTCGGACCAAGTTCCACCATGTGGCAGCGGTTCTCATTAAAACCTGTTGGCAGTTACTTCAGTCCAATTGTCTCTGCACATGATGCATATGAAATTTTTCCTCACAAGCAGCTAGGAATGTACCCGGGTTTTCTGAGTCATGTCCCACAAAAGTTGGCAGTAATACATTGCAATCTGGCCTTGTTAAGCCCTCTGGTGTGTTCGTAGCAACTACTGGCGATGTGGATTTCACCTCGGGTGTTATCGGAAGCACGATCTCAGCACAGTTTGTCTTACGACGCTCGTCACAGTTTATAACACTGTCGCGGTAGTTGGTTAACTCCGCAGGCCCTATGCATTGTAAATGTGAGTCTTACCTACACTGTTGGCACTGCGCCCACTTGGATCCTGCCCCATCACATCCGGTGCGCGTGCACAGGCGTTGCTCTGATGGCGTAGAAGCGGTAACGGACGTACACTGACATACGGATTGGTTTCAGGAATTTTCTACAAATAGATTGATCTCACTGACTGCCTCAGTGTACGCAGCATACGCAACATTCATATAATTTCTGATCGCAATTCGTGTGTCACGGTTGCCGACGCGGAAGTCATGATGCCTTCTCACGGATGTTCTGGTTTAATGTCCGCCATCTGCTCATGGTTGACACGACACGGTTGAACACACTTGGCCCCACTTGGGAACGCCAATTGACGCCGTTGTGCGAGACACGAGACAAATGATTACACAAATACTTACTGGTAATATGGGCATCATTGCTGCTTCCCAATCACTGCACTGTTGAGACTCAGGGTACTCAGGGATACTGTGGATTCTGTGTGTCCATCTCACCTTTGCATACTTACAAACACGTAGGCAATACTAAAAGTTTACTAAACATCACTTTGAAAATAAGCACTTGATAAAATATATGTGGCTAGGACACTGTCACTACTGAATAAAAGAGGTAAGTTCACTGTAGCATTGCTTTTATTATTATTGTTGGTACAAATCAACGTGCCAATGAAATTATGATATTCTTGGTCATGACTAGCCAATTCCGCTTGGGTGCTCCCCAGCCTGCAATTAATCTAGCGCATGCCTAGATGAATGATCTCACCGCGGTGTATGAAAACACAATCTTTACAAAGGAAGAGGGCCGACAGCCGCTAGGGTTGCCTGACGGTTTTTTCCTGGAGACAGGACACTGTGAATTACAAAATGAATTCTTTGATGAAAACATATTAACACGTGTAATTACTTGGCATCACTAACGTAAACTCGTCTGTGCTTGCCTGCCAGCACATGGGTAGCACCGTACACAAATTACAAAATTACATAACTTACTTAAATACCCTTGAAAGATGATGGGGCACAAGATGAGTATTCACAATAAACACACACATGTGTGAAAACAAGTTTACATAGCGCAGATGCTGCTGGATGAAGTTCGTAATGGACCACGTGGTGCAGGTGGAATTGCAATATTTCTTTGTGAAAATGGTAAATTAAATTCTAACAAAATGTTATGATAGAGAAAATTATTCTCTCTACAATTGAAGTGGTTACAGGCGTGTAGCATGCCTGATGGCGGAAAAATCAACATTAAAGTGATTGCATGGTCAAACACAAAAGCATCCATTTACGGGAAAATTACAAGGAGCCCTGACAAAATTTTACATAGAACTTGAATAAAAATATTGCTCACACAGTGTTACATAAATAAGCTCTCAAAACGCAATGATGGCGTAGACATAGACTTGGCGTCGGTTAGACATGTGGTTGGATGTGATGTTGCCGTAAAATATTCAAACATGAAAAATACCCTCAAATACACATATGAAAACAAAGCCCTTAAAATTGCATGCAGCAATAATACAGAAATTACGCTGAAATGCCTTTAGCAGAAGCTGATGGCACCTGATTCAAGTTTCGCGGGTCGCGTGGCCTCTCCGACATTTTTCTCCTCCTTCTCCTCTAGTAAGTTGAAAATACCACAAGGGCGAAATAAATTTGTTAAGCGGAAGCATAATGCTTGGGAAATGTCTGGCAAAATGTACGTAAGCTAGGGTTAACCGGTATACTAAGAGTGCTCTTGAAATCTTAATCAGTGAACAAAAGGATGTAATGCAACGTAACAGTGTCTTACCTCGCCAGTTTTCCTTGACAGACTGTCCAGAGGCAAGCGTTGCATGGACCTACCATGGCCCCCTACGGGGTTCACATAAGCAGAAGTGCTATGCTCGCAGAGCAAAATATTTTATTATAGAAATAAATGTGGCCCAAATAAATTAAGTATTGTTTAACATTTTTATAATTTTCTTGTGAATTTTCTGTATTATTTCAGTGTCTCTTTATGATGGCGCTCATGCCGGAATATGAGTGTTCTTGATCTCAGTGTTGCGGGCACTTTGAATTTCATAACCAAACATTTTCAATATAACAACAAACACTTTACAATGTTTTAAGAAATTTCAAGCGCTGGAAAATGGAAATAAGACACACATTTTACACTACAAAATAATATTTATGGGAAAGTTCTAAAATATTGTCTCTTTATGCACGTGCATGTACAAGTGACATGTGCGTGGTGAGCGCAATCATCGACTCTAGCACCGCTGGCTGTTTACCGGCATCATGCTCATACATCAGGACTTGTGGAAAGCTATTTTTGAATAAATGATTAAATAAAATATATCAAGCATGCTACCATTGTCTTGTAATGTACTGCAGGTTGCGTATCAGTAATGAGTGCAACAAAACAGCGACCAGCAGCCTAGCTGAATTTCTGGAAATACAAAGTTCAGATGTTCTTGAGGCACGAATAAATAATTATTTGCTGGCATTTATATTTAAATTCCTAACTCTTACAAGGCCAGAGTTTTGCTTCCAATATGACTTCATCTCTTTTATACATACATATTTGTCAATATATGTTATGGTTTCTGGTAGATACATTCACATCTGATTTTAATTATTCGTATTTTTTACGTTATATTAGTTCTCTGTTCTGATACAGTTTTATATTTATTAATCCTTTATTGTAGGGCACAGTTTTGTTTATTGCATCTACATTATTGCATAGGGTTAAGTTACCTATGGTACATGAGGAAAATTCAGAAATTAAATTTTTTTACTGCACTGTCTGCACTGGACAATCAAGTATTTTAGCCACTTTTCAGAAGAAAAAAGGGGGGAGGGGACAGGAAAACATTTCTAGATAGTGTTATTGCCTATATCTACAAAAATTGTGTTTCATCTTTCTCCAAAAGTGCAATTTAGTACCAAGGACTTAGTCAGTCAGCAGCCACAATTTTAATTCAGCCCAACATGCTAAAAATATTTCATATTGTGAGGGAAAACTACAATATGGTTTGGTTAAAATGTATGAAAACTTATTCACCAGCGTTTTAAGTTACTTTAGGTACTTTATTTGATTAGGATACATTGTTGAACTACATTGGGTGAAAAATCCATGCACTGCAATGATATCGATAACACATGCACGTGTACTATCCATTGCCAAAGTGGCCCACAAACACACTTGTGACAAAATTTCTTTGTTGTTACCTACCAACTTGTGCAATTATTATTTTTAGTGTGAAATTTTCCTCTGGATAAACTAAAAAATATTCTGTTTCAATATCTCAGAACCACACTGCAGAAACTTGACAAAAACCCCTCTAAGAAAAAGCATTGTTGTTAGTAGCAGTTTATTCAGCTGAGCCTGCAATTCTTGTAAACAGATTTCCCTTGAGCTAAAATTTCTTAAGCTTTTTAATTCACATAGGCCTTTATGGATATTATATATCAAATGAAAAGTTGTGTTGGACACTTGCCTTTTCAACAGAGCTCATGTCACAGGAAACTAGAATTACCCATACGAACATACAGACATAGAAAACCAAACAAGAATAGTTGCCAATAGATAGGCATACGTGTAGAACACAGAGAGAACTCTGTAGAAGGAATTCAGTTAGTAAGCAGCAAATTAACAAAACAATAAACTAATGATGGACACAACAAAAACAGGCAAACACAGGTGTCTTCTTACAACTAAACGATTCCTTCTGCAGAATTCTGTGTGGTCATGTACCTGTTGACAACTTTCCTGTTCGGTTTTGTATGTTTTTATGTGTAATTATAGATTTCTGCAACATAAACGCTGCTACAATAATGTATATCCAAAACAATTTATTATTTATTTCATATGTCACTACTGCAGACATTGCGAATAGTCGAAACTGGCGGTAATGATTGTCACTATTGTATACATTATCATCAGCATGTCAAAATACTTACCAATGTTTTAAAATCGAGTAGGTCTACTCAAAAGTTTTCAAATGCCACTGCCAGGAATACATGATTTCTCTATAATTTTTTTAATTTAATTTTCTTTTTTGTATTTTGGTCTGTAAATCCCATCTCTTAATTCTGTATGTATACATGTATGTTGGTACATTGCAACCTATTTATTATATTTGACAACTTCAAGTATGTACTGGTACCCAAGAAGAAACAAGTAAGTATAATTATAAAAAAATAAAATGCAGATGTGCAAAATACTGTCCCTCCCATTCAGAAACCAGATTTATGATAAGCTGGTGGATAATTATATTAATTGTTACAATCATTTTTTTAAAATTAAACTTTGTAATTGACTTTACCTATTGAAGAAAAGAAGTTCCTCTACTCCCTTCCTAAGGGCGGGAGGCCCCTCCCCCTCCCACAATGGGCGTAGTGGTAGGACGCTTGCTTTCTACCAAAGTAATTCATGTTGGTTTCCCTGTGAGGTTAATCACAGATTTTCACATATATGAATTGTGTTGATTGATACTGCTGGCAGGCGTGTTTTCTCGGGTTTTCCGGTTTCTACCCTTGCATTTCAATGCTGCTCCATATCTGCCATATTTCACCCTCATTGGCTCTCAACACTTTGGTTGTTACAAACCACCTAACCTTCTCTCAACTACTCCCTTCTTAAGATGATTGAAAGCAGCAATACCCATGTATCATCATCAAATTTAAAATAAGTGTATGTCAAATTAGTAGCCTTCAAAATTAGAATTTCAAAAATCCTTAAGAAGGGTGAAATATGGGTTAAAGAAAATCACGCAACGTTTTTCAATTTTGCAGAAGGATTAGTCACAGGAAATGATTGGCTTTATCTAAGTTTTCTTAATTTTGGCTACCATTGGAAAACAATAAAATGTATAAACATTTGTAATTAGTAATGATTACAGCCTACTGTTAAATACATCACCATCTAAACACACATAAACTTTATTTATTCAGTTTAACATCTTGTCGACAGCCTGTTCATTAGAGAATGACCAAGAACACAATGAAGGGAGTACAAGGAAGGAATTGATCTAATTGTCTTTATCGAGTCATCCCAGAAATTGCATGGAGTGAGTTCGAGAAACCATGGAAATTGCAAATCAGGAAGGCTACATATAATAGCTATTAAAAATATGAGAACTGATTTGGTTGTAGACCTACATCATTGTGTTGATAAACAGCTAATTTCTTGTTTGTCACTGCAACTCTGCTTACTGGGGGGGGGGGGGGGGGGGGGAAATTGTAAGGGTGGAGTTTTTATAAAGTGTAGCTGTATTGGTTTATGAGGTGATTTGCCATTAATACCCCACACAGTTATTTTATCACAAGGAAAGCTAAAGATTATGTTTGGAACATGCTTGGATCAGTTGTTCACATTTTTTTTTTTACTTTCACTCTACAAACTTTCACAGACTTAGATACTAATAAATGAATTCCATAAACTATTTAATACACTGAAATAGCAAACCAGCACATAGAAAAATACGTATCTGCAGTTTTATAAAAGTGCATGTACCTCTAACGAGTGTGCAACTTACAGGTTAGACCTCAAATTCATGGCACATTAGTAATCGCAACCGCACTTGCAAATAAAATACACTGCATTTATTAATTTACGAACTTATGTAGATAACATATCCCTATACACACTATATCACACACAATAGTGCAATATCTTTCACGAATGTATCCACGGTATGTATGAAACACTGGACTCGCATGGCCCAGCTTGTACGCATTTTCATACACTAATATTAGTTTTCGTTAATCGCCAAATAAATAAAAAATAGATTATAGTTTTAAGGCGTGTTTACATGCCAAATTCACTTTTCACAAACGCAAAAATAACACAAATTTGGAGAAAATTCAGAACAACTAGTGAGTTCACATAGCACACACAAGACTATTCATGTAGATTGTAAACAAAATTTCTCTCTCTTCAGTATGGCTGCTTCACTCGTAACGCACTCGCAAACGACTTCAACAGCATAATATATTCAATTTTAGTACGGTTAAAGTTTTATCATAACTTTTTAAATCTTCTGTAGTAGTCAGAACATTATTTCATACCATATTTTCAAGGCAAATATATACAGAATGGGAAGCAAATTGACCAAAACGCAGCATACAACATTTCCATTTAAATGTAAATAATTCGTATCTTTACATATTTAATGGAAAATTTATATTTTGTTACCTGAGACAAACACACACATGCTTTATATATTTTATCATTAAGGTCAAAAAGGGTTGTATATTAATGTATGTTGATTTTAATACTCTTGAAAATACACATGAAAGATAGGTCGATACAATGTTTTTGGCTACTATTGATCATGTGACCTTTTTACCGGAAAACAACTGTCTAACTTCACGATATAAACTAGCTTCACTTGATAACACTGTATGGTATAGGACATAGCCACCCCCTGGCAAAAACAAAATAAACGGTGCTGCTTCCTGACAATAGGGAAAACAGTGAGCAAGCATCCAAGCCATATACACGTGTTGATAAAAAGTACCAAATAAAATTATTGATATGCACATTGTGATACCCGATACTTTCAATACTGCCCAGTATCAAGGAGTATCAATGTACTGGTCTCATTGTATCGAATGGCCCATCTCTAATTATTATTGTATCCCATTGCTTTCATAACGTATTAAATAAATACGCTAATGGTCAGTATTTGTGCTTGCCTTCGTTTTACCTAGTTCCGAGTAAACTATAAATTATTTAACTTCTCATAACAGTCCCAAGTAATAAACGTCTCGCTCACTGATTAGTGCAGGTGGAGTCAATAACCTTTGATTTCCTCCAGCCTGAGCAAGGTCAAGAGGTCCAAGGTTCATTGCTGACCATCTGACATCCCAGTGAGTAGAACACTCCAAAACCGCCAGGTCAATAAATCAGCCATGATCTCGATCCCAGCCTCAATAAGGCCAAATCTAGGAGATAACAGCTGCTGCCTGGAGTTTTGGGATTTTTGTTGTAAAGGACAATTACTTGTTGCGAAGCATATTGAAAAATATTTAGGCACCTCCTTTTATTTTATCCTGAAAGGGAAGTACGCAGAAGAGTTTTCTGGATAGCCCCACTGAACAAGGCAGGACTATTCTAGGAACACCCCGAGATGCCCAGCTCTTCAGCTGGATATAACCCTGGGACCACAGGCTTGTTACGTATCCCTTGCTTTCGTCCCAGCCTGAATAAGGCTGGAAGGGGGAAGAAGCGAGTACTGCCCACTGAGTCTGGAGTATATCCTTTATTATTATTTCTGAGATGCCTTATGACACTAAAGGATGCCAAGTACACACAGCGGCTGGTAAGCTCATCATTGCCTGCATTTCCCTCAGTAAAATGGTCTTAAAATAGTGACTCCCACATCTGACTTTGTGCCAACATGCACATCCACTAGACCGGCTCCCTATAGAGGATGCCAAAAACCAGAATACATGGATTCTAAATCATCTTGCTTGATTTATTCCCCCATTCACGTGACAGCTGGCATCACGTATATTCTTGATAACCTTTATGGTGAGCATAACCAAACTCCCGGGACGGGAGACATATTTGGTGAAACTCACTCTAGGGTTTGAATCCTCTCCTCCTGTCAGGGTTAGGCAGCCTAAAGGGCACGTATTGCAACCTTCCAAAGTGGGAGGATCTACGACCCAGCCATGTAAGCCTAGTTCTCATACTACTCCTTTCCAAGGGGAACCTGGAATCACTCTATCACAGGAGGAAATTCAGCCTCCCCATCGCTTGGAATTAGTCTCATTAATTTCCTGAGAGATGGAGTTGCGTCAGTACTTAGGTACGCAGTTCAAATGCCAGATATGCAAGCCCTTTAAGTTTTTGGTATAAGTAAGTACTGAAGCTTGTTTATAAAAATTAATATTTAGGTACGTTTATAAAAATTAATATTTAGGTACGTTTATAAAAATTAATATTTAGGTACGTTTATAAAAATTAATATTTAGGTAAGTTTATAAAAATTAATACAAATGTCTTTTGCGTAGAAGCATGTTGATTATCTTGATTGCTTCACTTGGTGTTTTGCATTGTGTATTTCTCAAAGCATTCAAATGAGATATACATCTAAAATTTAATTAGAAAAATAATACTATTCTTAAACTCAAAAGAAGGTGGTTGTAAAATATTTTATGCTGTTATGTGAAATTTATTCAATATTTATTCTCTGTTACACATTTTAAATCATGGTAAATTTTAGCTATTTTTGTAGTAGATTTTAATAATTGATTCATCTACTTATTGGTGTATTGTTGTTTGCAGTGATGTTAAGAAATCCACTCAACTTTCGCCTTAAAATGGGATTAAGTTCTAGGGTCAAATCCTATTTTAAATATTATTTTGGAGTAATTTAGAATATGTAAATTTATCCATATTATTTATGATTAAAAACAGTTTTGTTAGCAAAGCTAACTGTTGTTACAGATGTTGAATTGAAACAGAATTCTTATAGTGCATTCGACCTAAAAACACAGATTCAGCTTTTGTCACCTCTGAAAGGAATAACATGTGTAATTTGTACAAGACAGCTAAATATGAGGATTTAGTAGAACAGATGAAATCTGGCATTTAAAAAGTTATGAATGCTTTGCTTACCTTAACTTTATATTCCACTTTTTTTTCTCCCCCTCTGCCAACTTTATTTTAAAAGTAAAAACCAGCTCTTGGGCACAAGTGAAATTGATAAAAAATTTATCAATTAATCGTCACAACATTTATCTTAACAAAAATGTATATTATATATTTTCAGTATTTATTTTAAGTTGTTGTTTTTGTCATTTTTTACATAGACTCACACACACATCCATGCACACATGCATGGACGTGCATGCACACATACACACAGAGACATGCACACATAGACACACATGCACAGACCCACATGCACACACACAGACATGCACAGATGCACACAGAGCCAGGCGCACACACACACACACAAAGAGACACACACACACATAGAGAGAGACAGACAGACACACACAGAGCAGATGCACAGAGGAAGACACACACAGACACACACACACACCCTTACATGCCCACATGCATGCACACACACATGCATGTGTGCGCACACACAAACACACAGTAGAGCTTTGATAATCCAGATATCATTAGTCCGGAGCTTCAAAAATTCAGATTGCCACATGATCAAAATATAATTTCCATGGAGTGAGAATTGCAAAGGACAGTAAGCAGACAGAGGTGGTCGTAGCTGCGAGCGAGTGGAAGGTGGGAGGCAAGGGTGTTTTGACTTGCTGGTCATTAACCTTTCCCCTCCTTCCCCTTCTTCCAAAGATCTAGAGCACCAAGCAGAGTAGCAACAGCGAGACTGTCATTGTTGATAAGGTAGTGTACATGAACAGAGTTGTGTGTTGTGCCTTGTGCATTTTGTTTGGTTAATTCTGATTATGTCTCTGTTTAGCAGTGTGTTTGCACAAAAATTTTACCTGTATCGAAATGGCACCTGCAGGATCTGGCAAGAAGAAACATAAAGTTTTTATAGTAGAGGAAAAAATGTAAAATTTGGGGAAAATGTCTAAGGGTGAAAGTGGTGCATGTTTAGCAAGAATGATAGAGTAGGAACACTACCATCAGTGATTTAAAGAGAAATTAAAGCAGCTTACTGGCATATGCATCAAAGTAGGACTCTGAGGAGGGATGAAGAAAACATAAAACATTATGAACTGCCAATGGTTCAGCTTTAGAAGATGCCATGTATTTATGGTTTTTCAAAGAGCATAAATTTTGTGAACCATTGTCAGGCCCTCTTGTTTGTGAAAGGTTCAATGAAAAACTCGGTGTACCAGCATATTTCAACTGCAAGTTCTGTATGGCTAAATATTTAAAGTTAAGACATGGAGAACTCTAAATTGAAGGGGAAATGTTATCTAGTGATTTGAATGCTGCAGAGACATTAAAAAAAATGTTTTCTGCTATGGTTACACAGAAAGGGTAAAGCAAAGATGATGAATATAATGCTGACAATACTGGTGTAAATTGGCGGGCCTTATCACAAAAGTCACTAGCTTCCCATCGAGAACAAAGTGAGTAAAGATAGAGTAACTGCGATGGTGTGTAGTAATCAAAGTGAAATACATTTGTTGCTATTAATGGTCATTAGATGCTTCAAAAATGTTAGGTGCCTACCCATGTGTTATAAATGGCATAAAATTTCTGGATTTCTGCTGACATTTTTACTGACTGGTATGTAAATTAATTCATAGCAAGTGTAAAGAAAAGCCACAAATTGGAAGCAAAAATAGGGACAGTCCTTCTGATCATTGGCAATGTCTGCAAACATCCTTCAATTAAAACTCTTAATGCCATTGACAGAGATTTTGAGATACAGTTCTTTCCTCCAAGTGTGACTGCATTAATCCAGCCCGTACAGAAAACGACTTAAGTGTCGCCTTCTGCTAGCACAGCATGATGAAGAAAGTGTTGTGGCTTTCACAAAAAAACTCAACATCAAGGGCGCCGTCAACTTGCTTACAGGAGCCTGGAATAGCCTAATGCAAAATAATTTGGAAAATGGATGGAGAAAGATGTGACCTAAAGAAGAGGAAGGAGAAGAAAATCATTTTCAACAGGAAGAAGCTCAATCAACATCAGTCGTCAAAGAAGTTACAACACTCTACCAATCAATACCAGGGTTTGAAAGTTGTGACAAAAATGTTGCAACTGATTGGCTGGATATTGACAAAATTGACTTTGGCTACCAGATGCTGAAAGATGAGCAGATTGTCAATGCTGTAACCGATGTTGAGACTCCTACAGATTATGATGATGCCGAAGGTGTCAACAATGAAGATTTAGCCAGGCCCACCCACATGCTTTGGAGACTGCAATAAGCATGTTAGAAAAACAGACGGAGTGCACAACAACCCAACTTGCCTGTCTATGAGGAATCAGAGACTTGACTGCCAAACAATGTTGCACAAAGCTTGTTCAAAAATCAGTCAAAGATTTTTTCAGTAAATAATTGCAGTATACTGTAGTACCGTGTCATTTACATCTAGATACTGTAATGAAAAGGACAGGTACAGTACTAAATGTACTACGGTATGACGGTGGCTAACAGCAAGCAGCGCTAGAGCCCATGACGGTACTCACCACGCACATGTCACGTGTACATGCACGTGTGCAAATAGGCCAATATTTTTTAACTTTCACATAAATATTATTTTGAAGTGAAAAATGTGTCTCGTATTTTTATTTTCAGGGTTTGGTATGTCTTATAAAGTGTTTTACAGTGTTTGTTGTTATTTTGAAAATGTTTGGTTATGAAATTCAAAGTGCCTACGGCACCGAGATTAGGAACACTGATATTCTGGCATGAACACTGTCGTAAAGAGACACTGAAATAATACAGAAAATTCACAAGAAAAAAATAATAAATTGTAAATCAATATTTAATTTCTTGTGCCACTTTTATTTCAATAGTAAAATGTTTTACTCAGCGTGCATAGCACTTCTGCTTATGTGAACCCTGTAGGAGGCCATGGTAGGTCCATGTGATGCTTCCCTCTTGAGAGTCTGTCGAGGAGAGCTGGCGAGGTAAGACACTGTCACGTACACACTACAACCTTTTGTTCACTGATGTAGATTTCAAAAGCACTTTTAGTATACCAGTTAACCTTTGCTTGCGTACATTTTGCCAGACATTTCCCCAGCATTATGCTTCCGCTAAATAATTTATTTTGCCCTTGCGGCATTTTCAACTTAATTGAGGCGAAGGAGGAGAAATATGTCGGATAGGTTACGCGACCCGCGAAACTTCAAACAGGCACCATCCGCTTCTGCTAAAGGCATTTCATCATAATTTCTGTATTATTGCTGCTGCAGTTTGAAGGGCTTTGTTTTCATATATGTATTTGAGGGTATTTTTCATGTTTGAATTTTTTACTGCAACATCACATATAACCACATGGCTAACCGATGCCATCATTGCGTTTTGAGAGCTTATTTATGTAACATTGTGTGAGCAATATTTTTATTCAGGGTTCTATGTTAAATTTTGTCAGGCTTCCGTGTAATTTTCATGTAAATGGTTGCTTATGTGTTTGACCACGCAGTCACTTTAATGTTTGCTTTTTCTGCCATCAGGCATGCTGCAAGCCTGTAATCACTTCAATCGTAAAGAGAATAATTTTCTCTATCAGAATAATATTTTACTGGAATTTAATTTGCCGTTATCACAAAGAAATATTGCAATTTCATCTGCACCATGTGGTCCACTACAAACTTCATCCAGCAGCATCCATGCCATATAAACTTGTTTTCACACGTGTATGTTTTTATTGTGACTACTCATCTTGTGCCCCATCATAATGTTTTCATCAAGGGTTTCGTTTGTAATTCACTGTGACCTGTCTTCAGAGAAAAACCGTCAATTCATCCTAGTGGCTGTCGGCCATCTTCCCTTGTGAAGATTGTGTTTTCATACACCGCAGTGAGATCATCCATATAGGCATGTGCTAGATTAATTGTGTGATGGGGAGCACCCAAGCGGAATTGGCTAGTCATGACTGAGAGTATCATAATTTCATTGGCACGTTGATCTGTTCGAGCAATAATAATAAAATCAAGTCTACAATGAACTTAACTTCTTTTACTCAGTAGTGACAGTGGCCTAGCCACATGTATTTTATCAAGTGCTTATTTTCAAAGTGATGTTGAGTAAAAGTTTAGTATTGCCAACGTGTTTGTAAGTATGCACGGGTGGGACGGACACACAGAACCCACAACATCCCTGAGAACCCTGAGTCTCAATAGTGCGGTGATGGGGAATCACCGCTGGAGCCCATATTACCAGTAAGTATTTGTGTCATCATTCATCTTGTGTTTCAAACAACTGCGTCAATTGCTGTTCCCAAGTGGGGCCAAGTGTGTTTATCCACGTCGCGTCATCCCCGTCAACCACGAGAAAATGGCGGACACCACGCTTGATCAACTGCGAGAAGCCCTCAAGACGTCCGCGTTGGCAACTGTGACACCCGCGGCACCTGTGAACGCATGCGTGAGTTACATAGATGTGCTGATCTTTCAATGAGTGCATTGTGGGAGATTAAATGAAATTAACTCATTTGAGGGAAGTATGTGGGAGCAACCCTTGTGTCAATGCGCGTCTGACAACATGTCTACGCCATCAGAGCAACGCCTGTACGTGCACCGGATGTGACGGGGCGGGAACCAAGTGGGCACAGTGCCAATAGTGTAGGAAAAACTTGAATTTACAATGCACAGGGTCTGTGGAGTTTACCACCTACCGCGATGGTGTTATAAACTGTGACGTGTGCCGTAAGATGAACTGTGCTGAGATTGTGCCACTGATAACTCCGAAGGTGAAACCCATACCACCAGTAGTTGTTACGTACACACCACAGTGCTTAACTGGGCCTGATCGCAATGTATTACTGCCAACTTTTGCAAGACATGACGCAGAAGACCCGGGTACATTCCTAGCTATTTGTGAGGAAAAAGTGCATAGGCACCATGTGCATAGAGACAATTGGACCAAAGTAATTGCCAACAGGTTAAGGGGAACTTCTGCCACATGGTGGAACTTGGTCAGGGACTATTGAGTTACATGGGAAGAGTTTTGTGAGAGATTGCTAGGTCAGTTCAACATTGACGGAAATGCTATACAAGCACAAGCGCAACTGTATCACGAACAACAGAGGGAGCACGAGGGAATTGAAGAGCTCATACAACACAAATTAGGCGTGTATAAGCGGCTACACTTGGGACAGGCAACCCGCAGGGTATTAGAGTTAATTGTAACGTTATCAACATCTGACATTAGGCAGTTGTTGCGCGGAGCCAGCCGGGAGAGTGTTGAACTGTTTACCCAGGAAACACATGTCTACGAACGAAATAAGGAGGTGGAACGAAGAGAACAAATGCCAGGCCGACACAGTGAACTCCCACCACCTGTACCCCCCTCCCCCCCGTACTAGGTATTGATATCTTGCGATCGCTGCCGCCTGTCAGGCAGATTACACAGTCGCCACCGCAGCAGGAAAACCACTCGCTACATGTGCAAGAGTGTTGCAAGTGACTGACAATACAGTGAATGCTTTAAGGATCTGTGTAGAATTTGAGGAAAAGATGTCACTGCTGTTCTTGACTCTGCTGCCAATCACAATTTTGTACGCAAAGCACTGATACAAAGTATAACAACTAGATGGCGGCCTCTACGTCTGCAATTCACTACCAGACACCAACAGGGAGAAGCGAGGAGTGTTATGCACATCACGGTAGGGATCCAAGAACTGCTTACCAAGTGCGATATTTACATTGTGCTGGACTTATGCGAGGAAGTGATTCTGTGACTGCCATGCCTTATTGACAACCAAGCAGTGATAGAATGGCATCTGAATGTCTACATGTGAGGACACGTGGCAGGTGGACCGTATACACGGTGGGGGCAACACCGCCAACAACAACAACAACTGCTGTGCCGCTTGCTGACTTCGAGCACGAGGTGCCCGCTACACATTAGCAACGTTTCTAACATCTGCTGGACCAGTATGCCAGTGTGTGCCACACTGAGGGGAAGCTGCAGCGCACCGACGTCACAGAGCGTGCGATCATCACAATGCACAAGGACCCAGTGTACTCCAACCCACGAGATCCGGGTATTTTTTTTCGCTCAGTCATCAACGAGCAGGTATGTGAGATTGTAAACGACAATGTAATTGAACCTACGCAAAGTCTCTATAATTCAGGTATTACACTTGCACCAAAGAAAAATAGCGTATGGCGATAGTGTGTTGATTTCCGCCCTTTGAATAAAATCACTGTAAACATGCCACCACGTGTCATTAACATGAACGACAATTTGTAAACTTTACGACCAGCTACCGTTTTCACATCACTTTATTTAAAGTCCGGATATTGGCAAGTGCCTATCCGCCCACGAAACAGAAAGAAAACAGCATTTACTACCCCAGATGGATGTAGATTTCAATTTGTTGCCATGCCATTTGGTTTAAAGTATGCCCCTGCAACGTTTCAAAGAGACTTCGCGATGGCATATTTGGATGATGTACTTGTTTGGTCTAACAGTTGGGAAGAGCACTTGCACCATTTGAGCCTTGTGTTTGAACGGCTCAAACGTAACAAACTTAGGTGCAAAGTGGAAAAGTGTAAGTTGGGTATAAGTAGAATGGAGTTTTTGGGACACTATGTAACACAGGATGGACATGAACCAGAACAGCAACACGTACAGGATATTCATAACACACCCACACCCAGATCACATAAACAAGTCAGGAAATTTTTTTGCATGATTAATTGGTTAAGGGAATTTGTCCCAAAATTTTCTGTAATTACTGCATCATTAACTGCTTTGTTTTGTGAGAAACGTAAATTTGTCTTGACATCTCATGCCGATCAAGACTTTAAAGAAATCAAACTTGCATTTCAGAAGTGTAATCCGCTATCTAGGTTCAACCCAGAGTTGCCCATTGTAATACAAATGGATGCCAGTCAAGAAGACATCGGGCCCATGTTGTATCAGGAGGGAACCCACGGAGAAAAACATATAATCAGTGACAACAATGCAAAGTTCAGGAAAACAGAACATAAATATTACGTTACCACACAGGAATATTTGGCCATTGTACATGCATTGCGGATGTACCGGCTGTACTTGCTAGGAAGGCAATTTACGCTCAAAACTGACGACTGATATCTTGTGGGGTTAGAAGGCATGTATAACAGGAAAAACAAACTTGCCCGCTGGGTGCTGTTACTTCAGGAGTATGATTTCAAGGTAGAACACTTGGCGGGGAAAATCAGCGAGCTTGCGGACGCCTAGTCCAGGAATTCTAGTCCAAATATAACGGTAACTGACAACGCAGAGCGAGAAGAAGTGCTAGCACCTTGCAGTGCAATACCAACTACAGAAACACAAACTCTCATTGTACAAAACATTGTTGCCACACCACCCAGCGAACTTGTTTCAGTGAATGTACATCACGTGTTAAGAGAGGTACTCACTGCGCAAGAAAATTCCCCAGATGCTGCACAACGCCGACAACACCCTGCCGCATGGTACAGAGAAACCTGGAGGGTAGTGGACAGAGAAATACAAACCAAACCACCTGGTAATTGTGCGCAATGGCGGACGTATGTGCCGAAAGAGAAACGGGAACTTGTATTAAAGTATGCATGACAGTTTGGAGCATAGACACCCAGGAGCCGATCAAATACGAAGAAACATGCAGAAACTTTTTCACTGGCCAGGGGTTCAGAGAGATGTACGTAAGCATGTACAAAGCTGTATCATGTGTAATACCCGGAAGCCGCGGACAAAAGGTAACGGTCCACAAATCAAGGCTGACCACCTAGCCATTCAAAACAGTAGCCACCAACATCATGGGTCCGTACTCGCATACAAAAACTGGTAAAAGATTTCTTGTTGTTGCCACAAATTTGTTTACCCATTGGACAGAGGCATTCCCAGTTAGTAACGTCCGTGCACACACAATCACACAGGTAATGCAAAATGAATTCTTTCCGAGATGGGGACACCCCGAGTATTTGTTGACGGCCAATGGTACAAAATTTGTAGGGAAAAAGTGGAGACAATACTGTACCAGGTGGGGAACAGAACACCATATCACCCCAGTAAACCAATCCAGGGCTAACCCAACCGAATGACGTAATCAAGACGTCAAAAGCCAATTATGTGTCCGATTAGGATAAGATCACACTAGGTGGGACAAATTGATCCCAGAGGTAATGTTTTGCCTAAGGAATAGAGTAAATGCGGCAACCGGGAAGTCACCCGCCGAGATGATACAGGGTTGTGAACTCCGTGCAGCCAGAGCACCCCGCGAAAACCCACCCAGACCACCTGAACAAATTGTCGAACCCCAAGCACAAATACAAGAGGGAGCTGGCGCGAATCAAATCAGCTACTGTAATGTGTGGGTACCAGAGAGCAAGAGGCCGCCACCCAAACTTGTACCTGGAATGTATGTGAATGTAAGAGAAAACCCACTATTGGCCAGGGTGAAAAAGTACTGTGCTGGACTGGCACCTAGATGGACAGGGCCAGTGAGAGTGGTGGAAAAGATGGGAAATTCCACATATTGATTTAAGTTGGGACCAAGACGTGTCATGAAACGGCACTGTGATTATCTGCATACAGCCCGACCACCTGTAGGGAAGAGAGGCAAGGAGACGACATTACGCCCAGTACCTCAGCGAGCTAGAAGAATTTTACCAGAGAGTTCACAGGGAAATATCAACACATACACAGAGGAAAACAACAACACTGACACTGGAACACCCAGCTAAAATAATGAAGTATCATTTAAGGGTTTTGCACCGACATAACATTCAACACCTAGTATTGAGGAAGTAGGAGCGAGTACTAGCGAAACATAATTTCTGGGTTTTTCTGTTTATGCCTGTAATGACACAACAAATCAGAGTGATTTTAAGTGGTTTCCAAGTGTACACAAACAAAGTGGTAACATAAGTGCACACGTAAATGTCAACACAACCAGTGCCAGTGAGTTGAGTTTTAAGGGATTTCCCCAGGGCACAGCTGAATTTGGTTGCCACAGAAGTGTAAACGTAAATTTTGATACTAGTGCCTTTCAGAGGCTTTCCAGTTCCTGCAGGGGAGAGCGTAGTAGGGCAAGAGAGTTTGAAGGGTTTAGCTAGAAGCTGCCCAGCTTCCATTCTTCCTATCATCCTTCACCCCAGGGAGTCTTCCTGGCACCTTCTCTGTGCCACATCTGAATGTGTACACAATTAATGTTGCAATTGGACTGATACAGCAGAAAACACTATTCTCACAATTCAATAGGGGCACTGACTTTGTCACTGATGGGTGTAGTGGGACAGTGATGCCATCTGATGTTTAGCATATGAGTGTATTTTCATTTGTTTCCATTTTACTATCACCTTATACTTTCTTATGGCAAAATGAACACAGGAAGGACAGATGTCTGTTAGTAGCTTTAAATTTGGTCAACAATGCATATCCCAGTGCATCTACTCAGATAATCAATTTTATGAACAGTTACGTCTGCTACCCATTTTTTATTCTAAAAATCACTTGTATGGAGATGTCTTCAAAAATTAAATTAATAGATCCTTAGGTGTAATTGGTGAGTGCCCTCATTATTACCTTAAATTTTTTTTTTTTTCAAGTAAAATTTTTGATAGTTTTCAATATCCTTTACGTATTACCTGCAGGTGAGCAGTTTATAGCCAGTATTAAAAGTTGTTTGCTAGTTTTATTGATTATGAATATTTTGAGAAAAATCTTATTTTATACTGTAATTGCCAAATACTGTATTACTTTTAAAAAATTTATGACTCTACACGTTGATCAAAGGTGCACATAAGTAGTTGTGTATACAAATGGAGAATTTTAGAAAATGACCTCTGTGTACAGCTGTGCCACAATTTTACATGGCCTTGATGTTTGGCCAGCACGTTGTCAATGACCTCTATTTGATTCTTGCTGAATGCTGATTTAGGTGTACTGAAGTGGGAAGTGTGGTACACCTAGCTAGTCTTCTTGCATATGTTTTGTTGTATAGCGTCTCCTGTAGCTACTCCATCCAAGGGTATTGTTTCATATCAAAAAATAGCACCTACAGTTCCCTCTTGAGAAGCCTTTCACTTTGGTAGTGTTACCAGTATGCCGGAGTGCATCCTATAAAAACTTTTTATCTGTTTCACTGACTACTTTTGTAGAAGATAAAGTTTCTCCACTTGATAGGTTTGGTGGTAAATATCCTGCTCCAAAATGAAACTGGCTGATGTTGACTGGTTGTAAACTTAGTTACTCTTTTGCAGACAACCTTCTCTCTCCTCTCTCCTCTCTCTCTCTCTCTCTCTCTCTCTCTCTCTCTCTCTCTCTCTCCTCTCTCTCTCTCTCTCTCTCTCTCTCTCTCTCTTCTCTCTCTCTCTCTCTCTCTCTCTCTCTCTCTCTCTCTCTCTCTCTCTCTCTCTCTCTCTCCTCTCTCTCTCTCTCTCTCTCTCCTCTCTCTCTCTCCTCTCTCTCTCTCTCTCTCTCTCTCTCTCTCTCTCTCTCTCTCTCTCTCTCTCTCTCTCTCTCTCTCTCTCTCTCTCTCTCTCTCTCCTTCTCTCTCCTCTCTCTCTCTCTCTCTCTCTCTCTCTCTCTCTCTCTCTCTCTCTCTCTCTCTCTCTCTCTCTCTCTCTCTCTCTCTCTCTCTCTCTCTCTCTCTCTCTCTCTCCTCTCTCTCAGAGCATGTAAAAATTCATTAAATGCTTCGTACTAGGTGGCACAAAATGTCATGAGACTCATTCATTATGAGTGTTTTGGTACTTGTTGAAAAGTTTAGCATAGTAAAAATGCAAACAGAGCAAAAAAAGTAAGAAGATGGATTGAAAGGAGTGATGAATATGGTACTTCTGTAGAGTGTAAACCTTTTCAAAGCCTTGCCACATTAACATCCTATCATTTGCAAAAGTGATATGCGAATGTCTACATACAAATTTGACATATCACTGGAAATGAATATAAATTGCTAGTTAAATACGTACTGTACTCTATTAATTACATTCAATATTTCACAATGCTGTGTAATTCTAATGTACTTCTAAAAAATTTTAAATATGCCTTGACTGTGTTCCATTTTATTTTGTACATTCACTTTATGGCTACTGTTGCAATTTGTTATGTATCATTAATATGCCATTTCATAGAAACTCTCACATTGTGACCTACCAAGTATTCTAGTATGCAATGAAAGAATTGGTCTTATACACTCTTACAGGCTATTCACTGTAAAGTGAGCACTTTTGAAAGTTCTCTCATTTGAAATAATGTAGTCAATAAATATATTTTATTTTATCCTTAGACGTAAACTTTCGAGTGTGGTGGAATATATACATTGTGTTTGTTACATAGCAATATTTTATTTAAAAAGTTGTTAAAGGATAAGAAATGGCTGAAAAGAAAAAGTAACAAGGGTCTCAGAAGTGCTCACTTTACCATTAACAGCCTATAATCAGAATACATAGGTGTTTTAGAGACGCAAGTGTAGGAATGCTGTGACTGTGCAGTGGTGTTTTTCCGTGCTGCAGACACCCATGTGCCGCTGACGACGGTGAACCGGAGAGAGCAGCCTCAGTCGTGCCTCAGCAACAAGCTGAGCAAGCTGACTCTGGCTACATTTGATGAGGATGGTGAGTGCCCCCCACCAATGACACACATCACTGTCAAGTGGCTTGTAGCATGGGCGTACCTACTTGCTGTGTCAGGATAGTGCTGTGTAATGTGCTTGTACCTTTCTCTCTCTCTCTTCCAGTTGGTTTGCTAGAAGATCTGTGACCTTAGTGCATGTAGCACGTATTTTCTCATACACACCACTGTTGCCATGATATGTAGCTGTTGGTAAAACTGTATTTGCTGAGACTGAGTGTGCCTGGTCGTCATTCAGCAGGGTAAGCACCACTTTGAATTTGTCCCCCAAGTGCCTTGCTCTTCCTTTGTGGTTTTTCACTGTTAAAAATGTTTGCTAGTTAGTGCATGCACATACATTATAAATATTAATCGGAAAGAAAAGTTACTTAATAAAGGCTGTTGGTGGAAATTGTTGTGCTCATAAATTTTTATTGCAGAATTTCATTAGCAAAGTGTATAACTCATCTAGAATTGTATTCTTCATGACCTAAAAATAATTAGCATAAAAATAAAGAAGTGCAATAATATTATATGCTGCTTTTTTTTTTACTACATCATTTTTAAAATTCTGTTACCATGCTGGTTATTGCCACCTAGGTTTCATCATAATGTATTTTTTTGTTCATTCAATTTATGCATGGTGCATATATTAGTACCATATTTATTGCTTCAAATGAAATCTAGCCGATTTAACTTGGAATATTCAAATATTCCACCAAGGGTTTTCTATCAAAGTATTGTAATTAGTAATGCTCTAACTAGTATCATGAAAAGTACAAACACTTGCTTGTGTATATCTTCATCTACAAACTTATATCTTGATTTTTTGATACATTATACAGTTTCTGATATTGAAAAATTACAGTAGTAGTATTTTAACAACCATGTGATAGTACCCATTGTTCTCATGGGAAAATAGGTATATTCTGAACTAAGTTATTTTCTAAAATTGTAGTGTCCAAAAACATAACACAATGTTTGAACAGGTCCTATTTTGTATTATACTTACTGTACATGTTTTGAATGGCAGCATAATTCAAGAGCCTTTATCAGAGCTGTAATTTTAAATATGTACATGCACATCTTCTGGTTTGCAGCAGTAAACTTTGCCTACCATTGGTGAATTCACAAATGGTCAGTCACATTGTTGCATGGGCAGATACCACTTTGGATATTCCTGGCGGCACTAAATTGTTGTCCACATATCACTTTATGTTGTAGCTGCATGACTTGTTTCATAAGGTGAGTGTTTTGCAGGGGAATATTGTAGCTTGCCAATTAGTTAAGCCATAAAATAATTTGTTTAGATCAGCATGTAGTAAGTTTTAATAGCAAGGTAAAGATTGTCATGAAGTACAAGAGATTTCCAGCTGAAAAATCAGCCCATTGCTTTTATTGTGGGCAAGAATATACATTAGTATTGTTTCGTCTTGTTGCATCTGTTGTAAACTATACACAATGGGCAGAGTAGCAAGATAGATTGCTGTGTACACTACAGACTTTCAAATCAGTGATATGTCTGACTTAGGAATTATGAATGCCCAGTCTCATGGGTCTTTGCCCAGATTAATAGAATGTGATCTGTGTTCACCTCCCTCCCAAAAACGAGAAACTTTAAGCTTTATAAGCTTACATACCATATCTACGGCATTGTAAGCCAACTTTTTTTTTTTATATCACGCCTCGGCTTAGAATTGGGACTGGCAATATTGTATCCAGTTCCAACCAAGTATATATAAAACAAGCTGATAAAATGGACAGTATATATTTACCAGTAGCATTACATGTGTAATACTAAACTATTTTCGTCTAAGAATTCAATTTTTTGACAGCCAATGCAAGTCAACATGCCACATACACATTCCTGTATCAACTGATGCATGAACAATTGAAAGAGAATTTCCTGATGACTATTCTACTTTTGGAGCCGGTGTAAGATAAATAATTTGCTTTTGAATTGACATGATAAATATACTTTTTTGCGATACAGCAGAGGAATAGGCGAATGTGCTGCCAGCTGTTGGCCAGTGCATGCAGCTTACTTTGGAAGTCACGCTCCCAATGAAATTACACATTTTTCATGTGTGTAATATGAGTATATGAGTGAATTCCCAGAGTTTTACATTTTCAGTGAGCTCTATATATTCTTTAACATAACATATTCCCATGGGCGGCCATTCTGCTAGCTAATAATTTTTATTTGGGCTGTAATCACAGAGCCTTTCCGAGGCCAGCTTACAATTTTTTGTTTTGCAACAAAGTGAAAATATATGTTATTTATATATTAAAATTATGCACCGTTCTGTAATGAAATAATTTTTGCAGTAAATAATATTTATGTTAATGGATATATTGTCATCCAATCATACTCGGTAACGTAGGTAATTTATAAACAGTGACGCATCCCGCTTTCTCATACTACTATGAACTATTACGACTCATCTCACATCATGCCAAGTCGAACCCCGCCAACCTGTACATTGACGTTGTAGGCTGCCACAATCCTGGAGGGTGCCAGAACACATGGATACAAAGGTTGCCCAAGCCAGCGGCACGTCGTCCTCCCCTCCCCGTGCTGAGAGCCTACAAGCCATCAGTCGCCTCGGGACACGGCCGGTGCCACTGACGTTCACGAAGCTGAGAGATGACTACAGCGTTGCTACCCCCACTCCGGCCTCGCACCAGAGGGACGTCACGCCTCCCCCTCCCCCCATGCCCGCTGTCGCACCTGTCCTTTGGACTATATTAGTCCGTGCGCGGCAGGGCTCACGCGTTATTCTTGCAGTTTCTCCAGCTCGCTCCACCACTTCTAGTGCTGGGGTCAAGCTGCTCTCACTGGCATCAACAGTCTTCAGCAGCCACCAGCGGCTGCTACCATTGCCGTCACCAGAGGCTCCCTCAGCAACAGCGACCAGAGGATTCAGTGACGCCAATAGCTACCAATTACGAGCAGTTTATTCTGCAACCATATAGAACATTAACACTCCCTGCTATTAGAGCAGTGGATATTGTCTCTTCTAGACATCCCCATGAATAGTTCGCAATAGTTCTATTTAGCAGTTAAATATTTATTTTTCCCACTTAGCCTAGAACCAGGTCACCTACACCTGTTCAGCATAGGTTACTTCCAGCATTCCGTCTGCTTGGTAGGAGATAGCATGTGTCCCTGTGTTTATTACGTTATTAATAAACACAGCTTTGTTCTTCTATCCACCAGTATTACTTATAGAGAGTAATTCATTGTGCCTGCTAGGAACAGAACATGTTGTGCACTGCCGACCGAGACCGGGTATTATATTACGAACTAGACTATGACTGGGGAGCCCCTTCCAGAATCCACCAGTCCCATACATACACAATTCGATGGCCACCTGTTCTAGACCTCCGGGGATAGAACAGCTGAGCCACAGCCACTAGAAACTCCTCCAACCATGGAGATATAGTACACTTGGTTTGTATCCTTACCAGAGCACCTAGGTGCTGGCGGGGGTATTTGCTCGAGTGTTACGGCCTGGCCTTGGTTGCGATACCACACTCAGTAGTAGCAGGAAGGCGACCCATACGACTCAATGCTTCTGATCCGCCCACCAGTGGTGGGGAGTCTTCTGAAGCACTGAGCTCATGCCGGCAGCTGCAACTGGAAGTACACTAATCTAGGGAATTGTTTTGCGTCCGTCGTGCACGACTCATATTGTTCAACAGTGGACCACGTTCTATGCCTTTCAAGGTAAGGCACCACTTATGGAGAGAAGAGCAAAGGACAGCTCACCATGCTGCCAATCAGCGGCCGGTATTGGCTCCACCGACTTTAGCCAGCCAGGCTATCAATAACTTTGTACCAACCCGCAAGCCAACGCACCCAGTTTAATAACAAGCCGTAAATGTCAACTGGAGTAATAAATTCCTAACACCGTGTGCTTTGTCTAGCACACCTAAAGCCATGATGACTTTGCCGACTAGCCATTAATCCAGCCACACGTCAAGTGATTTTCTGGCACCCAACATGGGGCGTTAGAGTGATTAACCATTTGCAACTAAAGCTGAACCAGACCAACCCGACCCAGAGTTATGGGTCAAGCCGGGAAAGTGAAGCGGACTTCTGGGAATCTGATAAACACCCCGTGGTGCCCATAGCCATCGTCATGTCAGATTCAGAGCTCAATGCCACCAATGGCGTGAACCATGACTGAACACGACATAACAATAAAAGAATTGTAGCCATGCCGATTTTTCCTGTACTGGTTCACGCCTTATCGACTGCAACTACTGCTGCAACATGTTCCACCACGTATGCTTAGGCTGGCCTGATGAAGCCCGTAACACAGAAGATCTGGAATACTGATGCAAAACCTGCCGCACACAGCCAACTATTTTCTGTAACGAGTTCATGTGCCCCGAGCGAGGCATTAACAAAATGCGTTGCACAATGTGTAGCGAACCCTACCGTCACCTATGTGTAGGTTGGCCAGACGGGCGAGTCACGATGCTGGGCATGGCCTACCAATGCGAAAGGTGTAGGAGGAAACACACCTCCCACTCCCGCTGTTCAAAACCATTGCATATTTTCATACAGCCCGGAACAGCACTGGGACACCCACGGACGGGACGTGATGATGACATTCAGATAACAGACTTTGCGGGCAGTCCCCGTGAGTACCCGGTAAACAGAGACAGAGAGAGCCTAGAACCAGAACAGGAGGAAGAAACCACGGTCACGCTCCAGAATTCAACAAGAGGGCTTGATCCCCTGAATTGCCGCATGTAGAGAACTGCCTGAACAACAAAACTACCGTGGTGATGCTAGACATGGCCGCCACGGGTAATTTTATAAAGAGCAACCTACTCATGCCCTACCAATGAGCCCAACTGACCCCTGTTAAAAGTACAGTCAGGCTCACGCAACTTCACTAACTTCCCGATGAAGACTAGAAGCCAGGCCCGAAGAGCCAGACGATGTCATGCGCGGCCTCAGTACGAAGAGGCCCCATACCAAAAGCTTTCGTGGCCCCCGACATTCAAACGGGGCCCTACGCCATCAATGGCAGCTCCTGAAATCGAGCCAAGGCTAACGAAGAGGCCCGAGGCACGAACCCTGGAACCCGATATGGAGCCCTTTTATGCTCCACCCGGGAGAATAGAGATACCCCAGCACTGAGGAGCAGTCTCTGTTCAATCCCTGCCCTCAACACAGACCAGCTATAGCCACCGAGTCACCATAAGACCTGATCGGACCACCCTTAGCTGCACTGAAGTGTCTTTCTGAAGTCCCTGAGACAGGGAATACAGCCGTACACCCTGCAGGTCAAGTCTGATTAGCAGAGAGATCCAAACCATCAACGGTGAAGGAGGTGGATGCAAGCCGAGAACCTTCCTTCTACCTGGTACAACTCCCAAGCCAGAAATCAAGGACTTACCAGCTTCAACGAAACAGTTTCTGATGCAGAGGAGCTACTATACCCGCCACTGGACCACCGGAACACGAACACGCCGCGGACTTTGTACCAACTGCCATATTGGAAGAAACACCCAGAACACCGGTCAAGGTCTTTCCAGCTTCTATGAAGCCAAGCACTGCTCCTGCCAACGATGAAGCAAGACTGCAACCGACCTCAAGCATAGTCAACAACAGTGCTCCATCACAACCTCCTGCCACGCAGGAAACTCAACCTGTCTTCGCCATTGAGAACAAGAGGCACGTTCTGCCTCCTGCCCAATTGGCAGCCGATGAAGAAAGTGTTAAGACCGTCGATGCCTCTCACTACCCCTCATCTGGTGCAACACCCACAGTCGAGTTCGGGGCCCGTCTCCCTCGCACTACCTCGGCGCAGGACATGGACATCGAGACCATTGATGCCTCCAACTACTCAGCCCTGCGACCAGATGAACCACCAGCAGGCAAGGTGGAGAGTGGTCATCCGCAACTCCCTTGCAGTGCCTCTTCAGGCATCGAGACCGTCAATGCCTCCCACAATCCCTCACCTGGTGCAGCTACCTTGACAAAGGCCCTGGACATTGAGACAGTTTATGCCTCTAACAACCCGGACCTTGGGCGAGCTGCATCTACAGTCGAGGTGGAGGGCAGTCGACCGTCACTCCCTCGAGCTGCCACATCACAGAAATATCCTGCCCTACGAGTAGGAACCCATGCAGGCATGGTGCAGGCCCTTCCTGTGTCACACCCCCACAGTGCCTCAATGTCCCTTGTTTCTGTGCCCTTCCCATCAGTTCCTGTAGAAGCACACGCCACTGCACCACGAGCTGAACCACGACACCTGATGCCCCTATGTGCCACCAAGGCAGATTCGACGCCTGGCTGGTATCGGGAATCGCCGTGGAGGCTCACATCCATGTTTACGTGGCTGTATCCGGCACATGCTTTACACAGGCCGAGAGGAAAAGCGGCCAAACCCGCCGAACACAAGTAATTGCAGTGCCAGTGATGTATAAACAAAACTAGTAGTTGTAAATCACTACTCAATACTAGTGAAACAGGACTCGTTATAGACCTGTAACCAGTGAACCATTAAACTAGCCGCCCAGTCATACACAGTGAGACCCAGGAAAGACAATCACATTTAGGCTAGTTTAATTTTGTGCAGCGACAAAGGTTAATTTACCCAGCTGTCATCAAGTGGGGGAAATAAAGGAACCGGTGAGGGGCAAGAGATAACAAGGTGTAGACACTCAACTAAGTGCTATAAATTGAACTTGTAATCACAGCAGCTATTACACTGTAAGGAACTTAATCCAGTAAGAACAGACTTTTTATACCTCACCAATGATAAGGTTCCAATAGTAGTGGCCGACAGCCCACACAAATAGATAGTATTACCACATTTACCCGAAAGGAAGACAACCCCTTCTTAAAAAAAATATTTTTGTGGGAAAAATATTTAAACCTTAATTCAAAACTACTCGTGTGAAGTGCTGAAAAAATTATTTAGGTTTAAGTATTTTTGCATGAATTTATGACAAACCCTTCAAGAAGAAATGCTATTATATGAATACTATGATATATTTGGTTTACTGTTAAAGAAAAGCTAATCACAATGAAATAGGCATGTCTAACCTGGCTGTATGTTAGCAGCATTTTTCTTAAACTGTAAAACTTTTGTGGGTATTATATACCTATTCATGACTTCAGCCATTTTGCTTCCCAGCAAAGTGCTTACTCTTTATGGCCAGGTGACATCAGATAAGGGGACCCTTGTCGAAGTTGACAAGTACAGTCTCAGCACTACGAAAATACATACAACCTTAGGATACATGTATTTAAGCATGATAAGCCTTTGTCAAAATCGCCTAGGTTTTGAATTGAAGACGATTCCCGAATTGTACATGACCCCTCATTTTTTCCGACTTAACCGACTTTGTCTCATCTGTGTCTATCTCCTTGGCGCACCAGGCGGGATCTGAACCAGTACCACCAGAGTGCCTACAGGTAACGTCCCAATAGTGCCATTCGTCCACTCACGATACATCTTTACTTCGGAGGCAAGTGAACAGTACACAAACGTCGCTGTTTCCGAAATGCTGCTACCCTTGGCCAGAATGCTGATAATCATCCCTTACCCATGACAGCAGGAAGCGCACTGTTTACAGCCAGTCTGTTGGTAGCACAATATACCTGCTTCACCAGCCTACGTCACAGGGACATGTGTCATGGGCTATGCGTGGCAAATGGCACTTCTAGCAGGTAGTCATAATAATGTGATTAAACTGTGTATTTAGCACATGTGTAAAACACTGCACCAGATACAATTTACATTTGAACATTTTAATTTATTACAAGTATCAAAAATAGTTTCTGCAAATGCACATTTTGGATTTCGAAGTGTCTGCTATATATCAGAAAATTGCATACTTTCTGAAACAAGTGTGGTGTACGTATAACATCACAGTCCCTTTTAATGTCAACAGCTGACATAACAAACAGCATGGCTTCCACGTGTCAGAACCAGGGATAGGAGTTTTCTGCACACTGAATACCAAAAATTCTGTCATAGGAGAACAGAAATTCTGCGGTTGAGAAAACAAGATTGTGCAATTCAGAAAGAAAGGTAATATGCAAGAAAAGCAAGTGTCGCAAGAGAAATACAGTTATTACTAACCCATATACCAATTTATTACCAAATTTACATGTTATTTTAGATAGCTTACTTTCAGTTCAGTCAAACTAATCTAATACAAGCAAAAAAAAAAACTTGTACACAAAATACTCAGTACTAGTCGAAAACTTCAATTTGATGATTGATTTTTCGATTGTAACGATAGTGGCAAAAATTGAGTAATCAAAATGTTTTGATTTTCATCGCCGCACATTTGTGTTATTGATCTACCGATTATGTGGGGACTGAATAAGAATGTCAAATTAATGAAAGTATAATATACCCTTCATTTAGTACAGGACAGTCAAGTGCGCTTTTTAATTATTGCAGTGTACACCATGCATCATGTAAAAAAAGTATGATATTTTCATTTAAAAATGTTACAACAATGGCAGATTTCTGGGAGCATTTGCTATTTGGCTTGCAGATGTTGGTTAACTTGACTATGATTTTCGTCATTCATCATGGCAGAAGTGTAATTGTATTATATTTGAGGTTAACCATGTGTTTATGTACAAGCTAGGTTACGAAGTCTAATGCAACATTATGTAGAACTATATTTCCATTTTAGTGAATGACACCAATAATGCAATGTGTATTTTCTGTAGCATGAAACTTTTTAATAGGTAGAAAATTTCAAACCAATATGCTGACGCATTATGCATTTTGCACGTTTAGAGATAGCACACTCCAAATAACCGACTTTGCCCCATCTGAATATTGCAAGTTCTATGGGCAAGTCAACCAGTAATGCACGGTAATGGAAGCGGGACACATTGGTTTCCAGACGTTGACAGAGCCTCAACACACCTTTGTGGGAATAATCATTTAGTGATTCCTCCCCATTACATCGAACTAATGCTAATTGAAACTCTGTTGGAGAGACGTTTGTCCTACCCAAATTTTGCCCAAGTGATAAGAAGATGTACAGTGTAATTCTAATTGTTACTCAGCATTATGTGGGCCTAGCCACCATGTGATCAGACCGTGGTTGTTTGTGCTCACCGCCGCCAGGTAGGCAAGTAGAACTCCACCCTGATTCATGCTGTCATCAGTGTTAACTCTGCGGCCATGAACCCACCATCACTTAGACGGAATCTGTTAGTGAATGGTGTGCAGCACTCTGGCCGAGTCATAAATGCCCAATGGCAACATTTGGCATCCAACACCTTGGCAAACAAAGAACACAGTGCATACAGCGTGTTTGAAAGTGTGGCGAAGGTAGAAAAATGGGTAGCGAATGGACACATGGTAAAGTACTGCATATGGATGTTGCGGACACTGCAAAGTTTGAAATGTTTCTGGCCAGCCAAGCATACAACCCTGAAAACAAGTACATACCAGAACGATGGCGTGCGTGAGACATCCATGGGCGCAGGGTGAAGCAAACACTGTGGTCGGCAAACCAACCCTGCACAGCAAGTAAATCAGATCTGAAGTGGAGGTGGACCCAAACCCGTGTGTACAGACAGTTTCAACAACCCAAGAACCCCGACCTACTGACAGGGGACGAAATGGAGGAAACCTTGTTCGCATGCTGTTCTGATCGTCTATAACTGACTAAATGTTATAGTCATATATAATGGTATGTCTCCCCTTCACTATTCCAATGCTATTCTGTTTGTAGTTGGATTAATTATTATTATTATTGCTGGCTCTCAGCTGGCTCACAGTTAATTAGTATAGGAAAGGGAAAGTGACTCAATTACGACTGATTCTAATCACTTCACTTTATATAGCCGTAACTCAACACATCAAAGTACAACCCTTTTACTGTTATACTGATACCCAAAACGGGGGGAGCTAATTATCTTTGCTACCAAGCCGTTAATTAAAAGCCGCTTATTAATTGATCTCCAATTAATGTATTTCCTATTTAATCCTTGGAACCTGTTCACCTTGGTATTCCGGATGCCAAAGGTTGCGTCCAATCACGTACAATAGCGGCGATCACGTTACCCCTCTCTCGTGGCCTGTCTAAGAGGTTGGCCACTTCCACCGGCGTCTCAATGACATCCTCTTGGCGACTCGTAGGCAACTGGCCCCGCGACGTGCTTCGCGATCTCCTAAATCAGCACGTTTGCCACTGTATTACGAAACCCTCGTATAGCAAAGCCTCAACTCCCGCTTCTGCACTGAATGTGTTGAGGGGTGACTCGTTCAGCCCACAACAGTGCGCAGCATCTGCACAAACCATGCATGCCACCAAAGGGCATGAGGAACATGAAGCACACAGAGACAGGTATATGAACCCAGCTGCAGAGGAATTATTATATTTTGAGGGAGTGAAAACTGAACACTGTAAAAGGGAAGTGTGCGAGACCATGCCACCAGCCGGGTGCACATTCATACAGGGCATAAATTCCAACCACCTAGTTCACGAACATGGAGCAATGTTGAGGAATGGAGGGGCAAATAGCAAGTTGATGTTACCAGAATTTACAGTACAGTCACACAAAGACCCAACAATGTATACACAACAGAGTAAAGTGAGATTATGGGGAGGCAGCATACCACTGGACAAGTGGATGGACAGGGCAAGCAAACAATTTAGGGGAGAAGCAAGACAATGGTGGCACATGTGGAGATGTTTCAACACATCTTGAGGAGAGTTTATAACATGATTGGAACACAGATTTGAAGATGACTGTGCAAACACTCTGCTGTGTACAATTTTATGGGGAGACACAGAGGAAACACGAGGCCATGGAAGGGTTTATCGTGAAGAAGGTCCAGCTATTCCAGTGCATCCACCCCACCAAACCCCTGGAGGCCACCCTACCCACAATCACTAAACTGTTGCACTATGAGTTGTAACACTTTTTGTGCGGGCTCAGTCAGATGAGAATAGAGGAGTACATGAAGCAGGCTACTGCTGCAGAATGGAACACACAACAATGACTCAATTACGTTGGTAGCAAGCAGTAGAAAAGCTCAGGAAAGCAACCAGAAGCATAGTCAAGGGAATGTATGCAACCCTTCACCCAGCCGTCAGCCACTGCGGCTGCTTGAAAAGAGCGACAGGCTATCGAACCTACAACACAACCAGGGTGCCAACCACAGGAAACTCCAATAGGCCAGGAGGAAAGGGAACAGATTCCACAGTGCATGTACTGTCTCCACCCAACACATCACTGGCAGTGAGATTGCCCAAATCGACAGACACATTTTAACATGTCGGAAAACGGGTGATGAGGAATAAGGGAATCACAATCACCCTCATACCCTTCTCCGACAGTTAGTGATGCTGGGCCACCCTTAGTACACCAACCAACCACCTGGGGAATGTGGCTTATGAGAATACCGGTGGAAGCAAATGGCCAACCAGTGGCAGCACTGATAGACACAGAAGCGAGCAATGTGTTTGTAGCTCCCCACCTGGTATCAAATGAAGTTTTCTGATTCCAACCGGGGGTAGTATAGCTGGCCACACATCACGGGCAAGGGAACATGATGGGCCAGGCAGAAATAATGGTAAAGCTACAGGATCAGATTTTACACACCACTGCCATGGTCGTAATAGAGCTGAGAGAAGAGATAGTTTTGGGACAGTGCTTACTAGCCGACCAAGATACAGTCATAGAAGTGGGGGCAGCACAAGTCCATGTGGAGACAATGGAGAGACAGACAGCGTATGCCATTTGACACTCATAACCACTGCCTCGGGGAAAACGTAAGTGTGGATGATTTCGTGCACGGCGTACCAGACACGCACTGAGAGGCCGTAAAGTGCATCTTAGACTTGAGGGGAGGCGTATTCATAGCAACAGACCCCATGTGACTAACAACAAAAGCAATGCACTGAATAGTCACCACCCACAACTGAGCTATCACAAACGCCCATGCATCTACAGGTTTTAGGAGCAGGGGGTATATCCAGAAGCAGGTAAGTGAAATGCTGCGAGATTGGATAATGGAGCCATCAGAGAGCGGGTATAACTTACTAATCATGCTGGCAAAAAAGATGGATGTCCTGTTCAGTTCTGCATAAACTTCCAACCAGTGAATGACATGATAATCAGTCAACCCCCACTCCTAAAAAGCTTGGATGAAGCCATAATAGCCCTGGGGTGGGCGAACATATTCAGTAAGTGTGACAGAAAACAGCCATGACTGCCTCAGATGGATGGTGTTTTCAATTCCGAGCCATGCCATTTGGGTTTAAAGAGACGCTCGCCCCTTTACAAAGCATGATGGTTAGAGCACTGGAGATGTACGTAGGTCAATTTGCAATGGCATACTTGGGATGACATAATCATTTGGTCAAAGAACTGAGATGACAACATCCGACACTTGGACTTAATGTTAGAGAGGCTGGACACCCATCATCTATTGTGTGCCCCCCACAAGTGTCACATCCGGGTGCCGCAATTAGGATTCCTGGGCCATATGGTCAATCAACATGGTTACTAACTTCATCCGAAGACGCTGCAGAAAATTGCTGAGGCTAACCCCCCACAGACTCGCAAACAAAATGCATAAATTCATATCCTTGATTAACTGGCTGCAACACTTCATACCAAACTTTGCGTCGACCATCGCGCCACTCATGGACATGCTCTCACCACAAAAATGGTACAGGTGTAACCCCAGGGCACAACAAGCCTTTGACACCATGATGAGTTTACTCAATGCCATACCTTAGCCCGCATCAACCCTGCCAGACAACTGTACTTACAGACAGACACAAGTGCGATAGGAGCAGGGGCCAAACTATCAGGTGGACAATGAGGGGAGAAGCAAGTCGTGGACTACGTGCTAAATTCAGCGAGGCAGGAAAACTGTACCAAAGCAATGTACAGGAGTGCTTGGCAATTGTCTGAATGCTCAAGAAGTACTAGCACCACCTGGAGAGAAAACTGTTTACGCTAAGGACCGACAACCAGGCTCTGACTTGGCTGAGGACAGTACAGGGGCGCCAAGGAAAACTGATCTGATGGGCACTTTCCCTCCAGTCATTTGAGTTCGAGCTGAAACACGTCACAGGCAAGAACAAGCAGCTTCCCAACACCTAGTCTTCCAACCCAGACTCAGAGCAGACCATCATCGAGGAAGAAGGAATGGGAGGCCATGATACTGACCTCCCCCTCTCCCCTCTTAAAGTGATGAGAACAGGGACCTTGTCTGCCAACAGCTAGACCTGGGGACTACGTGACTGAAGCTCTACACATGACCTTGGCCAAGCTCGAACAGAATGTAAACCTGTCACAGCTCATCTTCGAGGAGGCTGAACAAGCCCGGGTCCTGGTTGGATATACCGGGCCAAGCAAATGAAGAGGGCCATTGATAACCACTATCATTGGCTGGGGATAGCGCAGGACACGCACGAGTATGTGAAGGAATGTCAAGAGTAACAGCAGCGCAAGGGCAGATGGGATGGGGCAGCAATACCCGCTCCTCATGTTAAGACAGTTTCAGACAGTTGCCCTGGATGTGGTGGGCCCATACCCCCAAATGGTGAAGGGGAAGAGGTTCCCGTTAATGGTTATCAACGAGTTCACATGTTGGGTGGAGGTGTACGCACTAAGCAATGTTCGTGCAGCAACAGTGGGGGTCATACTCAAGCAAGAATTATTCCCCAGATGGAGTACCCACTCTCCATTCTCTTGGACAATGGGACATAGTTTGCTGACAGGAGGTGGCAGGAGCTATGCCAGTGGTGGTAGGTGGAGCACCACAATAACAACGTACTACCCGAGGGCCAACCCCACCAAGTGGTGCAACCAGGATGTGAAAATACAACTATGTGTATGCCTGCAAGATGACCATACCTAATGGGAAGAGCACCTGGCTCAGAGCCTATACTGGCTCCGCAGATGAACTAATGAGGTCACAAATAGTACTTGAGCTGAACTGGTGCTTGGGGCAAAACCTCACCTTGCCGGGCGATTGTCACACGAGAGAGGAGGAGAACCCGGATGATACTCCCGACAAGAGGGGAGCAAGAAGGGAAGCGAGTTGCAGGTGGCGCTTCAGTAACAAGCAGAGTATGTGCAATGAATTGCCCCTGTGACTGACTGGCCACCAAGGACACTGCGAGCTGGTGACTGGGTGTACATGAGGGTGCATCCCCTGTAGTCTGAACCGCACATGGTACACAAGTGAACAGGCAGAACAGTATACCTGGTACAAGATGCAAAAAGCAAGGTGAGCAAGTACCACCAGGACCACCTAAGGAGAGCGACTGACACGTTCAAAGAGCCGGAAGAAGAGCGCCAGGAGAACCACCAAGCAGCCACAATGCCCAACACACCAGGGGCGGAAGAAACTTTCCAGGACTTTACCGACGCAAAGACTGCAGAATCACCAGACACACCCATGATAGGCTTCCAGACGACCACCAACAGCACCCTGGTGGCACAAAGGCACCTGTTCGGCAATGCCCCAGCCGTCAAGTTTAACCCAGAAAATGCAGCATGAGAGGAGGATGAGCCACCAGGGAAGACACTTGTCCCCTGGGTAAAGAAACCCGTGGGTGGGAGGGGGGCAACCTCACCAATGATGCAGGACATCAGGGGGCACAATGCTTCCCTGGCAGATGCCACCTTCAGCATCCACATGGAGGAGCCTGACGATGTCCCACTACTGCTGTGGAGGCACCAACTGTGCCCCTGCCACCTGATAGTGTGCTGCACACCAGAGGCAACTTCTGGCAGCAAGCTGGCGGCTGACTAGCGGCTATGCCAAAGGGGCCACCACCAAAGTTCAACTTGCAGCCACAACTGGGGAGAGCGGCTGAGGTGGTCAACCAACAGGACCCAGTCAAGGACTCAGAGGTGACAAACCATCAAGAGGTAAACTCAGATTTCATGTCAACTTTGCCTATCCAGACCAGGTAGTTTGGGTCTCATGCATCCCCACCTCAAGTTGACAGCAGCACCAGCAGTGGGAAGACCGCCATACCAGGCGTACCTGGTGGAGGGTATGTCATTGCAGCCTCTTAGGTCCCGGCCTGTAGCTTGGTCGTAACTGGAGCAGCAGAAGCAGGCAGAGAAAACCCTGGCGTCATGAAGTGTAGTGATCCCCCAATCTCAGTGTACAGCAAAGTGACCCCAGTGTAACAAGTGTGGCGGTTGTGCAATACACTGCAGGAGATAGGGATAGGGGTTTAGCAGCACAGGCCAACCAGCTTGCCTACCAAGGCCATGGCGACGGCGTAATGGTAAACCGAGCAGGTGCTGGCCATGATCTCACGCTGTCTATACGTTTAAACCCCTCAGAGCTGAAACACTGACAGAGCATTAAAAGCAAAATCAGGACATTGCAGAACTGAAAGCCCAATGTAATAATTTAGGGAATAATGATTTGTAATTTTGCCAAACATGTTTGATTGTTTTTAATTAGTGTTTGTATGTTATTATACAATGGGAGAAAGGCATTCTGTTGTACCTCTTCCACCTGGCATGATGGATAATCTAGAAGAATGCATGGTCAAAGGAGGACATTCCATCTCATGGGGGCCCTCAAATTTCCCATTGTTTAATATGGCAATGCTCTCTGGAATTGTAAGTTACCTAAACCTTTGCAGTTTTAGCCCCCATGTCCCTTGCACCGTGGCAGACTCGTAAACTTAAATATTTTATTTTAACTCTTGCACCACGTGTGCAGGTGCAGGGATCTTTACGTTTACGGGACCAGCAGACTCCGGTGGAGTTTTGAATTGTTTTATATCCCAGCCAGCGAGGATCTCATACAGACATCCTATTAATATTCTCCTAGTGCACACTCCCAGTATACCTGCTTAATCTGTATTCGTTGAGAGACTGTTTCTTCTTTTCAGGTTTTCTAGTTCCATATGTTCCAGTGTAACATGCAATTGTTGAACAATGAAACCCATGCTAATTGAAACTGTGTTTGAGACACGTTTGTCCTTTTCATCTTTCACCTGTTTGGTAAGAGAATGTACGGTTTAATTCCAAGTGTAACTCAGCAGTATGCGGGCCTAGCCATCACATGGTCAGGCCGGGTTGGCCGGGGCTCACCACCGCCAGGCAGGCAAATAGAACTCCGCCCTGAGTCATGCTCTCATCACTGTTAGCTCTGCGACTAGCTGGTGCCCATGAACCCGCTGCCACTTAGATGGCATCTGTTAGTGATGGTGGCACCACCATGGTAAAAACGTACGCAAGCAAATATTAACTGGTAAACTACATTGAATATGGAAACCTAAATCAGTGAACAAAAGTTGTTGTGCGTACGTGACAGTGTCTTACCTCGCCAGCTCTCCTCGACAGACTGTCCAGATACAAGCATCGCACGGACCTATCATGGCCGCCTACGGGGTTCACATAAGCGGAAGTGCTATGCACGCAGAGTGAAATATTTTATTGAAAATAAAATGGCACAAACTAAATTAGATATTGTTTTACATTTCTATAATTTTGTTACGAATTTCAATATTATTTTAATGTCTCTTTGTGATGGCGTTCATGCCAGAATATTAAGTGTTCTTAATCTCGGCGCCCCAGACACTTTGAATATTCATAACTAAACAATTAAAATTAGTACAAGCACTTTAAAACATTTTAATACATATTATACACTGTAAAGACAATATAACACATTTTACCCTAAAATTAACATTTATAGGAATGTTCAAATTATTGGCCTCTTTGCGCACGTGTGGAACACATGACACGTGAACTCCGTCATGGGCTCTAGTGCCACTGGCTGTTAGCCGCTGTCACAGTATTCTAATTCAATCCAACAAATATGTTCAGTGAACTTGTACTAGGAAGCATAAATATGGAGGATGTGCAGAATTTTTGTTTAAATTGTGGCCAGTTTACTAATCTTGATGGATGAGGTTACTGCTTACACATTATAGTAGTGTATACATACATTGAAAAATGACACAGTCATAGGTTACTCAGATAGCGTGATATTTCAGAGTCTGAAGTTAATGCATCAGCAGCACTGTCTAGGGAACTCACATTGTTCAGAAATCAAAACTTTTGTAGATGTATGCATGTATGCATGCATGCTCACTGCCATTTATTCTCTAGCTCATAAAAAAATTGAACAAGTATTTAAAGGCATTAGTAGAAACATTTATTTTGTAAATGTTTTTCATTAGTTAAATAACCAGCTATGATAATGGTTTCTGTGTTTAATTATTCACTTTTTCATTATAGTTATTGACTAATGCTTGTGGGTGTGAAAAGTTTAAAACATAAAACCTGCAAGGTAAAAATTTCTCTCTTCAACTTCAACGTAATTTTTTATATTTAGAAAAATGTCAATACCACTAAGAAATTTGTTATGATACTTCATAGAAATATTGATAAATTGTATTCTAAACACCCAATAAAACCATTACAAGAAACACAACTACAGTAATTGTCTAAATAAACTGCCACTGAATATGAAATTAAAAAGCAGTTGTAATATGTGCTGATGCCAAGAAAAGTGTTTATGGATGATTTAAATACATATTGTACTAAAAAGATCTTACTATTATTAAGTTAGAAAAAAGCAAAATAAACCCAAATCCAGGGAGTTTCCAGATTTAACATAAGATAACCCACACATCACTGCCTCACATTTTGTACAGTACCAAATTGAGAGACCAATATATAGATTTAAATGTTGGTATCTCATGCTGCACTCTAGCAATCAGATCCACCAGTAACAATACTGCCTGGTTGATCCCAGTGTGTGTGTGATCATCTCCTGTTGCGTGAGAAAGATGATCCTAACAGCAAAACTTCATGATCAAAGATCCACTCATGAAAATGTGATGTCCACTTGTTTGCCCTTCACATCCCTTTTTTCCCTCATCGAGAAATACTGAACATTACATGAAGTGTTTATCGGAGCACATTTCCCATTGACCATTCAATATTTGACGGTTACTGTTTCAGAAAATAAGAATTACAGATTTTCTTATGTTGTAGGGAATTGTACTCAATCGTATTATTATTATTATAATATATATATATATATTTTTTTCCATTGTTAAACTCCAGCTTTTATCACCAGTGAGGTCTTAGTCACAAATAGTATCCAGCTCTAAGTGTTTAGATTTTCACAAACATATGATTGGATTGCTGTGCACACAAATTTTGGTTGTGTTATTTGTGCTCAATATGAAGTAATGCAAATTAATATTTTTCTACAGGTCGGTGCATTGGCCAGATGGGGTCTTGGGCCTTCAGCTATTGATTGAGTCAACTGAGTTTCCAACTAAATGAGACTTCTTTCCTCCAACAAGTACCTACCATATTCGCGGGTAATTTTATTTTTGTGGTGATTGGTGGAAGCACTTCAAAACATTTTCGTAGAGTTCAAACTTTGAAAGTTGATGGTTTCAGACACAGGTTGTGGAATAGTAGAACTCCTATACTATGTGCATGTCATTGCCTTGTGTACTTGCTAATTTATACATACTTTCATTTTTCATTAAGTTTTTTGAGACATGTGAAAGTAATTTTTTTTATGGTAGAGTCATTTATGCAAGTACGTACAGTATATACATATACTTTGTTGATTACTGTGTTTGGGAGTTTTAATTTTAATTTTAGGTTGTTTCCTAGAATGTTCAAGCTACCTGTATGTTGGCAATTTATGTAATAAAATGTTGCTGACAGTGTAGATGTATGTCTGGTTCAGTAGGTTAGACATCTGCCTTCTTGCACTCGTAGCAGCACAATCTCGAGGTGCCTGCTTGAACTGGTGCTTGAACTGCATTGGAATGTGTTTGAGAAAAGTGTTTTCCCATGAAACTATTAAATATGTCCCCAATGTTTTGACCTTCAAAAGAAAACAACCTACCCTAGATGAGGACTGAATGGTATTTTTAAGATATTTTGTGTGCTGTGAAGTATTAACATTATTTTGAAGCTCTCCAACATTTTTACAAACTGCTTTTTCAGACTGCTGTATCTTAAAATGTACTACGTACTTGGACATAAGCAAAACTACATAGGAGCCTGCATTGAACCTTGCTACAAACTTTCCACCAATAAAATGATATGATCACTGCTGAAAGTGCTATACGTACATGTAACATGTTGAGAACACTTGTAGTAACCCCTTTCCTCAACTACTAATATCTCCTATCTCTCTTAGTCACAACACTTAGTATTGGGGCCTACTGGGGGTTGGTAGCTACAGATGGCTAATCCAATAAGTAAGACTCCTTAGATAAAACACGTTTATTACAACCACCATTAATTCCTGAACAGAGCAATACAGTTCTCTTTACGTAGCATAATAACTTCAATTACTTTACTGCTATAGACTCTCGCAATGATTAACACTATATGATTCTGTCCCTAGCCTTACCAGAATATTATTCAGTGAAAGGGGATTATTAATGGAGCCTCAATATCTAGGATGACACCTAACCACTAAGCCGGAGTTATGCTCACCAAATATATTGGGTGCAGTACTGCCTGGAGCTCCTCCAGACCCTAGTGTTAAGTTGCCCTCATCTTCGTGCCGCTCCGGCACACTCGTCGTCGCTTCTCAATCACACTCTTGGTTCTGGGGGGTTAGGGGTACAGCACTCTAGGCTTTTATAGCGAGCCGGCAGTAGGTCGATCAAAGTTTGTTGTACAAACAGGGGGCTCACCAAGGAATCTATAGTCCGTGCTACCATAGCTCATCGTGGCAGCCCCTAGCGCCCACCACACTACCCCCCAGGTTGAAATAGCAGTCCGTCCCGGCTGCTGTAAGGTAGGTAGATAGTCCAAGACGTCCTGGGAAGGCAGGGTTGAAGGGGTTGAGGAGCTAAGGCATGAACGTCGACTAGTAGGCAATTGGTGGCATACGCAAATATACATAAGGGCAGTGTCGTAGGTGGAATACGAAATTCGAAACGCCATTTTACAATGAGTAATAACTTAAATTAAAAATTATTTCTAAACAGCAAGGTAGGAAAGACGTATGAATGTTATATTGAACATAAAATTAGATGTGAAAATATAAAAGCCTTGAATGAAAAGCCTATGCGCGTTGTGTAGTGAGACTGCGGGATAGAAGGCGGTACATCCATCACTACATTTAACGTTAAAATCCCCCAATTACTAGGCGGTGGATGTGGGTAAGAGGGAGTTCAAATTTGGTGCACGCACTTGCGGTCTTAGTTCACTCGCAAACATGCTAGGAAGTTTCTCTTTTCCAGTTTATACAATGATTTTATTTTATAGAAAGTGCCTGCGGGCGTACAATAGACTTTAATATTATGACTGGTATTGATTGAACTACTAGAGATAGTTAGTAAAAGTAAAAAGGGAAACTTAGATTCTATTATCAACTACCTATATGAAAGGTAGTGTTTGCATGCCAAGGTTGGCTGTGCTGCATGGAGATGCCATGCTTTGTCAAAGCTGCGCAGTGATATTACCACTGAGCTGGCAACGCGCCATCTTGCTGCATTTGTAGCTTCGTGAATGGAGTGAGCTCCCCACTCCTCGTTTCCCAGGCGGTCACTGATTGGCGTCACCATGGCAACTATAGTGCGCCTGTGCAAGGCGTGGCTTGTGGAGCCCTGTGCCGCCAACAAAAATTTAGAGGGGCAGGAGCACCGTGCAGCTACTACTGTGGCCTCAGGCGTGCTATATAGTTAGCAGCTGTGACTCCCCTCTCCGGAACATGGACGAGCTGCAGAAATTGTGTGGCATGGTAGCAGTGAAGAAGAGCGGCTGATGCCTCACGTTGCCTGCTTCCACTACACACTTTTAACTGAGGCCGGTCCACTGTCAGCATGTTCCCAACTCGGCGTGGCCAGACTGTGTACACTGCTCACACCATTCACTCACTGGCTTAAAACAGTTTGCTGTCCCACAGGGATACTGACATGTGGTGAGTTCACACGGTATCGTACTTGGGTATTCTGGTTTTGTTGGTTGGTATTTGTATCGTAGACTCGCCCAATACTTCAACAACTTGATAGGGCCCGCGATAGCAATGAGTAAGTGCCTTCTGATGGCTTCTGTTCCGTATCCAAACACAATCATTTACATTAATGGAACATTTCTTTTGGGAACAGTTGAACTGTTTGGTCTGGCCCTCCTGTGCGTGTATGAGATTCAGTTTAGCAGTTTCACAATTTTGCCTAAGTTTTTCGCACCAGTCGTGCTCTCTGGGCGAATGTTGACTACCTATTACTTGTACCGGAAGGGCGGCTTCAACACGATGCATTAAGTAAAAAGGAGTGAACTTAGTCATAGTGTTAATACTTGTGTTGTAATTAAAACAAATCAAAGTTTGTTGTACAAACAGGGGGCTCGCCAAGGAATATATAGTCCGTGTTACCATAGCTCGTCGTGGCGGCCCCATAGCACCAGCCATACACTGCACATCAGTTCAGACTAGGGATGGGATCCTCGATACAGCAATACCTAGATACCCTCAATACTTTATATAGGCTGTTCGCAATAAAGTGAGCACTTTTTAAGGCCCTCCCAACAGGCATTAACCACTAATAAATATGTTTTATTGCAGCCTCAGACAATAACTTTCTAAAGTGGCGAAAATGTACACCGTATTTATTAGTAATGTGACAATGCTGATATGAAGAACTGGTTATAAGAAAAATTTGGAAGAGCCCTAAAAAGTGCTCACCGTGAATGGCCTATAGTATCGAGTATGGCATGAGAATATGCAAAAGTATTAAATTTTAACACCCTTTTTCTTGTGCCATAATTATGGTACGAGCTTACCATAATTTTCGGGATATGTACGATACTTTCAAAATCATTCCATAATTTAATCATTTAATATAGTCCATTCCCCATTGGAAGCAACTTTCTCGGAGCCCTGCTAAATATCTACTTGCAGGCCCGTTTCGTATCCTTCCACCAAATGTAAACAAACATTGCCATATGACTTACATGTAGCATCTCTCAAATTCAATGTTTACATTCCATTGTGTGTGTACATATGTTCATATACTTTCGCTACACCTAAACATAAACATTGAAATGTGACTTCTACTTTTATACGTGTCAAATGTGTTGTTTACTGTTTACAGTTTTTCAAAGCATTCTGTCATATTCCAAAAACCATTCCGTTATGAATATTCAGGTTAGGCCTCTTACATTATTTAGGTCAGCTTTATGACGTTTTAAAAATGCCTGAATTGAAGACAGCTCTTACGGTTATTTTACATAAACATATTTGTTTTCCACGACATAGCTCAATACATGTAATGCTCGTTAGTATTTTGCAGCCACTGTATTTAACACTATTACAACCGAGGTAAAGGGCTGTACTAATTGTAATTATCCTTTTGTTATTGATATGTGTTGGGTCATTTCTCTAAAAGGACGGCCTCAGTTGGAATAAATATTAAAATGAAGGAACTTTCAGTGAAAAAGGCAATTATATTCAAGTTTGCAACTCATGTTGATCATTTTTGTCATACACACTTTAAAAGATAGCGGTGAACATGCACACAAATAAGCCTACGATAACTTTTATTCCACTCATATTTCTATGTATTGCTACTTACTGTTTATTAGGTTTATTGAAATTTGCCGGGCTGGGCTTAGCATTTTTCTTCTGGGATTGTGGCAAATTACGTTACACAACTGTGTTTCAAACCCCTTAGGGCAAAGGTACAACATTGTGATAAATAAACAGGCATGGATGTAAATAAATAACTTTGTCATAAAAATAGTTCACATTTAAAATGTGCTAATCAAATATTTGAAATCACGCACACACAGGGCCAGCGTATCAGCCATGATGCACAAAGGTACGCCGTTTCACAGATGCAATGATTAACTAAACATACGTCACAGTATATTTATTACTGCCGTGGAAACACAGATTTATCACAACATCGTAACTTGCCTAGGTAGGTTTAAAAAAACAAAATGTCTACAAACGTGCTGTATTAATTTGAAGTATTTTTCGGAGTAAGAATAATTTACGTTTCGTTTGACAAAAAGCAACATGCTATGTCATGGCTCGCCACGTCTGCCAACTTCACTAGGTAACTGCCACACCATCATATCTAAATATATTATAATACGTATTCAAACATTATAATCTCTTTTCAGTTGTAAATTACAAATTCAAAAATCATTATTTTGCTGTAATAAGTATGAAATATGTTACAATTGAAAACATTTATAATGTCGCTGCTTATTAGCGATGTGAAATTTCCCGAGTGTGAAAGAGACAAAGAAAGAGAAAGAGAGCGACAAGCCTTGCCAGCAGACAGTTTTTCTTTTGCTTTCTCGCTTGATAAAACAATACCGTACCATTAAGGCCTACTCATGATATTTTCCGCTGAAAAACACAATGTCAGAAACAATTTAAATTACACAAGATAATACTGCAAAAACCGCATCAAACACAACAGGGATCCACACACATAACCAAGCAAGTTAATCCAAACAACATTTTTCATTGGGTGTCCAAAACCAAATTTTGTATGCTACGGAAACTGCGCTACCTTAAACCACCATTTACTAGCCCAACGTATTACCATGCGATAAAGACATACTAAATTCTCATAAAGGTAACCCACCTGTACTGTCGTGCAACGGCCATTGTTGATGAACTTTTAAACTTTACCACCATTGACTAGCCCAACGTATTACCACGCGATAAAGACATACTAAATTCTCATAAAGGTAACCCATCTGTACACTCACGCAACAGCCAACATTGATGAACTTTTAAACTTTCATGATTAGTTACTAAGTTAACAAGTGTAGCTGTAACCCAATGTGAATGAAGCCTAACGATCCACGGGTGAGGAGCAGAAGTTAGAACGAGGCGTTTCACAAGCTGGTAGGAGTTGGAGTGGCAGAGGCAAAGGCTCAGCAGAAAGTCGAGCACTCATAAAATTACAATAGCCAATCAAATTCAAACTGGCAGCCATGCTCGCGTGGAGGGGAGGGGAATCCAAAAAGGAGGGAAGGAAAGGGGAGCAACTGGGAAACAGAGACCAAACACAAACATCGGCAGAATAGCGAACTAAACACGTTAATGCAGAGGAGTGCGCTCTACTCACCTTGCAAGTGTTTATCTTCAATCTGGTGCATCTCGCCCCTCACCTGTTACCATACCACATTAGTTAAATACGTTTAACTTTGGTCTCCCTCATTTGTTATTGGATACTTTATTTGGCATTTCTCCTTTTAATATGTAGTACTGTGTGTATCCACAGTTGTATATTCTGGGACCTCGTGCCCACACAGCCTTACCTAAATTAAATAAAAAATGATGAAATTATGTGGAATATGCTAACTGTTGAGTTATATTGTTATTGCCTTTTTCACATGGTAGTTAAAACATCTTTACCACCAAAACACATCTTAACACCTTGTCTTTATCTCTTAAGACTGCGCGAGGAAACACCAATCAATCCAAGGCTCTTACGGTTTCCAAAGCTTAAAAAAAATGTACCGCCAATACATGTAGAAAAATAATTTACTAAACACATTAACAGACAGAAAAAATTGCCTGTCTCACAGCCTTTCAAATCTCTCAAGCTTGGTTCATCAGTTAAGTGAAAACATTAACCAAAAGAAAGGAGGGGGAGGAAGTTTTCCCTTGAGAGCCTACATGGCGGTCCACAGTCTGTCCACAAATAAATCACTATAGTTTGCGACAAAAACTAATTAAATTAAATTTATGTCACTGAAAACATTGTAAATTAAATTTAAATTAAAACTACACTAATGGTACGTTTTATTGATATCCCTGTGTCTGCTGACTCCACAGTCAATCCCCAGATAGCTCCCAGCTATCCGAGGCTCAGTTGATCTGCTTCCAGATGCCATAAACTTAACTTCTGTGTCGAAAATGTGCCAAATCACTTATCACACACTACAGCTGGTTGCGCGACACTACAATTTGACACCTAAATGTAAAATTACCAGCTCATGGTAGGGGCCAATGGTTCCGCACCTAAATTTAATAACAGCACTTCAAGATTGCGTGTTTCTTTTTGAACCCCTCAACTGAATTCTCTCAGTGGTCACCATGGCAAGGTTGGGACACTGCAACAGCTGTGTTAAGGTTTTGTTTTTCAACAATGGGAGGGCTTATATGTTCATGTTCGTATACAGTATAATTTCTTTTGGGAGACTGCAAAATATTAAAATTAAGTAACATTTAATTAAAACAACGTTATTTTTGTGCTAGAAACGATTGAACTTAAGACACAATTTTTGACTTTTTGGGGTTCAAAGTTAATCAAATTAAAATGTATGGGAAGCGAATTCGTTCTTCAGGGTATTACCCTAGGAAGATATATCGTAATATTAATTGTTTAAGTTGCCAGGACTTAAGATTAAAAATATATTACTAAAGTATTTTGTGAGTACTGCTTTTATTCTCTGATTTTGAAGGAAATTAATTTACCTAATGTTTTGTATGTTGACTTAAAGCATAAAATAGTACATAGTGTGACATTGACTTTAACACAGATTTCCATCAGCTTTCCAAAAGCTATTTTGGAAAACTGATGTGGACAATAGCTTTCCAAGTTGTTGTTGGTTTTTTTAAAATATAAAACATTAAAATGTACTGTATGTTGACAAATTTCTAAACATGTTTCAGGGTTAAACATTTTTTTATTGCCAATATCTCGTTTCTAAATCACCTAAATTACAAAGTGTGCATGTGCAACTATTTACTGTAAATTATAATGTATTACGGTGTTATGTTCATCAGTATCGTAAAGGATTTGTTATATAAAATATGTTTTTATATTTTTGGGGAAATGTTTCCATGCTAGGAATTTTCCCACACCTGGTTTCAGGTTTACACTGCACTGTTTGCATACAAATTTGTCACGGTTGCGGTTTTGCTCACGTTTAGGCACTCACTTTGGTATTGTGTTTGGCACTGGGTACAACTTAGGATTTTTGTCCCCTGGCCTGCACACAAAATATTGCTACACCAGTTTGGCTGACTGTAATTTGGAAAATTTGTTGTTGGTTGGTTGTCTGAATTATTGACTGGTTTGTTAATATTTAGGTTTTCACTTTCCCTGCAAATACCCTTCTCTTTACGGTTGTTCATGACGCGGTTGTGGGTGAGACTGGTCTTTTGGTCGCAGTGACAGTGATGTGTTCCTAGTCCCGTACTTGGCCACTATATCTTGAGAAATAGGGTTCAAGCACTGCAGACACAAGAGTGCCAGGATGCTCGTTTGCATCTGGCCAGCCATTGAAAAATAAACACGAGCACGTGTCCGGCGCGGATGCATGGTGCAGTGTGGTAGGGGAGGAAGCACGGTCCCCTCACACGGCTCTCCCCTCTGTGCATGCCTTTAGGGGGTATACACCAGCCGGCGGAGTGCGGGGGTGAGCACTGCTCACGTGACCCGCTACCTTTGATCAATACTTCCCCAGCTGGTCCGGCATGGATGGGATGGGTGCCGGTGCTCCCCTACTCCCTTTGTCCCACTCTGGGAAGGTGGTGGATGGTTGACGTCACCTCACTGCTCCAAGGTGGCCACTACCTTGCGCATGCTCTGTTTCATTTTTACAATAGATGCTGCTGCTGTGACTTGGCGTGCTTTTCCACCATGCCAGATGGCACATTTTCCAGGTATCTGGACAGCGTCTGGAAGGCATCGAAACACTTGCTGGCCTATTGTAGTTGTCCCTGGTGTTCCCATTGCGGATAGATTGTAAAACATGTGCAGGAAAAATTATTGTAGGAAAAGTTTGTGGAAAATTTTGGCAGTAGAATTTTGGCCGGTTTTGGGGTTCGTTTGGCTGAGGATTTTTGTAGATGAAAAATTATGCCACATGGAAGGGCGACATTTTGATGCAGTGTGGGGGTGCAATGTGAGGAGATTTGAGGGGCGGTAAAGGTTGAGGTTAGGAATGTTTTGGAAAAATACAGTTACTCTGTAGGCACCAGACATTATCAGCACAATGTTAATAATGTTGTGGTAGAGCTGCTGACTCTTGAAGATATCTGAATCGCAGGTCGATCACCTGGACATAATCTTCCGTCATTGCTGTGATACCCCTTATATTGATATTAAATATTATCTGTGATGTTTCATAAACAGTAGGCTTATTTCAGGCTGACTTATGCACCTTAAATGAACTGATTTACTGTAGCACTTACGTGTTGAGGTTGGTTAAACACATATGACACTGAACAAGGATGATGAAACTTTTGGCAGCATTCTTAAAGACCCGTGCTCTGAAATGCCCTAAGGCGTTTCACTGATATAATACACGCAGTTCCAATCATATGTATATTTTCCGTGAAAGTTATAACTCTTCTCCTACAGAAGAAACTTTACATGATGTGCCATGCATGGCCTACTAACAAGGCTACTCTGTTACATAAAGGCGCAAAGCCATGATAATGAATTAATATTGAAAATTAAGCTACCCCAGGCAATTTAAATCCTGGGGAAAGAGGTTGGTGTCTCCGGTGGCTAGAATAAACAAATGGTTTCAGTAATTAATGAAGAAAACTAATAATACTCTACATGATTAGACACAAGTGCTAAAGGCCACCAGAGTGTGTGGCGATGCAGCCATCCCTCACCAAAACTCAGATGCTACCGATTCCTTCCACGTGCTGCAGAAACCTCCCCTGGCGGGTTTGGCATGACACCCGGAACTACTTTCTGCCACACTAGCTCATAAATGTACTACACATCAAAACATTTGCAGACAACATGATCAGTAAACACACTGCATGATTTAAAGGTTAACACAAACTCAACACTATGCACTAAGGTGTAGCGTTGCAGGTTATGTATTTTTTAACGGTTTATAATAATTTTAAATCAAGACTTTTAGCTAAATTCCCTTTTTTTTTGCAAGTGAGTGTAATATTTTTAATTTTCTTTGGTGCCATATGGAGCGGAGGATAGTTTATCAGTGTTTGGAAGTTTGTGGCCATATTTGAGTGTTTATCAATAGTGCGTTTGCTTTTTCGAGTTTATAGAGAGTAGCAGTGGAGTTTTCGTCAGTTTGAGATCAGTTTTTTTTTTTTTAACTTCTTTTGCCGTTTCTCTTTAGTAAGCAGTATTTATTGTAAACGTTCTATGAGTTTGCTTCGACGTAGTTCATTTTAGCCAATAGGCGAAGGTGAGCCCTGGCCAAATCCAAATTTTAGTAATTTAGCTAGGAGAGGGGATAACAGCACGTGCCTAACTGAATAGTGAGGGTCTTTGCACCTGCAGCAGATGTCATACAGCCTTGAAGCAGGCAACATGGCAGGCGACGTGCTCTTCATATTCTCGCAATGCGCGCTTTATTTGTATGGAAGGAACATTAATAAATAATTACTACTGTGGCACTGTTGCTAATTTGTCTCATTGATACTGCTCTTGAATGTGAATTGTTTGAAGTTTATGAAAGTGTCGGTTTTGATAGTTCAATAAAATTGAGTAACTTTTCCAGTACGGGAATTTCATTTCTTATTATTTAAAATTGGCACCCTTGTGTCTTATGCTTGACCGACTGAGTGAACCCGGACTGTAGTTGAAGCGGAGCAATTAACTAGCCTTTGCCATGTTACAAAGGGTGAGATAAGATATGCGTGAAACACGTAAGATGTAAACACATAACCCTTGCAAATAAACAATATGACAGAGAAATAACAAATAATAATAATAATAAGTAGGGGCATCCCTCTGGTCCCTTTAATTAGGTTTTAATTGGCATTTGCCATTAAACCCATTACGGGGGCATCCTACTTGCACATCGCTCTGTGTTACACTATTCAGCACTATGGTGCACCAATTCGCACTGCACTTCATGCATCACACTAATGCATCACTCACACTGCTGCACAACACGTGGAGTGTGGATGCCTGCTGCACCGTGGAATGGTGCTTGGTGGGCAAATGGTCTAGGGGGAGGAGAATGCAGCACGCGTCATGTTGAATTGATGATACTACTTTACACAATCCAGACTTTAGCAAGGCAAGCTGTTCCTGCAAACTAATTTGATCCCCATTATAAACTCATTGTGGACAATTTTAGGAATTCAGAAAGCTTTCAACTGTATGTTTTGACTGCTTCATTGTTTATCATACCAGCACTTCAATTTTGTAAAATATTTTGTAAAAAAATCAAGGAGAATGTTACAATAAAGTTGCATAGATAACCTGAAAAACTGATAACTGATATGTGCTGTATAGGAAAAAATTACATCCTTTGTTGAATGATGATACCGAAAATAATTATCAGATTGGATATGTATTCAGTTTACCCAGCAGTACTATTCTGTGAGAAAAGTAAAATATGCTCTTTGTAGCTTTAAGGTCCATATAGCAAACTATAAAAAATATATATTTTTTGACGCATGCCCAGTTATAGACTGTTTGGCATGATCGTTGCGGTTTTAGTGCACTAGACCAAGTGCGCGTCTCAACAATGCTTTTGGCTAGAGAGTTTGCTGGGTTGTGTCGGAATCTGACGAGAGGTGTTAACTACATGACTTACACTTAAGATATTCAGCCGGTGGGTGAAGTTGGGTTGGCAGCGGAGTTTAGCTGGTATTGCAGTCCCTCGGGTTTCAGTTGCGTGGTACTGAGCCAGCTCTGCAGTACTGTTGGTTCCAGGCTTCGGACTCCTGGCTCCAAAACCCGGCGTTGGTGATTCTGTACCTTGCTTCCGTCCTGTACACTATACACCTCAGGACAGGATGTTAATCTTGGCTTGTGCGGACATGTGGTGGAAAAGATACATAATGCACCACAGGAGCAGTCAGGATTGCTCGTAACCTTAGTGAGGTGGCACTGTCCTGTTCCGCCTGTTTTTCCTTTGTAGGAGAGGTTAAGGTAAGCCGTTGCTTGGCAGCAAGATGAGTGATCTTGCTCCCTATGCCGTCGGCTGTTCGCTATCTCATAAGGCATAGAGCTTGGTTAGCCGCTAAACAATACACATCCTGCATCACAGACGAATACTATTCCCTAAAATAGTGTAGTCCAGTAGCTGCTTGGCAGCAAGAGCTCTGTGCCTGAAACGATCCTCCACCTTAGCGGGCAGATCAGAGATGTTAAACCATGTGGGCCACCACTGCTTCTACTGGATATGATATCCAGCTACGGCCAGACCGCAAAACCCAAGCAGATACCACCCCCCCCCCCCCCCTCCAGCACCAGGGTACTCTGGTAGGGGATACAACCTAGGCTTCCTGTCTCTCCTTGGATGAAAGTGTTCCTAGTGGTCGTGGCTCCTTTGTTCTTCCCATCCAAAACCTAGGTGCTCGGGTGTGGAAACAACAAGTGGCCTTCTAATGGGCGTTTAAACAACTGGAGGACTCCAGAAGGGGGTCTTCAGTCAACTCTAGTGTGGATGTATATGTTCCCGGTTCTCATTGGTGGTGAACAGTGTGAATTGTTCCTAGCTGACGAATTAGATAATACTCTAGAAATGAAAAATATATGGCTAGAGAATAAAGCTGTATTTATTGAGGACCCAATAAATACAGTGACCCGTGCTATCTCCTACCAAGCAGACGGAGTACTAAAAGTAAACTACTTTAGCCAGGTGTAGGCGAACTGGTCCTAAACTAGAGGGGAAGTTGAACTAGACGACTGAATAAAAATTATACTGAACTAAAACTGTCTTAATTATCGGGTGTCTAGAAGAGACAAAAAGAAGTTAACGTTCCTTTGCTGTAGTAGCAAGGTGTGTTTGTGTTAAACTGCTGTTGCAGGCAATGCATAGATTTTCTAAGACTGTAGTCATCGCTGGTAGTAGCCGCGGGGGATGGGGGTGGCTGCTGAAGACTTGTGGTTCACTGGAGGCCCCAGCACTGGAGAGTGCTCAGGATGTCTCGAGAGAATAGCAAGATGAATGACTCCGGAGTCTGGCCGCGCACGGATTTATATAGCCAGAACTGTAGGGTGCAGCAGCGGGTGCGAGGAGGGCGTGTGACATCCTTCTGCTGTGAGGCCGGCATGGGAGGTGAGAACCCTCTTGTCAGCACTCTGCTTCGTGGATCTTCAGTGGCGCTCGGCCACGCAACAAGGTGGCTGACAGCTTGTAGGCACTCAGCGCGGGGGGAGGAGGCGTGCTCACTGGTTACGCAACCTTGAAACCACATGTTCTGCAGCCTGGCATATTTAAGTGGCGCGCAACATCCGTGTATTGGTTTTCAGTATCGACTCTCACACATGAGTTGAAGTAAGAATTACTTAACTTGATGAGCGATGAGTCGTAATCATATTTAATGGTTGTATAAGCAGCACGTGTCAATTTGCCCCCCTCCTTTGCGATGAATACTCATCGTGAAAAGGTGGTGGAGAAAGGTGTAGTCCCCCACTCTGGAAGGTCTGGAAGGTCGAAGTAGGAGTAGCAAAGAAAAAAAAATTTTCAGGTAGGTGGGACCTGTAATATTGGGTGGCTTGACCGCTGTAGGTGCTCGCTCTGTGCTCTCAGGCTGGCCAGAGAAGTTGAGGCACATGGGATGCCAAGACCTTATATATATATATATATTCCCCCCCCCAAGCGGCGCAGAATTCGCTGATGCTGTGAATGTGTTTTTCCCCTGTGTTGCGATAGATTAGTGTCAGGAGTGCCGTGGTTTATCGAGTGTCCTACAGACCTACTTGATATTTAATTTTTGCATGCTGCCAACAGAAACTCAGCATATTGCTGTGGATATTTATAAGAGAATTTAATAAAGAACTTGAAATAAAAAGCACATAAAAATGATGGCATGCGAAAGACGAAGGGGAATAAAATAAGTATGTTCAAGCCATACTCGCGGAAGGTGAGGAAACACCACTAACTATCCTAGAGCTATCTGTGGTGATTTAAGAAAGAAAAGGAAAGTCTTTCAAGGGTAACCTGTGGGTCACATAGCAAGCTAAACAGTTACGTGTGACAGGTTGATCGGTAACCGCAGGCCCTTCATCACCTGAGTTGACGGGCTAAATGAACAATGTGAATACACTTCAGAACAAGCATGAAAAACTTGGGCAATTTGCGCACATTGATCACTACAAATAAATACACAAAACCCTTTTATCTTTTGAAGTTAAAATATCTTGCACCTGGTTTCACCGTAGTGAGTTCATGGGAGCTCTGTGGCTCAGAGTTCTGGTTTGATAGTGAGTTGGTGCACACGATATTGCAAACAAACAAATACTCCAGAAAAATATGAGCAAACAAAAGTATAGCATAAAAATACATTCCTACAAAACAGTAGGTGATCTTCACATGTAAACTATCAAAACTCATAGTTATATTTGAAAGTATACCTACACATCAAGTCATATTTACAAAAAAAATCTCTAATTTCCTATTTTACCTTTTGGTTATCCATGTAGTTCTATCATGTTTACTGTGCATTTTCGTAAAAATGTTGCTCTCAAGAAATACGAAAGTCAAACAGAGCAGAAAATACATTCCTACAAATGGCATTCTTCTTGTAGGTGATCTTCACAAGTACACTGTAAAAACTTACGGTTATTTTTAAAGGTTTACCTACACCTCAAATCATTTGTACAAAAATCTAAAATTACTAATTCCATTGCAGGAGTCTTTTTTAATCGTTGCGTAATTCTAACATGTTACGTTGCTAAAGTCTCTCTCTTCAATTATCACTGGCACTTTGGTGAGCATTTATATGTGATACACTATTTGTAGTAGTTACTGGCACTGTGGAGAATATCTTTAAGTAATACTACGATTATTTGTGGGCTTTCGGCCACTTAGTTTTACGGAACCTTGTCATTGGTTAGGTGTAAAACATTTGTTTTCACTGGTTCTAATTACGTACAGCGTAATGACAGCTGTATTTACATGGTCAGTTTGCACGTAGTCGAGTGTCTAATTATTAATTAACTGTTTATTACATTTACCTCACCGGTTCTTACACTCTCCCCCCCCCCCCCCCCCTCGCTTGATGATGACAGCTGGGTAGGCACTTTTACTGAATACACACTTTTAAACTAGTCTAAATGTGTGTGTCTCTGCCTATCTCACTGTCTTTGACTGGTCGGATAGTTTAAATTAATAATTGTTACAGGTCTGGAACGAGTCGTGTAATGTTCTGTCATAGTGGTTTAGAACTATTTTTGTGATTAAACTTCGTCGACCACTGCACTTGTGTTTGTCGAGCTTTGGTTTAGCTGGCCTTGCTATGGGACATGGTTCAGCATGAAGTGGGTATGGCCACGTGTACCTCGGCGTGGGTCGCCACAGTGACTCGCAGTACCTGCCAGGCATCGAATCTGCCTTGCCGGCATGTGGTGGCATCAGGCGTCGTGGCTCAGCATATGTGGTCATGGCTTCTGTTTCTGCCAGAACTGATGGGGAGGGCACAGCTACAAGGGACGCTGAGGCAGTGCGGGGGAGTGACACAGGAATGTCCTGTACCCTGACTTTACGGGTTCCTACCCTTAGGGCAGGATGTTTCTCCGTTGGCGCATGACAAGAGAGTTGCAGTAGGGGACCACTCTCCACCTTGCCTGCGGACGCATTCCATCGTAGGGCCAGGTTTTTGGAGGCATTAACAGTCTCGCTGTCCAGGTCCTGCTATGAGGCAGTGGGAGGGAGAGGACTCTCAACCTCCACTGTGGGTGTTGCTCCAACTGAGGAGTAGTGAGGACATTGATGGTCTCTGCGTCTGTTGTGGCAGCGCAAGGGAGCTGCCGTTCACCACACTTGACCTCGGCTATGGGTGGTACATCTTGCCATAAAGCCAGGTAATTGGAGGCATTGACGGTCTCGATGTCTAGGTCCTGTGGCAAGGCAGTGCAAGGGGGAAGGATCTTGACCTCGACGGTGGGATATGCACTAGGTGTTGGGTTGTGGGTGGCATTGATGGTCTCGACGTCCCTATCATCGGCGACCAGTTGAGCGGAAGGTAGAACAGGCTTCTTGTTCTTAACGGTGCTGATGGATGAAGGTTCCTGCATAGCAGAAGGTGTCGACGGAGCACTGCCGTAGACTATGCTCGAAGTCGATTGCAGTTCATGGTCGGCAGGAACAGTGGTCGGCTTCATGGAAGCTGGGATGACCTTGACCTCCTCTTCCGGACGTTTATTGCGGTTGCGGTGTTTGTACTAGCTCCGTAGCATGTTTACCTTCCGTAGTATAGTGGCATAAGCCTCCGGGCTCACGTCGTGGACGTCATCCGGTGGTCTAGTGGCTGGTATAGAATCTCCTTGTAGTCAGGAACCAGCTTCGTAGAAGCTTGCACGTCCTTGATTTTTGGCTCAGGAGTTGTACCTGGTAGAAGGCAAGGTGCTGGGATTGCTTCCACCTCCTACACTGTTGGCGATTCGGATCTCTTGGCTAATCTGATTTGATCTGCGGGGTGTTGGCTGTATCTCCTCTCTCTGGGACTTCACCAAGACACTTTGGTGCAGCTAAGGGTGGCCTGGTCAGGTCTAATGGTGACTCGGTGGCCATAGCTGGTCGGCGTCAAGGGCAGGGATTTAACAGAGACTGCTCCTCGGTGCTGTTGCATCTCTATTCTCCCGGGTGGAGAATAGGATAGCTCCCTGTCAGGTTCTGGGGTTCGGGCCTTGGGCATCTTCATTGGCCTTGGCTCGAGGTCGGAGTTGCCCTTCTGGGTGTTAAGCTTCGTTTGAAGGTCGGGCCACGGAAGCTCTTAGTCTGGAGCCTCTTCGGACTGAGGCCGCGCATGATGTCGACGGGCTCTTTGAGCCTGACTTCTAGTCTTCGTTGGGTGATTTAGGGCAGGCTGGTTTGTTTCTACCAGCAACTGTTGGAAGCGGATCAGGGTATGGGGAGTGGCAGCATTCAGCTGGCTGCCTTCCCAGTTAATGAGGGTTCCTCCATCTCTTCCCAGTTGAAAGCGGCGTTGTCCATAGTTGAGGATGCTGTGCTGCTGAAGTAGCCATGGTTGCCCCAAAATCATGGATTCCCCGATATAGGGCATAACTAGAAAATGAACGTGGGATGTCTTATAATGTAACCCGATCGTTAACTTTATGCCTCCTTCGACTTGAAGGAAGTGATCCGGTTGCGCAAGCTTGACTTTACTTGTAAGGGGGGTCATTTGTGCTCATTGGTGGGGCGTGAGTAGGTTGCTTCTTATAAGATTACCAGTGGTGGCAGAATCTAACATTGCCATGGTATTTACATTATTAAGGCAGACCTCTACACAGGGCACTTCAGCGAAGTCAAGCTCTTTGGTTAAATTCAGGAGCGTGACTGCAGGTTTTTCTTCCCCTTGTTCTGGTTCTGGGTTTGCCCTCTCTTTCTTCGTGGGGCAGTCTCTTTAGTGATGTTGGCCGGCACAATACAAACACTTTGGCGGCATCTAATAGCAGGGAGGGGAAGTCAAGGTTGGGGTTTCAGACGGTGTAAGGGCGGGCGCGTGACCTTTCAGTGTTCTCCCATCCTTCCGCTTGTCTACCTGCATACAGTCTAGCTCAGCTTGCTCTGCGTAGTTGCTCTCAGTTTCCCGTGCGTGGTCTATCAGCTCTGTTATTGACTGCGGCTTCGGGGCTTGTAGAAAATTACATAGCTTCTGTAATAGCATTCGAGCAATGAGGCGTACACAGTTTTCTTCACCTTGTACTGCTGGAATATGGCGGTGGTAAATCTGTACCTTGTTTCTTATAAATAATTTGGCCTTTTCATCCATGTCCTGTGTCTGGCTGTAGAACTGTGTAGTTAGTCATGCTAACACCTCCTCGCCTGTGATTTCGGAAGCGAGTCTATTGCTGAATTGTTTCCAATCAGTCAGGAATTGAGTCCTGTCTACCCATTGCTTTGCCAGTAGGTCCATCTCCCGAAACTCCTTTTCACACTCTTGTGTCAAGGTTACTGGATCCTGATGACGTCGGCCTGCAAAACACGTGATTTGGATGTAATCATCTCTCCCGGTCACTCGGTGGCTGGGTACCATTCCAGGTTGTATATAAATATGGGACGGTTTTGTCCGGCGGGAGTGGGAGGTATGCTTTTGTCTGCACCTCTCGCACAGATACGCCATACCTGGCATAAAGATGTGCTCGTTGAGCCATCCTATGCACAGGTGATAGTATGGTTCGCTGCATGATGTGCAGCGTATCCAGTTGATGCCTCGGCCGGGGCAAGTGATCTCATTACAGAAGCTAGTAGGTTGTTGATGGCAGGCTTCGTATCTGTATGCCAACCCTTCTGTTTCATGGGCCTCGTCAGGCCAGCGTAGGCATACGTGGCGGAACGTTTTTGCGTAGGTACATTCTATCCGTAGTGAGCCAATACTGGGACAGTCGGCATGGCTACACTGCAGTTCGGGCATGTCATGCTCTGAGTCACAGTTTTTGCCCTTGGTGGCGTTGATCTCTGAAGCTGACATGTTTAATACTATGGGTGCTACGGGGTATTTCTCGGACTCCCCGAAGTCCGCTTGGTTTCTCCAGTTTGACCCTTAGTTCTCCGGATCCTGGTTGGTCTAGTTCGGCCGTTTGCTGCATACAGTTAATAGTCTGACGCCCCACATTGGGCGCCAGAAAATTATTTGACACGTGCCGGGTTATAGAATGTTTGGCACAATCGTTGTGGTTTTTAGTGCGCTAGACCAAGTGTACGTCTCAACAATGCTTTTGGTTAGAGAGTTTGATGGGTTGTGTAGGTTTACGGATTGGTATGCAGTCTGGGGTTGAAACCTTATTTCCTGTGAAGGGTAATCATATTGAAAGCCGACGGGATGTGTTAGTGCTACATGACTTACGCTTGAGATGTTCAGCCGGTGGGTGAAGTTGGATTGGCCACTGAGTGGAGCTGGTGTTGCAGTCCTCGGATTTCTGTTTTCGGTTGTGTGGTACTGGGCTCCCTCACGTAGTAATGTTGGTTCCAGGCTGCTGACAACTGGCTCCAAAACCCTGCATTGGTGATTCCGTACCTTGCTTCCGTCCTGTACACTATACCCCTTAGGACAGTATGGTAATCTTGGCTTGTATGGACGTGCAGTGGAAAAGATATGTAACGCACCACAAGGGCAGTCGGGATTGCTCGTAACCTTAGTGAGGCGGCGCGGTCCCGTTTCGCCTGTCTTTCCTTCGTAGGAGGGGTTAAGGTAAGCCATTGCTTGGCATCAAGATGAGCAATCTTTTCCTCCCTAAGCCATTGGCCATTCCTTACCTTATAAGGCATAGAGCGTGGTTTGCCGCTGAACAATACATGCCGTGCACCATGGACGAAAACTATTCCGTATAATAGTGTAGTCCAGTAGCTGCTTGGCAGCATGAGCTCGGTGCCTCTAATGATCCCCCACTTTAGCGGGTAGATCAGAGATGTTGAGCTGTGTGGGCTACCACTGCTTCTACTGGATATGATATCCAGCCAAGGCCAGGACACAAAACCCAAGCAGATACCCCCCCCCCCCCCTCCAGCACCTGGGTACTGTGGTAGGGGATACAACCTAGGCTTCCTGTCTCTCCTTGGATGAAAGTGTTCCTAGTGGTCGTGGCTCCTTTGTTCTTCCCATCCAAAACCTAGGTGCTCGGGTGTGGAAACAACAAGTGGCCTTCTAATGGGCGTTTTCACGACTGGAGGACTCAAGAAAGGGGTCCTCAGTCAACTCTAGTTCGGATGTAAATGTTCCCAGTTCTCGTTGTTGGTGAACAGTGTGAATTGTTCCTAGCTGACGAATTAGATAATACTCTAGAAATGAAAAATATATGGCTAGAGAATAAAGCTGTATTTATTGAGGACCCAATAAATACAGTGACCCGTACTATCTCCTACCAAGCAGACGGAGTACTGAAAGTAAACTACTTTAGCCAGGTGTAGGCGAACTGGTCCTAGGCTAGAGGGGAAGTTGAACTAGATGACTGAATAAAAATTATACTGAACTAAAACTGTCTAATTATCGGGTGTCTAGAAGAGACAAAAAGAAGTTAAAGTTCCTTTGCTGTAATAGCAAGGTGTGTTTGTATTAAACTGCTGTTGCAGGCAAAGCGTAGATTGTCAAAGACTGTAGTCATCGCTGGGAGCAGCCGCAAGTGGTGAGGGGAGGGCTGCTGTAAACTTGAGGTTCGCTGGAGGCCCCAGTACTGGAGAGTGCTCAGTGTGTCTCGAGAGAATAGCAAGACGAATGACTCCAGAGCCTGGCCGCGTACGTATTTATATAGTCAGAACTGTAGGGTGCAGCAGCATGCGCGGGGAAGGCATGTGACGTCCTGTGAGGCTGGCGTGGGAGGTGAGAACCCTCTCATCATAACTGTGCTTCGTGGATCTTCGGTGGCGCTCGGCTGCGCCCCAAGGTGGCTAACAGCTTGTTGGTTACTTAACCTTGAAACCACGTGTTCGGCCGCCCGGTAGATTTAAGCGGCGTGCAACATCCGTGTATTGGTTTGCTGTATCGACTCTCACGTGGGTTGAAGTAAGAATTACTTAACGTGATGAGCGATAAGTCGTAATCATATTTAATAGTGGTATAAGCTGCACACGTCAATTTATATAGCAATATAGTATTACTTTTTTTACTGGTACTTTGAATACAAATTATCATATTTACTTCTACTATTACATACAAAAAACTTAGAAATAAATGTGTTACAAATCTACACCTTTTCTGGAAAATCACATGCCCATATTAATATTTATTCACTCTGGCGTAGTCAAATTAATTTTTCTTTTAAATATTATTAATTACTTCCGAAGGTAGAGCCTAAATAGCTGTCAATTAAAATGAAAGTCTCGACGATCTCCAGCATGCTCTGTGCATGAAGTGTGAAACAGACATATGTGAATATCGAAGTTGTAGGGATAATCTTCGGGTGTCCTCAGGTGAACTCGGAATGGCCAAGATTGACCTCGTTTGTTTATCTTACATGGTTGTTGAGTGGGAGATGGTTGCTTAACAACCAGCATGGTTCCTTGTGCCCTCCCTCTTGTCACCAACTGGGTGGGGATAAAGGAACCTGTGGAGGGATGGCCTGAGTTGCTTCAAGTATGTCCCCTCCCCTCCTCTGTCTGCACACATTGCATTACAAATTTCTAGTAATTTATAACCACAGATTTGAACCAGTTTACACATTTTTTATACTGTGGCATACCAATTAGGTGTGCTCTGACATTACAACATTACAGCAGTTTAATCTATAGTTACCACATTATAAAGAAACGTAGATTCTGATACCTACATACTCCTTACATTTTTGCCTACAATTTTTTCCTTCCCCCGAGAATTTTGTTGTGAAATTATTGCTGTGGCAAAATTTGTTTGGGGTTGCACAATTCAAGGTTTACTGTATTTGCTATTTTTGAAAAGACATCTGTTGAATAGTTAGCCAAAATTAACAAACTCAAGAAAGTTACTTATCTATAAAATATTCACTTTAAATCCAAAACTGATACAACTAGGAGAGAGAAAGTAATTTTGTCTATGACCATCAAAAGGTCCTATTTATAGTTCATAATGTTCCATAAAATAGTTTTTCTTTTTCTTTGCAGCACAGAAATACATTGCAATTGAAGTATGTACTCTAAAGATGTGATTGGCTCTTTCTTATGCTACACACTGTACAACATCCCTTTTGAACAATGAAGTTTGGCCAATGGACACCTTTATTATTGTAGTAAATATCCTCGGCAACTGACGGCCCTGCCGTCGTCTTCTGAGTACCTGAAGTCTGAGAAGGACTTAAACATTCTCTACTCCCTGATGAAACCTTCTTATTCCTCAGTTTGTGTGTCATTAAACCAGTGGCCTGATTCTTTCAAAACTCGAGAAATGGCATTTTCTCATGGAGTTAAGAATAAATTGATGCTGGCTAACAGCCAGCTGCGTTAAGACCATGACGGCACACACTACTCATGCTACACGTGGGCACGCACGTGCGCAATGAGGCCACAACCTGAACTTTTCCATTACGGGATATGTATTTGGAGTGTAAATCATACCTTTTGTTTTATTTCAGGTTCCAAGTGTTTTTAAGTGTAAAAAATGTAGGTTATAAAACTTTGCACAGTGTTTGGTTATGAATTCAAAATGTGCACTATGTGAAGACTAAGAACGTGATTATTCCAGCATGAACACCGTCATAAAAGGTTTTAACAAATACAGAAAATTCACAATTTAAATGTTTAATGTAAATCTATATTTGAATAACAAATATGTGCCATTTATTAAAAAGATATAAGTTTTACTCTGAATGCATAGCACTTCCGCTTGTGTGAACCCCGTAGGCAGCCATGGTAGATCCGCGCGACCCTTGCTTCTAGACAGTCCGTCGAGGAGAGCTGGCAAGGTAAGACATCACATATGCACTTCAAACTTTTTGCAGTGATGTAGATTACAATAGCTCACTTTTAGTTTACCGGTTAATCTATGCCTTGCGTACATTTTGCCAGACATTTCCCCAGCATTATGCTTCCGCTTAACCTAATCATTTGCACCCTTGTGACTTTTTTAATTTAAACGAGGAGAAAAGAAGAGAGATGTTGGAGAGGCCATGCGGCCTGTGCAACTTTGAATCAGGTGCCATCCGCCTATGCTGAAGGCGTTTCATTGTAATTTCTGTTCATTTGCTACGTACAATATAAAGGGCCTTATTTCTATGTATGTAGTTTAGGGTTTTGTCATGTTTAAATTGTTTTATGGCGACATCATTTGCGACCACACAGTTAAAAGCCGCCAAGTCAATATCTGCGCCATCCAGGCACTTTAAGAGTTTAGCTGTGTAATATCATGTGCACCATAATTAATTTCAGGGTTCTATGCAATATTTCATTCAGTATTCCATGTATTTTCATGTGATTGATGCTGTGTGTGTATGACCACGCAGTTTTTTAATGTTTGATTTCCCAGCCATTAGGCGTGCTACAAGTCTATTAAAATCATCAGGGGAATCTTTTTCTAGACATCACTAACAATTTGTGCGACAATAATTTGCTATTTTTTATGAAGAAATGCTGCAATTTCATCTGTACCACGTGATCCACTACGAATCTCATCCAGCGGCTTCCATATCATATAAGTGTGCTTTCACGCATTTGCATGTTTATTATTATCATTCATCTCATGTCCCATGCTGTCTCATATATTTGTGTAATTTGTATGATGATATTATTTCCGCCCTAGCTGACTATGTGAAAAGGCCCACACCACACTCACCTCGTGATGGGAGACGCACCCCAACGAGTCCGCGTTAGCGATGCCAAATAAGCACACTTGTCCACTGTTCATTTCATAATTCTCCATGTCCTGTCTTCAGGAGAAGCCTGCAGTCCATCCTAGCAGATGTAGACCCCTTTCCTTGTGGAGACTGTGTTCTCTAACACCACAGAGAAGTCATCCATCTAGGAGTGTACTAGATTAATTGCAGGCTGGGGGAGCACCCGACGGAGTTTGCTAGACACGTTTGAGTTTTCAACCATTAAGTTCATTCTGGCACGATTCTGTATGAGTGGTAAAATAAAAGCAGTCTTCACAGTGCATAAAGTATTTCCTTGTAGTGACAGCAACCTCTCGCCTTTTTCAGTGTTAACATGTTTAGTATTGACCAGTGTTTTGTAAGTACGCTTGGGTGAGACAGACACACAGAACCCACAGCATCCCTAAGAACACTGAGTCTCGCATTGTGGTGATTGGGAAGCACTGCTGGCGCCCACCTACCGTAAGTGTATTGTGTCACCGTTCGTCTCGTGTCTCACCCGATGGCGTCAAAATTATGTAATCATTATCAAATGTTACATCCGAAAATCCCTCAAATATGTGGTGTCACCATTTGATTGCACTACGGTTTAGTCCGTATGCAGCTTTGAGTCAGTCAGCATGATCTACGTACCCCTATCATGTAATTTATTTAATCAACAATAATTGTAGGGCTTTTCACTTTTGTTGTACCGTATTTAAATTGATGCTTCACCGCTGTACATTATGACTCAACAGAAATTCAATACCAAGTAGACACACTTTGTGTCTTTCCATTTGTAGTCGCTTGTACCAGTAGTAGAAAAACTGCGGTAATGTTCACCTCTTCCCAACACCTTGATGCCGGCTAAGAGCCAGCAACAGGAAGTCCATGACGGCGCTCACCTCTAACCTAACACATGGTGGTGTACACGTGTGCAATACCATTGCACGAACTTTCCCAAAATGAGATAATTACTTTCAGTGCTATGTATTTCTTTTCAGGGTCAAAATATGTTTGCAAAGTGTAATATGTTTAATTTCAAAGTTTCATGTAATGTAATATTCAAATTCAAAGTGCGCGCAGCGCCGAAGAGAAGGACAATACTATTCAGGCTAAGTCGCCTTTCAAAGACATTTAAATAACCACAGAAATTCAACCTTAACAGTTTAAGTGTGAAAATTTATTAAAATGCTTTTTGTGCCATTTAAATTTAAATATATTAATATTTCACTCAGCATGCATAGCACTTCCTCTTGTGTGAACCCCATAGGCAGCCATGGTAGGTCTGCGCGACCCCTGCCTCTTGGCAGTCATCCTAGGAGAGCTGGCGAGGTAAGACGCTGTCACGTACGCACTTCATAATTTTTCACTGATGTAGATTTCCATAGTTTCACTTTAGTATACCGGTTAACCTTTGCTTCGCGTACATTTGCCAGACATCTCCATCGTAATGCTATCTGCTTAACTTAATTATTTTGCAGCCCTTGTGGCTTTTTGAACTTAAACGAGATGAGAGGAAATAATGTCGAAGAGGCCACACGGCCCACCAAACTTGTGTATCAGGCGCTATCCACCCATGTTTAGGACTTTTCATCGTAATTTCTGATTAATTGTTGCGAGCAATATTAAGGGTAATATTTGTGTGTACTTATTTCAGGGTTTTTGTCATGTTTAATTGTTTTACAGCCACATCGTCCACTGCCACGAGGTTAGCTATCACCAAGTCTGTATCTGCGCCATCACCGTGTTTAGAGGGCTAATTCTTGTTCTGTCTTATGCACCTTAATTGATCTCATAATATATGAATTATTTTCATTTATTTTTCAGGTATTTTTGATGTTTAATGCTTTTATGTATGACCACGCGGTCAATCCACGTGTTTGTATTTTCCCGCCATCGGTTAGTATGCTCGCATATTGGAGAGAGTATTTTTTGCTAATGCTGTATCATTATGGCCAACAATTCTTAGCAAAATTTAACGTAAAGTAATGTGTTTTACATCTGCCCACGTGGTCCGCTAAGAACTTCATCCAACAGCATCCGTGCCATCTAAGACACTTTTCATGCATCCCCGTGTTTATTGTGCCTATTTATCTCATGCCCCATGTTCATTTAGTCATATTTATGAAATTTTGTATGGCGATACTATTTTCTGTCCTAACCTACAATGTATATTGACCGTCACCACACATCACATGGTTTGGGGACAAGTCCCAGCGAGTGGCGTTAGCGACAAAGATAAGTGCACATGGAAGTGTTCGTGTTCATGTTCATACTCCGTGTCCTGTCTCTAGAGAAAATCTATAGTCCATCATAGCGGCTCTAGACCCCTTGCCTTGCGGAGGCTGTGTTATCAGACACAGGAGGATCACCCATGTAGGAGTGCGCAAATTAAGTAACGTGTTGGGGGATCACCCACCGGAACTGGCTAGTCACGCCCGAGTTGTTTACCTTAAAATTCATCCTTAGCATGATGTAACTTGCATAAATAAAAACAATCTTACCAGTGTGAAAATACGTATTTTTGTAGTGTCTGAACCCAGCTTTCCCCAAGTGTTTTGAAGTGCAATGTTTAGTAAGACAAAGTGTTTTGTAAGTGCACATGGATGAGACAAACACACAGAATCTACAGCATCCCTGAGATCCCCGAGTCTCAAAGTGCGGTGTGTAGGAACCACCGCTGGTGCCCATCTACCAGGTAAAAAGGTGTATCGTAATTGTCTCGTGTCTCACCTGACGGTGTCAGCCTTGTCACTGAAGAGTGATGAGAGCCCTTTCCTGTTGGAACTAATTTTGTGACATGACCACTGTACTCTTCTTTTATTAATTGTCTTTCGCTTAGGAAATAGAGAATTTTTTATGTAGTCCTTGTTGTTGACCAAGCTCAATATTTTGTAACCCCTCTTAATCGTCATAGGATTGGGCTACTTCATAGTGGCACGTCCCTTGTACAATATCATTCATTTGTCCACTGACAGTTCACGTGTATACCTTAATAAACTTCCCTGAATCTTTGATTCAGGAATTTTATCATAGGATCTAATTTCCACAACTTGTCGTCGTTTCCCTGGGGAATGCTCAAATTGTAATTCAGATGTGAAGTGAGCTCAAAATGACATTAAACCAATCATGGCTTGTGAATTCAAACACTAATGGCACCCCTAAGTAATTTGCAACTACCCAGTAGTGTCTTGAGTTGAGTAGTCTGTGGTAGCCCATGAAAAAGTTTATGCCTATAAATGTGTACAATTCTCCATGTTTCAAATAAGTTTAGCATACATGTTGTTCTGAAAAGGAATGTTTTCCATCATGCCTAGGTAAATCACACCCCCTTGAAGAATCCTTGTCATGCCCTAATCCAAACCATAATCTGGTAAACATGTTTCTTTCAAACCCACTTTTTTCCACGTACAATTATAGTGGAACCCTGTTATAACGTCCCCTCTTATAACATTTCCTGTTTAATAAGCTATCTTCTCTTGATCCAAAAACATAATTTTCAATGCAAAATTACCCTCTTATAAAGTTTTCCCTCATATAAGGCTGACATTTCTTGAGGCCTTTGAAAAATGTTATAATAGGGTTCTACTGTAACAGTTTGAAGGGCCTGGCTGTGGGAATGAACTGCTGTCTGAAACATTTTCTTCACATTTATGTAGTTTGTTAATGTGTTGCTGTCTTCATCTTCACATTTGTTTGGGAGTGACACTGTCAAGTTCCTCATTTTCTCTATTTCATTACTTAAAACTGAACAAAAAATATTGTCATCCTCTAAGTCATTACTGGGGTCATTTTCTACATTTGTCAATGTACCATTATCTGGTATATCCTCAAAGGTAGTGTTGGTGTCATTTTTGACTTGCTGAACACCGGTTCGTTTTGTGGCATTATTTATAATGGAGAACCTTGCATTTAAAAAAATCACTTCACAGACAGAAATAAAATTTTCGTAATGAGAAAAAACAATTTCACAACTGACACAAAAATACACCAGGTTATATTTCACCCCATTGAAAACGTTGTAACTGCCCAATGGTACTTCTAGATCCATCCAAAATGTTATGTGATAAATACAATATAATAACAAAACATAACAATTATTTTGTTATGCATTGATTCAGTACCAAAATAATTAAACAGTCATGAAACATAAAATGTAACTTTGCTATTCCTGTGCTGGTAAACTCATACTTACATGAATATTTCACTCTTTAGAAGTAAGTTAAACTTACTTTAAGGTACCATTGTGTTTATTAACGCATTATAATGTCATGTCCAGTATATTTCTTGTGAGACTTTAAATATAGTGTTACTTGTAAGTATCAATGATAATTTCAACTATCTGGACAACAGAGAATGGAATAAAGTGCATATTCTGTTATATATTGGTTTTGGTTACAAATGAATTGCTTGGCAATGTTACTAGTAAGACAGCAATACTATAAATGAACTTTGTTACAACTAGAAATTGTGTATTTTTTCCAGTTAGTATTTTTACACGTCATTTTTTACAACAGTGTCTGTAATTTTGGAACATTATTTATACATTTATCTTGGTGCAGGTATGACTGACATACATAGTGTGTGTGTGTCTGTTTTAGTTTTCAGTTTAGAGATAACTTGTGTGCAACACATCATCACATTGACATTAAGAGCATACTTTACAGTTTAAATACGAACACTGCTTGCCAAATTCATTGTACATTAAAGTATTCAGAATTTCATAATTACAGACACAGCATATATTCACATTATTTTAACAAGTAATCAGATAGTTATTAATAGATATATTACAAAGGATAAACCAACTCACGTATAATTAATTTATGTACTTAACGCTACATTTTTAACTAAATTTTGCCATAAAAATATTTGTCATTTATGTTCAAATATTGAACATGATACACTTTTTGAGTTTGTGTTGTCAACATTCATCATTGCACCCACAATATCAGGCATTGAATATAATATACAATTCTATAATATAACTCCAAGTGTTACAGCATTTAGTGAAGCAACTTTTCTCAACACTTCCAATATTTGCTTATGTTTTAGAGTAATTGAACATACATTCATTTTAGATCTTCAACATGTCAAGTGTTTACATAAGAAAATGGTTGTAGTAACTTTTCAAAATTTATGCTTGCGTTGGTATGTCAACATAATACAAAATAATAACAGCATCATTGTAATTTGCCTGTTGTGGCGGTTTCTATAGAAAAGTGTTCTGTGAACAAGTACTTAGCATGGGGTCTACACTCACTAAGTTGGTGTCACATTTCGTTGACTCCATGAACACTTGCGATCAACTATTACTGAATGCCTCAGTGTCTGCCTGACAAAGTAGACTAGGGCAACCATCTATGACGATATTTTAATTTATAACATCATAAGCAATGTTCAAATTGTACACTAATGATTGCAGTTACTAGCAATTGTGTATTCATGATGATGGCATTTATATACTTAAACAAAAAGCGTAGAACAATTATTCTAAAACGAGTTGTCATAAATCGCATCACAATATTAATTCTAACAACTAAATTGGCATACTGTCACTGCACCACTTACAAATTAACTATAAGTTTTGGGTATTTACAATGTACACAAACATGTTAAATACATGTTTTAACTTAACTAGTGGACTAATACACTACAATAACATTAATTTTTCATTGAATTTTTTATCAGTGCTTAACGTGGTACACACAGAAATACATAAATAGAAATATCATGCCAAAGACAAAAGTAAATATACCAACATCTTCAGAACTATGCATTTAGAATTCAATAATAATTGTACTTAGTTGATATAAACGTTTTTGGTAGACATGGAAACATTGGAACCTTGGAAGATCAATAAATCATATTTACAGTTTAGATAGGCACAAAGTACTATTGTATAAAAATTTACCAGTAATTTATTACTGTATTGCAAACTGACATTTAGTCTTCGAAAGGATAGTGAAGATTATTGAAGACAAACCTGCAAGTCTCTGGTCTTAAGTTATTTTGTTTTTATTTCTCCAGCTCTTCATTAGTAAGTTTGTTAAATGGATATCTATAAATGTTAAATTTTAGCTGTTGATAGTACACTTTCTACACTGTTGCACTGAAAGCAAATGGCTGAAAATGCTTAAGATACAGATAAATCACATATAACAGAATTGCAGTAGGATTCACAAGTTGGCATGTTTTGATTCTATAGTCAGTCATAATTTTCTGTTTTCCTCTCTCTCTCCTCTCTCTCTCTCTCTCTCTCTCTCTCTCTCTCTCTCTCCTCTCTCTCTCTCTCTCTCTCTCTCTCTCTCTCTCTCTCTCTTCTCTCCTCTCTCTCATCATCTCTCCTCTCTCTATCTCTATCTATCTATCTCTCTCTCTCCTCTCTCTCCTCTCTCTCTCTCTTCCTCTTCTCTCTCTCTCTCTCTCTCTCTCTCTCTCTCTCTCTCTCTCTCTCTCTTTTTTTTTTTTTTTTTTTTTTTTTTTTTTTTTTTTTTTTTTTTTTTTTGTTCCCTTCCCAATGATTATTTCAGTGCCATTCTCTTGTTTTTTAGTACATAAGGGGAGTTTGTCAGTGATGCAAGAACTGTCTGATGGTCTGCATGCCATGGTGTTGACCAACTAAGGAATAGTGTGTTAATACGGAGTCAATAAAAAATAGCTTTCTCCTATTATAAAAATGAATTATTTTAATTACCATGCGACATGTTTAAAATGGATACGTAATATGTTTACCATTGCCAGAAATGGGTAGGTGCAGGTTCTTTTGTTAGTTCACATGTATGAGATTGCATTTTCAGTCCTGACTGGCTGTTCTGAAAATGGAGAGCTACACTCTGTGTATAATATTATGTCCCCGATTTTGGTTTACTTCTAATGCAGTTCAGATATAACCTTTTGTGAGCATACCCTCACACCTGTACAGTTGATACATGTAAGTCCAAAGCAGACAGCTTTCTGCCTTTTATTTATTAAGTTTTCAGTTTAATTTACAATCTTACATTACATATTTACACATTATGTATTAGTAAATTGAGCCTCTTGAGCAGTGCTCATCTAAGGATCTTAAAAAAATATGAGAAATGCTATTTGCAAGATGAGAGACATACACAGATTATAAACAGAAAAAAACAGTAGATCCTAAAGCAGTTCACAAGAGCAAAATCAGTAGTGGTAGTACACATTATTGTATGGGAATCAATTCCCAAACAGTAATTGTCCATTTGCAGCTATGATACGAACTCCAGAAATGTTAAGGATTGCCCATGTTCAGCATGTAATCCCCAACCATTGTGTGAAGACAGTCTTGCACTTTTCATGCCTTACCTTCTTCCTCAATTTCCTTTACATGTATTATATTATCTCAAGTGGATGACATCATTAGCCACTTGCACGATCTGAATTTTAATTGTTGAGAATGAAAAAATCATGCACAGGTAAGTTAAGTTAGATTGTCATCCGATACTGTTATGGCACCAAGCCAAAGGTGTTAATTGCAAACAAATTTTTTCACAAGGCTGTGGTAAGTCAAGGTGGCTGAAAATCCCTTCTGTAATTCCATTGTGTTGCAGTTCATGCCAGGAACTTAAGTTGAAATAACTGAATAGTAGGAAGTGTAAATTCAACAGCTTTTAAAATTAAAATAGTGACAGCTACTATACACAGATTCCCTGGTCTAAAAAAAATGTTGGCAAGTCATGGGGAATTTCTTTAACAGATAATTGTTGGAAGAAACGTGTACACTATAGACTAGAGCATAATCAAACATAAAGTATATCATATAACACATCAAGAATCAATGCAATACACAGCAGGTGCATGGGTGCATATTCCACACTCAGAGTCAGTCATCACACATCAACTGGTTTGGGCAGTGTTGTGGAATGTGCAGCTTGCCTGGCCACCACCCTCACTTGGACAACATATGTATGTACATTTTGGTGCAGTCACAAATAAATATACTGTAGTACATCAACAGTGCAGTCATATGACTGAATTGTTTCATGATCAACTTCTGCCCCTTAGATTCTTTCACTCACAGCATCTCCCATTTATGCAACTTCTGGTTACTTGTACCAATGTTAATCAAGTAGGTTTTAAATGTTTTTTGATAGACTTTAAAAATTGTGTTGTGAACTTAATGCTAAATTGCACATAAAATTACCTGAACCCACGCAAGAGGAAGTTTACTTAATATTGTTTTAAATATAAATATGTCATCTCACATACATGATCATGGAGTCAAGCAGTTATTTCTAATGATAGTTGAAAATGGGATTTTTAATGAGTGAATGTAAAATTGCTGCAGTTTTTTTGTGACTTGTAGACATGCGTAATGAAATTCATTGCACTGAGCCTACCCACATAGTTGACTTACACCGTCTTTAATACACACCTAGCTCTTTGTTTGTTGTGCGCAACAGATGTGGTTACACTAAATGCAGATCTATGCCATATTTATTTTTGCTGAGGAAAGGGTCTGGGACTTAAATGGTTTCAAACAGCTGTGTGTACAGCACCTGCAAGTGACAAAATCATTCATACCAACCATGCTCCATTCTTTGCTCATAATACTCATGGGGAATAAATAATTAACACTCAGGTATCCACATGTGGAATACAATTGACTATATGTGTGTGGTTTGATGGCAAGTAGTACTACATCTTCATGTTTGCTTATTGTGGATCACTACATTGCAGCTGTTGAATTTTGAATGAGCAATCTCACTCAACAGTGTTATGTTGTTGTATTATTGATTTGTGTTTATTCATGAAGCTATAATTATAGTTGCACATTCAACAAGTAATAATAAAGTACCAGAAAATGTAGCAGATTCATTTGAGGATGAGCTGAACTTCAAACATATGTACATATATGTATATATTCCTTATAAAATATTAATATTATAGAAGGTATATTTATTAGATATCCTTACCTTTTGTCCTTGCACATGAATAAATTTTATATGACATACATTGGACTATTCTGAGTCAGTAACAAAAACTTGCATAAAAACGAACACCAAATCTGGTACTAACTGATGTTGGGTGAAAGTAGCTTTTCTTGGCTTAAAAGCCAATAAACGAATAGTTGATACCTGGAGCATACATAGAATTAGAGTCATACCTACAAGCCATTGAACTTGCAAGATTTTAGTTATTTTGACTTTGAAGGATGAGCCATGTCAAAGTGGTAAGAGTTTATGAAAATTTAGCATAGCATACTTTTTAGCCCTGATGATGCCTGATGAATTGCAAAACTTCTGTTTATGCAGGTCACTCTCAGAAGCAGAGGAAAACCATTTTTACAGTGGCAGTGAAAGCCCACAGTCATCTTTGCAAAACTTTGCTGTCCCTAGTAATTTTTTGTACGGAGAGGTAGACTCTGTGGTGGTCATAGCACCTTACTGTGGACTCCAACATATCTGAAGGCTTGGTATGAAATGAGGCTACATGATGAAAAAATGACAGCATGAATTAGGGGGGAAAATTGAGAAAGCAGCTGGCCATCAACAATGTCCTCTCTGTTTCCAGTATGTGAAGCTTTGGACTTAATTGCATCAGGAATTGAACACAGATTGCTGTGATAGGAAGATGGCTTGCAAACTACAAGTCTATAGAGGTCCCACACTATCAAGTGTCCAGTATGTACAATCAAATATTTTATATAATTTATGTGACAATAAATATAGTAACTAAAAAACATTCAAACCGGGTTATTTATTTAGTACCAGTAAGTGTTTAAATATTTTGACACAGGTGTATGAGGAATATAAACATTTCAGGTAATCAGTAACTGAATCCAAGATTAGCTTCTCATGTTTTTCAACGTACGTATTTTCCTCCTCATTTAATTTTGTTGTTTGACTTGCATTTATATTGTTGCTGTCTTTTCAGTTCAAATGTAAAAAGCCCTAACATGGAAACAACCCAGCCAATGTGAATTTTTGTAGACTAAAAAATAAAAATGTGTTCATGAATTCAGCAAAGGGACTGATAAAGTGATCAATGACAGTAATTTGGGATACATTTTAAAAAAATATTACTTTTGTTAGCAAACTAAGATATCTAATAACTTTTATTTTCGTTGCATTTATGGGCATGTACTAAAATACTTTGTACTTTACATTATGTATAAATTATTAAGTCTCTTGTATCACTCAAAATTGGTTAATGCATTTACAACTTGTTATTTACATTAAAATAAGTTTTAATGGCAGGTAATGTGAAATGAAAGAATGCTGGAGTGAACCATGAAACAGTACAATTCTGCAGCATATTCAAAGCTAGGGTACTTGTTGCTTACAGATCAAAATATCGCCCCTCTTAATGCTATGTACAATGAGTATTGCATGGCAGCGGGCCGGTGACTGCAGCTCACGCCAGGAAGTACTTGCCACACACACCTCCTGCCCGTAAGGACGCAGTCCTGCTTCACTGCTTCTCCGGTAGGAAGTATCCACTGTTAGGAGAACACAGTCTCAGTTACATCAGCACGACTTGCACATCACCTTTTTCAGGTTTTGTGCAACCAGTAATGGGCACAAGATGAGTGTCTCAACCACCCTTTATTTGGACTTTTGGCTACACCTGAAGTCTATTTAAGTGGATCTTTCACAATCTACTGTTCTCAAGTAGATAGTGTCATGTACACTTTTGGTGTGGGGGTTTTCTCACAGTGATCCTGCTTCATCATCTTGAGTCCATCCCACTTTGCCTATTTGTCAGACAGGCCAAGAATGGCATATATATCCTTTAAGTAGGGCAGCTGACTCAAATAAGTGCCAGCCTTTCTCATAAACTATGTAGCCAAAAGATACCAGACAACCCGTTGCTCCTAATGAACTTGCCCAATAGGACATTATATAAATGAAGGTACAAACATTTAAACACTATTCTCTTGTTTGGCATCATGGTGAGTTAATGGAGAGAATTGTATGTGTTCAAAAAGTTTTATGAGTGTAGGGACTCTTTAATGTAGGCATTTTTTCAGGTATTTCTCAACACTTAAACAAGCCTATTTTGAGCAAACCAATCATCAGACAGCTATGTCACCAACTGCAGAACATTTCTGTTACAGCTCAGGTACAGAAACCAGTGATTGGACTCTTTGCTGAGAGGTGACAGCATCTGGTTTTCAGGATTGTGCGGTTGCTAGGAAGATACTGAACACACACTTACATGCATGTGCATACACAAACATACACTCACATGTGCTTGACATAATTTAGGACTGCTTAACTAGTTTGCTCAAAGATCTAACTTGAACACAGTAGATCATCTTTAGGATGAGCTGTAACATCATTTGCATGCCAGATCTGCGTAAACAGCAGACAAATGTGGAAAGGAAGAATTGAAACAGATTTTACCATTTGTGTGCCAGAACTTAGTGGAGAATTCCCCCAAAGGATAAATGGTGTAATGACAGCAAAGTGAGGTCCAATATACTATTTGTTATGCTGCTGGCACACATGGCACTAGCAGCAATGGTGCCTGGTGATATTTGGCCATACTGTGTATGTTGACTTTGTCGTAAATGAGTCAGTATGGAAGTGTTACCATTTACAAGAATTTGTTGCTCATGTTCATATAGGTCCATAGTTCTTTTACTTTTATTAATTTTATTTTTCAATGATGTATTCCTCATGTAAAAACAGTGTGTGATTTTGCATAATGTAATTTGCATGTGTGCAGGAGTTTGATATGGTGCATTCATTTTAAATATTGGCAGACCTGCAAGGTCTTTTTCACACATTCTCACATACCTGCACTCATGCACGTGCTCACACACACACACACATATTGTATAAATTATTGAAATTATTATTTTTTTTTTTTTTTTCTTTTTTTTTCCACCTATAGATATTTGCGTTGCAGTAGAACCTCTCTATTACGACTCCTCACGGTTCCCGAGAATAGGGTCGAATTGGGGGGGGGGGGGGATCACAATAAAAAATTTGGAAAATCTTGGGCCAATTTTGACCCACCCATAACCCCTATGCCCCCAAACTTCCAAACTTGCCATTTTTTGCATGGAGTTCATGTTAAATCATCTCTAGGGCATAAGAAACCACTTTTGAAATGAAATATAAATATGTGTACATATTTTAATAGCTCGATGTCTTCTGATTAATTTGATACCCAAGAAAGGCATATTGGACCACCCCTTGTCATATAAAAGAAGGCCTAAACACAGTATGACAAGGCCATTGAAAGTGTGTGAAAAGATTAGACTATGTATTTTTAAAATATAAATAAACACTGTTGGAGATGCCTTATGTTTGAAGCAAAAAACAGAACTTTATTTATTGATAATATATGTGAAGTTACATTGGATCACTCATGTGCTGGGGCTGGCAGCGAATACATTGCCGTGCACACGTAGCTGGGCGAGCGCATAGATCCTCTGCAGCACGGCTGGGCGCAGCAACTTGCATCTGTAGATCGGTCCTAGATCCTCGGGGCTGAGCAGCTGTCATTCTGTCACTACAAGATTACTCTGGCAGGCAGGGGCCAGCCAGGCGCCACCACAGTGCCGTCGTTACAGGGCCGGTTCACTTTGTAACAGTGGCTCGGTGTTGATAAAACATGCTGATAGATGTCATTCACGTCACTGTGTTGAATTTATTCGAAATATAGGTGGCGTGTTGGCCTCTGCACTGGCATGATGAGGCCTGGCAATGTTTACAGGAATATAAAAATTTAGTGTGTTTTACTTGAAATATTAACTATCTCAAATTTTTCATCAAAAACTTCTGACGTGACCTATGCATGCACATGGCATTGCTCTCCAAAAATGGCAACATAAGAAGACATTTTATTTGCACACACTTACCTACTTTTATTCACTTCACACATAAAATTGACTTCACAAGAAAAAAAAACAAATGCCCACCAAAAAAATTTTCTTATTACGTCGCACATAAACTTAAAAAAAAAATCATTAAAAATGGGACAGTGAATTAAATTTGAAGTTGACGCCATTGGGTGAGACACGAGATGAACAATGACACAAATACTTACTGGTAATTTGGGCACCAACAGTGTTTCCCAAACACTGCACTATTGAGATTCAGGGTTGCTGTGGGTTCTGTGTGTCCATCTCACCCATGTGTACACAAACACGTAGGCAATACTAAACTTTTTACTAAACATCACAGGAAATAAACACTTAATAAAACATATGTGGCTAGGACACTGTCACTACTGTAGACTTGTTTTTACTGTTAGTATGCATACACACCAATGTGCCAATGCAATGATTATCTTGGTCATCATGACTAGCCAATTCCGCTTCGGTGCTCCCCAGCCCGCAATTACTCTAGCGCATGCCTAGATGGATGATCTCACTGAGGTGCATGAAAGCACAGCCTTCACAAGGGAAGAGGGCAGACAGCCGCTAGGGTGGACTGACAGTTTTTCCCTGTAGACAGGACATGGTGAATTACAGATGAAACCCTTGATACATATTAACACGTGTAATTACTCGGCATCACTAATGCAAACTCATTGGGGCTCGCACTCTAGCATGTGGGTAGTGTGGTGACGGCCTATACACAGAGCCAGCTAGAATGGAATAATTTCACCGTACACTAATTTCAAAATTACATAAACCCTTGAATGATACATGAAACAAGATGGGACACGAGATGAATATTCACAATAAACACACACGTGTGAAAACATGCTTAGATGGGGCTAATGCGTCTGGCTGAAGTTCATAGCGGACCATTTAGTGCAGGTGAAATTGCAATATTTGTGCATGGAAACTGCAAATTAAAGTCAGACAAAAGATAATTCTTGCTGAGAAAATTATTCTTTTACGATTGCAGTGGTTACAGGCATGTAATATGCCTGATGGCTGTAAAATCAAACATTAACGTGACCGCGTGGTCCAGTACAGAAGCATCAATTTACATGAAAAATACATTGAACCCTGAATAAAATTAACATAGAACCCGTAAATAAATTATTGCACATACGATGTTACATAAATAAGCTCTCAAATGCAACGATGGCGTATACAAAGACTTGGCGTCGGTCGGCCACATGGTTATACATGATGTTGCCGTAAAATATTCAAATATTAAAGTTACCCTCAAACGTATACATAAAAATAAAGCCCTTAAAATTGTGTGTAGCAATAATGCCGAAGTTACAATGAAATGCCATAAACATAGGCGGATGGCGCCTGATTCAAAATGTGCAGTTCGCGTGACAATATATTTCTCCTCCTTCTCCTCGATTAAGTTAAAAGGGCGCAAGAAATTAATAAAGCGGAAGCATAATGCTGGGGAAAATGCCTGGCAAGAAAAGGTTAACCTGTAAATTAAATTTTACTATGGAAACCTAAATCAGTGAACAAAATTACCTCGCCAGCTCTCCTTGACAGACTGCCCAGATACAAGCGTCGCACGGACCTACCATGGCCACCTACTGGGTTCACATAAGCGGAAGTGCTATGCATGCCGAGTAAAATATTTAATTATTGAAAAAAAATGATGCAAATTAAATAAAGTATTGTTTCACATTTCTATAATTTTCTTATGAATATTCATATTATTTTAGTGTTTCTTTATGACGGCGTTCATGACAGAATACTAAGTGTTCTTAATCTCGGCGCTGCGGGCACTTTAAATTTTATAACCAAACAAGTTTAAAATAGCAACAAACACTTGAACACGTTTTAAGACATATTAAACCCTGCAAATACAATAGAACCCATTTTACACTGAAAAATATCATTTATATAAAAGTTCAAATTTACTGGCCTTTTTGTGCACGTGCAAGAACGTCCCCTCCCTCGAAGGTTAAGACAGTGCAAACAATGCAACATTGCTCTGGCGGGCTCTACCCGGGTGGTTGCCGATTGAGGGTAAAGAAAAGAAAGCATGGCCTCGGAGGTCATCAGTATCTTCGGCGTTTGCAGGGGGTGGGGGTGTAGGCAGGAACAACAATGTAGGTACGTGGTGGTAACTTGGCCCGCCTCTTGCGAGGGTGTGTTGCGATTTGTTGACACTTGACGTCACACTCACTGCCCTACTATTCTCCCCAAACCCTTTCAAACTCCCTTGCCCTACTAGGCTCTTACCTGCAGGAACTGGAAAGCCCCTAAAAGGTGTCTTGCCTTCACAAGTGGTATCAAAATCTATGTTTACACTTTGGTTTCAACCAAATTCAGCTGTGCCGTGGGGAAACCCCTTAAAACTCAACTCACTGGCACTGGTTGTGTTGACATTTACGTGTGCACTTATGTTACCACATTCTTTGTGTACATTTGGAAACCCCTTAAATTCACCCTGATTTGTTGTGTTGTTACAGGCATTAATAGAAAAACCCAGAAATGGTGTTGCGGTACTATTTGTTTCCACCTCTTCATTACTAGGTGTTGAGTGTTCAGTAGGTGCAAAACCCTTAAATGACAGTTCATTACTTTGGCTGGATGCTCCCATGTTAGTGTTGTTGTTCTTTTCAGTGTACGTGTTGACATTTCTCTGTGTACTCCCTGGTTAAATTCTTCGAACTCGCTGCGGTACTGAGCGTAACATTGACTCCTTGCCTCTTCCCTATAGGTGGTCGGGCTATCCGCAGGTCGTCACGATGCTGTTTCGTGACACGTCTTGGTTCCAACTTCAATAGATATGTGGAATTTCCCATCTTTTCCACCACTCTCACTGGCCCTGTCCATCTTCGCCCTCGCCGATAACGGATTCTCTCGTACATACACGTACAAGTTCAAGTGGCGGCCTATTGCTATCCGGTACCCACACCGTACAATAACTGAGTTGGTTCGCCCTGGCTTCTTCATGAATTTGCGCCTAGTGTTCAGTTGTTTGTTCAGGTGATCTGGCCGGTTTTTCCCGGGGTGCTGCAGAGGCACAGAGTTCGCGACCTTGTACCATCTTGGCGGATGTTTTCCCAGTTGCCGCATTTACTCTATTCCGTAGGCAAAAGATCACCTCCGGGATCAATTCGGACCACCTAGTATGATCTTCGGCTAACCGGACATGTAATTGGATTTTAACGTCTTGGTTACATCTCTTGGTTGAGTTAGCCGTGGGATGGTAAGCTGGTGTGGTACGGTGTTCTGTTCCCACCTGGTACAGTACTCCCTCCATTTTTGCCCTACAAACTGTGTTCCATTGTCTGATAACAAATACTCTGGGTGTCCCCACCTCGGGAAAAACTTGTTCTGCATTACTTGTGCAACTGTGTGTGCACGAACATTGCTGACAGGAAATGCCTCGGTTCAATGGGTAAACAAATCCATGGCAACAACAGGAAATCTTTACCCATTTTCCGTACGCGGGTACGGGCCCATGATGTCGATAGCTACTGTTTTGAATGGCCGGGTTGGCAGCCTTGGCTGTTGTGAAGCGTCGCCATCTGCTCTCCGCGGCTTACGGGTGTTACACGTGATGCAGCTCTGTACATATTTCCTGACGTCTCCCTGAAGCCCTAGCCAGTGGAAAAATTTCTGCACGTATCTTCGTGTTCGCTCGGATCCCGGGTGTCCATGCTCCAAACTGTTGTGTGTGTACTTTAACACAAGTTACCGTTTCTCTTTTGGTACATACGTCCGCCATAGTGCACAATTACCAGGTGGTTTGGTTTGTATTTCTCTTTCCACTACCCTCCAGTGTTCTGTGTAACGTGTGGCACAGTTTTGTCTGCGTTGTGCGACATCTGGGGAGTTTTCTTGTGCAGTGTGTACCTCTTTTAACACGTCACGTGCATTCAAGGAAACACGTTCGCCAAGTGGTGTGGCAACAATGTTTTGTACAATGAGAGTTTGTGTTTCTGCAGTTAGAATTGCACAGCAAGGTGGTAGTGCCTCTTCTCACTCCGCATCATTAGTTACCGTTAGATTCGGACAAGGGTTCCTGGACAAGGCGTCTGTGAGCTTGTTGGTTTTCTCCGCCACGTGTTCTACCTTGAAATGGTATTCTTGTGTAGCAGTGCCCAGCGGGCTAGTTTGCTTTTCTCATTATGCATTCCCTCTTACCATACAAGGCATCAGTTTTCAGTTTTGAGTGTAAACTACCTTCCTAGCAAGTACGGCTGGTACTTCGACAATGCATGTACAATGGCCAAATATTCTTGTTCATTAACGTTATATTTACGTTCTGCGTCCCCAAACTTTGCACTGTGATAACTGATTATATATTTTTTCTCCGTGTGTTCCCTCCTGATACAACACAGCCCCAATACCTTGTTGACTGGCATCTGTTTGTACAATTATGTTTAGCTCTGGGTTGATCTAGACAGCAGATTACTGTTCTAAAATGCAATTTTAATGTCTTTAAATGCTTGATCAGCTTGTTGTGTCCAAACAAATTTACGTTTCTCACACTACAAAGCAGTTAATGGTGCAGTGATTACTGAAAAGTTTGGGACAAATTCCCTTAACCAATTAATGAAGCCAAAGAACTTCCTGACTTGTTTACGTGATCTGGGTGTGGGTTTGTTTTGAATGTCCTGTATGTGTTGTTATTCTGGTTCATATCTGTTTGCTGTTACATAATGTCCTAGAAACTCCATTCTACTTATACCCAACTTACACTTTTCCACTTTCCACGTAAGTTTATTACGTTAAAACACAAGGCTCAAATGGTGCACCTGCTCTTCCCAGCTGTTAGATTAAACAAGTACATCATCCAAATATGCCATCGCAATGTCTCCAATAAATCCATCCAATACATAAACCATTAAGTTCTGAAACCTTGCAGGGGCACACTTTAAACCAAATGGCATGGCTACAAACTTTAATCTACGTCCATCTGGGGTACTAAATGCTGTTATATTTCAGTTCTCGTTTACGGATAGGCACTTGCCAATATCCAGACTTTAAATCCAGTGATGTGAATACTGAAGCTGGTCCTAATGTTGACAAAGTGTCTTTCATGTTTTTGACTGGTGGCTGCATGTTTACGGTGATTTTAGTAAAGGAGCGGAAGTTAACACAGTATCGCCATTCGCCATTATTTTTTGGAGTAAGGGTAATACCTGAATCATAGAGACTTTGTGTAGGTTCAATAACGTTATCATTGAGCATCTCGCATACCTGCTGGTTAATAACACTGTGAAAGAAAATACCTGGGTCTCGTGGCTTGAAGTTCACCAGGTCCTCATGCGTGGTGACGATCGCATGCTCCGTGACATTGATGCACTGCAGCACACTGGCATACTGATTCAGTAGATGTTACAGACGTTGCTGATGTGTGGCGGGTACCTCGTGCTCAAAGTCAGCAAACAGCACAGTAGTTGTTGTTGGTGTTGCTCCCACGGCTTAAACGGTCTATCGGTCACGTGCAGACAATTCAGGTGTGGTTCTATCACGGCTTGGTTGTCAATAAGCCATGGCAGTCCCAAAATCACTTCCTCGCACAAATCCGGCACAATGTAAACATCGCACTTGGTATGCAGCTCTCCGATTCCTACTGTTACATGCGTAACACTTTTCGCTTCTCCCTGTTTGTGTGTGGTAGTGAATTGCAAGCGTCTTGGTGGCACCCTAGTTATGATCGCTTGTATCAAGCCCTCACGCACAAAGTTGTGACTAGCAGCAGTGTCAGTAACAGCTGTAACATTTTCCCCTTCAAGTCCAACACAGATTCTTATTGCTTCCACGGTATTGTCAGTCACATGAAACACTTATGCACCTTCGGTAGGCGGATTGTTTCGACCTGGCAGTGAGATTGGTGCAGGTGCTGTTTTGCCAACCTCCCTACTTAGTTTCCTGACCTGTTACCCTGGTAGTAGTTTTCGTGGTGACCGTTGCGAAAATTTGTTCCGTGTCCGCGGTTCTGCCTCATGGGTGCAAACATTGGTGGCGGTCGTGTAACATCTGGCAGCACTGTAGGTGTTGACGTGTGGTGGTTTCACCCCTGTAACTGATACTCTTGGTTTGCGTATACGTCCCTTTCATACAAACACGCTTCTCTCGTGAACTGTTTTACACTGGCACGTGTTACCCTCTGTAGATACGGCCTAATGTTGGGTGTTGGTAATGCCACAATTATCTTTAATACCCCGCGGGTTGCCTGTCCCGGGTGTAAACGCTTATACAAGCCTAATTTGCATTGTATGAACTCTTCAATTCCCTCGCACTCTCTCTGTTGTTCGTGATACATTCATGCTTGTGCCTCTATACCATATCCGTCAGTGTCGAACCGACCTAGCAACCTCTCACAAAACTCTTCCCACGTGACTCGATAGTCCCTGACCAAGTTCCACCACATGGCAGCGCTTTCCCTTAACCTATTGGCAGTTACCTCCGTCCAATCATCCCTATGCACGTGATGCCTATGGAATTTTTCTTTGCACACTGTAAGGAACGTACCCGGGTCTTCTGAGTCATGTCCTGCAAAATTTGGCAAGAGAACGTTTCTGTCAGGTCCCGTCAAACCTTTGGTGTTGTTGGTGGCACGATCTCAGCACATTTCGTCTTACGGCACTCAACACAGTTTATGATACCTTCGCGGTAGGTTACATATTCATCAGGCCATTTGCACTGCTGGCACCGTGCCCACTTTGTTCTCGCCCCGTCACGTCCGATGCATGCATACAGGCATGGTTCTGACAGCATGGATACGGTTTCAGATGTGCATTGACATAAAGGGTTATCCCATTGATTTTTACTAAACAGGTTGACTTTACTCACCCATCCGCAATGCGTGCATCGATCGATTGGCATGTCCAAATAGTTCGCGCTCGCAGGTGTCGCGGTTGCGGACACGGATGTCTTGAGGGATTCTCACTATTGTTTAGGCGTGGTGTCCGCCATCTTCTTGCGGTTGATGCGGATGAACACACTTGACTCCACTTGGGAACGCCAATTGATGCCATCGGGTGAGACATGGGACGAACGATGACACAAATACTTATTGGTAATATGGGCTTCATCGGTGCTTCCCAATCACCGCACTATTGAGACTCACGATTCTCAGGGATGCTGTGGGTTCTGTGTGTCCGTCTCACCCGTGCGTGCTTACAAACACATAGGCGATACTAAACTTTTTACTAAACATCACTGGAAATAAACACTTATTAAAACATATGTGGCCAGGACACTGTCACTACTGAATAAAAGAATTAAGTTCACTGTAGACTTGTTTTTATTGTTATTATGATACACACCAACATGCCAATGAAATGATTATCTCGGTCATGACTAGCCAATTCCGCTTGGGTGCTCCCCAGCCCGCAATTACTCTAGCGTACGCCTAAATGGATGATCTCACTAAGGTGCATGGAAGCACAGCCATTACAAGGGAAGAGGGCCGACAGTTGCTAGGGTGGACTGACGGTTTTTCCCTTGAGACAGGACACGGTGAATTACAAATGAAACCCTTAATACATATTAACACGTGTGATTACTCAGCATCACTAACGCAATCTCGTCGGGGCTAGCCCTTCAGCACGTGGGTAATGTGGTGACGGCCTATACACAGAGCCGGCTAGGATGGAAATAATTGCACCGTACACTAATTACAAAATTACATAAACCCTTGAATGATACATGAAACAAGATGGGACACGAGATGAATATTCACAATAAACACACACGTGTGAAAACAAGTTATGTTGGGGCGGATGCAGCTGGATGAAGTTCTTAGCGGACCACATGGTGCAGGTGGAATTGCAATATTTGTGCGTGGAAATGGCTAATTAATGTCAGACAAAATATTATTCTTGCTGAGAAAATTATTCTCTTTACGATTACAGTGGTTACAGGCGTGTAACATGTCTGATGGCGGTAAAATCAAACATTAACGTGACCACATGGTCAAGTACAAAAGCATAAACGTTTGCAAGCAAAGGTTAACTGGTAAACTAATTTAACTATGGAAACCTAAATCAGTGAACAAAAGTTGAAGTGTGCACGTGACAGTGACTTACCTTGTCAGCTCTCCTTGACAGACTGTCCAAATACAAGTCTCGCACGGACCTACCATGGCTACCTACGGGTTTCACATAAGCGGAAGTGCTATGCACACCGAGTAAAATATTTAATTATTGAAAATAAAATGGCACAAATTAAATAAAATATTGTTTTACATTTGTATAATTTTCTTACGTATTTCAATATTATTTTTGTGTCTCTTTGTGACGGTGTTCATGCTGGAATATTAAGTGTTCTTAATCTGAGTGCCGCAGGCACTTTGAATTTTATAACCAAATAATTTTAAATTAGTACAAACACTTTAAAACATTTTAAGACATATTAAAAACTGCAAATACACTATAACACATTTGACACTGAAAATAACATTTTTACGAAAGTTCAAAACTATTGGCCTCTTTGCACAAGTGCGGGACACGTGACACATGCATGGTGAGCGCCATCATGGGCTCTAGCGCCGCTGGCTGTTAGCCTGCATCAAAGTTATACATACACTGATTAAGAAACTAGTCGGTAATGTGCCGCTGTTTTTATTTTTACAACAAAAGAGGAGGGATAATGGTGGAAGCAAAATAAGACAGGGAGGGTAAGGCAGAGGCAGCAGCATGTGACTAGGACAAAGAATCCTTACTGACCGGGCCTGCAACTACCCCCCTCCTCCCCCTGCGCTAGCACCGACAATACACCAGTGTCCCCTTCTAGCATTAAGTAATTTATTGCTTCACGCTGCTTGGGACAACAAATGTCAAAGTCTATGATGGCAACTTGAGAAATGTGCGACCAACAACATCAGTAAAGGCTAGTTTCCCATAGACTGAAAACCCTGGATAATAGAAACTAGTACCGCAGTTAGAGAAAAGGTATACAAAAACAAATTCGTGCATAAGTGAAACTGCAGTTCAAGATACCGCAGTTGGTCAGGGATTACTGTATCTATTTTTAGATGTGCCTCAAATTTTCGACTTTTTCCACCCAAACTTTTTATTGTTCCTCGGGATTGGGTCGTAATAAAGAGGTGGTCGTAAAAAAATGGGGCCATAATGGAGGGGTTTTACTGTATATTTAATTAATAGTGGTATTTATGTTCATTCTTATAATTTAAATGGTGTAACTGTTATGGATTCACATTCATTGTACATGATCTGTACTTGTTGGTGAACGCAATTTAATTAAACTTCTGGCATTTGTATAAAATATATAATTTTGTATTAGTGTAGCTTATGTTTACAAATACGAAAATTAAAATACATTATTGTGAAATTGAGAATTGTTATTCTAAGAGATATAAACTGCAGAAAAGTTTTACAAGTACATTGTACCAAGTAGTTCAATTTGATATAGATTGTGAGTAAATTACAGAACATAATTAAACTTTACAACCCTTTTATTTGACATCATAATAATACAGTGCAGAAAAAACTCCTTTAAAATATTAAATGCTGTGCTATAAAGAGTACTTAACACATTTCTCTGGTCTCGTAAAGAACACATGAACAGCGACTTAATAACTGTAATGAACATTCAGCAGAAAGATCAAGCAACATTAGCATAGCCTTATAGCAATACTATAGGGTAGGTCTTTCAGTCACACTCTCTTTGACAGACCGGGCTGTGAGCGGCAAGCCGCTCCGGTTGTGCCCTGGAGAGGCACTAGGGGTATGGATAGAACTCCGGCAAGACCACACGCTTGGTTTCTGAGGGTGAGGGTCTCAGAACCTCTGCGGTAGAGGGGGCGAGGATATGTGGACATGCTAGGTTTGGGCTTTGGATCTGGCCAACTGTCGCATTAATCTTGGCCTCCTTGTGGTGAGAGAATGTGATTCCTCTTCCCCGCCTATTGGGAGGCCGAAGCGCGGAAAGGCCGAACAGCTAAGAGTGCTGCGTTAAAATAGCAAAAGTAAAAGACTGAGAGGTCGCGCTGTATAAAAAGTCTACCAAAAGTGTTACAAGCCTGACTGCAACAAACATTAATGTCGTCAAAAATATTTAATTGAGACCACACTAAAATTATTGCAAAGCACGACATGTAAAAAAGATCTCTGCACCTCATTAAAAGTTCTCCCATTGACTCAAATACAGTGACATTTAAACGAGCCCAAGGAACAAAGCGTGCTTGCACTAGATAATTTGCTAAAAAACTACTACACATACTATGCACCCTAATCAAAATTAAGTATGGCGTGTCACGCAAAAGCCCAGTAAAGAACACGTTCTAATAATAATACAAATTAAAAACCATTTAAATTACATAAACGGGCATGCAACCACATACAGCCCCTTATAGCTGCGCCACTTTAAAAATTGAAACAGATTAAAAACTATCAAGCTTGCTACCACGTGAGTAATGGACGTGCCAGCACAAAACTAGTTGGGCAGCCAAAAGGGGCGGCTAAGCAAGGTTGATACGAAACAACACTGAAAATTAGCAAACGTACTAACTGCAAACTCTAACAAAACTACGTTATACATAATTTCAAAGATGCGGCCCAAACAACAGTAAGGCTAAATATTACTGCACACCCATAATATGTTATGTTAGCACTTTCAAGAAAATTAAGCATACAAACTGTTTGCCCATATGAAAACGTTCATAAATCCACTACTTACCACTAAATGGTGCCCTACACCTTCCAGTATTATAAATTAAAGCAATATTGAATGCCCATAAACCTTGTTACTAACAAGAAAAACTCTTGTTACTGACATTTAATGCTTACAGAGCCCAAAACGTAACACTCAATCATGCTGACCCCAGTTGATGGCGATGGTAGCTGTAGCAGGCCCGTCCAAGGTTGGCTAAGCAGTGCGACATCTCTAACGGCGATGCGAACGGAAGAATGACTTCAATTAAAAAAATTCGGGATGCACTCGAGGAAGGGGCAGCGGGGTAGGAGAGGGGAAGGAGCGTGAGCCTCTGGCGAGGTGGGAAAGCACAGCGCTGCGCGCACCAATGAACAAAACCACTGTTCAAGCTGCGGGAAATTTCCAAGTCCGTCGCAACATTGTCAAAAAAATGTTATCTGTAAATCTATACATATGATAAATTGTTAATGTGACATTGTATTAATATACCAATTGTCTTGAGAGATATTATTTTGTCATAATTGGAAAGAGGATAGCTAAAATATATTCTTTTTGGGGAGAGGGAGCAGTGAGTGTGTTGGTGTGCTTTTTTGTCTCTAGTGTCTTCTCCAGCAATCCCATTTTCAGTAGCTAGCTATCTCTAATGAAAACATCACCCCTGTTGGTATTATACTTGAATGACTAGTGGATCCAGGATACTGTTATTTGAATTAGCAAGGGTTCTCAAGGAACAGCTGTACTAAGTTGAGTCCAATTGTAATAGTTCAGTCTTGATTGTTGCTACTCTGGGGAACCTTGCTTCCACCTCCTTGATGGTACCACTACCGTCTTACAGTTTTCCTGGTGGTCCCAGTTTCAAGTTCTCCTTCTAGGGACATGTTTTGACAAAGTCCTTGCAAGGACTCATAAAATGTAAGTCTGCTAGTTGTATGGTGCCCATTCCACTTGGCCACCCACTTTCTTTTCTAGCCTAGATAAAATAGAATTAAACTGGAGGCTGGTGGGATGTGACAAATGGAAAGCACAATTGCCCCCCCCCCCCCCTTCTGTACTAGCACTGGTTTCCTATCCCCACTAAGATCATGCTTTCTCTCTTCCTGTCTCCAGCACGTGACCAAGGAAATTTGACAGTATCCTCTTTCTAGATCATTTTGGGTGCAAGTCTTTGACTAGTTCGAAAATCTTGAATGTAGAAAGTCACTCTCAATACTTGTACCAGCTCTGAGATCTTCTTCATGGATAACAATGCTATATGTATACACCATACCATGCGTCAATTTGCAAAAGTGTGCCTGTTGCACATACAGCTCACGTTTTTCTGTCACATTCATCTGCGTGTTCAAACCCAACTTTAGAAATCAGATACATGTTTGATGCATGCTCCTCTTTGTGGATAAGTGGTTAGGGTGCTGACTGCCCTTTCTGACCTGAGGTGGAGGCGAGTCAAACCTCAGAGTAATTCGGAGTGTTAGGCTATCCCTTCCGGGCAGCCTTACTCTCCATACCACAAAGGACGTCAATAGTCGGGACGCCAGCTGTCCCGATAGGGGGTGAATGAGCTCAATCGGTTACGCGTTATGAGTGATTGTGGGGGTGAGCAATCTGGCTCATACTGACACAATTGATCCGCCGCGGCCTCATGAGTTGTCGAGCGGGGATGAAGTTGGCTATGGATGGTTCCGGCTGCGTGCGGGGAACTGCCTTAGGAGGGATTTGAACCCTGATCGTCAGTCTGGAAGCCAATGTGATTGTGCAGAAGTTGGGAAGTACTTCTGTTTTCGGGTGTCGGACCCAAAGTATCCTGCCAGATTTTATTCTCAATAGGCTAGATCGACTAGAGGGGCTCTGTGTATCGGTATTCGAGTGCAGTGCATGTATCAGGATGGGCTAAACAATGGTTTTCTCTGAAACTGATTCCTCGTCTGGCTCGCACCAACCTAACAAGTGTTTTAACGGAGTTCCGTGGTCAGGAGGTAACACTATATTATGATCAATGTGGTCGCTCTCGGATTCACTAGTATTCCGTATACTGGAGTGTGAGTCATTAACTATCTGGTTCAACAAAGCTTGCTGTAGTAAGGCACGCGTCTCGCGTCGCCTCTGATGGCTTCTAGCACCACCGTGTTGTTTGTGCATTGATATATGAAATATAGCAAATAAAATAAATAAAGGTTGTCACCAGGGGTTGCAGTCCTGGGCAGGGTGAAATCTACAATCACTTCCGCGGACCTGCTGCTCACAAGGGCAACCCAAGTAACAGAACCTTGTGCCTGGTATCAGTGGCGGGTGCACTGGAATCTCAGGAATTTGGTCCAATGTCAGGCCCTGCCTCCTGAAGGATTCGGCACACTACACGGCCAGATAAAGACGTGAAGTTGGTTAGAATTAAATGCGCACTGAAAGGATACACAACACTGAATTAATAAATCAATAATAATAAAACAATGGCACAGGATCTACAACTAAAATGACAGTAAGCGACACACAAAAATTAAGTTTGGTACGTAATATTTAATTGCGTTTAAACAATGAGTTAGCAGAAACCCGGCTAAATAATTACACACTATAAGCTAGGTAAGGAATGATATTAAATACTGAATTAAAATCAACAGGTGAAGGCGAGCCTGGTGAAAAAGTAATAAAAATGAAATAATTAATTTCCTACGAAGATTCCTAACTAATTAACCAAATTGAAAAATAAGCTATTTACAGCATGATCGTTACAAAGGGCTCTATCCAGGGGGATGTAAATTGCGCAACGACCTGTTACCATGGAGTCAAGGGAAGTTGACTTAGGTAAGGGTAAGTAGGTACAGGTGTGGGATTTACCAGACGTGGAGAGCTGTCCCTGGGTGATCAGCTGAAGGAAGCTGTGTCTGGGGTGCTGGCGGCCTTCTGCAAGCTGCCGGCTGGAGGTGGTGGTTCAAGCCCTGCCCCGGGCTGCTGAAATGAAGGAGGTTGAACCCTGCGCGGGCTGCAGAGGAGAGAGTCTTCTACAGACTGTAGGTGAGGTCGCGAAACTTGCGGCCGGCAAGCTCCGGCGTCTCTCTGGACCACGGGGCTGTCCTTTTATTTATACGAAAATCGCCATGTGTCAGCGATTCTTCGGGAGCGGGGGTAGCGTAACCTTCCAACACAGGGGCTGGTTTATCTGCTGCGGGAGCACTGCTCAATTTCATATTGCCCCTGGTGGAGGCGATCATTGTCTTGCACCCCGGACTGAGGTCGGCAAGCCGTGACGTCAACGTCACGGGGGTGCTGCTATCTTGAGTGTTGTGTGGAACATCTTGGCCAGGCAGGGTAGCGTAGTATAATTCAATAATTCAAATAAATTATATTATATCTTCATCGGAGTTGCTCTGGCACGTTCCTTCTTGATTGGATATGGAAGAATATAAATTCAGATGTGAAGTTCAATTACGTGGCTGACCAATTAAAGCCTGTTTTAATTTCAATATATTATTTCCAAGTCTCAGCGGCCAATGAATTTGAATGTGCCCAGCGCTTTGCGCGCTCAGATGGGGCGAACTCGACCGTAGAGTGCGCATCTCGGTAGCGCAGAAAGCTGGCATGCATCATGTTTTAATAATACATTTTATTACTTTCAATATTTGGTTTCAAGCTTAACTCTGTAGCTTATTAGGCATGTGATAAAATAACTTCTGTACACATGCACAAAAAATAAACTTTATACAATATGTAGTTACATACAAAATGTTAGTGTTTTGGCTGGAAGTGACATAAAATTCCTCAATTTGTAATACTCAGCACTCTGTGGTCAATGGTTCACACATTTTTTTAATACGTTTTATATCTCCACTGATAGTTAGTTCACAAAATTAATACATTACTAAATATGTTAAATATGTTTTTTTTTTTTTAGGGGGGGAGGAGGTGGTTCAATTTCTTTTTATTTACCATAGATTCAAACATAACATTAAGTTTCTTGGGTTTGTTCTTCTTGTCTTTTCATAAATAACATTTCCTCCCCCCTTTAGGGAGTTTAAAAAATTATAAAAGAAGGGACATCTGAACAACACTTTTAATTTGGGTAAGTATAACTTTTGTGGAAAGCATTGGCATGAAGATCGACACAGAATAGTCGAAGTCCCAGTGTCTGGATACTGATCATGATTTCTTTCTAGACTTATTGGAGCAGAAGTCTTCAGTGTCATTATAGAAGATGCATTTAGCTTGAGTGTATTGTTGGATGCTTCAAATTATGAACTTTCTGTGGGATTTAAACTAGGGTAGAAATGTATTCTTCATGGGGACTCAGTGGCATTGCCCTTCTTAAAATTTTGTTAAACAGAGGGAGCAGGTTGGTGGGAGGATTCTTATGCTTGGTGAGATCGTATATGATCAACATGTTTGAAGTTTTCAAAGTAGTTTATTTCATTGTGAATGTCTCTGAGGCACTCTGAGATTGTTCCTGGAATCCATTTGTCCATACATGGATTGAAGGAAATACCCCGGTTGAGCAGGTACGAATGTGCGAAATGTATTTTGGATTTAACTTGTTTATTCTCCGTAATTTTAGTGTACATATCGTCTGGCCAGACAAGATCAAGGCGTGTACCTATAGTTCATCCCAAGAACAGCTGTGCAGGTGAATGTCTGGTAGTAGCATGTGGTGCCTTCCGATACTGCTGTAGAAACTCATTCAAGTTCTACAGTAAATAATGTGATGTGCTAGACATTGTGCTGAGAGCTCCCTTAACTGTCTGTACATACCATTCAGCTTGTCCATTAATTGAGGGAGGGTATGGTTATGGCACTTAACACCACTGACTTGTAGAAACATCTTGAACTCTGCTGAAGTGAACTGTGTAGCATTATCAGAAACTATGGTGACAGGAACACCATTAGTTGCAAACAGTTAATTAAGGATTGCAGTTGTTGAGGAAGTGGTCATGGATGTAGTGGTATTAACCGCAAGCCTTTTATTGTATGCATTGGCTATGATAAGCAGTATCTTGCCGGCCACAGGACCTGCATAGTCAATATGTATGCGCTCCCATGGTCCCTTGGAACACTCCCAATAATGCTAGTGAAATTTGGATGGAGCATGGGAGTGTTTGCCACACTTGCTACAAGAATTTGCAATGCTCTCAATGTCTACATCAATACCTGGCCAGTAAACAAAACATCTAGCTATGCCTTTCATCTTCACAGGTCATTGAGGATTGTTTGTTGCTGTGTAGGTGGTATGACAATTCAGTGGTCAAAGAGCACACAATTAACAGCTATATTGTACTTCATTCTGGTGCCTTTAATCCTGAACGTGTGAGACTTTGATCCAACTCCAATAGTTGAACTATCTTGCCTAAGTGAGGATCTTTTCTTGTTTCTCAAGCAATGATCTTGGCTTGAACTGGTAGTTGTTTAATCTGACAGAAGACGAAGTTGTCAAGTTCATCATACTCTATTAATCCTCCTTCCTTTTCTGATGAATAATTGTGGTCAGCATTAACAGATGTTGGTAGTGGTGCATGAGAGCAGTAATCAGCATTCACTTTTGATTCAGTTGGCTTGAAACAATAGCCATAATCAATATTTGAAAGGTTTATGCCAATGTGTGCTTCTTTAGTGGACTCGTCAGTTCTCTTCCTAGAAGTTAGGAAGTAGTTTGCTCCGTTAACAGGGATTTACTTAGGACTGGTTCTTACCTGACATCACGCTTTGTCTGGGCAAAGTGACCAGGCATAGGGTTAGTGATATGTACTAAAGGTACGGATGCAGATTGGTCTGTCTGAAACCTGTAGGGCCAGACTCGATGGGTAATGTTTAATGTACTCAGTCATCGAAGGGAACACTAATCTGGCATAATTTTCACAGTAAGTCGGAGATGCCCTCTAGGGCCAATGCCATAAGGGTTCATCCCCGCTTACCTTCCCATCAAGAAGCAGTAAGAGGGGCAACAGCATTGCTCCAGTCTTACAGTCGGGTTGAGGGTTGATAACTACATGCAATCTCCAAGGGGAGTCTCAGAGGCTAGTCCACAGTCAGCCTGCAGTGAGTGGACGACAAGATCACTCAAGTCAGGTAGAGGATACTGACTTCCCTCGAGAAGAACACAAGTCCTCCTCCGATTCTTCAGTGACGTGTGAGGGGTGGCTGACTGCTCAAGTCAGGTGCACAGCTAGAGCCTTGGAGCTTTCCCTCCTTGGGCTTGGGAGGCCAGGAAAGACCCTGTATACCCTTGCCAAGGGAGTGCCCAGGAGAGTGGCGTGACCAGCTGGCAGCCAAGCACCCAACTCTGGCAAGAACAAGGAGCTTCCTTCCAGGCTGATATATGAAGGTTCACGCTGTAGTGAAGCCGTGTGTGTGTCTAATATAGGAAAGTGGTACGTAGAGTAGCTGTGTAAGCAGAAGGCTGACTTGGAAGCAAGTGTCTAATTGCAAAATGCCGAAGAATACAGACTCCTGACCTATACCCAGAAAAGTCTGACAGGTGAGAACCAAGCGTAACGTAAGGCACATGATGCAGTCTAATGGTACGGGCATGTGACAAACTCTGGCCGACTGTACAAACTGAACTTTGATACGTAGAGATAGCTGACTAGTAAATAATGTGGCGCTCTGGCTGGGGACTTACTCCCAGTGAACTTGCTCGAGAATGCGGCTCTTGACATAAGCCAGGTTGATAACTGGACTGGTGTCACAAGAGCTCAGGCTGGAGACATACTCCCAGTGAACTGCCTCATAAATGCCCAGTCTGTGGCTTATATACTGCTCCAAGAGCTGTGGCGAACAAGGTAAAATGGAGCATCGAGAGTGGGGAGGTAACCAACCCTCCTGCATGTTGAAAATGCACATTTGGTACCTGCCGGCCCAGTACAGGCTTAGGCACATGGTGGCCTACCCACTGAAGTGGCGAGCGGTGGTAGTCCTTAGACGAGCACTGTTCAAGAGTAAATTTTCCTGCAGGTCTGTGCCTTCTGCTTTACTAAAACATCCTGATATCAGATTTTTGCTCTCCTGACTAAGTCTTTGATGTTTCGAGGCTCCACTTCTCTTAAATGGGACTGTATCTCTGGTAGCTACAGTCAGATGATCATCTCTACTCCCTCGTCTTCTTCTGCGCCTGGGTGAACTTATTTAAATAAGAGGTCCTTGTGGCGAATAAACTTTCTGCATCCCCCCCCCCGGCATCTGGCTTTGAGTCTAAAGTTTTTCCTGCATCCTGGCTACTACTTTTCTCCCTGAAAATTATATCAGTAATCACTTCCTTTAGTTGTTCTCACATGACTACAAAGACCCCGTACTTTTGCCACACTTTGTTAGCTTCTCCATGAAGTTGAGCTATAGTCCTTATCATCCATTGTATTTTCGGGACTCCAGTCCATGCGAACTCCATTTTGCAGGCCGTTAGGAAATGTCTAGGGTCCAGTTGCGACCTTCCTGCATACTCTGGTAGTAATCCAGGCTCTGTGGTATAGCATCTGGCATCATGCGGGAGCTCCCAATCTCCATTTGACTCGGGGCAGGACATTTTGCAAATCTGGCACACATAAGTAAGACAAGTTATATCCAGTACGCAGTACGCCCACTCTAAAGAAAGGTGGTGATAACTGCATGGGCATTTTTTGCACGTGATGTGGACTCATCCTACCCATTCACAGCCTGGGTGGTCACACTTTTCTTGCCACTAGCAACAATATGCACATCTGTACTCCAAAATCCGTCTAGGTCTTGGTCGGCCCCCTTCAAACCAAGGTACAAGATATGTAAAATGGAAGGTGCCGCCGCAATGAACATACTCTACCATGTGTACTCCAGTTATGACGCAGTTGGGTATGGCGCAGGTGCTGCCAGTGACATTGCTCCCTTCTGAGATTTCTTCGAGGTAGTTTTCCCCGACCATTTAGGTATAATAGGAGTTGGATGCCACAGGGTATTTATCAAGACTCCCTTAAGTGGTTTTGTTTACTTTGAGCAGGCCCGTGTAGCTCACATCCTCTCAAGTACTATCCAGTCTCATAACTAACTGAGAAGTTACAAACGCCCCACATTGGGCACCAAGAGAAATCTTGAAGCCACTAGGAGCTAGGAAGCAGTGTGTTCCGTTAACAGGGATTTGATAACACCTGACAACACGCTTTGTCTGGGCAAGTACGATCTTGGCCGACTTCTTCCTCCCAGCACGGTGACCAGCCATGGGAGTAGTGATATGTACTGAAGGTACAGATAAAGATTGGTCTTTCTGAAACCTGTGGGCTTAGGCTCCACTGGATAATGTTTAACGTACTCGCTCGGTCATCGTTGGGAACTCTAATCTGATGTGGTCTTCCCAGTGAGCTGGCAATGCCCCCTGGTGCTGATGCTGTAGGTGTTTGTTCCTGATTACCTTCCCGTCAACAAGCAGTAAGGAGGGGAACAAGATCGCTGAAGTCTCACCGTCAAGTTTAGGATACTAACTTCACTCGAGAAGAACACTAAGCCCTCCTCCGATTCCCCAGTGACGTCTGAGGGGCGGCTGACTGCTCGATTCAGGTGCACAGCTAAAGCCTCGGAACTTTCCTTCTTCGGGCTTGGGAGGCCGGGAAAGAATCTCTATGCTCTTGCGAAGGGGGTGCCCAGGAGAGTGGCATGACCAGCTGGCAGCCAAGCACCTAACTCTGGCAAGAATAAGGAGCGTCCTTCCAGGCCTGATATATGACGGTTCACGTTGTGATGAAGCCGTGCGTTAGTCTAATATAGGGAAGTGGAAGTTTGGGTAGCTGTAAAAGCAGAAGGTTGACTTCAGAGCAAGTGTCTTTAATGGCAAAATACCAAAGTACACAGACTCTCAACCTATGCCTAGAAAACCATGATGGGCGAGAACCAAGCATAGCGTAAGGCACATGATACAGTTTACCAGCGCAGGCATGTGGCAAACTGTGGCTGACTGTACAAACAGAACTACAATCCATAGAGATAGCTGGCTAACAAACAACATGGCGCTCAGACTGGGGAACTTGCTCCCAGTGAACTTGCTCAAGAATGCAGCTACTGACGTGAGGATGACAATTGGATTGGTATCACAGAGTTCAGGCTGGGGACCTACTCCCAGTGAACTGCCTCAAAAATGGCCGGTCCGCATCCTATATACTGCTCCAAGAGCTGTGGTGAGCGAGGGGCGCATGGAGTGGCGAGAACGTGGGGGTAACCAACCATCCTGCGCATCAAGGATGCACATTCAGTACCCGCCGGCCCAGTGCAGCCTTGGGCAGGGGGTAGCCTACCCACTGAAGTGGCAAGTGGCGGTGGCTTGCAGGCTGCCATCTGGTAGGTGGTGCAGCACACTTTCAGCGTGGAGTTGTAGAGAGGATGTGACTGACGTGTTAGGGACAGCTTGTATCAGCACAGAACACTATGGCAAGAGCTTCTTTGTCAATTTATAGATAACGTTGCTCAGTAGCACTCGTGTTGTGACTGTTACAGGTGATTGGACGTCCCTGTCCATTTGACAGTCTATGTGATAGGACACCGCTTAAACCTGTCTTACTTGCATCCATTGCTAGAAGTAAAGGGAGTGATGGATCATATGGCATCAGTACCTGTGGAGAATTTAAAGCATTCTTAATGTCATGATATGCTACTTCTGCTTCTGGTGTCTATTTGAAGGGTTCTGTATGCAGCATATTGCAAAACGCTTGGTTCCTAGTTGATAAATTTGGAATATTGAACTGTGATAAGTCACTTTACCCAAAAATAACTTAAGTCCAGGTATTGAGGGTTTTGGCACATCTTGAATTGCCTCTATATGTTTGTCTGATTTGTGCAAGCCTCTGGCGTCTATCTTGTGTCCTAGAAACTCGATAGAAGTTGAAGCGGAGATGTATTTTGCATCGTTGAGTCACAGGTAGTGAGTGAGACCTTATTCTCTCCAATGTTGTTTACAGTGTTGAAATAAAATTTTCAAAACTATCTGAATAAACTAGCACATCATCATAGAAATTCTGTATGTTGGGAATGTTTTGTAGGACAGCTTCCGTACGGCACTGTCAAATCACAGGCATATTTGCACCACTATATACTGCACGTGTTGGTTAAATCAATCCATGTGTAGGGGTTTTGACTGTTAGCACATGTCAAAATTCTTCATCAATATGCCGATGTGTGTAAGCATCTGTGATGTCTAAATGAAGAAAATATTAGCTCCTTTCATATGGTTGAATATGTTCTCGGCCTTTGGGATTGGGTATTCGTCTATGACCATGCATGAGTTAATTGTAGATTTGTAGCTGCCAGTAATGCAAATTTTTCCATTTTTCTTAATTACAACAGGAGTTGGTGAGGCCCATTCCGAATGTTCAACCCTCTCACAGAAACCTGATGCGATCTTGGCATCTATCTCTTTGGCATAGGCTTCGCATAGTGCTAGTAGTAACTCACGTGCACGAGTGAAGATATGTTTTGTTCCTGGCTACAGGTGCACTGTAGTAGGTGGTCCAGTTAGTTTGCCAGCTACCTCACTGAAAACATTCTCATAATGGGCTAACAATTTATTGATTTTAGTTTTCTGTTTAAGGTTCAGACATGGAACAGTGGTGGTTTAGTGAGAGAACTGCCTTAGGAGCAGAAAATAATTTTACAATTTTTATTTTGTGAACAAACTCGGCTATCCATTCTTATCCAAAAAGAGTATCAAAATCGCCATTGATAACATAAAGGTTGAGTCTATGTGTTGTCCGTTCAATAGTGGCATTGACTCGTAAACTGCATATACAATTGATGCAGTGACCTGTGTAGCTTGGGAACTGTCCATTTGTCTTTTGAAGGGAGAATGTTGGTTTTATGGTGTGTAATGTTTTCTCACTAACTATGCGACAAGATGCACCTGAGACCAACTCCGTCTCTACATTTTTTCCATTGATCTACACAATGATCACGTGCTTACCCAACTGTTTCACTGTGCTGATATCTTGGACTTTACTGAATAGTTTGTGAAGTGTCTACATCTTCTGACAGTTGTGCATCATCTGTAATTGTATCAGCATTTTGTGCTGACTTCTTTGATTGGCAGATTGGCGATGTGGCTCATTGTCCCACAGTTATAGCATCTGCAGCTGTGAAATGGGCATTGGTCATGAGCATACTGTCCTCTACAACCATTGCATGGGTGAAGAGTTTTTTGGTTATATTTAAACATTTCATAACATTTAGGCCAATCACATGAAGAAAGTTTTAGATGTGTAGGTTTTTTTGTTTTCTTAGTTCGTAGAGGTGAATATCCTATTTTATGCATTAATGATGTGGCTGATGATCCCAGTATTTTCCTAACTGGTCATGTTGTGTGTTGCTTCTATTGTGTGGGCTATCTCATATGCTTCTGTGAATGTGGACGGATTCTTGACTATAACTTCATTGCACATCTCACGAGAATAGAGGCCTTATAATAGTTGTTCTATTAAGATTATGTCCATGAAGTTACCATATTCACGGTGAGAGGCTTCTTGTCTTAGACGTAGAATAAAATTACCTACAGTTTCATTATTTCGTTATGTAATAAGCCAGAATTTAATACTTTCTAGTTTCTACATATTTGTTCCTGGTTCTGTCAAAATGGATGATAAGTGTAGTTTTTATTTTGTCATATGTAAGTTGATCTGGCAAGCATGGGATGACTAGAAACTTTAAATCACTGTTTATTTCTGCACCCATATAGACATGAGCATATCTAGAATATTGTATTTTGGGTATTTTGCTTAACTGGAGTGCCCCATCAAAATGCTGAAAGTGATCCTCGACTGTAGTGGATTCTGATGAACGGTACTCATCAATTACAAATGGTGGTGACATTGATTGCATTCTAGTTGATAGTGATATAGAAGTGTCATTGGTGCCCACTTCAGGGCAGAGAGTCCTCAGCCCACTCAACATTTCCAAAAACATTTCACCCATCCCTCTCAAAAGCATTGACTCTGCAAAAGTTTTCATGTTTGTATGTAATATTATAGAAAAAAAATAAAGGCACGGAAGCATCCAAGAGTAAAACTGTATTTCTAATACTGCACTAGGATTAAGCACGTGTAAAACTTCTATGGTATTATCAAAATTTAGGCTTTGTTAACATTTGATTGGAATTCACAATAAAATTGACTATTTACATAATCCGAAGCTTCAAATAATTCAGACACATGTAACAAAACAGGTGTGCACGTAGCATGTACATTAATATTCATTCCTGCGGAGTGATTGAATATTGACATCCACTAAACAATGTATTGATATACACAATTTAATATAAGTTCACCAAATTTTGACAATTATGGAAAAGTAGCATGGCCACAATGTTTTAACTTTATAATGTGGTAAAACTATTGAGTGTAATTTCATTCACATATGAGTAATCAACTTTCAGTTCATTTAAAAAATAAACAAGCTCTTTTCAGTGGGGAAAAAAAAATAACAAGCTCTTTTCGGTGTAAGTTTTCTAATTATAGAATATTAGTTGCAGATAAGAAAATGAAATGTGTTTGGGGGTGATGATATGTGGGCAACATCAGTCTGCTCAGGAAGATGGGCAATTCTTAGAAGGAGAGGAAGAGAAACATTGTAATTCTCTCATATAATGTTCTGGGCATGCTATATTGGAGTTTGGCTACATGTTACAGGAAAGGAAAAGATCTAAGTTAGACAAGGCCATTAACAACATTAATTTTGAAACCTTCACAACCTCTAAAAAAAATACTATACATAATACTGTTGTTAATCTTAATTCTTTTGTGGTAAACAAAGTAATTATTGTACTTTATCGTACCTATGTGCTCACCAGTTGTAACAGTGATGTGGGGACAGTGTCTCAGGTTGCTGTGTATGTAAGCGCGTAAGAGCAGGGGTCTTCTCTCCTTCATACTGCGACAACACCTCATTATATACCTGCAACACAAGTTTCATCACAGTAGTTGCTCAAGATGGGAACGAGGTAAGTAGGAACATTCTGAGGGATGGGGCAAAGATATGTCGAAATGTTGCAGGAATTCAAGGGTAAGAGCGAACCAAATTGTGTCATAGAAGCAGGATGCTGTAACATAATGGATGAGGTAAGAGAATAGCATAAGGAAAAAATAATACAAAAGGAAGGTTAACATGTTTGACAGACAAAAGTAGGATGTGGGGAAAATGGCTACACTACAAGAATGTGATGTTGAGGTAGCATTTCACCCATGTCTACCAGATTTGTAACATATGATGAGAGATAAAGCAAAGATAAAACCTGAAACAGCATGTTTGCCACAAAAGAGCAGTATGTATATGATAAACTCTTAGGATTGCAACTCTTCTGTGAAAGACAAAATGCACAGGGTATTGTAGTTGAAGAACAGATAATTGCAGGAGCATACAGTGTAATTACTCTGAGAGTCCGTGGAACTTGTGCCACATAGAGTAGCTGACACCTGAGGCACTTTGTGGAAACTAAAAAAAATTCTTCCAAATCTTATAAGATTTTCCTAAATTAATTGCTTTTATCTTGTAACATTGTTATTCTAGAAGAGGGCATGAAAAAGGCATTAAAAATTGTTGTTGTCAGTTGTCACATAATGCTTCATCTGATACAGAGAACTACAAAATAGAACAATTGTTGAGAAATGGCAAAACAGTAATTTATTAATAGGATGAAACAGGTTGTCTTGTAGAGAGTCTGCTATGCCCAAATATATTATTTAATACAGTTCACATTAAAGTGAGCACTTTTTAAATCAACCTTTAGAAAATGTAACTTACTGTCCCTACCTGCATATATTTTATTGGGCAAAATGACTTGCATGCACCTAGTAAAGTTGATAACGATGGAGGGAAAGTACAGTGAACTCTAGATGTACCGAAAATACATGTACCGATAAACTGTATCCAAAGTTAATTTTCAGAAGTCCTGGCGAAATTCTTATATAAATAAAAATAAAATTTCTCGCTTTTATAGCTTATCGGATGTATCATTGATCAAAAAATATTTCGGTCTCGTCTCCAAGATTTTCTGCAATTATAGTTTTTAAGCTGGTTGTTTATGCAAACGTCTAATTGGATGTGAAATATGTTAAATGTGATGCCGTTTATCACCACTGCAGGATGGGGCTACCCAGTTCAGCTGATGGACTGGCATGCTACCTCCCCTTACACACCTGATGTGACAGGAGCCACTTCCTGTGCATATAGCAACCAGTGTGGTGTCCTTGCATCCTCTCTCTATCTCTCTCTCCCCTCTTTCCACCTCTCTTAGCCATACACCTCTCTTCCTCCCCCTACAAGCCATCGAGAGGGGAAGCTGTTTAGCAAAAAAAGGTACATCCTCATTCTCGGCCGTGTGCTTGCTCCCACACCTTTACACACCTGCTAATATAGAAATTTTATCAAGATTTTTCGCCGCTCAAAATAGTTGCACCTTTCGTCACTCATATTTCAAAGCAAATGATTTCATCTGAAAATTTTACACAATACATTTTAACTAGGAATCATGAATAATTTTTTGCAAAGATGTTTTCTCTTGTTATTAAAGGTCTTTTTTCCCTTAAAGTTGGTGTTTAACTGTATCTGGTGTAAAATTAACATGCTTTGAAATTAAATAATATTTTTAATAAATCGACAGCATCCTCGCGAATAAAATTTGTGACATTGCAGGTCACTAAGATCACTGGGTTAATTAAATTTTCTTTTCTTTCCCCAAAAATAAGGGTAATTATTTTTAAAAGCACTTTTTCTATAAATGCCTGTGTGTTTAGGCTTCTATAGGATAGCAAAAGGGGAATTGTCAAATATGATTTTGTAAAAGAAATATAGATTATTTTGTACTGGTAAAATAATTAAGTCTGATTGGTATCGCGAGGCACTCGTTTTATATTAATTTGGGGTTGTATAATAATATTCTCTGCTGTGGCGTTTTGTTTGTTTTGCTGTGCAGGTAAGAAAATGTCTGATTGGTGCCACGGCGGCGGCAGGTAATTAGGTCGGTGGTGGCATGATACATCAGGCAAGCGGGCTCGGCCAATTAGGAGTCAGCTCGTTCGTCGATGTGGGTAACAGAAATCATTGGGACACTAGACAAGAAGTTCGTGGTTGTGGTGGCGTGGTAAAAATCTTTGAGTGTAAGGTAACTGGGCAGTAAAATTTCACTTGCATTGGTCAAAGGCCGCACCGAGAAACTTTTTCCTTCATTTGGACCTTTAACATCAAGAAATTTAGATAAACATGTACATTTTTATGACCTACGTGAGGCAGCAACAAGGCTTTCTAGCTATGGACTCATGCCTTAGCTTGTACAGTATGCACGTGCATGCAGACATAAGTTTCATTGACTCAGTTTAAATTAGAGCAGTAACTTGGTAGTGCAATTTTCACGAATTGGCAAGTGCCTCATGATAAAAGTTTGCAGTGAACCAAAGTGAAGTGTTTCTTGTAACAAGTGTAACGTTAACAAAGAAAAATAAATTAACTTTAAAAAACAATTGAATATCTGGTCTTTGTCACTTCTTCAAAATTTATAACGTCTTTGCAAGCATTTAACTATCACCCAGTGAACAAGTAATTATTGCAGCAGTGGTTTGAATGTGTATTTCGTCGCAGCTGGCAAGCAGGCTGCGAAAGTTGGAACTTACTTCATCGTCTCTGCAATCTTGTTTCTTTGTACACTGCTGACCAGGAGGCCGGCAATGTAACAAACTATATGCCCAGAAGCATTTACTTAACCTCCCCTTGTCGCCAAAAATTGTTTGTCTTGTATAAGTCGCTTAGTAATACTATTACCAAGCATAAATTTCATTTTCAGTAACTTCTTGCGGGAAGATCATAGGATTCATATTAATTTATCTCAATAGACACACGTTTTTTGAATAATCTGATATCCTGTATGGGCCTATTCGACACATTTTGCTGTCTAATAATGCATAAGCACCGTGCCATAACACAGTGTAACTCACATCAGGTGTAAGTGTGTGGAAAAATCAAAGGGCCTGGTTTTGAATAATTAAAAACTTTAAAGAAATAAATTTTAATTGCCTTATTAAATTCATCTCTACCTCAAAACTCACTTTTTGTATGAAATATTAATTCATTTTAACTACACATATGCTACGCGAGCACAGCATTGACAGCGTAAATGTAGATTGATGTAGATAATGCAGCTTGGACTGCGTAAGCTTCTGTTGTCTTTAGTGGTACTTGGAAGGGCTAGTGTCCTCGCCTTACATGGCTAGCAGGGAGGGAGCTACTAGTTGCCTAGCAACCAGCGTGATGTTGTGCACCCTCCCTCTGGCTGCCGACTGGTTTGGAAGGGGAGGGGTAAGTTGTTTCCCTTCTCACTTCGCTGAAGCTGTGCCTTTTCTTTCTCACATGCCGTGAACTCATCACCCGATCAATAACTACTCAACGCGTGCTCAGCTGATCAAATGCATGTGGGACATTCGAAATTTGGCTTGCATTCTGTCTCACATTACAGTAGAACTTCTCAATTACGACCCTTCACGGTTCCTGAAAATAGGTCGTAATAAATAATTTGGAAGATTTTGGGCAGATTTTGACCTACCCCTAACCCCTATGTCCCCAAACTTGCCATGTTTGCATGAAGTTCATGTTCAATTGTCTCTAACTCATAAAAACCACTTTTTAAATCAAATATAAATATATATGTATATTTTAATAGATGGATGTCTCCTGTTTAATTTGATACCCAAGAAAAGCATATTGGACCACCCCTTGTAAAAAAGAAGGCCTAAACACAATATGACATGGCCATTGAAAGTGTGTGAAAATATTAGACTTTGTATTATTAAAATATAACGTTATATTAAAGATCTATTACGCAGGTTTTGTGGGTCATACATTGCTATGAGGCACGTAGCGATCAAAAAGTTTATGTGGCGTTGCGCAATACGTGTGTGCACACCATGTTCTCACTTTGTTCTGGCCGTGTACGTAGCTGGGCGAGCGACTAGATCCTCTGCAGTGCAGCCGGGCGCAGGCATGGCGATTTCCTGCTGAAGCTCGGCCCTACATCCTTAGGCTGGGTAGCGTGTCGGTCGGTCGCTACAAGATGGCAGGCGTCGGCCGGCCGCCGCTGCCATCGTGACAGGGCTGGTTCACTTCCTAACAGCGGCCCAGCGTTGGGAAAACATACTGATAGATGCGATTCACATCATTGTGTTGAAATTATTCTAAATGTAGGTGGTGTGTTGGCCTCTGCACTGGCACGATGACGCCCGGCAATGTTTACTGGAATATAAATATTTAGTGCAGTCTACTTTAAATATTAACCATCTCAAATTTTTCATGAAAAACTTTTGATGCCTATACACGCACACGGCCTCACTTGCAATAATATGGTACCGGTAACATAAGAACACATTTTATTTGCACACACTTATCTTTTATTCACTTTACACATAAAATTGACTTCACAAGAAAAAAAACAATTGCCCACCATAAAAAATTAGCATATTACGTAGGTGTAGGCACACATAAACTTAAATATAATCATTAAAAAAAAGGACATTGAATTAAATTCGAAGTTGTCATACATACACTGATTACGAAACTAGTCTGTGTAATGCGCCGCTGTTTTAACAGCAAAATAGGAGGGATAATGGAAGCAAAAAAAGACAAGGAAGGTAAGGCAGAGGTGGTGGCATGTGACTAGAACAAACAAAGAATCCTTACTGACCCGGTCTGCAACACCCCCCCCCCCTCGACATCCATGTGCTTCCACAGACAATACACCAGTGTCCCCTTCTGGCATTAAGTAATTTATTACTTTGTGCTGCTTGGGACAACCAATGTCAAAGTCTATGCTAGTAAAGGCCATTCACAGTAAAGTGAGCACTTTTGAAAGCCCTCTCATTTGGAACAATAGTCAATAAATATGCTTTACTTTAGCCTTGGGCGTTAACTTCTGAGTGCAGTAGAATATACACATTGTGTTTATTTCTTACATGACAATATTTATTTAAAAAGTTGTTTAAAGGATACAAAATGGCTGAAAGGAAAAAGTAGCCAGGCCGTCAAAAGTGCTCACTTTACCACGAACAGCCTATAGCTTGAGAAATGCGCTACCACTAACATCAGTAAGAGGTAGTTTTCCATAGACTGAAAACCGTGGATAATAGAAACTCGTACTGTAGTTGGAAAAAAAGGTAAAAAAAAAAAAAAAAAAATCCACACACAACTGTTGGCGAGGGATTTCTGTATCTATTTTTAGACGTGCCTCAAATTTGTACTTTTTCGACCCAAACTTTTCATGGTTCCTCGGGATTGGGTCGTAATGGAGAGTTGGTCGTAATAGAGGGATTTTACTGTATTTAAATTTTTAGAGGGCTGGACAGTTTTTAGTTGGCTTGTATTCGGTGTCGGATTGCAGTCAATGACACAGTATTTTTTTATGTTATATTTTTATTTAAACAAGTTGAGGTGAAATGTTTTTTAATGTATTACTTTTTTTTTAATTCACATGTTTATTGTGTTTATTAGTTAAACTTTAGTCACAGAAAATGTACAGCTCTCATTATACTCAACATGAAGTCTAATAAGGTCAGAAGTTATATTTTATTAATGTACATGTCAGAGCCCTCATCTACTAAAATCCTGCATGTATCGAAATTTTTTGTCAGTCCCCTGAAAAACGACAGATGGGTAGTTCACTGTAGTTCAATTTCTTCACTTTGAATAAAACTATTAGTTATATATTTGTGAATGTACTGAAATGTTTTCATTTACTTTCTGGTACTTTAATGCATTTTTTTTAATTGTAAAAATAAGTAAATTCGTAAGACATTTACATTTCTCATAATTTTACGGTTTCACTAAACGGATGCATGAATAAAGAGATCAGGTCCATGGTAATGTTAAATTTACATATAGTAAATAGATACAATGTAATCACGTTAGAGAACTAGATGCTAAGCAGGGCTCTTGGTTTACCGTGGACAGCCTGCCATAGCTTCATGTGTACAGTGTTTGTTGTTACCTGGAAGTTACGCCTTATGATCTCATCCTGCATACCATGGACAGCGTGGAACTCCTGAGGAGGTGTGCCATGCCTGTAGTTGTAGTTGCCTCCCCCACCACTGCCATTCTGTAGGAATGGGTTTGTGCCACCACCTGCACATTACATATTACATATATTGTAACATGTCGGTGTGAACTTTGAGAACTGTACTCAACTCTCCACACATTTACAATGTTTCATTGTGCTCTTCATTAACCTGTTTAGGAGGATAGAGAAACTTAGGCCCGGTTTCGCAGATTGTTGTTACAGTTAACATGGAGTTTAACGGTTAAAAGTGTGTTTCATGAACTGCTGTTGGCACTAACATAATGTTAAATCTGTTGTTAAACTAATCCTGCTATTTCCTGTAGTTAAAATCATAACAAGCTTTAATCAGAAGTATGATGGCTTCTAGAAGACATATTTTATAAGTCACTTATATAATTTAAAATAAGATTGTATAAACTTTATAGAGCATCAAAGACTTGTAAATTCATGATGAAACCACTTCAGGAATCTGCAAGTAGTAAAATGTTTTTAAAGATACTGGTTATCTAAAACCTTGACAGCAAAAGTGCTGGAATGTTTACAAAATATTAAAATTCAATTTCAACAAACTTAAAACTATTAAATTTATTAAAATTTTTAATATAAAAAATAATTGCAAGAATTGTTATTGTATTGAAATTATCAAGCTTGAGGGTGAATGTATCACCACCAGATTGAAATAATTCATTTAATCCTTTGCACAGATTTTCTTTCCATTACGTTTCATATTCTTGTAGCATTGTTTTAATTGTTTCACAATCTGAGGCATTACATTTATGTGACTATTAAACTCGTCGGTTAATGTCCACCATGCTTTCTCAGGTTTTTTTTTTTTTGTGATAAATTTCATTCTTTTTCAATTGTATGTATTTTGTAACTCAACAGACAATAATAACATTTTCTTGTACTGTACATATCATTATCCTTACAGGTTTCTGACACATGTTTTCTATTTTGTATGCAATGTTTGTTATAACTGCTTGCTAAATAGTAAAAACTGCTACGTTGATAATGATACACAACATTTTACAGTTGACATGCATAAACAATGGGTGCATTCTTTTCTCTGTGGTACTCAAACAAGGTTATTAACATGATGTTAGTTAACCAAGTACCTGTCTGCAATGCTTGGTAAAACACTATTGTCTCTAACAATGGTCGGTGAAAGCTGGCCTGAGGATTTTAATTTTATTATTTTTGCAGTTTGTTTACAGCCATAAATTTTTAATACGAAGATTGCTCAGTGTTTGCCAATAAATCATACTATATTTATTATTGGAGTATATACCTAATTCTGATTGTCCCAGTCAAATAATAAAACATCTAAACATATTTTCACCGACATGTGGCTGGTAACAAAAAGAAAGCCACTGATATGTATTTTGGATATTGGTCTATCCTGTGTGCGAGTCTTTTCATGACAAACATGTATCTGTGACGACATTGAGTAACTGTTCCCTGGCAGACTATGGCACAGATGTGATGCAGACACTCACCCCCACTGGCCTGCCCAGGGATGTCAAGGTTGCCACCAGAAGTCTGATAGGTGGCCCCATAGCCAGCCTGGTCAGGGCCAGCCAGTTCGTGGAGGCGGGTGCTGGACAGTGCCCGAGGTATGGGGTTGCTGGGCACGCCATGAGGTGCCAGGTGGGCCGTCTCCTCTGCTACCTGCATTGGATAGCACTGTTAGCAGCAAGACTAGCTGTTCTGCTGGGCTACAGCTAGTATAGGCTGTTCACAGTAAAATGAGCACTTTTGAAAGCCTACTTAAGATCTGCTTGTACGCACGTTATGTATTCCTCTGCCTTATGTAAAATTAACATTGCCATGGGCCTCATCACTTTATTCATGCGTCGGTCAGGCGAAACTGTAGAATTATTAGGAAAATATATATGTTACAAATCTGTTAATTTTTACACTTTGATGCGTTAAAAAAAAAAAACAAGAAGTGAAAGAAATAGTTTGTCATCACAAATGGTTACCCTAACACTTTTTATTTGATGTTAAGATATGAACTACTTGCTATCCATTATTACCAACTTTACTGAGTGCATGTCACTTAGTGCATCCATTAAAATATATGCAGGAAGGAGCAGTGTCTTTTTTCTAAGGTTGATTTCAAAAGTGCTCAATTTATCGTGAACAGTCTTTAACACTTAAGCTCTAGGCTTGAGTGTGGCTCTGTCTTTGTTGTACTGAAAATTTCTTTGCCCACAAAGAAAAAAACTTGCACTAATATATTGTAATTTTTCCATTTACTTATATCAGAATCTTATGAAACACCTGATGAGCAGAAGTACATAGAATAATGGAACTGGTTTTCCCTCAATAGTGGTTCGAGGCAACAGACTTGTGGTGTATCTCTTTGCTTCTTCTAAGTGTTTTAGTAAGAATAGTAGAGACCTGTCTGAAGGAATCGCAGTGGCTGAGTTTAGTTTGCTGGCTTCTCACCGCTTTGGCCTGGGTTTGGTTTCTGGCAGTCACAGATTCACATTTAGGAAATGTGGTGGACATACCTGTTGGCTGACTGGTTTTCTCTGTAATCTCCTATACAGCATGTAAGCTTACCGCAAGCCTTATGCTTATCTTGAATATTACTCGTTATGCAAGCCTAGCATAATAAGTTAAAAACATGCTTGCTGCAAATAATTGTATGAAGATTGGCGGAACTTGCTCCATCTCTTGTGATGCAAGCTTAAAGCAAGATTCAGGTAAGGCTTAGTGATGTCATGGTGGTATTTCCTGTTCCATTCATATTGCTTGATTTCCTTTACTTGCTGTGTTGCTTCATCTTTGCTTGAACGTGTGCTTGCTAGCGTTTGCCAAGTCGTTGCACAGTATTTTTGGAGTTGGTTTTAGCATAATGTTAAATCATGTCTTTCGGAAAAAGGTTAATGATTAATAATTTTGTTTTTGTAACAGCCTGTGTTTTATGAATGGACATAAAATTTCTGTCCTTTACCTGGACTTTTTTGTTGTAATTATTCATATAATTTGGAAATTTACATCTACATTAACTATTTGTATACGGCATAGAGAGCAGCCTCGATTCCAAACAGTGTAGAATCCTGCAAGTGCTTCTCTGATCTTACTTTTGCCAGTTTTCCTTCTTAATTTGTTTTAATTTTGTTGACGTTGGTACCATATGTCTCATGCAGTAACATGATGTGCTCATAACACGAACTTGTAATATTCTTTATTAGAAGCACACAATACTGATTTGTTGTGTTTAACCTTAATTTTTATTTGGATCATTGATAGTACACGATTTTATACACATATACATTTACCATGCGAGGAAACCATTGCACCCCAAGCAAGTTAATGGTGTTAAATGGTGCACTCATCAGTGGCTAGGTTTATCATCATTCTCCATATCATTGAGAAATTCAAGGCTGGTATAAACATCAGATGTTGTATTGTGAGATTAGGTCACCCAGATAGCAAACAAATTTGCAGCAACCTTGATATGGCACGTCTTCAAACTTGCAGCAACCTTGACATGGCAAGTCTTCAAGCTTGCAGCAACCTTTTCATGGCAAGGCTGTATGTGTACAGCAAGCGTGTAACAAGAGTTCAAGTCTCCCCAGAATAGCTTTCTTCAAGCTTGTCATGACAAGCCTGCTGCAAGCCCTTTTGGTGGAGACTTAAATTCTTGCTACAAGCTTGCTGCACACATACAGCCTTGCCATGTCAAGATTGCAGGAAGCTTGTTGAAAGTATTTTTTTCTATCTGGACCAGTTTCCCAACTTTTTAATACTAAAAATGCTCCATCTTTACCTGACTTCACCATCACTGGTATTCAAGACTTGTCAATGTTACATGCCTACCAACCTCTCTCAACTCAACATCTCTCATGTGTTGTCTGAGAACATCGTAGAGTTTGTTGGCCAAGTCCCTACTCCGTTTACTAAAAACCACTATACTTACATATCACTTGGAAAAATTATTTATCCTATGAAGAGATATTTGTCATGTTGAAATAGTCAAGTGAGTTTGTCTCTATACAACTGCACTTCAGAAGATGTAGAATAATAATATACCATACTACTTATTTCTGGAATAATATTGTGCTTAAATCAGCCAAACTGTTGCATTGAAGACTGAAAACATATTGACAAGTTATCAAAAAACTAATAACTGAAAAAAATGTGAGGGCATTTAAATGATCAGCTCATTATAAGGTGTGTAATGTAGGGTTAGATAATCAAAGGTTCTAAAGTATCACCCATAGGTGAATTTTTTCTTTCAAATGTTTTCACATTGTAACACCAAATTGAGCTAACTGTGTCTGCACAGAAGTATCACATAAAAGTGATGTCCAGTACCTATGATATCATTCTTAATTGTCGCCAAATATGTAACAGTGGCCCATTATAAGTTTTTGTTTTGATGGGAATGTTAGGTCTTGGTAACAGGTATGAAGGAACTGTCATGTTGAAATTTAAAAATTATCACAAGAACTTCATGAATACTTCAGTGACTCTACTGTCACTGTAAAATGACTACCTACAGTGATGGTTATGAGTAGGTTGTTGTAACTTGCTTTAGGTGAGTTTCTAGAAATATTTACAGGTAACAAATTATTCTTTTTTGATTTTCAACAAAGTTCATTATGCACAATGATATCAACTAACTTAAACTACAAACACACATACATGCACACAAAGTTGTACACTACAGTTTTATTAGTATAGTAAACCCAAAAGCAATAGAATAATTGATAAAGGAAAATTTAACAACAGTATTTCTTCTAGTAAATTGGTACATTTGCTAGTACATAGCATGTTAGTGTATAACGTAGCACAGTCTTACCTGGTGAGGATCCTCTGTGGCTGGCAGCTCAGAGACAAAGCCCGTATCTTTGCGGTAGAAGTTTATGAAGATGAAACCCGCTAGCACTGCCATGCACATGAAGCCATACCCACGAAATGTTGCAGTGGTCCCTGGAATATTTACAATCATGGTTTAGTTCTGGGATGCAACCTACTATATTTATCATAAGACATAAGATCCCTCCCTTAGTATACATAGATATAGACCAGGGCTGTCCAACTAGCGGCCTGTGGGCTGCATGCAGCCCGCAGACCGTTTTTGTACGGCCCGCGATAACTTTACAAACTTAATAAACATATAAACAATATAAGCATTGATTTTGCAAGAAAAAGCTACACAGCTACTGGTTAAAAAAAACTAAACCATTACCAAAATATGAAAATCTTCCCCATTGACTTATTAATCAGGTCTATTCATAATTTCACAACCCAATGTTGATTATCAATCTAATGTAGGCTCTATTTGAGAATGCTTTGTTCCACAGAAGCTGCACTGACTAACTCGAGTTGAGCTGGGAGTGGGGAGAGCCATCATGAACGGTGCAGTGCTATCAGCCGAATAACTTTACACTACACGTCGTCGAAGCGCACATTAGCAAGCGTCCACCCCTTTACTCACTCAACATGGACTTGACTGACTACACATCTTCCCCTCCCACTGTCAAGTGTCAAGTGAATCAGTCACACAACTGTGTTACCTGATACGATACCGTGTCTGTGTCTTTTTGTGAGTTGTGGTGTTTATTTGCTGAGTGTAGGTTGTACAGTTTCTTTTGCTTATTTTGTAAAGATGAGTGGAAAGTCAGTGAAACATAAGATTGATAGTGAAAACAGAACTTACAAGGAAAGTTGGGAAAGTGATTATTTAATTGCAAACAATAATGGGAAGTTGCAATGTTTGGTGTGTATACAAGTTGTTTCAGTGACTAAGGAATAGAATGTAATAAGACATTATTTGACAATGCACGAGAGCAAATTTGCAAATTGTGAGGGAGAAGCAAGACGTGTTTTAGTTGGGGACTTTAAGAAAAAGTTGCAACAACAAACTAGTATGTTTCAAACAATGTCGCATGTTCAAACGCATTCTCTGTATGCATCTTATGCAGTTCCTCTTGAGACTGCAGAGGCGAAGAAACCCTTTACTGTGGTAGTTTAGTTAAAAGATGTACTATTGAAATGGCAAAAGCTTTTGAAGACACTAAACTAGCTGAAAAATTAGAGTCAGTACCGCTTTCCCACCAAACTATACAAAGAAGAATTATTGACATGGAAGAACAAGCAGAAAAATCACTGCTCAGTCTTGTTGAAGAAAGTATATATTTCTCTCTTTGTCTCGATGAAAGCACCGGCCAATCAAATATAGCTCAGCTATTAATATATGTACGCACCACTTCCAAAGATTTTTCCGTTAAAGAGGAGCTATTTGATGTGTGTTTTCTACATGTCACCACTAAAGGTAAAGACATATATGATGCTGTGAAGAAATCTGTTGATAGAATGGGAGATCTCAGTAAATGTTCGGTAATCATAACAGATGGAGCGCTAGCAATGACAGGAAATAAAATAGGATTAAAGGGGTTGCTTAAAAAAGATGGAGTAAATTGCCCAGTGATTCATTGTCTCATTCATCAGGGAGCTTTATGTGGAACTGCCGTGATGCAAGATCGAGTTTTCAAATTTGTTGTTACAATTATAAATAAGATAAGAGGAGGACAGACTGCTCTTTTACATAGATAACTTAAGCAGTTTTTGGAGGACATAGATTCAGAACATGGAGACTTGCTGTTATTCAACCATGTAAGATGGCTAAGTGCAGGAAAGTGCCTTGAGAGGTTTTTGCAATTAGAAAGGAGATTTCTACATTCTTGCATACATATGTAAAGTTTGACACCACACACTTAGAAAAAGAATTTAAAAAACGCGGAATTTTTAAGGCAGTTAGCTTTCTTGACAGGCTTGACCAACCACCTCAACAAATTCAATCTGTCTCTTCAAGGAAGAAACAAGTTAGTATCATACATGGTGGGAGTGGTAAATGGATTCCGAAATAAGCTAAGAATTTTTAAACACTCTTTAGAAAAGAATGAACCAACATATTTTCCCAGCTGCGAAGAACTATTGAAAGAGTTCAAGGAGCAGGATAAAGTTGTAGACTTTTCTGACTGCTCTTTTGAAATTCAAGAAACAATTGAGGAATTTGATAGTAGGTTCATTGAAGTTGAAGATTAGAAAAAAAGTATTCTACTATTTAGCAATCCCCTCAGTATTAAAATTGAAGAGCAAGAACCTCATGTGCAATTTTAACTATGTGATCTTCAAGCCGATCCCTTCTTTCAGACCAGACAGGAAATGGGACCTGATTTTTTCAAATTGCTGTTTGAAGATAGATCTCATAATTTACGACATTTTGGACTAAAAATGACATCAATGTTTGGTAGCACTTACATATGTGAAAGTGTGTTATCTACAATGAAGTTCGTTAAAAATAAAAACAGAAGTAGCATCACTGATACTTCACTGCGTCATCACCTGAGGCTGTCTACAATAGTGCTAGATGTGGACATATGGTCATTGGTGGATGCAGCTGAACAGCCACAATCTTCACGCTGAACTTAAATATTGCGTAATATATTACTTATTTTATTTGGTACGTAAATATTTACCCACTTTGATTTCTCAATAATTAAACATTGTGTTTAATAATAATATTTAATAAAAATATGTTTTTTTAACTGTAGCCTAGCGGCCTAGCCTAATTTAATTAATACCTTGTTATCTTTGTACAATATAAGAAATTTGCTAAAACTATAGTACGGCCCATGACTTTGCTAGAATTTCAGTTGTGGCACACGAGTCCTTCCAAGTTTGACAGCCCTGATATAGACTGAATTACGCTCAGTGTTGGTGATCATACTGCTGTAGCTTGCCAGTAACCTATCTAAACAATGTGAGATTTCATAGAAAGATACTGTAAGGTTTTTATCTTCATCATACTCTGGCATATTTTATTATGTATATATTGTGATGCCGTCGGGTGAGACACGAGACGAACGATAACACAAGTACTTACTGGTAATTTGGGCGCCAACAGTGCTTCCCAATCACAGCACTATTGAGACTCAGGGTTCTCAGGGATGCTGTGAGTTCCGTGTTTGTCTCACCCATGCATACTTACAAACTCTTAGGCAATACTAAACTTTTTACTAAACATCACTGGAAATAAACACTTAATAAAATATGTGTGGCTCGGACAGTGTCACTGCTGAATAAAAGAGTTAAGTTCACTGTAGACTTGCTTTTATTGTTATTATGCATACACATCAACGTGCCAATGAAATTATGATTATCTCGGTCATGACTAGCCAATTCCGCTTAGGTGCTCCCCAGCCCGCAATTACTCTAGTGCATGCCTTGATGGCTGATCTCACTAAGGTGTGTGAATGCACAGCCTTCACAAGGGAAGAGGGCCAACAGCTGCTAGGGTGGACTGGCGGTTTTTCCCTGAAGACAGGACTCTGTGAATTACAAATCAAACCCTTGATACATATTAAGTCGTGTGATTACTCTGCATCACTAATGCAAACTTGTCGGGGCTCGCCCTCCAGCACGTGGGTAGTGTGGTGACGGCCTATAGACAGAGCCGGCTAGGACAGGAATAATTGCACCATACACTAATTACAAACTTACATAAACCCTTAAAGATGCATGAAAAAAGATGGGACACGAGATGAGTATTCTCAATAAACACACACATGTGTGAAAGCAAGCTTAGATGCCGCTGGATGAAGTTCGTAGCAGTCCACGTGGTGCAAATGAAATTGCAATATTTCTGCGTGGAAACTGCAAACTAAATTCAGACAAAATATTGTTCGTGCTGAGAAAATTATTCTCTTTACGATTGGATCGGTTACAGGCTTGTAACATGTCTGATGGCGGTAAAATCAGACATTAACATGACCGTGTGGTCAAGTACAAAAGCATCAATTTATGCCAAAAATACATTGAACCGTGAATAAAATTGACATAAAACCCTGAAATAAATATTGCACACAATATTACATAAATAAGCTCTCAAAACACAGCAGTGACATATACAAATACTTGGCGTCTGTCGGCCATGTGGTTATACGTAATCTTGCCTTAAAATATTAAACACAAAAATTACCCTCAAATACATACATAAAAATAAAGCACTTAAAATTGTGTGTAGTAATAATGCAGAAGTTAAAATGAAACGCCGTGAATATAGGCGGTTTGTGCCTGATTCAAGTTGTGCAGTTGGCATGACCTCTCTGACATCTTTCTCCTTCTCCTCGATTAGGTTAAAATTGCCACAAGGGTGCAATAAATTAATAAAGCGGAAGCATAATGCTGGGGAAAATGTCTGGCAAAAATGTACGCAAGCAGAGGATAACCGGTGAACTAAATTGACTATGGAAACCTAAATCAGTGAACAAAAGTTGTAGCGTGTGCGTGACAGTGTCTTACCTCACCAGCTCTCCTCGACAGACTGTGCAGAGACAAGCGTCACACTGACATACCATGGCCGCCGACGGGGTTCACATAAGCAGAAGTGCTATGCACACCAAGTGAAATATTTAATTATTGAATTGAAAATAAAATGGTGCAAATTAAATAAAGTGGTGTTTTACATTTCAATAATTTTCTTATGAATTTTCATATTATTTTAGTGTCTCTTTATGATGGCGTTCATGACGGAATACTAAGTGTTCTTAATCTCGGCGCTGCGGGCACTTTAAATTTTATAACCAAACAAATTTAAAATAGCAACAAACACTTGAACACATTTTAAGACATATTAAACCCTGCAAATACAATAGAACATATTTTCACTGAAAAATAACATTTATATAAAAGTTCAAATTTACTGGCCTCTGTGTGCATGTGCGCAAATGTCCTCTCCCTCGAAGGCCAAGACAGTGCAAACAATGCAACATTGCTCTGGCGGGCTCTGCCCGGGTGGTTGCCGATTGAGGGTAAGGAAAAGAAAACATGGCCTCAGAGGTCATCAGTATCTTCGGCGTTTGCAGGGGGTGGGAGTGTAGGCAGGAACAACAATGTGGGTACGTGGTGGTAACTTGGCCCGCTTCTTGCGAGGGGTGTGTTGCGATTTGTTGACACTTGACGTCACACTCACTGCCCTACTATTCTCCCCAAACCCTTTCAAACTCCCTTGCCCTACTAGACTCTTCCCTGCAGGAACTGGAAAGCCTCTAAAAGGTGTCTCGCCTTCACAAGTGGTATCAAAATCTATGTTTACACTTTGGTTTCAACCAAATTCAGCTGTGCCGTGGGGAAACCCCTTAAAACTCAACTCACTGGCACTGGTTGTGTTGACATTTACATGTGCACTTATGTTACCACATTCTTTGTGTACATTTGGAAACCCCCTAAATTCACCCTGATTTGTTGTGCTGTTACAGGCATTAACAGAAAAACCCAGAAATGGTGTTGCAGTACTATTTGTTTCCACCTTTTCATTACTAGGTGTTGAGTGTTCAGTAGGTGCAAAACCCTTAAATGACAGTTCATTACTTTGGCTGGATGCTCCCATGTTAGTGTTGTTGTTCTTTTCAGTGTACGTGTTGACATTTCTCTGTGTACTCCCTGGTTAAATTCTTCGAACTCACTGCGGTACTGAGCATAACATTGACTCCTTGCCTCTCTTCCCTACAGGTGGTCGGGCTATCCGCAGGTCGTCACAATGCTGTTTCGTGACACGTCTTGGTTCCAACTTCAATAGATATGTGGAATTTCCCATCTTTTCCACCACTCTCACTGGCCTTGTCCATATAGGTGCCAGCACAGTACTTCTTCGCCCCGGCCGATAACGGGTTCTCTCGTACATACACGTACATCCCGGGTACAAGTTTAGGTAGCTGCATCTTGCTCTCCGGTACCCACACATTACAATAACTGAGTTCGTTCGCCCTGGCTTCTTCATGTATTTGCCCCTGGTGTTCAGCAATTTGTTCAGGTGATCTGGGCGAGTTTTCACAGAGTGCTCCGGGGGCACGGAGTTCGCGACCTTGTACCATCACCTCCAGGATCAATTCAGCCCACCTTGTATGATCTTCACATAACCGGACACGTAATTGGATTTTGACATCTTGGTTACTTCTCTCGGATGGGTTCTGTTCCCCACCTGGTACAGTACTCCCTCCATTTTTGCCCTACAAACTGTGCTCCATTGTCTGTCAACAAATACTCAGGGTGTCCCCACCTTGGGAAAAACTCGTTCTGCATTACCTGTGCGACCATGTGTGCATGAACATTACTGACGTGAAAGGCCTTGGTCCAATGGGTAAGCAAATCCGTGGTAACAAGAAATCTTACCCAGTTTTTGTACGTGGGTACGGGCCCATGATGTCGATAGCTACTGTTTTGAATGGCCGGGTTGGCAGCTTTGGCTGTTGTGAAGCGTTGCCATCTGCTCTCCGTGGCTTACGGGTGTTACACGTGATGCAGCTCTGTACATATTTCCTGACGTCTCCCTGAATCCCTGGCCAGTGGAAAAATTTCCGCACGTTTCTTCATGTTCACTTGGATCCCGGGTGTCCATGCTCCAAACTGTCATGTGTGTACTTTAACACAAGTTGTCATTTCTCTTTCGGTACATACGTCCGCCATCATGCACAATTACCAGGTGGTTTGGTTTGTACTTCTCTGTCCACTACCCTCCAGTGTTCTGTGTAATGTATGGCACAGTGTTGTCTATGTTGCACGCCATCTGGTGAATTTTCTTGTATAGTGTGTACCTCTTTTAACATGCCACGTAAATTCAAGGAAACAAGTACACCAGGTTGTGTGGCAACAATGTTTTGTACAACGAGAGAGTGTGTTTCTGCAGTTGGTATTGCACGGCAAGGTGGTAGCGCCTCTTCCCACTCCGCATCGTCAGTTACCATTAGATTCGGACAAGGATTCCTGGACAAGGCGTCCACGAGCTCATTGGTTTTCCCCTCCACATGTTCCATCTTGAAATTGTATTCCTGCAGTAACAGTGCACAGTGGGCTAGTTTGCTTTTCCCATTATGCATTCCCTCTAACCATACAAGGCATCGGTTTTCAGTTTTGAGTGTAAACTGCCTTCCTAGCAAGTACGGCGGTACTTCCGCAATGCATGTACAATGGCCAAACATACTTGTTCACTAACGTGATATTTACGTTCTATGTCCCCGAACTTTGCTCTGTGGTAACTGAATGATATGTTTTTCCCAGTGGGTTCCCTCCTGATACAACACGGCTCCAATGCATTCTTGACTTGCATCTGTTTGTACAACTATGGGTAACTCTGGGTTGAATCTACACAGTGGATTACAGTTCTGAAATGCAATTTTAATGTCTTTAAATCCTTGATTGGCTTGAGGTGTTCAGACAAATTTAAATTTCTTATGCAACAAAGCAATTAACGGTGCAGTGATTACGGAAAAGTTTGGGACAAATTCCCCTCAACCAATTAATTAAGCCAAGAACTTCCTGACATATTTACGTGATCTGGGTGTGGGTGTGTTTTGAATGTCCTGTATGTGTTGTTATTCCGGTTCGTGTCCTTTTGCTGTTACATGATGTCCTAGAAACTCCATTCTACTCATACCCAACTTACACTTTTCCACTTTGCACATAAGTTTATTACCTTTGAGCCATTAAAACACAAGGATCAAATGGTGCAAATGCTCTTCCCAGCTGTTAGATTAAACAAGTACATCATCCAAATATTAAATCGCAAAGTCTCCAATAAATCTATCCAATATATAAACCATTAAGTTCTGAAACCTTGCAGGGGCACACTTTAAAACAAATTGCATGGCTACAAATTGAAATCTGTGTCCCTCTGGTGTAGGAAATGCTTTTTTCTTTCTGTCCTGCGGGCGGATAGGCACTTGCCAATATTTACACTTTAAATCATGTGATGTGAATACTGAAGCTTGTCCTAATGTTGACAAAGTGTCTTTCATGTTTATGATTGGTGGCGGCATGTTTACTGTAATTTTGTTATGGTGGGGGGTGGGGGGGATTGACACAGAATCATCATTCGCCATCTTTCTTTGCAGCAAGGGTAATACCTGAATTATAGAGACTTTGTGTAGGTTCAATAATGTTATCATTGAGCACCTCACATACCTGCTGGTTGATGACACAGCGAAAGAAAATATCTGGGTCTCGTGGCTTGGAGTACACCGGGTCCTTGTGTGTTGTGACGATCGCAAGCTCCGTGATGTCGGTACACTGCATATTCCCCTCAGTGTGGAACACACTGGTATACTGATCCAGCAGATATTGCAGACTTTGCTGATGTGTAGCGGGAACCTCATGCTTGAAGTCAGCAAGCGGCATAGCAGTTGTTGTTGTTGGTGGTGGTGGTGTTGCTCCCACTGCATAAATAGTCCATCTTCCACGTGTCCACTACATGCAGACGATTCAGGTGCGGTTGTATTATGATTTGGTTGTCAATAAGCCATGGCAGTCCCAGAACCACTTCCTCGCACAAGTCTGGTACAATGTAGCCATCGCACTGGTTATGCAGCTCACTGATTCCTACCGTTACGTGCATAACAATTTTCGCTTCTCTCTGTTGGTGTGTGGTAGTGAATTGCAAGCATATTGGTGGCACTCTAGTTGTTATCATTGTATCAAACCCTCATGCACAAAATTGTGACTAGTTGCAGTGTCAATTACGACTGTGACATATTTCCCTTCAAGTTCAACATAGATCCTTATTGCTTTTACTAACTGTCAGCCACTTGCAACACTCTTGCGCGCGTAGTGAGCTGGTTTTCTTGCTGCTGCAACGACTGTGAAATCTGCCTGACACAGGAGGCGGCAGTCGCGGGCGTGACATTGACAACCAGCTTGGGGGGGGGGGGGGTACAAGTGGCGGAGTTCACTTTGTCCATTCGGCACTTGTTCTCTGCATTGTGCCTTCTTATCTTGTTCATAGGCACGTGCCTCCCATGTAAACAGTTCTGTGCTTTTCTGTCTGGCTCCGGGCAACAATGGCTTAATGTCCAGTTTTGAAATGTATACACTGTGTTTATTGGTCACATGGCAATGTTTATATTAAAAAGTATCTGGAAGGTGGAAATTGGATGAAAGGAAAAATTTAGGAGGACCGTAAAAAGAGCTCACTTTACCATGAACAGCCTATAGATGGTATCAATTGCATGATTAATTTACATTTCTTGTGAATTAAGGAAATTTTTTTATTAATAATATAGAGTTTTTTTTATTCAACCAATACTTTATCAGTGTTTCAACAAATCAAACATGGTCAGAGGACTGTAACAATGCTGTAGTGAAATAAATTGCAAATACAACTTTGATATCTAAAATTTGTCTGAAGTTCAAATATATTAAATTTAGAAATAAAACTAAATTTTAATATTCGAATACTAATATTAATTAATTAATTATTCTTTATGTTGGGCTTGCATTAGAAATGCAGAGAGAAATAGAGTAGATGATCTGTTGCACCAGCTTGCTATCTGAAGCAGGTTTACCACTTATCACAATGCTAAATATTCGTATTCAATATGCAGAGCTGCAGTCAAATTTTTGTCTTTAAATGTTCCGCAATAAATTTGGAAGGGGACTATTAACTTAACGTATTTTTCTCCCAGTGTTTGTTTATTTTTATTTATGGAGTGTTTCTTAGCGCCCTTGAACAGTGACAAGGCCTTCATAAGGGAGCACCATTTTAAAGTTTATGGTATCGTAGATGTCATTTTTTTGTGCATAATTCTGATTAGCTAAATTATCAAACATCAAAAAATGTAGAAACTGTCCTATGTACAAAATGTTTAATATAAACTGAAGCCATCATACTTTCTTGAAAACAAAATGGCTCCACACTGAAATTTTAATAATGTTGCATCCATTAAATTTTTTGACGAACTTTCTTGAAAGCAGTTTGACAATAAAACTTTAAATACGTACGTACATACATATATACATACATATGTATGTATGTACCTTCACAGTACAAATAAACTATTACAATTAAAAAATTTTCAAAGAAATGTTAATAAAACAATTAAAAGTAATAAAATCTTAATTAAAATTTTAAAAAATATTAAAAAAGTAAACTAATAATTATATAATCAAAACTCTAATTTCGCAATTCAAATCTACTCAATGTAAATGAATTATTTTCTATAAACTAAGTCTTGTACATTCCAGACACACTTTCCAGTACGTCTACTATGTTACAACTTATCTCAAATATATTGAGAGTGACAGGCGATATGTACTTATTTTAGAGCCAAAATCAAAAAACCTCTATTAATAATATTACTAACAAATCCACCTTCAATAAAGATTTCACATTTAAATCCATATATTTAAATAATATTGTAACCCACCTCCACTTAAATATAAACTGCACCTTGACCTGAAATAAATTTTAATAAAAATAAAAGTAAATTAAATCTAATAAAATAAACTTATAACGGCGGTATACATACTGAAAACAAATTTAAGAAAGATTAAATCGGGTATTATCGATTACGGAGCAGGTTCCTCTGAAAAGACTAAAACACCGCTAAATAATTTAGGTTTAAAAAACATAACTAATACTACCCTGGCTAATAATTAACGTATAGAATAATAGGGTATCTAATCCTAGTTTAAATTCTACATTTCAAAGAATCTAGTTAATAAGATTAATAAAAATTTAAATTTTTCCTAAAAATTAATAAAATAAACTCAAAAAAATTATAAACTTCAATAACCAATAATATTTGTTGTATAACCGCGTATGCTGGCACAAAAATTTACAATAATATAAAGACTATCCAAATCTAAATAACCCTAATAACTAATATTAAATACTGAAAAAAAATATATCAAATACATAATAGCAAAAACTTACATGTATATATTACTTAAAATTAATATAATACATACATACGTACATATATATACATATGTACACACACACACACTCTCTCACACACACACTCTCTCACACACACACTCTCACACTCTCTCGCAATTAGGTGGTGAGCTCTCTCACCTCTCCTTCACCCAACCAACTCCTTTTCCACTCCCTTCCTGAATTTACCAACCCCTCTCACAGATACCAATTCCTCCCTCAACACATTCCACTCCTTCACAGACCTCACAAGCATGGACTGCCTACCCCACTCCGTTCTCCTCCACACCATCTGAAGCTTCTCACAGTTGTTTCCTCTTCCTCTAAACACTGCCTTACTTAGCTTGCAGTATAGCCCTCCTCATCCTCCCTCTTCATTCACCATACTGTATATTCTGACTAGCCGTTCAACTTTCCTCCTGTCCTTCAATGAGCTCCCCCCCATTTCTTTCATCATTACTGATGGCCTATAGTTCCCTTCTTCCTCACCATCTTGCCCCTGCCTTCTCCACCTACCCTTCAACCATCTTGCTGCCCTTCTCTGCACCTTTTCCAGTTCTCGCACCTCCACCTCCACATACGGGTCCCATACTGCTGCAGCATATTCTAACATTGGCCGTACCATTGTACCATACGCCTTCTCCTTCACCTCACAGCTGATTCCCTTCAGCAACCTTCCCAGCATACCCAGAGCCCTTCTTCCCTTTGCAAACACCCTCTCTACCTTTTCTTTCCACCTGAGGTCTCCCTGCAGTACAATCCCTAAATACTTATATTCTGCTGCTTCTTCTATCTCTTGTCCCTCCCATCTGTACATGTCCCTGCTTATCATCTTCATTCATGTGAACCTCACTACCTTAGTTTTTCTTACATTTATCTTCATTTTATTTTTCCTGGTCCACAACCATATCTTATCAATGTCTGCCTGCAAATTTCCACCCCCCCCCCCCTCCCGCTTCCACTTCAGCATATACAACACAATCATCTGCAAACAATCTGATTTTTCCCCTAATCCCCAAACCCATGTCATTTACCATTATGGTAAATAACAACGGACCCAGCACACTTCCCTTTGATACCCCTGACGTAATCTCCTCTTCCTCCGATATTGCCTCCCCCACTTTCACCCTCTGCCTTCACCCCCTGAGGAAGTCCCCTATCCATTCTACTACCCTCCTGTCTGGTATCAGCGTCTCCACTCTCCTCATCAATGTCCCATGGGGCACCTTATCAAATGCCTTCTCAAATCTATGAAACAGGCATCCACCTGCTTCCCCTCATCAACTACCTGCACCCGGTCCTCTTATAACCCAGCCAACTGAGTCTCACATGAGTATCTCCTCCTGAAACCATGCTGGGACTCCTCCAACCATTTCCTATTGTTCATAACCCTCACCACATACTGCACCACCAGCCTCTCCATTACTTTTCCTGTACTTGATGTGAGACTCGCCAGTCTTTAGCGGCCTCCCCTTATCCTCTCCTGCTTGTGTATATGTACCACCATAGCATCCTTCCAATCTTGTGGTAACTTACCCTCTCCCAAGGACTTTTTAAATAGCACCTCTAAATATTTCACCAACTCCTTGCCACCAAACTTTAGTGCTGCTAATCTTATCCCATCTGGACCCCCTGCCTTACTGCTCTTCAAACCCCTAATTACTTTTTCTATCTCCCACTCCCTCATTTTAAACTTACTAAACACCCCCCCACCCCTGTCCGAACCCTGTTTGCCCCCCTATTCCAACCCCCTCCTTTGCCTCAAACACTGACAAGTACTATCCTTGCAGCATCTATGATTTTTCTTGGTCATTTGTTGCATGCCTACCATCCCTTCCTGTTAGCAGAGGGATCCCTTCCTCTCCTCCCCTTAACCTCCTAACATACCTAAACAATTTCTCCCATTCCTTGCCTTTTCCTTCTTCCACCATGTTCCCCAGAAATACATTCTTTGCCTGTTTGATCTTCCTTTCAAGCTCCCTAACCATTTGTTTCATCATTTCTTTAGATCTTATCATCCCTTCATTTCTCCACTTGGCATGTAATTTTCTGCACTTCCTCTTCATTTTCGAAATCTCCTGTCCATAATATGGCGGATCTCCCCCAGTCCGTAACCTTTTCATTGGCACAAATTTCTCCAACATAACCTCCATTAATCCTCTAAACTCCCTCCACAACCCCTCTACACCCTCCTCCATAGACCATTTTTTAAACCTGTCTCTCAGGAATATTTCTGCCACCTTCTTGTCTCCTCTCCCATACTGCCACACCAACCTTTCTGCCATTTGCACTTCCCTCATCCTGCCAATCCCAATTTCCACAACCGGGATATGATGGTCGCTTATACCATCCAATACTATTGCACCAACTACAGCATTCCTAGGTCTGACCAACACCATATCCAGCACTGACCCAACACCCTCCTCATTCTATTTCGTAGGTGTTTTTACTACCTGGACTAATCCTCTGTTGACTAACTGTGTTGCCATTCTCTGCATCATGCTACCCATTCCTTCTGCATCCTCTACCCATTTCACCCCTGGCATATTCAAATCCCCTGCTACAACAACCCAATGCCTGTCCTTTAGTCTATCGACCCTCTCCTTGATCATCCAATTGCCTGCCATCCCTGTCCTGGTGGTCTATACGCTGCCAGCAAAGTAATACTCCTATTACTACTACCACTCAATTTAATTTCCATTACCTCGACATCCTCACTAACCCATTCTATCGCCCCTTTTAGCCCTTTCCTTACATACACCATTATTCCTCCTCCTCTCCCATCCCTGTCTCTTCTGAAGATGGTGAACTTATCCTGCCTACACTCTATGTCCAGTACTTCCTCAGTCAACCAAGTCTCCACAGCTACCACTATATCTGTCCCATATCCTTCAACCTTTCCCCAGAAGCCCTCCAGCTTGTTTACACACTCCTCCAGTTCACCACCATTATCTTTATACTAGTATTCTGCTTTACCATCCTACATTGCTTACCTCGTATCTCCACCCCTGCGGCCTCATCAATGCTATCCTCTCCATCTCTCTCCCCTTCCGTTTCCTTGCTTCCAACTGATTGCCATTTCAACAACTGCTGCTCTGCCCTGACCCTCTCCATGCAGCCAGCTACTTCTCTACCTAGCAGATCACCTAGAATCCTCTTTCCCTGTTCTGTCAGGTGAACCTGGTCCCTCCCTACACTTTCCTAGCCTACTCATTTCCTACTATCTATAAATGTAGCCCCCAAATCCCTTCACACCCTCTCATATACCTCACTCGCAGCCACTGCCTTCCTATAGGATACTCTTTTCCTAACAAGCGCGCCACTGACTACTGCCCTAGCTCCAGGAAACTTCTCCCGCACTTTCCTCAGCAATCCCCTTAGGTCCCATTCTACCTCCTGCCCCACCTCCCTATAAGCCAGGTCATTTCCCCCTACATGAATGAGAACAACCTTTGCCACCCTGCTACCTTTTATACCACTAACCCTTTTCTCCAAATCCCGGGTATTTGCCCCCCCCCCCCCCAACACTGATTTATATGTAATTTCCTTCCTGATATTCCTCAGCTCCACCCCCTTTACAATAGAGCTGCCTAGAAAAACTACTCTGGCTCCCTTCCTACAACCTGTTCCTGCTTTGTGGCTCTTCCAACCACCTGCCTACCCTTGTCTCCGGCCTCCTGCAGCACCCTTGTTTCCCTCCCTTTTACCAGCCCTCCTCTCTCCCCTCTGGTCTTGAACTGTCCACTTTCTCCTGCTTGCTGGTCTTTACTAATCGCACACTTGCAAGCGTCGGCATACTGCTTCCTACCTTCTACCACTGCCTGTTCCCTGCTTTCTGTTTCCTGTTCCTCTATTCCTGATTGCTTCCTGGCTACTATTATCACTTTATCCCTTGCTATTATTTCTTGCTCCTCTAACCTTATTTGCTGTCTTATGTCTCCTACTGCCTATTCCCTTTCTACTGCCTCCAACTCATCTATCCTCCTCCTTAATCTTACCACCTCTATCTCTGCCTCTCTCCTCCTCTGCCTTTCCTCCTGCAGTTCCTTCTGCAGCCCTACTTGCATTCTGCCTAACTCTTCCTCTCTACTCAGCTTTTCCTCCTGTGGACTGGCTTTCATTTTCCTTAGCACCCCCTTTACATCTTCCAACTCCTCCTCTAACTTATCCACCCTCATTTCTACTCTACTCTTACCCATCTCATTCCTGACCTTTTCCTCCATCCTCTCAATCCTATGCATCATTTCCCTCTCTCTCCTGCTCATCAAATCTACCATCTCCCCTTTCCACCTCTCCTCCTTAGCCACTTCCATTGGCACTGGCACACCCTCAACATATCCCAAATCCAGTTTCCACCTTCTCTACTTATTTGTGTTTCCTTCTCTACCCTTAATTTGTTCCCTACCACTGCCACTAAACCCTTTCCCTCAGCACATTCCTGAGCAAATGTAGCACAAAATACATATATGCATGAAGGAGGAATGTAATGTGAATGGTATACCAAAGTAGTTGACAAATATGCCGCCGAAGACAGCACCACAGCCGCGGCCCAGGCCATGGTGGATGCCTTGCAGCACGCCCTGTGCAGAGCTACGCAGCTGCTGGGGTGTGTTGTGTGCTATGTAGGAGCAGCACGCTGCCCACACAGCTGCGTGCGTGATCCCTGTAAGCATACACGGGCCAATCACCTTATCTTTCCTTCCATACCTGTTCACAGCACTGCCAGAGTGTAGACCAAGTTTTAAATCTCAGCAGATATTTGTTGAAATAAATTTTATATTAATTTTTTTTTCCAAAAAAAAATTTTTATTTTTTGAGACGGAATGGTTTTTCCAACACATCGACATACCTTTATAGACTCTACCATTTATGCAGTGCACTGTTTCCAAGTTGCTGTTTTTGCTAGAAGTAATGTGTATCTGTGGCATGACAACAGGGAACATGGTTTCTCAGGCTCCAAAGTTTTACAGTTGCATCACAGTCCTGTAGAGGTATGTCATACAATTGATATTCATCATCGAAATGGACAACTGTCAAAGTAGTCTTAAGCAGATTGAAGAGGTTGAAACTGACAAGTTTGACATGGAATTCTTTACTTCATTGATATTACCCAATAAAGAAATATAACAAGCTGTTGTATGAAGATTCCAAACTCATTACCCCTTGACACTACGTCATACTCTCCACAGCCACCCAAGGCCAGGCCTCCATCTGTCCAGTGTAATTTCTTTTTGGGGTTGTGCAACAGCTGTTCAATTTGTTTAGCTGTAACCCCAAGAGATAGGAAATTTTGAAGTGTATTGAATAACAAATTAGAACACAGTAATTTATACAAACTGCAATGTAACACACTAAAACTAAATGAACAGAGTAGACAAACAACTGAGCATAAATAAATTGCAGCTGTCTTATACAATCCCCTCTAGCACTCCACTGAGTGCAATATACAGACCTCTAGCATCTCACATTGGGAAGGTAACTGAAGTAGTTAAAGCTTTACAAGATCTAACATAACTGCTGAGACAATATTTACAATTGCAGGTGTTGTACTGGAATGTCTGCAATCATTTTGCTGTGTGGTAATAGCCTCAATTTGGGTTAAGATCTTAATTACAATTAACTACAGAAGTCAGTTGGTGCAGTCCGTAGATATAAGTTTAGATACTGAGATTTCAAACATCAAAAGTTTTGTAAATTACTTGATTGATTTATTCAACAACTGGGATAAAATATTGTCAAAAGCTGAACTTTTTGCAGCAAACTATGGAATATAAACAGAATTTCCAGCTGTTATAGCAAAAAATAAAGCTCTTCCATGATGAAGCTCAATGTACCACCAGCATGTCAAATGATAAGACCTGAAGATCGCTTTAAGATTGAAGTGTTTTACAAAATAATTGATTAACTGATATGGAATTTGACTCCTAGATTTTCGTCACTCAAAGTTCCTAAAAGAGCCTTTCTTTTCTTTGAAAATATTGGGAACTGACAGATAGTGAAATTGAGGAGGCCAGCAATCAATTCAGCCAAGAATACAACAGTGAGATCAGCACAGACTTAACCAATTAAGTCAAGTATATTAAAGTGATACACAAGATAAACATTTCTAAATCTACTCTGCAGCCTGTAAAACTGCTCATCAAAATAACATAACTCAATATTATACGTTTATTTCCAAATGTATGTGTTACTTTGTACACATTCTGCACACTCAAAATTTCTGTTGCTCAAGCAGAATGATTTTTAGTGTGCATAGCAAAATAAAGAACTGTTTGAGATCAACAGTGGGTCAACAAAGACTACGTGATCTGGAAACACTATTCATTCAATCGAGACTTGCATGGACGTTGAATTGAAATGTTTGTAATAGAAAAGTTTGAAAGGCAAATTTTGAATGACTCAGTTAAATTTTAAGATCTGAAATTGTTTTAAAAAGTTATGTACTAGTTTTGCTATTTACATAACAATATACTCTCTTGAAAGTGCAAAGTGTTGAGTTTCCTTTTTGAGGAGTGTGGGGATTAAAAAGTAGCACATTAAAATAATGGAAAGTGGGCCAGACCAAATTACTTGCCCCCGGGCCCTTAGCAGCTCTCTACAGCCCTGATCACATGCATCACATGGCTGTGTGACTTGTGTGTGCAACCCATGACAGGTTTATGCCAGTTATGTTTACCACAAACATCTGTGTTTTTATTGGTAAGTTTTTTTTTAAGCTACCTACCTGAATTAATTAGAAAATTAAAATTTACCTCTATGGCCCAAATTAATAGCACATATTTGAAACAGGCAATATTTTGAACAACCAAATTTATGTTTAATAATTTACAAATTTGTATTTGTAGCTGTATAAAGTGATGTGATTACTAAATGCAAGAGCATTAGACAAAAATATGAATCACAGATAAAGCAAAAGAAACGTACTATATTTATGTTTTGCTATTGGTGTTTTTTTAGTCTTCGCAAATAAATATGACACGCAATCGGAGTACTAGATCTGCACTATGATGCTGCCTTGTTCCCATCTCAAATGCTATACTTACGTCTGACTGTTTGGAAGGAAATGTCATATTAGTACCTGCCAAACTAACGTTACTACTTGCCAGTGAGATTTGGTTTATGGTGGCCCCTTAGTATGTAAGAGACTGCACACTGCATAACAGAGATCGCCTTGCCTCCCCCTAGTGCCTATTTGCCACTGGGTGGTTTTTTCAGGTTGACTTGGCATGGTGAAGTCAGTCAGCGTACACTGACACGCATAATATTTGGTCACAATAGTAGATTAACATCAATATTTTTTAAATTTCCACCTCATGGGGCCCCTGATGAAATGGGGCCCAGGGCAGAGTGTATTCACCTGCCCCCTCCTTCTGGGTGGGCCTACTGTCATGACATCTGCTGTGTAATGAAGAAAGGTAAGAGACGTCTCACCTTGCATGAACTCAAATGGCAACACCCACCAGGGGTTCCGCAGCCATGAGATGTACAGGAACCTCACTATGTTGCCAACCAGACCAAGACACAGCACCTATTAAAACACAGTTACCTGTTACACATTTGATATTTTCTATTTCACTTCACATTTGTGTAATATTTTAGTAGATTGCTCATCACTTTCATATAAATGAGTGTTCATTGAAAATACATGATTTGGACAATACCTATGAGTACTGTAAGTTAATCTTAATAGAGCATTTAAACACGTAGGATTATAACCAGCTTAAGTATTGTTCAAAATGTTAATTTTGTATGTTTGTATCAGTAAACGTGATTTCTCAGTAAAGTTGGTGCAAAATAAATCTTCTAATATAAGCAGGTTTGTTAAGACTGAGAATCAATTGTGTTTTAGTTGCAGGCTGGAATGAACACCAGAGTGGACAGAGGGTTTCATATCAAGGAGCTGAGCTTGTGCTCAGTAATACTATTGCTCTGGTTGAGCAGAATTATTTGTTTTATGAGATAGTATAAACTGTTCACTTATTTACCTTAACATGACCCACTTGCGTGATTAGCTTGAAACTGAAAAAATATGCAAATATTTCTGAGATGTGGTTGATCACAGAGGCAACACCAAATAGTGTCGGAGTCCCACCAAAATCCTGTGAATACAAAGAGAAGATATCAGTGTGATTTTCATATAGTGAAAGTTTAGAAGTTGTCCTGTAATTATTTTACAATTAACTTACAAGTACAGTAAAGGGCAAAGAATTGAATTTGCAGTATTTTTACTAACTTTTTTCTGAGGTAGTTAGTGTTTTTTATGAAATTTCTTTGTTACAGGGATTCAGCATTACTGCAGTGCTGGTCAGAGAAATCAGAACACCCTACAGGAGACATACAAATGTAATGGAATTAGTTTACTTTTATCCGATACTTTTTATCGACACGTGTATATGACTTGGTTGCTTGGTCATCCATTTTCCTTATTGTTGCGAAGCGGCACCGTTTATTTTGTTTTCGGCAGTTAACTAGTTTCGGAAAGCCTGTGAAGTGTTGTATTTATTTAATTATTCAGCTAATTATTTTGTACCGAAGGCATACAAACGTGTAGTAAGGAGTGCAATAGAACAACATGTATTCAGAAGTTGTAGATAGGAATTACGAACAGTAAGTTAGTGTGCATTGTAAAACGTGTTTTGAAAGTGTATATTGTAAATGACGTATTTTGAAACCGTTATTAGAATGTTTTAAATATACGTGGCATAAAAATAACCACCATTTCAACTTGTTTTGCAGTGTAAAAATAACACGTGTATTGTATGGAAAACGAATGTCTCTAAAAATATGTACATCCCGAATGTGTTTAATATAGTCATGAGTAACACACTGAAATTTCTAGTGTTAGCACACTAACACAGCCGCATCTTACTGAGTTGGCGTAGTGTATCAACTCAATTGTGCCATGGCGCAGTGACTGCCCTGCAACGAGCATGCCATGGCGCTGTCGCAGAGCGTACCCGCGCAGCGACTTGTAGCGCTGTAACAGCACAGTGCGCAACTACATACTTATTCTGTGGTGCGCCATAGGCATTCGCGCCCAGCACGGCACTTCGCAAGTCATAGTTTAATACATTTCTGTTATGTGGTTTCATTTGCATTTCATGTTGCTATATTTTGTATACCTAGTGTACGCCAGTGTAAGTTATTATTATGTGTTTAGTAAAAGCAGTCGAATCTAAACTTCATGCTTAATGAGTTTGAAACTGTTTTTAGATAAACACATGTTCGTAAAATTTTGCGGTACTCTAGCCATGTTTTGAGTTAAAACTTTATTCTTTTGCCACATTTTTCATGCGAAGCAATACAAATGCTTCGTCGACCACGTGTAGAAGTGAATTTTTTAGTAACAAAACAGCTATAAGTGCATATAAGTAACGAAGTTGCTATGGCTTATTATTTCACATTTTAGTTAAGTTTCTTACCCATAAGAAGACTTTAACATTTGACTACGTTTCCTTTCCTCTGACGAAACCACCAATACGCAATACAATTGTAAAGTCAGAGGTTCGACAATTGAACATCGGTTCTGCGAGCTTCGTAAAAATGTGTATTTTGTTATGTTAATAATTATGACATTATCTAATAATGCACTTTAAGTACCTTTAAAATTAGTACCCTTTTAAAATTTATATTAAAATTTTATTTCAAAACTAAAAACTCATTTGTTACTTTATTAAAATATGTCAATTAATATTTTTCTTCAAGTTATATTTCTTTGCAATTTATTTAATTTAAGATGAGCTTTGTTTATTATACTGATTTAAAATAGCCCTATAATAAAATAAGGCACTTTCCACATAACCTCTGTTAAATTCTTAGCAAAATGTGACTTTTAATTTCATCTTTATGAAATTGTAAAGTCAAAAGTGCTTGACTTTACCTTTAACAGTCCCATTGTGTCAAGCGCCATAAGAAACATCATGTCGGAAAGCAAACGTAAAGTCAAATGTAAAGTTTTCATTTGTGCAAGGGCCTTTAGTCGCAAAGGTTTTTTACTGTATACATTGTTTCATAAAACTATACTTTAAATATAATCGATACAACAAATATCAGTATTTTTCCCGATGTCTAAATTACTAGCGCACTTCGCCAAAAGTCATAGTTACATATTTTAAAGGATGTGAGTTGGCACACTGTGTTACCCATCTCTAGTTTAATATTCAAATTACCATACAAACTACATATTTATCACATTTTCTTTCGGTGAGGTCAAAATTTGACAGGTTATATAATCATTTGAATGTTTCTTTCATACGAGCAAATTTTTGACTTGTCCACATGTAATTAAAGATGATACAGGCCCTGTCCGAATTGACAAATTTCGGTAATTAGTTATTTTGTAAATTCTTGATTTGGTAGGTATCAATTCGGATTTCTGATGTTGTCGACAGTTATGTGTTAGCAGTCGCATTACATTAATAGAGCAAAATATTTTTATCTAAATCTAATACTTAAAACAGATGTAATATTTCTGCAATTGTCACTGGAATACTGTGAATACTTTTATTTGTGCAAGTGTTAAAAAAAATCATGGCACTGTTTTTGTCATTTTGTATTTTTGCTAACATCTGCTAAATATAAAATACCTAATTACCAAATACGTCATCATTTTTGTATACAAAATCGGGTCACTGGGTCATTTTGTGAACAAAATCTGCCAATTGGGACACTGCCACAGTCTCATAAGAAGAGGTGCAGAAAAACGTCTCATGAAAGACGTTAATCTAAAGTCTCTCCCTACCCCATCCAATACACTGGCAATGAAATTAATGGAGGCCCAGCAGTATGACTTAGCCATAACAAAAACAATGTATGTTGGAATGGTAACCTACGTTGATCAAATAATTTGTTTACACTCATTGTTTTATTCATAGACAGAGCAGCCATGGTGGAAGGATACATTGTGGTCATGCTACGTTTCTAGAAAACATTTATGTTTGATATTCTGAATGCAAGTACTGTTTTTTTTTTTTTTTTTTTTTTTTTTCTCCTGCATGTCATGTGTTTACCGCTGGTATTTCATATTTATTGTACATGTTTGGTGTGGACGAATTGCTATTATTTTTATCTGTTGATAAACAATTCCCACATTTCCTCTCTCTGACTTATTCTTATTAACTTTTTCTAATTAAAAACTTTTAAGCTTTCTTAGTTCGAAAATTGGCATATCTGATGTGATTTGTTAGTATCATATAAATATTTATAATTTTATAACACTTGACAGGCCTACTGCTAAGTTATATAAATTTCAAGTTTGTTTCCATTATCTGTAGTATTATCTTATCTTGCGTGATTTTTCTTTGATTTAAACTTTATCATAAATTTGCTCGAGAACAATGAAAATGTAGTTCACAAAAATTTTACTACATTATTGAATTTTCTTTAAATCAGAGTATCGAGGGTATCTAGCTGAAAACTGTATTGAGTATCGAAAACATGGTATCGTCCCGCCCCTAGTTATTATACAAGTATAAGCATTGGGACAAATTCTATTTACAAATAGGGACAAAGCTAAAACGCATTGATGTACAACACAATATTTAGTATGAGGTATGTTTCTTTGAACTAAAAATAGTGTAGCATGTGTAGTGCAGCTACACCGGCTTCCTCTTGGTGCAGTCAGTACACAAGCAGGGTTGAAGGAATTCAATTTTGTGCAGCTCTCACCACCATTTTGTTGCACAATTGACAAAAACCTGTTTCAGTTTTATAAATTTTCTTTATTATGAGAGTACAAGCGTATTTTATCAAAGGTTTTTCATGGTACAATGAGCTCTTTTGAAAACCCTACTTAAGATCTACTTGTATGCACATTGTTTATTATTTGCCTTATGTAAAATTAACATTGCTATGGGCCTCGCCACTTTATTCATGCATTGGTCAAGTGAAACTGTGAAATTATTAGGAAGTAAATATTTCTGAATTTCTGCTGAATTTTGCAATTTGATGCATTAAAAAACAAACAAAGCGAAATAAATAGTTTCAGTTATCACAAACAGTTACCTAACACTTTTTATGCGACGTTAACATATGTAACTACTATCCATGCATTGTTGCCAACTTAACTGGGCAAATGTCACTCAGTGCACCCATTCAAGTATATACAAGTAGGGGCAGCAACATTTATAAGGTTCGTTTCAAAAGTGCTCACTTTGTTGTGAACAGCCTTTAATTGATTTTATTACTCTGTATTTTTTAACATTTGTAAATCATTTAACTTACTTCTAATCTGCAATATCATCTCTGCAGGATTCTACATGTTTCTCAAACAACCTGACACTGTCGGGTGAGACACGAGACGAACGATGACACAAATACTTACTGGTAATTTTGGCATCAGCGGTGCTTCACAATCACCACACTATTGAGACTCAGGGTTCTCAGGGATGCTGTGGGTTCTGTGTGTCCGTCTCACCCGAGCGTACTTACAAACATATAGGCAATAATAAGATTTTTACTAAACATCACTGGAAATAAACACTTAATAAAACATATATGGCGAGGACACTGCCACTACTGAATCGATGAGTCAAGTTCACTTTATACGTGTTTTTATTGTCATTGTGCATACACATCAACGTACCAATGAAATTATTATTATCTCTGTCATGACTAGCCAATTCCGCTTGGGTGCTTCCCAACCTGCAGTTAATTTAGCGCACGCCTATATGGATGATCTCACCAAGGTGCATGAAAGCACAGCCTTCACAAGGGAAGAGGGCCGACAGCCGCTAGGGTGGAATGACGGTTTTTTCGCTGAAGACAGGACACTGAGAATTACAAATGAAACCCTTGACACATATTAACACGTGTGATTACTTGGCATCACTAACACAAACTCGTCTGGGATCGCCCTCCAGCATGTGGGTAGTGTGGTGACCGCCTATACACAGAGCCGGCTAGGATGGGAATAATTGCACCGTACACTAATTACATAAACCCTTAAAGATACATGAAACAAGATGGGACGCAAGATGCGTATAAACAATAAACACATGCGTGTGAAAACAAGCTTAAATGGAGATGAAGTTCGTAGCGGACCACGTGGTGCAGGTGAAATTGCATTATTTCTGCATGGAAACGGCAAACTAAATTCAGACAAAAAGCTGAGAAAATTATTCTCTTTATGATTGCAGTGGTTATAGGCTTCTAACATGCCTAATGGCGGAAAAATCAAACATTACCATGACAGCGTGGACAATTTACGTGAAAAATACATTGAACCCTGAATAAAATTGACATAGAACCCTGAAACAAATATTGCACACACGATGTTACTTAAATAAGCTCTCAAAACGCAGCGGTGGTGTATTCAAATGCTTGGCATCTGTCGGCCACAGGGTTATACATAATGTTGCTATAAAATAGTCAAACACAAAAAGTGCCCTCTAATATATATAAAAAAAAAAGCTCTTAATTTTTGCATGTAGCAATAATGCAGATGTTACAATGAAATTACATAAACATTGGCGGATGGCACTTGATTCAAGTTTTGCGGGTTGCTTGACCTCTCCGACATATTTCTCCTCCTCAATTAAGTGAAAATGCTGCAAGAGTGCAATAAATTAATAAAACAGAAGCATAATGCTGGGGAAAATGTCTGGCAAAACGTATGCAAGCAAAGGTTAACCGGTAAACTAAATTGACTATGGAAACCTAAATGAGTGAACAAAAGTTGTAGTGTGTATGTGACAGTGTCTTACATCGCCAGCTCTCCTCGATAGACTGTCCAGAAACAAGCGTCACACGGACCAACCATGGTCGCCTACGGGGTTCACATAAGCAGAAGTGCTATGCATTCCGAGTGAAATATTTAATTATTGAAAATAAAATGGTACGAATTAGATTAAATATTGTTTTACATTTCTATAATGTTTTTATAAAATTCAATATTATTTTAATGTCTCTTTATGACAGCGTTCATGCCGGAATATTAAGTGTTCTAAATCTCGGTGCCACGGGCACTTTGAATTTTATAACCAGACAATTTAAAATTAGTACAACCACTGTAAAGAATTTTAAAGTCCTATTAAATACTGCAAATACAATAGAATACATTTTACACTAAAAATAACATTTATACAAAAGTTCAAAATTAGTGGCCTCTTCTTGTGTACGTGTGGGACACGTGACACGCGCGTGGTGAGCGCTGTCATGTACTCTAGCGCCGCGGGCTTTTAGCCGGCATCAAACCGTATTAATTTTATATTTATTGTTCAGCAAATTTAACATAAAATTTTCCCCGAAGTCTCTAAGGAAATTCTAAATAATCTCACATTAATTTCTAATGGTATTTTCTACAAAACAGATGACATTGAACATTAAATGTTACATTATCTTTATATTGCTTTAAAATATGCTTTATCTGTTGATTTTATTAATGTAGTTCTTTAAATTATAACCTACAAGAATGTTACAAATGTTCATATCTTTATGTTTCCTCAATCAATCAATAAACAAGTGACAAATTTAAAATTTTGTTTTTATTTACACTACACCAGTTATAATTCTTCAAAAGCTGGTGTAATTTTGTGCTACACAAACGTGCCTGTGTAGCTGCACAAGGTTAAAAGAAACAACAATATTAATGGCTGAGAAGTCACATCAGTTTGAAAGAACCAACATTTTTGGAGTTTTGCTTGTCTGTGTAGCCTGTGTACTTTAATTAAACAAACCTATCAATTGTGTTCTCCTCTGGAGGCAATGCGGGCGGCCATTTGTTATGGCATGGTTGTTTAGAGCCCAAGTATTGTAGGCACTGTCCTATGATATTTTCCATCTTGTTCCTCTCTCCAAGTGATGATCAAATTATTGAAGCATGTGGACAGGTTATGGGAGGAGAAGGCATCCCATCCCAACTGATGTCATACATGCTTAATTGATGATAGAACAAAAATGATTTTGCTGGCTAAGGTGTGGTTAGTCATATCTAGTAGAGTACGTTGCATGATGATAGAGCCTAGCATACTTTTAAACAATCTGTGAAAAATCCTGTGTTATCATTTCATTCTTGGGCGAAGTGGAAGAGATCAGTTTATCTCGAGGGACGGGCTGACTACACAGTGCATCAAGTATAATTAATATGCATTACACCAAACATAGACCCAGTGTACAATAACTCTTTTTTTATGTTTTTAATATGCATGTGCATATGTTAACTGTAATCTGCTAAACAGATAACTTTATATGGCAATACTTCTACTTCAAGTAAATCGTCATGTACATCTGGTTAACTCTTAAGAGATCAAGTTCAAGAAATGGTTTATAACATCACAATGCACTAAAGGAAGAAAAAAAAAAAGGACAAACAAATATACAATGTCGTTGGATCGAGTATTGCGACAGGAATCTTGAAATCTCGATTAAAAATAATTTTGGCATAGCGTAAAGAAATTATGCATTATGCAAATCCTTGAGTGCATTGTGATGTTATAAACCATTTCTTGAACTTGATCTCTTAAGAGTTAACCATATACATGACGTTGGCAGTTCTCAGCTGCCAAAAAAAAATCTTTGGCATGTAAAAATGCATAGAATTTGACGACTTTACAGAAGGTGTTATAAGGCAAAAGGTGCACGAGTTTTACACATCGCGGAGCACCATACCAACGCTCAAAAAGCTGGTGAAGGCCTTGAGAGATGACTGCATTGTAGAGTGTAGTAGGGAAACATTACAAAATGTGCTGAAAGAAATCGGTTTTAGATGGAAAAAATGCCAATTGCAGCAAAAGCAACTGATAGAGAAACTGCAGACAGCAGAATGGCACCACCGATTTATCAGCCAAATAAGAGAATGCAGAAATTTGGGTTGTAAAATAATATACTGTACATTGATAGGATATACATACACCAATCAAACTATGTCCGCTTGCTGGCAGACTGAAATGGGAATTAAAGTGTCAGAACTGATTGGTATTGTGAAGTTCAAATAGAAAATATTATTCATTGTGCTGCTCAGAGGGAGGGGAGGTAGGAGATGGCTCTGCTGAGCCCCTGCCGCTGGAGGGATGGAAACCACGTGACACCACTAGCACTGTGCACGTCAAACTGATAACATCAGTTTCTACTATCGTGCTGTTAAATACCACACTGCACGACTTATGTTTCTGCGGCAGGTAATATGCATACGCGGAGCAGCCCTCTACTGGCTTCATTCGGCTGTTGTAGCTACTGAACTGTCCAGCCCAACCCCTTCGCACAAAGGCAATGGACTCTCCCGACACATTTTCGACTTTATGCACGTTATTTTCTCATTTGCATTTCGTTCTAAAGGAAGAAGTTTAATTATAGTACAAGCTGGTGGCCAGAGTGGCTTGGTGGACAATGCACTATTTGAAGATATGGGAAGATTTATCTACATCACAGGACATGGTTAAAACATGTGAAAAATATTTTGCTGACCATTCTCAGGAAAAGTGGAAAAAGTGCTGTGAGCACATAATGAAGATAGAAGATTTCAATTTCAAGAATGATGTTGCAATGAATGTACATGTCGACAGCATAATTATTAATTTTCAAAATACTAGCAATTCGGCTAGTGGATCTGATTGTAGTGAATCTGGCAACATTACCAATACATCTGATTCAAATTAGGTGAGTGGTATTTCATTTATATTTACAAATCCTTATGAACTTGTAAATATGGCTAAATTTGATAAGTGCTGCATATGAATAACTTTCTAAATTTACTTTAATTGCGCATGGCTTAGTTTTTTTTTTTTAATGCTTACTGCTGCCATGTAAACGTGAACACTCACTTATATGGCCAGCTATATGCTTTTCCGTCCCTCTGAACACTGCAGAATAGGATGATGCACAAAGCCAAATGAAGGGGAGTTGTTTTGTAACTTGTCCCTCTATAGTAGTATGCATGTATCCACACCCCAATACAACATTGTAGAATACTCACAGCACAGCCTGCATTATATATTAGTTTTTGAACCACTCAATTGGCCTTATGCAGTTTCACTACACAACCTCAATTCAACTATTGATATGCTGCCTACTCTTGATGTTTCAGCATACTGATGCATGCCGGGCTATCAACTGTATACACTATATGTGTTTTCGATAGCATTATACCATTCACACTGGTGGTTCCCTAGTCATTTGTTCAGTTTATGTTTAGTGCTTGCAACTTTCGCTGAATGCGTTGGTTGGTGACTAGGAACAATGTTTCCCACTACCAGGATGGCAACTGGTTTGTTCGGTGTGTAAGTGGATTTTGTGCTACCTGCCTTACCAGGGATTGCTTTAGTCGGTGGTGATGGAGCTGATGCAGACTGGCTGGAACTGGTGAAGCTGGTGGCAGGTTGTCGGACGTTGATACAGTGCCCACTAACACAATATCATCAGTTCCACTCTGTTAACTCCTGGCTCCAGAATCTTGGGTTGGCTACTATGTACCTTACCTCAGTACCCCTTACAAGACCTCGTATTACTGGGTGATATTCCCTATTAATGTGTGTGTGCGCCAGGAAATAAGTATACTCAAATACTGGAAAGGAAGGCCTCTCCAGAAGACGGGTGAGACACACTTGATCCTGCTCGGCTTGCCTCCTTGGAGTAGGCGGAGCTAGTACACACCCTTGCTTGGTGGCAATATAAGCCACCTTTTGCTCCTCCATCTTTGAGCCTCTCCTCCTATCAAAAGGTGTAGATGTTGGATTGACACTTAAGAGATCTACTGATCGTTGTCGATGCAAGACAGTTCCCTATCTTAGTGTACTTAAACCAGTAGTGACGGCACGAGTTCGGTTCTCTATTCAATCACTCGCTGTGGTGCATGGACCAAGAGCATTGAACCGTGTGGCCCGTCTTCCTACTACTATTGGGTGTAGGTCACAACAGAGGTAGGCAGTCAGTCTTGAGCAAATATCCTGGCCAGCACTGTAAGCACTCTGGTAGGATTCAACTCAAGGAGCCTGTCTCGCCCCTGCTGGAGAAGTTTCTAGTGGCCAGGGCTCTACCATTCTATCCCCAGCAGTCTAGAATGGGTGGCCGTCGAATGGTGTATGTCTTAGATGTACGGATTCCTGAATGGACTCCGCAGCCCTACTCTATGGTTCGTACTAATATCAAAACCCGGTTTCGTTCCACAACGTACAGTTTAATATGCTCCTAGTGGTCAAGGGAAATATGTCTTGAACAGATACTCATCGGGAAAGGAACAAACTTTATTTATTAAACATAATAAATACAAGTGACGCGTGCGACCTCCTAACCAAGCAGAGTATGACTATGGAAGTAACCTACGCTAGACAGATGTAGGTGACCTGTTCCTAAACTACCTAAGATAACTAGTGGCATTGAGAGCTATGATAACAACTCATTCGCAGCTACACTATTCAAGGGGTGTCTAGAAAAGACAATAGAAAAAGGGGTGCCACTACTTTAAGAGCAGTGCGTGAGTTACCTCTACCAGCAAGTAGAGACGACTGCTGTTCCAGGAGGAGCAGCAGTGGAGGGTGTGGTGTGGGGAAGAAGTAGAGTTTCTGGTAGATGTCAACAGTGAATCCTTTGGTAGCTACAGGTGGTTGCAGCAGAAGCCTCTGTTCATGTCAATGGAGCTTCAGGTAAAGGCTGCAGGAGCCTCTCTTTGTTGGCTGCCGAAGACTGTTGAGCAGTAGAAGGCCACAGCACATGAAGCATAGGAGCAAGTTACTGGAGAAGGAAATAACATGCGAGTCCGCCCATGCACAAACTTTTATAGTCGGAAGGGCAAGTGCAACGCCGGACCGGGTGGGAGGTGTAACATCGCCTCATGACATCCCTCTTGTGCAAGGCCTGGGGGGGAGGTAGCTATCTTCTGCCTGTCCACTTGGCTTTGTGCATAATCAGCGGCGCTCGGTTTAGCCCCGATGCAGTTGACAGCTTGTAGGCTCTAAGCACGGGGGCAGGGGTGCTCGCTGGCTTGCACAACCTTATTTTACACGTGTTTGGAATCTCCGTCCAGGATTGTGGCGATCCAAGACACTCCTGTAATAAGTTGCCAGGTTTGACTCTCTCTTGGGTGAAGTAAAAATACTTGATTCAGATGAGTCGTAGTCATTGTAGTATTATACAAGAAAGCAGCACGATCAATATTGTAAGGTTAGTTGTATTTTATATCAGCAGCAATTGTCTTACTATTGTCAGCAACTGTCTCACTGGGTGTTCAGTGTTCTCTTATTTGCACTAGTGCAACAAATAATGTCCTCTTTATCATGTGTTTCAGTGACACAATACAGACATCGTCTTCTTAGGCATTAACTATTTACAACATGATGTTCAATTCAAACTTTGTTTCCAGGTTGTTTATGTTCTCTGTTGGATATTGTATTCATTAAACACTTTTAAAAACCATTAACCTTCATATTTTACTTTGTGCGATGTCACCAAGATTCATAATTCCTTTTATTTCAACTTTTAAGGTAAGGTGCTTCATCGGCTCGGATAAACTACCAGAGAAACTGCTATTCAGGGTAATAACTTGAACAGCAGAAGTCGGTAAGTCAGCTTCATACTACATGCTGCTGGATTTGAATTTTACAGCTAAGCCATCGATGAACACTGGAAAACTAGAAAAAACTGCTCTAATGTTTAGATATTGTAGAATTCAAGCTATAGATTACAACGTTAAAAAAAAATGGGTTGTGAATGACACAAGCATTTTGAAGTAGTCTGTAGACAACACACTGCCTCCTTGAGAACAGTCTACATTTCAGTAGTATCCCAAGGTGATAGATTTCGGCAGTCATTGGTGTTTGGATGGTATCTAAGATGTGTTTTATAATTTTTATTGGCAATTGTCTGGATGTGTTTCCTGCTAGACTATCGAGCTCCCACTTGCTGATAATCATTAACATTAATCTGGATAGAAGTACCTAATACAATTTCCATATGTAATTATTAAAGTTAGCAACAATGCAATTTACAAACTTCAAGTGTTGTTTTGAAGTAGCTAATTGAGTACGTCTGGTATATGTAATGTTGATGCATGTGGTTGGTTCTAATGTACAATTATACCACTATGCAAGTGTAGCATGCAGGTCAAAGGTTACGGGCACAACATGGGCAGCGGATCCAGTTGTTTAGAGAGGTCATATGACCCCCTAATAATCTACTGTAATGGTCAGATTCACAGGAGGAATACTAAACTGACACTAAAACTACAACTTTTTTAGTTAATTAATATTTACCCATGACACTTTTTTCAACAATGGAGATTAGACGACTTCACCTCCATCCTTAGTTCAGCTTTGCCAGGAGATGTAAGTTTGCATTTTCATTTGTCTCGACGTAAGATTAGATTGTACTGTCTGTCATGCAGATTGTTTTATTCACTGGTACCCTATAGCAATGCTTAAAGGCAACGAGTTCTTTTACTCCCTGCTACATAGCACTAGTAGTAGGATTATAGTTTGTTTTTGCTCTTCTTCCTTTCCAGCTAGCCAGTGATGTCAGATAGGCAAGCCATGCACTCGTTACCCTCTGCTCTACAACCACCCCTCGACTTAGTGGAACCAGCCAATCAGCGTCGGGCAGCAGCCCAAAATAGTATAAAAGGAGAGAGATCCCACGTCTTGAGACCAATCTTCACTTCTAGTGCCAGTCACTTAGAACTGACCAGATTGTCCAAGTTTTGTTCCAGCACTAGTCGCTTGGGTTTTGACCACTCAGCCATCGTTTAAGCTCAGTTTCTGGTAGGGTTTGCTTCCAGCACTAGCTGCTTGGAATTTAATTGTACATTAGCTAGGATCTCTCCCTGCTTCACACCTTGCTCACGCTGCTGTGCATGGACGTGCCTGTAGGTAACCCTGTCCTCGAGTCCTTCTCAGGATTCATCCTGACACTACCTTGCTTAGTATTCCTAGCCACATGTCAGTTTCTGAATATTACATCATTTCACATGATTTACATGTCCAACAATGCAAGAGGAGATAGCTTAGACATTCAGCACTTCACACCTGGCATGCCCACGCATAGCCCTGTTGCCTCTACCGGTCAGTTCAGTACTGTATTCTAGCTTCCTGGCCGAGACTCGTGCTGTCGACAAGGAGTTAGGATGCATTTACCATGTGACTTCCGTTACAGAATTAAAACATGGGCTGACTTTCATTTTGAGTTCATTCCTGTAGACATAGCACCTTACTGTAGTTACTCCCTTACGTAACAATACCGTAGGTAATCCCAGGTTACGTATTCAAACGAGCCAACACTTTGAACTTTTATTCACACGCTCTAGCTTAGGCCTCCCATCCCATCAACCCCTGGGTTGGAGTAAAGGAGGAGCCACACAGGTACATTGTCCTGATATAGCTTGTCGGCTTGGTGTTTGTTAATCTTTCCATAGCAGTCACCACCAAGAGAGACAGGTGTTCTCGGAGTTGGAAAGACTCGGGCAGGGCCACACACCCGTGTGCGACCTTGGACAGGTGAGGTCTGACTTCCACCATGAACTACCTGTATGTGGCGCCACATGTAAGTTTGTTCACAAGGAGCCTGCCGTCTGGGTGCAATAGTAAAACCGGACAGTCCACTTTCCTGGTGCCCTATTCCAAGCAGAGGGTACTGAAGGAGAAGGTTTGACAGATTTTCCTAACTTCTGGTCTGTACGAGTTTAAGGCTAACCTGGTGTCACATAGTTAGCTAAGAACCATGAGCTCGAGCCCAGGCCCTCAGGCACTTACACGACAAAGTAGAACTCGATGTCCCCAGAGATCTGTTTGACGCACCAGTGAACCACAGCCTGATGGAATACCCTTGGTGGGTCGTAGAACACTTGAACCAGCCTGACCAACCGTCCATGCTAGTTGTTACCTACATGGTTCCTGTCGTAGTGCTTCCTACCCCTCATCCATCACTGCAGTTCAGACCAACTTTTTCCATTGCACCTTCGTCTGCTACTTCTAGCATAGACGCCACTCCCACAACACATTTCCCAGGCATCGCCAAGAAACCAGTGGCACCCAATTGTAGAATTGATCTACCCACACCTGACTTTATTCCTTGCCGCAAAGCGACCTGACCAGTTCTATATAACAGAACGGCTCCAGTGCCCTGTCAGGACTGAAGCCCCAGTAATATAGGGCACCTGGCTTAACTCCTAGCCAAAAAGGTGGACACTTACTACTGCCTTAGACAGGTGAGTATTTATTCGCAATACGTCATACATCAAGTAGAAGGATTCAAGCCAGAAGGAACCTTTTTCCGGCACCCAACATCGAGCCCGACTGTCGAAGTTGCACGTTGGAGAACGAACAAGTCATCCATGACCACCAACTCCATGTATGTACAGAGCCCAGACACAGTCAGACACAGTCAGACACAGTCAGTAATAAAGGCATTGTAATTTTCACTGTGTTAGTTGATGACTGATTTTTTCCAATGATGAAACAGAGAAAACTAGGCCCAAGAATGAAATAATGTGCAAATTCAAGTCCAGTGACATTGGTGAGGCAAGTGACTACCTTCGAATGAGAACTCAATGTGACAGGAATAAGGGATATAAGTGTGTATATATCTGCGTGTGAGAGTGTGTGTGTGTGTGCATGCGTGCTTGTGTATATCAGCAGAAATATGTGACTGAAGTGTTAGAAAAGTTTGGAATGGTGGACTGTCACTCTGTCATCACCACCTTAAATGTTAACAATAAATTTTGCAAAGTAAATGAAGACTGTAAGGAACAAGATTTCTCACACTTGCCCTACCAGTGCCTGATTGGTTCCATTATGTACTTGGCAGTGTGCACTAGACCAGGTATTGCACATGCTGTCAGTGTGCTAAGTCAGTTCAACACCAAGTATAATGAGGAACACTGGAGAAGAGCAAGAAGATTTCTGAAGTATTAGAAGGGCACCTTGAGTCACTGCCTTCTCTTCAAGAAAATGGAAAAAAAGACTTCCAGGGATTTGTAGATAGAGATTGGACAAATGACGAGCAGGGCAGATGTTCATACACAGGTGTTGTATTCCAGTTGGGAGGAGCTGCTCTCTCATGGTAATTTAAGAAATAACATACTGTGTGTGGCATTGTCAATTACAGTAGTGGAGTACGTGGCCTTGACAGAAGCTACAAAGGAGGCCATCTACATCGAGGAACTTCTCAACTAACTGTTGGAGAATGAAATGTGCATCTAGTTGTTCTGCGACAACCAGGGAGCACAAAAGTTGGCAGGCAATCATGTGTTTCACGAAAGAACAAAACACATAGATGTATGCCACCACTTCGTTAGGGAAGCTTTGGAAGGGAAGATGATCAAGCTTTCACATGTGCTAACTGAGAAGATGGTCGCTGATGCACTCACCAAAGTAGTGACATGTGCTAAGCACTGTGTGTGAATTCTATCAATTAAGGGAGAGTAGAGTTGACAACAGTGTAATTGACAGACTTCAAGTGCTGTTTTAATGTAGCTAATTCAGTACTTATGGTATATGCAAGGTTGGGGCATGTGGTCAGTTACAAAGTACATTTGTATCGATTTTTAAGTGCACAGTGACTTAACTACGAATATTCATTAAATAACCAATATTCAAAATGAAATCATAAATATTTGGCCACCTCATGTTATGAGAATTTTAGTGTAGGAATAGGATAACTTTCAGTGTGAGGGTTTTTGGGTTCCAATACATGGTATGAATGTGTGACTTTTTCAGATATAGGTTTGGATTTAACTTAGTTTATTTGCACCTCTTGCCATCCTTTATTGTAGCCAGATGTGTGGGAGCTAAGGGACTCACCTGTAGATGCCAGAAGAGAAATGTAAATATGAGGCCGATGCCGAAGCCCATGAACCAAGCTACGAACAGGAAGGAACCACACTTGAGATTTGCAAACTGCTTCAGGACTGTCACCCACTCTGGGATCTCCCTGGTTGTCTGGGCAAACATTTTCGTCTGCAAATGAAACAGACAGACTTGCTAAATGATTTTATTTTATCTTATCACACATGTACTTAATAACCCAATTTTAAATGAACTGGGATAATCAGTTACAGCAGGTATTTTAAAAACCAAATAAATTCTGTGTCATAAAAATTGGTAAGTTACACCATGAAAAAATAATTTTGTAACGTTGAAAGTTGTAATGAATGGTATGCATCGATAAAAGTTCAGTGTGATAACTCATGCCACTACGCCATGCATGCATGCTGGCATCACACTCTGTGTAATGTTAATAAACTTCAGAACAGTTCATTTTAAGTGACACACATGAAACCTGCCAGGCTTTATAAATGAACAATACTCATGCTTAGAAGACATACGAAACTGCCTTATGAGCAACTGATAGAGTTTGAAAGCGACCAAGTGATAGGGCTGTGAGAGGCAGGGTGGACTGCGCACCAAATTGCCTATTATTTCCACAACTCGGAATTCACAGTAAGATGGTTGGGAGCGGTGGGTACTCGAAGGTACCAAAATACAGGGTGGTCCGCCTAATGTGGACACCCTCAATATTTCCGGAATGGTTGCAGATCACGAAATGCGGTTTTCGCTAAATGAAATTATGTACGGCAGCAAGTAATTTGCCACAAAGTGACTATTCGTATGGACAGAAATAATTAAACCACATGTGATTTTTCCTCAGGGAACATATATTTATTTCAACAATATCTGAAAGTACGTGTAAAAATGAATTCATTTATATAACGTATGCAATTGAAAGTAACACAGAAATACAAAGAAATAATGTTCAAATATCATTAAGTTAAGTGGGCTGGTAGCATGGGGCAGTGGACCTGTAGCCACAGCTGTAAGCAAGTAACATGCGCTCTGACTCATCCTGGCGGGACTGCTTCCTTATGGCAGTGCAGTGCTTACCTTAATAGGCATCCGATTTGGATACCTTTCACCATAAATTTGGACAGTTTTTTGATATTTCTGCCACACTCACCGTAAATAAGTAGAGCATTCGAAATTTTTCTCATTCGTGAACTTCATTGTGTACGTACAGTACAATACCATTTACCATAACAGATTACGGGGACTGGTACTGCTCTGCTATAATGAAGCGGTTCAGCCAGGATGAGTTGGAGCACCAGGATGAGTTATTTGCTTACAGCTGTGAGTACAGGTCCACTGCCCCATGCTACCTGCCCACTTAACTTAATCATATTTGCACATGATTTCTTTGTGTTTCTGTGTTACTTTCTATTGTGTATGCTATATGATCGAATTCCTCTTTGCTTAAACTTTTAGAAGCACTTGAAATAAATGCATGTTTCCAGGGGAAAAATCTCAAGTGCTGTAATTATTTATGTCCATACACATGTTACAAATAGTCACTTTGCTGCAAATTACTTTCCCCTCTAAGTAATTTCATTTAGCTAAAATCACATTTCGTGATCTGTAACCATTCTGGAAAATTTTGGGGTGTCCACGTTAGGCTATAATGGGCTTGTATAATGGGCCAGTTCTGGACAATCTTAAGAGGCCACCAGAATTGTCAGACATCCACAAACAGGGTCAGTGACTTCTTTGTACACCATTCAGCGACGTGTGGCAACTTCATTACAGCACCATATCTCTACTAGCAATATTTCCGGATACCGAGTCCAGAAAAATTTGCCATCCTGATTACCTTTACATTCTGCCATAAACACCTCTACTTCGCCTTCACTTTCAGTGGTGTCAGCAGAGACATGTGGAATGAGTTAACAATCTATTGTCTTTAATAACGAATTAATTTTCTTTGGGGACAGATGACTCGTGTCAGAGTTTAAAGGAATCATTCTGTATGATACCACTGGTCTCCAGGTTTTCTCGGGGATCTCCCGTTTCCCCTGACCCTTCATTCCGATGCTGCATCATACCTTGCTTCAGTCTCATTGGCTATTGAGACCTCGAAGTTAAGAGACGCCCAAATCTCTTTACTCGCATCCTCTCCTGCTGACGAAATTATTTAGGGATCCATCACATGTTACCATTTTTGGCCATGGTAGGGGTACAAAGATCGTTAAATGCACTGCAGTATGTTGAATACATCCTGCACTACCATGTGCTACCTTTTCCTGGTTGCGTGTTCAAGAGTCAGTTTCCAGCAAAAGGAACACTCATTTACATACAGCTCTGGTTGTTAAAGAGTGTCTACATCTTTTTACGCCTTTTATTTGGGTACCTATCATTGTTTCCTAATTTGTCACATATTGAATGTTTTTGGGGTCAGGTAGGACGTTAGCTTCTTCCTTGTCAGAGGTTCATAATTTGAACATATTGGCAAAAATTGTGGACAAATCTGTCACCGGATAACATGGTGTTTGTTTCATTCAACGCTCTACAGTACTAATGTGTCTATATAGGCAAAAGGTAGTTCGATGGGATACTAAAGATGCCCTTGTGCCGCATGTGGTTGGAACATGTCCTGTTGCAGTGATATTATCACTTACTCCTTTTGTCTGTGCTATCACACTAACTTATTTTTGAATAAATTTGATCCTTCTAGGTCAACAAATTTGTGTAGCATTAAATTTGCTTGTTTATATGATTACAGAATTAATTTTTATTGTATATCACCAGATGAAGGAGCATTCATTGGCAATGTTATGGGATAAATATAGGTCTACTGATATAGCAGTATGAACCTTTATCACTTAGATTAGAAATCTTGTGGGATAATGAGGGGGATGGTAATATTTTTTGTTGCTAATTTGTCACGTGCAAAAAAATAAATGAAAATTTAAATAACTAATATTCTTAAGTGTCTCTTATAATTTATAAAACACCAGCTTTGTCAAATACCTAAAATTAATTAGAATATTCTAGCTTGTATGGTTAATTCATATGTTCTTCCATTAACTATGACTTCGTTCTGAAAAAAAAAGTAACGTTTGCATTTTTCTGTAACATTTTCGGTCAATTTAATTTTGCATAAGGTCATTTACAAAGTATCACTATTATCAGCTTATTACTGGATCATGTAACAGTATCAGCAACATTAAAAGGTGCTAACTCATTACAGTATGGTGCTCCTTGGTGGATCACTAAGCCACTGTCAAGTGTAGGTTCTTTTGCTTGAGCAGTAGACATTTTACGAATCGACATCAGTATGCTTTTAGAGTTCATCTCACTATAACTGACCAGATTCATAAGGGTGGTTTAGAGAAGGGGAAGAAAAGCCTTTTAATTCTGAACCCATGACAAGAAATGCCTTTGTTCACTGTCGGAATGCGTCGAAAATATGTTGCAATATGTTGACTTAACAGGAACATTAAGATGTGCTTATAATATGAATCAATGTGTTCAAGGATAGCGTATTATTTTATGTTTGTAGTGTGTCTTGGATTTAGGTTATATAGTGTCGTGAAATCGTACCCAATAAATTATAGAATCGGGTGACAGTATTCTCGTTTATTTTAAGAACTGTTCCTCATGTTTTATTCCTTGAAAGAGGTTATTAAATTTGCTTTTTTGTAACTTTTTTCAGATGTATTGACTAAACTGCCCAATGCTGCCATCGGTGTCCTCTTTTATAAGATATTGTGTGTTTTTCAAAAAAATTACACAATCAGTACCTATAAATAATTTGTAAATAATACATAAATAATCTTCACCCTTGTCCAATTTAAGGGCTCTATTGGCTGTTTTTGTTTCCTACCATTCTGATTAGCTAGACTAAAAATTGCTAGATCAATTATGAACTGCAAAAATAATTTTCCATGTACTTATCGAGTTATAAGTACAAGTCTTAATTCTTCAGTAATGAATCGTAAATCTACATCTAATGCGTGTCTTGTGAACAGGTTTGCCAACAATTTTCTAAAAGATTTCCTTGTTCAAACTAAAAAATTTCCGTACCGACTGTAAAATCCCTGTACACATAAAAAAATCTGTAGAGTGATTTTGAAAATCTTTACTGAAATCTAAATTTGCATCCATGATAGAAAACTTGTAATGATTTACTTGTTTATTAAACCATATTGGATTTTTATCATAAATAGTTTTTATAAATCTGATATAAAATTATGAATCATTTCTAAACTATGTATGTTTCCCAGCTCGTATTGGTTATCCTTTCAAGTTTCAGAGCAAATGTCAAAATTTCTCTGAACATAATTGCTTAGTATTAAAATGTAAGACATTCCCTTTAGCTTCACTATTTCAGAAACGATATAAATCTATACTTAAAATATATGTAATTAGTTCCAATTGAAGTTACCCTACTTATTTAATTCTTACGCCTTTCATAAGTAGTGTGTGCTTATTACTCAAGATAAAAACATTTTGACAAGCTAACAACAGTACACAACATCTTTATCGTTAAGCGCCAAGAAAAGAATGCTATGTAAACATTCTTAAACAAGAAAATTTGCTTACGTATAAGGAATTTTATGTGCACTTGGAAACTCTGCATTCATGGTTGTGCTGCATGAGGGCTGTTTGGAAACTCTGCATTCATGGTTGTGCTGCATGAGGGCTGTACTGGAGACAGGCTACAGAAACCGCTGTTTCTGAGCTTAGACATTTGTTCTATTCGCACCATGTGGTGTGGAGTATTTTTGTGTATCACTGTAATGGAGATACACACAAGTGAAGCAGTCAGACGTGCACCTAGCGACATTGGAAATTTCAGAGTTGTAAAGTATCTGAATATGAATACTATCACTGCTCTTTGCCTGGTATATCAACAAGCAGCGTGGCTCTCGTGTAGCATTTGTTGCCTATTTGCAGGCACTACGAATCACGTTTTCCATCCGCCCCGACAATGGAAACCTATTGGTTTTCAATTATCAGGATTGAATAGATTTTGTTGAGGCAAAGAGAGCAGTTATGTTTTAGTTAACATTTCTCATGACATGAAAAAATGTTAGTGGCTGATGAACAGTATTTGGACACATTTCCCTGTAACAATTGTGAAATTAATATTGAGCTAGGTACACAAAGGAGTCTTGTTATGCATTACTAATTGTGTTGCAGCCTGTACGAAGTTAACGGAAGTTGCTATGAAGTTAACGGTAGTTGCTATGGATACAAGAAAGGAATAATTTGTTTCTATATCACCCTCAAAAGTCCGTATCAATTTCAACTTCTTCTGTTTACAAGCAAACGTGTTAGGTAAACAGATAGTCTTATTTCCTCAGTGGCTCTCAAACTATTTACCCCTGTGCCTTATTTGATCTCAAAAAACTTGGAATCTACCCGGCCCCCATTCTGAGTGGTTTTTGTCAATCGGGCTCCATTGTGTTTTGTTTTGGTAACCTACTTATTTGGTGCATAACTATTCTGTGACTACAAACAAACATGGTGCGCTCGCCTTTCAAGCCCCAAAGGATGCATACCTTTCATAGTACTATTTGAGTCCACATTAAAAAGAAAAAAAATTATACATTTTGTGAAAAATTATAAATTAGTTGATGATATTGCCAAAAAAATAGTACTAAATAATCGCTAATGGTGTTTTAATTAAAGGGTGTTCTTTAAAAAGTTACAAAAATTAAACTGCATCTTAGAGAGACTTCAGACCCTTGGTGGCCAAGCGGTTAATTTCCTGGCTTTCCACCACGACAGTGATTTGGGTGACATTCACATTGAAGATTTGAACATTTTGTGTAGAAAGTTAAGACGTGGTGTTAAATTACAGTTTGCATTTTACTCAAGACCTAGAAATTATTCTGACAAGGTAATTGGAGGTATAATCACAGTCAAAAATTGGGATGGTATTTTGAGTGCATGTGGGTGTACAGGAATGGTGTCTAATTCTGCAATTTATATAAGGCCTGCTAATAACTTACCCGATTACAGTAGTACAAACAATTATGTTTCAGAAGAGGTAGCTTTGTCTTTTAATATTGATGCCTATTTTGTATTTTCTCTGTAGTCCGAAATGAGAATAAATGGCTGGTGTCAATGTGAGTTTATTGAAGACATCGGTGGTTACCGACGCATACCTTATTTCCTGAGAGAAATCATGTGTATGTGGAAAACATGGACACTTCTGGTTGTCTGTGGTTTTTCTCGGAGCGCTCCTGTTTCTCCCATCGCTGTATACTGTCGCCTCTCTATCTCAGCTTCATTAAGTACATTCTTCTGACTGACTAGAATATCATTAATTTGCTGAAGTTTGAGCAGCTGGCTCCCTGTTCAGCCAGTTTATCATCCACTCACCCTGCCTTTATTAGGAACAGCATGTATTTGGCTGATTACTTAGGAATTAAACTTCAGCAGTTTCTGTGGAAACGTGCATGTTGCAAAAGATACGGGAGTGTCGGTTGTGGTGGCCCCTTATAGGGAGGTAAGGAGAGGATGAGACGTACCTTGCCAATGAGGGTAGCATGGAGCGGGAGGGCTCATGTTGTGAGGAGGAAAGTAAGGAGGAGGTGAAAGATACCTTGTCAACGAGTGGAGTGGGGGCGGTGGGGGCAGTGGGGCCCTGCGCCAGCTGCGGCAGGTCTAGCTGCTGTGCCAGCTGCTGCTGCAGTTTCTCCTCTTGGGTCAGCTCGGGCGGTGCCTTGTCCTCAGGCTCCAGCTCGCCTTCCACCGGGAAGTCGTAGCGGAAGTTGATCTGCGTGGCGGTGATCAGAGCCGCCCCCATCAGCACCGAGAATGTGGCAAAGCAAATGGTGTAGTTTTTCTCCCGCTCGTCAGGCGTGCATGGATGCTCGGGGAACGAGGTGGAGTGGTCAAGCGCGATGCCGACGAAGAACATGGCGAGCCCCCAGCCCAGCGAGCCAAACATGCGCTGGTGACCATAGCAGTCTGCGTCCTCACCCAGCAGAGTGATCACCGCAGAGTCGGCCAGTGTGATGGCGGGTGCGCTGAAGAACTCGCCGATGATCACCAGCAGCAACAGCAGAAAGAACGCCTTCTCTATGTCCTGCAGGCAGAGATACGACTACTGCTATAACTGGCTGCACTCACCTCGTTAACAAGCTAATGACATATGTAGTACAGTCAATAAGTTCGTAGATGCTGTATTGAATGGCTGCCTACACTCGAGCCCCAGTGGTGAGTCTACGAACTTACTGACTGTCGTAGTATTGTTGTGTCCCTCGCTTCAAAACACATCCACAGAGTGGGAGGGGGAGGGGGAGAGAGAGTGTGTGTGTGAGAGAGAGTGTGTGTGTGAGAGAGAGTGAGTGAGAGAGAGTGTGTGTGTATGTGTATATATGTATACATATATACATATGAGTTGATTTTGACTATTAGAATGTACATAATTATATACCATATAAATCGGGCGAATCACATAAAATTTGCACCGTGAAATGGAAGGTGCTATTAATGTGCTGGTTTCACAGAATTGAGATGTAGACAAGTACTCATAATTGCAGCCCAAATTTTTTGACTGTGTATTTCTTGAACAAAATTAAGTCTTTTTTCAAATGGAACAATGTCTATTTACATCAAGAAAATGAAAATAGAGGATATTAGAATGTCAGTGGTGGTTTTTGTAGGATTCTAGTGTAAGTAGTTTGCGTGCTATCATAACATGACAATTTTAAATACCTACAGTTTTCATCTACATTTAACCACTTAGTTACTAGGGCTACAATGGTCGTGCATTTGTTTAGATTCTGTTTCCTTTATGCTGATCGCATTGGGACTTCCTTGTCAGTACTTTGTGAGAGTTCATACTACCTAGTCATAGGGCGTGCTGGAAGATGGCATTTACTAATGCTGGAAAAGCTGACATGCTCGTGGTGTATGGTGAACGTAGGAAGAATACTGATCATTCTTGTAATGTGTACACTGAGCGATATTCCAATAAACGTCAACCATCCTTACAATTATTTGTGAACCTCTTTAACCAATTATGAGAAACTGGAAATGAACACCTCGAAAATGTAACAAAAACAAACAAGTTACCGGGGAAGATGGTGAAATAATTGCTGTAGCTGTTGTTGCTGTAAATTTACAAATTGTCTCCCGTGCAATCGCAAGAAGAAGTGGCATGGGTCAGGCAAGTGTACTAAACATTTTTCTCCATCATAAGTTCCATCCGTATCATGTCTCTCTCCATCAAGAGCTACGTTGAAACGAATTTTAGAATTGTGTTAACTTTTGTACATGTTCATTAAGATATACACCAGATTTTTCATGAACATATATTGTTTGTGATGATGCAACATCTACAAATAATGGCCAAGTCAACCACATGCACCACTGGTCAGTAATCAATTCCCGTTGGCGTTGTCAAGTGGAATGTCAGCATCCATGGAGTGTAAATGTGTGGTGTGGGATAGTGAGCTATCATCTTATAGGCTCTTTTTCGATAGAAGGATTACTGGATTTCCAAAATTATGTCAACCCTCCTAACAGACGTACTTCCACAGATGTTAAAGACCTTCCACTGCAGACGTTGGTTTCAGCATGATGGCTCCCCAGTGCATATTGCAAGACATACTGCAGCTTGTCTTCACAGATAGTTTCAAAATCATTATAGTGGACGTAGGCAACATGTACGTTGGTCTGCCCATTCGCCAGACCTAAAACCCTTAGATTTTTTTTCTGTGGAAAATGTGAAAAGACACTGTCTAAACTACATCAGAAGATATGAAATAACTAATTTCAGCTGCCTCTTCTGCAATTTCTGCTGGAATGCTACAACATGTGTAGCAATCTTTAGATGACAGACTGGAAGCTTGTATTATAGCTGGTGGTATTCATTGTGAACACAATCTGAGGAGGACAGTTTTTTCCTTTCTTCTCAGAATTCACATAATTTGTTTATTCGATTTTGTATTTCTTAAGTGAGTGCTGATATATAGTACAGTAAAATCATATAAATATACAAGATGTCAATTGTGTTTTCTTGCACAATCAGAAGAAAACCACACATACTAAAACAGAAAAGTAAACATAAGAACATAATTAAACTAAACAGACAACGGTAGGTATTTACAGTTTTTATAACGATAGCTCGTAAACTACTTGCACTACGTCCTACAAACACATTATTGACATTATAATTTTCCCTAGCTATATTTTCTTGATGTGAATATGCATTGTTCAATTTAAAAAAAAATTCACATTGTTCACAAAATACATATTCTAATACTTATAAAATATCCTTGTTTACGCAGCAATTATGAGCCCTTGTCTAAACTTCAGTTTAGTGAAACCAGCACATCAATTGCACCTTTAATTTCTGAAATATTTGTGGTGCAAGTTTTAGGTGACTCATCCTGCATACGAATATAAAACTATTGTTACAAGGCGTCTGAGGGACATATCCATGTTTGTGAGGGATGGAGGCCTTAATAAAAATAAAATAACTAAATTTGATTTTTAATTTATTCATATGGCTATTATTTACACACTGAGCACAATATTTAATGTCTATTTCAACTCTATTTAACGTCCTTAATTTCTCAGTTTGGTTATAGTCAGTCAACTCATACTCATCATTAACACACATTCAGTCTATCTGTTGCCATCATTGGTACAGTCTTTCACTCACGTATACAGTCCAATAGTCCAGCCTGCAATGGTCGTCTCCATGGCTCTGATGTTCGCAGTTGCATATTTCCCACCCGCTAGTCACTTATCTCGCCTCCAGTTTCTCTTCTCGCTCGTCCTTCATTCGATTCTGGAGCCACTCATCCATTCAACAACTCAAAAAGAAACTAGCGCAGCAAACCACTAGAAAATTCTTCATATAAATACAAAAACTCAATATAACCAAGGTCAGCAGAGCATGCCACAAAAATGATTATCGTGTCGGCTCACTTTTTGTAACACATAATCAGTTCCTGGTTTATTGCTCGCTTGTCATTCAAAACATTCCATTGGCTTGCCTCCGCCACTATCATATAACTGCTCTGTCCTTCACTTCCACTCGCTTGTGCAGAACAAAACAGCGAGCGTGTAACACTACCCCCTCTTCAAGTATGTTCATCCCGAAAAGACTTCTGCTTTTCCCGAACACTTTGCAACATCCGGGCCTTCGTAGAGGACTAGTTGGTCGATGTGGACAACCTTCGGCTTCGCCTGAGAGCCTTGATGACAAATCCAAAAGACCACATCAATGATCTTCAGAATCCTGCAGCTGCCTTCCCAACATATCTGTAGCTTCGGGCAGTATCCTTTTCGCCTCTGGGTGTTGTAAAACCACACTAGTTGTCATTGTTTAAATATCTCGCCTGATATTCTCCTACCATACCGCGTCTTCATCTTGTCACAATTTATTCTCAGGTGCTGTTGACCAATATTACGAATGCCAACTAGTCTGTTATGTAATTCACTGGCATAATCAGGCATTGCAGCTTCCTCTTACATCAGTCGGCCAAACAGCATGTCACTAAGAAAGCGTAACTCGCTCTTCCAAACAGCATTCTTGATGGTTTGACCCTTGTGGCCTCGTAAACTGCCAAGCAGTAAGCAAGGAGAAACAGTGATACTTTTGCATCCCAATCGTATTGGTTTTCTGGAGCAAAGATTGACAGGTACTACTGAAGGGTGTGGTTAAGTCTGTCGACCATTCCATCCGACTGAGGGTGTAAGGCTGTAGTACTAGTCTTTCATCCCCAGAATCTTTGTTACCTCCTGGAACACTGCAGCCTCAAAGTTTCTTCCCTGATCGGAATGGACTTCTAGTGAAATCCCAAACCTCGAGAAGACATGCTCTATGAGTGCCTCAGCCACAATTCATACTTCCTGGTTCGGGGGACTAACCTCAGACAACTTGGTAAAATAATCTTGGGCCACCAGTAGATACTGGTTACCCCTCTCTGTAACAGGCAAGGGGCTCAGAATTTCTATGCCATCCACACGTATGGGACTCCAACATTGTTTTTCTGGAGGTGACCTTGCCCTCTGGCCCTTGGTCCCTTCCTCGCAGTGCAGGTGTCGCACATTCGGCACCACTTCTCAACGCCTTCCCAACAATGAAGCCAGTAGAATCTCAGTCTAACTCTGTCGAGGGTCTGATTAACACCAAAGTGACCACTGGCTGCCACATTATGCAGTTGTTTTAAGACTTCGGAACCCTGCATTCTGGAAGGACTACCCGTAAGCGTGTGTGGTTTCCATCATAAGGTACTCTCCCAGTTTCTGTAAAGTATGCCATTCTTCTATACGAGGAAATTCTATTGGGCCCAGGATGTTTCGAATCCTGTACTCAGGCTAGATATCTCTTCCCATTTTGGCTGACAGCCAGCTTCTTTCCAATTTAATAATGGCTGCAAAGTGGGATCATTCAGCTATCTTTCATAATTCCATCATCACTCAGGTGATCCAGCTCAACATAAAGAACCTTGAATTCCTGTCCTCTGTACTTTCAGTGATTCACCACTCTTTTCTTCCTGGCGCTCGCAATGATGACAGAATGGCTTGTGTGGCTTCCTAGAAAGTGCCTCTGCATAGCTGTGAAGGTGTCCAGATCTGTGCTGTATTTCAAAGTAATATTCTTGAAGATACTCCATCCAGCAAACTAGTTGACCTTCCGGGTTCTTGAAATTTTGTAGCCAGCATAGTGAAGCATGGCCAGTTCTCAGAATAAAATTACTGCCATAAAGGTGGGGGTAGACATGTAAAATTGCCTTCGCTATGACTATAAGCTCCATGCATGTAACACAAATTTTTTTCAGGCTTATGCAGTATCTTACTGAAATATTCTAGTGGTCTTTCCTTTCCATCCTGAATGTGAGATAGCATAGCTCCAGTGCCCACATCACTAGCATCAGTGTCCAAAATGATCATGCATCACTTTTAGGGAAACCCAGGACTTGTGGAGATGCCGAAATTTCCTTTAGCTTCTTTGCACTCAGTGGTCCAATGAAATTTCCTTTTTGCCTCAGTCAATTCATGTAGTGGCTTGGCGATTGTAGCAAACCCAGGTTCAAATCAACAGTAATCGGGCGTTCGAAGGTGGCAGGGACATTACATAACCCAAAGGGCATAACTTTGAACTGCCAGATTCCTTGCCCTTGGACACAAAATGCAGTCTTATTTTGTTCCTATGGGGCCACCTCGCTCTGTCAGTACACACTCTTCATGTACAAAGTAGAAAACCATTGAGAACCTGCCAAGCTGTTCAATATGTCATCTATCCTTGAAAATAGATAAGAGTCTTTCTTTGTCACATAATTAAGCTAGAGATAATCTACACAAAACCTCAGAGCCGTGTCTTTCTTAACAAGAACAATAGAGGATGACCATGGACTAACTGATAGTTCTATCATATCTCGAGCCTTCATTTCTTCCAGAATCCCTTCAACTGCCCCATGCGAAGCTAGTGGCAGTCATCTTGGTGGCTACTTTATGGGCCTAGCCTCTCCCATATCTATGTAATGGCAGGTCACATCAATCCTTATAAGGTAATTTGGTCCACACAAGAAAGCATCCCTGTTTCTCTGAAGTAATTCAGAGATGGCCTTCTCCTGTCGCCAGTTAAGATTTGCCTTTTTTTTTTTATTAGCAGTTCCTTGAGTACTTCTGGTAAATGATATTCTCTTTGTTATACTCTAGAACAATTGGAAGTAACTCTGTGACCTGCTTGCAAACACCTTATCATGGCCCCTTCCTCAAAACGAATGTCACTATCGGAAAAACTTATCATTCTAACTGGAAAACTGTCAGAATTAGAAGAACCAAAGTCCTTGCTACAGTGACTTTACCCGGCAATATGCCAACCCTCTCTACTGGCTCAATTAGACCCAAACGCCTGGCAAATTTTCTGTGGTATCACCCTGCAATAACAATTTCACTAGAAGTGGGCAGCACAGTGGGTTGGCCATATACTACTGGGCAGCTAACGGGAGAAGACAAATCATGCCATGTTAACACCACAAACTCTGTAATGCACCCCAGCCTATGCAGCACATCAAGCCCCAAAATACATTCATCCTCTATTTCTGCTATTTATATATCGTGCTTTATGCTAAGGCCACCAAGCTTCAAGATTACTTTTCTCTTAATTCTAACAGGCTTGATCTCACCTGTTATTGTAGTCAAATAGCACTGTTCCATACCGTCGTCAGGCGATCGCGGGGGGTGGGGAGTGCCAGAGGATGTCTGGTCTTACTACTGTTATGGTCGTTCCAATGTCGACTACCATCTGGCAATGAACTTCATTCAGGCTCTCATCCACTAGTATTGCTGCCAAATACTGTTTTACCGACCGTACATGTAAGAACATTGGGGCCTTCCCTCTAGTAGTCACCGATCTTCGCCCCTCAAGATCGGTGTTTACAAGTTTCCCGAATATTTTGTACTCTCACCTGACCCCAGCTCCCTCTTTTCCCGCTGCTGCTTTTTCTGTTGTTATTGTTGTTGTTATTGACAAACATTCAGGCCGTTTGGGTGGGGGTGGCGAATCTCTGCAGCACGAACCCTGGAAGCGATGCCATTTACAGCCATCTGCAACTCCTTCAGTGTCTTCTTCACACTGTCTTCCTCATCTTTGTTAAGGGTCACTGCGCTTACTGGACGTCGGGGTGCGGACCCATATCTTGCTGACTCTACCTCCAATGCTCGGGTCAGGGCGTCCTGCATGTTTTCGGGTGCAGCCAGACGTACTACTTGCCGTACCTATGTGTCGACGGATGTATCGATGAAGAAGCTGACTGTGTTGATGTTGTGCAACTCCTCGGGACACCCTTCCAGAGTTAGGTGGGAGAGCCGCACAATGTCTTGCCATAGCTCGTGCAGTGGCTCCCCTGGTCGCTGGGTGTAGCCTCGCAGTTGGGCATGTTGGACATGTTGCAGGTACCTGTCGCTGAAACGTAGTTACAAGGCCGACACCAGTGTTGGGTACTCTAGTCAATGTAGCTCTGGCAGAAATTGTAGCATGCTCAGTGCGGCGCCTCTCAGTACAGCCGCGAAGTAGTAAGCCCACTGTTCTGCTGACCAGCCATTCAGGGGAGCAGCTATTTCAATATGATATTGGTATTTCCGCCAGGAAAGGGCGGACTTATTGAGAACCTCTTCCCCACTGCTGGCTGTACGACACCGACGCTGCAGAGCTGCTGGCTACCCTCGGAGGTCACTGTTGTTGACAACTTGCACTCCCCCACCTTTGTCGACTGCCGGTGTGGTGAAAGTGAAACTCAATTTTTGAAGACATTCACGCAATTCCTTCTCTAATGCACTGATATAATGTTCCAATTCACTCTCGGCGCTATCAATCTTTTCACAGACACTGTCCACTACTTCAGTTACACTGTCCACTTTTTCATTTACACTGTCAATTTTCTTGTCCACAGAGTCAACTCTCCTATTCGCCAACTCACTAATACCTTATATTTTCCTGTCTACATTTTCATTTACAAATTTTCCTGTCTACATTTTCACTTACAGTGTCTATTTTCCTATCTACATGATCTAATTTCTTGTCTACTAATTAGCTTTCAATAGTTACCCTGCTATTTATGTTCGCGTTTACACTTACAATTACTGAACTAATTTGATTATTTACAATTTCAGTTACACTCTCTTTCTCACTACTAATTTGGGTATGTAAAGCTTTGTCCACACTCTCTTTCACACTACTAACTTGGGTATTACAGCTTCGTTCACACAACAATTTTTTTATGAAGACTATTGACACTTGCGCTCACATAGCTACCTAATCCCTCGATTAATGCTCGCAGTGCGTCTAGTTCTGCAGACATTCACAGTGATTATTGTACGGAACAGTCTTAATTATTTTCAGTAAGAGTTATTCCAATTAATTAATTTGTTTGAGAAAAAACCCTAACTACTTGCATATAGCCTAACTTTATCTACAACTGATTGATTAATAATTGCCTCCATCCCACTTCTGAGACCAGTGTTACAAAACGCCTAAGGAGTATATCCGAATTCGTGAGAGATGGAGGTCTTAATAAAAATAAAAGAAGGAAATTTGATTTTTAATTTATTTACACAGCTATTATTTACAGCATTAAATCATCTGTCTTTACGAGTACTCTTTTTAATCCACAGTGAGCGCAATATTTAATGGTTATTTCAACTCTAATTAATGTTTTTCTTAATGTCTCTGTTTGGTTATAGTCAGTTAACTCATACTAAGCATTACAATACGTCCAGTCTACCTGTTGTCATTATTTGTAAGGTCTTCCTTGCACGCATCCCGTCCAATAGTTCAACCTACAATCGTACTGTTCACAGCTCTGATGTTCGCAGTCGCATATTTTCCTCCCACTGGTCACGTATCTCGCCTCCCGCTTCTCTTCTCGCTTGTCGGTCTTCGTTCGATGCCGCAGTCACTCGTCCATTTAACAACTCGGCTCGGAGGCCCATTGCACTATTTATACTCTGCTGGCCTTGACCTAGAAAGTTCGATGCACCTCGAGTCACGCTTAGAGAAACTAGTGCAGTAAATCACTATTAAATTCTTCATATAAATACAAAAATTCAATACAACTAAAGCCAGCAGTGCACACAGCAAAAATAACTGTGTCGGCTCGCTTTTTGTAACAGACACGCAGTTCCTGGTTTATCACACGCTTGTCATTCAAAACATTCCGTTGACTTGCCCCCGTCGCTATCGTATAACTGCTATGTCCTTCACTTCCACTCGCTCGCGTGGAACAAAGAAGCGAGCGCTCAACACTTTGTTTTATTCTATCCCGAACTATACTTCCAAAATTAAAATTTAATCTTATATTCGACAACTAAAAATTATAGGTATGACCACGGAGTAGTTAGGTATGCACCAGTCCACCCACCATATATGACAAGTGTAAAAAAAAAAACTCTTAACTTCCCCCTTACACCTGCACTGGAAGGGTATTACTTTCATTCCACCTGAGAAAGACAAATTCCACTATTTTTTAAAGGCGCCATCACCAATAATTTTGTATTGGGCGTTGGCCACATACCTACATGTTAAATTAAGGGGCGCGCACATGGGTTTTAGGAATGAGACCACTCATTACTTTAACTCTGGCCGTGCTTATGAATAGAAAACCATCGCAATTATGAAATGGACTGTAAATTTGTTCGAAACACATCCATACACTACGACAATGTATCATGTGTGTGTAAAATTCGACCGGGTGTCCCGCATTACCTGATCGAAATGTCAGTTTCGCAATTAAGCGTGGCTAAATATCATTCGAGCTATATATGTACGAAACCATAATATCCGTCTTCTTTATTTGCATAACCTAATCAGCAGGGGAACTTGGTAAAATATGAGCAGTCTTAGCGACACGAGCAACCCGAAGCTATTTGGTATCTGATGTCACGCGAGAAATGTCTTCACAAGCAATTATCAGTAGTAATACGCTTCATATATTTTTTAAATTTTCCATGTGATTTTAAAATTGCCAGCTCGTATTAGCAGCAGTTTTGTCATTTAAAAACACGGATGTTAGAGTCGTTAGTTAAATTGTACGCCAAGAAAATGTTATATAAAAATTACACTGTACATCAGCTTGACGTAATTCTAGAATACTTCTATGAAAACTTGTTTTCTCTGTGTTCATAAAATAAGATCTGAGGTTGTATTCTCTCTGCTGTGTGCTGCTTGTGTGTAAGAAATAGGAATCGAAACAAGCAGGCCCAAACATAATATCATGGTCAATTTTTATTCAATACGGGTAATATGAGCAGGGCATAATGTTAAAGTACGGGCAGCATTTTCAGTGACAAGCTCAAAAAAAAGTTTAGAAACACCTAGATTTATTGGTTACTAGGTTGATCTTGGCCTAGGAGGTCTGTAAAGAATACCACACCACACTTAACGAGAGTCTTTTTACGATGCATCTACTGTCCCAGTGGACATCCTTTATGTGCAACCAGTTACGGGTAGTGCATAACTTTTCTTGAAATATATTTTCCCTTGTGGAGTATTAAACACAACACTGTTAAAAAGTTTCTTAAATTAACTTAGCCCGTAATAACGTAACACAGACTTGATACCCGCCTGAAGTGGTCGACAGAATCGATGGAAAGAGCCGTGGATTCTGTGATGACTGGTAGTTTTTTTAGAACCACGCAGCGATTGTGTACTATGTTCCACGCCAAACATTACATAGGTATTTGGATTCTGTAACCGAAGAAACTCGGGAACTTCAACCAAGAAATCTGAATTAGGGGAGCAAGCCAAAGAAATTCTTACTCAGCATATAAAATACCTCTCGCAGAATAGGTTTTCTCTGAACAGAATGCTTATTATTTACTAGAACACCTGTAAATACAATGCATTTAATAAGAAAACGTGTATGTGACATTAGGACTGGTTGTGGAGCTTCATAAAATGCCATTCTGATATCTCAATCAGGAAAGAAGAAAATATTTCTATTAATCGTCCCTTATCTATGACAAACCCAAAAGTCAGAATTCTCTTTGAACTTCTTGAACAAAACGTGCGTGATTTGAACCTGACTAATAAGGCTGGTAGTATACTCGACATTGATAAGCATGGGTTCTAGCTAAATGTTATATTAGAACAACAAATGTTGCACCGAAAGGATACAGTAGTGTTCACGCAATTTTTCCGGAAGAGAAAGGCGAAACCACAGCTTTGGTAGCCTGATTCAACGCGGTGGTAATTATTTTCTTGCCTGTTCGTAATGAAAGGCAAATGTATAGTGGTTGGTTTGAAGGAAAAATTGCCACCTTGATGGGAGGCATTTCAAAATGAACAATCTGTTTGTATTAATGAGTAACTTTTTTTATTGTCATCAAAAAGTTCGTTGATTATTTCTACGTCAGTAAGGAATCGCTAGCTATTTTGTTTAGAAACAGGAATTACTTTCGCTGCTGAGATCTAGAACTTCTCGGCTTTTGAAGTGAAAATGGACTTTGTATGTTGCGCTTACTACCACAGCACAATAATTGGCATCAACCTGTGGATAAAGGACTGTTTGGACCCCTTAAACAAGCTTTTTACAATGTTTACGATCGTTTCATAAGTCAACACATTAGAGCTTTTACTATGATGGAATTCGGGGACCCGCTAAAGGAAGTTCGGAGAGAGCTGCAACAGCCCATCTGACAACTAATTCATTTCGTGCAACAGGTAAATGGCGTGTCAATTTAAATGCTATTCTTGATCATGTATCCATATCAGAAGTGATTCCACACCTAAGCATAGCTAAAGACTCCAACAGTTGTCAGTTTCTACAGCTAACCAATGCTACAACTGGCATTAAGGAGCCTCCAACATCAAAATCACATTCAGCAGCTACAGCTTCCCAGCTCCCCTCCACCACAAAGCAGGTTACTTCAACCAAGTCCAATCAGGATGCTGACAGACATTCATCACCCAGAAAAACTATTAAAGCAATTTCTCCCTTCCAATTCTTAAGCGTCCAAGTTATTCTAGAGGCAGAAAACCTGGTACCGGTAGCGCAAGAGAACGTGCACCAGCTGATTCGATCCCCAAAGCTAAACTCTTGAATTTGCGGTCAAAATGTTTAAAGCAGAAGAAAATAAGCATAATATTTCTAATGAAATAAATATATTGAATGATACAGACTGAATGTATCCCGTGTGTGATGATAACTTCACAGACGATCACAAAGGTAAAAAATGGGTGAGGTGTGAAAAATGTAGTAAGTGGTACCATGAAGTGTATGTCAATTCTTTCGAGGCAGGGGTTTCTGTGAGAATTGCAAGTATATGAGTGAAGAGATTTAAGCGGTTCTTAACAGCTAGGTCTTGAGAGCCGATGAGGGTGAAACGAGGTAAGTGTGGAGCAGCGCCGGAATGCCAGGATGAGGGAAACGGGAGATCCCCGAGAAAAACAGCCTACCAGCGGAATTTTCCGGTACGATTCCCACATGCGAGAATCCGGAGGCGACCCCGGAATCGCAAGTAAATTATAAGAGCAGATGTTCTTAGTAGTTAACCAATACTAAAGAATCGGGAATATTTTCCATCTCAAACATTTTTATATGCACTGATTTGCAAAAAATATTGATTACCATGAGGCACGCAGATATCGGATGTTCCCCTGAGGAATCCTGCCACAGCTAGCGCGACTGATCCTCCAAATCAGCCCAAGTTACCGCTGCTCAAAGTTGCCGTCCAACCTGGTCACACACGTTCCCGATTGGCGAGAGGTCTGGGGACCTTGCTGGCTAAGAAAGCATGTTGACATTACGAAGGCATGCCAGAGATACCCGTTCTGTGTGAGGCCGGACATTATACTGCTGGATAATGGGGTTTCAAGCTGTACCAGGAAGGGGAACACACATGGTCGCAAATTTGCTGGACGTATCACCTTGCCTTCAGGGTTCTTTCACTCACCACCAGTGTAGTGCGGAAATCGTAGGAAATGGCGCCCAGTACCACCCCACACCATGACACCTCTCGTTGGGGCTGTGTGCCGCTCTACAATGAAGTCTGGATCACGGCGCTGGCCAGGACATATACAGACTCTAATTTGGTGGTCGTCAGCATCCATGCAGAACCGTGATTCGTCGTTGAACACTACTTGTCACCAAGCTGCAATGCTGCCCGTTCTCGGCAGAACGTCATACGCGCTTGGTGATGCTCGGGTCGTAATGGTAGACGTCTTAGGGGACGCCTCGACGACTGCTAGCCATCAGGATACAATATTGGTGGTCACAGCCATATCTCCAGTGTGCCGCGAAATGTCCCAGGATGATGTGTAGCTAGGTTCGTGGAGTGCGTACAGTCTGTCGCACGATGAAACTATCCTCCCTGCTGGTGGTCCGCTGGGGTCGACCCGAGTCTACTCAACGGGTATGTGTAAACCCCTCTTCCCATTGCGTCCAACACCCTCTCACAGTTTATGCATAATGATTTAAGTGGCTAGCAAAGCACTGAAAGGTCCAACCTGCCTCTCGGAGGTCGATGATGCGGTCTCTCTCAAACTCATCCAGCTGGGCAAAGGCTTGTCGATTGCACCTTCGGGCCATACTACGTATTCACTAAATTTGGCATTGTGGCTTACACTGCTCACATTGCTAGTATAGTTTTGTTCGTTGTCTTGTAGCAATGAATGATGGAGGGACATGTGTACCCCCTAGTGGCACATCCACGCATGCAACCGGCATTGAACGGAAATGGAACACATGTCGAGCTACGACGATACTGTATGGAAGCCTTCGTTGTACTCGTGCAATTCGTTCATGGTAATCAATTTTTTTTAAACTAAAGTGTGTTTTTTTCAGTCTTTGTTTGATTGTATGATTTTGGAAGTGGACAAGTGTGTCAATATATTTGGGCGACTCTTGATATCAAGTTATTTTGATCTGATGAGGGTGAATTGAGGTGAGTATGGAGCAGCCCCGGAATGGTGTGATTGGGGAAGCGAGAGATCCCCGAGAAAACTCGCTGACCAGCGGCATCGTCGGCACGATTTCCCCATGCCAAAATTTGCGGGCGACCCCGCCGGGAATCGTACCCAGTTCGCCAAGGTGAGAGGTTAATAGTCTAACCACTTCATCACCACGGCCCCTAAGTGCACAAGTCTTGAATTTTTAGTTTTAATGCTTTCATTTGAGTTAATGGTAGCTGTTCATATTTGCCAATATGAGCAGATTGTTGATGTTTTGATTTTTTTACTACCTTAACTTGGCGTCAGTAATTTAAAAATGCTTCCTCGCTAAGAAAGCAAGCATCATAAACTATTTTTGGTGTATTAGTTTCAAATTTAAAATGTTTGAAATGTTGGCTTTTATAGAAGTGTTCCTTAATATGCTCATATTTATCTGAGTTCTATGTTTTTCTAATGGGTGAGGAATTGAGTAGTTACGTATTAAGATATTTTTCTGACTTTTATACTCAATTCAAGCATTAAATGAACGCTTTTGAAAAACATGCTCTTTTTCTTATTTCAGAGCATCTTTATGGAACATAGCAAAAATTAACAACAAAAATAAATCCATAAGATTACATTGTGAAGACAGTTGTACAGGCAATATTCCCAACCGCTGTTGACTTCAAAAAATTTTATAGGAGTGATCTGTGCCATGTCGGTCAGTAAAACTAAGTATCAAATATTTTCTGTTATTCTGTGGCGAAAATACGAAATCCACGTTTAATAAGATGGGGTGGCATCATGGCAATACCAAGGATGCCTATACAATCTAATAAATATAGTGGTTAATTTGTTAACAGCAAATTAATTTTTGTAAACGCCAAAATTAATGGTAGTTTATTTCTATAACTAAACGATTACAGAAATTAAACATCAAGACTATTGAGATGGTCGTGTAAATAATTTCAAGTTACAGTGATCAGTAAATACTCAAAATACAGAACAATATTATATTACAAAGAGCATCGTGTGATGCCTGCCTGCAAGCAACCGATCACACACTATAGCCATGATGGTTGCATACGCCACGGGCTGTACTGTAGTAATGCGCGTGCAACAGGGCAACAGTGGAGACGAGGTATGGACGCTGTGCAGTTCTAGAATCTCCGTTGCTGGCTCTGTAGTCTACATTCACACCTGATTTTTGACGTTAATGCGTATTTAAATTTGCAACCATAGTGGGGGGCAATCCAAAAAATCCGGTGATAAAATCGGGGGATACAATTTGGCATTGCAGCTCCGAATCTATCGTCTACATTCAAAATTCAATTACACCACTCTATTGCCAAAGGATCAAAGAATATTTTACGTTGAGTGAGGACTGCAAAGTATCACTGGGGGTGGGGGGGGGGGTTAAGCGTCGCAATTTTGAGTTCGTTTCGCCGTGTCTCATAACTTCCGCGTAGTGTAACTTTTGACTAGGAGAAGCTATGTCGATCGTTTAAGTTTCAATCGACAGCTCTCGACAAGATCAATCGATTGCGTGGTATAAAAATATTTGAGTGGCGTGGTTATGGTGAAATTGCATGCGTTTAATGTAAACAAATTAAGACAACACAATTTCAGCCCATACTCGTCAAAAAGCCAAGTCGAAATACAGAAATCGTATACGGTTGGAAAGAGCATCTCAAAAGCAATCCAATGATACCCATAAAATCCCATATGAATGAGTGAAGCGGTGCCGGAAATGTAAAATAAATATCAAGGCGTCCGAGCCCGTCGACGTAGACGTATTTACGCAAAACAAACGGCTGTCCCCCAACAGAGCCAAATCCAACTTTTTGCCCAAATGTAGCTCTTCATTACTATCAAACACAAACGCACTCCACACTGCACGGCAAAAAAAATAAAAAGCTCAAAATGATGCTGTGTTTAAAGGCCTTGTGTCACGATGGAAGTTTTGTTGGAAGATTCCATACAAACTTACATGGCCGCAGTATTGATTGTTCTTTGGAGATTTAGACGTGTGCAATTTTCATTGGAAGAGTTACTTCATGGTTGAAATTTTTTTCAATCAGAGATAGTGTGGTGCAGTCTGATATCGATGTGATAGCTGTAATTTGGTTTCGAGAAACAGCGAAAAGAACATTAAACAAGAGCAGAGTAAATAGTGAATTAAAACACAAAAAGGTAATCGGGTGATTAAATAAGAACATTATGTGAAAATTAGTTATTTAACACAAAACACTCCAGTTATCACAACAAAACATTTAAGTCGTGTGCGTTAACTGGCACTGGTGAAGCTTGAATTCCATCCTGTGATCGCAGATTCAGAAGCAAAATCATAATAATTACACTCGCGGCTTGTGTGGCAGCAAGTATCGTGTGCAATGTTATTCTCCATAATACACCATATAAAACAACTTGCATGCAGGTTTGGATAGCAGGCCTCATAGAAGCTTCCGCCGAATCTTGTGCGGAATATTGTATCATGGTACACGGGCTTAACATTGACCACTACTTGTCTCCAGTGCTGCTCTCCCGCGGCACACTACACACCTTCACAAGACGTGCAGTACTACTGCACCACCTGCAGGATATGCAATTGACACGACTCTCGCGTCCTGGGTATTGTCTACAAGTAGGTACCGAGTGACTCATTACCCACCCACTCTAACGGGAGGGGAATAAATTTTTAAAATAGAAACTAGCTGTTACTTTGTATACCGTTATAATTACAAACCTCATTATTTTATGGTAACATATATGGTGCAAGCAACATTAAAATGTAATTTAGTATTGAACTATAAAAAGCCGTGAAAATAAAAGTAAGCTATAAGGTGGACGTGTCACTGAGACAGAATTTAATTCTAAACTTGTCAACTGAAATCTACAAGTCTTTGGAAGCCAATATTGGAAAAATAGGAAGCGGCGATCCTAGTTAATAGTTTTTGCCGACATTGTGGGCAAATGTCTTACCAGAGTGTTCTATAATTTTACCGTGATATTTTGCTTCGAAAATGGATGTGCAAATTTACAGCGGAATAAATAGTTTCGTAAAGACTGTTCACGATAAAGTGAGCCCTTTTTAAAACAACCTTATAAAAACGCCACTGTACCTGCCTGTGTATATTTTAAAGGGCGAACTGAGTGACATGCGTCCAGTAAAGTTGGTAACGAAGAATGGAAAATAGTTCCATATCTTAACGTTGAATAAAAAGTATCACGTAATCATTTGTAATAACTTAAATAATTTCTTTCACTTTTTTTAAATTTTAATGCATAGAAGTGTAGTAGATTTGCAAAATATTTACGTTTGTAATAATTTCACAGTTTCACTTGATCGAGGCATGAATAAAGTGATGAGGCCCATGGTAATGTTAATTTTACATAGGACGGAAGAAGACACGGTGTGCATGCAAGTAGGTCATAAGCAGGGCTTTCAAAAGTGCTCATTTTACCGTGAATAGCCAATAGTAATGCATCAGTATGAAAAAATATTTATTGACGAAGTGGGCAAAAATTGTTTCTTGTGATTGGCATTTCTTGAATTTTCTTCTACATCGTCAACCGGAAACTTTTGAATTATTCAGTAGCCGATTTAAGCATAAGTTAATGTGCCACGTCCCCTTGAGGACGTGGCGAGGGGCAAGGAGGTACTACACGGCGGAATGATTTGTGTAGCTTGGTAGGGTGTGACCCGAGCGCTATCGAGACGGGAGGGCGAACTCCTAGTGGGGTAATCTGTGACCGTTAGCCAACTACGCGAGCACGCGTGTACACCCGCTTGAATGAATTTAAGGAACACAAATGCACACAGAAATGTTACGCCAGAACCTGGTAATTGGTACCAAACTATACGAAAAGGTTTATACAGAGCCACAAGTTTACAGGTCACGGGTGACACTGGCCACTAGCAACCAGGCGCTTTCATCCCTTCCCCTAATCAGGGTGGGGAAGGAAGGGGACGGTATGACAACCTGTAGGATGGCGCATTCGCAGCTATTTCTTACTTTTCTGCTTGAGGTCTGCTTTCAGGCAGTCCCTCTTCCTCGTGTAAACAAACATAAGTCTAGAAAACTACACTAAAGAGACAACACACCATTTGTGCTCACTCAGTACAGTAATATTTGGTATGGGAATTATTTCTTATAGGGTATTCCCAACACGCATATTTTATCCCTATTTTTATTCATACCAATAAAAATTTAAATATTGTAGTTGATAAAGAAAACGTATGTAAAAGTTCATTTTTACCAAAAAAAAATGGTATACTTTTTGCAAACGGAAATATAAAATGCTTGTGCTACGTGAAAATGTAGGAAACAACCAAAAATATCTTACATGGGGTGATTTTTCAAGTGTTTCATTAAAAAAGAATTCATGTACTGAGACGAGACTATACAGACTGTTCGGAAACTCGCCTGAAATATTTCGGGATGTGATTCCTTATTGGAAACGAGGCCGACGTATGCAGTGCGACTCATAACCTAGCTCAGTTCCTAAGGAAGATATACCCCCTCCCCCTTGAAAATAGAGTTTAAAATAGTAGTTGTTCAATATTTCAGAAACGACAAAGAATTAAGCTACAGTTCTCTGGATAAAGTCTTGTGCAATCAATATATTCATCCTATAGACAAACTGGTGTTAATACCTCCCGCCACCACTGGATTAATAGGGGTGTCCGCCATCTTATCGCATACAATGTTTTTGCCTTCGAGTTTAAGGGAAATTTAATGCCGTATTATTTAACAATACGTCTTATTCGAGAAGAATTTTCAAATGCCTAAAGATCCACCGTTTTATTTCAAAATGCACAAGTAATTTTCACCGGTGACTATACAATGCCTGGCACATAGGAAATACATGTGGAGTAAGTAACTGATATTGGGCTGACTATTCTTAAGTGGACTTAAGTGTGACTAAGTGGAAAATGTACTAAAATAAATGATCATATATTGTGCATACGTACTAACATGCCCTGTCGCTGTGATCTCGCTTAGGTACTCACACATAAAGGTTCAAATGAGTCAGCAAATACCAAACAACTGAACAGTACAATAATAATGATGGTCAATGTACCTATTTCGCTTATACGTTAGTCAACTGCTACAAACGTTCCATGATGATGGGTAACGCAGTTAGGGAATTTCTGCTGGTACAAATTACGTACTCGCAGACCACTGCAGCCTGCTGCATCATACACCCAGTGCATGTCAGCCAATTTCTCGTACGTAAACTTCGACATGCTGTCTACACTGCAGTCCTATACACATGTAAACCCAGCACACAACATATGTCTCGTTTCGCGTGGGCTTTCGGAAATGGGCGAATGTCATTTCCTCACGTTGTATTTTCCTCCTCTCGTTTGAAGCATTGCCTATGTGTCAGGCATTATATCGTCACTGAAAACTTTGTGTGCGTTTTAAAAGAGAACGGTGGCTCTGAGGCACTTGCAACATAGGGAATTTTTTGTTACGTGGGGCGTAATGCTCAATAGTTAATACGAAATCAAATTTCCATTAAACTTGAAGGCAAAAAGTTGTATGAAATAAAGGGGTAGGCACCCCTATTAATTTAACGATGGTGGGCGATATTAACACCACTTTGCCATAGGCTGAAGATCTCGATAGCACAAAAAAATTATCCAGAAAAATGTATTTTATTTTCATGTCGTTTCTGAAATTTTGAAGGAAAAAATCCTTTTTTTTTTTTTTTTTTAAATTGGATTTTCAAGAGCGTGTATCTATCACCCTTAGGAATTGAGCTAGGCTTTAATTTGAATTGCTTACGTCTACCTCATTTTCCAACATGAATCACGTCCCGTAATATTTCGGGTGAGTTTCCGAACAGCCAGTATACATGTGCACACTTGCCTGGGTGGAGCGGGGTATATACGTACCTGTGTGCGGTAGACGATGGAGCTGAAGAGCGGCGAAACCCAGCCGCTCTGCTCGCGCTCGTTGTAGTTTGAGGCGTAGGTGACGTCGAGCGGCGACCTGCCCGCCGTCAGCAGCAGCGGCTTGAGGTTGCGGCCGCCCGCTGCGGCGGTCGCGTCCTGCTTCACGGCGAAGTGCTCGCGTGGCGTCCGCAGCACATACTCCGTGTGGTTCATTTCGAGGCAGGAGGCGGCCTGCGGCTGGATGAAGCCGAGCGGCAGCGTGAAGATGATCCACGCCGACAGCGACGCCAGCAGCAGCGTCTTTCCCTTCTGCCACCTGCGACCGCCACACACTCTCAATCTCCCTCCCCGCCACCTCGTTCGTCAACTACACATATCTAACATGTTCATCCCAAATATCTTCCGAACTATTGAAGATATCGATATTTTGATTTCGAGGTGTAATTAATTACTGATATAACGATATCAACTTTAGTTTTGGGCGTGAATACGTCTTCAAATTTGCAACCATAGTGTGAGGCAATCCAGAAAATCCGACAATAACAAAATTGGGGGTTACAGTTTGACATTGCAGCTCCGAATCTATCGTCTACATTCAAAATTCAATTACACCACTCGATTGCCAAAAGATAAAAAATATGTTATGTTGAGTGAGAACTGCGAATCATCTCACGTGGTGCCGGGGGGGGGAAGGGGGGGGGGGGCAATTTTGAGTTTGTTTCGCCCCGTCTCATAACTTCCGCGTAGTATAACTTTTGACTAGGAGAAGCTACGGTGCTCGTTTGAGTTACAATCGACAGCTCTCGTCAAGATCAATCGATTGCTTGTATAAAAACATTTGTGTGGCGTGGTTATGGTGAAATCATATGAGTTTAATGTAGAAAATTAAGAAAACTTAACACAATGTCGGCCTATAATCGTCAAAAAGCCAAGTCGAAATACACAAATCGTATATGGTGGGAAAGAGCATCTCAAAAGCAATCCAGTGATATCCATAAAACCCCATATGATCGAGTGAAGCGGTGCCGGGAACGTAAAAAAGACATCAAGGCTCCTGAGCGCGTCAACGTAGACTTATTCACGCAAAACAAACGGCCGTGCCCCCAACACAACCACACCCCATTTTTTAAAATGGGAATATGCTCATTTCTCTAAATAGCATAATATGTTATTAAGTGGCAAGTTCAGTGTCGTGATTATTTTTAAAATCAAAGGAGCAATTTTTGAGATATAAGGGTGTTTTCATAGGTGCATACATTTGACTGTAGCTGTGGCGAGATAGGTTGCATCGTCCTCTGAGAGATGTTCCATTGGTGTGAACATTTAAACAGACATGGCTGTTTAGAAAGATAATTGTACTCTAGCTACGAACATCAAATTAAACACACGTTTTATTCGTCTGCAACATCAATAACACACCAACAAACAACCTATATCATGCGTTCGACACCTGTGTTTCTGTATGACTAGCGCGTGTGTCACCTGTGTAGGAACACTCCACTGGATATCCCCCTGCGGACGATGCTACCTACATCGCCACAGCTACAGTCAAATGCATACACCCATGAACAACCCCTTATATCTCAGAAAGTGCTCGTCAGGTTTTCAAAATAATCACGACGCTGAACTCTCCGCCTAATAACGTGTTATGTTATTGGGAGGAATAGGTATATTCCCAATGTAAAAAAAAAAAAACAAGTTTTTATCGATATTTTAGTACTCAATTGCATATAGGAGCATGCATATACGGTGTCTTATGAGCCCCATTGTGACATTCACAAATTCTAAATCACAATATTGATACATTCGGTAGTTCGGAAGATAGTATTTCGGGTGCAGATCTTACCTAAATAATTCTGTATACGTTTTGTATCCGCCTAAATGTTACAAACTTTGGGAGATTATTCCTTACGCAAAATCAATAGGGAATTATATATATATATATATATATATATATATATATATATATATATATATATATATATGGGCTACTTTCTACCCACACTGGATATTAAAAGGGACCACGAGCCCTTGAAAACAGAGATTTTTGACTTTATTTTTGCTAAATGCTGTAAACGAAGAGACATTAAAATACAGATTCTCCGAAAAAAATTTTATGTTTTCAGTATCTTCTGCCAAAGAGCAAACTCTCGTTAATTGGCCTACCTTCCACCTAAATGGAAATAACAAGGGGGGGGGGGGGCACCCTTATATCGCATACGACTTTTGTACCGTCAGGAATTATAAAGGTTTGATGCTGGTTAGTTGAGCAGTATGGCCTAGTCAACAAAAATGGCCGTTATGTTTTAATCCGCTAGGGCCAACCCTACCTTTCTCGTGCACAACGCGCACAGAGCTTCGTCTACAGCGTCTACAGCGTAGGCTATACTAACAACATGCGTCTGATGTATGCTGCCGCCGCATCCGCTGTACAGACGATGATAAGGACATAACTTACTGCAAACAACATGTACCCTGCCTGTACTGAAGTTGCCTGTTGGTTTCTGGCGACGCAGAAAATGTTGGTACTGCCCGCGCTCCTGGAAGTGTGTCGCTGCCTCTGACAGTTTCGTGCGTGTTTTACACAAAAACGACGAGTCCTGGGTAGTTGTAACAAGAGGTACATTTTCGTTGTTTTGCTCATGCTGTTCAATAAACCAGCATCAAACGTTCATAGCTAACTGCGAAAAAATTGTGCAATAAGAGGGTGGCCGCCCTTGTTATTTTCATTATGGTGGGAGGTATTAATGAAAGTTTGCACTTAGGCAGAAGATCCCGATAACATAAAGAAATGCCCGGAGAATTGTATTTAATGTCACTTCGTTTACAATATTACGCAAAAATACAATTAAAAATCTCGATTTTCAAATGCTCATGTCCCTCTTAATATTTAGTTTAGTTATAAGTTAGTCCATATATGCATTTCCCACTTGATTTTGCATTTGGCATCATCTCCCAATGTTTGTAGTATTTGGTTGTATAAAACCTGTAGGTATAAGCAGTTTGAGGTAAAGTGAGCACTCTTGAAGAATGTCACTGCCCCTACTACTACATGCATATAGGGCACGCTGACACTGGCTGCCAAAGAGAATGTAGTTCCATGCTTTAACGTTAATTTGAAAGTGTTTGGTTAACATCTGTATACACTGGTATTATTTTGCCATGTGCTTTTTAAATGCATATAAGAGTAATAATGAGCAGATTTAAAATAAATATATTTTACTTTCCCCATAATTTCTCAGTTTCGCTTGGCAAGCGCAAAAATAAAGTGATCAGGGTCATGGCAATGGGAATTTTACATGTGGTGGAAGAATATACAATGTGCACAAGCAGATCTTAAACAGGACTTTCAGAATTGCTCAGTTTACCGTAAATAGCCTTAACAATCAATACTTCAGTAGAATGGTTAAGTTCGTTCTGTTGCAATATATTTTAAATGGGTAAAATATGGGATACGGGATGGGAGTGAAGTCGACCGACTACCATGTTGTGACATCACCTGGCAGCCATCTTCGATGCGGATGACCTTGACCTTGTCACTGTTCCTGTGACCTTGTCATTTGGATGACCTTGAAGTCGAAGAAGCAATTGGTTTAAGATATTAAAAATTAGGGGGAAATTACATTATAAAACCCGAATACCATCTCAAAATTTCACGACTCTTGATTTCGGGCCTTGAACTTGCTATAACCTTAAAGTCGAAACATTAAGTAAAATCACAATTTTTTTAAAATAATTTTTAAAATGTCGTAAGATTACATTAATTAACCTGACCGCTGTCTTGAAATATGATGTCCTTTATCTTGTCGCGCAATGGCTTGGGGTCATTCTACTGCCGTAATATTAAAAACAAATCACAAAAATTCGTAAAATATAATAACATTTGGGTAAAACACAACATACATTTTAGATTTTCGTTGACCTTAAACCCGAATAACCTGAAACACAAAAAAAAATCACAAACATTAAAAAAATAATACATTTTGGTGTAAAATTACATTAATAAATCCCTACCGCCATATTATGATGTCATCCGAAGGCCATATTGGATGTGGATGACCTTAACTTTGACCTTAAACCCTAAAAAGTGAGAAAAATTGTAAAGCTCGAAAGAATTCTCTAGAAAAAAAAATAAATGCGAAATTCGAAAGAGAATGGATAGTTCGGAAAATTTTCGAAAAATTACATAAGTAATTCTTTAAAGACTTACATGTAAAAGGCCCAGGGTTAGATCCCTATAAATGTGGCGGAGTATACATTCTCCTGGCACGACGAACATAAGATGACTGACCCCAACAATGTTTTCCTTTGGTTATTTAGTCAGCAAGCATTCGCCCTACCACTATATATTTCATTGGCTATTTAGTAGGCCCCCAATAGCGAATCATTAGCTTTACATCACACCCGACTCCCGACTCCCGACTCCTTCATTATCCTCCCGATCAGTTACCCAAAACAGCGCGACTCCCGCTACCACCACTAGACTGCGCTAGTGATTTAACAGTGATGATCGCTCGCTCGTGATTGGTTGTTGGTCATGTGATATCTCGTCCTCTTTGGATAATTATTAGCTTCGTTTCTTTTAACAATAAACGGTGTAGTATAGTGTATTGCAGCTACACCAGATTTATATTCCGGTGTTAAGTACACCGGCACAGTTGAAAGAGACGACGTTGTTGTTAACATTCCTGTAGAGAGTTATCGCTGTGTTTGAAAATTTGTACTTTCGTTGATATGAGTTTCGTTAATGAGACATTTTCAGGTACGAGTGAATTTGTACTCCATTTTTATTTAACTTACGTTATATTTGCTTAATGGCTTTTCGTTCCAATTACGAAATGGACGTTGACCGATTGTTAGAGAATTAATTTGTGGAAAGCAGTTCTTCGAGCAACGACTTATTTTAAAACCCAGTCACATTAATTTCGCGGCAACCCTAATGCTGGTTATTCCTGTGTACACATGTAATTGGACGTTTGCAAATTTTGGCTACATCATTGACAGTGATAGTACGTTCATTGAATGTTATCAATTATTTGCTGTTTCGCACGTACACATGCACCTACAGGAATAACTGGAATGGTCGAAGTTCGTACCAGTGCTCTTCCACTGTTATCTTGAAAAATTTTAACATCCTTTATCTTACACTGGACAAACGATTCAGCAGACAAATACGAATTTCGCGCGCTTTTCATTTCACTTCACCAGCTACACCTTCTCCGAAGCAGGTGTAAATTTTGCTGCATCAAATTACACCAGTGTAGTTACATCGTTTGTATGAAATGCTCAGCGTCAGCTATTCTGACGTAATATCCGGTGCAGTTTTTTTTTTTTGCCGGTGTAGCCACACCGGTTGAATGAAACGAAGCTAATATAGTTAAAACTCGCGCCACGTCATAGTTTGTCTTGTGCGAGAAGTGAGAGACCACTCCCCAGTCCCTGGTGCTGCCAGTATTCAGTCGGGTAAGTTATTTGTTATGTTCGCCTCTTCCATAAAATTTTACAGGGCATTTTCAGGCACGCAATTACACATACATTTTGAAATCAAAATAAATATCTGCTCAGATTTCGAGTACCTGTTCGTAACAGCAAGCTATTGGAGTGTAGAAATAAAAATTAAGCGTTCGTTTAATGGTGCGCCTGCGACTGACATCCCGACTTTGTCTTTGGGGGAACCATCGTTGACTCCAGCTGGACTGCCTACGTTGCCAACGATACTATTCGCAAACCATTAGGGTGGGACCCTTGAAACTTGAAATGTACGGGACCTAGACGGGTGATGCAAAGTCTTATTTTCCGTGCTCTTCTCGGTCATCAATTTACCATCAATCTTCCTGTCTTTCGATAAATCTTTTCGATCAATATCCCAATATTTTGATCAATGATTTATATCAATCTTTCAGTCTTTTAATCCATCATCACAAAAAATATTCCTCAAAAATATTCCTCAAAACATTTATTATAACCATGATTAAAAAACATTCATCAAAACATTCCACAAAGTACATTCCTCAAAACATATTCCACAACAACCCTCCTCAAAAAGTTTCTTTCAAACAATTCCTCAAAATACTCTTAATAACACATTCCTCAAAACATTCCTGGAAAAAATACTCCAAAAAACATTTATTAAAACACTCCTCATAAACATTCCTCAAGAACTTTTATTACTGAAAACGCACATTGCTCAAAACATTCCTCGGTTCATTCGTTCGTCAAATAGCAGTCAGCCGACTTCAAACGACCCGAGAATGACATAAACACATCACATTGAACCAATCCCCCTCCCGCAATTGCTTGCACACATTTTAGCTAAAAAAAAAAAATCTCTTGCAATCGATTGTATAGACCACTGAATTAATAAATCTTTCAGAAAAGTAGGAGAGACACTATAAGAAATTAAGCACACATTACTACGGGTACATAAATTAATTGTCCTACTTATTTCATACATCCGATCTTTGTAATTCTTAGATGTTTTCAATTCATGGATGAACTTCAAAATAATAATATAGCGCCAGTAGCTATAAAGACTCGTTTTAGCAACGAGGCACCTCCTACAAAGCGAAAGATACTCGTAGATCTATGCTGACGAAGAAGCTTGTAATCACTGTCCTGAAAAAGAGAAGGGCGATGAATACAATAATGAAGGCAGTGTTGGCAGTGAAGAAGCTAATATGTCTACTGAAGAAGTGAATGGCGATGGAGACGATGATGAAGACAGTTTTGGCAGTGAAATCAATGGCGATTTTCTCGATGTCCTCACACTCTTCCCCGCCGGATTTGCTGAAAAAAAAAAAAAAAAAAAAAAAAAAAGGCGTGAAGACAGCATAAGACGACAAGAACACCGACTGTTTCCCGAAGACCCTAATGAACTTGTTAATAGATTTAGACATTTGATCGCTTGGCAACAAGGTGGAAATTTCTCGCCCATTAAGGATATACATTCAATCATCGGTGAACTTAAGGACAGGGGTTTTATCAAATAAGACCTTTCATTGGGTACTAATCCATGAACTGCAAACATGTGAGAAATACAAATATCGAGTGTATGAGATAAGTATGAGAATTAATTTATGTACGCAGTAGTGGGAGCGCAAGGGTTCTGGACCAGTGCCCAAAGGGTTAAATTGATTTAAAGGGTTAATTGTTTAATTCGAAAGGGTAAAGTGCACAAAGAGTTAATGCTTTAATCGAAAGGGTAAATTGTTTAGTTGAAATGGTTAAGTGTTCAAGTGGTTAAATTTGCATGAAATGATTAATTGTTTACTTGAAAGGGTTAATTGTTTAATAGAAAGGGTTTAATGTGTTGAAGGGGTTGATTGCCATTGGTGCCCAAAGGGGTAGATGTGGCCCCTTGGGAGTCCGGCGGTCGACTAAGCTCTGAGGGGTGGGAGCAGCAGCTGACCTTGGAGCAAGAGTGGCATAAGGGATGCTGGTTGTTGAGAAACTGAGGCGTGATGGTGGATGAGGGAGGTAAGGGGAGAGGGAGCGGCATGCGAACTTTACTCCCCTGAGGAAGCATTATCTCTCCGAACTTCACTCCCCTGAGGAAACATTAGCTCTCCAAACAGAAGTCAAAGTAACGAAACAATCATAAAATGTATTCAGAATTTCGTCAAAGATCTGTTATATGGATATTTATCACATGGTTTATAAGTAAGTGCGGGCTCAATGGGTCATCTGGGCATGGTCCATTCAAGCAGAAGACAAGATGGGGGATAGTTACGAAAGTGTTTTCTGAACTGCTTTCATTCTGCTGGTTTTAAAAAGGAGGGATAGCAAGTTGCCGAATGATTCTCTATTGAGCTCTACAAATTTTTGTCCACTCATAAGGCTTCAGTTCGTCAAAGAATGTGAAAGTGCTATAAAAGAAGAGTAGATTCATTATAAAATTAAAAATTTACAATGTTTACTTATGTGAGTGGAAACAATCTATAACTTTTTCTTCACTACACTTTAAAATTCAAAAAGAATATATAACTAAAAAATGTAATATTGTGAAGAATAGACAATATCAATTTATTTCCATCTCTTCCTCAAACACTATGCAAACATTACCATACATATAGAGTATGTGTTAACAAGTATTCAAGAAAATTATACAGTCGGAAAAATCAAAATAAAGATAATATTATTTCAAATAAATCAGATTAAAAAAGAGACAATAGTAGTGAGAGAATTGAGCTTCTCAATAAAGGAGCAAGAGTGGCCTAAGTGCAATTTAGTGCCCAAAGGGTTCATTGTTTAATCCTACCTGTGTAACCACACCTGGAATAATTACCTGGGTAAAGCAAAGGTAAAGGGTTAAGAGGGTTAAAAGGGCAAATTCTTGGCAAAAAAGGGTTAAATTAATTGAAAGGGTGAATTTTGATGGTGGGTAAGGGGAAGGTAGCAGAGTAGGTCCATCCTGGTCGGAGTCTGGTAAGTAAATGAGCTGTGATGTAGGTTTCGGGGAGGGGGACAGGGTAGGTCCGTCCTGGTCGGTATCTGATGAAGGAATGAGCTGTGATGGTCGGCGAGGGGAAGGGGGAGCAGGGTAGGCCCGTCCTGGTCGCTGGCTGTCGAGGGACTTAACACTGATGTAGCATGTTAGAAGGGGAGTGAGGGGAGTATCAATGTTGCTTCTTCTCTGTCTGCCAGATGACTGAGCTGTGATGTGTTGGGAGCAGTGCTTGCTTGCCCGATCGGAGGTCGCCGAGTGGATGAGCTCGGAATTGTGCAATTAAAGAAATGTAATAATTAAGTAATTGAAAATAACTAATCATAACCCACACAAATCTATTGTTTTAAAAAAGAACGAAATTTGAGCGATACATATATAGCATTTGAATAATAATGAATTGAATAAATACCAATTAAACAAGCTCCCAAACAAGTACCGAAACATTATATATAATTAAAACAGCCATTTTTAATTCCTATTTTAGGTGCATTAGAAGTATTAACTGATATAATTAGCCCTGTATAGGTATAATTAGTTGAACAAACTAGAAAAAAAGTGTCAGAAGAGCGATAAAGACATAAGTTATGTATGTCAAATAAATTAGATGATGTGATTGTAACAAAGGAAAAAGATAGCTGTAGACCAAAACAGTTTATGACATCAATCATTTTTTTTTATTTCGTAAAAATTTTTAATTTAAAATATTTAGAGAGGTTTATAAGATTTATGAGTTACCGAATAAATCAAATAAACATAAATATGCTATTGTAGATTTTGAGACATATTCTTATCATGGGACTCATTAAGTTTGTTAGGGAAAAATTAATGATTTAATATATTAATTCATTTGGTGGAAATATGTGTAAATAATGAATTAATAATTTTAAGAAATATAAAATATATTAAATTAATGATAGAATACAACATTTTGATACATTTATCTGCAGCCATTTATGTTTAACAGAATTAGACCTATTTACTTAAAAATATATAAATTTGAAAATATAATTGTTTATTATTAAATAACATACATATTCGGAAGCCATTATTCAGTTGTTGGGATAACTATTTTCAGATTGATGTTGAAACGAAAAAAATTTCCAAACATAAATTTTAATGAATATGTTAATTGATGATTTTGAAGAAATACTTAAAACTTACAACACTGAAAATAATAAATTTGATAAAAATATTTAAACCATGGGTGGTAAAATTAATTAATGCAAACATGAACAAAGTATTCAAATACCTATTCAATTAGCAAAATATGTTTTAGTATATCAGTATCTAAATTTTATAAATAAAGTTTCTTTAAAAACAGAGATGTGGACTATTATAAATAATAAATTTGGTAATTAAAAAAATAGATGTTGCATTGAAATCTGAGTTAAATGATAATGTTAAGAATGTCAAATTTGATCATTTTAAAAAAGATTTTGCTGAAGTTATACTAAAAATGATTAACTTGATTATTTTAATTACTATATTGCTTTAAAATATGAGTTAAGTGATTATATTTAAAAAAATAAACTTGACAGTTAAAAAAAATACGCTGCTTTGAAAATAGAGTTAAGTAATTGTATTGAAAATTATAAATTTTATAATTTTTGCTCAAAGAACAAAGACGTATCACAGCAAAATGATAAATGAAATTACTCCTTATATCATTGATCCAAACATTTTAAACTATGATAATACAATAACATTCAGATTTAATAAGTATGATTTAAAATCTGAGAAAAGGGATTATATTAAAAAAGATAAATTTGATGATTTTAAAAGTGATGTTGCTTTGAAAAGTGAACAAACAAATCTTAATCAATCTCTTAAGAACTATTGCAATACAACTGTAAACTTACAATTTCATCATCTAAATGGAAATTTAAATCAATTTAAAAATGATGTTACTTCAAAAATTGAGTTAAGTGATTATAAAAAAAATGGTAATAGAGATAATGAACCACAAGAAATCAGAAATAAATGTAAAAATATTTGCACAATTTTGAGTTATGTATTTTATATGTTAAATAATTGCACTAATAGAGTAAAAAATTACAAAACATGTTAATTACTTAATATAAATATATCTATGGTAATTCATTATTTTATAAACCAATATCTAAACATAAGAGTTAATTTTTAAATAAATAATTCAAGGTTAAAAGCCTTTTGTAAATTGATATGTATGGCGATCCATTATTGTATAAACTAATATTAATTATTCTAAATTATGCTAAAAAAAGATATTATCAAATATTGCTAATCCCATTGCTCCAAATAATGCTTTTAATTTGAATACCTGCAATCAAATAAAATATATACCAATAATTTAACTGACAAATTAACACAAGAAAAAATCACTAGGTATTTTTATTACATGCCATATTAATTAATTTTTCATTTCAATAGCATTTAATTATTTTCAAAATTAATGCAGATATTCATAATTCATCCATTTTAGGAGTTGTAAGAAGAGGTCCTGATATTGATTTTTCAAAAATGTTTGTTATAAGAAATGGTAATCGACTTATGTTTAAACTAGTCGATGATGTACAACTGGCTAAGGGGTTTGAGATAAATAAATAAATTGAAGTACATGTTTATTGTTTTAAAATAAAAATATATATTTTAAATAATCATAAAAAATTTTTAAAGAGTATAAAAATTATTTTATATTAATGGAGAAAGTTTTATGTTTGCAGTGTAAGAAAATATTAAAAATAATAATATCGTAAAATTGCAAAATTCAAAAAATATAAGATTATTTTAGAAGTATTTGTTTTATATATTGTTGTAAAAAATCAAAATTTTTAGATTTTATAAAAATGGCATGTTTGCAAATTGGATGTATTATATAAACTGGTTAGAAAAATATTTTCCTAGAAGAAAAGATATTTAATATAATATTGATGATTTATGAAAACCAGATTTTGAGGAAATGGGTTCCGGAAAATGAAAACAATAATTCTAAAAGAAATATAGCATAAAAATATTTTTTAACCGTTATAATTCTTTTTGTACTATTTCAGTCACAGATAAATATAGTAATAATTTTATATAAGCTTTTGAATAAAGTTTTGTAAGAAGAAAAACTAAATAATTTACAAACATACCATCGTAAAGGGTTCTGTAATAAAAAAAATGATAAAGAATTAATAAATAAATATAAGGATAATCATTCTTCGACTATTCCTGAACTTAAAGTTTTGCATTTTTGAAAGATTTAATTAAACTTTAAGAAATAAAATGTCGAAAAAATTTACTGTAAACAGTAATCATAAATGGGTTGCAATTTTCTACAGCAACTTAAAAATAATTTAATAATACTAAAAATAGGACTATAAGCATGAAACCAATAGTTGTTAATAAAGAAAATGAAATAATACGAAGAAATCTATAAGATATAATTTTATCCATCACCACCAAAAATAAAGTTGGCGATATAGTTAGAATTAGCAAAATGAATTTGAATACATACATACACACACATATATATATATATATATATATATATATATATATATATATATATATATATATATATATCACACACACACACACACACATAAATTATATATATGTGTGTATGTATGTATTCAAATTTATTTTGCTAATTCTAACTATATATATATATACACACACATATATATACATATATATATAATTTATAGACAATTAACATTAACACAACAACTTATATTTTTTAAGATTTGAATGACTATGGAATGAAAGGTGGCTTTTGACCTACTCTTTCATACTTCGGAAAGTGGGCGTATGGAAACACCTGGTTGTCTGCCCCCCCCCCCCATTTTTTTCCTAGTGACTCTTTTAAACCCAAAAACCGAATTTAACTAAACTATGTTCACATGTAATATTTAGAAAGGACACCAGACTTTCATAGTTTACGATCATGCTGGGTACTTATTTTCAAATGGTGACCATTTTGATATTTAGGCCATCTCGTCTGTGGAACCAATTATCCGATTTAAACAAAATTTGTAGCATTGATAGTGCATTATATAAGCATTGTATTTAGAGGGCGATAATGGTATTAATACACCATTATGTAAGGTAATACAAATCGATGAAAACAATTCTCCATTATATCTCAGGAACCATGTAACAGATTTAAACCAAATGTGGTATGTTGACAGTGTATGATATATCCACTGAATTATAAACATATAATGTTATTATTCCGCCATTTTGGGAGATAGTGCACATTGAAATTAAAGATTTCTCTTTATACCTCGAGAACCATTCAACCGATTTAAACTATATTTTGGATGTTGACAGTGCATGATGTTATAATTGAATTTAGAAACCGATAATGACATTTGTCCACCATTTTGGAATATAATGCTAATTTAGAATTACAATTTTTTACAGTAAATCTCAGAAACTATTTAACTCATTTAAACCAGATTTCGTACCAGTACATTGATATTGCATAATGTAAGCATTGAATCTCGAAAGTAATAATGTTATTAAGCTGCCATTTTGGAAGATTGTGCAACATGAAAAATAAAGTTTTTATGTTTAGTCTTGGTAACTACACAACTGATTCCTGCCAAATTTGGTATATAAGTAATACTATTGTAGGTTATGATCATATATGAAATTTAATGGATAAGGCACTTAATTTTAAAATGCCAGCTATATAAATAGTTTAGGTTAATTTCCAATACCTATCATACTGTTTTTTCCGATTCCGACAAAACTTACTGTACTAAAATTATCTTTCACGAGCATCAAAGGTGTCAGTACATACATAGCCTCTTTTGCACACCTTGGGAAACAATCAACACATTCCTACCAAATATGCACTCAAGTAACGTGTTTTAGAGAGTTAGACAATTATTTTCAAAATGAGGCTATATAAAAGTTTAGAATACGCTATATCTACAAAACAATGTTAGAAATTTCCACTTAACTTCGTATACTGGCAGTATCTATTACAACAATTAAATTTGCCTACAGAGAGCCTGTTTTGTCCCCATTTTGTAAGATAGTGTCACAGGAATAAGTAGAGTATTTCATATATCGTGAAATAATCAACCAATTCCATCCAAATATGGCAAACAAGTAATCTTGTGGTAGGCCATATTCTAAGAGGGTCGGGCACTTATTTTCAAAATAGACCCCATATTTACAAAACCAATGTAACCAATTTCAACCTAACTTTGTATGCTGAAAGTATATATGCCAGAATCAAATGAGCGAATACATAAACTCATTTGTCCGCCATTTTGTAAGATAGCACCACATGAAAAATAAAGTTTTTGTGTCCTATCTCGAGAAAGTATTAACTGATACCCACCAGGCGACAATTTATGCTTTTGTAGTCCATCAAAATTTATATGACTTAAGGAGGTAGTCGCAAGTAGATAGATAATGTAGACTCCAGGATAAGGGCAGGAGCTCGGCCGCCATGTTGGATTCCTGGACTTCCCACTCTGTTATTCCGGTCATTCAACCGCCATGTTAGATTCTACCATGTTGGTAGCCAGTATACCCCCATATTTGTAGCCAGTGCATCGACATCTTTGTAACCAGTATGCCGTCATCTCTGTAGCCAGTATGCAATTTTTTCATGTTTTTGCATACAGAGTATTTTCTCCAAGTGCTCCCACTTTTTTCCTCTCTTGCATTCTTTATTTCCTTTCTTCTCTTCTTTCTCTCCCATTCGTTCACCACTATTTTACATCTGTTGTTACTGAAGGCCGCCATCTTAGTTTTTGTTTGTCATTTGTTACTGGAGGCCACCATCTTGTATTTTGTTCGATGCCATCTCTGTTCACATCGGCTGCTGCTAAGTGTTGCGCCAGCCGTTCGATTAGTCGATTACTCACCTTTGTTCGATTTTAGTCTCATTCCCTCCAATGCCATATTAGTTATGGCATTGGCTGCTAGATGGTGCCAGTTGCGTGGCCGCCATATTGGTTCTGGAGTTGGCCGCTAGGGGCGCTTCTTTTTTTAGAACTCAAAATACCATCTGGAATGGCACAGATCGAACTGCTGGTCATTGGGTTGCCAGACTAACGCTTTAGACCACTTGGCTATCGCAACATGCGCTGTGACAAGAGTTTATAAGAAGTAAATAGCTTGGAGACGAATAAATAATATCTCTTCTCTCATTAAAGACATTATATTTTTATTTCTTATATAATTTCTTAGGTTTTCATTCACCTATAATAATATTTAAAGTATATGTTTAAAGTATTTATTTTCACGACATATTTTGCTGACGGTGACAGATGTTAAACAGATAGTAGATCTTTGTCAATTACCTTGTTATCCAGAAACTACCGGTTTGATTTTAAATACCTTTTGTAAAATGTGCAATTGTGTGGTATTTTGGCTCCAACGTTAAGGAGGTGTACATAGGTGGAGTTGGTCCCGTATTTAAGTAACATCATGTGTGTTTATATACATATATACACACACAATTCCTTGCCTGGGTTTTCAGCCCATTGCTTCGTACACTACGCAATTTAGCTGCGCAGTGGAGGTCGGCTATCTATTCGCACGAAAAGCTAGCTTCGACAGTGAATTTCATGAATAATAAGGAGTAATTACTCTTTATTCGCATTTATGGAGTAAGTACTTCAGCTCGCATGAACAAAATTGGTTATCTCTGGCTCACTTTGTGAGCAATTGTTCCATGTTGAAGTAAGTACCCCAATTACAACCAATGCCGAGAAAATGTTTAAATTGCATATGAATAAAGAATACACTTCACTCTTGCTCATGAATAATTACAATTTTTGGTGTCACTTCAGTAGGCGACTCCAAGCTGTACAGTAAAGGCGAGAAAATACTGATAGTGGAATTTATGGCTCTAGTTGGATACGAAAAAAGATACAAAACTCGTAAAGATGTATATGCGCGGGATTTTAAAATTCTGTACAGAATTAACAAGGAAAATTGTGCTTGGTTAGCTAAAAATTTTAGGAGAATCGCTTGAAACAAGAGGCGGTGCGTTGTCAAAAGAAGAAAAAATGAGAATATTATCATGTTATGTAGGTGATCCAGAGTTCCAAAGTGGTGTTGCAGAAGATGTTGGTGTACATCAGTCAACTTTTGCGCTAACTAGTTGTCAAGTAATGGTTGCTATTGCAAAGGAAGGTACATTTGTGGATAAAATGTCCAATAACACTGAATGTACTTGACAGAGCAACAGACTAATGGCAAGAACACTACTCATTTCCGCGGGCTTAAGAGAACTCGATCATCCTCAGATACTTTTTAAAAAAGCTTAGTGTGCATGGAGACGAATAACATTAACACAAAAGGAATCGTTAGTTTGAATGTACAAGCAACATGTAACCCAAGGAAAGAGTTCACAAGCATAGATGTATTATGGCCTGTATCAGAGCACGATGCACGTGCATTAGGTAACTCAGAAATATATCGGATTATTAGTAGAAACCCTGCAAACATTCTCCTTGGAGGTGCAAGGTATGGAATTTCACCATGGTTAATTATAACTTTCCAAAATGCACAAACACCAAAACAGATAATTTACAATTCCTGTATAACTCAAGAGCGTGGAATAATTGAATTTTTTTTGGACAGGTGAAGCAACATTTCTCTGTACTGCAAAACAAAATAAGATTAGCCACACACAAAGCACCATAACTTATTCTGAGCTTTTACGTGTTGCACAGTGTAGCTAAACACTTGAAGGATGAAGACTGCATACATGTATGTGAAGATCACATCTTTGCAGCAGATGAGGAAGATAAAGGTATACAAGTAAGAGAAATAATGCAGCAAAGGCGAAACGAAATAGCAAGAATAATACACGGTGTCCGACGATGAGTGAGAAATGCATTTGAGTTTTAACACTGAAAGTGTAGGTACAAAAATCGGGTTGTTTTAAACTTTGTCAATGCGTTTGAGTTCAGCACTAATTATGTAGATCCAAAAATGGGATTATTATAAACATTGTAATTAGAAAATCGTGCCTGTAAAGACGGACGCTCTCACAAACATTATCATGTGCACTTTTTCCCCCACAGCAGCTCTTCTTTCTTAGGCGAAGGACAGATAGCTGCTGCAGCAAAACCAGAAGCTGTAGCTCTGTAAGGGACAAATTCTTTGTTTCTTCACTTTCTTGATATTTGGAATCACCTTTGTTTTTTTGTACGCTCTTACACACTTATCTATGTGTCTATTTCAGCAGTCGACTACAGATTACTACTGATGTCTTTAGGGGATGGAACATCATCAGGGTTATCTTAATCGGTACGTGTTTCTGGTGGAACATTGGCAGCCACAGCACTTACAAAGTACCATAGTACATTTTGTAAACATTTTGAGAACAATAAAATTGTGACTACTTTAAATGGAATTGCAGAGGGTATCTTTTACTTACGTGTACTGTGCCATTGTACCTTCCTCTCAGCAACAAAACCACCAAACTACATCTAATGCTCTTACCTTCAAGTCTCCTAGTCCTGGGGTTTACAACTTCTTCCATGAGACTGAATAACGTATGCTCCCAATCCTTTAACGTATTTTTTATTTTTCATGTTTGTTGTTTTAGTCGATTTTTCATGTCAGTTTTTTTTAAATTTGCATTTCCTTTGTTTTCGCACCTATCTTATCAACCAGCTTACCAAGCGTGCGTGGGTGCAGAGTAGTTACTCATCGATACAAAATAATTTTTATTCATATGAAATGAGCTAATATCTTTAGGGAAGAGCATTTACTCCAATACTCTTGAGTATAGACTATCCACAGTAAAATGAGCGCTTATAAAAACCCTGCTTAAGATTTACTTGTATGAACGTTGTGTATTCTTCCGCTTTATGTAAGATTACATTTGCCGTTGGCCTCGCCACTTTATTCATGCGTTGGTCAAGTAAAACTGTGAAGTTATTTAAAAAAAAGTAAATACTTAACAAATCTGCTCATTTTTAATCTTTGATACATAAAAAAAAAAAAAAAAAAAAAAAAAAAACGAAAGAGATAATTTAAGTTATCAGAAATGGTTGTCTAACATTTTTTATACGACGGCGACTTTAAGATACGGAACTACTTCCCATCCATTGTTACCAACCTTACTGGACTAATATCACTCAGGGCGCCCGTTAAAATATATGTTGGTAGAGGCAGTGATTTTTTTCAAACGTTGGTTTCAAAAGTGCTCACTTTATCGTGAACAGCATTTAACTATACTTTCAAGCAATTACTTCGTTTTTTTTTTTTTTTTTCATATGGCCCAGTGACGTCCTCCCTCACAACTCAGTGTACAGATAGGCATCACTCACGAAGAGGCTTGAAAGAGTCGTGAGATTTTATATATTATACGATGTTAATTGTGATGAAAACCTGTCACACCTAGATAAAAAAAAACCGCCATATTTATTTCCAACCGTTTTCAAATTTTTCCCTCACTTATCGCTATACCGGGGAATATGTAAGTTTGCGTCATGGAATGTATTGCTATCCATATTTATATATTTTTTTAATCTGTATACTCGAATTATCTATGTGAGGTGCAGTGTATTTCAAGGAAAATATCCAACAAAAATATTTAACACTGAAAATGCCTACAGGGAAATAAATTACTTCCAGAAAAATGTCCACATTGTAAAAGCGAATTGTCAAACAATTGTTTCTTCCCTAAATCTGAGGTAAAGTTTTTAAGCCATATATTTTAAAAAAGTGGAAACAGTGCATTTAACACAAAATTGTATTATCCATATTTTCCCACTAAAAATAAAAGAAGTCGTGGGATCTACCTACGATTATTGAATTAACTGAAAAATGAATACAGCACATTGTGTCCTTGTTAAACTTGTTTATTCATATTTTCATTAGAATTAAATCTTAGATTTCGGACGTTCCCCAAATAAATTGAAATATACTGTATTTCTTTTTACTCAATTTGCGACATAGTCACACTCGGCATTTTGCTCGGAGTTTTTTTTTTTTTTACGTTAGGTTTTCTTTTTCTCTGACGTAACAAACTGAAATGAGGTTCAAAGAAATATATATGCACTTTAACTTCTGATCTCAATGCACATTAGCCGGTAAATATCCGATTTGATATATTTCGCAATATTATTCCACTTTAGTCAATTTCTATGCGTAGCATAGTTAAATGGGACGCCACTTACAGTACAAAATATCCTATGTCTTAATCCTGAATAACATGTAGCACTTTTGGTTGTAGCCAAGGCCTATAAGACAGTCTTCCATGATGCGTTGCCTGTCCTGACTAGGGCCATTCCTGTTGATCTGCTAATTCAGAAGAACCTCCTGTGGGTTAATTGCCAAGATAGGAAACCTACCAATGAAGTGTGTAAAGTTGCTTGTAATGAGACATTGCGCAAATGGCAGGGGAGATGAGATGATTCTGAAACGGGCAGGTATACGTATCAGATATTCTCTTCTGTTGGGGAAATTCTTAGGAATGAATGGCTGGAGGTGTGCTATTACCTAACAGGACATCGGTATTTTACAAGCAAACTCTATAAATACAGTTTGACTAACACCGCTCTCTCCGGTGGGTGAGTTTGAGGGCACTGCTGGTTATGCATTGGCAGTGAGCGAAGGTAAATTACATACGCACAGCATACCAGCAAAAATATGTGAACTGGGAATTGGCTCATTGGAAGTATCCCCATTGGTTCGTTCCAGGCCGGGTTACTGAGCCTGGGCGGACAATGTTGTTCATCTTGGGCGACAATTAGAGGAGTTTTATGGTCAAAATGAACACTGAGTAATACGATGGTCGCCTATTCTTATACGTTCGTTAGGCATAGTGTGGTTTGCTTGCGTGGTGTGCAATGGAAAAGTGTAGCTATTGGAGGTCAGGTGAATGCTGACTGGGCGTTCAGATTGGGATGGCATGGAAGTGCGCAAAATCAACGTAATTCTCCCCTCTGCTTGATTCCGCTGAGTATTTAGGCTGCATGTACTTGATGTCATAGCCGCTGCTTCCCCACACTGTTCTGCTAAAGAGGGACTGATGCACAAGGTAGTGCTGGTTCTGATGTTCGCTATCTGCTGATGATGGGATGAGCGGCGTGGGACCGTAGTTTCAGTTGGTTAGTGTCAGATTCCGGGGGGATTGCACTCTAAATTCGAATCAGTGGAAAATCACTGATTCGAAGTGAAGATGGTTCCACTTAAACTGGACTCACAACCATCCGTTTCATCCGTCAGATGCCCGTCCGTCGGTCATGTAATTTTCAACCAATAGCAGGGCAACATTCTTTCCTATCTAACCCAGCAACTATTGTAGTCTCAAATAAACTGAATTAGGCACCATGCGTCTGGAGACATTTTCCATGTACGTTCACAATTACAACAGAATTCATGAACTTTTTTCAGTTCGTCCGAGAAACTGAAAACAAGTTCTGATAGCTCGTATGTCATATGGTATGATTTTTGTTAATATGTGATCTTGAAGTGTGCAGAAGTTCTTTTTTCAACATTCTATTTTTATTAAAAACTAGCAGCGCGCCATCGCTTTGCTTAGGTTGTATGGAGTTATTGAAAATACAAACCTATATATGAGACTACTCGTGACTACTTGCAACTATCTGCGAATACCCGTGACTACCTGCGACAACCCGTGACTACCTGCAACAACCCGTGACTACCTGCGTCAACCCTTGACTACCTGCGACTACCGTGACTACTTGCGACTACCTGCGACAACGTGTGACTACCCGTGACTACCTGCAACTACCACTGACCACCCGCAATTACTTCCGACTACCCGTGACTACCCGCGACTACCCGTGACTACCCGCGACTACCCGTGACTACTTGCGACAACCTGCAACTACGCGACTACCTGCGACAACTTTCGGCAACTTGCTATTACCTGCGACTACCGTGAAAATTTGCGACTACCTGCGACAACTTTCAACTACATGCGACTACCTGCGACTGCCTGCGACTACGGGATTAGTTTGTAACACTTACAACCGCTGTTTTGTGACCACGTAAAATAAAATATATTAATTAATCTAGGAACTCTTTCTTATCGCCTATTTTGTATTTGTCTGAAGTGCGTCGCCAGTGAACTCAGAATAGCTAACTTAATATTAACTTTTGTTCGTTCGTACATCAGCTGATACATGATTTTGTAAACGGCACTTTGTTTGTTTCGTATACGTCAAGTTGCCACTCACTGACTGTCAAAATCTCGCCACCTTATATGAGACAGAGCGTATGGATGCTCGCTCGCACATCATGACTTCGTCTTGAAACTTCGGGATGTGCTCGCTCACGCCTATCAGCGTTCGCTCGGACATCCCGACCGACTACCCACGACTTCGTCTGGGAACTTCAGCATGTGCTTGCTCGCGCTTATTAGTGCTCGCTCGTACATCCCATCCTGCAGTTGCATTTGGAACATAAATATTTTAAAATAAATATATGATTCATAAGATGTAAGATTTAAATCATAATACTTAAGACGTAAGGTGTTAGACATAAGACTTAAGATGTAAGACATAAGACTTAATATGTAAGAATTAACACTTACGACGTAAGACTTAACACTTAAGATGTAAGGCATAAAAACAATAAAGACATAAGACTTAAGACTTAGCCCGAAGGGCCTAATTTCCTATTGTGGCAGTGTGGGGCATAAGAAGATAACCATCCCTCAAATTCCAAGAAAATCAGTCGAAAAATGCACCTTCCACGCCGAAAAGAAGGCGAAAAACACACCGCTCCGGTCTCGGCAACTCCTCCCAGGGGAGATTGATGAGGGTTTGTTGGGGGGGGGGGGGGTTGATAGCCAAAGGCCCAAGGGTGTGCAGAGTAAATACCCTGCCCCCTTCTACAATTTCTTCTAACATTGTTTCAATTTGTCTTTAATAATGGTTTTGTAAATGCACGCTTAGAAAGCATCCAGGTAGCTAATTTTTCTCCGACTTGGTTTACAAATTTTGAAATTTCTCGAGCATTTTTTTTTTTTTTTTTTTTTTTTTTAGAATCAAACAAAGCCTATGACCATCTGGAAGAATGTGGCTTTCTAATAGAGAAAGAATTGTGAGAATCGGCCATGTAGTTTCCAAGATTACACGACACGTATAAACAAACTCACATTACCTCTTTATAACATTGTCGCTCTAGCCACTGGGTCATTTCGGCCCCCCTTGAGATCGCTCTAGCCACTGAGCCACTGCAGCCCCACTTGGTATTACTCTACCCACTGGATCTCTGTGGCCCCACTTGATATATGCCTGCGTCTATTTGGAAGAATGTATCGTTCTAACAGAGAAAGAATTATAAAAATTGTGGGTCACTGCGGTCCCACTTGACATTACTATACCCACTGGACCTCTATGGCCCCACTTGGTATATTTCTACCCACTGAGCCACTGCAGCCCCATTTGAGAGTGCTATTGCCAATGAGCCCCTGCATCCCCACTTGGGATCGCTCTACCCACTGGGCCACTGAGGCTCCACTTGGCATTAATCTACCCATCGGGCCTTTGTGGCCCCACTTGACATATTCCTATGTCCATCTGGAAGAATGTAGCTTTCTAATAGTGAAATAATTATAAGATTCGGCCTTGTAGTTTTGGTATAGTATGCTTAGAAAGCAGCCAAGTAGTTCATTTTTCTGACTTGGTATACAAATTTTGAAATTTCTCAAGTATTTTCTATTTTTTTTTTTAATTCAACGAAGTCTATGACAATCTTGAAAAATGTAGCTGTCTAACAATGAAATAATTATAACAATCGGCCCTTCAGTTTTGGTAGAGCATTCTTAGAAAGAAGCCAAGTAGCTCATTTTCCTCCGACTTGGATTGCAAATTTCTCAAGGACTTCTTTTCTTTTTAAATTTAACATAGGCTATGACCATCTGGAAGTCTGTAGCTTTATAACAGTGAAATAATTATAAGAATCGGCTATGTAGTTTCCGAGATTACCCGAGACATATAAACAAACTCGCATGACCTACTTATAATATTAGTATAGATTATTTTTTAAAAATATATGTGTTTTTTTTTTTTTGCTTGGAAGCGTTCACAAGTGCCCTGACTATGTATTTTTACTTCACTCCGGAAAACTTATTTATTTCACTCAAGTTTACAAGTTTCATAATTTGAATCAATGAAAGAACTGTCACAATCTGATATATATGTTCGATAATTTTGGTTCAAGTTATAAAAATTAATTTTATCGTAGAACAATCGACTTACGTCCTATTATTTGGTAAATTCGTTTATGATAAATCTTTGGCTGGATACTGTTGTAAACATACAAAAATGCGGGACGATGTTTTACATTAAATTAATAACAAACTTGTCTAAACAAAAAGTATATATATATATATATATATATATGTGTGTGTGTGTGTGTGTGTGTGTGTGTGTGTGCGAGCGTGTATGTGTGTGCGCGTGTGCCATTTCAGTGAACGTGCGAGAAGTCGATCGATGACGCGGAGGCTGTTTTCCTTTTCGCGAGTTAACTTCCTTACTTTGTTCGAATATCAGCTGTGCCAGCCTTCAAGAGGCGTAACGTATATTAATATGTGCTTTGAAAAAGTTCCCATTTTTAGGTCTGGACTACATTGCAACTAACGGGCGACTGCAATTGAAGCAATCTTCCCGGTACTAAAAATTGCGTGACCTACATAGAAAGCCCTGTCGCCATGATGCGACCCGAAGATCATCTGGCAATGTATTGACGTTTGGCCCTTAGCTGAAAAACAAACTTACAACTTTACGCTTTTTGCAAAACTCCTGCCTTGCACATGTTGAAATAATTGGAGGGCACAAATAAATAAATAAATAAATATATATATATATGTGTGTGTGTGTGTGTGTGTGTGTGTGTGTGTGTGTGTGTGTAGTGGAGAAAAGCTGTGTGAAGCAAACTACACTAACTCCTATCCCCTTCGATTTATCGTTGATATTTCGGTGGCACACAAGAAAGATGGTTCGAGACAACATACTTCATGTTCAGAAGAGCTAATGTAAAGAACGGTTATTTCTTAAGGGGGAGAGTTTCTTTGGTAATTGTGTGGACTTAACCGTGTCTGTGACCTCGCACACTCATGACAACTTTGTACCAAGAATGCACAGTAAAATAAATAATACACAATTATATTTTTTTGCTTATGATATTTCTCTCATGCCGCTCGTTTTTATTACGAGTTAAAATTTAGGCATGAAATAAACGTTAAAATTGCAAGCTGGTTAGTGAGCTGTAGGGCTCGGAAGAGAAATAGACTGCGTGTAAGGGAAGGAAACCGCGAGTAATTATTCCAAATAATTCTGTACAAGCAATAGTTATCTACATATTTTTGTCACAACTTTTTAAAATATTTTCTTACGTTTTCCTATGGGAAAGTATTATTTTAATACGAACTACAATGCAGATTTAAAATATGTTATTGTTCACACGATTATATGTCAGTTTTAAAAGTAAAGCAATTTGGCGTAACTTTATACCAGTTATGGGTAACTTTGTACCACAAATTTAAGGCTTCGTAACCGCCAACCTTGAGGTACAATTCCATGGTTCACATTATGAATTTAAAATAAAGTTAGGTAAGTATATGAAAGGTAGCTTAAACGAGTGTAGCAAAAATAATGTGACTCCGTGTGTGTGTGTGGGGGGGGGGGGGGGCGCATACCTGTCGGCGAGGCTGCCCCAGAAAGGCGCGGACAGGAACTCGACAAATGGCCTGGAACCGACCAGCAGGCCGCACTGCCCCGGGTTCATGCCCATCTGCTTGAAGTAGACGCCCATGAGCGGGAAGAGCGAGCCGAAAGCGGAGTAGAAGAAGAAGTAGAAGGTCTTGACTGTGAGCAGTTCCTGGTCGACGGAGCCACACAGCATCTCGACGAGGTCGGAGCGGCCGCGGATCTTGTGCGTGGACTCCTTGGGTTGCGGGTACTTGGTGGGGTCCACCTCGCCCAGCTCCGTGGGGTCGACGAGGGGTCGCATAGGGGGCGCAGCCCGGGGAGCAGCCTCCTCGGACGTCACCCGGTCCATGCCGACCATCGCGCCGCCGCTGTTGTGTGGAGGAGCGCCTACCCCAAGCCGGGACGCCGATGCCCGCCACCGATCAATACCTGCGTCGCCCACTCGCGCCGGCGCCTGCGCATTGCCATCCCCTCATGCACAACAACACACAGTATATCTCGATATCTCAATATCTGCGATACTGCATACTTTCAATATTTGCGATATTGCTAGTATAGCGATATTGGCGACATCCACACGCAGATTCGTTATTCTTGATTCGAGTAGTATATTTTCAGTACCTGCTACTCAGATTTCTTCAAACTGCACAGGAAGGGCGGAAATTTGCGGTATTAAAGTAAATACGATTCTTCACTCCTTTTATTATACGAAAAAATAGTTAAGTCATCACTTAGATGATGCACAAAGTCAGCTTTGAAGCTTCTACAATATTAGGTAAGATATTTCCGAGACAAGTTAGACATTTCTGATATCAGTATGTATAATGTTCGCGTTGTCAACGTGTCTGTCTGTCCTTATTATAGGTATATTCAGTGTTAATATTTCAATATCTGTGATACGTTTGGTAACGTCCACCTTGTTTCTCACATGTGAGCATCTGAGAGGTTGTCGTCGCTAGTAATCGACGTCTATTCGCCTTATTGTGAAGCGAGTCATCTTACCACTACACCATCGCAGTGATCGCTGTATGAAAATCATCAGACGATATTGGAAAGTTCGAGATATCCATTAAGTTCCACTGTCATTTCAAAAACTGTATCATGGAAACTATTAAAGATAGCGCAGTGCTGCTTTCTTAAGTCCTGCAACTCAAAAATATGTTTTTTTGCAGAATTCAATTAAATTAAAATGGAAGCACTGCAGGAGAATGCCCAATGTGTCATCTGGTATGCTGAACCCAAGCTCGTGACTACCATCCAACAGAACATCACAGTTAATATGCGAACAAATCCCCGGCAAAAACAAGAGAGCAGAGATTTGGGCGGCTCTTAACATCGAGGGTCTTAAGAGCCGATAAGGGTTAAGCGAGGTAAGTATGGATCAGCGCTGGAATGCAAGGACGCGGGAAATGAGAGATCTCCGAGGAAACCCGCCAGCAGCAGCATCGTCCGGCACGATTCCCATGTGTGAATATCAGAAAGAGCGAACCGCCGGGAATCGAACCCAGTTCTCGTCTAGGTGGGAAAAGGGTAGTTTGACAACCACTCCACCGCGGTTTTGGCACAAACAAGCATAATGAAGTGATTCATCAGTTTTAAAGAGACATTTAATGTTTAGTTGGCAAGCTGTATTCCAACGCTGTCTTGGGAAGCCGACTCATCGTGCTTCATGTGAATTGCACGAAGATATATCAGGGCTTTTTAAAACTTGTATGAACGGTTAACATCTTTATAAGTACGAAGTACAAATGGTCCAAGCTTTGCAGCCAAATGACCCCGCTCTGCATTATGCATTAGCGAGGTTCATACTGGCCTCCATCAAGGAAGACAGCGAGTACCTAAAAACAGTGCCTGTTTTCCAATGAAGCCACTTTCCCCGTGTCTGGACATGTTAACCGCCATAACATTCGGATTTGGAGCTCGGAAAACCCGCACAGCATTCGTCATTCGTGAACACTTTTTGTGACATCCCGAAACTTAATGTTTGGTGTGGCGCTATATGGTGATAGGGCAGAGAAAACCAAAACAGAGTGTTTACCTTGGAATGCTTGAACTATAGACCTACCTGCTACCCCAGATTGAATATATGCAACGATCAGTCATATTCCGGTATTATTTTTTGGCCCCTCCGCCCCCCCCCCCCACGGCCCAACAATTGGCGCCCGAATGTTCAGAATGTTCAAAAATTGCCTAAGAGGTGGATGGGTTGTGATGGTCTACTCGCTTGGTCCCCACACTCTCCTGGTCTCGTTTCTATGTGGGTACGTCAACGATGGTGCGTACATAACGCTGGTCAATGACATTGTTACCCTTCGCGCAAGGATAATTTAAGCAAACTAAACTGTTAGTGCCTAAATGCAGGCCCGTACATGCGCAGAACTCGAGCATCACCTTAATGTTCTACGGTCCACGAGTGAGCCACACATCGAGATTCTGAGAATTTTTTGTTGCAGAACATAATGACAAAACCTAAATGCTTAATGTTGACACGTTGTTCCCAAGTTATGATTTCCTTAAAATAATAGTGGGACACAATGGACATTATGCAGATATAGCCCAGCCATTTCGAGCGCGTGACGGGGAGAGAGTCTTACAAGCACCTTTGTCGGGGACAGTACACTTCATCATCCGTGCTGTGGAGGCTGGCATTAGGGTTCTTTGATGTTCTTAACTTACTTATGTGAGTTATAAAGCTATACGATATTTTTTATATGTATTCAGTTTTACATCGTCTGAACTATTTTATAATATTAGAAATACTGCTATCTTTAAGTTATCGTATGAGAAAAACATATTTTTTAATTGTCAATCCCATTGGCAGCACTTAATTTAGTTAATACAAACCATTTAAATTGATGAAACCCAATACTTTCTATATAGTAATTTTGCAATTAACACGACTAGTATTACAAATTATACATCAGCCATACTGATATACTATCGCATTTACAAAAAAATCAGGCATATTATATAAATATTGCCGACAACATTTATAATGCTTCATTGCATATAAATATTGACATTTCCCCCAAGAATATTTTAAGTATCGATATATCGAAATATTGATTATAACTAGACGCGACAGCGCCATCCTAGGTTCGGTTTATGATGCAAAACGTGTATGTAATGAAAGTGCATGTATAACACTTTTCTTGGTCATTATGTATGTAATTTGTAGGAAGCGTCCTAGTTTGTACTCGTGAAAGAAATTGAGAAATTTTATTACATGTAATTTGCATAAAGGATGGTTTACGATTTAATGTTGAAGAATCAAGACTTGTCCTTATGACTCGTTAAGTACACGGAAAATAAGTTTTGAAGTTTACGATTGATCTAGCAACTGTTAAGTCCAGCCAATCAGAATTATAGGAAACCCAAGCAATCGATATAATAAAAAAAGTACATGGGTGGATATTAGGCCTATTTACAAAGGTAAGCCTATATTTAATTATTTCTGATTACTGCTTATATAATAGTTTTGAAAACTCGCGAGGGAATGCCGATGGAAAACATTGGGCAGTTATATCAATAAATCTGAAAAAGGGTTAATAAAAGTAAATCTAATAACCTTTCCGAATAACTAAAACATGAGGAACAGTTCCATAAACACAAGGGATGATGTCACCCGATTTAATAACTCAGTCGATACGATTTCACGACGTGACATATCCTAAATCCGATATCTAACATGAATACAGTTTCCCGCCAAGAACAGCTGTCGCTGTGCTCTGATTAGCTACTTCGTCTCCACTTGTACTTAGGAAATACAATATTCGCCAATCTTGAGACGACCTCCCGTGGCGCAGTTGGTTGGTGCGCCACTGACTTGGTATGCGGGAGGCTCTGGGTTCGAATCCCGGGCAAGGCATAGACTATAAATTAGTATGTAAGCAGCCCCCTACCAAGCTCTCAAGCCCAATTCCAAGTGACGCTAAATAAGCCCCATCCTATACAACAGAGCACAGTACCGTGTATTAAGTAAAGCTAAGAACGGGAGCGACCCGCACGCTACAGCCATAAACCAATAAAACTATTCTAAATATGGGTCCATACTCCAAGCATGTGTTTAACATGCAATTTTTTTTCAAATAATTAATAAGAATGTAAATAATGTTTTATTTTCATCTACGTACTTGAAATATAAGGGTTACGATGACTTCGTGCTTCATGTAGCATGTTACGAGTAGTAATTTGACGAGTGTGTTTCAATCGTAGGGAGGAAAGGAGTTGAGTGTACATACAGGATAGGCAGTATTGTGTGTCCAATTTTTTTTTTCCTTAACCGGCGAGACCCCAAATCCCTCTATGTCAACGTCAGCCCCTTCAAAGTTATGTGAGCTCTCCTGCATGCTTGTTAGTAGCTAAGGCAGTTGGAGAATGGGGCGCGTCTCGGGGCAAGCCCTACACGCCTCAGGTCGAATTTAATGATCACAATTGGGCACATACATTGCGGCTGAGCAGGGTTGTCTGGGGCCCTGGCCGTTATTGTAGCCATGGACACACCCCGAAAGAGGAAGGGTCTATATGAAAGAGCACAGTAAACCAGCGCAGAGCGGAGAGGGCACTGGGAAGATCTGTGCGACAGTCGCGGAGGATAAAAATATAAATTCCTTTAATTGGGCTAGGGCGGGATATAGTAGGGTAATTGTTAGTTTACGAAGACAGACTTGTGTGCGTTTGGTCTAGGGTGATATGAAATTAGTAATGTCGGAGCTGAGTTGTTAACTAGGGTCGCGATGTGCGGCCCTGATGGCAGGGGACAGAAGTGAGCCTTCCGCCCGTTAGATGACAGCCATCTTTCCGGAACACAGGTAAAAATAGATTAGTATTCCAGTATTAAAAATAGGAAGATTTAGGAAGAGGAAAGGTGGGTGTGAGTGATGTCCAAATTGTAATATTTTGCGCACGCAGCTTGTGTGAATGTAGAGTTGTATAGTGTATGTAACGAGTAGGTGTGCCTTTATACCACTCCCACCAACTGAGGCAGACAGCACACAATGCCTGCGCCTTGGACTAGATTGTGGTATAGAACCATACATGCACACAGCTGTCGGAGGCGAATGGCAGCCAGCGCATGTTTGTAGTGAGTGTGAAGAGTTGCAATGAACATCACAGGACCGACACCGAGTCAAGGGCTGTACATCGTATGTTCTGGCTTATTCTGTCAGCATATAATTTCTTTGCATATATGTTTTATGCAATTCCAGCCTCACCGCCTGTCTCCACACTCAAGTGCATATAGGACAATTTTTAGGTAAGTGAGGTGGCATAGTGCTTCACCGTGTGTAGTGTTGTGGGACTTCACTCAGGTTGGAGCCTATTTGGCGTTATTAGGGAAATTAGGGCGGCCTGTGAGCCAGGATGCTCTTTCGCTACTTATATTATTGAGTTTCCTCTGGGCAAAAGTCCCCGATGCTATAAATCTTCGGATTAGCACTGTTAGCACTAAGAGTGCAAAATCATTTGTTATAATTCCACGAAGTGTTTATCTAATTTGCTAATTTTTTTTTTATTATTTGCGATGGACGTCTACTATAGGACAGTAACGTGCCGCGTCTGCTGCTATGAGTACACATTTATTTTGAAATACTTTGAAACGTTTTAAATGTGTTTTTGTTGCATGTGCCCGGGCGGGCGCAGCGTATGTTATTACTGGGCGTATCAGCATTGTTTATAGCAATACGGCTTTATTTCGGGTGATTGCACTTCGTGGTTTAATATGGGATAAAATGAAGATAGCCTGGCATAGGTACTGATACATTTAGCATCTGTGCGTCTTCCAGATAAGTTTGCGATCCATATGCACGACTAGGTACTTAACTACATCAGTAGTAGGAAAATGTCGATTCTGGAGCAGTGGCCTCTAGCACTGGAGCTGGAGCCGAGGAGCCGCCATGTTGTGACGTCATCCGTCCGCCAACTTTTTCCCTCATTTTGATCAAAAGTTCCTTTTCTCCCCTGAAAATTAGCAAAATTTTCTTAAAAACATCCCTTTTTCCCAAAAAAAAATTTCCCTTTTCTCTCATTTGCAAAAAAAAAAGACCCCCAGAAATTTCCACTTTTCTCTTGAAAAATGATAGAAGCCCCTCAAATACAATTTTCGTCCAATTTAAGTAATTAGAGGAGTTTCCTTAGGACCGACAGAGCAATGGGGGCCATATTGGTTTTATAGGCATAGGGCATAGGGTATAACAAATCGATACACAGGATACAGGATCGGAGTCAGACCTAACCATCAGCTATGTTGGTTGTCAGCCATCTTGTCTGCTATATTCGGTGAATGTGACCTTGGCCTTTGACCTCAAAATCCAAAAACATCCAAACTAATTTCAAAATTATTCAGCGAAAATTCTAAAAAACTCCCACACATGAATTATAAAAAAATTATAAAATAAATATAAAAAATTATTATTAAACATTATTTAAAATTGTATTAAAATTTTATTATTAAAAATTAAAATTCCCGAGGTTCCCCCCACCTGCCCACCGAATTAATATGGATATTAACTGATGTGGTGGGTTGGAAGGGTCCCATGATCTGACATGCCCAAAGGTACTACACTGAAATAATAAACTCTCCTATGTTGAAGAAACTTAACACTTGCTACAGAACTTGGTGTGCGGTGTGTGAAGTCGACATAATACATTAGATGAATAGTTACGCTTCCCTAGGCGATTTCAGACCTTGGTAAGGAGGCCTAGCATCTCTGGTGGCTGAAAGAAGTAAAACAGTCCTGGTAAAATTAATGTAAACTGTTGAAAACTGCATGATCAGTCACAAATGTTACATGCCACCGGAGTGCAATGCGATGCGGCCGAGCCCTCTGGAGTCCAAGATGCTTCTGAATGCCTCCGCATTGAACATGCTCCCGGCTTTGTGGGTTAGTGTGGCACACTGACACTATGTTTTGTCATACTTACATTTGAGACCCATTAACAACAAATAGTTGCAAAACACTGTAATTAAAATTACTCTGCATTAATAACAAACGAACATGACCCTTACACTTGCGAAAATATGAGATGATGATGAAACATGTGAGATGAAAACATCTACTCTTGCAATAAACAACAAAGCAACACTTGATAAATTTAGTAGGGGCATCTCTCTAGTTCCCTTGATTAAGGGTTTAGACAGCATTAACCATTAAACCCTTTTGGGCGCCCTACTTTATAGGCCTACATGTTCCACTACATCGCACTAGGTTTCGTTCCATTGCACTACATTTTACTATGTTGCACCTCTCACTCGCCACACTATTGCACTCATGGTACTTCGAAGCAAAACACTGTACAGTGCTATGCATGCTGTGGTGGCATAGAGGTGCGTGGCTGGGCAAACAATCTGGAGGCGAGGTACATGAGCACACATCAAATTTTATTTTTATATCTGTTTGCATCAGTATATAGCAGTGTCAACATTATCACTCATGTGCTTCGTGACTTCGCAAAAGTATTGCATTGGTTGGAAAATGCTATAACAAATTGCTTTTCTACTTATTTTTTTATATATGTTTGCATCAGCACAAGTGTCGTCTCTGTTGCGCGACTAATGGTTTTAATGTGTGCTGTTTCATGGCAACCAAAGTAACACGGTCTTTGCTAGTCGCGTAAATGTGTATCGCACTTGACGTATTATAAACATTTTTGAGGTTGATCCTCATGAACATTCGTTCTTTTTCATGTCTCCGAGTATTTTAACTTTTACTAAGCTTCTTGGCATGATAGCAACACTGACATCGCTATTATGAACTGTGGCTCCATCGGGTATTTTTTAAATATATTGTGACTCGTTATGACATCATGCTCGTGATGTACTTGCATATATGCCAGTCCTCTATTGTTTGTTATGTGACTGATTTTGTTAATGTATCAGATGGTTTCATATCTTTTACATTCTGTTCCCCGACACTCATGTTGGGCTGATGGTATTTATTTGTATTAATGTGTACATGTTCTACTGTAACCTGCGGCTGCATATGTCTTGTTATCAGTGAAATTGTATGACCCTTTATCTTTTTAATGTATGGCTGTTTCTTAAGTGTTGTCCATGCTAACGATGCTTCGGGTCACCGGCCCTTGTGTTGGGCTGACTGTGTTTCTTTTTATGGCCATATGTACATTTTACAGTTACCTGCGACTATGTGCATCATGCTCGCAGCTCATTTGTGTATAACATGGTTTTTTTTTGCATAGCCTATAGTTGGTTGTTGCATGTTACCCGTGCTAATGTTTATTTATGTAATACATATTTTCGCATTTGTATATACAACCTGGATGCTCGTGGAAAATGGGAAACTAACTGTTGCTGAGGAGATACAAGTTGGTAGACACCTGTGGTAGCAGACGACGAGGGTGGCGGTGGGCGATTGTCGAGTGCATGCAGGCCGATTTGTGTGTGTGCTATTTGAGGCCCTAAATTCCTACATGCATCGGTAATTTGGCGACACATTTATATATATACCTATCTTTATTTTCTCTACATGTGTGGATGGTTCTTACACATTCCCGAACTTCTAAGAATCGGAAATGCCGATGAACTATGATTATAACAGGGCTTAAGGCCTACTTGGCTTATCTCCTTGATTGCAGTTGGAAGTCATGCCTGTGAAATTAATATGACTTCTGTTACTTAGCAGATAGGAGATGATGGACCTCTATGTTTATAACATGGCTTAAGGAATAATTGACCTCACTATCCTGTTCGATGTTGAGAGCAATGCCTGTAAATTTATTTGGTGGCAGTAGCTTCGGCGGATGGCAACTAGTGGCCAAATTTGCTTATAAGTGTGCTTAAGATGTACTTGACCCTGTCGCCATGTTCGATGTCGGGGGCGAAGCTTGTGATATTAATTTGGTGACTGTATATTCAACAGTTGGGAAATTTATACTAACTATGCTTATAAGAGATCTTAATGTATACTTGACCCTATAACCCTGATTAACATCGGAGGCGATGCATTTGGTTTAAGTTTGGTGGCTTTATCTTTAAAAGGTTTGTCAATTGTAGCTAACTATGATCATAGGATGGCTTAAGGCATGATAGTAGTACATAAATGGGGACTCTGGCTCAACTGGCTCCTGGCTGGGAAGCCAAGGTGCCATGGCGGCCATCTTGGATTTGGCTTTAAAAATAGATGTTCTTTTTTTTCTTCGAAAATTTTCCTGTTTCTCCCTCTGCTCACATCGGCCATATTGGTAGCCAGTACGAAGTCGGCCATTTTGTCAGCCAGTATAGCAGTGATCATTTTGTTGGCCAGTACATGTATCGAAACTTCTAGCATTTTGTATTTTGGATTCTTCCATTACTTCTAGTTGCTTCTATCCTATACCATGTCAGCCATTTTGTCAGCCAGTATACACATGGGCACTTCTAGTGTTTGCATTCTGGATGCTTCTGAATAATTCAATCATATACTATGTCGGCCATATTAGTCGGTAAAACATTGGCCATTTTGTCAGCCAGTACACATGGCATCTTCTAGCATTTGCATTTTTGATGCTTCTATTTTCTCTGGAAGCTTCTATGCTATACACCATCGGCCATTTTGTCAGCCAGTATGATGATGGCCGTTTTGTTATCCAGTATGCACAGATGGCAGCCATTTTGGATGCCTCGAAACTTCCAGTTTTTTCTGGATGTTTATATCCTACAGAATGCTCCGACTTCATGATCTGGCATTCACCTGACCTAGTGGCTGTGGCCAGCTTGGATCCCCAGCATAGTGCTAGGCTGGAGTTTTGTCGCACTGGTCGATGCTCTCTCGAATGCTCCGACTTAATGCTCTTGCATTCCACCTGACCTAGTGGCGACAACCATCTTGGATCCCTGCCGCAATGCCAGGCTGGAGTTTTTTCATGGTGCTCTCATTCTACATCCCCCAGTATATACACACCACGACCTCCACCACTCGCAGTTGACTCATCACAGAGGGGAACAGACAAACCCCTGCATGACTCACAGAGAGGGGAACATTTATCTCAGTTAATAGCAACTGTCAGTGAGTATGACAAATAGACCAGTGATAGAGGAGTGACACACACACATGAAAATTAAACCCCACAACTGTACTGCATGAGTCACCACTGCCCACTTGTGCATGACTCTCAGAAGGGGAACATTAATTGCAGTCAATAGCAACTGTCAGAAGTGATTATGACAAATTGACAATTTGTATATGTTAGAAGGGGGCGATAAAACGAATAGTAGCCCACAGCTGTGCACCATGAGTCCCACATTCCACATGCATGCATGTACAGCGATGTGAGTTACCACCACTTCCCCTACTATAATACCATCGTGAAATTAACACACACACAGAGGATAAGAATGAAATATATACCAGTTTTTTTCTAAGAACAGGTTTTATTTTCACTTCAAAAGTACATTTGCCAGTAAAACATACATACATTCCCTATCACACATCTCTTGCAATGCAGCCTGTGTTCAATCACATATCGGTGATCGCCGAGCGAGGCATCCAGCTATTGTGATGGGAACTGAACGCCAACCACTTGGCAAAAATCTGGTTACCTCGTCAGTGGAGAACTTTTTCCACTAAGTAGGTTTCAGGAAACTTTATTGGCAATATCCCTTGTTCATAAAAGGAACCATGAATCTTGTTACCATTCAAATCGGATATCTTATATGTCCTTGGTTCGTAATAATGAACACTATTAACCTTGTAGATTTCAATAGACCAGTTCGGAGTATAAAATTTAGCAAAAATATTTTTTACACGGGAGATGCGTACATAGTCTCCAATCCTCGCCCTTGGCTTTCGTCAGTCCAATTTCTTCTTCTAGTTTGGGAAAACTTTTTGTAACAAAGAATTGTTTTTTTTTGTACATCAACAGGTCGCATTCCAATGGTCTGGTGCACTCGGCGATTGTATTTAGACACCGGTCGAAGAAGTAAGCTCACCCACTTGTAACTCCCCTGCAACGAGATCTCACATCACATATCACTCTTTAGAGTTCGATTGAACCTTTATAAAATAACCACCTTCTTGTCATCGAAAGTACTATTATTGTTGGTACTATTCACCACCATTAGCGAAAGGAAGGATGGGTTGTAGAATTCTCTGCTGAAATCTGTTTGTAAATTCTTTGGGTCTCCACCAGGCTCCCATTTAAACAACAGCTTGTAGAGGCCAGGCGAGGCTTGCATTACTTCATATCCCACCTGGATCACATCATTGGGAAGAAATAAAATTTCTTTGTTTCCCAGAAACCACATTTTACTGCATTTATACACGTCATATGTCGAATCGTTGAATCATGACATGTACAAAGTGAGGTAATTGTGAATAGCCAACCAGCACACATTAGATTGCTCTTTCTTATTTTTCAAAGTCACCAGGGGCACATCATCTTTGATCTCCTCCTCAGTCATGTGTTTCCTCCTCTTGAGTTCGAAGCTTGGTTCGATCTTCAGATCAGGATGAGGCTGTTGCTACTGCTACTGGTCGATATGAGAAGTTATCAGGCGGAAGACTTCTGACAAAACTGCATCTTGCTCAATGCGCATCCACTAGGCGAGGAAATACTTATCACAAACACTTGCAATGACATGTTGAAGATCCTGGGTGGGGGCAGACATTGTAATGAATTCTATCATCGAAATTACATAGTGTATAAATAAATAAATATATATATATATATATACATATATAATTAGTGAAGTCGCTCGATCAGCTTCTTGAGCGCATTTTCCGATTTAGCAATGCGGTGAAGAACCACCTCTCGTATATGTTTACAATGAGCCCTCTTGTCTTCATCAGTTCGCAAGTCAGACAGATAATGAGTGATAGCGCGTCTTATTGCCTCTTCCATCATATCGAGTCGCACACCCAAGGGGCCGACATGAGATGTGAGGAACTCTGCAACGCTCTTAAGTATACTATTTGACATTCCTACCATGACAGTGCTGAGTTTCGCTTCCAGGTTGGTCACAGTCCCTAGCTGTGTAAATAATGCAATTACGATTGCAGTAGAAGCTTTAAGGCATGTGTCTAGCTTTGTAGATAGAACTATAATGATATTGTTCTCCACTACCCCTACAGCATCAAGTTTCGTCACCATAGTAGATAGTTTTGGTGCCAAGAGCTATGAGGTCGGGAGAAATCAGACACATTCTCTATCTGCGTACTCAGAGTGGTCAGTTTGAGTGCATTTTCATTTTCCACAAGTAAATGATCTTTCAAATTTGAACCTAAGGCAATAAGCACTCTGTTGTCAACACTATTGCCCAAGTCATCGACTTTACGTTTGACAGTAGCAAGTGTGCCACCCAGTGCACTCAGCACCTGCACATTAGCAGTAAAAGTTTGAATCTGACTGTTCATCCGACCTGACAATGTAACAACAGCAGCAAGGTTTGATTCCAGCTTGGTAGGCTTCGTAGTTAAAGCATCCAGTACACCTACACCATCAGCTCCCGCATTAAGGGTTCTGTCTAATTTGTAAGGCAGGTCTGTAAGGTCACTGGCAGCCACTTGTGCACCTACATTGTTCAGTTTCTTCTCTATGGTCGGAAAGTTCGATTCTAGGGCTGTCAGCTTCGTATTTAAAGCAACGAGCATGCTTGCACCCTCAGTGCTAACATTAAGATACCTATCTATTTTTGTAGTCAGGTTGGTAAGGCCAAAGCCGGCAACAACATCAAGTTTCTTCTCCAGAGCTGCAAGCTAGCCCGTGAGAGTGGTCAGCATATCTGCATCAGTAGATGCCAATGAGCGAATCTGGGCCTCCATCTTTGCATAAAATGCATTCAAATTGGTTAATATCCATTTTTCCACGACTCTGAGCGCATCGTCGGAAGAAAAATCAATTAGACTGCTCACAGTCGCAATCAACTTGGTGAGATGCTTGTCCATTTCAGTAGTCAATACATTCGCGTCGTAGAGGCGGCTCTCCATGACAGTCAGTTTCGCGCCTAAAACAGATAGTTTGTGCACATTTTTGGACAATGTTTGTAATTCAGTGGTCACCTTACCGGCTATTTGCTCGTCCATGTGGTTGACTTTCAGCTCCAAGGCAGCAAGTTTTGTCATACCAATTGTGAGCAAGTGAAGATGAGTCTCGGTGTTAGCAGGTGCAGTCTGCAGTGCTGCCAGTAGTTGCAAAGCCTCGGAAGTGATGCTGCGGACAAAATACACATTGGCAGCATCTCCATCGTGCTTAAGCCCTCCGAGATGCTAGACCCTTTTTACACCAAAGCTACAGTTCCCATCATTAGTAGACATAACGAAATTTTCTGCTGAACACTTACAGGCCACTATGGCCGAACTTGGATACAGCATATCTCATTGTTCAATGATTTACAATAATGAACTGATCAAACCCCCAGCGATACCTGCCATTAAGTGGTGGAAAATCCTTGACTATGGTGAGAAAACCATGCGGTTCGTGCCAGGAACATAAACATATATTTTTAAAACTGTCGAATGTCATGTCAGTATTCACATGGTCCAAGTATAAGTAATGAAAATTCAGGTCGTCCATGCGAAACAGAATGAGGAAATTATCATTGTCACACAGAAGTTTTTTTGGCATATGGGAATATGTTTGACAGAGGTAAATTGAGTCGACAGCCACATGTCGACCCATACTAAAGTACTGTTGCACTGTGTTCTGTTTCTTGCATGAAACATTGTCGAAAACTAACACAGAGTTCAGCCAGGCTTCACTTGGTGGTACGACGTCTGGATTGTTGCTAAATGTAAAATACTGAATTCCATCCACTGCCTGTAGAATTTGTGCAAGGCATAGGTATTTTGGTTGTTGGAGACTCTTTGAGTGAATACAGATGTTTTCGAAGCAAAGTCCGTTGGGATGTTCCAGAAGGCTGAGAAGCACACGCGTCTTCCCACAATTGCTTGGACCATCGATTATACCACCAACAGTGTTCGGTAGCATTTTTCCATGGTGTGATTCAAAAGCTGAAGATTCATCTTCAGTAGTGATGCTAACTGGTAGCGTGTTGGTCTGAGGCTCGATCTCCATTGTACTGAGACATGAATGCTCAACTGTTAATACTTAAGGTAGCAGATCCACATTCGAAACCAAGTGAAAACATATAAAGTTAAGCAAACTGATTGAGAAGTGTTAGTATGCTGTAATGCATCATGGGAGCAAGGTCAAGAGGGGACACAGACTGGTAAATTCGCTAATCAACAACCTTCCTTTCGAAGATAATATTCCTGGATACAAATTCTGTGGGTCTGCTACATGACTGGCACAGAGATTGAAATGTGCATGAGGAATACTGCAAGATTGTCCCAATAAGGGTATCAGAGTAAGAACAGGCTAACCACTTCGATCTCTTCCTTATACAGACAGAAGATTGCAATGTGCATTACTGCTATTTAGCTAATTTATCCTGCCTTGTGAGATTGCAGGTGACTGCCCATAGAACTTCTATCACTGTTTGCAAGAAATGTCTGCGAGCATATCATGACGACCAACTGCATGTGGCAGGGCTCTCTGGTGTTGAGACACTTGCTGTGCACAGGAGGCATTGTGATTACCACACTGCTGACGATGCCGACATGCCAGAGATTGAGAGGAATGGTGAACCTCCTGTGATCAAATTCTAGAACTACCATAATGCCGATAAGGTACCCAAAGTTGTGTACACCAACTCTGAAGCATTCCTGGCACCATTGCAGATATGCCTGCTGGACCCTGCACAATAATATACCTAAGGGTACCAAAAGCACATGCCCCTTAGCTATGGCATGTACAACAAAGTGGATAACAACATAATACCACCCTCCAAGACCACCAGCCTCCCCATCACCGACATCAAACTCTACACCAGAGGGCACTGCAAAGGAGTTTATGGCGAAAGTCATTAGGATTGGCTCTCTGGTGAAGGTCATATATAGTCAATCCAAGCCGATGTGGCCACTGCCCATAGGTGAAGGGGCTGGCTATGTACAGGCCAACAACTGCTTCCTCTGTTCTGGCCCCATCACCAGAGAAAATGGGAAGGTTCATGATCACGACATCTTCACTAGTGTGTTTATTGGGGTGGCATGTAACAACTGTAACAAGCTCCGATTCTGCCCCAAGCACTTGCCAGTCCTGTTCCACAACTTGGCCTATGATGCACCTTTTATCATCACTCATCTTGATTACGACGCAAAGGACATATTTGTCATCCCAAACACAGAGAAGAAATTAATAACTTTCAGCAAATCGTTTGATGACAATTTCAAGATTCAGTTCATAGAAACCTATCACTTCATATCTGCCAGCCTTGCAATGCTCGCCCAAAACCTACCATCCAGTGAATTTAGGATGACAGCAATGTTATTAGCCAATACCCGGCAGCTCGAGCTAGTGACTCACAAGGGAGTGTTCCCCTATGACTATATCACATCATTGGGGATACTCGATGAGCCACAGCTGCCTGACATCGCCTCCTTCGCCAACTGGCTCACCAGATCGAACTTCAGCAATGATGAATACTAACATGCATAGATGGTCTGGGTGATGTTTGGATGCATATTGCTGAAGGCATGTACAAAACTCTACCTCAAGACTGATGTACTGATTGTATGCAGTGTCTTCGAGAACTTCCAGGGCCTCTGTTTGACAACATACGGTTTGGATTGTGTTCGCTATGTGAGTGCCCTGGGGTTCTCCTTCGATGCAATATATTGCGAAAGACAGGTGTGGAGTTGGAACGTCTAGTGGATTACGATGACCACCTGTTCGTTGATGCTAGTATCTGGGGAGGGGTGGTCCAGTGCATCACATGTCAAGTGGTGGCGAACAACAAGGACTTGCCCACCACGTATGCTGCTCAGTCATCTACCTACCTCCAGTATGTGGGTGCCAGCAATTTGTATGGATGGACAATGTCCCTGCCACTGCCATATGGTGGCTTTGAATAGACCAGCACAGATATTGGTTGATGTCTGTGCCTGGACAACATGCACGAATACATACAATATTAGTTCATGAACACAACCATTCTTACTTGCATATTTTATCTTCTTCCATTCCCTTATGTAGAAATCCCATAAAGACTTCATCCGTCTACTGATGGTGTATTTATCTACATCATGTTCTCCATACTCGATGGTAAATGCAAGAAAATCTCGAAATCACTTATAACTTGTATTTGCACATTTATACACCTTTTATCTCTGTTCCAAAGAGCTTTGTTCTTTATATATATATATATATATATATATATATATATATATATATATATATATCCTTGCTAAAATACCATTTTGAATCCATACTTCCAGACTCACTAGACTGTGCTGATTCTTGAAATTCGAGGGTATTAGAGCCTTGGGAACTGTGGTAGCATTAGCAACAATACACAGTCTATTATACCCGGTGTCATAGGATATTTCTTTTTTACTTTTCCCATCCCCCCTCTCTCTGTTTCTCTTCTTCAGTTAGTAAAGAAATAAATTTTTGAAGTCATGAACTACAACTGGGTCGATGTAGAGACTCTGTTGGTGGGATGGAAATATTATTATACCTTGTTCGATACATGTATGAAATCGGCAAGTAGACATAGGGGTCATTAGTATATTTACCAACTATATCCACCACAATTGGCTAGATTTTATGAAAAAAGAAACTTTTTGGTTTACAACATTGTGATTGCCAATCACATTAACATTTGTCTTCATAATTCACAATGCAATACATACATGACAATAATATTTTATTTTCATTTTGAATTTTGATAGTATCTCTTCGTATTGTGAGAAAACAATGTCGAAATCGAATTCAGGGGATGTAAATTATGATTTAGACAATCAAAACTGGCAAACAATGACAGACTTGTTTGCACCAGAAGACTCAACCAATTCTATGTTATGGTGGGATTGTGAACCTGTTTACGCCATTAAAATATTTGGTCACTTATTCCAATAAATTTATCATTTTGAATCTGTTCAAACATGATGAAAATCAAATAAAACAGTTATAAATACATTTCAAGTTTCAGTAGCCGGTATAACAAGGTGTTTAGTTGAGTAGGAAGGATGGTACCAACAAGATCAAATATGTTCTTTGCAACAGTTTTACTGTTTTGCTCTACTATCATCTATGCCAAGAAACTGCCATTTTATTTGCAGACATCAAGCACATCAGAAAATTCATCCCCGGTTAAGACATGATGGTGGGGTAAACGACTCCTGGGAAGGTTAGGTGAAAAGTCTGGACATTCCATAAAATTCTGGGTATGGGCACCAGTGCTAGAGACAGCATGAGAGTTAATATGAGGTCATGACGGCCGACAGTTCATGTGGTCTTCCTGACAGACGGGAAGGGCAACCAAGGGGTTACCATGCTCACCTTCCAAGATTCTGAAGATCGATGTAGAGCTAAATCTAGTACTGCCTTGTCTAGTGTGGGTTGTCGGCATGCTCCAGACGTCATTACACACACATAAGTGGGCTGTTGTGGCATCCCAATACCATTAGTAAATCTAGACACTTTTAGGTTAGATTCGTATTATGTGGTCGAAAATCAGCCTAGTGAAATAATACACACAGAGTTATCCATCATATGGTCTTATTTAACATCATTTCTCACAAATATCACTTACATTGATTATTCGCTGTTAGAGTGAGGCGAGCTCAGACACTGATTAAAAAGGCGGTATACCTACATGACTTACAGTAAAAGTAAAGTTAAACCAACCATGTTAAAGACAACTGTAATGTGAGGCGGCGCTGGCTCTGGGTGAGCAAAGACAACAGGTTCGAGTAAACTACATTAAACATCAGAAATTAACAGTTATTACTACAAAAACATGAAATGCCCGAAGATCTGCGAGACAGCAGCCACATCACATCGAGCCGAGATCAAGAGTAACTTGGCGTGAGTGCGAGGCCCTCTCATTGGCAGCGACTTGTCATCAGCATATCATGTAACTCGTACAGAGTTACAAAGTAAATGAAAAATGGATGAAAAGAACTAGCTGTGTGGCTGATGAAATAGGAACATTAGAAAACTCTTATATAATACACAACAACTTAGTTTTAAAAATAATTCAGAAAACAAATCTCCGTTCAACCAACTTACACACGACTCTCTAACCACACTTTTATAGGTCTGTTTGCAAACAGTTTTTGGGCGCTGTAGCTCTCCCCTCTCTTAACTAATATTTTTAGAATGAATAACACTAATAATAAAACATTTTGACACTAGACAGAACCCTGAAAAACATACATGAAAAGTTTAATTGCATTTTAAAAATTATCAGTCATGTGGTCGATGCACCACTTGCACTAGTTGGCTCTGCTAGCTGCACATTAAATAATTGCCAGTAACGGCCAGTATTGCAATACAGTATTTTACGTTATGTTTGGCTCTCTCAGTTCCAGTGCCATTCAGTCACAGAATTAGAATGTAATAAATTTATAAATAATATTCTTGCTTGGGATATGAAGTCAGTTCATATTTTACTGGTGTAATTTCTAAACGTGATTTATAGGTGGCACTCTTGGCGCACCATTCGTTATGACATGTGATTTGCATCACTCTTAAAACAAAGAATACACAAGTAAACTAACACAAAACCCTAATAAAATATATAAATAAATAAATTGATAATATTTGCCTTGTACTTACATGTGTGTTAAATCGAAGTCATAGGGAGACAATAACAATAATAATAGTAATAAAATAAGCATGATATATACATTTTATGAAACATAAACAAACAAACCAAAACAAAAACACGCGTGTAGAATCGCACAGGCGACATCAATGCACACATTCAACTTTAATAAAAATACACAAAGAATGAAATACCCTTGAAAGCAACATAACACTGTAAACATGGACCCTGAAAAAGATAAACAAAGACACATGCCCTGTATTGGCGGGCGATCACATACATTGCACTCACTGACTCTATTATCAAAATAACACAATACACATACCTTGAAGAATAATAATAAACAAAACACTGAACACTGCACTATAATGCATTAAATGCACTCGTGCACACATGGGGGGTGTTGGCTTCGGCTACAGCGCCCCCCCCCCCCCCGTGGTAATAAGTTGTCGTCACGACTCCTGGATGGCATATTGGTGAACGAGCTTAAAGGCCCAGGGATGCAGCCCATGTCAAATGCCCCATCATTTCGAAGCCGTTCACTCTATGTATATAATCCTTGTTGCTGCAGTATCACTGCGGCGGACGTAACTGGCCGCATGGAAGCAAGTTGTATCCCCCTGCAGCGAAAGGGGGCGCGGTTGTTACTGTTTTTTACCCGTGGTCAGATGCGATCGTGTGTTGACAGATGTGGTTGGTGCTCATCCGCTCCCACAGGCTTTACAACCTGCATGCTGGTTGATGTGCGGTCTCTTCGAGTGGCATGGGAGTGGAGGAAAGTTCCCCTTCGCCCGACTCGTCACTGCTACTGCTGCTGCGATGTGGGCAGCGCAGGCTTGGAAATTGGGCATCTTCCAATCTTGCACTAATGCCTACTGCAGCTGTTCCTGTACCTGTTTTCGAACGGCATCTCCTTGGCAAAACGATGTCCTCGAGTTGCTCCCGCACCTGGCGATCAAGGCCGTCCTCAGGTGGCTCACTCGGCTCGCCTTCTGTGATGTCACGGATAGCAGCCAAAGGTAACTGAAAGTGGTTTGGAATGTAGGGGCTTCTTCCTCCGCATCCCTTGCTGGTTCCCCTTATGACCGTCTTGTCATGTCAGCTGCATTGGGCACTCCTCATCAGCCCACAGGCTGAGCACGTGGCACGTCGGACAAGACAAAATTTATGAGAGCGTGGGGTAGGGGAGTAGAGCTCTTCCACCCATGACCTGGTACTGCTGCTGCAAAATGAGGGTGGAGCAGTTTAGGCGTGTAGGCATTCCATTTCCAAGAAATGACCTAACTGCTGCTGACACCCAAAGAAGTGTTGGCATTTCTATAGCATCGAGACTACTGCGGTTGGGAGTATCACCTGGCGAAGTAGGCCATCTGCAGGTGGCCCGCCTGGCTCGTTTCTGTAACAATGAAGAGCCACCGAAACAAAATTAATGTCCAGTGAACAGAAGTTGTATCTCATCGGCATTTACCCCGACTGTATACTTTTGCTGAGATTCAGATGCTGGGTGTCTCAGAAGTGTCGCATGGTGTACAACTCCTTCACATATTTGCAAATTATGAAACTATAACAATGAAGGACGTGCTGTTGCATGGCCCCACATATGGCATAATGAAGCAGGGGTGGAGGGAGGTTGAAGTTCTCCTGTCTGTCGCACCGTGATGAAAACATGGAGGAGTGAAGGAATGAAAGACAGAGGTGAAGTAGGGGTTACCAGCTGCTCGTCCTCTTCTGCATAACCAATCGATGAGCTTGGGTCAAATGTCAACAAACAAACATAGCTACATTGCATGGGCTGTCACTTCGAAACAGCAGAAGTGAATAGTGTTGAATTGAAAGTATTTGCCAAGAGTGAAATGTTACTAGTTGCGCTGTCACTAGTTTATGCACTGATCCGAGGCACTGGTGGCCTGGAATAATTTCCTAATTTTCACATGTGGACACTTACGCTGTGGCAGAGTGAGATGGAAGCTGTGTTTACACATTTAGCACGGTGCTCTTGATTCGCAATGGTCACGTGCTATATGGCGAACTAGTACACCTAACTTCTGGTATGTTTGTTGTCGGGTATAGTGGTGAGAATAGTTATGTTTCTGCCAGCTCTGCAGGGTTTGTGTCTGATGTGCATGCTTTGTGTGTGAACTGTGCACAGATCCAGCCAGTTTATTTTTGTCCACACTGTGTACAAACTCAATATGGTGTGTTTTGGTTTCCACCACGATGAAACAGTATGAAACATGAACAAACAAAGAAAACAACTGCATGTGTGCAGAATCACATGGACGACATGATGGCACACTTCAACTTTAATAAAAAATACACACAGAATGAAATACCCTTGAAAACAACCTAACACTGCACTCATGAACCAAAGACACATGCACCAGATTGCACAGGCGACCACATGCATTGCTCTTACTGGCTCTATTATTAAAAGATCATATTACATCTACCTTGAAGAAAAAAATAAACAAAACACAAAACACTGCACTATGTCTTGCTAAACGCTATCGTTCACACACACAGGACAGTGGCTTCGGCAACAGCGCCCCCATGTCGTACAGAGTGGTCGTGACGACTCCTGAATTGCATCATGGGGAACAGGCTTAAGGACCCACGGACACATTCCAAGTCAGGCAATTGATGAACTTTCATTTTTGGTGCAGCAGAAGTGGGTGATCAAAGAAGAATTAACTTGTACAAAGAGCAAAAATTATATTTTCAATGGACGATGAAAGTGAGCTTCTTTTGCCATATTTTTTCCTCCTTTTAACTGAAAAGTATTTTGACCATGGGCATCACATCAGTGTTCTTACCAATATTCGCTATTCTTTGGAAAAGTCTCGAACACAAGACAATAATTCGATCGAAGGAAAAGATATTCTCATAAACATGTATAGTGGAGGAATACCACTTTAAAAGAAGAATACATATAACTGTGAAAAATAATTTTATTGGAAATTTTAATGTATTATATATATAATTTAATAAAAATAAATGTATCTTTTAATTTATTTGTTTCTTTTTTTTTTTATTTAAGACCCTAAATTAGTATATGGAATGTTCGCATCATTATTTGTATCAAATATGCTGACGACATATAATTTCATAACTTGGGTGAACTTTTTTTGTATTATATGTAAACATGTGTTCATTTCATTTGCTCTAAGTTGAAATAAATTCGCATGCACGCCGATAAGAAAGAGCACACTAAACTTTGGTTGGAACTTGCCTGAAGATTTTTTTAATTAACAGTGTGCGGTTTTTTTCTTCTAGATATTTATTAACAAGCATTTCCCTCTGTATTTTATAATAAACAGATTATAAAATAAACGACGGACAACAAACTAGATACTGTTGTGTTTCTTGTGGATTGTATTAATATCAAAATATATATTTCCAATCAATTATTTCCAAGAGATAGTATTTTGATAGTAGACTACCAAGATTTTTTTACAAAATCTGCGCTACTTATCATGAGATATATAAACTACATTTTTCAAAGGATTAAAAATAAAATAACATTTATTGTCTCTTATTTCATTATAACCAACTGTAATGATCTAATAAATTCCTCGCATTACCCAGCATACAATGTTACTTATATCACAAATTAAAACAGAAAGTATAATTGGGTTTTTAAAAATATTTTTCTGAAATATATTTTTATGTTGCTGTAATACCTGAAGGCACAGAGTCCCAAAAATCAATATGTTTCACACACCAGCCAAGTTTTGTAATAAAACCCGGAAACAAAGGCCAAAAAGGGCTTCGTTTTTGTTTCGAGTTTCTTAACAAATACAGTAATGTCAAACAAACACTAGAATGTGCTTAGAATAGCTCCTTACATTAGTAAACGAAAATTCGAGTAATAGCAAATAATTTCGCCGAGAGGAAACAAAACAAATAACTTGAAATATATCCCCTTGGTGTGCTCTGAAAAATGAAAAAGTGAATGTGTTATGTGATTGCCAGAAACGAGAGTAAATTTATCAACTCTTCAGTAAATGCAACTTTTTGACAGAAACAAATGATATCAACAATCGGCCGCGACGTGTCATTTTACACGATAAATATTATTCCCATCAAAAATTTTTTAGTTTAATTATTGTCATTTATCACAGATACTTTGTAGTTTGAGATTATTAAATATCTTTAAGAAATATTTGATTTTTATAAAACATTTTATATTATGAAGAGTAAATTAGTTAATTATACTCAGGTTAAAAACAAAACGAGTTTGCTTATTGGAAAATGTTTTCTAAAGTAGACAATTGACGCCTGTGGGAACATTGGAAAAGGGTTTAGTTAGGTTTACAGGGGGCGGTGATGGTGAGGTCTATGATTGATTATACTTGGCAATGTCAATGATGTTGCTGTATCTCTTAGCCTCGTGGTTGTGGGGGTGTGCGCCCGGACCAATCTCCTCGCCGTTGAAGTGTTTACCTTTGCCTCACTGATTACTGCTCCAGATGAATGATGTTTAATAAGCGATAGTCCATCGGTCGGCTATGCACTATTGTTGATCTTGGTAGGAAAACTGCCTAACTCTTACACGTGCATATGTGGACTGTCAGAGCCTCCCACACGCCCATACAATGTGAAACAAAATAAGAACACTTGCAAAGTAAATGACTTACATAGTTGAGCGAGAAGGTATTGTAAGGGCCCGTCCCCTGACATGCATGATACGATCATAAATAAATTATGAAGCAGCAGTTCACATACATATTTATTACATTAAAACCAAATTCCCTTCTGTGAGGGCACTTGATATAAAACACTCTTAGCTATTCGAACTGACCATGCGGTGACATTGTAAAAACACCTCGCGACAATTAATGTTTACATGAAAACTGAAGCTCCCTTGGGTGATGCTATTTCACTGGGTAGTGGAGGTGGTTTACCAGGCGACTAGATGAAAAGAAAAGGTTCCAGGTGAGTTAGATTCTATTGCTGTTAATGTCCAGATACAAACATGTTGAAGGCCATCCAGAATGCACAGGAATATGCCGGAGCTCAACACATGCACTCCAACTTCATTGGTTGCTCCATGCGACTGACTTCCTGCTCGACATGCAGCTCGCCTCAGCTTTCCCGCGCACTAAAATGGGACTACTTTCTGACATGACCTGCAATTCCTTAAAATTATAAAAAATGTTACTAACTATTAAATATTCTCTGTAAAAAAAAATATAAAAAATTATGCATAGCGAAATGTGTGTATTTTAACAGGGGAGAGAACTATTAAATATTATCTGTAAAATAAATTTAAAAAATATGCATAGCGAAATGCGTGTATTTTAACAGGGGAGAGAAACAGGCGAAAAAAATCAATTGTTTGGATGTGTGGTAGGAAACTTTTATCAATAGTTACTTTTGGCACCTGGATACGCCATGGGAAACAATAGGGTCTTTTACCCTATATTCCGTTTTCGGTTTTCGATATGCTATAGGAAATAATTGTGTGTAGGTCGAAATTTCCCCCCAACTCGGCTGGATACGCAATTCGAAACAGGTGGGGAGTGGCACCAATTCCCCCCATTCCTGCTTGGATATGCAATGTCGTCCTTTTCGATCCTACATGTTTTGTCACCTGGATACGCAAAGGAAACTTTTTCTAAAAACCAACTTTTTCAAAGTGTGCTGGATACACAGGGGGAACTTTGTATTTTATTTGGGCTTTTTCCGGATCATGATTGGATGCGTAATTGACAGTTTTATCTCGATTTTTATCATCGGATACGTAATACAATGTTGTTTGAGCGATTTAGATATGCAATATGGAACAATCACCGGTGTTTTGGATCTGTGTTCACCACAGATCCCTGGTGAACCTCTCATGTTCCAGCCAAATGGATGAGGAAACAGACCCGGAGGATGTGGAGGAAATAGACGAGACTCTTTCGGCTACAGATAATGAGTCATGAACCTCTTCATTCCTGGCCCATCAACTTCTTCAGCCACGGGACCATCAACCACTTCAATCCCTGGACCATCAACTTCTTTGCAAGAATCTATGTAATTATCATTGACATTTATCGTTTCCCACCAATCAAAACCTGAAACAACTTCTGATGTCCATCAACAGAGAGGCACAAAGTGCAAATCAGCACCCGACATCACTCATGCGAAGCAAAAACAAGTACCGCGTAAGTATTCGAGACAAATACCAACAACAGATGTCTCCCAACATCGAAGAAAGAATCCTAAACCAACCAAAATTACTGATATTTCTCGTTGTAAATTACAGCGAGAAACAACCCAAAAGACTCTTTATAATCTTAGAAAAACAAACTAAAGAAAGTATCAGAAATATGGTTCTGATTTCGTATTATAATTAACCTGTATATGTTGTTTATTTACAAATAAATAAAACAGAATTTTTTTATTTTTTATTCTTTTATGTTATATATATATATGTATGTATGTGTGTGTGTGTGTGTGTGTGTGTGTGTGTGTGTGTGGCCATAATTATTTACATATTATTTACATTTTTGTTAACATTTGACAATTTTCATTCAAAATATATATACATAGGTAACTACTGACATACCCCTAAACAAAACATTGGCTCCATTTTGTTTAAGGTTTTGCCCCATATTCAATTAAAATTTCACACATTTCTTTAGATGTTTCCCGCATAATTGCAGTTTCACTATATTTGTCCACGTTATTTAGGAAATCTTCAATTTTGTCCTCATCATTATCCAGTGCCTTTTTTATATATTCCAAAACACACAAAACAGCCGATTAGTTTTTACTAGATACAGCTTCGTGTAATAGAGTACTGTTATCATGTCCCCTAAACAAGACATAGACTATTTTCTAGTAAAAAATCTACAACATTCTTAAACCATCTTGGACCCAGATTTCAGTAATATGTCCTTTTCAAGAAAACCGGGTCACCTAAATTTTCTCAACTAAATAACGCACAATGTTTTCACTATTTTCATTAGCCGCTTTCACCAACAATTTCCAGTCTTTGTGAAGTACATCCATTGCCTCGTCCATTATTTGCACCAAATATACAAGTACCAGCCAGTTTTCAAAACAATAATTGCCATATCCCAATATGGTTATACCCTCTGAATCTTTGGCCAAAACATTGCCACCATATTCTGTTAGGAATTTTACAATTTCCAAATTCCCCACCACTGTTCACTGAATTGGAAATTTACTACCAATATCTTTTTCCTTTTAAATTTATCCTCATCTCCTTCAGGTGTATAAGTTTATTTAGCCAACCACGATAGGCAGCTAAACTCACCAGTGACAGTTCCTTCTCATTAAACAAGTCTTGTTTGTCACAGCTGGCTCTCGTGGTGTCTTCACTGGCTCCTATGGTGTCTTCGTTGGCTCTCATGATGTCGTTGCTGGCTCTCATAGTGTCTTTGCTGGCTCTCATGGTGTCTACACTCTGTAATTTGCAGAGAGCGAGTGTGATCCCTTAGTTAAATTGTCTCGTTTTTATACACACGCTGTGAGAGATTTTTCTTATTGGCTGAGAAAGAATGTAAGCTTTTTTATTTTTTCCATTGGCCGAGAAGGAATGTAAGTTTCTTTATATGGTATCGTGGGTTTTACCGACCTTGATAAATTAAATAGCAGTATTTTTTTTAAATTGACTTTCCATACATGATTAATTTCAAATGCAAAAATATGACTAGGATTTATTATCAGGATCTTGTCGATTAAATGAGCATAGTGTAAAAAAGAATTAAACTTAGATTTATGCGAAATGTTAAAATGTAACGCCACTTGTTTTGTAGCCTCAATCATTATGTAAGTTTCATTGCAAGCATTTTAATTTTCAAAACATTTTCATGTAAACATCAGATGGACTCATGATAGAGCAGTTTGAGGTTTATCTAGTTACCAAATACCTCCTTGTCCAATTCTATTATAGGGGTGCCAAATTGTGGTGTTTTTTTCAAATGTATGTACCAATTGGAATTACAATAATTAAACTAACTATGAGTAGACCCAATTCCGTGTAGAGTTGCTTATTTCCTTTATTCATAGTTCTTGTGTATATTTTGGCAAACGATAGTAAAAAACTCAAAATTACATAGAGCGATTGACGGATCACAAATGATTGTGGCCAAACTATAAAATACTTACTACACCGATTTTTGAATGACCTTTTCATCGTATTTTACCGATAGATAAGTGAGGAATACAGACTATATTTCTAAAATTTGAGAATAACTCAAGGTATCGATAAGAGGTGCCCATAGATTTATGTATTTTTGGGGGATTGATTGCCTTTGGAACGTCCCCCCCCCCCCAATATTGTCACTACATCAGCCAATACATCTTTGGGGTAATTTGAAAAAAAAAAAAAAGAATTTTTTTCACGTGATTGAATATCTTTTCGTACTTGTGTCGTACAGAACTAACTTTATTCCTAAACGCCTAAATTGACTTTCTTTGTATAGTAATTTTGTCAAATGTTAAATATACTCTTTTTCCGCCTGTTGTTCGTCTTTCAACAAAGTTTTATAAATTTCGCGAGTGACATGTGGGCCCAAACAATTTTGTTGGATAGTATACTGCTTAAGATATATAACATTTAAAGTATGGGTTGATTGCAAAATTTTAGATTTTATTTCAGAAGCGAGTTTATCACATTCACTCATTAATGAATATATATTTATGCATTTTAACCTCAATACGGAATAGAAAAAATATTTATTATTTATGTCGACTGACAGATGTAAAAAATTCAAGTAGGGTGGCGGATTTAGTTTTATAAATTCAACCGATTCCATAAATTCAGAATGCATAATGTTTTTTATTTAATTTTCTCTGCGTTTTTAACTTTAACAACTCTCTAATCGCAAAGATAAAATCACACGGTATTATTTTTTTTATAATGTAATACTAATTTACTTAATTACAAGCAGCAGTAACTCCTGAATTAGTAGCACCTCCGAAAGATATACTCGCACAAATTGTGTATTCACAGAGCCTTTGGTTTTATTTTTAAATTTCCATAAAGCAGACCCTAAAATTCCAATTAATTAAATTGATCCTATAATGGCAAATGTATATATTTGCTGTTTTTTATTGGTTGTCTTATATACAAATACAACATGTAAAAAAAAAAGGTTTCACGTAGGTTGGGATAAGTAGGATAAAAAGGATAAAGACAGAAAATCACATGTTAGGGGGAAAAATTTTATTCATTGGTGTATTTACAAATATTACAAAAAAGTATTTACAATTACATAAATTTAAATTTATTCTTGTTTGTTGTTTTGGGTAAGACTACATAAATTTCATTTAGTGTACATACCGTCAAATTTCCATAAATGTCATTATCAATTGTTAATCCTATAATGCTCTGAACTATATTTCCATACGTCATTTGAAGCGGGATACCATATAACAAGAGTTTACTGTTTTTAGTAGCTTCACATGTATGTAGAAAGGCAAATTTATCTATCGTATAGAGATTCATTTTGAAAAAACATTTCGGTATCAGAAAGAGGTTTTTTTTTCCTCGTCACACATAAGTGTTTCGTCTCCAACATGTCCTGAATAATATAAAACTTCACTGATGCATACTCCGTGACCATGAATTAAACTGCAGTAAGGAATACCGACGATTAGCAGCAAGAAGGCAGTTTGAGGTTTTCATTCATTTCTGCTATCAATAATTTTTTTATCGTTTGAAAAGAAAATCGGACTGAACTGGGGACGATTCTTGAAAATACTCTGTCCATCTCAGTTACATTTCTTTAGGAATTTTTTTATTTGAGCGAGAAGATCAATCGACACACTTAAATTGAAATAGTGTGCTTCGATGTTTGTAGAGGCAAAGAATAGAAATCCAGGAAACTACCAAGTTTTCCTGTGCACAGTTCAAAATCTCTTTTGCATTGAGTAATAAACGTGAAGCAGTTTTGATTTTCGGCTCAATCATAGTTGCCAACAACTCTACCGAATACTCAAAATCCAGAGTGAAACAACTCATGTTAGGATTGTGTATGCCAAAATGACGTGCAAGCAGTTTCTTCCAGTTCGGAGCTGTATTTAAAGTTGTCAAAAATTCCTGGTATTTCGAATCCATGTTCCTAAACTGTGTGGTTAGGAAAAAATTATCACAGCATAGTTCGCGAATAAGTGATATATCATTGGGTTTGTTTGTCATAAATGGCTTTAGCTGATACTGATCGCCACAAAATACAATCAACTGTTTACTAAAAATGTGCTTCACCATTTGGAAAAATTCAACTATAAATTTTGCTAGACTTGCGCTGATCAATACTGTATTTGTCGAGAAACAAAACGATGAGTGCATCGAAGTAAATTGAATAGTCGTCGTTGCATTCCACAAAAAACGAAGCCGTGTTGCATCCGAGATCGCAAAACTTTCTCAATTCTTGTACCACTGCAGATATTTTGTCAAGATCAATCAGTGGCAAGAGCTGAATGAATTTCAAATATTCGTAGTAACTGAATTTAGTCAACCGAATTAGGAGACTTGATAATTTCAAACCATTTGCTAGGTTCATCTGTCACCAAATATTTCGCAATAGAATGTGTTGCGGGGTCGTGTGAAAAACACTGCTTTTTTTTTCCTTCATAGCTTTTAATAGGAAAGGCGATGGATTTGATCAACAAGTACAGCATTGCCTTTTTTTTTCAAGTTGAAAGCAATTCAGTATATCTGATGGACAATCCCACGATCAAAAAGTACATTTCAAATGCTCAATATCAGCACGAAATGTTTGTTCTTTCAAACACACATTATTTCGTGACGTGCATTCCAAAAATATGTCTGTTACTAAGTGACGAAACGACTATCAAAATCTCCAGTATTCCTACCCATCATCCTTATTCTCCTCCTCCTTTTCTTCCTCTACTCCATCCACTGATACATTCGTGATTGGTTTTTTCCAAATTAATTTTAAACAAGGCAAAAAGTTTGGATTTGGATGTAAGTACGGCTAATGTTATCTTTTCGTTCGAACCAAATAACTACGAGCAAAATAGTCAAGAGAGAGTTTGAATCCTCGGGGGAAGCTGTTATTTCACCAGTAGATTTGAATCGGCACATAGTAAACAACCACGAATTAAAATTGATGGATCGTAGGAAAGTTCATTTAATAGCTATCAATTAAATGCGAAGTTCGTTAAACTCGAATGATGCATTAATCAATTAATTAGCGACACTTACACATTCTCTAATTTTCATCTTTTTTCTTAATGTTTCCGAACTATTTGTTCGCGTTTTGGTGACGAATTTGGCCATGTCTAAAAGCCAATGGACCAAATACACGCCTATATTTGTTATGACAGTTAGGGTAAGCGGTAATTTTCAGGAAAACCGACTAAATAAACAACTTACTGGTGTTTCATATAAAATGTGCACTACATCCAGTAGTTCCGTGTATCAAAACATTTTTATAGGAGATCTAAACACATCCCTGCTTTACAACAGAATCTAAAACCAAGCAGTTGTCCAAACAACCAGGTCGATTAAAACATTACGATTTGTCATTACTGATAACCCTAAAAATTATGTGAATGCCACCAACAATGATGATTTTATGGTCATGGCATCGTTATACAAACCTTCGGTGAACGAACAATTTCCATTAAATGCCGAATATGTGTATAGTGCGATTGATGGCCGACATTATGTCGTAAACTTCTCATCCTTTGTTGGGATTCTAGGGCTTTCTGCCATTTATGAGGATAAAGATACGGGAGAAATAACTGTTAATAACGTGTGTGACTCTCGCGACCACTATTTCCATCGAATAGTTCTATTCGAAGCAATTTGACCTTATTTGTACAATTTGAGCAAGTACTTGGAAGCCGTGCCTGATGGAAAACACACACTAGTGGTGAAGATTCTCGATTCATTCATGGGAGATAGCGATATCGTTTTAAATCTAGACAATTTATTTAAAGAAAGTAATGGTTTCCAAGTCATTGAAAATATTCAGAGGAACCTCGTCATCATTTCAAACACTTCCCCATAAGTTCTAAATGATCGTTGGCAATTCGAAGATGATATAAACACAAAATTTTATTCCACAAAACTCTAGCACGTGCGAAGAAGGTAAATTGGTTCTAGATACCGAAAACTTGAAATTTACTGTTTAATCGTATGTAGATAATTTACAATATGGCAAAGAGAATTGCGAGTTGTTCAAGTTTAATACCTCAAATAACCATAACAACAACCGTGGGGATGTGGCATATGTATATTGTGGTGATCAACAAAGTTCGAACGAGTTTAATTTACATCTTAATACAGATTTGGACAATGAGAAACTAACAATTATGATTTACGTTATACATGAAATTTCGATAGCTTCTTTCAATACCATATTGCGATTTATGAAAAGTTATCCAACTGCTTTCTATAACAAGGTTGCAATTGCCAGTATTACATATATGAAGAAATTTAAATTAAATGCATGTTACGAAGAAATCCATCATTGTGATAAAATGTTGAATTATTTGTGTGTATCTAGTTCGAGTAAAATAATTAATGATATTGATAGAGGAGATAGTTCAGATAGCATTTGCAGCACAGGGTTTCATGGTATAAATGATAAAATTATCGTGTATGTGGATTCGACAAAGAACCTCATACTAGATACCAGTGAAAATGATATTTCTGTTTCGCATAGAAAACTTTGTAGTACAGATAGGCTCGCATGATTAAGAGGATATACTATTTTAACCACACAATATATAATCGAATATCCTTCGAATTTATATGCAACTAGTAATCTCGACACATCCAACCAAGAGTTGATCATGGCGGCGAAAACGAGTCAGACGTATGTTTGTTACAATTCCTCCAATCCCTTTCCCAATTTTAGTATCGTTTTCTAAATCGAAATGCAACAATATAAATATTCGCCCGAACATATATTTTAATTTGAAAGAAACAAATCCAATACGAATAATAGAAGCGGAAACTCAAATAGAAAAACTAAAAAAAAATACCCTTCTATCTATTTGGTACATTGGGGTAAAAACGGTATTTTAGCATGTCATATAGACTACATAGATAATGAAAATAAATTTTACTACAAAATTGTTATCCATAAGCCTGGGAGAAAAAACTTTATGACCACCCACTACACATCAAATTATACATGTATGAGAATAACAAATATTTAAAATCTATTTTACATATTACAAATAACACATTTCATTTTAAAAACAATTTTCGGGTAAAAGAAAACCATAATTTTGACCTTTTGATGAGGTGGTAAGTTGTGTTGTGTTCGAAGGCACTCAATAACAGAGTGCCGAGATATTAGCAGCTGCTGAAAAAAGTTATACTTTTCCAACAATTTGATTGAAAATGCAAATGTTTCGAAAACTAAAACTACTACTGCTACTTTACACACTGAAGATGAAAATAAAGAGAAGCTGGAATTGGGAAACGAAAATTTACAAAACAACACCTTCGATTGGCAATATATATATATATATATATATATATATATATATATATATATATATATATATATATATATATATATATATATATATGATTACGCCGACTCTTATGACTATTGTATTTATGAAAATAATGCAGATAACGACAATTATAAAAATCATAATCATATTGATATTTTAGCAGATATTGCATCCATTTATGTAAGTCATTATTTAAAAAAATAATAAAACAGAATCATTTCGGTGTGTGTGTGTGTGTGTGTATATATATATATATATATATATATATATATATATATATATATATATATATATATATATATATATATATATATATAGTGTGGTATTCAGAGTGTTGTAGCAAACTTGTAGTTGGTAAAAATAAAGAAACACAGCAAAACGCTCCATGTGGCTACGAAAATAAACGTCAACATTATAGCACAGTCGACCGAAATGACTTATAACAAAGTAGGAAATAAGGATGATGAATCAGTTGCCATTTTCGTCGATAGGGTGACGGAAAATGTTTTATCGTGCAAAGAAGATGGATATTTCTTTACCTTCATCAAGAAAGGTATGAAAAAACTTAAAAGTTATGTGTAAACACAGTTTGTGAGATTTTCAAATTAGCCAATGATCGACAATTACATCACATAAAGTACTCACCTGATGAACTCTATGACTTGTTACTGCTACCTACACGTGACGAAGAACAACTACCGATTACGAAAGTCTCTCAATTTAGCTATTATATATTTTGATAAAAGGTTGATATTTGTATAAAAGTCGCCATTACTAATAAAATATCTGATACAATAAATAAATGTATTGTTTTATTTGTGAAAAATGAAGTTATTCCCAAGATTAGTATCGAAACCCCCAGCAAATACAATCCTCTATTGAACATGTTTAGTCGAGAGATCATTTTAGATGTGTAGAGTGTAAAGTCCAAAACTTGACCTGGATGTTGTGAACTAAAAGTTTTCATTTGATTTGACAACATCATATCATCATCATTGCCGCCAATATTGTTCCAATCGATACGAGATCCATTCGAGTTGACTTTGAGGGCCAGCAGGTATTGTAAACGAAATTACAATTTTGTTTTAAAATCTTCATCTTTTACTACTTTAGTAGGATGAATAATCGTCATAGGTGTGTTAAATATGGTATCTTTATTTAAAAGGCAACTAATTTACCGATGTAGGCATCATTATTGATAGAAGATGGTTGAATGGAAACATGATTCGCTAAATCGACAACTCCTTCGTGTGCATTCTTCTACATCATCACGAACATGATCGATGTAAATTCCATTGTTCGAAAACCCCAAATATTTTATTTTAATTCCAATTCCAGGTTTGATATATCATCAACATAATCTTGATCTTCTAGGTTTCGCAAGTTGAATGGATCGAATATAGTCAACCACACATCGGCGACTGCAGTCATGATCAATACAACATCAAGTATGGGCACCCAAGAAATAGTAAGTGCTGCAATTGCTCTAACGGCGAGTCCTACCATTTTCAAAACAGTCGAAATCACACCTCTCATAACAAATTCTTTCGTCAAGGTTCTGAATAAATAAATTCCTAACTGACAATTCAAGATCTTTGCACCCGTTTCGATCATTGTGGTTTCGATTTGTCTGACTAGGATCTTGAGAACCATATTCAGACCGACCTCGCCGAATAATTGCATTAGGAACTCGTTTCTACCCAATCCTTGGATGCAAGAGATTATAGTATCGGCAATTATGTCTGCAGTGGATAAATCATAGGGATATTTAGTCGGAAAACCACCCATTAAACCGAGCATTTGATATTCGTCGATTCGACGTTTACCGGTATCTGTATATTTCAAGTGGTATGGCACCGAATTGGCTTGAGGTCCAATTCGAACCCAAGTATATTTATCGGAAACTATGGATTCGAAATCGCAGGTCAAAGGCTCCACAAGCCTACCCCCTCCACCATACTCTGTAGTCCAAAATAAATGTCTCGGTGTATTTTCTGTGATGCCCATGTTGCTGAGTTTAATGACTGGATTTATGCAGAACACTTAATGATTCACGAAGTTATTCCATTCCGCGATATAATCGGGCATTTGTCCCGTTGGTAGTACTTGCCAGCTCTTTAAATCGTACTGATCGATCCCATGAGCCAATTTCACGATGCTGTATTCGATAATCTTGTACAAGTAATTTCCTATCAAAAAGCCTATAATTTTATTTTCTAAATGTTTTGTGCATTCGTCACCCGCCAGAGACATTATAAAATTATCGCAATAATACGAGTTTAGACGAAGGTGTATTGTTTCATCACCCATCTCTGTCACATGTGATGAAGAATCGACATCGAAACCAGTTCCTATAATGTTTATATGTGGAATAATCATGCCTTCTTTTACACACCAATAATAATCTATTCCCAACATGTAGGCTTCTTGATAAACCAACATACACGCATCGCATTGGTCGCTCCAATAGTTATTTGATCCATGATATTTCGATTTGGGATCTTTGGTTGGAAAACATGCTCCGTGGCATGCAATCACATCTGAATTACCACTCTTTAATATTTTAGGTACATCTCGAGGCATGCATGTTTTTCCCTGTGGATAATGCTGATTGCATCGAGATGCATCAGAGAATCGTTTTCTATCTTTAAGACGAACCTGATAACAATAATAAAAAAAATCCAAGTTTGCTTTTTCTGACTCTACATCTTGACGAATTTCTACGTATACATGAGAAAATATTTACGGCACTCGCAGCAAGTACTCGTTATAAGTTGATATTTTTTGCCTTTCAAAAATATTTCTCAAATAATTTGAATAATACAAGTTTGTTGGTCCAGTGAATATGAACATCTTATGGTTTTTTTTTTTTTTTTAGGTATAATTAAGTGAATAACAAAAATGCAATCACAGAGTCAACCTCAAGCTCAGGGTAGTTCGAATATATTTTCGAATCTCAGAACACATTCATTAAATCATACCAATAATCTCAATCAATCAAATAAAATCAATTGATAACATCCCCTCATTTCTATCAAAAACTTAACCTCAGTAACAGTTGTAACAGTTCCGTCGACATGGAATTGATGCCTATTTGTTTCTTTAATAATGGACGATGTGGTACAAAAATGCCCGCTAGAATACAGTTGTTGATTGGTGGATTGTGCGAGACTCACAAGTCAGATTCCTGCTACGTCATTTATAATTTATTTCGAAAAGACAACAAAGTAGCTATGGAGGATGGCAAAAAAAAAAAAGCTACAATATGTGGTTCCTTTGGCACAGTTTCCCATATTTGACATTTTAACACTCCTAACCTCCCCCCCCCCCTCATGCGATAACAACGCCAATGCGCTCGTATACGTGGCAAACATCGAATTTTTCGGCTCAAGGTTGGTTTATGGTATGGGATTTGGTCTCATACACGATTTGGGCAATATGGAAAATGTCGAGTTGGACAATCAGTATCCAAAAGACTGACCTGGGCGGTCATCATCAACTCCAGACCACTCCATCAAAACATTGACATTTTGTGTTTAAACTACATGGGGGTGAAGGTGCTAAAAATACCAATCATCAAAAGAAAAATCAACCAATGTTCCGAATACAACACAACACTTTTGTAATTTCGAAAAGAAAAAAAAAAAAAAAAAAAAAAAAACAATACACGTAAAGATTTTTTTTAAACTACAATTTTTAAAATTAAATGAACTCGTCCAATTTTTTCATGTTGGCACAAGTCAAATCTTTATCGTATAAATCAAACTTGACATTACCAAAAGCATCTTTTGTAGTGGTAAATTTCACTTTCTTTTTCAACATCAGAAACAGTTGAAGAAGTTGCTTGTTTGCTGTCGGCAAACAATTTTTACCATTCTGTTGACGAATAGGCTCGCTGGAGACTATTGTAAATGGCAGCATTGCACCAGTTTATCTGCAAGTTGTTTATCTACAAATTGACGAATTTCATAAAACCGATGCTCTTACAATCAGATGGAATAATTTTCAACACTGACGTCGAAGATTTGCCACAAAATTTATTTGTTGGGATTTTTTTCTCGATTAATACTCATTTATTTCAACTGCATCAGCGGTGATTGACCGATAACCGAGTAGATCTAAGCCATGTAATCGATATAATCATCTTTCATGGTCGTGGGCACGGTTATTCCCTTTTGCGATGATGTATTGCTCAATTTTAAACCATCTCTGATTTATTAATTGGTAGAAATACGGGCGCCGAGTCCTTGCTCAAGCAAATGCAAAATCTGGGTTTGGAATCATGGTTGAAAATCATCCAGAAACGACGACAGCGTACGGTCGGAATGTCTTTATTGGTGTTGATTGCATACCTGTCTTCGGTGAGTTGTGGATAACTGGTAAAGACAGTTTTTAATTTCAGAAATCTCGCATCGTCACTCTTTACCTCTAAACATCTGCCTTCGTCGTCCTGTGATTTCCGTTCCACAATGTCCAGGTAAATACCCACATTTATCCAGAGTCAAAACATGCTCCGAATCACCATCCATGGTCAATTCAAACACGGATTTGGTACAGATTCTTCCTGTCACCTCGTCCACAAATGTCTTGAATGGAATACTTTGGAAGTTATTCAAGTTGAATATACCTTCATACACAAGCACCTCGATGAAACCAAACCAGCGTCGAATCTTTGAGCATAGTTTATTCACTTTCACTTTAGGATGCAACTTGTAATCCAAGGGAAATATCGAGTTGAATTTGCACAAGTGACCGGTAAAAGTGTTGTTTTTCATACCTGCAAAATGGTGTTCGTCCAGTGGCAACCAGTACCATTTAGCAATCAGTTTGGAAATCAGTTTGTCGATCCTACATGGATTGGTGCTCATGGGCAGGTTCACATCCGAGCTTAGGGAGTAAACATAATTGAACGAATCGATGGCGACATTTTTTTCGAAAAGCCACAAAAATCCCTAATTATCTGTGGGTATTGTGGATGTGTCAATGTTCTTCGATACGGGTCTGACGACAAGCCCAAAGAAATCTCGATCGTCGATCTGAGTAGTCAATGGTTTATGATTCAAGATTGTAATATTTGTTCTTTTTTTCATTTTGTACGTATTTGTCATAAAACAATTTTACACCAACTGCCAGTTGCAACAATTTTTTTGCCTGTTCTTCATTATTGTCGAATGCATACAAGAACAGCCGAATCAACAACATTGATGGGGAGAAAATTAGTTTATTATAGAAACTATCAATGGGCAGGATATGGACGACACATTGTTTTAACATGTACCCGATAAGTTGATGATCGTAGACAATGTATTTATCATCCACTTCAAACGAGTGTAATGTACACAAAGCGAGATCATTTTCAAAGATTTTGCATTCAGGATTATGGTGAGCCAACACATACAGTTCTTTTCTAATGGGCAAAATTAATTTGAAACAATGCCCTTTATTTTTTTGGGTGTAACTGTATTTGTTGATGCAAAAGTGATGAATGTGTGTTCGGCTCACTCGAATGTGCGGTAATTCGCGATTATTCGTCAATATATAAAGAACCCAACACAAACAACCATTTTCGATTAAATAACCGTGAATTTGGGAATTTGTCATCGAATAATCTTCCATGTTTAATCTCCTCTTTTTAGAATCTTTCACCATACAGTATTCCATCACACATTCGCACAACAATGGTGGTGGTAAAGATGATGATGAGGGTGATGCCATTTCGATGCCATCACAATAACCGCAATAATCTTGGAGTAATCTTATCCGAATCAGATCCCAGAATCACTGGGAATATATTGGATATATGATGATACTCCATGGTTATATAAGTCATATAGATCAAATTGTGATAATGGCACAATTCCAAATAAACATGATTGAAACGAGAACACGATGGAATACCGCAGATGCCAATTAGTTTGCATTTGAGAATTGTATTTTTGAGACAAGGCTGAAAAGTCACATTATTTTTACGAGCCAAGTATTCTATACAGTCGTTGAACTGATTCAAGTAACAGCAAAAGAAGAATTCCCCGTGCATTGTCGTAGAAGAACTGAAATATTTCAAAAGGAAGGTGTTGTATTTATAGAGAGTGATTGTTTTATTTCATGTATTTTTTTTCAAAAGTAAAATAAAATAAATCTTTTATGTAGAAAGTTTTTCTTTTTTTTTTTTTTCAAGAGAAAAACAAATCTTTTACTGTATATATACCGACTACTGTTTATGTACCCTTCAGTGCCAACAATGATGGGTTTCAATAGCGCTTTCTTTGTTTGTTCAGAGGGTGTGGATGCCTGCAAATCCCATTCTGCATACATTCGAACTTACCACATGAACCACAGCAAGTTTCCAACACTTACTTTTTGAATTTCCAGCCGATGATTTTTGGAATTCCTTTGTGAATTGTATGTAAAAGAATATGATTATAATAAACATAATTTAAAAAGTTTGTAATTTTTTGACCTACTATATTCACAAATGAACCAGTGCTGAATTAGAGGATTCAACCATGATTGGAAATTATCGTACAAAACCAACAACAGTTCGTGTTTGTCTTCCGACTTTTAAGTCTTGGCCAATCAACATACATATTTTAATTGGGAAATAAGACAGTGTTGATGCGACTATAAGATTTTGTAGTTTTGTGCTAAATAAAACTTGTATTTTTACCACTTCGATATTTTATATTTTATTCAGGTATTGTTCAACATCGCAATGATTTTTCAACAACTTTATGGGCGAGCTAATAATATGCTCGAGAGCATTTTCCATGTCATTTTTTATATCATCGTGATGGTAAAACCATAAACTCACATTTTCAAACATGAAACCCACTCTTGGATCCAATAAAGTTTTATTATTAACACATAGTGTTCTTTTGTCACTACCATCCCCACCTTCGCCATCATCGTTTTTTTTCTTTGGCACTATGGCTCGGATTAAAAATGCTGGAATAAACGAATCTTCTGAATAGGGTTTTGAAGGATTCTTCCCAAAACACAATGATATATGCGTCGGCATTACAAACATTGCCAAAGTTCTATTTTCTTGTAGTTTGTCACTTATTTTTACATCAACAAAACACCTTTGTAAAGGAAATATATCGGGAATATATCCCTCTGTCATCACCGATTGTTCGATTTCCGACAAGTGAATGTCGGCAAAAGGACACTGAATGACTATAAAGTAAGGAGGCATTTACTCAAGTAACACGGTAGCAAGAAACACGTATAATAAACAAAATTTTCAATTTTTTTCATTTTTTGCGAATAAGCCAATGTGTTTGCATTGGTACGATAATCGATCTATAAGTCGTGAACCAACCTCGGGTATCAATCGCTCTAAACGACGGCATTAGCGTCTCTCTTGGTTTATGTTTCGGTTATGCAAAATAATGCCAAAACTATTCGCATTTGATCAAATGGGATAGAAACTCTTTGGTGGTGGATGATAGTTTGCGATCGTCATCTTCTTTGTTTTAAATTTCGACCAGAAACATTCTTTGCAAATCAGACTCCACTTTGGTAGGGTAGGATTCCTTTTCTCTACAAACGAATAAAAATTAATATCTTCTAAAAAAAATTAAAAAGCAATCATTTACCACGTATGCAAACTAATTAAAATAAAATTTTTGCTTCGACCTCCAGTTTGTTTCCGCATCGAATGCAAGGCATTAAAGTTTTAATGACAGGGGCATTGACCTTTTAAAATAAATTGTAAGATGGTAAAATGCATGATGCAGGTCGGAAAAGTATTTTCTCAATTTTTGGGTCGTGGTCGAAAATCTTAATGACCCTGTGTCCCTTGACATCTGAAAACGATGATGTAATGAGAACGACATATACTTGCATAAACTGGAATATTTAGTACTTGAACTGTGGTATTCTGGCTTCCTGTCACACCTAACCAAACACTGAAATACACATTCAGCACTCAAGACTTACATGCTCATAAACACATGGCATGTATTTGGCGAACATAAAGTCAATTTGCCTTAAACCTCCTCGACAAGTGAGAATAAATGTACACAAACACATCTGTTCAATAAAACTGGTGACTATTCAGCACTGTTGTTATGATGGTACAGGATTGAAAACGTAAGCCGGCATGTGGCATGAAGCCCCACCTAGGCTTAAGCTGCTAAAGCATCGTAGGCATCGTGCAAATATTTCTGTCTGCTCTGGATGGAGGTATACTTGAAGAGGCACAATTGAGATAAAAGCATTTCAGAAAAATTAGCATCTATTGTATGTTAAATGATGAGTTCTAAGTGCTTCACCTAAGACTTACGCAAACGCGACCTGCACCGATGCCCGCTGAACCACGATTAAAGTGGTTGGTGTGGTGTGGGTGATGCCTGTAACCGATGCCGCACCAGAACAAAAATATCCCCAGATAAAAATATTATATGAATTATGTGAAACATAGCACTGGATGAAACACATATTATATTGAATGTCACACAAGACACCTGAATAGAACATTAATACACTATATAAAAATTACGTGTTACTAATCTTTATAATTTTTAAAATAAAGCTTTCTTTGTGCTATAAGAGAAACATATACATGGAGACCCTTGGATTCTTAAATAAAGTGTGTTACATTAGTTTGGTGCCTTACAAATTAATGTACAAGTTTTAGAAACATTATTTAAGTAATTTTTATTTTAAACATTTTGTGCGGTGCACATTGTACTGGGCATAACAATTTGAGAATTTATCATATTGCTTTATTTAAAAAAGTGCACTGCTAGTTCTGGAAGTTCCTTTATTTTGTGATTAGAAAACACTAAGTAATTTTTCATGATAATGCAGGGTGGCTGTGATACATTTGACCATGTGGCCGGCACTTCGCACCTTCACCGCTACAAGACTTTAATTTGGATTGCATCACATTCATTTATTGGGTGTTACTTTATTATTAAGCAGATTTTACTATGTGCAACACAACAATTTATACACGCTATAAAATGTTACACTTTGTGGTATCAATAGAAGTTGCACTGATTCACTTAGCGGCAAGGCTGCTGATCGCCTCTAACAGTGCGCTGAATGACCAGCCCTCTACTGCAGAAAGTGCTTACCTTTGACCACTTTGTAGTGCAAACACGTCGACAAGGGCTATACTTCTAGCCACAGATGGCATCAATTGGTGCATTTAACATGATCATAATAGATATGCCGGTACTGCAATAGATTTCAGATACCTGTATTGAAAAGTGCATATGTAAATGCTATGCTTATATATATTTGAAAAACCTTTCTAGATAATTCAGGTGATAGTCCCACTGATTAATGTGAAGGGCTGGTATTTCAATATATTAAATGCACATTTATTTTATATTCTATTTATTTCATACTCTATTAGTGGTTTCACTCAGTAGAATTGCTGTATATTAAACAAGGGAATCTCCAGATGGCCCATACACCTGATGGTCAGTATTGCAAAGTATTGCAATTCAAATTATATGCAGCTTGCATACTCCCTATGCTGTGGATTATGGGCTATCCACATGCCCATTAACATTACACATTGCCCCACAAACTACACATAATATTTGCCCTGAAAAAACACGTTGAGACTTGCAAATAATTGGAGGGATTTTATGGTCCCGTACCCTAAAATTCCTTGTTGTAGTCAATAAAGAACACACCCTCAGTTCAATGTTGGATTTATTTGGCACTGAATTTACATGTTTCCTTGCGAAACAACTTTACATGCATGAACCAGAGGCTTTTACTGGCTGGCGGAGGTTACGCTGCAAAAATGAACTTAGGTTAACATGGTCAACTGTGCTATTTAAATTTCCCCAGGTAATATTAACCCTGGGGAAGGCGAGGGGCAGAGTACCTGGCAACAAAAATAAATGGTTCCGAATTATTAAGAGTCTATTGCAGTTAAGCTATTAGTAATACCCGAGTTGTACGGGCTGTCTGCTGGATTTATTACTCTATTGTTCAGAATTTCCTGAATCTGGCATTTTATTATGCGTGCCTGGTATGACTGATACCCTCGCATATTTGTACGAATTGGCCTGTCCTCTGTTAGGGGATTTTCGTACTCAACAATTGTAGTATGGCATAAGGCATTGTGTTTGGCGAAAATGTCCCTATGTTCGTTAAGCAAGCATTGAAATGTGGCCTAGTGTTCGGATGGTATTTCGTTGTAAATGTCTCAATACAATATTCCTGGTAGGCTATCCGTCGGGGCGGCAGTCTGTGTTGTACATGGTGCGCCATTCCTTCGTGCCGAAATGTATATGGCGTGCCACGGGTACAACGATAGTATTTTGTTCTGACACTCATGGGAATCACAGGATAGCATCTCCCATATTTCTGGCATAATAATGGCTGTTGTTATTGTCCTTATGTCGTGCATTCGTACTGTCACAGTGGCTTGCCATAGAGCGGTACTGCAATCGTCACTAGTAACTAGCCTTATCATGTAGTTCTTGGGTAACATCCTGTTCGTTCGAAAGTGAGGGTGCAATAAATTATGCAATGTCATGGTATCTATCATCGTGTAACACCATTGGCTGTTCACTGTTACAAGAATTTGGATGAAATGTCATTGGCTACTACTCACCTGATTGATAAGAGCTTGCTGGCTTGCTGTGGCATTAACTCCAATGGTATTTGTGGTGTGAAGGGGAGGCAGGAGCACTCGGCCTCTTCACCACTGTGCCCCATTTCCCTGCTCTTGTTTACTTGCCACATCCTTCACGCGATCCAAGCGTGAGGTGTTTTGACACTGACTGTGCCAATGGTGCAATACCTTTTGACAACAACATCATGGACGTTGTGGCAGTTGATGCGGATTCCACACACAGCTTTGTGTACCCGCACTATCCAGTGCACTTTTCTCTTTCTGCTTACGGTCATTTTAATTTTGTGGACTGGTACATCCGGAAAATTTCTTGTACACTTTCCCTTGTGGTTTTTATCCAAAAGACTGACAATTTTGCTGGTTGTTGTTGTTCCCACAGTGTCAGTCACCATTCCTGTCCTTTTGCTTTTAGCGACATTGCACTACACTCGAATCTCAATTCAGTTGTCAACGGTTGCATTCCAGAAGAATTGTGGCATACATGTAATATAATAATCATATACGATGCAGAACAAGAACACATGATAATTGATAATTGGAATTCGAAAAATGCTGTTGCAAAAATTGGTGGGACATTATAAGGGCCCATACTGTGACATGCTTTGCAGCAACCAAAATAAATTACACATGGACCAGTTCACCATTGCATTCATTCTGTTTATGCTACACTCTTCCTGTCGAAGAAATGTTTCTCATTGCACCAAGTTTACACCTACCGGCGGAGGTTACACTGTAAAAGAGCCTGAGGCTCTAAAAATTATATTGTGAAAATTAAACTTCTCCAGGCGATGCTGGTACTAAGTAAAGCAAGAGGTGGTTTCCCAGGTGGCGATGCATATACGGTTCCAGATAATTAAGCTATTGAAGAATTAAATGAATTATGAGATAATGTTGAGTTCCGCCCAGGCATGGTAAACATGAGATGTTGACATGTGCCCACGTGACCCCTTCCCCTTAGCTTGTTTGCCCATCGCACCATGTTCCGTAATGCCGCATGTGTGCAGGCTCTACAAACACAAGTGCAGTTCAGTGCGGCAAGGAACGACGCAGGTGCAGAGCAAAGTGAGCGCGACCACACATGTGTTGTGCAGGAATCCGAAAATAGTCCCTGAGAAATATATGTTATTTAATTTATGCAATAAAAGGGAAAGATAAGATCATGCAAGGGGACATAACTAATAAAGGCGCCTGCCTTCACAGCCCTAAAGCCCTCTGTTTTCAAAGTGTCTTTTTGTAATTTGTAAAGTTCATCCACGTGTCTTTCATCTCCACATCATACACATGGTGCAATGTTTTGGTGTAATAAATAATATTTACAGGGTTAATTTTAGGAACAATATGTAACAACTGGAACACAGGGTACCTGTCCGATTTGCAAATATTGTGTGCAAGGAAGTAGTGCAGCGCAGGGTGGCAGCCTGCCTAGCTGGCTGGCATGTCATGCAAAAAATGTCAGAAGTCGTTCCTTTTTGTAAGAGGTGTGCCACGTCACGCTGGGGCTCCTATTTCGCTTGCTCGGGCAGCCATCGCCATGTTGGACATATGATTTCACAGCAATAGTTATTTTAGCATACCGGAACCTTTTTGTATTTCAGGTACCCGAGACTCCGCCACCCCTCGCATCTACCCAGTGCTTGCATCGCCTGGGTAGGATAAATTCGCCTGTGGGTCGCCAGCACCATCATCACAAGACGTCGGAGGGGCCTGTCGCAAGAAGGCCCACTGATGAGAGAGGGGTGTGCCAAGATCGCCCTTGCCGAAAATGGATTGGACGCAGCCCTCTGCATCTTGATGAATAAGGTGAAAATGTTGAAAGAATTAGACTTTCATTGAGAAGTAGAGCAAATGGCTAACTAATTACAGAAGCATGCTTAAGAGATATAGCTCCGCCACATGCTTATAAGTTTATTGTAAGAAGAGTGTATTCAGGCATTATCTTATAAAAATGTCAGTTAAGGTGAAGCCTGATTTATATTGCATACACCTTCCCCTATCTTAATAAGGTGACTTTGAGTAACAGCGAGCTAGCAGCAAGCTCGTAATATATATAATATTATGCAGATACGGAGTTGCATGTATAACATTATAAAAGAGGCAGAAGGTAAACTGACCATTGCAACCGCTACATGGAATAATCTATATTCATAGAAAAGGTGCACAAAAGTGTTTGAGATGGTTTTAACATGCATAAAGCAGGATTGTTGTCACATGTGTAGTAAAGATGCCGATTCCAAAAACCCTTCTCAATGCTTGGCACCTTTTTTTAAATATTTTGTCACCTAATGTTTGTTTTCACCTCACATATGTTTGTCCACACCATCCCATTTCATTTCAGTAAGGGTTAGTTTGTTCAGTGTTATTGTTTATAAATTTATATTGTGTCGTGTTTCATGCAAATAGCAGGTAAGAGAGGTTGCAAGGTTATTTGCCAGATAGTAGCACCACATGATGCGCACGCCCGCCAACATCGGCGACAATGCCACATGACCGAATTAATAAGCACATAGCACCAAGAGGAGACGGTTGCATGTGGCAACATTCTGCGTTTTCCCATACTGGCCAGCACTGTTTGAACTAATAACTTAACTGCAATAGACTCTTAATAATTCGGAACCATATTTTTTGTCACCCAGGGCACCACCTCTCGCTTTCCCCAAGGGTAGCATTGCCTTGGGAAGTTTAAACAGCACAGCAAATAATTTTAACCTTAGTACATTTTCACAGTGTAACCTCCGCCGGCCAGTAAATGTGCACATGCATATTTGTTCCGCATTAAAACATTTAAATTCAGTGCCAATTTGCAAAACTGAACTGAGGGTGTCTTCTTTATTGTCTGTTGTAAGGCATTTCAGGGTACGGACCTTTAAAATCCCTCCAATTATTTACAAGTGTCTACATGTAAATATTAAGGTAAATATTAAGGGTAAATATTAAGTGTATTTTGTGCTTCAATGTGTAATGTTAATGGGCACGGGGATGGCAGTTAATCCACAGCATAGAGAGGCATTTTGGCAAATCATTTCAATTGTTATACTTTGCAATATTGAACGGGAGTATGTGCCACCTGGAGAGTACCTCGTTTAATAAACTGGTATTCAACTGAGTCAAACCACACATAGAGTATGAACTGCAACCAGCACAATTGGGGTTTTTGGCCCGGGTGAGTGGGTCCGAAGCACCATGAGATCACCAAGAGTCTCCAAGCTTCAGCATCATGAATATCGATAGCACTACGCGCGATGTCTGGCACCTACCAGGTAAAAATTCACCAACACTTTCCTAACCTCGAAAGCTTAACGCCCACATACCACAACCAGATGCCTTTTCACCTCACCACACAGTGTCAAATTGTCGCCCTTCCGTGTGGACAAAATTCCCGCCAAAGAACAAACCCATCATAATTTTACCAACAGTTTGCAACATTTTTTCTGGCAAAATCCTTATCCTTTGTAAGCTATTCTAACTAGATTTCCCTGTCTCCCCGCAACGAGAGGACAGTGAGACAAGTCAACGGGAACAAGAGCAACGGGATGCCTTCTGTATGTCTTCAGGATGCCAGAATGTGAACCATGTGGGCAGCAGGGAAAACACGTGATATGTGGTGACTCGTCACCATTGTGGAAAAGGCAAGGAAGAATAGCAGGAATGTGGCCATCTTGGGGTGGTCTGTAACGTCAATCTCCATCACCCACCCGCCAGTGCTACCCCCATCACCGCAACATGCTAGAACAGCTGAGCAGAAAAACGATTGTGAGAGCGGGCGGCCCCCGCCACACACTCCCTGCTCCTGCACTGTGCCGGTCATCACCCCCTGTCACTGTCTGCTGAGGGTCTGCTGCAAGAGGGGAAGGTGGTCTCTCCCCTCCAATGCTGTGTGCTCACACAAGTTTGCACAGCCCAATTCTGACCATGTGAACCACTGTTTGTAAACAATGACAGACTACACACATGCTGGAACTCCAGTACCATTGTGCTTACAGAGCCTGAGTCTGGCCCCACAGGACTTTGTGGCCAAATATGAGCATGGGATGCAACGCTGTCGATAAAGTCGCTGTTCATGCACGGAAGACAACCATCCCGCGAAGCTCCGGAAAAATTGATAAGAAATTCCAGCCCACAGCAAATAGTGACGATTTCAGGCCCAATATAAATTGAAACACCGGTTTCTCAAAATTATCATCGACCTAATTACAGAGAACAAATTATTTGCAGCAATCTATGGTGTATAGGGCAGGGTGTACCACAACTCCAGTGCATCCTAGGTCGGCAGGCATACCATCCAGTATGCATAAACAAAGCCGAAGCAATAACTATTTGTGATTTGTGGGCAGATGTTTCGGTGCTACAAGTGCAATAATAACATCAAGTCAGTGCACATTTCTACTGTGAATAACAATCTGTCATTTCCACCACAAGTGCCATCACCAGTGCGTCATTCCCCACAAAACGGCACGCAATATGAAACACACCTGAAGAGTGGGACATAGCTCGGCAAGCCGCAACTATCAGCCACGCCCACCTCGGCAGGAGTAAACACCATGCCATGTGGCCAATTGATCAGAGCGATACTGGCTGCAGTTGTCATGCCTAAGTACAACAGTGGCCCAACTCACACACCACACAGCACAATACTGCAGTGGATGGCGGGAAGCTGTCAAAAACATTACAGTACCCTCATCCCTGCAGGGACTACATAACGACACTGTTACACTGGCATAGTGGATGCTGTAACCAGCTGAAAGAAGTTCGACAGACCATCGAAATCAAGGACACAGTGACACAGGTTAGTGAAAGCGCGATGATGACACAGGAAATTCCAGAATATTCGGTCCCCGCGGACCATGTGTTAACTTACCAACCACCAGTCACCCCACCACCTACCACAAAATCACACATTCGTTGTGTCATGTGTGGAAAACAGAGCAGTAGAAACTGACACATAATTTGGTCAAAGAGCACACACAATGCTCTAAATCACCGTCATGTCGTTACCAAAGCAAACATTCTGCGCTTAGAAGCCGACAAAGAACAAGCAAATGATTGCCTGTGTGAGTCTGCCACATTGTCGCTGCAATTTTCGAACCATTGCATATTTGCAAATACTTTTAATGTAAACTTACCAGCCGCAGCACAAGTGTTTGTGTGTAAAGTTCAAGCAGATGTTCTGGCCATCGAGGTTACACAAAGCAAAGTAAGGCAGCAAGTGTAATTTTTTTTTTGTTGAGAGTATAAGAATTGTGAGATTGCAAATGAAAATATTGTGGCATTTATTCCCAGCAAGGCGTTTTACACAATCACTGTAAGGCAAGTCATTTCATTTTCATTCACACCTGTTTGTATTCTCTGCCAGTGAGCACATCGAAAGCAACATGTGTTGACATTCGGCCCACTTATCGATCGGCCATGCGACAGGATGCGGGCAGCGAGTCACCCCTCCCCTTTCTTCTTGTGGTCCCGGGCAGTTCAACATAACACGACAGTAACTGGAGCTACATTCCAGCCCTCCACCCATTATCATCATCAACTCAAGGCCATGGGTTTGAGCTCCACGTCAACCACCACGCCAAATGCAACAACACAGTGAGTGGAAGATTTTCACACCACCCAGACAGGAGTACATTCAACACCATCAATTCAATAATCTAGCAAGAAACCAGAGGAATAAGAACAGTGGAGAAAGTTACACCCGGAAGCATTGCAAGCTACAGGTGGCTTCATGATGTCCTCAGACGCACTGCTGATGGTGATTTGGCAGCTATTAGACACATTAACGACGAGCGAGGTCCACTCAACTTATCAACACAAGGAAATGCAGGTGGAAGAGGCAACAGCCAAGGGGGAAACGACAGGTGGCCAACCCCCCCTTGATGGCGACTCACCCAGGCCGCACACAGGAGTGGCATAACAAGAAAATACAAGACAGCATGAGGGAAAAGTGCCACAGGAGAAGCAGCAGCAGGAGAAGGATGTGCAGTGATGATGGGAGCGAGGGAAGTGGGTCCGTTGCCTCATTCCGCCTCCACCAGTTGCAGCAAAGGGTTCACCTACCACAGCAGTGCTGCCAGTGTGGGTGTGACCAAGCCACCCACAGCACAACATGCTGCAGCGAAACCAGCAAGCTGCAAGCAACGCAAGGCAGTAATGCCCAACCAGGGAGGGCATACTTCCTACGACCTCGGAGGACCCCGATGACACAAAGATGCTACAGGTAGCGGTGTCGGCCCAAAAACTGTTTAAAATAGGGGGGTTGATGTGTATTCATCCCCTGCCCAGTCCATTTGACAGGCCGAGCATTTCGTCGACACCGCAACAAACATCCACACTCTACTTAGTGCACTATTGTGAGTGTGCAAATGTAGTTTGTGCAGAGTGAGAGGTGAAGTGCAACCGAGCAGGGCAGGATAGATCAGCTAGCAAGGCATCTCGAATGCCCTTGCTGACCGTGAGGCCACAAGCACCGTGTTGTGACGCGATCGAGGCACTCCAGCAACATAGTCTGTAGAGTTTCCTGTTGCGAAAGATTAGCCAACCGACACAACTAGAACATGCTGATTTAGGATAATGTGACTCTTGGCACTGGGCCACTCGCCTGTGGGTTGCTAGCACCATCGTCACAAGATGCCGGAAGGGCCTGCTGCAACAATGGCGACAGATAAGAAAGGGGTGTGCCGAGATCGCTGCTGCAGAGAGTGGATTGGCCTCAACCCTCAGCTTCTTGCCGAATTAGGTGAAAAGGTTCTAAGAATCAAACTATAATTGAGAAGTAGAGTACATGGTTAACTAATTACAGAATTATGCTTAAGATATATATCTCCCCTGCTTACTTATCAGTTTATTGTAAGAAGATGGTATTCAGGTGTAATTGAATTAATCTTATATAAAGGTCATTAAAGTAGAAGCATGACTTATATTGAGTACACCTTCCCCTCTCTTAATATGGCGATTTTGAGTAACTTACTATTATTTTGTTTCTAGTTTATTATTTTAAAAAATGAATCTCAATGTTTAACTTTCGTGGGTGTTTTCTACCCTAAGATGTTGATCTTGGACATAAGATAATCGGCATTTTAGTAATGTTTTACCATAGCGAATGACCTACCAAAGTCAGTAACATAAGTTATGAAATGCCCATTTAATATTAGGCAGATACAGAGTTGCATCCATAACATTATACAATAGGCCAGAATGCAAACATTTCCATTGTTGGAGTGCCAACTGTTCCTTCCCTTTCGCTGCCTTGCAATAGTGATACGCCACCCACCCCTCTTCACCATCATTAGGAACATTTCGTACAATTGCTACCACCCACCTGCACTTGCATTGCTGTGGCCAGTTAGCCACATATTGAATTTTCTTATTATGTTTTCTAATAAGTCTTGTAATTATTGTCCTCAATATAATTATTGCTTATTTTCAGCCATCATAGATGGCTTCGCACATATCACTTTGCACTGGGAATTTTATTATAATTACAGGCATAGCGACTAGCGAGTTATCAATTGCAGGGCTGCTACATGTTGGTAAAATTATTCATTAAACATATTTTATTTAGTAAAAGATTGAAATAGTGGGGCGTTAAATAGTGTCACTCTGTAGTGGTATGCTCAAAGTAATGCATCACGAATACGCGGATGCTTTAACCTTACCTCCACGAACGAACTGCCCCTCTCCCTCCCATCTTCTACATGTCTGAGCGGATGTGCACTTTTCTCATATCATCACGTTTGGTGGTGGTTGGCTGCAGCGACAAAGAAAGAGAGAAAGAAAACCCCATCCATACTGCGCATCATTCCCTATATGTTAACAGTGCCTTCAGGCGTATGCTACACCGACATCGCGGAAATGCGACATCACACATGTCGTCTAGTTTTGTCATTCGCCTCTCCTGTACTTTCATGCACCATTCATACCTTGCTACATTCTTATCCCTGGGTGCAGATGAGCTGTTTATTACCGGCATGGGCCGCCGTAAAGCATTTATTTCTGCATTGCCTTGAGCATCGTTTTGCATAGTGTAACAGTAAAATTCTTCTGTGTGTGCAAGTAGATCCTACCATGCCATGCAATGGTGAGAAGTTAGTCAGCAAGTCGCACCTAGAGGGAAAGGTTGCATGTGAGACTGCGGTTGAGTTTTCCCGCCCGGACAGCCCTTAACTTTTTCATCACTGGTAATCAGTCATCAATAGTGTAGTTATTTTGTAACCTCTTGTTTTCTGCCACCTGGGCCACTTCCCCTCGCCTCCTCAGGTATTGCATCGCCTGAGGAGTTTATTATTTTAACAGCATTAATAATTTTCATGTAGCTGCAGAGCTTTTTAATCAGTGTAGCCTTCGCCACAGGCAAAAGTGCACAAATGCATGTCGGTTGTTATCCTGGAGGGAACTGTAATTTCACCGAATAAATAGAATGAACTGACCAGTGCATTTTATGTCGGCCACCACGAGGTATATCAGGACACGGGCCCTCCAACTCACCATATTTATATGCGAATGTTATGTCAATTTTGATATGGTAAATATTATATTTCACGTGCGCTACAACGTATTCAAAGTGTTCGTGTATAGCATTTATGGGTGTGTGGTTGGTCCTAACAATGCACGCATAAGGAGTCTGATTGCGCAGATCAAAGTATTTTCTATAGTTTGCAAATACCATGAGGTGATTGGGCCGCCCAAAGATCCTCTCATTTACCAAACAAACGAGGCCCTCGAACAAGGTGAACTACAAGAACATCGCAGGAATGTTGTTCCAGGTGAACAGCCCGCAGCTCCCTGAAAACATTATGGATATCTCAGCTCTACAGCATTATCGCTATTGATGCTGCCACAGCGACGTCTAGCGCCTACTGGGTAAAAATTTCCATTGGCTTCTTTCAAAATTGTTCACTGCCCCTGTAACCACAACCATCCCTTTTTGAGGCAATGACAGCTGTCACAAACAAATGTTGTGATAGATGTAAGTAATAATAAAATAACATTGAACAAATGAACATTTTGGTAACAAAAGCTATAAATATAATTCTCAACAATACAAGCGAAAATTGACAAAATCTTGGTTCATACTATCCCTACCGATTAAAAAGAAATTTATCAAAATTCTTTTGTTCAGGTTAAACAGTTAATAAATAACCTTAAAAATACATAATTTAATAATGTTTAGATATTCTCTGTAAGCACAAAAAAGTGGTTCTCAGATAATTTTTGCCATTTCTTGAAAAGATGTGAATCTTTATAATTATCGAGCTGCATAAATATCTGCCAATGAAGAATATATATTTTAATGTGCTCTGACGAACACTGAGGTTATGATACTCTGTGCAGAGGCTTATGGGTTTAATTTTAATTTTGCAGAGTAATGCCACACTACAGTAAATATGAACATAATTTCCAAACATTCTACAAATTAGCATGGAAACTTCCCGACATAAAACATTAGTTCATGCATTTAAATTACAGCCTGAACATTCCTGTTTTTTGGCCAAATATATATGCAAACAAACACAACATTACAATTTTTATTTGTTTATAACCTTTATAACCTTGAAACATTAATCTTCGGAGAAATTTTAAGATATTTAGTATCTACTTATGTGCCATGACTACGAAGCAGTTAGAGGTGCCTGAACTGGAGCAGTTAGTGCAAGGACTGCTCAAGGAGCTTCTTAGCTCCAAAGACATAATAAGTGTGATTGTGGAAGCCGTCACGGCTGCAGTCTCAGAAGCAGTCTTTTGTGAACTAAAAAAAACTGTTTCATTTAACCTGGAGGAGACGAACAATCTCAGGGAACACTTACGGAAGATAGAAGAATCACTCCATGAAGCGAAAAATGTGCATTTCCTTGCACAAGATGAGCTTGAGCAATATCAACTGCGATCCAACCTACGTGTGTTCGGCATCCTGGAGAGCGAGAAACAAGATACTGACGCACTTGTCCTCGATGTGATGCACAACAAGCTGCAGCTTCCGCATGTCAATATCAGTGACATCGATAGATGTCACCGTGTGAGTGCTAAAAAAGAAGGTAGGCCTAGTCCAATAAGTGTGAAATTCAGTTCTTATCAACGGCATAATGTAGTGTTCCACGCGAAATGCTTCCTAGCAAAAAGTGGTGTGACCATTCATGAGGACCTTATGATGAAACCCCTTGCACTACTGAATGCTGCCATTGTGAAGTATGGCCTACACAACATGTGGACTGCAGATGGTAGGATTATTGTTAAAAGTGGCGCATACCGTTTCCGAATTTCTAGTTCAGAAGAACTTAAGACGGCGAAGTGAAGTAGACTGATTGCTCGTTATCAGTTTCTGCATATTCTTAACACTTACTTTTACTTTCTATTAATCTTTTAGCTAGTCATAATTAACTGAACTTATAAATTTATATCTTTTTTGTAGTTGCTTCGATATGTTGCTAATTTCATATTTCCGTGTGCAACTGTATTTACCCACTAATAGGGTTTTTTCTTTCAGCTACTAATAAGTAATTATTTAATTCACTAATATCTAATATTACCCTGTGTTGGTTCATACTATGTCTGAGTATTATGTGCATTTATATAAATATGGCTTCTAGGTATATGGTTTGTGGATTTGCAGGCAACAAAGTAGGTGAGTTAGTCAGTTTTTTCAATTTTCTGTAATGGGCAACCCTCCTAATGGTGATGAAGTGTTGTCTAGTCCTGCTACCCGCTGTTTCCAACCGTGTCCCTCCCTCACAGCTGATTCTCAGATGCACATCAGCAACGCTCTGTCTCTCTATCCTGACTGTTTACAGGTTGCTCACATCAATTCCCTGTCTTTGCTGCAGCACATTGATTAAGTGAGGAGAATTTTTACGCCACTTACGCCACTCTCTATGCATATAATTTTAATAAGTGAATCATGGTTAAAACCTAGCCTTTTATTAATGCTTGTTAGCCTATCTGGTTATAAAATTCTGCGTAATGACCGTATAAATAAGGGCGGTGGTGGAGTGGCCATTTATGTTAGGGATAATATTAAATATAAAATTATCTTATCGTCACCCTCCTAGTACACAGGGAAGCCAGAATTTATCATCATTGAGTTAACAAACCCAACAAATAAAGTTCTATTAGCAGTAGTTTATCGGCCACCGAAGGCTGCATATCTGTATGATTTTGAAGAAGCATTGTCAAATTTGATTGCATTATTATGGGAGACTGATGCCATGGCATGAAATAAACACGATTGATACTGTGGATGAGAAAATTTCTCATTTCAGTCACATGATCTCAGATTTGTACAACAGGATGGTGCCACTTAGAACTAGACATGTAACAAAACCACCTGCTCTGTGGCTGACGAATGATATTGTTCAGCTGATGAGAAAGTTTGACAATGCTTACTCCAGACATAAACGGGACATATGAACCAATTTCTCTGCAGCTGACAGTTTCGAACAGTACATGATCCTGTGCAATACATGCACACAGTTGGTAAGGCATGCTAAATTGCTCTACTCACTCGACTCATTTGGTTTAGGCCGAACCTCTGGTAACTTTTGGAAAAGGCTACATAAGTTAGGGATTGGGAAATGTAAAACTAATATCAGCTCGCCTTTATACATTTCTCCAGAAGATTGCAACCATTACTTTGTACAGTCTTCATGTTGTAAACATGTTGTATGGGACACAGACACAGACACTACTGATATAAATCATCATGAAGTAGTGAATGAATCTCGATGCAAATTATTCTATTATCGATGTGTATCTCTAAAGGAAACTTACAGAGCAATATGCACATAAATGTCTAAAGCAGAATGATTGGACTGTGTTAATATTCGTTTCATTCATAAAAAATGCACATTTTATTACCTGTCATTGCTGATATTCTCAACGACTAGCTGTCAGATAGTTTCTTTCCCACTGATTTGGAAATATGCCATTGTGAAACCACTTGCTAAGCACTCCAGTGCGACTGTCTTAGACGATTTCCGCCCCATTAGTATTTTACCAGCATTGTCGAAAGTATTAGTGCCTTAGTACATCAACAAGTGTATAAATATGTGAATGACAACAAATTATTCGACATATACCAATATGGATTCCGTAAAGGATATAGCACCTGCACTGCTCTTATAGATACCTCAGACTCTATCAGAATGGCCATAGATAGAAGTCATGTAACTATACTGGTTTTATTAGAGTTCAGTAAAGCTTTTAATATGGTAAATCATGACATTATTCTGCAAAAACTTAATCTATATTTTCATTTCTCAGATAATGTAATACAGTGGATGACATCGTATCTTCAAGGTCGTCATCAATGTGTAGTCATTGATAGTAAAAAGTCGACATGGCAAATTATGCACTTAGGCATTCCTCAGGGTAGTGTACTTGGGCCACTTCTTTTTTCCTTATTTTTTAATGACATATCATTGGTGCAAAAAAAGTCATCATTTATATGCGGATGATCTCCAGTTGTAGTCATCTGGTTCTCCGAAACTAATTAGTTCTTTAATTAAGGACATAAATAATGCCCTTAAATCAGTACACCTTTGGTGCAGCAGAAATAAGTTAAAATTGAATACTGTGAAGACAGAATGTTTATTAATAGCTTCTCGTAGAATTTTAAACGCATGTTATAGATTGACTTTCCCTGATATTGTGCTAGCCGGTGAGATTATTCCTGTGTTGAATGAGGTCAAAACATTAGGAGTTGTTTTCAATGAGACACTCTAATGGTCGAGTCACATAAACACTGTTTGTCGGAGATCATCCGTTGTACTACATAACCTCTATAGGCTTAAGAATTTACTATCACATAAAGCAAAATTATCATCGGCACAGTCACTGTTATTCCCTATTTTTGATTATTGTGACATGGTTTATGGAGACATTACGCAAAATTTGGCAGCCAAACTTCAATGCATACAGAATACTTGTGTAAGACTTTTGTTCAACCTAAAATCACGTGACCACTTGTCTCCTTACTTTGATAAACTAAACTGGTTAAGTCTGAACGATCGACATCAGCTCCACAGCCTCACACTAGCATACAAAATACTATCTTTCTATACCACAATGCCAGAATACTTACGCACACGGCTGAAAACCTTGGGGGATGACCACAGTATTAACACATGTGCTAAAAATACATATCTGTTAAATATTTCATCTCACAAAATCCAGGTATATGCAAATTCTTTTACCATCTCTCTCGCATGAGCATGGAATAATTTATCCATAGAAGTGAGGAACTGTACAACAGCAACAACTTTTAAGAGCAGTGCTGCCAAGTACATAGTGAATATGCGCCAATGATTTCACACACATGCATCATTATTCCATAGTACTTTTATTACCTTTTCTTCTTAACTATTTGTATACTTTACTACACCTATTGATTTACATATTCACCTTGATGAATTGAAAATTGCTGCTGTCCATTCGTCAATTAATTTTAATTTGTTGCTGCATTCAATTTTCATCATATATAAGTTATTATTATAGTTATTATAATGCACATATATTTTATGTGCTAAGATTCAATATGTTCTTTTCTTCTAAGGTAATTTATAGGTTATGGACATTTATAATAATAACTGGTATTCAGGATTATGAACAAACTTTGTGTTATTGTAGATCAGTATTATTGTGGTATTTTAATTTTAGTTTTTTTAAACGTTACCATGTCTCTAGTCCTGTTCAAGATCTGTACATAATAGGAAACTACTGATCTTTTTCACATTTACTACTTTTTGAGCTATCATATTTCTGTTTCGCCTCTTGTTATTGTAAGTAATTTTCTTGTTTATTATGTTAACGCATGTGTACACTGAGTTATAACTGGTTATGTTTAAGAGAACATTGAAGCCTTAAATTCACCAGTATAAATAAAGTCGATATAAATAAATAAATAAAAATAACTGGCATATCTGTAAATGCAGTGCTGCACTTTCGTGGCATCTAAAACGCGAAAGCTATTGGTTATGTACAAAATGGCGTTCATTGGAAAACTAATCGATCATTAATATTTGCTGTAATTTTGTATGAACTGATTTATATTATTTAATTTTAATTCTTAATATGACATTTTTTTGTTTGACTCACTACGGTCACTCGCTTTAAATCATTACTTCGCTCATACAACCTTTTTATAATTAATGCAGAAAGCTTATATTACTTTCTACTGCTGGGTGTTCTATGGGAAAGCTTCGACTGTTCTGTTTTGCTTTTATCTTAAATATTATGCTGATTATCGATGAACAGGCTTTATATTGTTGTATTCGCTCCTTTTTTTGTTGTATTTGAACATTTTTTTCTCTGCTTGATGTGCGTCCTAAATGGTACGTGAGATGAAATCGCCTTAAGGATGAAGTGTTGAATATATCATTGGAAGACGGTGTCCACTTCAAACGCCCGACATCATCGTAAACCAAGGTATGGGTATGCTTTTCCTATGGAATTGTATTTTCCAAAGGTAAGCCAAAGCTAACTATTCTTGTAGTCACATAGCTTTGGTTCGTTTTACTTTCGTCTTGATCTTGCTAACTTACTTGTTGACTATCTGTGATGATGTTGAATTAGATGGTTGCTTGAGAAATATTGTGTTATTATTAATTGATGTTCTCGCACTAGTTCACTATGAAACTCCCAGACCAAATGCCCGGGGCGTGATGATACTAGCCCATGGAACTGGCATTTCTTATGCACGTTGTTGATTGAATGGGCTGTTGGAAGTTTCCTCTCATATTTTTCTAAAATATTTTTGTCTGGTTCGACGTATGGCTATGCCAATACTTGAGTCTACACACCATTTGCAGGGGAACTACTTGGTTTAAAACAAAATGAGAATGTAAACTGAAGTAATTGTAGACTTTAAACTGTTTGTGCTGCGTAGTTGACGAAAATCAACAGGTGCTCATAAAACTGAAATGGCCTTTTGTTCACTAAAATGTAATGTGTTCACTTTTGCATTTCAGAATTAATATATATTGAACTTTCCTTGTTTCTTTATTTACTTCACAATCATTTATGCTGTAAAAATGCTAAGTAGGTATAAAATTTTGTGATGGATAAGCATTTTATAGGAGTTAATTTAAAAAAAAAATTCAGTCAATAAAGTTGAAGTTGATAAATATTTAGTGTGCTTATTGGTTGTGCTTGGTAAAATGCACACTTAAGGATTCAACCTGTGAAGAATATTTCATGTAACTGCATAATTATGTCAGTTCACACTGGTGTATGCATATGTTACATGTATTTATCCAATCCAAGGGGTTTACTTTGCTACCACGCAAGTAGTAATGTGATTGGGCTTGTGTGTTAAATGTACATGAGAAGTACGGAGATCCCAAGCCGTGCTGCTCAAATAACTTGGAACGGCCTACACCGGTAATTCTTAGGGGCTTTTCTGAAGAAAAAATCTTGGAAAGTGGTATAATTCCACTCTACTAATTACACACAACACAAATTTACTAGGGACATCAAAATTTGACCAATAGAAACCCCAAAAACGATAGTAGGGAGGGCTATGAAGATATACGGGAAATTGTAGGGTAAAATGGCTGAAAAATATGTAAATGTAATATTTAGTCGTGAAAATACATTAAATTGCAAAAAAAAAACTGAACCAAACATAGACTATATTACCAATACGAGCTACAAATACGATAGTGGGGAGAGGTATGAAGATCAGAGAAATTGAGGGGTAAAAAAACTACAAAATATGTACAACCCCTCAATTTCCCTCCCGTTCGTAGCCCTCCCCACTATCGTATTTCTAAATTGTATTGGTAACATTGTCAATTTAGGTAATGTTCAGTGCAATCTGTTTGCAATTAAACATGTTTTCATGAAACAATAATATTACAAATAGTACAAAAATGTTAAATTTCAAAACACACACACATTATTTCTAGGGGCAAGTAGGCTACACATGACAATCATTAGTGGGGAAACACCGACCTTCGCTGATTTGTGACGCTTCGCATCACCACTAAAAAAATTGCTGGCAAGGTCTAATCACTGTTTTGGGGATTTACTCCCCTGCTGGCACTGGGACTCTGGCTTGGTGCATAATGTTTGGCTACGCTTGTACAGTGTTTGTGCGATTTAACATATTTTCATCAATAAATATTACATTATGTACATATGTTTCACTCTTTTTACTCCACAATTTCCCTGATCTTCATAATCCTCCCCACTATTAATTTATGGGTTTCTATTGGTCAAATGTTGATGCCCCTAGTAAATTTGTGTATTATGTTATTAGTAGAGTGAAAATATACCACTTTCCGAGATTTTATTTTATTTTCAAAAAAGCCCCTATTCCTACGAATTACCAACATTACTAAAACAAGTTACAAATTTGATAGTGGAGAGGGCTATGAAATGAAAGGACATAGTGGGGTAACATTTTATAACTAAAGCATACATATTATACACTTGTACCCTGAAATTTCCCTGATCTTCATTGCTCTCCCTACTATCATAAAGTTACATTTAATTTAATTAATGCTCACAGAATCACTTGCCATTCATATGGCGTACATTATTATGCACACCACCATGTCAATCTATTTGACAACATTACCCACACTAATCCCCACACATATATTATAATTTAACTTTTCCCTTGCTATAATAGCATAGAAACACAAGTAATTTTGTACAAATATTAGATATAACACCAAACATGAATTGCAATAAAACCCATGTTTAAGTACTCGTAAATACGAAACCTCTGACATTACACATTTCAAAAACACAACGTCCGGCAATTTCCTGCAATCCACCTGGAAACCAATAAGGACTAACAGTGTATAGAAAATTACATGGCGTTACACGTTGCCTCTTGTATAAACACTGACTCTGAACAGGGCTCTGTATCATCTACAATATGTGTATGTATTGTACTAGTAATATGTTTTATCTTCTAGTTAATATAGATCAGGTAAGCCTTGAGTAATTCACCAGAATTACATAATGTCCCGACACTGCCCCATACCTGTGTTGTTTACCCGTATAACATCGGCACAGTGCTATAAATATACCCCGTGAATGACGTTTTAGGCAATAAATATTTGTTGCAAATAGTATTCTTACATGTAAAACAATTCAGCGACCTGATAGGAATATATTCTACATAAATTATATGTATTTTATAGCAAAAACACAGCAATCTTGATAACCCTCCTCCCTATCACATTTTATTCTTATTTTACAGAAAACTACTTGAAGTCCCTCCAAAATTCCTCAATTATGACTACTAATCACCATGTCTAACATATTCAGGAAGACAATTCTTAAGAATAGGAACTTTTTTGGGAGGGAAAAAAAATCTCAAAGTGGTATAATTCCACTACTAATCTCACAGAACACAAATTTACTAAGGGCATCAACATTTGACCAATAGAAACTGCAAAAACGATAGTGGGGAGGGCTATGAAGATCAGGGAAATTGTGGGGTAAAATGGGTGAAAAATATTTAAATAATGTAATATTTATTCATGAAAAGACATTAAATTGCAAACAAAACTGAACCAAACATTAAATAAATAGACAATATTACCAATACAAGCTACAAATAGAATAGTGGGGAGGGTTATGAAGATCAGGAAGATTGTGGGGCTAAAAAAATACATATGTACATTTTCATTATAAACTTTAACCCCTCAATTTCCCTGATCATCATAGCCCACCCCACTATCGTATTTGTAGCTTGTATTGGTAATATTGTTAATTAAGGTCATGTTCAGTTAAATTTTTTTGCAATTAAATATGTTTTCATGAGAATGTTAGAGTAATATCGCAATTAGTAAAAAAAATTTTGTTAAATTGCAAAAGATACATATTATTTCTCAGTATAAATAGGCTACACATGACAATTTATGGGGAAACTCCAAGCTTCACTGATGTGTGTCGCTTCGCATCACCACCCAAAAAAAAAATTGCAGGCATGCCTTGAATCACTGTTTTTTGGGGATTTAATCCCCTACTCTTGCAGGGACTCTGGCTCTGCATGATGTTTGGCTACGCTTGTATAGTATTTTTAAGTGCGAGGGGGCTACACTTGCAAATCATTTGTGGGGAAACTCCAAACTTCGCTGATGTATGACACTTTGTGTCACCACCCAAAAAAAATTGCTGGCGTGCCTTGAATCACTGTTTTGGCGTTGGGCCTCTGGCTCTGTACATAATGTATGGCTACGCTTGTACAGTATTTTTGCAATTTAACATATTTTCATCAATAAATATTAAATTATGTACATTTCTCTGATCTTCATAACCCTCCCTACTATCGTTTTTGGGGTTTCTATTGGTCAAATGCTGATGCCCCTAGTAAATTCATGTTCTGTGTAATTAGTAGAGTGGAATTATACCACTTTCCAAAAAAAAAATTTCCCAAAAAAATTATTTTAATTTAGGCCTAGTCAATACTCACCATTCATACGGCGTATACGAATATGCACTCCACAACTTCAGTCTATTTGACCACACTACACGGACACACTAATCACCGAACATATATTATAATTTACTTTTTCCTTTGCTATAATAGCGTAGAAACACCAGTATTTTTACACAATTATTAGAATTAACACTTCAAACAACATGAATTGCAATAAAACATGCATTTAATCACTCGTAAATCTGAAGCCTCAGACAGGACCGGTTCAAACCAACAACCGGCAATTTCTCACAATCCATCTGACATCAACTGCGCAGTGTATTGAAAATAAATGTATACCGCCATGTCATTAAAATGGCTGTATGCATCGCCTCCAAAGATAAACACATTCAATGAACGAGACTCTGTGTCATCTACGATATGTAGCTATATTTATTCTACTGGTAATATGTTTTATCCTCTCATCAATGTAAACCAGGTAAGCCGTGAGTAATTCATCTGAATTACATAATGTTCCGACACTACTCCATACCTGTGTTGTTTACCTGTATAAATCTCAGCGCCGTGCTATAAATATACCATGTAAATTACATTTTATACATTAAAAATTTGTTGCAAACTTTATTCTTACATGTAAAACAGTTCAGCAAATCTATATAAATATATTCTATGTAAATTATACGTATTTTATAACATATATGTAGCAATCTTGATCGCCTGCCTCCCTATCACATTTTTTTTTTTTTTTTACAGAGAACTACTTGAATCCCCTCCAAAATCCCCAGTAATTATGATTACTAATAATCTTGTCTAATATATCCAGGTATTATTTTTACGATTTTCGGTTGGACAAATGTTGTCCAACAGAAACCCCAAAAACAATAGTGGGGACGCTATGAAGTTCAGGGAAATTGCAGGGTAAAAAAATATGTATGTTTTCATGATAAAATTTTACCCCACAATATCCCTGCCATTCATAGCCCTCCCCACTATTGTATTTCTAAATTGTATTGGTAATATTGTAATTTTACGTAGGCTACTGTAATGTTCAGTTCAATCTCTTTGCAATGAAACATGTTTTCATGATACAATATTACAATCATATTACAAATAGCATGAAAATATGTTAAATTACAAAATACACACACATTATTTTCCAGTGCAAATTGGCTACACATGAAAAGCATTCTGGGGAAACTACAAGCTTTCTGATGTGACACTTCTCGTCATCACTAAAAAGAAATTGCCGGTGCAACTTGAATCACTGTTTTGGGGATATACTCCCCTGATGGGGCTGGGACACTGGCTCAGTGCATAATGTTTGGCTACGCTTGTACAGTATTTTTAAGTGCGAGGGGACTATGCTTGAATATCATACATTATTGCAGTAAAATTTGGGTGAGTTTGTATAGGTAATATTGTGAATGTACGTATTGTTTGCTTAGATTGTTTTGCAATTTTAACTATTTTCATGATAATCGAGATACCTATAATCGTAATATTTTATAACAAACTCATGCGTAATTGCAAAAATATCTAACCGAACAATACCTACATTTACAATAATATCAATTGGTAAAAGTTATGAATTCGCTAGTGGGGAGTGCTATGAACTGGAGGTGATTTGTGGGGTAAGATTTTGTCACAAAAATGTACATATTTTAAACTCGTTTTATCCCGCAATTTCCCTGATGTACATAGCCCTCCCCGATATCATATTTGTGAATTGTATTGGTAAAATTGTCAATTTAAGTGTTGCTCAGTTAGGTTTTTTTGCAATTCAACACATTTTCATAGTTAAATATTACAATTTCGTACATATTTTTCACTTGTTTTACCACACAGTTAACACTTTCACGTGCAATACTACACAGGTATACCTACAATACTTAATACTATAATAAATATAAATACTACATCATAAACTGAAATAATTACGTTACCCAAACACACATTGCTCGTACCAGGACACAATTGTGTATCCTGTTTGACCACATTTCACACACACTTCACATTACCGTACAAATGTTTTTTTTTTTTTTTTTTTTTTTTTTCACATTTCCCATGTGCATAATACTGTAGAAACACTCGTATTATCACACAATTATTGGAATTAACTCGTCAAATACAATGAATAGCAATAAAACACACAAATGCACTTGTACATCACACATGTCCAACTGTAAAATGCCAGTCTTAAAAATGAACGTGGAAACATTCATACAGTACAACTGTGGCGTAAACCAATTAGGTTGTGTATTTGTTTCCTTTATCTGTGCATCATTGGTAACCGAATACATAATGGCGATCCCTTTCAACACTTCATAAACACAGTCTCTTATTGTCGTTTCATATTATATACCATATGTTTATTTATTCTACTAACAATATATTACGTAGTACAATTCTCAGAAATATAAAGGGAAGCCTTGGGTAATTCCCACAAATACATAATGTTCCGACACTGATTGCTGTTTGTTACCTGTATAACCTAGGCGTCTCGGCATAGATATATTCTGTAAATGAAGTTTTATACGTTAAGGATTCATTTCATACTGTATTCTTACATGTAATACAATTATTCGACCGTGTATATATATATACACACACACACACACACACACACACTTAAATTATACGTGTTTTATAGCATGAACACAGCAATCTCGATAACCCTCCTCCCTATCACATTTTTTTTTTTTCTTTCAGAAAACTACCTTAAACCCCTTGACAATTCCCATTAATTATTACTAATAATCATATCTAACACATCCAGGTATTATTTTCCCGAAAACTGTTCAGCATCCATTTTTTTTTTAATTCGATGATTTCACATTGAATGACCCATCTTACATTCTTGTCTAGTTGACAATTTTATTTAAACTTTATTGTACTTGTGAATTAGATTTGCAACACCAGTACATTTCATGCTGTTTAAAACATGTAGCTTTGAAGTTACCACAAGTGTAAACTAGAACATTTCAGCTTAGCTCAATTGAAAGACACACATGACTTCAAAGGAGCCGTATTATAATTAAAATGATTCCACGTCTAGTATTAGTTCCAGCTTTTTATTTTTAAATTTCAAATAGCAAGTACCTAACAATTTCACAATCTTAAAATAATGCAAAGCCACAAAACAGTTGTTCAATGAGAGAACAGAATACGCTCCGTAATAATTCAGTAATTATTCACATAACAAATTGTGAGATAACTTTTATGAAGTCAGGATGGAAATGATTTCCTAGTACCCTGCTGACCTTCCATGCTGACGGAAATCTATACTACTAAATAAAATAGAAGTATCTGTCTGTGATTTTTGAATTTTTCACTGTTAATTATTATTTCATATAGTATAATTTATAACTAAGCCATATCTTATGTTAATTTTTTTCCTGTCTGTCTGTCCGAACAAATTTAACTCAAAAACCACTTAACATATTGGCATCAAATTTACACATTATATAGATATTAATCCCAGGACCAACTTAGTCTTTGTTTCATCGAAATATCTCGAACAATTCCGAAAAAAATGATGATCAGGGATGTAAATAGGTAATGGATTAAGCTTTATTTAGGATTACTTTGTTAAAAAAAATTGTCATTTCTCCTTTCTTTTTTGTCTATGGGCCGAAAACCTTTCCTTCCAAAAGGCAGTAGTGGCCCAGTGTCTAGAGTTATTCCAAGTGGAACCGCAATGTTCCCAGTTGATAGATATATATCAAGTGGAGTTGCAGTAGCTTAGTGGTTAGAGCACCCACTAAGGGGGTCGCAGAAGCCCAATGGCTAGAGAACCCAATAGTGGGGCCGCAGTATTCCAGTGGCTAGAGAACCCAATAGTGGGGCCGCAGTATTCCAGTGGCTAGAGAACCCAATAGTGGGGCCGCATCTGGTCAGGGGCTAGAGAACCCAATAGTGGGGCTGCAACTGGTCAGGGGCTAGAGCACCAAATAGTGGGGCCGTAGTAGCTTGGTGGCTAGAGCACCCAATAAGGGGACCACAGATGGTCAGTGGCTAGAGCACCCAATAAGGGGGCCGCAGAAGCTCAGAGGCTAGAGAACCCAATAAGGGTACGGAAGAAGCTCAGTGGCTAGAGCACCCAATAGTGGGGCCACAGTTTGTCAGTGGCTGGAGAACCCAATAGTGGGGCAGCAGCTGGTCAGGGGCTAGAGCACCCAGTAAGGGGGATGCAGATGGTCAGTGGTTAGAGCACCCAATAGTGGGGCCGCAGATGGTCAGGGGCTAGAGCACCAAATAGTGGGGCCACAGCTGGTCAGTGGCTGGAGCACCCAAAAAGGTGGCCGCAGTAGCTCAGTGGCTAGAGAACCCAATAAAAAAAAGGGGCTAGGTCAATCAAAGCCATAAATATCATGCTAAGATAAAACATGTGCGAAGAGATGGCAGGGTGTGATTTAATAACTCCATTAAACCTGAAAGAAGAAATATTTGTATTTTAAACATAAAACCTTAATGAAACTATGTGTAACAGGTTACTGTCCTGTTTTCTCGTAGATCTCAGCATACACCAATGGACTAGCTCAGCGTGAGTTGGAGACTTCAACTACATAATAATGAAAGTTTGTTGATACCAGGATTGCCAATAAATAAAAGAAGTTAAATATTTACTGGAGATTTATTGTCCCGGCAAAACAATTGACAGTCGCAGCTCACAAACAAAAAAAAAGACATAATTGTAGCCTTTACAAAACAAAGCTTCTCACTTTGAGAGTTACGAAGATGTGAGAGAATCGTTACTTTTCTCTCACAGCGCCCTATTGACTCTTTGCACCGACGGAAAATAAATCTAATAGATATTTGAAATGTCCGCAATACAAAAGAAGGTTAAAGTCGTGGGCGCTGGTTGGTGTGAATCACGTGATAACATGTTGCATGCTGTCCAACTGACAGCTGACAAACAATTGTGCTGCGATGAACTGTTGTGATGTGATATGCTCATCTGTTGTGATGTGCTCGTCGACTGTTGTAATACCCGAGAAAGGTCGTGCTTCCTTATATATTGGTAGAAAGTTTCCTCATAGAAAACATATTGTTTTCAAGCAGTTGGTCACGTCAGCCAAAGGTGACCTCTGTTATTTTCTTCGCTTCACTAGTTTCACCATGTTGTACCTTGCGGTGGCAATGCTTTTAGTTTACTAACCCAGTGAAAAGGAAAAGAGATGTTTTCGTTGACGTCTTTACTACTGATGGAATGAGGAAAGAAAACTAACGAATTTGGAAACACAGAAATATATTAAATACAAACAAGTTCTCATTGTCACGACCTTTCAAATATTACATGAATTACTATCCTAGACTGAAATATGGACAATTGAAATACTTCCAGAATATACAAATTTATACACACGCACGCAATGCTACATATGGTGGACTTAATTTTTATGCAGAAAAGTACTTTTACAAACAATAGAAATTAAGGTCACTGGTGCTGCCAGCGTGGGCTATATTGTCACACTCTGACATGTATTCTTCTCCAGCGAGCAGTAAACTGTTAATGGGCAGCGGGCGCTCCTGGCTCACATAAACAGTGTACGCTAAACTGCCGAATTTACCCAAATGCTTCAAGGGTAATCACCAAGATAGCTGCAGCTGCCAACTACGTTACTGCCAATGATTTGTGTAATAAACTATGTAGTAGGAAAAGTCCTCTTAATGATGAGCTCATTACGAGGGCTGGGGCAGGGCTAATCCCGAACACCCTGCCGAAGAGTTGGCATGGAAGAAGATAAACAATAGAATTTCAGAACAGATACAAGTAATAAAATAGACGACATGATATATTTTTGTGAGTGGGGTCCCATTTTAATTATTATAAATTTTAATTAATAAATATACGTATTGCATTGTTACATTACTCCCTTGGTTTGGGAGAGATTTCGAAGGAACCTTTCCCAAATTGAAACGTATCTTGTATGCGGCTACTCTGTAGATTACTGCGGCTCTGTTGTTTACAAACAATTCTACTTTACAGTTCAGTAAACAAACTCATTTGCATAAAAAGTATTCAATTTTACATGTTAATGATGAGTGATTCAAGACATCTACAGGAATGCTGCAAAAAAATGACGCATGATATATATTCTTTTTCAAAAAAGTTTGAAAATAGTTAAGTTACTGCCAAGTCAAAAAAATAAAAAACAATACGGATTAGCAAATACATCCAATTAAATGTCATACATAGAAACTTCAGCTTGCAACCCACAAAAAATACAAAATATCAAACATCTTCATCTTGCAACATTACAAGAACAAATATTATGCAACGGCAACATTATCATCATTCGATTTTTAAAAAACAGTTCATAGTATTTCTACATATTATTTGAAAATATTTTAAATCAAATCTTATTATGCTTGGTTTAAAAAAAAAGTTGCAGTTATTTTAAACTGTAGGTTGAGGATGTCCACACTATATATGTCATAATAAAGACTGTTCAATATTATTCTGGTTTTTCGCTAGGATCAGCACACAACATTTAAAAAAGGGGATCCAAGTCTGTCCATGAATTACAAAAAGCCACTGCCTTCTTTATTTAAAACATATTAATTTAATATCCACTAGGCCACTGCTGACAAAGGAAAAAGGGGCCTCTGACCTCGTTACACCCCTTTGGGACGTATGAAGGATTTGAAAAGGCAGGAAGAGGTACACAAACCTAACAATTTCCATATATTGAACCATAGATTGTACAAAAGGAATTTTTGTTTTTATAGTGACTTCCATTATAATATTGCTTCCTGCTGCCAAACTGGGGAAGGCAGGAAGATATACTGCAACATACAAAAAAAAAGGACAGTCTTAATCTTGCAGCATAGCCTCTGTCGATAAATAGCTCCACGTAAGGGCGGCACGTTGCAACATAGCGTCAACTCGCTATGCTACAAACAGAAGTTACACTCTGCATGCACTTACGTTGGGTTCCGGCTAGTCTCGGTCACGTTGAGCACACATTTGGTTGGTACCATTGGTTGAAATAGAAATAAGAACAGAAAATTTTCATGTCTGATTCTACTCTATTTATTTTGGACGGTGGAAAACAGTACAATTATGTCAGTATGACATCACCCAACACGTCTTCCTTGTCACCCAACACTCACACAGGTACAGCCTCACAGTAACATTTACCTTAAGTTCATTAATTACATCTCGACTTGCGAGGAAAAATTATAAGGGGGAGGAAAAAGAAAATCTCCCCCCTCTGCGCCTATCGACCTCCACACACCCGTGGAAATGAATTTGACAGAAGTTGTTGAGTTCCAAAAAGTCTTTTTTGGAGTGAAGATAGATTTAAGAGAAAAGAAGTTCCGGCCGTTGGTGCTTGCGGGTGTGGGTGAAATTGGTCACTCACGAGATTGTTACGTCTACCATAGTTGTACGAATATAAGAACGATTCCTGGACTCGCTGCCCGTGGCTCAGCACATGCAGCTGCCTCCCCTCCACAATACAAATCTAAAAATACACATTTGGCCGGGGTTCGCGACCTCCTATTGGCTGAACATTACATCATGGCCCGCTCGATAGTACACAAATGCTGATGGCGTGAGAATCATGAAAAGAACTTAATCTCAAAAGTTGCGTCTCCTCACTCTGAAGCCTAAGAATCCAAAAGATCCACGTAGTACTGATAACAGTGTCATACAGCTTCACATTTAAACTGATAAAGCCCTTATTTCTAAACCGTGGTATGTAAGGAAAAATTTGGATGATTACACTCTGTGGCAAATAAAAACTGGGGAATTTAACAAAACTGAACCTGAAAAAAATACTAAAAGTGATTAAAATGTATATTATATAAACGTAACACTACAATCTGTCCCAACAAAATCACACCAAAGATTATGCAACTCTTTAAAGATCAACCATGACAGACAAAGGAGCAAAATTGTAGCAAGTAAACCCCGTAACACACAACCTCACTATAAAATTTACATTAAAAAGGATCACTATAATTGCCTATATTGGCAAATAATAGAATACTGAGTTAGCTACCACACTTCAAAAAGTATTCCCTTAGGAAAGACATTCAGCAGACCACACTGGATCCATATCAAAGAAAAAATCCACCTCTTACAAAAAACCTATAGAAATACCAATTTATAATATTGACTGCGAAGAATCACTTCGAAATTATGTAATTAATTTACTAATTACCAGGGGCAACGTGTGGGATGTGCTGAAAAATGAAGCTGCATGCACATCATCTTGAAGACTAAGCGATTCATGCTACGAGGTGTGCATGAATGTTCGACGAACAGCAGTGTTCCATTGAGATGCCATTCGGTTGGCTGGTGCCAGCATCGACCCGTCAATATCAAACAAGTGGCGATAAGCGTGAGAGTGCCTACAATGCCCACCATCGCTGATACAGTGGCAACATTCAATCTCTACAATGCAATGCCAAGCTCCTCAGCAGTTGCGATGCCACAGCGTCCACAGGGGACACAGTTGCAGATGTTGCGTCAGTGAGCTGTAGTTCACTGCAAAACATCCAGCTGCGAGTAACCTAAGACGCTACAGGCAGGCCATCTGAGGACGGCCATGATTGCCACATGCTGGTCCTGCCTGATAGCATAGTGACACCTTTGTGAAGCCAGCAAATTTTGATGCCACCATCATAATCGGGCTCATTGGCACCTAGGCAAGGAGGCACGTCATTATGTGTCGGGGACGCCCATTCTCCGAACCGCCGCCACCCTCATTACGTCAAAAACAGCAGCAGTGACGAGTCAGGGACAGGGAAATCTCCTCGCCTACCCTTCGCTCCAAGCAGGCTCTTCATACCCGGCATGCCACGTGCACTGCTTGCGGGCACTCGCCAGCGCCCATCATCGCCAGCATTGTGCCACCACCAACGCAGGAGCAGCAGCTCCGCCCACTTCTACATCAGCAACAATATCACAGCAGCTACAACTTGCGGCCACTGGATAAACTCCAGCCGTTGGTCACTGTTGCAGCTAGAAGAAGGAGCAGTGCTACTGCGAGTAAATGGCCTCCAAAGGGAGCGGGGCATTTGGTGTGAACCAATGTCGGCTCCCAGACCATTCACCACGCCGTCTGCAATATGGCCGCAGTTCACCACACCGCCACAAGAGTGCATCAGTGTTCACTCAGCCTGTGTCTAAGTGTGTGTGTGTCTGGCAGTATAGGGTAAATATTAATTGTTTTTCAAGGGCCTTTTTAATATCCTGTGAAGTATTTAATTATTCTGGTTAATTATTTATTGCAGTTCTTCCTTATTTATTTATTTTATTTTGTGCATGTGAGTCGCATTCCGTGTGTGTGCACTGGTTTCACTAATGCAGTGAGCAGAGGCTAGGGTGTTGTGTTTACTATTATTAGGTGTTTATTTTGCTAGGGTTTTGTGTATATTAAAAATCGAGGGTTATGTTTGTTTTGTATGCATGTTAACGTGTTTTATTTCCCAAATGTTCCCTTAAAAATCACATTAGTAATTTGAAAGCATTAACATTGTAGTGTACTGTGCTGTTTTATTTTAATTTAGAAGGGGTCTGCTTGTTGTATTAATAATAGAAAGAAGTGTCCCTGTCATGCGCCAATTCATAATACTGCCCAGAACACGTGCTAACAGTAAGAGTGCAGCACAGTATTTAACCTATTTTATTATATTAAATTCACAAGCTCAGATGCACATGCGTAGGCGCTATTACCTTTTCAGATCATTACCCCAGTATTCCCAGTAGCAATACGGGACATGGTCCAGTATTTCTGGCCAAGTGTACGTTGTGTACTTGATGTATGTATGGAAGCTACGTGGCCGGATAACCCGACTTTTTCCAATTTAGTAATTAGTCTGTATTTCAAAGGTAAAATAGATATGTAAATAAAATGGAACTTAATTTGTGATATATTGAGATAATAAAGATTGCAAGGGATCAGTTATGAGCAGCCACAGCTGCATTTCAAAACACATGCATTTTGAGGTTAAGTCTTTTAGCACACGACATAAGTCAGACATGAGTTTTTAGATTTTTATATTTTTTGATGTAATATTTATAATTTAATGAGTGTCTTTGTATTCCATCATACCATCAGCGCTGCTGTTATCCACGTAATCTCAACTATCATCATTACATATAAATTAAATCACAGTCACGTGATGCAAGCGGGAAAGCTCGACCAACCAGTGAACCCCGCGCACACAGAGTTCAGTAGCATCTTGTCTTCACGTCGGGTGTCCGCCATGTCGCGCTGCTCCGATCCTTCATCCTTTTCAACCAAGCATCTTAGTTTCTGCAATGTAATTTTTTGTCTTGGATTATTTAAATTGTTTTTGTATTACTCAGAGCATGTGCCACCCCACAACTCCGGCTCGTTTGTACACGGCTAGAGCGTAATGTTACCATAAGTCATGTAGGCCTCTGGGCATTGAAGAGCTCACCTTGCTTCAGTAGTGACCATTCATGTCAGTGCCCCTCTGGGGGAATAAATGTGAATAAATCACGTAAAAGGGAAAATGTGTGTAATTGTTTGCATCAGCAGCTTCACAGCTGCTCTACCCATTTACCAATTTACGTAACTTATGTGTGACGGAACGAATGGTATAGAATTGACCTCGGACAACTTCCTTGGGAGTAAGGTGTTTGAAGGGGGCCAGAACAACCTTCACTAGACCAGGCATTTATATGGAATTTAGCACATCTACAACTTGGACGTAGGACATCAGGAATGGCCACGTGGGGCGGTGGCCACACGACCCAACATCATCAACTCGTTTTCTCCACTGAGAGCTGGAGTCTGACTGAAGAATTAACCCGCACATTTCCTCTCAACCTAACCCATATTCCTGATACTCCAAATTCCAGCACATGTCAGGATGTCTTTCCTCTGTCTTTCTCTCTAGGCAGGGCATCCCATTATTTTTTCCATGCTGCCTTAGCCAGCCAGCAGTGGGATGGAAACGTGTGAGGCCAGCTGCTCAATCACTGAAATTCAACCTCAACAACTCACTTTTAAGCTCACTGCTGTGGATGGGTTTGAATCCAATTGCATGCAGATCACCAAAATGACACACCTTGCACAAACTATCAAGGCAAAGAAATGGTCCACTCAAACATTTGTCTTGATCAATTACTTCAAAACACAGTTTCCACAAACCTGTTAAATTTAAAAATATGCAATGACATTTAAAAACATTATGCTAGTATCCTTCGAATCAAAGCTAATAAAATTAAAATATTGATTCTTATAAACATAATACTTTTAGGAACACATTATTAAATTCTTTACAAATGATCCTAAAATATAATTGTTTTCATGATATTTTTACCCACAAATTTATGAAGTGGGTTTTTAAGAAATTCCCCGTCAAATATTTGACATCACCTTCAGAAACTAGTCTGTTAGTACATGGCGAGGTTTTCCTTCCACCTTTCACATGATTTCTATCTTTACTTGCTGGTTATCAATTTTGTAATTGTATCGTAGCAGAAAACTGGGTTTTTTTTTTTTTAGAGAATTCCAGAGTACGTAACTGAAAAACTGCAGATTGAGATCAGCAAATTTGAATTTTTTTTAGGGTTGTGATAGGTGAGCTGAATTTTGACAGATTTGAAGAGGACAAGGTTTGTAATAGACAGTATTATACTGTGCGATGTGGAAATGTGGCAGCAGCAGGCAAAGTGTTGGCAGGGGGCATCATTGTGTTCCAGATGCAGGCGACGGAGGAGGTGAAGGACCAGAGTGTGGAGCTGATGATGCTGGTGTCGCAGCTGTGCCGCGTGTGCGCCCAGCTCAGTGATAAGCTAGTACCCATGTTCGGGGAGGATGGCTCACAGCATGACGTGGTCACCAAGATACATACCCACCTGCCAATCATGGTGAGTGCCTACCTTTTGAAACATCTCTCTATGTGCCTCTGTTGAGTTGAGGTGGTAAGTAAACCTGCCTGATGGTACAGAATTGTGATGTGACTACACTCTTTCTCCAGACATATTCAGTAATTATAGTGGGTTGTGTAAGGTAAGCCTAGAGCTAAGTAGTGGTATTTACCATTCTCAATTATATTGAAATAATTGGTAGTATTAGTTGATACATCTTTCTCAATTATATTGAAATAATTGGTAGTATTAGTTGATACATCTGCTGTATTGATCTCATTATCTATATTTTCCTTTGGCTTGTATCTTTTGCCAAAGTTAAATTCATCCATATTTTCAATTTTTCTGCGGATACATTAATCAGGGTGGCTACAGACAGCGAAAACCTGGAAAATTGGGGAAAAAGTCAGGGAATTTCAAACAGCTAGGAAAAACAGGAAAATGTCAGGGAATTTTTGTACACGTTAAAATGTTTAGATTACTTTAAATTCTCCTGTGCAAAAATGTTTGATGTTCCTACAATTGGTGGTGTTGTGAAAGTGACATTTGCTGAATGCCAGCTGGTGAGTTGGAGCATCAGTTTTTGTGGTGTACTTCAAACCGGACCCAGTGTTTGAAAGGCTCCTTATGGGGTCCCACAGAAGTGATATTTCATAAAACATGAAAATGTTTGCAGACTTAGTTGGAGTAATTAGGTATAACTTTGGTTGGCTCGGCAATGAATGGCTTAACACCTAGATAAGGATCCTTGTTGCCTGCTCCTCCTTAGCATGGCTGACTTTAGTACATTTCTTTATGCCATACACCCATAGGAATGGTGCAAAGTGGTGAGCTAAGAAGATGACTACTCCCTCAGAGTCCAACCTGAGTTGTAACCCAGTGTCAACTGCCCTCTGCAGTCTAACCTCCCCAGGAACAAACTCAAGCCGCCCGACAACTGGAGAGGCCTCACCTCCCAGTTTCTCCACGCTTCCTATTACAGCCTCCTTACAAGACCACCAGCGAGCCGCAGCCAGTCGTTGACTTCCGCCAGGGACTCCATGTACTACTGGGTATAGCGAACCCATCGTTCCAGCCCAGCAGGACCAGTAGCCCAACATGGGCTCTCACTAGCACTGCCAGTTGCAGCACCACCTTCGGCCAAGGACTGGGTACGAGTTCAGCCGGCACCAGCAGCAACAGTGGTCGAGTCAGGAGCTACGCCCACTCCGGGTAAACCAGTGTTGTGGAAAACAGTTAAGTCCACACCAGACTTTGTGCAGTGCCGTCAAGCCATGTGCCTCTGCTTATATATTGGCCAGGGTCCGGTTAGCAGCCAATAGTCAGCCCAGTTATATAGCCAGTGTCTGACACACACTAAAACCTTGCCCGACCTTTATATCGTTGTCAGTCACCCGATGTCACACATCAATGCATTACACAACTCTTAAAATTCCTCTCGTTAAATGGATAGCTGCAAGACTGTAAGTTCATAAACATTTATAGTTGTTTGTCTACAAGGCTTCAGTTAGATAAAACTTATGAGAAATGTGATTTAATTTTATTGGTATAGGTCAGAGAAAAAATGTCATACAACAGGGAAAACTTGGGAAAAAAAAGTCAGGGAATTAAGTTATATGTTTTGCATAACCACCCTGTTAATCTTTTAATTAGAATTTCCATAGTTTTTTGACCAGTTTTATTCCACTTCCACCTTACCTCAAAACCTATCAATTCTTTATATTATTTTGTCTAATAACGTATAAATGTATTCATTGTCTACTATTTTTTCAGTACAATACTTTCTTAATTTCTCATTCTGGTAGAGTAATATGCTATATCTCAGTCTCTCACAACCTTTAATTAATTTTAAATAAATTTCTGTACATGAAGTTATATTTGCTTCACGAACAGTGTAAAAAAATAGTTCCTATATAACTGCAGAAAAATTGTTTCGGACACAGTAAATTGGTACTGTAGTAGGCGTACTGTTTGATGGAAAAGGAGTTTTTATTTGGAATTAATATTTTGAGGAAGTCAATAAATTTTTCAACAGTTTTAACTGGAAAGTTAAAATTCATTTTGAATTCACTGCAGCAAGTCTTGTCTGCAAGTTCAGACTAGGTTTTTGGACAGTTTTTTGGTCAGATGCTTAATTGGAAACTGCAACCTCATTATATTAATTTTTTCACGTTCTCTCCCATAATTTATTTGCCTGTCAGTATTGGAAAAATATTTTTCGTATTCCTATACCACAGGTGGTTTTTGATTTGCATCACTTCAATTATATTTCTCGATTGTGTGTTACATAAGCTGTTGGACCATATCATTTTTTTGTATTATACAGTTTTTCATTTGTATGTTCCATCTCCTTGTAATGAGACCTTGAATATTTAGTTAGTGTGTACAACTGCTACAGTTGTCACTATAAACTTATGGCCTGGGTTTAGTGATGTTGTATGGAGCATGATTGGTGCCTATATGTTTGGTCATTCTATCCATGATATTTCTGATATAATACTTTGCTCAACAGTGGTGATATAGTGAAGAAGTTACATCATGCCAACACAGGGTAATTGATAAGTTTGCTAACATTTTGAAAAAGTACAAAAGAAACACTTTTTTAAAAATGTTTTTAGGTTTTAGAATTGTTACTTACATACTCATTCTCTCATAGGTATGTTTATGTATGTTATGTATATTCTAAGTAATGTCATACTGAGAAGGGCTAAGAAGGTAACGAAAATTGTGGGGGTAGAAAATATAAAATTAACATTTATATAATACTATATAAATATACTATAAAAATACTTTAATGAATAACTCTAGAAATGTAAATTTATGCAAATATACCACTCTGCTTTCCAGAGCACTAGCAAAGCAAACATGAGGGGCCACCACCCATTTATCTGCTTAGTGTGAAACAGGTAAATGCATTTACTAGAAGCAGAGTGGTGGATATTTGCATGTAATCACTTTTCTAGAGCTACAGAAATAAATGTACGTAATATTTAGTATAAGACCAATTGCCATTAATGTGTAATAAATCTGCCACACACTAAACCCTGCAACTCACAAATAATGTTAAAGCATGCACAGTGATTGAAACAAAAATGAGTGAATTATTATACGTTCAGTTGAGTAAATGCACTTGCCTATTTTAGTGGTGGATACAATTCCTTGCCAACAAGCAGAAATTGTGCAGACACTCAATCGCAGCGAACTTTGAACTTTGCCAAATACCCATCTGTATTGTGGAATGTTGTACAGCACATCCCTCCAAACAAGCTCTGTCATTTTTCTTTTCAAATCAAATATCATGCCAGAATTATTTGTTGAGATTTCATTGCACCTTGTATATTTCTATTCAGTCACTTGTCATTAAAGACAATTGAGATCAAAAGTATTTGCTATCCTCTGCCGATTTCAGTACCCTTGTGTGGGAATTGCATTTCACTTCTTATGTCAAAGCACAGTGATCTAACAGATATTCAGAAAGAAATGGTCAGGATTGCATGATACCAAATTTGTGAACATCCAGGGAATAGACTTCTCTTAGCAGATTCATAACCACCAAACACTAGAACTTGTACCTTCCATCCATTAACCATAAATAGCCACATGGTTAAAATGAAAAGACAACACAAACAAAAAATTATTTTCCATAGTTAAACAGCACTTCAGCTCTTTGAGACATTTTAGTGCTCATTTGTTTACAATACACTCTCTCACAGACATCCTCACACACAAATATTTTCGTCACTTTTCATAGTTAAAACAATAATTCCCCTGAATATAAAAATCATAAAAGAGTATTGTGATTAAAATTACAGTGCATTTGCATGGAAATGAATCAGCATCTTCTGTAAAGCCTAAAAACACCATTCTCAATTTTTCCTTTCTGATTTTTTGAAAAGTCACTAAATGAAACAGCCAGTGTAGAACCCTTTAGGATGAGACCATTGACAGATCAGGACTGTCAAATCCTTCAGTGCGTGGTGAAGTCAAACTGTTTAGGGTTCTGTTTCAAACTATGGCCAGGGAGTTTTGATTGGTGGAAAGTTCTGTGAGCTAGCATATTTTGTCTAAGTTTCATAGATGAGTTGCAGCTTGTAAGCATAAAATCACTGATGCCTGTTATTGCAGTGGTGAATAACTTGTCACTATTAGACTTGAGAACAGTGGAAGAGCATTCTGTGAAGTTATAACTTATGCAAATTTACGCATGACTTCTTTTCAACAATGATTAAATGACTTAGCCTCATCGGTGAGCAAGCCTTGTCACTTGATTCTACGGAGTTTAATTGTTGCCATGCATCACGAGGCATCAAAAATTGTACTATCTACCAACTGCAAGAATGGACATTCCAACCTGAAGATTGTATTGTTCTCTCAGCTGAGCCACTGAAGTTATGAACTGAGATCATTCAAGTACTCCAGGTTGCCACCAGATGCTACTACTAGTACGATCGCAGAGTCATGCACTCAGAACCAGCGCCGGCCACTGATGTCACATGCCAAGAAGATTGTGTTCCATGCATACTCTCTCCACAACTCCAACCAGGGTGCACCGGCCAGATTATAAATAGCAGGCCGCAGCCCTTAAACGCCAGTCTATCCCAGGCCTTCACCGCATGCTCGTGCCGAAGGAGCCATCAGCTAACTGCAAGGTGAGCATGGTTGTAATTTTGGCCCGTCATAGGCGCGACATGTCATTGTTATGACACTTAATGTGAAAAAGCTAGCATGGATCGAAGTTAAGCGTGTCCTCGGATTTCGTAATTACGGCACCCCTGTCCTGCAGCCCATTGTACAACAGGGAAGACGACTGACGTCAGAGTAATAATCTCAAATCATGTATGTCCATTTACAAAAAAATTATGGGTTCTATAAATCGTATTTATGTACAAATTGAAACTTAATGTAAACATAAGTAATAGGAAACGTTTCTATTTGCCCCCACGGTCATAACAAAACAATAAACACAACTTAAAAAATGCATGATAACTGTGTACTTTTACAGTTAATCTACCCTTTTTCACGGATCATCTTCAAATTTGCATATGTAGCTCAATGGGTTAGTGTGCGAGTTCGCGCCCCGTAAATTGTAGGTTTGGAGTTCAAATCTCCATGTAACTAAATTTTTTTAGTTATTTTATGTTGATACATTATTACTGTTTATAATTTATGTTATTGACAGAAAATGCTTATTTATAGAATATCTGTGTCTAAAAGCAATAATACAAACTAAAGCTAAATAAAAAAAACCACAAGCAGCAGTTGGCACTATGCAGTTACTTGCATATTATTGCTTTTATACAAAGGAATTCTAGAAATAAACGTTTTCTGACAATAACATATATTATAAACAACAATAATAAATCAAATAAAGTAACTAAATTTACTGCAGTGCTAATTCTTACCCTACTTTTGATAAAACATAAATAAGCTGATCTCAGTGGCGGATTAAATATTGTTTTTATTGAATGTAGCCAAATAATTACGTGAACCAAACTTATTTACGATAGTTTATATTTATATTGTGCAATTTACAGTAATTTAAATAAGTAAAAAATAATTTTGCGGCGATCGGGATTGAACTCATACACCCTACTTAGCTAAGTTGAAATAATAGGAGGAAAATATACGTATTATTTTGCCCCAAAATCATGAGGATTTAATGTGTGTACCCGTACTTTTGGTTTTTGGTTTAATGGGTACTGTTAGGATTGTTAAAATGAATAGTCCATATTAGTGCACTCTCTTCGTCACATTATATGAAGCTTAAACCTTAAAACAGAGCGCTGTGATGATTACATGAAAACAAAATGAAAGACGTACAAACTGCATAAAAGGTTGAGTGTTCATATTACCTCGTAAAATGGCGTTTTGAAAGAGGAGACACATTTTACAAAGTATTTTGTATTGGTTTTATTAGTTGATTCGTTGTCACTTTACTATATACATGCTTAAATTTTATTTTGAAAATCAATAGAGACCGAGCAAGTTGCTAGAGACACAGACTGAAGTGACTGTTGTATCAGTCAGTTACTTTTGACTGATTGAAACAGTGCAATTCTCACTGTTTCAAATTTATAGTGTAAATACAATAAATACTTGCATTGTGGACATTATTTCAAATCTGTTGCACTGGAGGAAAAATCTAAACTACAACACATTATAAATTTCCTTTGCTTATTTTGGCAGGTGTTTTCTGTTTACTGACAATTGCTGACAGATTATCCAACTACAAAAACAACATGTCTCTTGCGCAGTTTAAATTCCAACATCTGTATGTTTACACTTCTGAGCCATCATAATCACGACGCCTTAGTTAATGACTGGAAAGTTATGACAACACGATCCATGCTCACATTTTTGTGCAGCCGTCACCACATTGCCGTCGTCCGTAATCCACGTTAGAACTGTGACAGTGCCATGTAAAAGAACCATGCTCCTGCTGCTGGTCTCCATCGTAACTCATTGCCGGAGATCATGTCCAAATACCTTGTCTTCGCCACATTCTTTGCAGACGACTCCTACCTGCACCTTGCCCTGTCTTCACAGCATTCTGTGCTGAAGACTCCCATCGTCGACATGTACACCAAACACACTACCGGCCCCTTCAGGGCAACACAAGTAGAGTAGTACCAGTTTAAGTTAGTATCATAACGCTTGTCTACCCTACCATTGTTAGCCTAGGACTAGGTCGCCTTCACCTGGCATAGCATAGGTCAAGCTTCTGTAAACTCCTGCTGAAGTTAAGAGGTAGTGCGACACCACCCTGTTTATTTCCGTTATAGGAATAAACAGATTTTAACCAACTCAAGGATATCTTTCCAGTAGTGTAATTCCTCCCCCAATAGACATCAAGCTCGTCTGATGGATAGCAGGTGACTGGGGATTTTACTCGCAACTGCAGTACACCAGTAGAGTACCCACAAGCATTCTGGGCGGCCACCCTTTTCTGTGCGCTACGGTGTACAGAATGGCAGAGCCCCGACATTAGCCTACTACGTTTCCTAAGGTCAGCTTGTTGACTTGGTGCTTACCCTCTCCACCGCGTTCCGTGTACCGGATAGGGTATTGCATGGGTTGGAAAGACTGGTCCTCTAAAGACACTCACCCTATGCTAGGACTGTCCACCAGTGAGACCTGACTCCCAATACTCACTGTGTTACTTGCCCCGAGTATGGTTCGACACCTGTATAGGACACTTCACCTGCTCCCCCTCCATGAGCAAGATCGTAGTGAATCTGTCCTCATGCTCTACTCCCGTTGGAGTGGTGTCTGAGAGAGGGTTAAGAATGTGCTTGCCCCCTCCAGGCCTTGGCAGGAACTTAACCCCATCCTTGCTGCACTTTCACATTTACCACCCAGGAAACTGGTCCAAGCTATCAGATATCTGCAGCGACTGACCACGTCAGAGATATCAACTGACTTCTTCACAGTTCCGGTCCGAGTCATAGAAAAACACACCTGTGCTTGCAGCCTATCTCAGTGGACAGGATACATCCCTAGGGATCGCCAACCCATGCTGGCAGGAATTTGAACTCAAAGAAACAATCCCTGTAGCCGACCACACACCAACAAGCAGTTGCTCACAAGCCTTACCAGTTGTCACTCACGCCAGTCAGAATTGCCTCAGGCCAAGCAGTGTCGTCATGTTACGTGTTGTCCAGGTATACCCGCCCATTCAAACCCACAAAAATGCAAATGAACACTCACAGATTCTGATTTTGTGCCCTGTTATAAAGCTACCAGACCCATGCTATACACCGGATGTGTTCCGGTACAGAGAAAGGATTAGGGTCCTTTACACCCCACGACTGAGTGCGCCTGACCTAGCACCCACCAAAACCACCTTTAGACATAGGGGTGTTATTCCACGTGCCTCTCATTAGCCGCAAGGCATAACGCATCAAGAGAAGTGTTTTTCTTGTGCCCAACGTGGGGCATTGTGCCTTAATTAAGACGTGAAATTAATCTTGATCAGATCAGTCAGACCCTGTACTAGCAGTCCTATCCAGGAGTTAAACCAGTTATAGCATAGACTATGAGGAGTCTGAAAATATCTCTTGGCGCTCAACAATTGCAACTATTTCAGACACTGACATGCATGATCTCGAGCCAGACGGCTACAATGCAACTGTAACCTAACACGACCACTGTTCTCAGCCTAATTGCCCCAGCATGGGGATTCACCACATTGAGTGCGCCCATTGTCAACAATGGTTTCACTATACCTACCTAGCCTAGGCAGATTAAGCAGGATACACAGATGGTCTTGAGTATTGATGTGACCAGTGTCACACTCGACAAACGGCCTTCTGCAATTGGATCACATGCACAGGGCATGGTACCCACACGGTACACTGCCTACAGTGTAGGTAGGGAAAGCTATCACTATGCATGCATAGGTTGGCCAGATCAGAGGATAATTCGACCAGGAATGGTCTACCAATGTGAAGTCTGCTGGCACGCCTCCGAATATAGACCAAATAATCCAGGACCTCCCACTCAAGCACCGCTGAATGTACGGAGGAGCCACAATTATCAGAGTTCGCGGGGCATCCTCACAAGGACCCACTAGTGTTCACAGCAGAATATGAAAGGGAGTTTCGGGCCAGCTAAATTCCTGAACAGTAATTGGTCACATGGGCACAAGGGAAACTCGAGGGCAAGGTCCTCGAATGGTGGCAGAAATACGACGAATTTGTTTCGGAGTGGAGTCAACTCAGTAGCCGTCTTGCCCAATAATTTACCGGTGAGGAGGTACTGGCATGCCTCGTGGCGGAATTTTATAGCACAATGCAAACCTCAGATGAAGAAGCAGAGATGTTCGTCCGCCGGAAGGTACAGATGTACCGACAAATATTTTCTGCCGAAGATGAAATAAGCTGTGTACGACATGTCACCTGCATGCTGCTACCCAAGCTGAGAAACCTACTGCTAATTCCCAAAACCACTTTCCGTGGACGAATTAGTGAAACAAACGCAGGAAGCAGAGTGCAATTTCAAGGCGCAAGCTATCCTTGACCACTCGAAACCAGCTGGGCCTGAACACAGGATCAAGCCGCCGCCACCACCCCGCACCCCCAGCACCTAGCCTACTGTAATGCTGGTACTGGCCAGCGTACCACTTCCATAAAGACTGCCCATAGCAGCAAATGTAACTTGAACATGTGGAAGAAGGGGGCGCAACTAGTATGCCACGTACCACCCAGCAACTAACAGGCAAGAAAGAAGTCCCATAGACTTGAAACACCATGACCGGCGGGCGAAAAGGGGCAACCCCGCCGGATCAGAAGGGCAAACCATCCAGCTCCTAGATGAGGAGACCAAACTGTCAAAGCCTCTCACACAGAAGTCCGCATCAATGGAAGGAATATACTTGCGCTGCTTAACTCTGCGGCAACTGGCAATTTTGTTCGCAGTGACATCCTGACAGATGAGCAATGAGCCTCACTACGACCTTAGACCAAAACCATAAGGATGGCCAAGCCTGACTGCACACTTACAGTCTACGGAAGCACTACTCTCAACGTTGAAATCCACAAGATTTTAGGACCTCCGGAGTCCGTTGTGTCACCTGGCATCCAGCAAGAAGTCATACTGGGACACCCCTCTCTTCATGTACAACAATGTGTCGTGGACCATGGGCAACGAAAAGTATACCTGGGTGACAAAGACAGCTTAACCGTTAACAGGGAACACAGTCCCATTGCAATTTTACCTCCGACTATCAAAGAGCAGCAGATTGACTACGAAATCTCAGAAGCTCAATTCCAACAATTGAGTTAAGTTCTCGACAAACACGCTTGCGCTTTTGGAACTGGAGGAATGCTTCGACACACAAGAACAATACTGCTGAATACAACCACGTCAGTTTACACCAGACCTTACAATATGTCGACCAGGGGACACCAGCTCATCATCATGGACCAAGTAGAAGAGATGAAATGCCAAGGCATCGTCGAGCCTTCGTATTCACTGTAGAACTCCCACGTGGTGCTGGTACTTAAAAAGGACGGACAACTGAGGCTCTATGTTAACTACAAGGTGCTAAATGATGACACTCCTGATAGCTCCACCAGCCATTAACCTAGCATACTCCTTGCATAACATAAGGGAAGTCAAGATTTTCAATATCCTTGACAACCAGTCAGGGTACTGGCAAATCGCAGTACACAAGATCAGCAGAAGGTATACTGCATTCACAACACCAGAGGGAGAAACCCTCCAATTTCAAGTCATGCCTTTTGGGCTCAAAACCCACCTGTGACATTACAGCAGCTTACGTTCGCCAAGATACTGACAGGATACAGTGAGCAGTTCTGCTTCACGTACCTTGACAATGTGATTGTCTACTCAAAATCCTGGAAGAAGCATCTCAACCACCTGCAAAGGGTACTTGAATGCCTGGAGTTCCATGGAATAGCGGCGAAACTCTGGAAAAGCCACTTCAGGAAGTCTTTGATCGATTACCTGGGCTACATAGTTTCACCCAAAGGCAATTACCCTCAAGCCTGCTCCATATGAGCTATTCAAGAAGCCAAACAGCCCTATCAAGAAGCAATTATGCCGCTTCCCGGGCCTGTGCAACTAGCTCCAAGAAGTCGTGCCCAATATCGCCAGGCATATGGTGCCGCAACACCCATTTTTAGAGAAGGAAGCATGGTGGCAATGGGATCCTGAACATTGTGTCACCTTTTAAGCTCTCAAGAACAACTTCCCAGACATCAAGCAACTTCATTGGCCACAAGGAGAAAGACCCCTGATTGTACTGACCAACGCATGTCAAAACGGTCTCTGTGCTGTCCTATGTCAAAATGGCCTCTGTGCCGTCCTATACCAAGAGGACTCCAATGACAATCCATGGGTGATAGCATACACCAGCACTAGGCTCAGCGCCAAAGAACAATGCTATCACATCAATGAGCAAGAATGCCCCGCTGTCATCTGGGCCATCCAGAAATACCGGTACTACTTGGAAGGCACCCTCTTCATTCTGCAGATTAATAGCAAAGATCTCCAGTGGCTAAGGGAGTCCTGGAATGCCAAATTAAAATTCAGTCGATGGGACCTGTTCCTCAACAAATTCGACTTTGAAGTGCAGCACTGCACAAGGAAAACAAATGGCCTTCCAGATGCTCTTTCCTGCCAACCGGATGTGGAAGACGAAGCGAAAGTGGATGAAGAATGGGAATGAATGGCGCCACCTCAACCTCCAGGCTGCAACCCAGAAAGTTTGCCCTAGAGGAAATGCTGGTAAACACGATAACCACCAAGGTAAAAACACCAACATTAAGAGGCAAACAGATCTCTGCCAGCAAGTAGACCTTCGGTTGCACCCAAATGCACTTGGTACTGTAATCCACAAAGAGAATTGACCAGACCAGGTGCCCAGTACTCATTCTCCCAGATTTTAAAGGCCGGAGGGGAATTGGAAACCCTTGGTACTGATCAACCTCTTGTGGGTGCCACACCCAGGTCTCAGGGGTAGTGGCTTGAGTAGCTTGATGCTTCCGTCCTACCTTGAAAAGGTGGGATGAAATTCCGAGAGTTGCTGTAGGTCACAAGTCCAAGCCTGAAAGTACACGCTAGGGCCGTAAATGCACCAATTTTTGCCCTACGGAGTGTATTATTCACTGTTTAAATGCTGTACACCCAGCAGGGACATGCAAGCAAATTGCAGACAAGCCCTACGGACCTTAGTTAATCAAATAGCGAGTGAACTTAACACCAGTTGAAATGACAGTAACTGACATTAACACACCTCACACCTCAACCCTCAATACGCCTCTATTTTTACCTTTGATTAGACTCCCCGATAAGGAACAACCAGCCATAGAGGCAATCAGACAAGAGGAAGATTCCCTTCTAGTTATTGATTAGTATATGCAAGAACTATAGCATCCAGTCACACTCCCCGGCCCAGGTGTCCTCCCTCCATGCTGCATGGAATCGACACCAGCCCAGTCGCTCACCGGCAATGTGAGCCCTGCACCAGAAAGGAGCATCCTTCCCCTCCGCAAAGTTAAGGTACCATGTCCATAAAGGCATAGGGTTGTGACGGTAATACAGGATTTTGTACCCACAAGACAGCCTACTAGGCAGACACTTTATACCAGCCTGGCACCTCAGAAGCCTAAGGTCCCGGTCTAGCTACCTAATGTACGTCATGAAACTGGCTTCACAGTATTTGAAGTTTCTTAAAGTGAACAGAACCAAATCCTCCCATAAGGAAACACATACCTAGTCAAATTCTTTTAAGGGTTTAAACCCCTTCCTCTTTGGTCTCGGGTTAACGTAAAGAAACTGAAAGCGTAATATCCTCCCTGACATGGGGAACTTCCAACCCAGCCAGGCAGTCAACTTCGTACCCTGTGCTTAGCCGGTTCAATCTCTCTATTAAAGTAAGTAACCCATGTATATTAGAGAGGAAGGAGATGCTTCAAATGTGGGGCCTAGTGGGGCTTAATTGCTGTAATAGTTTTGACTAGGCAGCAGGACTAGCCAGTCATGCCCATTTAACATTAGCCTAATCAATTTCAGGGGGCTGAATCTGATTCATTAAGCAGCAAGTGTGAGTAGCTCACGTGCTTAGCACACAGCGTTTTAGCCTGATGGTTAAACCAAATGATTTTAGTTTATATCACGCGTAGCTCGTGGGATAAATGTACAAAACGTAGTACGTAACTACCAGGTTACTTTAGAACCATACAGTCTAGAGAACCTTATCCATTTAGTCGACTCCAACCAAGAGTCTAACCACAGCTCAGGATCCAATGTGGCCGATAACCACTCTCTCGATGTAACCAAGAAATGCACAGTATATATGTGCCCTGGCATGGGGAACACATAATCTAGTGTGCCCATCATGACAGACGCTTCCACTACATCTACCTAGGGTCGGAAGACATCCCACGGTACACAGATGGGTTGAAGTACTGCTGTGCTACCTGTCATCAAAGACAAGCCTCAAGATGTAACTGGCCAGAGTGCACCGGGGAAGGCACTCACACTGTCAGGTGCAAAATCTGTGCATCTAAATTCTATCACGTGTGTATAGGGTGGTTGGACGAGAGAATCACTCGTCTCGGTCTTGTATACAACTGTGATGTGTGCTGACGCTGCCTCGAACCCAGGAACAAGCTAGAGCCCTTTCACTGCTCTTGCTGCTGCCAAATTTTAGTTACCTAAGCTGAGTGGCAGGCCCCACGAAGATCTGGTCATATTCTTGAACAAATGTGAGCAGGAGCTTCATACGCACTCCAGACCTACCAAGCAATGGGTCGGCAGGACCCGCAGCCAATTGCTGGGAAAAGCCAGGGATTAGTGGAGTAAGTACGATATATTCATTACGGAATTGAAACAGCTGCGAGTTCGTCTCACTGCCCACTTCACTGGAGAGGAGGTGATGGCACGTCTCACTATGGAATTCCACACAAACATTCAGAACTCGGAGGAGGAAGCAGAAATCTATATATGCCAAAAAACGCCAATGTTTTAGTGTATTTACCCTAATGAAGGAGAAGAAAGCTGCATTAGAAACATAATGCATACGCTTCTCCCATCATTCAGAAACCTGTTGCTTACACCAAAACCTGAGATTGTAGACAACTTTGTGGGGCGAACAAGAGAGATAGAGCAGAACAATAAAGAACAAGTGTAGTTTGACAGGCCCGCACACACTGCCAAGGTTGTTATCTCCCCCCCCCCCCCCTTCCCCTGGGCAGCAGGTCATCAGCTCACCCCTTTCTCTCACCACCTCTCTTCCCCCTTGTTGATATCGCCCAGAGCGGCACTACAACAGGAAGGGCTTGACCTGGCAGGCCCGAGGAAGGCAGACTAGAAACAAACGCGTGCCGGACACCCCATCAAGCCCTAACCACATTAAGGTCCCAAACCAGGCGGGAAATGCCGCAGCTGCGATGCGCGTGGTGCAGTCATCCCAGCCGACAAAAGGCCCCTTGATGTAAGGCTATTAATCCAATATCATCAAGAGAGAATACCACCCAGACATGATATTGCTAGGTTTTCTGCACCCCGGAAAACCATAGCAGAACACCTTAATGTTTGCAACCCAAGTGCAAGAGACAAATGAGAATGGCGGCAAAACCTCATTACCTATACGAGAGATCGAACCCCGTTATCCGTGGAGATTCGAAACTCCGACAGCAGTCAGGGGGGAGTCGCCCCTCTCAACTTACAGTATGGCGGAAGTCCTACAGCCTAGTAGAGGTGGACTGGACAAGAAAACGAGCATCGCGTCGGAAGTCTCCTAGCAGAGGAGTCCTCTTGACTGAGCCCTCCACCAGGGGCAACCAACACCTTGCACCATCAATAAGGTGGAAGAACCCCTCTGTCTACTGCCGGGGCAGATGTTTTGCATGAAACTTTGCTGCTGGCTCCATCTATATTGGCCAACCTTGTGTGTACACACTAGGCTGACAGAAACCACCACGCCGGATGGCGCAAACATCTTTCTCATTTCTCCTCCCAAAAAGGAGGAGGAATTACTACAGCAATCTGAGCTGGACGTGGTGCCGTGTCCGCTGCCACTCGGCTCAGTTCCCTCCACGCCACTTCCAGAGTTTGTGGAAATACACGAGGGAAAGAATGGTATGTCACACGACGTGGTACCATTCCCCCCTTCCCTAGGAGAGAAGCCAGTGTTGATCGACGTCGGGGCAACTGCCCTGCTAAGAGCCACCTCTGCGGCCACAGAATCAACAGCTCCTGGTCCCAGGTCTCTTCGGCCAGCCCAGAAGGAGACCTCCGCACACACCATGATCATGCAGGCCAAGGTACACCCGGTACCACCGCCCAGGTCACACCTTTCAGTGAGTCAACAGCTCCCAGCTCATAAACCACAACGGTACGAGCCCACTGTCGAGAAGGAGACACAGAAGAAGTCACATCTCCAGCCAACACCATGTTGGTCACAATGGTCGTGGAGGACCCGGGTAAGACGGAGATCCAGGTGCCGCATTACATCGGTGAAACAGAGAATTTATTACCACCATATCACCAGGGCAGAGGAACTCGGGAGCCTTGACACCAGGTGACCCCAGTACAACGCCATTCCAAGAGGAAAGCACCTCCAGCAAAAGCCACAGGTGCGCCAAGGCCGCACTCCGGCCCCCGCCCGGGAAGAAAATGGAGAACCCGGTGCCCAGAAGACGGAAGTGCCGACATGTGCAAGCCGCATTACTTCCTTACCGGGCCGCTATCGAAAGATGCTGTGGAGGGCCCCTCCAATGTTCAGGTGGCCAACTCTATCCACCAGGCACCAAGGAAAATAGGCCGGCCACAGAAAACGAAGAAGTCAAGAAGCCCCGTAGCCAGTATGACAACCACGAGTGAGTAAAAGCAGACTGTTATTTATTAGTTATTGGTTGCGAGTGCTCTTCTGTTGGGTAACAGTCCACATAAACTTACTCCTATCAGCGAATCAGTTCTGACCAGTAATAACTGTTACCTAACCTCAGTAAAAATGCCTGCCTATAAGACGAAAGTGACCCAGGGACCCAGTGCGGGTGTTGGACGCTTGTGTTTTGAGTGTTGAGATCCCGAAACTTATGTGTATGGTTTTTGAATGCTTTAACGAGTGACGAAAACAGACATATGGAAGAGGCAATGACATGAATGATAGAGACATTGGATGTGTCAAGCCTATAACCACTAAGACTTGCGAAAGTCCACAATTCATTCAGGCCCGTGCATATATGTAACCAAAGCTTGAATAAGCAATGTATCTGATAGTGTCATGTATTTAGAAATTCTTGTTAGAAAACACTACAGTATTATGTAGGTAAATATTTTCTAGTAAATAAGGTAGTGTAGTAGATGTACTTGCTAGTACTTGCTAGTAATAAGATGATTTATGAGTATTGTTGTAGAATTAATGATTTTTGCCATGCATATTTTGAACCAACAGGAAACATTAATCTGAATCATTAGTGTGGATTGGGGAACGGACTGATACTGCAGGACACATTATTAGGACTGGGAAGTTTTGTTTACCTAGGCACGCCATAGGGGGCAGTGATGCAAAGCAATAATATCAGCAGTTCCTAATGGTTGCACCTACGGTGCAAATAATAGACTAGTAGTTATATGTTAGTTTATTAATAGTGTTAGGAAACATTTGACTAAAAGCTTAATTTTTTTTTCACATGAGCTGTAGTGGGTTGGTATGTTTATTGAAAAATTGGGAAAGTTATTTAGCTGTGCTCGTCTTCTTTAAATATTATTAAATACTAGTGATCCAGCCCGGCTTCGCCCAGATACAATTAAGTTTCTTCTGCATGCCACGGCATGTGGGACTGCGTGCTTGCCTCGTACACCGTCCCCGCATAGCCACACCCAGCGCTGCCACACCAGCTCGCCTATAGGTCCGTGCGCATGTCTCGATTTTAGAAATTACTTTTTTACGAAACTTTTCATAACTTTTACATTATTGGCGATAATTGTATGATGTAAAGGACATTTCTTATCCACATTAAACAGTTTTAATTATGAATCAATTTATGTGGATAAAGATTAAATTCTTTATGGTTAGAAAAGACAGTGAATTTTACGTTATATGCATATTATTACTTATTGATGAAAGATATATGTATGCTACTGCTGACTTTCTTGTAAATCATTTAATTTTACACAATTCTTTCGTACATGATTTTGTTAATCTCTAAAGGATTAGACGGCATATTCCATGAGAGCACGCCTGCTACAAACTTTTTTCCGACTTGATGTACTAATACCATTAATTCTCAGCTCCTATAAGTGCTAGGGGCAATTTTTAAGACAGTTCAACCTTCCTTGTTAAATGTTGATTATAATAGTAAAAACCTCATCCAAATCCGCTCTGTGGTTCTCGAGATTATTTCAGTCATACAGGCAGATGCACGCCAGGGATTTCCTTCTATACTACGTGTTGATAGGGATAATGTAGAGAATTTTTGAGTTAAAGCACTGACTATGAATTAATAGATTTGAACTTAACGTGTGCCATAGGGCCGTATCTGCAAAGTGAAAAATCCAGAAACTTCCTAACAGTGCGTAATTGTATCTGCTAGGATCTGAAGGTTGGGGGTAAGAAGCAAGTTGTACATGCTGCCATTTGGACAAAGCCTACAATTCAGTTACCTAGCCATGCCTACATCATCCTTGTAAATAAGATATTGTGCATTAGATACAAGACCTCTAACTTTGCTTTGTTTCACATATGTAAATACTAATGGAAGCCATGCCTTGTAATAATATTCATTGGTTAAGAAATTATTAGTGTTGTATAGAATTTTGCTTGTATGTTAGCTTTAAGACTTCAGTGTACTATGTCTTGTTTACTGTATAGGTGACTACTACAAGCCTGATAGAAGGTTAGTTAAAGTGTTGTTGGTTAATTATTCACTCATATTTGCATAAGGATTAGTTTAGAAAAAAATGGTTTCAGAGGCTGTACAATAATACGCATAAATTTTATTTACAGTGCGACAAATACCGGCTCAAGTAAGACTGTTAACTTCACATTCTCGTTAGCAGCCACGGTAAATTGTGTGTATTTAGCAAACCCTTTTTCCTTTTACGAGTTGGGTGCTTGGCTTAACACAAGGGATGTACCTTGTTACCAGCATGTTCTTACATTTTTTTATTTTACAGAAAATGAACGTAAGACAATTGTCTTAACCAAGCCCTCAGCTATGATTTGTGAGCTTGAACGAAGCTATCGCAATATTTCACAAGGTAGCTGTCTAGACGCAGAATTAGTTCACAAGAGCGACCTTGTTCAAATTTTTAACCCTTCCTTCCTTTTTCCTTTCCTGCTAAGGGAGTGAAAACCATAGTGAGCTGTTGTGATGGCACGTTGCTTCTGCCGTTCCAAACGTAGATGAGGGGAAGCGAAGAGGAAGACGAATTGCAAGAAAAGAGAGGGATAGAGAAGCCACGCCACATTGATGGCAACCAGATGCATGCCTACTGGGTGGACAGCGATAAAACATCCAGCTTGCCAACCTTCCAAGCTGCCAGTGCAGAACAGCCACCAGGATAGAAGCAAAACTATATGCCCAGGGTACCTTGACCTAGAGGGTCACAAAAAGTTACAACATTTCTTTCTACCCGAAGATGGTTCTATGTCACAACAGGAAGGGGGATTGACGCATGACACATTTCGGCACATTTGGAATGTGCACTCTACTTGCCAACTTTGTCCCATCTTCAAGCATGCAGCTCATAGCAGGGCAAGTCATTACTCCTAAACAGTACTATTATGGGACACGTGCCTACAGAGTACATTGACATACATCAGCAGAGACTACAGACGTGTGGTCCCAGTTTTTACAGTTCACTCTACTCGCCAAGAAGCAGTCATGCCGCCGTCCAACCCCCAACATAGAATTATACTATTGGCTGAGACATTGGCACCCACCAGGAAGAAGCTGGTTCCACAGCTCGCTACTTGACGGCAGCACCCAGTCTACTCCAGCATCCAGCCTCCTGCCGAGGAGATAAGAAATGTCAACGCCTCCAGCAGAGGAGTTAAGAAATGAAAGGCACCTCTTCAGCAGCAGGAATTCTCAACCCCTGAAAATGAGACTAGCTACCTCCACATACCCTTCAGATGGCCCACAAGCTTTGAAAATTAGTATAAAAGGCCCAGCACAACCCTGGCTCAGGGCAGTTACTGCACCTTCTGCAACCATCAGCCGCAGTCAGCCGTCCCGCAGACCCTGTCGTTGCCAAACGACACTGCCATCTAGAAGCTCCTGAAGACGTCATCCTGCTTCTACCACCCACCTCCTAGTAAATCATCAGCAAAGCCCTTGGTAGCAGGTCACATTGATGTTCCTTCTGGACTTCATGTAGTTGAACCCAGAGTGCTGCTATCCTTACTGTAAAGGTAAATTCTTAGGTTCCTTACGAACACGCCCTTCGGTCAACTACCCTAGTTATTTTAACTTTGCATAACTTTTACGTAACACACTTAATTCTTGCTCATGTAGTCTTCGCCTGAACTTAACGGTGGGTTAAAACTGCTGTAACTTTGTTAAATTCATAGGAGTTAGTGTGGTACCACCCTGCTTTCTCAATACATCATTATAGCATGTGTTCATATCCTAATCTTGAGAAATCAGTTATCATATTTGTCAACCCCTTTTTTCTCATAGCTAAAGTAACTTAAGTTTGCCATAGAGGAAATGCTGATAAACACGAAAACCACCAATGTAAATTAATACACCAACATTTAAGAGGCAAACAGATCTTTGCCAGCAGGTACACCTTCGACTGCGCCCGAATGCACTTGGTACTCTAATCCACAAAGAGAATTGACCAGACCAGGTGCCCAGTACTCATTCTCCCAGCTTGCAAAGGCCGGAGGGGAATTGGAAACCCTTGGTACTGATCAACCTCTTGTGGGTGCCACACCCAGGTCTCGGGTAGTGGCTTGAGTTGCTCGATGGTCCCATCCCAGCTCGAAAAGGTCAGATGAAATGCAGTACGCCCAGTAGGGACGTGTAAGCAAAAGTTGTAGATGAGCCCTATGGGCTGCAATTAATCAAATAGTAAACTTAACTGCAGTTTAATCGGCAGTATGTGACATTAACATACCTCATCCCTCAATCCTGAATATGCCTCTATTTTTACCTTTGGTAAGACTCCCCGGTAGAGGACACCCAGCCGAGGCAGTCAGACAAGAGGGAGATGCCCTCCTAGGTGTCAATTGGTACAGGTTAAAGGCATCTCTACAAGAACCACAGCATCCAGTCACCCTCCCAGACTTTGACGTCCTCCCTCCACACCGCATGGAATCGACCCCAGTCCAACCCCTCACCTGCAGTGTGAGCCCAGCACCAGAGAGGTCCTTTGCAAATTTAAGGTACCGTGTCTAAAAAGGCGTAGGGTTATGATGGTAATACCGGATTTTGTACCCACAAGACAGCCTACGAGGCCGACACTATATACCGGCCGGGCACCTCAGAAGCCTAAGGTCCCGGTCTAGCTTCCAAATGTATGTCATGAAGTTGGCTTCACAGAATTTGAAGTTTCTCAAAGTGAACAGAACCAAATCCTCCCATAAAGAAACATACCTAATCAAATTCACTTCACGGTTTAAACCCCTTCCTCTTTGGTCTCAGGTTAACATAAAGAAACTCAAAGAGCATAATATTCTCCACTCCCGACACAACCAGCCAGCCTACTCCGCATCCCAGTGCTTAGCCAGTTGAGACACCCTATTAGAGTACGTAACCCATGTATATTAGAGAGGAGGGTGATGCTCCAAAAATAACAAAAAAAGTTTGTACTAAGTGTTTCCAGTCAAACAAAATAACTGAAATGTAAATTTTGCAGTGCATTCAATCAGATTATTTACTAAAAATTCCTAGTCTTGAGATAATGTTTACAAAACTCGTTAATTGTCTCCAAAATTCAAAATAAAAAGTTGCATTATGACATCACAAAATGAGAGCCAATCACAAATAAGGTTCCATCTCAATACTTGTGCCGAACCGAGATCAGAAGATCTACGGACGTAACTCACCCATTTATGTTTGTACAACACTCATATGTTGGAACTAGAATCCAACTGTAGATCATGTTTAAACCAAGATCTTATGTTCTCAGTTCAGGGCTATTAATATTGCAACTGGGCTTTCGTTGGAGGAAGAAATGAACCATATTCCTGTAAAGGTCCTACGTTATATTGACATGATACATCCTTGCCAGCACATTACTAGGAGTATGTTGATTTTTTTTTAAATTTAGTTTCACTACATAGTACCTTGTATTCATGTTTGTTTTATTTGTACCCAAATACATAGTTTGTTTGTCACACTCTTTTTATTATTATCATTGATATTTCCATTTGGCACCTTAACATAATCTCTATATGAGAGTTATGCAAACTACAGTCCAGTAATAGTAATTAGTATGATTTCAAAATTTGAGAGCTGTTAGTTACTGTGAAAGGGAGTGGGTGGATTTGTGTGGTTCTTAACAAGGTCTAACAGGCAATGAGGGTGGAGCAGAATGCTAGGGCAAGGGAAACTGGAGATACCAGAGAAAATCCGCTGACCAGCAGCATCGTCTGGTACGATTCCCACATGCAGAAATCTGAGAACAACCCCACCAGGAATTGAACTTAGTTTTCCTTGGCGGAAGGTAAGCTCCATTGTTGCTACACTACCGTGGTCCCTTTAAAAGGGAGTCTAGGAAGTTGTGGTGGAGTGCTGAAAAGTGTAGAGAGATCGTTGGGTGCAGAGGAGATGCGGGCGTGCTTGCAGGTGACGGACAAAGATCTGCTGCCTGTGAGTGTGTGCGAGGACTGCGTGGAGAAGCTGGACGTGTGCCATAAGCTGGTCAGCATGTGCCTCGATGCTGACTCTGTGCTGAGGAACCTGCTGGGACTGCCCTGCCTTGACAATGTATGTGTGCAGCACTACTCTTATTTTGTGTGTTTGTGCACATGCAGGTGTGTGTGCATGCAAGTGTGTTTACATGTTTTGTGGTTAGTTGAGTGTTTCTAGAATAAACACTACCCTATATTTTAATTTACACACCTACTGGAATGCTTTAAGTATTGTAAGAAGCTTTTTGGGAAAAGTAGTCCAATGTTTGGTCCCATTAAAATTGTAATTTTTATACTAAATGCTTCTGAAGTTTATAAATTTTGGTTTTGTGAACATGGATAATGGAGTAAATATTTGCTTAACAGTTAAATACTATTTATATTTCTTAAACTAGTAAAAATGTTGCATGATTGACATATGGCGACTAGTCACAAGTTCCTTGCAGTGTTAATTTTTACATTTGGTGTAAGGGTTTGCAGTGTCCTGAAAGAAATTTCATAGTATAGATTTCAGAAATACTAATTGAATCATAACCAGCCTGTCTGAAATTGCAGTGAACAGTAACTAAAGCAGGCAATCCTCTGTAGCTATTATCACTGAGGTGTTTGGCTAAGAGGCCACGTTGGCGATGGTTTTAACCTGACCAGAACAAGAGAACAGTAACCTACACAACTCAAACATGATACTTTTTATGCTAGTAAAGAGTAAAACACGACTATGATATTACACACTGAGAAGTATTATGGGTGCCCCTCAGTTTATGTTGTTGTAATTAATTTTATAATAAAGGTAGATTTGTTGGAAATTATTTTGTTTGTTCTTTTTACCACTTTTGTCAATTTCTTCACTATTTTGTTGTAATTTAATCTCATTCATACAACTCACAGGTTCATTATTGATTTTACTGTTTATGTATATAGCCATTGACTTTTTTCTGCATTGTTTAATGAGGTATTTTTGAACATCCGTGTACCTACACATAGTTTTCCTTGTCCATCTTTTATGTACACCACAATAGTGCCTAGTTTATGCTATTGCTAAAAAAAAAAGTTTATAAATGCTCAGCTTTTGTGACAAGTGAGTTTTTTTTTGTTGGCAGGGGTATGAAGAAACTGAAATAAAATCTGAGGTTGATACAGAGTTTATAGACGTTGGAAATGGGGAGGAGCTTGAAGACGAAAGTGATGAAAATTTGGTTGCAAGTGTCTCACAAGAATTCAGTGTGAGCGAGAATGTCACAGATAGTATCGAAACTTCCATTAGCCAAGAGTCAGATACAAGTGGAAATATGGAAACTTCAGAAATAGATGAAAATGTTCAGGATTCAAACCTGGAAGAAAACAGAGATGAAGAAATGCATGAATTGAACATAGAGGAAAGTATTGATAAGTTGGATATCAAAGAAGACATCCAGGACCCAGGTGCTGAAGGCATTATTCAGTATCCAGATGTAGCTGAGGATCTACAGCCCACTGACTTCCTCGAGAAGAATGACATGGTGTCTTTTCAAAACTCCAATATGATCACGACGGACGAGCTGAGTCAAGCTATAGAATATTCTGAATGCAACATATTGGGGGATATAGTCTCCAAACTGAAAAATGTGTCAGAATTGGAGGAATGTGATACCTCAGTTGTTCAAGAAGAGTTGAAATTTCACCCAACCTTAAAATCAGTAAGTAATTTTAACGTCTGTTTCATAGTGTAGTGCAATATCATATACAGTGGAAGCCGGGAATACCACAGCCTGTTATACCAGGGATTTGGTTATACTGCAGGGGAAGTTATGTCCTCCTGGCCTGAATAAATAAATAAGTGGAAAGCGTGCGGTCAGGTAGGCGAGTGGTCTGTCAGCGGGTGTTCGTGAGTCATGTAAGTTGGGGAAGGGGCAGAGGGAGCTGGTGTGCTCACCCTCCTTTCAGCGCCAAGATTTATTTTACTCATTCATTACAGCCAATATTGTATGTTTTTTCCTTATTCAGTTTTGTTGGCATGGTGTGATATATTTGACGGAAGAATTCCTAGTGGCCGAGTGCTGTTTGGTTGTAAACAGGCCAAAAAAATGTTACTGTAGCAACCTTTCCATCTTATCTAATCGTTGGATCAGTGTGGGGGATGGTGTGACCACATTCTTACAAGTATCCTGCTGTCACACATACTGGCATTTACAAGTTAACAAGAAATGTACATGTGTTGTAGGGGTGTGCGAATATTCAAAATTCGAATATTTTCGATTAATAAATTATAATTATTTGTATTCGATAAATTTATACCATATGTTGAAATTTCAAGGCATTCGAGCAATTTCATATACTGAATTTTAACCAACTTGTTACATAAATCTCTGCCTATACTCGGTTATGTGTGTGTACAAGCCTCACAAAATTTTTTAACACTTCAGTAAATCGTAACTAGTGCTGAGCCGATACTGATACTCAATGTCAAATTTCCGCCGCTATTAATATCGGCCCGCCGGATATTGAGACCTGATATTTGCTGTCAAACTAGAGGATGATAGGGTGGCAATGTTGGAGTAAGAGGGGCTCAACTGCTGCCAGTTTTTAGTCAGCAGTTGCAGTTCTTATTCCAAGTATTAAACTGACAGCGGGTCACCGAATTACCAGCTTTGCAGGTGTCACACTTCCCTTATCCTTGTCATATCAGTATTTAGAATATTTTAAAAGCAATGATTCTGACATTCATAACCCAGGAACTGGCAGTGCTTAAATTTTACTCTCAGTAAAATAAGGGAGTGTTGAATTTAAAAACTATACATATTAATAATTTTTAATTTTCTGAGTATGAACAAAGGTGAATTATACTGAGCAATGTGATACATGACCTTGTAGATTTAATCTTTTTGATTTTATTTGTTTAGAACATTCTTAAATTGCTATGACCTAAATTAAAAAATAAATTACTAAAGTATATTTTGAGTGCTGCTTTAAATCTTTGATTATGAAGAATTAATGTGAAATTAATTTTCCTAATGTTTTGTATGTTTACTTAAAGCATCTAATAGTACATTCTGTAACACTGACTTTAACACAAATGTTCACCAGCTTCTCAAAATACATTTAGTGCTAGTAGATGTCTTTCAGTCCATTACTCATATGTCTATTGTATCGGTATTGGATATCTGTTGTTGTATCAGCAGGGAAGTATCGGTTCGTACCGGAATCTTTAAAAACCTGTATCGGCTCAGCACCAATCGTGACCGAAATTTATTTTTGTGTATAAAAAGAGTTGTCATAATTTCCAGGCATGACGACTCTTTAGAATGGTGGAGGAGTCACAGCGAACAATTCCCTCAACTTGTCAAGGTTTCAAGGCATTACCTACCCATTCCTGCAACACAGGTTGCAAATGACAGGATTTTCTCAACAGGTGGCAATGTAGTCACAGCTCGTCGAGAAGCCCCCCAACAACCGCATTATATTGGGCTGTTACTGTACTTAAAGATGGGAATTTCTATCAATCATGTAATAAATGCTCTAATTGCTAAAACTGCTAAAAATCACATTTTCGTGCTATAAATGCTTTTGACGTTACATAAACTCATTTTGATATTCTTTATTCTTACTACTTGTAAGTGGTTCAACAAATAATTAATCAATTTTTTAGCATTTTATACCTAATTGTACGCAATCCTTTATTTACTACCTCTACATCATTTATTCATTTGTTGTATAAAGTATACAATCTCGAATATGGATAAAAAATATTCTCTTGATGCTATAGTTTTTTTCAAATGCACAGCAAGCATGCTACAGTCAGTGTAGTCATGTTGGTGAGCATGTGAAGTATCATAAGTTTAGTATAGAGCTGAGTGTGAGTATAGGAAGTGTGTTCCTTACTCAGAACATACTGTGCAGGTACCACTTATTTTTTTTGTTTTAATTTAAGTGGGATAATGTTACTTCCATTTTTTTTTACAAGTTTTACTGTGTGTTAATATGTATTACTGTTATGTTAATAGACAATGATGAACAGAGGTAATAAAGTGAGAATGAACAGATTTTATTGTGTTAAGGTTGCAATTGCGCTACTAGGTTACCAAAAATATATAAAAGGACAGAAATTCAAGTACTTACAGTGTAGTACTTCTCGACAGGCACACACACAATGAAGGACAACACATTTTCCACGTGGTTGTGCGGTCGCAACGTTTCGCTGGCTAAGCCAGTTACATCAGGCAGTCAGTTGTAGGAAAATGCAGTATGGTGGAAGGGCGCTGTTAGTAGTAAACCACCTGGCCGCAAGATTTACTACTAGCAGTGCCCTGCCATCATATTGCAGTGTCCTGCAACTCGTCGCCTGATGAAACTGGCTTATACAGCGAAACATCACGATATTGCAACCATATGGAAAATGTGTCGTCCTTTGCTGTGTGTATGTGCTTGTCGACAAGTACTACACTATGAGTATTTTAATTCCTGTGCTTTTATAGATTTTATTATGTAGGTAGGTTTGTATTCAGTTTTGACTACATATGTATTAAATTAAATATTGGTTTTGAAGCGTTTTTAGCCACCTTGTACAATGACGTCATATCAATTGCACAAGAAGGGGTTGGGTACAGTGTTAACTCTAGTGTGGGCAAAATATGAGAGTTGAAACCTTAGTGCCCAATGAATATGGATTGTCAGTAAGTTTGAAGTGAGTTGGAAGAACAATCCCCAATGTTGCCAGGAATTGCACACAAGCCTCTTAGCTAGCTTAGTTGTGGGTCGTCTTTCCCCACGTTGGAAGCATAGGTTTAGTGGTTGGGAGCTTTGGTGGCATTTTGGCAGCTTCGGGACTGTAACCCCTACAATTAGTTTCACTTTCAGAGTTCTGGGGTATGCAGAATGTGTTTTAGTAATGGTGGTTGTCTTGATGTGATGCAAGTTTGGCGGTGATCATACCCAAAGAAGTTACTCTTGTTCCGGCAGGATGCTGGTATAAAGTTTGTGTCTAGTTGGCTTATGTGTAGGGACGAAGTGGAGAGACATAGGCAGTGTTACACTCCGCCGCTTTACGTGCTGTTCGTGAGGCGGTGGCCCCCTCCTCTTCTCCGACTGGCTCGCAGGGGCAGCCAGCAGCTGGACAGAGGCCAACTTTGGTTGAGGTGGAGGAGTGCTCACGCTGCTCGTAGGTCCTTGGGGTATGTGTGGGGGTATGGATGTGTAAAAATCTGGTAGGGTGGGATTGAGTCCCAGGACAGCAATGTCAAGAGTGCACTACCAATAAATGTTCCAGTGGTATTCTACTCGTTGCTCGGGTAGGAGGTGTGAAAAGTGGGTTAATCTCTCTTACTACTAGAATTTTTAGTGCTTGCTTCAACTTAAGTGTCTGCCCGCCTCTATGTGAATGTGGCATAAGGCCAATTTAGTAAGATACTTCAGATATGAAAAGTGTAAGGCAAAGCTAGGTAAGGATAGCAGCCCTATCGTGTACTTCTAAGAGCATGGCTTTATCAAGTGAGACCCACCCTATAGTTTCACGTTCAGCTATTCTCCAGCTATCGGATGGAACAATGAGGCATAATATCCTCAAGTTGACAGTCAGTACTTTTTAGGAAAGTTTTTCCACCAAGGGTCAGGTAGATCAACAGTTCTTCCCTCTGATCTGGCCGTTCTCTGGCCAGCAGAATTGGAAGTAGGCCAAACCACCTGATTCAGTCATGAAAAAGGAGTACCTAGTGCTCTGGGCTCCCCTGAGCTAGACCAGTGCAATACACCGTATTACTTTGGCTGGCCTCGCCTGGTCTCTTAAGAAGTGTGTATTTGCAGTATGATGGATGTTTGCATAGCCAGTTTTATCGTACGTGAAACAAAAATGCAACCTCCAATTATAGTAAAATTCCTTAAGGGACATAAGGGGGTTTTTAAGCTATGAAAGGAAATGGTAATAGTGATGGTAAAAAAATATGCTTACTAGACACGTATTTAAGAAAAGAAATAGTCACGTGGAACTGCACTTTCCTACTTGAAAACAAGTATAAAATATTTTACATATTTAAATTGATTAACTGTGGAAGCTCTTATGTGAAGGCAACCTAGATAAAATACATGGTGCATGGTATGAGACTGAAAGCACTATTAATTTAAAAATAATTGCCAAGTATAATTTCCTAATTTAATTGGGGGAGGTATTATCCTGAAGGGACCGAAATGTGTAAGTCACAAGAGAGAGTTCTTCACCCATCTGGAGAAGATGTGGCTGGGCTAGAGCCTTAAGGGAAGTCCAGAAACGACAGTGTTGCCATGATCTGCAATACCTGGATGCTAAGGGGAAGGCCTTCTGGAAGTTAGTGGTCCTCTAGAGCTGGTAGACGTAACGACTGCTGGGTCTTCCGTGGTGACCAGCGTAGGTGAAGGACTCTGTCGTGCGCTAGCACCATTGTTCTTTACAGCCAGACGGTGCAGCAATCACTCCTGAGGCCTGCGCTGGGATTCATTTTATACTAACTTTCCCAGTTCTGTGGCACTCGGAGGGGTGCGGAGCAGTTATCTCCGCCTCTCGGGGGTGGCGCTTGTAGCGTCCCACATGGGTTCTTGGATTCTAATCTGGAGCGGCGCTTGGTACAAGGTGATGACATATCTTGCCCGTATACACTCGTGGAGGCCATGACGTTGATGCATGTCGCTTAACTAATCTAATACGATTACGACTCATCGCCAAGAGTACTTCCACCACTACAGACGTGAAGGGCACATTGCATACCCTACAGGCAACAGGAACTTATGAGCAAGTTCTCTTCACCTGGATTATATGCAACCTGGCAGGCACGCTGTCCCCACTACCCCGCGCTGAGAGCCAACAAGCTGCCCAGACCTCGGGCAAGGCCGAGCGCCACCAACGAGGCACGAAGCAGAAATGCTTACCAGTCTTCCCACACCAACCAGGGCAGAAGGACATCACGTCTTCCCCCCGCGCTGGCAGTCTACACGCTTCCACTATATAAGTCCGGACGCTGCCAAACTTGGGAATCATTCTTACGCATCCTCTCTCGCGACATCCAACACTGACTCAGTGCTGCGACCTCCAGAGATCTTGAAAACTAAGTATTCCCCCGCAGCTACTTACTACGTCTCGACGACCAACGAACATGAACACTTGCATTCAACTTCACTTTGTCACCTCTAGACACCTTTTACTTAGCAGCTTAACTTTAATTAATTTGTATTCGCCTAGAACCAGTATTCCCCTTGTTAACTTAGAAGCAGGTCACCTACACCTGGATCCACAGGTACCTTCATTCCTCCACGGTTTGACAGCAGAAGGTAGCATGGGTAACATGTTTATTGACAGTTCAATAAACACTCATTGTTCTCTACCTTTCTGTTTTTCATTTCCAGGGTATTTGTTTGTATTAACGGTTGGAGACAGAATACACCATGCACTTCCTACAGGAACCGGGAAATTAATTTAAACAGAGTTAGCCTGGCTGTGGAACCCTTTCCGGTGTCTGCGTGTCAGAAGACATACATATTAGATGGCTACCCGTTTCTTCTCAGTCACACATTAGCACTAAGTTAGTGCTCATGGAGAAACAGTGACCCTCAACTACTAGAAACACCTTCGCATTGGGAGGGGTGACAGACTCAGGTTATTTCTCGCCACTTGAACTGAGTCAGTGCGCGATGACCTAGCCTGAAGTTTTACCGTTCAACCTAGTGTGAACGCACAACTAGTAGGGACTTGGCAGCCCCCACGGCTCCATGTCCCTGATCATCCCGCTTACTGCAGGGGATCAGTGGGGTCTCTTATCGACCTCATGCTGGCAAGTTACTATTGGGTTACATTGTCGAACTTTCCTGTCTAAGTGCATCACGTAGGCTGTCGAACTGGTTGCCCTATGCCTCACGAGAAGAGGAGTGGTAGAAAACAAAGGGAACAATTCTTGGCTCACTCTGCTCTCAAACTGTGGTTCACACTACCATGTCCTACGCAGGAGAGGCAGGTGGAACGGGACAGCGCCACCAAACTTAGACGTCAAGCAGTCGCGCCTGCTCCGGTTCAGGTAATTGACTTCCCACCTTGTATCTGCATACATCCCATGTGTCATCCTGTGGTAAAAGGGTTTCTGACCGGAACTGAAGTGCGGCTAGGCTGGGACAACCTCAACGTTTGGACCACGCAAACACACCTGTGCAATCTCCAGTCCGGCCTAGTCAGAATTCGCAGCGTCTAGGTGAAACCTACCGTTACCACAACACCCAAGAGGAAGGAGTGAGTAAGTACTAACCAACACCCCTCGCCTCTCGCCGACTATGTAAATAAAACTACCCAGCTTTTGGTCTAGCGGACAAAATCCTCGACCAATGTGCCAAGTCAGTCTAATCGGATATGCGTCAACGTTCTGACTGGCGGCTCACTACCCTACAGCGGCGCAAAATTTGAACTGTGCGCTGTTCCTCTCATGGGAGCGGCAAAGTGGAGATAGTTGCTTCTTTGGGGAGGGCATTGACATTATGACTTCTTGTAATGATTAGGGGAAATGTAAAAGCAGGGATCACATGATCAATGGTTGCGTTGAGGCTCTGTCAACTTTAGGTTGGATCACGTGTCCCGATTCCATTACCGTTTTTATTTTGAGGCTATGTGCCCATCAGTGATTGCAGCTTAAGATGGGTAGAAGTCGTTCATGCATCATGCGTCAATCACTCTCCCCCCCCCCCCCCCCCCCCTCTCTCTCTCTCTCTTCCGACGAAGACCTATCTGGAAGTGGAAAGTCAAAAGTTTAGGTGTCTGGTAGACTTGGATCAAGGTTAGTGTGACTATAAGCAGTTTCTCTTCTGTAGCTGTAGCTGCTCTGTGCTACGTGTGAACGGGTTAGGAGCGGGATGAGAAGATTGTCATTATCTCCTCTCCCCGCTCGTGAAGTAGGCGTCGGTTTTGTCTGCCGCCTGGCAGGTTGCTCTCTGTCTCTTTTTTGTGGTCCCTCCACCTTTTCTTTTCCCCTTACTCTCCACTTGTCTTGTCTCTCTCGAGCAGCGGTGGTGTCTCAACATCAGTAGTGGCTTCGGTTTGCTTCATTCTTGCTGCAGGGAGGCAGGTAGGGTTGAGGTTAAGGAAGTGCAAGGTCATGGTGCATGAAAGTAAAGCTTGTTAACTGTTGTGGGTTTACTGTTTCCTACTGGGTAGGGATCACGTGCCTTCTTTCATTTCACTGGGCCAATTCACAAACATTTACCATGGGAATTATTTCTTTTTACAATATTTGAATTATTATTCCTGAAAAAGGTACAAGAATTCAATACAGAAGCTGATCCGACTCGACACTAGGGATACAGTGTTCTCCTTGTACATAAGAAATGGGAGAAAAAAATTGATTCTATAGAATCACATTTCTACAGTAAAAGCTGTAATAAAACTTTGAGGAAAATGATAGCTCAGTACACACTTCTTTTGTGATATCTCAGTTTTTTACATTTTGTATGGTAACTTGTAGATTACTATAACGTTAAATAAATATAACTATCTGTTACACCAGTCGTGGCCTAGTGCGGAATATGTGGTCAAGGCCTCGACAGGTGTATCAGATGATTATGGTATTAATTTTTGTGAATATTTAATAATGCAGTTGCATCAGATAATTATGGTATGTCCAGGTATGTTATGGTATTGGCCTCACTCACAACTCTCTACTTGCTTATATTGTACCTGAAATATGTACCATAAAAGTGATTAATGGGTAAAAATAAATTTTGGTGCAGCATGTAGAAGTAGTATGTATTGGATGTTCAGTAACTATTCAAGTTGCTCACTCGCACTTATCTGCGCTTGTTCGCAATTCTCAACCCATTTTTATTGTACCTCAGTTATGTACCATAAAAGTAAGTTTTATCCAAAATCATAATTGTGGTATGTATGGGTTGCCTAAAAACACCTCGAGATGCTCGCAGCTGTGTGAAGATTGTATGATTGTGGTACACTTGTACTTAAATTATGTTATGCATTTCAAAAATATTTTACACATTCCGTAAGTTATGGTTTTACACATTCCGTAAGTTATGGTACATTTTTCTAAATTATTGTACACATTCCAAATGTTATGGTATACATGTACCATAATCATGGCATGAGAAAATTATATATATATATATGCGCATGCACTTACTGCTGTCATTCGGGTACCAGTATGTCTCAAGTTTAAGTACGCTTGAATTATTTTAACAATATTGTTTGCGTACTTGATTAATTGACAAAGGGACCCTGAAATAATTTATATGTAATTTACGTGCCTTTTTAGTTTCTCTACTAAAGACAAGATTTGAATCTACATGATCACATGAAACCAAACAAAATATTTCAATATACCCTTCTACGTAATTAAAGCATCTACTCAGTTTACATGTAATACTCAATTAACAACTTAAGTTGAACAATTTAGCCTTGGTTAATACAAGTTTGAAATGATAATGATACCTATAGTGACATCTTAATCCTAGCGCAAGTTTACCTTACTTCACATCATTTACAACCCTCGACTTATACCTAACAATTACTTTTGCAAAAATTATGAATTGAAGTGTATGTTGTATGACTCGACTCGATGCCCCAACTTAACATTTTCATAATTAACAACAGCTGTAAAACTCAACATTAGATCGAAATATGTCAATAACACGAATAAACGTACACACCTTGGAAACTGCTAACACCACACTCACCAGACACATTCCAATCAAAAGATCACCCCAAAAAGTATGGGAATATGCAACTTAAACAATGTACATTTTTAAGCATTTTCTATCCTAACATGGATCAATCCTCCTATACTAAATGAGGCACACTGGGAGAGGGGTGTAGGACTCTGGAACCTTGCTTATAATCGTTCTTTACACTAACCCTGAGGTTAAACCATCTTTCCATTCTCAGTGTGAAGCACTTATTATTAAAATAACATATCACACTAATATTTATAACACGAACAAAAAAAATTACCATATCAAGAAACAAAAGAGTAATTATAAATTACAATTGACTCTCGATATATTGTAACGAGGTGGAAGTAAGGGGACTGGAAGACAAACTTAGAAATTACTATACCCTGTGCCACAACCATATGTTAAAAGGTGGAAGGGAAGGGCTAGAAATATACATCAAAATACACTTCTTAAATAAACGGCAAACCTTAAAACAAAGAGGGGGGTGGTTCAAACCATCTCATTCTTATAATGACAAAAAAAAAAACAATATACCATTAGCGTCTAAAAATGAACATCTAGCTTCTGCGAAACTATGGGGGCTATCCACCACAAGGCGACAACTAAAGGTCACCTTAAAACACATAATGACTTACACACCTGAAATGCTAGCTCTCAAAAAATTTTCTTAAATCACAAACACAATATCGTCCAAAGCATTTGCTCATTCATAAAGGAACGAGAGGTATAGTTAGGAATCTTGTAGACCTGGTCACACTGACTCGCCAATTTAACTCTGAACTGAAAATAAAAACCACTAATTTAATAAATACAGTAAAACCCCTCTATTATGACCCCATTTATTACGACCCAATCCCGAGGAACCGTGAAAAGTTTGGGTCGAAAATTTGAGGCACGTCTAAAAATAGATACATAATCCCTCGCTAACCGCGGTTTCAGTTATGCCAGATTTGTTTTTGTAGACCTTTTCTCCAACTGCTGCACTAGTTTCTATTATCCACGTTTTTCAGTCTATGGAAAACTAGCCCTTACTGATGTTAGTGGTCGCACTTTTCTTAAGCTACCATCATAGGCAGAAAGGGACACTGGTGTATTGTCTGTGGAAGCACATGGTTGGGGGGGGGGGGGGATGCAGACCGGGTCAGTAAGGATTCTTTGTTTGTTCTAGTCACATGCCACACCACCTCTGCCTTACCTTCCCTGTCTTTTTTTTGCATCCATTATCCCTCCTCTTTTGCTGTTAAAACAGCGGCACATTACACAGACTAGTTTCGTATCAGTGTATGTATGATAACTTCAAATTTAATTCAATGTCCTTTTTTTTAATGATTATATTTAAGTTTATGCGTGCCCACACCTACGTAATATGCTAATTTTTTATGGTGGGCAATTGTTTTTTTTGTGAAGTCAATTTTATGTGTAAAGTGAATAAAAGATAAGTGTGTGCAAATAAAATGTGTTCTTATGTTACCGGTACCATATTATGGCGAGTGAGGCCGTGTGCGTGTATAGGCAACGTCAAAAGTTTTTGATTAAAAATTGGGGATAGTTAATTTTTAAAGTAGACTGCACTAAATATTTATATTCCTGTAAACACTGCCTGGCCTCATTGTGCCAGTGTAGAGGCCAATACGCCGCCTACATTTAGAAATTCAACACATTGATGTGAATTCGATCTATCAGCATGTTTTCCCAACGTCGGGCCACTGTTACAAAGTTAATCGGCCCTGTAACGACGGCAGTGGCGGCGAGCGGGCAGTTGCCACCTGCCATCTCTTAGCGACTGACCGACAGCTGCCCAGCCTGAGGATCGAGTGCCGAACTTCAGCAGCAAACTGCCATGCCCATGCCAGGCCATGCTGCAGAGGGTCTAGGCGCTCGCCCAGCTACGTACACGCGGCAGCCGGTAATGTATTCGCTGCCAGCCCCACCGCGTGACTGATTAATTTTGTAATTTGTATCGTCCTATCATCAATAAATAAAGTGCTGTGTTTTGCTTCAAACATAAGGCATCTCCAACAGTGTTTAGTTACTGTTTTGTGCATAATACATCCGATTTTCTAGTAATGAAACACTAAATAGTCTGCTCACAAGGGGTGATCCAATATGCCTTTCTTGTGTATCAAATTAATCAGATGTCCAGCTCTTAAAATATACACACATATTTATATTTAATTTAAAAATGGTTTTTTATGCGCTAGAGATGATTGAACATGAACTCAATGCATAAAATGGCAAGTTAGGAGTGGGTCAAAATTGGCCCAAGATATTCCAAATTTTTATTATGATCCCCTCTCTCCCACCCCCCTCTTTTTCAACCCTATTCTCGGGAACTGTAAGGAGTCGTAATTGAGAGGTTCTACTGTAGACCTATTTTTCTTATACAAAAGAAAATTATAGGGGTACTAAAACTACTAAATGAATGAGTGAGGGTTTCCAAAAAAAATCTGATTTACTAAAACCAACAAAATAAAATATATAAAAATTGTTAACAAGAATATAAATTTCAGAGATTTGAAAATTTATGAAAGTTATAACAATCGGACTTTGGTATCTAACCTTTGGTTTTGAGAAGAAAAGAAAAACTAATGAATAAATATTCTTTTATATAATTTTGAAAATTATCTTAGTTTCCATTTCTACAGATTTAACAGAAATGAATCGGCCATCTCAGAACAGTAAAAAAAATATAAATACAAATAGAAAACTATTACTTCGGTAACTACTAATTCTCATACAGTTTTTCAAGACTATTTTCTTAATGATTTATCGTTCTACAAAAAAAATTACAATAATTTAGTTACCGACTTTTTAAAATTTTTGCTGAACTCCAAAAATCAAAAAGAGAACTCTACAATTGCACAGCAAAATAGCTAGTACATGAATTCATCGACTTGGCAGGGGAACATTGTCATAAAAATGACTCGTCCGTATGGCAACCCTCAGCAGCTAAATGGGTCTGTCCACGCAACCTCTTAAAAAAACACACTGTGTCAAACTTTACTCCTAGCTTCGCCAAATTTAGACTAAAACAAACCTTGGACACTGCTACATTAAAATTATAATCCTCAAATACTTTATCGTCCAACCATTTTAAAACAAATCAAGTATAAAATAAATTAAAATATTAAAATGCTGCTCCCTTAGAGGAGCTCTTGGAACAAAAAAAATGTATCACTACAACTACTTAACAAAACAACTACATGTTGTTTAGTAGCTCGAGGCTCCCCCTACCTCCACTCATACCTTCAAAACAGCGGCTCTTCACCGCCACTCTCGGCAGCTACTTCACAACTTCGCTACGTGACCCACATCAAGCTACCTGTTGTGTCACCCACGCTTTCGAAGCTCCCCTGTTGCCAGGCGGTCGTCGGCGAAAACCTTGCTACCACCGCCCGCCTCACTCATACGGTGCAACCTTTGCCTCCCCTCAACCCTTGGGCACCCTGGAACTAACGCACGACCGTCTTTCAGCCTGTGCGCAGCTCAGCAAGTCCATGAGTCATGCCATAGCGCTGTCCGCTTTTGCTGAGCTTGCATCCATCCAGTCACGATCCAAGTGCACACATCTGTCGGCCAGACTGCCCGAACAAAAACCCAGGTCAGCGCCAACACCACCAACTCGACTCGTGTTCGCAAAGGGCATGAGCTAGACTCAGGATCCCCAATGAGCCATCAGGCTATAAGCTATAATCCCTGAACTTACGACTTTCGGAAAATTTACCAAAAAAAAAACGAAAACTACCAAAACGCAAGGAAAAAACAACTCCCCAGTCGAATAAAAAATTGGAATCAACAAAAATTTTACTTTCCCGAAATTTCAACTTCTTTATTTAGGGGACTGTCAAATATTCATACATGCTGGATTTCGGTAGATGAGGTTTCTGACATGTACATAATTAAAGTACAACTTACAACCATATAAAACTTTATGTTGAGTATAGTAACATTAGCTGTGAATCAAGTTTAGTAAATAAACACACCTGTTGTTACAATTGTGCAAGGTTAGTAGCTGGCCACACATACTGGGTCAGACATCATCCCATCATGTCCCATACATGTTCAATGGAAGAGAGGTCTTGAGATTGTGCTTGTCAGACTGTCATTCTATACCAGTTCAATGAGGCCATGAAACCTACTACGTAATCTCAAAAACACTGACCTCTAAAATTAATATTATCACTCTAAGGCAGTGAAATTATCACACATGTCTTACTTACATTCAACCCTTCAAGGCATCATATAAGGCTGTGAAAGAAAAAAAATGTGGGATTTTGACTGCTAATGTAGTTATGCTAGTAAGTCATTTTTAATATGACACACATAAATTGAAACTAATAACATTTGCACAGACAGTACTTGGAACATACTTTTTATGAACCATTCAATGTAGTGCCATGTCAGGCTTATGTTATCTTTATGGATCTTCTTAAATTAAGCCATTTGTAGATGCTGGCAGCAGCCAGTAGTAACTGCTTTCTGTGGCAGTGCGTATGTACATGTGCTTACTGTTTTTTCAGTGTGCCTACAAGATTTGAGACAAGGATTATCATTTTTATAGCTTAGGTTATTTAATAATACTAATAAGTAAAACAAATTTTAATGATTTAACTTTGTTATATATATGTAGTACAAAGTGCTACAATCTGAACAGCTTGTTGAACCATGTAATAAGGTATAGAAAAAAAACCAGAAGTGAATGCCACAAGAACAGCACCACTGAAAAGGTAAAATTAAACATTAAGATGGACAGTGCATTATAAAAATAACTTTTCTCAGTCAGAAGTGGGATTATTTGAAAACACTTAATGTTTGTGAGTAGTATCGTAAAACCTACTACCTGAAGAAATACGAAGGCTATGAGACAAGTTGTTTTCATCCACTTAGTGCCACAAGAAAGAATAACAAAAACAGTAAGGAATGTAGCCTACGACTTTTCCAAGAAAGTCACATTGTGGAGTTGATTCCGTGCAAAATGTGTATGATGTATGTAGGAGCAAAGTACCAAAACTTTTACAGAAATATGTAAATATAGAAACAGTATCTACAGATACACACAACAGTAGTGGCAACTTCGAAACATTAGTTTCAAAAGAAGTGACACGACACATTCCTGCACTTTGGGGAAGCGCACACTACGAAACGACTTTGTCCTATCTTGAATCACTTTCACCCGATGGGCAAGTCACACCTCCTAATAAACATAGTAATAGAGGCAGGACATATGTTCTACCAGTGTTGACAGAGCCTCAACAGAATCTTCAAACCATGTGATCTCAGGTTTTACTGTTTGCCAGCATTTTACCTAGAAGTCGTCCCATCAACGCCCCTCTCCGAAGAGCCACCATTTCAAATTTTCTGTGCCCGCAGGACACCATAGATGTTCAAACTTCACACCACTGAAGGGTAGCAGGCCTTCCAGCAAAGAGTCACAGCCTCCAAGAGTGCACAAGGGCAAGATATGTCATCACCTCACACCGAGCATTAAGTGCCGCTCAGATAAGGATCCAGGAACCCATGTGTGATGTCGGAAGCTCCACCTCTAATAATGGGCAGGATTAATTCCCCAGCACCCTTCTTAGAGCTGCTGAGCTGGAAAAATTTGTATATAAGGAATTTCAGCGCAGGCTTCAGGGTAGTATGCTACACCATTCAGCTGAGAAGGCAGAGCGTGTTAGCTAAGGGCTTAGTCCCTCACCCACGCCAGTGACTGCGGAAGAACCAGTCGCCATTGACGACCCTAGCAGCACCGGAGGCCTTCATCATCTTCAGCCGCCTCCAACAGGTATGGAGGACTGCCACCATTCCAGAGGCCTTCCACTTCTGGGACCTCTGTCAGTTGCTCCAGAAGCCGTCAGTAGCTACCAGAGGGTCCTGCCGACATCCCCTACCACTTCCTCAAACTCTTCCTACCGCCTTACCACCCAGGTAAAAGTAGTCCAGGGCGACAATGTCCACTCTGGACTTCCCGTAAGGTCCTGGCCAGACCACGTATTCACCATTTGGGTGTGTAACTCCCTTTTAATTGAACAGTTACATCCATTCAGGAGAATCCTCTTCAATTAAAATATAGGAATTTAATTGGCTATTTGAGTCCTGAATTTATGCTCAATTCTAATTACTCACCTCAGCACATGTCGTTCAACTTTATCCAAATAGCCTTCACCTGGTTTTAACGTAACTTGACTTCTGCTAAATTAATTTTTTAAATACAGTATATTAATTTTAATATAGGATAGAGTGGATCCCATATCATATTCACATATTTAATAAACGTGGTAATAAATCTTGTTGTGTTCTCACTTTTAATATTGTAAACCAATTGACCCGTAAAAATTGAGTTTTTTGAAAATCTTGCATTGCTCTAACTTTAATGTGAAGCCGGCTACCGTGTAATCATCACTGCAAAGGCAAGAACACCGCACCACTAAGAGGCAATCCGAGATCTGCTAAGCAAAATATTAATTGTATCTCTCTGGAAAATCTTTTTCCATTTGTGGAATCAAGTGATTCAGATAGAATCCCGCTCTACCTGCTGGAGAATGGCCAGGTCAGAGAGACAGATCTATCTCTAATACTTAATCTTCTGCAGTAAAGCTCACCTAGGTGCCATTGGATTCTAACGTATTTATCCTGCTCTTTGTTAGTTCCATCCACCACTGGCGGTGGCCGGACGAGGAACTTTGGAGTAGGAATAACGTCATTAAATCCAGTACTCCTGGCTGCACACAGTAGGGCCATTGTTTTGCCGGCTTCGCATTAAGGTACTTTAATCCAGCCTTATGCCATTTAAGAAGAAAGGCGGTAGGAAATATAAACCAAAGTAAATCTCAAAACGGAGGCCGACCTTGCTGGGATACCAACTCCAGAAATAGTTGATGGGAATCCTTTATTTACGTCGCCCACCAGACTGTCAGTCTGCATTCTATTAGTAACCCTATTAGTAATTCACTTTGAAACAGCCATCGTGGCACTGGATCCCACCTTACTGCCTATTTCTTACACTACCACACCTCCCCACAAACCCCAGGAGTCTATCAGCAGTTCAAGCACTACTCCTCTGCAACCAGTGTCAGCTGCTGTTCAGCCATCGGCTGCCCCATTGAGCCAGCCAGAGAAGAGGAGAGTGCCGCTACCTCGCAATCCACACATAACGTGTCGAAAAGTGGTGATCCCTGTGTCCCTAGAATTCATTCCTGTACACAAGCCAGAGAGACCCATCCTTTATATAGGTGTTCGGCCGAAGCAAGAGTAGATACTCAGGTCATGATATCCGCGGCACTGATATCACACTGTTTGAAGGCCATCTCAGTCACTAAAGCCAGATCTGCTTACTGCAGAACATTGAATGTAAAACTTGTTGTAGGGGTTGTAATATCCATGTCACCAGCTAGACAGAACAATCGCAAGCCTCCTGATCAGTAAATTAATTTTTCTAACATGGAGAACCTGACCCGAGCCGGAGCCCGCTGAGGGGTATGTGTTTGACCCCTGTCGACGTCAGGGCTTGCCTTTACAACACATATTTACATTCTAATTTTAAAGGATGGGTATTGAAGTTTCAACCCTCAAACACTTCAAAGTTTGCTTTGTGACTCTCCTTCACGTACAATTGATACACACTCACTGTATGAGGTGGCTTAAAATGCTTCAGAAGAAACATTGCAGCAAGTAAATTTGTCTCTCCAAACAGTTGGGTGAGTCTCCTTTAAATTTGCATGCCATTTCATCACACTGTTAACAGGCTTACAGGTAGCATGCCTGTATGATAATCACTGGTTTTTTTTAGTAATATCAAAATATGAAGGAATATATTTAAGTAAGTATTAATTGCGGGATTTAAAACTGGGTCAGAAAATGTCATAAACAATTGCTGAGAAGGGGGAAGGGGGGTGTACGTGCATGTGTGTGTGTGTATATATATATTTTTGACAGATGCTGGCACCTTTCTCCTTGCAGTATGAAATATTTCTCCGGCATGCTACACCTTAGAGAATATGTACATATGATGAATACTTACCAAATTTCAAATTGTCTGCTTGTAAACAGCAGACATGTAGACAAAATAAGACACATATAAAGCAATAAACTGAAATGCCTTACGACCTCCACGGGGGGGGGGGGGGTGGAGTAACCAGAAATGCCTCAATCCATCACCAAGACAAATACACCCCCAAACACGCCCTTGGAAGAAGCCAGACGTACTAGACTTCACACACACATCTGAACTGTGCCCCGCCTTTGATATTGTATGAGATTATCACTAAAGTGCAGCTGAGATTTACCAAACAACGAATTATGTATTCAAAAGTCATGCATAAAAAATGTTCGCATAGTCGCATCTCTTAGTGGCAACAACATTTATTCTTTTAATTACACTGCAGAATATAATGTGGCATTCCAGTCAGTCTCTGGCTGATACATTAAAATAATGTAAACACTTTCAGCCAATAAAAAAATGCAGACTGTTCAAAACGTTCATTTTATGCTCCACTGCATCTCAATAACATTCTTATATAATTTTGCGCACATCAAAAATTATTCCACTAAATGCCACCTTAGAGACACCACGAGGTAATCACGATCCGACGAGGCATGTCTTGTAAGCGTCGCACTGTGGAGTGATAGAATAGAAATAGTACAGCTCCAGTACCTTAGCAGCGGCCTTTCTACAGGCCCAACGGTGCGACGAATCCAGCCTGATAGCTCAGGCGACATCACGACGGAGGTTGTCAGGCAGTCCCTACCACGATGCCATCACGTTATAATTGTAGCCTCACAGGATCCTGGCCAGCTGTTTGCTCTGCGCTGACGAGCTCCTTGTTCCAAAAGGCCATTCACTCGGCCACACTGCTCTTTTACGGCGCACTCGCTCATATATTACGTGGGCTGCGGCTAACATGGCACAAACGTGCAGGTCCAAAGAATACTCCAGATCGCGAATCCGTCAAAATTATATCCCAGACAAAAATAACTTACATAATTCTTGCCCTACAATTTCTCAGCACTCCATACTGTAACACAGGCAGCAAATCTTGACATGCACTTCGTTATCACAAAGCAAAGTTTACCACAACATGTTCAGCACACCAATGTTCTGCAATTATTCCCGTGTCTTTCATAATTAACATAGTACGAGTGGACTGGGTATCTCAAACAGTCTCGTGTAGTGACAAAATCCAGCACAACTTAAGTTGCAGCGGGAAAAGTTGATTTCTGCCCAGTCCCATGTCCTTGCTAAAGTTTCACAAAGCATTAATCTCATATCTCTGTTTTATTTTGCCATTCCTGGGGCAGGTCGTGCCTCGCACAATAATTCACACAAAGAAAAGTCTGGTTTCTCGTGGGCCCATTTCACAGTTCCGAGTTGCGTTCCACACCGTGCTAATTTAAGCAAACATTTTGTTGGAGTCCGACAAGACACTATCTGCGCACAACCCAACATTACGAGAACCAACTATATGTCATCCGACAGCAGTGGAAAACCCATTGTAGCTCGACATTATTCAGTCACCGTTCATTCTTTCCAGCATTAACACACAGGCCATTTCCGTTGAGCCAACTGGAACTCTCGATACCCTCGCGCGGTCCGACAAACTAAGTTCTTTTCCCCGTTAGACAGACACTGGCCAACGACACACACTCGGCCTTTGCGTCAACAAAGAGACTATTACCGCCCGCGCTAACATACTGAAGCCCAGCTACACACTGCTCGTACACACAGCTGACTGCCAAATTACTGGCAACTGCCTACCCCCTCTGACATCTCACGCCCGTGCCAGTTCGTGACACCTGGTGGTAGATCTTTACATTAAGGCATGTAACAGGTTACTGTCCTGTTCTCTCGTTCTCAGTAAACACCAATGGACTAGCTCAAAATGAGTTGGAGACTTTGACTACATAATAATGAAAGTTTGTTGATACCAGGATTGTCAATAAATAAAAGAAGAAGTTAAATGTTTACTGGAGATTTATTGTCATCTCGGCAAAACAAATCAAACTATTGACACTCGCAGCTGACGAACAAACAAAAAAAAAAGACAGAATTGCAGCCTTCATAAAAGAAAACTTCTCATTTCGAGAGTTACGAAGAGGAAAGAGAATCTTTACTTTTCTTTTCTGGTGCCCTATTGACTCCTCACACCGACGGAAAATAAATTTAATAGATATTTGAATTGAAATGTCCAAAATACAAAAGAAGGTTAAAGTCGCGGGCGCTGGTCGGTGCGAGTCACATGATCACACATTGCAGGCTGTCTGACTGACAGCTGACAAACGATCGCGCTGCAATGAACTGTTGTGACATCCGAAAAAGGTCGCTCTTCCTTATATATTGGTAGAAAGTTTCCTCATTGAAAACATATTGTTTTCGAGCAGTCTGTCACGTCAGCTAAAGGTGACCTCTGTTATTTTTCTCGTTTCACCATGTTGTGCCTTGCGGTGGCTGGTGGCTGCCTTGCGGTGGCGGTCTGTTGTTGACGTCTGTTACTACTGATGAAATGAGGAAAGAAAATAATAATTTTGGAAAAATGAAAATATTTGAAATATAAACAAGTTGTCATTGCTAGACCTTTCAAATATTACATGAATTATTATCCTTGACTGGAATATAGACAATTGAAATACGTCTCGAATATGCTAATTATATTTATCTAGCTGCAATGCTACATTACCCCCCTCGGTTTGCGGAAGATTTCGAAGAAACCTGTCCCAAATCGAAACCTACAGAATGTCGACTGTATGAAGGCTGGGCTGCAATTCCATCTCTAAAATTTAACAGTTTACATGGTTATACATCCATACACAATAAAGTCACAATATAATACATCTCATTACATTGTCATATAAAGTAAATTAATCATAACATGATACAAAATTTTAGTCTACATTACATGTCTCTTTTCAGTTTAATACAATAGTACACTCACTTTCAGTTTTTGTTTACATGATCATACATTTCACATACAAAGTAAATTAATAAGATTTAGTTATAAAAATTTTGTGCACATTATCTAGCTCTTTCAAAGTCATTACAATGTTACATTCACTTTCAGTTTTGGTTTAGGTACATGATTCATTAGTTGCTGAATGGTTCAATACTCACTACATAGTTTACACAAAATTCCCAAAAATTATGATCATCATATTTCAAAATATTGTTCGTAGTACTTATATATTTTATTTAAAAATAATTTTTTATCAAATTGTATTATGTTCAGTTTAAACAACACAGATTTAATTATTTTAAAGTTTCTATTTTCCATCTAAAGTTGAGGTGGTACCCCACTACACATGCCCAGTTGCTTCTAGGTTTGCTCAATATTACTTTAATTCCTTATTTTGATCAGCACACAAAAATATATATAAGGTGATCCTGGTCTGCCCCATAAACTATAAAAATCACTGCCACATTTACTTTAAACATCTTAATATCTAGGTCAGTGTTAACAAAAAGGGATTCGGACCTGTTTCACCCAAAAACTTACTTTTATTGCTAAGATCCAAGGACATTATACACACTGGAGCAACCTTTCCACACTTCATCTCTATATTCTTAAATCTAAACACACAACACCTCAACCTTTATTTGTTGTCAAAAAAGAAAAACTTTTCGTGTTATTTGTAACCTTTGATTTAACATACACTGTTAAATTAAATTAATTTTCATTTACTTCAAAACTATCCTTTTGTTGCAGAATAATTACATTCTTAAACATGGATATCATAACAAGAGCAATATCAATAATACTCATTTTACCCAATTTCACACTCCATCATTATAATTAAGTACACATTTAAACTATGTTTTCTTGGTTTTCAAGATTTATCTGCAACATACCTCAACATTTTTCAAAATCAACATACGAGCAACCTTTTTTGAGAATGATTTAAATACATTTACAAAATTAATACAAAAATTAATTCATAATGTTTTTCCATTATGATGCAAAACATACTGTGCTTAGATATAATTACAATACACCCTTATTTTCAATTACAATAATATAATAAAACACAGCATTATACACTTAATTTAAGCTTGTCATCCTCCAAATTAAGTCTTTATGTATGTTGCATAGGTACAGTCAATTATGAAACTTTTTATCACTCACAACATGTTTCGTTAACAAATTTATAAACAAATATACATACCTTATACAGTTTCTTACTGCATTTTAAATTATTACTTTTAATAACTGCAACAAATTAATCATGTTACTTTCTTTTAACAATACATTTCCCGAGTTCAATTACAAAAGTTAATACGTTATAAACCAACATTAAATGAATAAACACTAATAGAATCAAAACAAATCACCTCTCATTTGGTATCACCCTAAACTCATCGAGGTTTGTTAACCTACATTCTTTATCTAGTATGATCTTACATAAAAATTACAATTACAAGTAGGCCTATGTAGTTTATACCTTTACATGTTTACCATTATTGTATAATTAGGACAATTTTGTCTCGTTTACACACCATAACCCAAACATTAGGTTAGATCACCTATCCTACAATTTCATGTTGCTCCTAAACACCCCAGGGCTACAATGAGACATGCCAGTTGGCATTGTGTATTTACATACCTTGTAACCTACTATTGCTTTAACTTTAATTTATATAAAAACAATACATTATAAATAAAAATTACATAATTGGAATTGACAGTACTTAATCATACTAGAGTACATGAAATCACAGACTATACTGTGTTTCTCTTTCTCATCATTCTCACTTTACTCAATTTTCTCAACACATTTCCTCACAACATATTTCACCATTTATTTTCACCTGAAACTACATTTATTTTTTCTCTTGTAAGTCTTCTTTATCCTAATTATGTCTTTATTTCTCTTTTCTTGACTTACAGTTTCTTTTCTGAATAACTCATGAATCCTAAACAAGTTCGGCACGTTAACACATTTTGCATTTTGTTCAAAATTGTCACTATTACATTTACTTAATACACAACCATATTTTTTCCTATTGAACACCCCACTTTCAAAATGATACTTTGCTACTGTGGTTGTGGTATCAGCAGTGGCACAGAAAATGCAAATATATGAAATTACCTTCGGTTGGTGAAAAGTAACAGCTGAACCTAACCTAAAATTCAATTCACTGAGGGTTTTTCAGGGATTAACCCCCCAAATTTTCTGTTGTACTACATGAATTTCATTTGCCTCAATTTCTAAATTATAGCAGTTGTACTCTTCCATTTAATTTTGACAATCATGATCTACAGTGTCTATTTTACTTTGGTCATTTGCAACTTTGCTTTGATCTTTTACAACTTTACTTCCACTACTAAGAAAATTTGGCTATTCTACAGAATTGTTTACACCCTGACTTGCATTAGTTACACATTCTTCCCTAACATCTGTTGGTTTCACATTTAGGGCAATCTTACATTCTGTTAAAATTTTGGTGTTATTATCTAAGTAGCCTCAATATCTGTGTAGCTTTTTATTAACTGTTTTAGTTCTGCTCCATTTTCTATAACTAACTGTAAGATTAAACTTAACTGATCACTCATTTGTGCCTTTTGCATCATGTATCAATATTTCCTAACCTGCATTCTTATTTTACCATACAATCTGCTTATAAAAAAAAAAAGAACTGACGAAGCATATGCAAATCAATGTGATATTAGCAACAAAAAAAGATTGGCATTAGAATTGTACAATATTGTTCATACTTGCAATTTCTTCGGCGAAAAGTTTATATTTTCCTTGATATATTATTGTTCGTTGACTGTACTTGACGGAATGGAAACTGTCTGGAACTGTAGTTGCAAGTTTGAGGTTGACGCAGTTACACTCACCCTGGAACACGAGTGATAAAAACACTGATGCGCCGGCGACAGCTGGGCTTGCAGGTTCTTGAATAATTGATGGGGATGAATGTCAGCACTCTTCACGTCACAGGGTGCATATAGAAATCCAGGCCCCACGTTGGGTGCCACGTGTAACAGTGTCTGTCCTGTTCTCTCGTAGTTCTCAGTAAACACCAACGGACTAGCTCAGCGTGAGTTGGAGACTTTGACTATATAATAATGAAAGTTTGTTGATACCAGGATTGCCAGTAAATAAAAGAAGTTAAATGTTTACTGGAGATTTATTGTCATCTCGGCAAAACAAATCAAACTATTGACACTCGCAGCTGACGAACAAACAAAAAAAAAAACAAGATGGAATGGTAGCCTTCATTAAACAGAACTTCTCACTTCGAGAGTTACGAAGAGGAGAGAGAATCTTTACTTTTCTCTCCCAGTGCCCTATTGACTCCTCGCACAGACAGAAAATAAATTTAATAGATATTTGAATTGAAATGTCCGAAATACAAAAGAAGGTTAAAGTCGTGGGCGTTGGTCGGTGCGAGTCACGCGATCACACATTGCAGGCTGTCCGCCGACTGACAGCTGACAAACGATTGCGCTGCGACGAACTGTTGTGATACCCGAGAATGGTCGTGCTTCCTTATATATTGGTAGAAAGTTTCCTCATTGAAAGCATTGTTTTCGAGCAGTCGGTCACGTCAGCTAAAGGTGACCTCTGTTATTTTTTTCGTTTCACCATGTTGTGCCTTGCGGTTGCTGGTGGCTGTCTTGCAGGTGCAGTGTGTTGTTGTCTATTACTACTGATGAAGTGAGGAAAGAAAATAACAAATTTGGAAAAACAAAAATATCTGAAATACAAACAAGTTGTCATTGCCACGACCTTTCAAATATTACATGGATTTCTATCCTTGACTGGAATATAGACAATTGAAATACTTCCCGAATATGCTAATTATATATATCTAGCTGCAATGCTACAGGCGGTAAAATGTATAGCTATATATCCAATAAAACACGGCAATTCGAGATTGTTAAGATAGCATAAAAGAGATAATAAAAATTATTTATATTGATTACACAACTTAATATATAAATATTGACATGATTAAATGAACTACTACATGACTAAATGGTTGAGTGAAGGGAATAAATGACCGACCATTATAAAATTATGAGCACACATACTAAAAGGTACCAGGCGGTATTGCCAACTGCTACAAATATACACTAAAAATGTTTACTAAAAATACTGTGGTGATAACCATATTGTCATGAAACCCTTGACAATTTACAACAAAAAACCACTCAAATGGTACAAGACACAAGAGAATTCATACCCTTTGTATGAAAGCAATCAATAAAATGTGCTGCTAAAGACAACACTACATTAAAGTAACACATTTTAACTAGCAAAATAATTTTTATTCAATGGAATACTGGTGTAATTGCAAAGGAAAAAGTATATTGAAATTACATGGAAAATCAAAATAAAAATCAATGTGAAGTTCAAGAATATGAACTGGAACGGAGTCAGGCAAATGAATATTTCTAAATAAATTTAACTCTCACCTCTGTTTTGTGAGCCATATTAAATTTCAAATTACGTAACAAAATAATTGATACTGGAGTTTCTGGCTTAAATGAAATTTATCAGTGTCTCAGATTAATATGCAGGAAAACATTGCACCTCAGCTAGCGTGCACGATGTAATTACAAGTTCTCAGACCACTGCAAAGTCCTAGGTAGGTGAAAATGGTAAAACTTCAAAATAAAATTATTATTAATAAGTTCCAGAAAATAATAAATTCTTGATAAGAACCATAGAATTCATTGATGGATGATAAGATAGTAATGTAAGCTTTTGGAAATACTATTCAAAATCTAAAAATTTGACGTTTTAGAATTCTTGCTTGTTCATGCACATTAAGTAAACTTTGGGACACTGCTCAACAACTTTCCTAGGCTTTCGATGGGCAGTCGACAAACTTTAACAGAAAAATCCCCGGACAAAGATTACGATGGACTGCTTGCCATTATGCCTGGTTTGAGAGACCCTGGTTCACGCAAATAGCCAATGACCCGGAAAAGAATCTAAGATGTAATATCCTGTTATCACAAACTTAGGTCAAAAACAATAAAAGTTCATTTCTCTGAGGTGCAAAAATATACTTAACATACATACATTTTTAATAGGTTGCTGCAAAGAGAAAAAAAATTACATTAACTTCTACCACCAAATATAACTGCACTCTGTAGCAAAATTAAAATACTTAGGAAAATAAAATGATAAAGAAACTAGCAGCCCGCCATCGCTTCGCTCAGGTTTTATGGAGTTATTAAAATACATACCTATATGCGACGACTACCCACAACTTTTTACACAATTTTTTCTAACATTGTTTCAATTTATCTTTAATGGTTTTGGTAGAGCATGCTTAGAAAACAGCCAAGTAGCTTATTTTTCTCGGTTTACAAATTTCAAAATTTCTCAAGGATATTTTTTAAAAATTAAACATAACCAATGTCCATCTGGAAGAATGTTACTTTCTAACAGTGAAAGAATTATAAGAATCTGCTGTGTAGTTTCCGAGATTACCCGAGACATGTAAAGAAATAAACACACATTACCTCTTTATAATATTACTAGTTGTACCCTTGCCCATTTCACTGGACATTGATTTATTTTAAAGATTATTTTTTTATTAAAAATTTTAAATTAACATTTTAAAAGTAACTATAAAAAAACTTTAAATTCTTGCTAAAGTAATACATGTATGACAAAAATGGATTATAATAATTTAGCTAATTTAAATCATTACAAAAAATTCTCAACATTTTTACGTACATCTAATTATTCTGACTCAGTAGCAAGTTAAAGCAGCCCACCATCGCTCCGCTCAGGTTTAATAGAGTTGATATATATCTTCATATATTTCTATCCACTAAGCCACTGCGGCCTCACTTGGAATCGCTCTAGCCACTGTCCACTATGGCCCCATTTTATATATATCCACTAAGCCACTACGGCTCCGCTTGGAATCACTCTAATCACTCACTTGGGGTCACTCTAGCCAGTTATATATAGTGGTGTATCTACACATCAATTAATTGAGAATAAATAACTAACCTAATCTATTCTCTCCATTGAGGGAGTCCGTTTCTACGTTTAAACTTACTGTGTAGTCATGAAGTCTTTCTTCATGTATCACTGAGAGTCTTTCAATGTTTCAGTGTTACAGTTCGTAACTAAGGGGACTGTCTGCCATTTAATATTCATTGTCATGATGATGTGAGAATACCTATATGTTTTACTGGCATACTGAGAATAGCTATGTCACTGCTCATTCTAGTTTTAAGTCTGTTTATAGTACACATTTTCTCACACATTGGGGTTAACTGGCAACTTATTGGCTGTTGGCTAATTAATATTTGTCCGTTCTGAGGGCTAATCTACAAGCTCCTACATCCTGTGTCACACGTTACTCTTCATGAGAGCCTAGCTACAGCTACTCGTTTCAATTCTTCACTGGTTACACTTTATTACCTAAAATTGATAGCGCTAATATGAGTGTCTGGAAGTGGTAATGTCTGGCATTACTCTTACTGTCTATTAACTGGTGGCTATCACTAGGTAAGGTTTTTTATTTAGGGCTGTAATGAGTCCTAAAAGTGACTGTGGGGAGATAGTTTAGTTATGGCTACTTACATAAGCCTCTATTTACAGAGCACTTACTTATTGGCGGCCTTGTTCTTCGCCGGTCTTCTCCTCTGCCTCAGTACAGCATGGACAGGATATTGCCACATGAACCGGGATGTGGGCCTCCATGGAGACTCCTTGTACCGGCCTGATACTGCAACTGCTTTGGTAGCATGAGGGGGCATCACCCTCTGTGGTTCATCACGTTGTGCTGGGGCATCGTCTTCAGCTGCAACCATTGGGGAGGACAGGTCATGTACTAAGGACGATTAGGCAGTGCGAGGGAGTGGTAAGGTAGAACCCTCGACCTCGACTGCTTGGGTTTCTACCCAGAGTGTAGGTATTTTCTGGACATTGAAGGTATTGTTGTACAGATCGGTGGCCAGAGGCGCGGGTCCTCCCTTCAGCCTCACGGCTCTCGTGGTGTCCTCTGCTCATTCAGAAGGCAGGTGTAGGACGTTGGCATCGCTGCTGCTTTCCATTCGTATTGTCTTGGTAGTCTCCTGAGCAAGGGCACTCTCAGACCCCTCACCCTCAGTGATACCGGGTGGCGCTTCTGCTTGTCCGGAGGATGCGGTTAGGGGTCGGCGTCCCTGTGGCTAACCGTCCCTATCAAACTGGTGATGTACTGAGTGAGGGTGCTGTCGGACTCCTATTCCTCAGGGATCCTAGCAGGTTTTACTTCTGTACCATCTGCCTCTGGTACAGAAGATGGTAGTGGCTCGTCTGTGCCTCTGTTGCTCTGCGGCTCACCATTGGCGATGCTACGTCCGGGTCCAAGGTCGGCATCATCGTCCTCGTCACCTCTGGCTCTACTCTTGGCTTCGGAGAAGTGGAAGGCTGGGGGATAGGGGCAGGTGGTTCCTGTGAGGTTTCGGATCATTCCAATTTCCTACTACTGTGGTGAAGTTTCTGGCTGGACTGTTGATTCAAAGGGCTTTGCCATGAAACTTCGCTTATTCCAGGTGATGCCCGGTCATGTATGACTGTGATCTTGCGAGCGTAGCTTGTCTGCATTGAGGGCAGGGATCTTATGGAGACTGCATCTCAACACTCCGAAAGTCTACTCTCTGGGGTTGAGAGTAGCTTGGCTCCCTGTCGGTGTCTGGTGTTCTTGCCTCGGGCCTCCTGGTAGGCCTTGGCTCGATTTTGGGAGGCAACATCGTCTGGACCGGGTTGTCTTCGTCTTCCTCCGTGAGCCATGAAGTCTCAACAGCAGCTGTTTCATCTTCTAATTCAGGAATAGGTCCGAGGAAGGGACACATTTGACCTTGGGTCACTTTTCGTATATGTCCGCGGAGGTCTTCGACCCAGTAGACGTTGTCTTGGCGTCTGACTACTCTATATGGGCCATCCCACTTATCAGCAAGTCCAGCACTAAATTAGCTGCTGGCCTTGCTGAGTGGGTGGCTTTTCAGGAGGACTGCTTCTCCCTGGTTAAAGCCCCTTGCACTTGTCTTCGGCTTCGGCTACTTCCGCTGGATGTAGACATCCTGGGCATCTTGAATCGTTTTAGTTTGGGCGATTGTGGCTATTCGGATGTCTTCGGGTTGAGGCATTTCCATCGATTCGCTCTCCCATTTCCAATCTCCTGGGCATCTGAGGGTTTGGTCTAGAAGAAGTTTACTTGGGCTGGTGTTAACGGCCTCGTTGCTTCTTTGTTGAAGAGCGAACAGAATGGTGGGTACATGTTTATCCCAGGGTTTGTGATCACTGCACACACTGAGTTGGAGGCACTTTTTAATTTCCTGATTTCTCTGCTCAGTGAGGTTCGCTTGGGTATGGTAAGGGGGAGTTGTTCATGTCTCCACTCCCCACCTTTGGCATGCTGATTACCACTGGGCGCTGGTAATTTGTGTACCGTTTCTGTGAGGATCGCCTGTGGGTACCCCCAGCTTGTGAAAACGTCAGTTTCCAACTTCCGGATGATTGGAGTCTTCTCTTAGCTGGATAAAGGGAATGCCTCAACCCACCTCCAAAACTGATCAGTAACCACCAGAAGGTAGCGGTTCCCCCTGGTGCTCCTGGGATAAGGGCCCATCAAATCCGCTGCCAGGTGGGTCCATACAGTCCTGGGTCTCCTGGGTTTTGCGACTGGAGGAGACCTAGGGTACGCTTCACAGTTGCTAATGTACTGCCGAATGTCCCTGCTCATCCCATCCCAGCCATATCTCACCCCTATGTCCAGGAGGATTTCATGTTTCCCGGGATGACCTGCCTGGGGGTGATCATGGTGGTGTCTGCACATGTTCTTCTGCAGTGCCCAGGGAATCCATATCTTCCATGGCGCTGACGGTTGCCCACTGCAGGACCAAATTACATCTTCCCTGAGTTTGAACCTGGTTGGTTGTTGTTGCAACAGTCTGCAAACTCCGGGTCCTCCTTCTGGGGTAGGGTGATTTGGTGTTGGTTAGTTTGGAGTTGTAACAATCTGATCTGTTCCTCCGAACTACGCGCTATCGTCGGAGGGGGGAGGACATCTTTTCCCATTCCTCATCGGCCTTGGTGTCTTCCTCCAAATTGGGTTAGTGGGATAGACCGTCTGGCAAGTCATTACTTTTTCCTGGGCAATGTTGGACCTCGAAATTGAGCTCTGTCGAAAACATGTCCCACCTTTTGAGTTTCGACTTGGTGTTGTAAGATTCCTTAAGCCATTGTAGAGCTTTGGAATTTATGCGCAAGATGAAGTGTTGCCCCTCTATATAGTAGTGGTATTTCCATACTGCCCATATGACCGCCAGACATCTTTGTTCGTTAATATGGTATCGCCGCTCTGTCTCATTTAGGCGGGTGGAAGCATAAGTTAATACCCTGGGATGGCTGCAGGTTCTCTACTAATACAGTACCGCCCCATAGCCATTCTGGCAGGCGTCAGTCTGGAGGATGAGGGGCTCTCTTCCTTGGGGTTGGTAAAGTTGTTTGATTAATTTAAAACTGTCGTGTAGGGCTTGGAATGCCCATTGTTGCTCGGGTCCCTACCTCCAACGCATGCCCTTCCCTAGTAACAGATAGAGTGATTCCATAAGGTAAGCGAAAGTCCTGTAGCCAATTGCATAAACTAAGGAATCTTCGTAGCTGTCATTTATTGAACGGCTCCTTCGCCTCCTCTATTGCACGTATAGTCTCTTGTTGGGGAAAATTCCCTTCCGGGGAGACCACGTGTCCAAGGTAGTCCATCGAGTCCTTCCCGAAATGACTTTTCGTTAATGTACATGTCATTCCATGTAACTTGAGCTTCTTCAGTACCCTCTGGATGTGGGTTAGATGTTCCTCCCACGTTTTTGAATAGATGATGACATCATCTAAATAGATGATGACGTCATCTAAATAGACAATGCAGAATTCACCGATATATCCAGTTAACACTTCCACTGACATGAAGCATTGCAATGTGGCAAGTGCATTTTTTAGGCTAAATGGCATTGCTCTGAATTGCAGTGTTTCTTCTTTAAGTGTTGTGAAGGTCGTAAACTTCATGCTGTCGGGATGCACTGCAATCTGCCAGTATCCAGATTCCATGTCAAGGGTACCGAAGATTCTTGCTTCCCCAATGTCTTGGAGGGTATGGTTCATGTTGATGGTAGGAGGAGCTATCAGATGCGTCACATCGTTTAGTGCCTTATAGTTCACACAGAATCTGAGCGTGCCATCTTTCTTTGGCACTAAGACGACATGTGAATTATAAGGTGAATTCGAGGGCTCAACTATCCCTTCTCCTTCATGTTGTTGACCTGATCCATGATTAACTGGCGCTTATGGGCGGATACCCGGTAGTGTCGATTATTTACTGGGGGCGTCTGTGGTAGTCCAGATCTCATGTTGTATGGATCTAGTCTGGTGTAATATGCCCCCTTGCCCAAAGGCACTGTCATGTTTGACAAAGACATTCCTCAACTCTTGAAACCTTCATTCCAGGAGTTCATGATTTATCTTATTATGATCTATAGGCATCGGTATCACTGCTTTGGGACTGCTCTCCCAATTTACTGTGACCCAGTATTTATCACGTAGGTACACTCGCTGTTTCCCTTGGTCTATGACACATTGCTGTTGTTGTAACCAGAGATAGCCATGTATAACAGCCTCATTGAGGCCTGGGGAGACCACAAACTTACCTGGATTAGAAAACCTATGCAATGTAATGGTTAGTTAAATACAACAGTCTAATTTTAAATTAGCTTCGGGTTGAGCTATACATATGACATTCCTCTGCGGCCTGAGATTCTGTCCCTGTGTGGGCTAAGTAAATCACATCTAATAAAATTTCCAGTTGCCACTGAATCTAGTAGGGCTAAGACCCTTTTAATCTCCACTTCTAAGTGGGGGGCAACAGGTGGAGTCACTTAGACACTCAAGCATTGGATGTATAGCCCTGTTTCGCCGGCTGTGATGGCCTGCTTCACACCCTGGCTTTGGCGTTTTCTGCCCATTGTCTTGACTGGTTAGTAATGGTTGGAGTAGCTGCTTTGTAGGCAGTTTTTCCTCCCGAACTTCGTAGCCCTGCAGCCTTTCTAGGGCAATCTTTGTTCCAATTGTGCCCTGGACAAAACCAACATTTTGGTGCTGATGGCATCTGCGGGATAGGAGTTAGGTTTCTCCGCTTCCACTTGGGTGGAGGTTGGCGTCTCCGCTGCCTTCGTACCCGTTGGTTTGTTTGTGCCTGGAAGTTGAGTTCTGCTTCTTTTGCACGGTCCACTAGTTCATTCAGGTTGTCGGGTTTCTGCATCAGCACAGCGTTCCTCAGACTAGGTCGTAACATTCTTCCAATATATTGAACGGCACTAGCCTTATTTCCGTTGGGGAATATTCAGTTGAACATTTGCTTCTTTTTTCGGAATAAAAATTTCAGCCTCGTTATTGGGCTCTTGCACTTGACTATAGAACTTGTTGGTCAGTCTAACTACCACCTCTTCGCCCGTAAAATTTGCGACTAGAACTGACCCCGCTCGGAGATAAACTCTCCATAGCGTTCCCACCACTCTAAGGTTTTCCTGCTTAGGTAGGTTTGGGCATTCAAGGCCCGTTGCTCCGTGGGGAGGTTGGTGTCACAGAATTCTTTCCCACATTCAGATGTGAAAGTGACTGAATGCTTATGAGGTTGACCTGCATAATCTCGAATTTGTGCTTACTCCGCATATCTGAGAACAGGACAGCCCGTAGCTGTTCCTGGTTGTCTAATGGGTCCTGAATGATGCCTTGTATTATGTGGGTGGTATTTGGCGACTCTCTTACATACCTCGCACCGATATAATAGTCCTGGCCGAGTGACACTCTTCCGGCCAACCTATGCAGGTGTGGTGATATGGCTCGTTACATATGATACATTGAACTAAATGTTTGCCATGACCTGGACGTGAGATCCAGTTACAATATGTTTCTTGTTGAGTTCGACATGTCTCGCACCTATACTCTAACCTGTCAGTATGGTGGGCTTCATCTTCCTATCCCAGACACCGGTAGTGGAATTGTCGGTGACAATGAATCCATGTGATGTGATAAATTACGGTACCCTGGCAAGTGGTATGGCTACATGTTTCTGGGGCCACGTTAGCTATGTCGTTGGCTTGTGGCTCTGTAGGACTGTCTTCGCTGTCAGACATCCTATTAGCTTGGGTACTACGAGGTGTTTCTCGATGCCTCGAAGTCTGGTTTATTCGGTCCCAGCTACTATCTCTCTTGGGCCATTTTGACCTGGTCCTGCTTTAACTGTTAACAGTTATTTATGCTGACACCCCACTTTGGGTGCCAGAAAAGCACTTGACGTGTGTTGCTTCGACTGGTCAATGTTACTTTTGGTGAGCGGTAGATCAGGCATACTCAGGTACTCAATTACTGTGACTGAGTCTGCTTTCTACTAGAGACTAGCACTCGTTGAGTAGGCTGGCGGCTTCGTACGAAATCTGCTGTGGGCAGTACCGCAATATTTCTTACTACCACCTTAGCCTGTTGCGGCAGGGCTGACTTACCAAGGTACTCACTCTCCAATCTCCTAGGTTCTGGTGTAGAGGTAGGCTGGCTGGGGCCAGCAGTTGCCTGGGTGGTGCTAGTTGATGAGGTGCCATACGAGAGGTCAGGTATCTCTGGCTTCAGGTGATGGCTGCACTGCTTCCATAAAATGAGTTGGCAATATCTAACCTTGTGTCACATCGAGTGACTAGTGCTTGTACTGCAGGATTTGTCTCAACGCCAAGTCTGGTGTGCAAGGGAAAATATACTGGGGTGCTGACTGATGAGGTCTGACTCTCCAGATGACTGGCAGTCTGAGCACGTTCCCGTGGGGTTTCTCCATATGTGGAGGAGTTGTTGGTGCACACTTGCTTAACAGTAAAGAACTCCTCTCTTTTCTCCTCCTTTCGAGTACCGTGCCTTACCCTGAAGGACATAAAAGCAGTATTGACACTTAACGTACTTTCAGTCGGTGCAAGCAGATAGACAGAACCTTAACTAAGTGTAGAGCTCAATAGCAGTTGATGGCGCAAACCTTGTGCTCCTATGGTTCTGCACCTGGGCGCACAAACATAGAGTGGGAGGTCATGTGGGCCGTCTTCCTACTACTGTCAGGGTGAGGTCCAGCTACAGTCGGGCCTCCAATCCCCGGCAAATACCCTTGCCGGCACATTCGCACTCTGGTCAGCGATACAACCGAAGGTGGCTTCCCTGCTCCTGATGGAGGTGTATATAGTGGCTGGGACTCAGCCTTTCTGTACACCTGGGTGCACAGAATGGGTGGCCATCGAAGGTGATGTGTGTTTGCTGACGTTCAGTTTCCTGAAGGGGATCTGTAGTCCTATACTATGGTTCTTAATATTATCACAACGAGTCACTTCCTTGCTCCATCTAGAAGTAGAGTTCCTAGTATTGGGCAGAGTTCCTAGTATCGGGCAGGATTTATCTCTAAACACATTTCTTTTCAGGATAGGATAAAATTGTATTTATTATAAATAATAAATACTGGTGACTCATACCTACTACTAAGCAGAGTGCATACGGAAGTAAGCTATGCTTTAACAGGTGGAAGTGACCTGCTCCTAGACTACTCAAATATAAAATGATCTCGAGGGCAATGAAAACAACTCTGACGCAGTTACTCTAATCTGGTGTTGTCTAGATGAGACCTTACAACGGGGCCGCTACCAAAAGAACAGCGGGTATAGTTGCCACTTACCAGCAAGTAGCGGTGGCTGTTGAACTAGGGGATCAACAGCAGAAGTGTGGAGTAGAGTCGAACATTCTTATGGAGATTTGAGTTTCTGGAAGCTAATGGTGGTTGAAGCCTCTGGAGCTTCTGGTAGAAGTGGTAGAAGCCTTTGGAGCTCTTGGTTGTTCGTGGTGGCAGCCACCGGTGGTCACTGAAGAATTGGAAACTCTTGGAGAAGACAGTGAGGGCACGGAGTCAGTAGAGAGCCCCAGCATCAAAGTGTTGAAGTGAGCTACTGGAAAATACAGTTGGCATCTTTGGCTGCGCACTGCCTTATATTGTGTGCTCGGCCGGCCCATGCTTGGGCTGGAGTGGGAGGTATGATGTCGCTTTCATACGTCTGATTTGGTGCGAGCAGGGTGGGAGAACTACCCTTGTGCTCTGCTATATGGCCTCGAGCGCTCTGCGGCACTCTGCCATCTTCGTAAAGCTAGGCGACACTCAGTCTAGCAGGTGCAAAATACCACATACCTGTAACCGTCCCTGCACGGAAACAATCCTGTAGCCATCTATGGTTGTGGTTTCTGGTAGATGTAACATGTTAGGATCAGTCGTAGTTGTGTTTAATAAAACTCATACAATGGCACACGTCACCCTCCTAAAAAATTGTTTTACATCAATTTTGTTTCACTTTGAAGATGCTGTACAATTCCATCCCAACTCTTGGCATTCTTAATACATCTTTCTCAATTTCTTCACTGAATATTACTTTTGAACTAAGATTGATTAGCTGGGAGCAATCATGTAGTTTTTACATAAACCTTTGAGTGTATTTTTGGCACAACAATTTTTCGAGAAAAGGTCTACTACATAGGGAAAGTTCAGTGATAGACTTTAGAATGGTGTCAAGTGAACGTCATATTGGTGGCTCTAAAAGAACGAGTAACCTACTATCAGTCTCAACTTCTTCCTGGTACACAACCATCATTGCACAATGAAGAGTGCCCTTAACATAAGATGTATCCTCCTGAAAGTCTATATTATTAACTGGTTTCCATGTCTTATAACTTCATTCGCTATCTGAGTTTCAATTTATAGTACTTTATTATACTCAATAGAAATATCTAAGCTGTGAAGAAACTGAATTAGGAATTTGCCCTTTGTTGCATCTTGGTTGAAGTTTCAGCATCTTGCTTTTCTTTTTATTTCATATCCATTTGACATATCCATGTATGCAGCACTTAAAGAAGTGGTAAACTTACCTGGGAACTACTTCTGTTATGTAAAGTTTATTGAAGAAACCACTTAATACCTATCTACTACGTTCTTTAATGGACGCTCATAATATCTGAGCTGCATCACAAAGGATTATCATATTTTTGTCAATGTCTTCATATGCATCCTCTACATGGGCAAGACCAATATCAACTGTGGCTATAATTCTTAAACTAATGACGATATTAGAAAATTTGTAATCAAGAATTTAGTTAGTTTATGTAGAATAAAAAAAGTCCTATGCATTTTTTTTTCGTAACAGTATATTCGGAGGCAATATACTAAATTTTACATTTTAATGATGCTAAGTTCAATGGCGCATAACTCCTAAACCAATCAAGATATTAGAAAATTGGCAGTTTACAATTTGGTTAATTTTTTATGTAAAAATCAAATCTAATTTAATCCTTTGCCAGAGGTTTAATAGTTGCTATATTCAGTTTAACATTTTTGTTTTTCTCACTGTGCTTAATTAATATTCTCAAAAACATTTTGCAATTATTGATTGTAGTGTCTGCACAGTAGCTTTTTTAAGTTTCATTTGGATGTGTTTTGAGGCCTCAGTGTTTGTCTTGTTTTGAATATACTGTTCCATTTTTTGTAGTATCTTGTAGTTTAATTCTTATGGTACCATTTTCTCCCAAATACGAGACAGTATTTTATTCAAATTTTTACATCTAAAAATTTAGGTTGGTCATATTTTTGCTAATCGAAAGCGTTGAGGTAAATGTTTTTTCTTGATTATTAGCCAGTAACATTAATTTTTTTATTATTTGACACATGTTTCATTAAAGTATGAGGTTTTTATGAAATTCAAAAAAATTTAACTGATCGATTATGTTTTATAATTGGGGAAATACAATAATGGACAGTGAAAGTGTAACTTCTTTACATTTTAATACATTTGAGGTGTGGTATATACTATATGATATTAACTGCAAAGAATTTGGCCATGTTAAATATGTATTTTATAGGGCATGATAAAATTTACATCCTAAATTATATGCCCTGATAATTTGTGTAGTGAGAATTTTTTTTCCTGTAAACTGATATAAAACTGTGCATGTTACATTCAAGTAAATACAATGGTTATATTAGTTTCATTATTTACTCTAAGGTTATAATAAATAAACACTTAAATTAGTCACATGAATAGTTGAAATAATTTACACATAAATTGGACTTCCATCATGTGGAACTGTAAGAAATTTAATTTACTAAAGGCTTGGGGCTATACAGACATTTTTTTTTTTTTTTTGCTTTAAGTTGTCTTGGGAAGGGAGAGGAGCAATATTTTATGAGAAGTTCCAGAGGCACAGTACACTATACAAGATGTGCTGGCAAAGATGATGGTAGCTTACTGAGCTGGGATTTGAGTTAAAGTAATGCGGTGGTTGGAAATATCCATTTCTGAGATGGAGGAATGTGGGTAATAAGCAATCATGGTGATGGTAACCAACTTGCTGCACAAATAGCACAACTTCCCTTTTTCCTAGATAGCACACACATATCTCTGCATGCCTGTATCTAAGTAACAAATAAACAGTACAAAACAACTTGCAGATGGTTTAATTTTATACTACTTTGGATGGAACCAAGACAAAAATAAACTTACAAATTACCCAGTTTCATGAATGTCTATATAAAACAATAAATTAGTAGTTAACGTGGTTTATCCACTTAGATGAAACAGTCAAAGGGAATACTATACAGCTTACACAGTTGAATGCACATTTTGATCAGGCTGGTCAGTTGGGAATTGAACTTTAGAATAAGATACAATCTTAATAAAAATTGCAGGAAAGCTAATTTGATCAAACAGCAAATGTTCCCGCACTGGTGATCAAACTTGAAGGGGCCTGATTCATCTGGATACAAAATTATGTAATCACTCCACTGTATGGCAAAAATAAAATTCACTAAGCACAGTATTGTCAAAACATTATGCAAATTCCAGGCCTTTTTCTACTGTGCCCATAATAAACAACACAGCAATATTTCCTAGCAAATTTACTCATACATTATATAGGATACCACTAGTTTTCACAAGTATTGTGACTTGTGTCAGTATGACGTTTTAACTTGCAGGACCACTGAAATAAATATGAACTTTGTTCACAATATCCTAAGAGAGTAATACGAAAATCACGTGCATGAAAACTATGTGAAATAAATATTAATTCTGTGGTAAATTTCACAATTGAGTGTTGCTCTGAGTGAGTGAGTGAAGAGATTTGGGTGGCTCTTAACAGTGAGGTCTTGAGAGCAGATGAGGGTGATTGATGTGAATATGGAGCAGCACCGGAATGAAGGGGCGGGGGAAATGGGAGATCCCCAAGAAAACCGCAGACCAACGGCATCGTCCGGCACAATTTCCACTTGCAAAAATCCGGTGACGCGGCCGGGGATTGAACCCAGTTTGCCTTGGTGGGAGGTGAGCGTGCTAATCGCTCAGCTACCATGGCCCCTCTTGCTCTGAAGTAATCACCACATACTTTTAAGTATGTGTACATGCAGAGAAATACAAGTACTTAAGTGTTAACTAACAAGATATTTCTAGCTGTCTGTTGTTTTGTGCTTGATTGTTCAGGGCAACCACAGCAACTACAAGGTGATGGTTTTGAAGACCAAGTCGACCAAACATGTCACCACGTCTGACATTCTGAATGTTCTCAAGTTGGGTGACAAGCAGGGCAACCAAGTGCTGTCCACTTCTGACAGGTTGGTTCCCTCCACATTCTCTTTCTCGCAAAACACAGCTCCCATCTTGTACAGTTGCCCAGAGCCATGGTGGTTACACTACTTGCCTCCCTGTATGCAAACCAGATTTTAATTCTGGGTGTGATCACGCCTCTATTTCCACTTGTGGGAAAATTGACCTGTGTTGAGATGACTAGTTTGTTTTCTCTTGGTACTTTCATTTCCCTCACCATCGGATTCCATCACTGCTCCATTTCATTCCACCCTTACTAGTGCTGAATACATTAGTTCAAAGCTCCAGCTTAATTTCGTTGGTTTTTGGTAAACTGAGCATTTTTGGAAATCAGGATTTGTTTATCTCATCAGCCCTTTGCATACCCTTTCATAGCAACTTGCAAGTGTAAATATTGTCACATGAATCACTGTTAATGTTTGTATTTCATTTTTCAATAAATGTAACTCTTCTATACCTGCTCAATAAAAATAGCAATTAGTAATCATGCTACACTTTAATTTTGTTGTTTAGTGATTTTATTTTGTAAACATTGGTAATTTTTTTAATTAGATGTATTTTGTGTTTTATCCTTCTGAGTTAAAGAATGGATTAAAAATTTTTTGTTTATGTTGTGAATTGAGTTGGTCACCGAAATTCCGAATGTGTCTCTAAGTTTCTCACACTACATCTTTATAAGATGATTTACATCATGTTGCAAGTATGAATTGAATTTTTGCCAGTCATAAACATCACTACTATATAGTGTTGTATGTAGATATTGTGAAGTACGTACGTACACATGTAAGATAGCGGATAGGTTATATATATATAGTGTGTCAGATATGATGGCAAAATTTTGACAGTTTGGCAAAAGGATTGCCATTGTGTATGTTTTACTTATAGTATGTGTTATGTACTTCTCTTTATTATTTCACTTCTCTGTTCATGTACAACATACAATACAACTCTGTTACTGCTAACCGCCATGTTACCACCATGTTACTAAATGAGGTAGTAATTATTATTATTATCGTGCAGTAGTAGTTTGGGCGTTACAGTGTAACATTTAAGTTGAATAAGATATGCAGAAATTACTTCAGTGATAATATTTATATGGAAATTAGGAAGGTAAAATTCTTTACACCAAATCGTTAATCTTCTCACACATCATTTGAGATATTTTAAAAATATTTCTCTCAACAGTATTTATGCAACTATTTTGCATGAATGGCAGCAGAGTTTTTAAAATACATATTGCATTTTAGTACAGTGAAACATTAAACTCAGAATACAGGTAACCCCCAATATAACTAAACAAAAAGCTGGACTATATATACACCTTAGATAACGTCGCTAGCTTGATGCACATACTAATGCTGCATTTTTATTTTGTTTGGTTTTCCAGTGGTAGAATGGATGCTTTAAGAAACGTTTGCATGTGTTGCTCATTTAGAGACATAGCTACGTGGGTTCCTGTTGTCCAAATTTCCTAAAATTAACCAAAACAAACTGGTAAATTTGCTTTATCATGTAAATTTGCAGGCTGTGGAGGTTATAGAACTTTATTGTTAGAAAATGTTCTTTTAGCATTTATTATAAGCAACTGTTTTTTCATTAGTTACAACTATTTTCCACCATCTCTAAATCCTCTATATGATGCTTTGTTAGTTTTGTTTATGCTATGTTACCACATATTGGCTGTCAAAATCGTGTCATTGTAGCTGAGACAGACATTAATTATTTTCAGATGGCAGAAATCTTTTTAATAAGCCAGATATTTTGTGTGTTTTAGGTGCTTTCAGATGACCTGCATTATTTTATATCATTACAGTTTTACACAACCCAGCTTTTCATTCATATTCATTACAACAATAATGATATTTGCAAAGGTGTCATCATCCTCTAAAATGCTGCATGCCTCAGTGTATTAATACTTTATAAAGTGAGCCTCAAATACTGTACTGTCCCAAATATAAGTTGGCTCGCATGTAAATCGACCTATTGATTTTAGTGTTCTGACTCTGTAAAGAAGTTTGGGATAGGTGAAAACAGTAGGTTAATGTAAACTTTAAGTTAAATGCATAATTTTATGTTGAATTATAATCAAGTAATATTTCTCTGTATCACTAAAACCTTTCAAGTTCCATAAATTCTTTTAATTTACACAAAATATTTCCCAAGTAAAAAAATAAAATAAAAATTAAATACTGAACATTGGTCCTGTACATGTTGGTAACAGTTAATTTTAGTTACGTATTCATCATCACAGTGGTTTCACCCTCGTCACTGCTGGTTTCACCTTCACTTCTGAGGTGCCCGCATATAGGTAGTCTCTTTAAATGTTTACAAAAAAATGTTGAAAAAAATTCCGACTTATGTTTAGGACAATATGGTACTGTAATTATTGTGTAATCATTGCCATTACATAATAGTTGCACCATAATTTTATGCTGAAAAGAAAAACCTGCAAGTTGCAACGTGTGCCTTATGCCAAAATTCTTTATAACGAATATGTGGGGATGATATCAATCAGCCACCCTTCCTAGTAAGCATGGAGGTGACAATTTCAAAAGTGGTTCAGGTTCCCTCTCAAAGTATCGTTCCCTACCATTGTAGTTGAGAAGTTGAGCACTATTTAGGGATATGTGGGACTCCATGTGGAGATAGTTATCTCCTGCCAGGTAGTTGAGTGGCCATAATGTGCTACAGCCTAGTGTATGAGTTAGCTGAATGAGAGAATAGTGCTTCATGCTCTCTTGGCAGGCTTGCAATGGCAGGAAGCAGGGTTGCGCCTAACTGCCTTGCAACAGCCAAACAAAATAAAATGAGAGTACAGTGAATGCTGCTCTTTTTGCTCATTTTACTCTGTCTCACTTTATGTTTGTATAAACATACAATCTAGAGATGGCCTGATATCTGGAAAATGATATTGTTTATCAGGATAATAATCACCATTCCAAATTTTGGTTATCGGCTAACTTTACAGACATTATCAGCAATGAAGTACCATAATTCCAAAATCACAATAAGATACTGGAGATCTTTAATTTTATGGGTACTTATTCTATGAGACTAACAGATTTAGGAAGTTATTCTCAGAAATTGTCAAGAAAGTCCAAAAAATTAAATGAATCTGCAAAAATTCAAGAAGTTATGATCAAAGTAGACTAAAAAATACGTTCACTATTGATATAATGTAGGTGTTGTAATATCTTTCCCTTAACTAATGTCACAACATGAAAAACTAGGTAGAAAATTAGTTATAAACTATGACGAAGATTGTTTAGAGTGCATGTTGTAATACGTCTGCCGCTGAAGAGATAGTACCACTCATCCTGTGACTACTTTTACCCCCCACCCACTCTGCCACAAGAAGGAGGGTGCAAGGATGCCGTGCTGGCTTCCCGGTCACTTTCGGGGAGAAAACAAAGTCACGCAGGCCAAGCCTATTACCACCTGAGGACAGTCAAAATTTATCTTTCCATGCTGTACATTTGTTGGCGCCAGTGTTTCAAATGCACTGGTAGTTACCTAAATTTAGGGTATTTTACATGCTTGTGGGTAAAAATGTTGGTTTTTCCTGTTTTTGGTAAAATGAGGGTGTGTTGTTCTCAGAGGCATAAAAAGTTTCAAAATCATGGATGAATGTAAATTGATAATTTTTTTTATTTTACCTTAAACCAATTAAACTTTTTAGTATTCCTAGCCTATTGTTGTTCAGTATGGATAGCTTTCAAACATATCGGAGCAATGCAGCACATAAAATATTACATGCCCATAACTGAACTTACCAAGTCGACGAAGTAGTGCATTGTTGTGGGTTTACTTTGGTTATTTTGTTAGTAACCTCAGTTACAATCAGTAGAAAATGAATGTGGCCATAATGTCACCAAATTGCTTCCTATAATAAATTAACCAATTGAAAAATTTAGCCAGATATAGTGGATAAGGCGTACAGTGAATTTTTGAAGGCCTACAGCAAATTTTTTTGAATATTTACAATTAGTAAAAATTATATTTATAAAAGTCTGTTTTATTTTATGGCTTTATTACATTTTTCAATTGAGTCCATTACTGCGGAATACTTATTTAGAAAACAAGAATTTTCCACAGAAATTATTGGGGATTGACTATCGGATGGTAAAATTCCGAAACATCTGTATCAGAATCAGATTTTTACATATCAGGCCATCACTAGTACAGTCTAAGGACAATCTGCACTGTTCATAAGGAAGGTGTAGAGTGCCAACTGGGACATAATTTACATTAATAATTGTTACTGTTAGATAATTTTGTTAAATATCTAACCAATTATTTACACAGTAGTTGCACCTACAATCATTTTGAAAAAAAAAAAAAAAAAAATTTTGTAAAAAATGTGCGATGATTATGCGATGAAGTATTATGTATAATATATAAACTAGAGGATGACATTGGTAAATTTGTATTACTATCAGTTCTTAATTAGGGGCCATGGTGGTGTTGAGACTACTGCCTCCCACCTAGGCGAACCGGGTTTGATTCCCAGCAGGGTTTTTACAGTATATTCGCATGTGGGAATTGTGCCAGACGATACCATTGCTCGGCTGGTTTTCTCTGGGATCTCCAGTTTTCCCCGCCCCTTCATTGTAGTGCTGCTCCATACTCACCTCACTTCATCCTCATTGGCTCTCAAGACCCCAATGTTAAGAGCCACCCAAATCTCTTCACTCACTCACTCACTTCATAACTTTTGTTCAGTACGAAAAGCCTTGGCAGAAATTGTGTACTTTTTATTAAGTAGTAGCGTGTTAAGTTGTATCAGTGAATGTAATTGTTTTACATTTTTTAATTACTTGTTAATGTGCAGCATTTTCCCTTGAACTACCTAAGAGATGTGATTTTTTTAAATGAGTCATGTAGCTTAACACTGCAACTCCAAAAGTGTTCTGTTGGCTGTACATGTATTGTGATAATGAAGAGTGAATCTGCTTGTGTTTTACATGTATTTGTGATATACCCTCTTTGTTTCCTCCAGTTCACAAGGCCAGGCAGATGGTATGGATGGTGTGGAAAATAAAAGTAAGTTCACATATGATCGTGCAATGAAGCTAGAGGATGAGGCCCAACTGAAGTGGAATACTAAAGTTGCAACAGTTCCAGCAGAAAATGATAATGTCACATACTTGTGTGTGTATTGCGATGGAGTTGTTGTCGGTAACGCAACCCTGCTGGCCCATCAGTTGTCGGAGCATTCAGACTGTGTGTTTGTTTGTACTCTATGTGAACCAAATAGAGTGTTTTACGAATCAAAACAGTTCTATGAACAGCACATGGTCAATCATGATGAGAATGTCATGCAGACAGAGTTGGTGAGTACCAATATCAAAGAACCAACTGAACTTACCATCAAAGTGGCCAACTCTCCAGATGTGCCTCCAATTTCTGAAGCCATTCCAGAGTTGCAGAATGACGACATACAGTTGACCAGTGTGTTCAAGATTCATGTGGAAAGTTCAGCCATGCTAACGGGTGAAGATGGAAATGAAGTGAAATCTAAGTTTCGTTTGAAACTGCCAAAAGCGTTCAAATATATGAGTAAAGATCTTCAATCAAAAATAATAAAAACTATTCACAAGGTGGTGGCGACAGACAAAGAGAAGACTGGAGAAGAGGAAAGCAAGTCAGAAGATGGGGTCGTAGAGAACAATCGGTATGCTGTGAAAGTGTTAGCAAAAAACCTGAACATGGGACGCGTGAAGAAGTCGAAGCTGAAGGAATATAAGTGCAGAGTGTGTGACTGCCTGTTCCAATCGCGGGAGAAGCTATCAGAGCACCGTGCAGAGGGTGGCTGTATGTACAAATGTCAATTCTGCGGCAAGCAGTTCCAGTACCGCATCAACTGTATTCACCATGAACGTGTGCACACTGGAGAGAAGCCCTTTGTGTGTGAGTTCTGCGGTAAGAAGTACCGTACTAGCACCATCTTCCGCACACACCTGGCAACTCACGACGAGGCCCAGCAGCATGTCTGCCCTGACTGTGGTAAGGTTTTTACCAACAAGGCAGGGTACCAGTATCACCGCATAACCCACTCAGATGGGAGCTACCTCTGTGATGTGTGTGGCAAGACCCTCAAGCATGTCAGCAGCCTGCGCATCCACAAACACAAGCATGCCAACCCAGACTACTTGCGGCGCTACTGCTGTGATCTCTGCAACAAGAAGTACGAGAACAGGTCAGTTGCTGATGCTCCTCCTCCTCTTTCTCATTAACTACACATGCATACCCCTTCTCTCTCTGCATGTTGTTCATTCATACAGGTAGACTTATTGTGGATAAGAGGAAGTTTTGTGTCTGCCACACTCACATTTTTACTAATTTGTTTTTGTTCTCATTATGTTAATGAAACATACATCCATTCACACTTACACATGCATGCGCACATACACAGACATACATACATGCGTATGTACATACATACATACATACATACATTCATACATACATTCGTACATTTACTCTTGTTCACATGGTCATTCCTGCTCACATATCCATTTGCATCCACTCACTTTCATACTCACATGCAACAAGTCTCTCATCCACTGTCATTCATATAATCTCACTCACACCCATACACTTTCACTCTCTCTCTCATGCTCACATTTACTCATCTCACACAAGCATGCATACACATAGTGTGCATGCATGTATGCAACATGACAGTGGGGACAAACTTCAGGAGGTTATTCCTGAAATAAACAAAAAAAAATTTATTATCATATGTCCAGAAATGTACAGAAACACTCTAAAGTGTAATTGTAATTGGAGTAGTGGGTACAGTAAAAATTAGTTGCTGATATTAATATTAAAAGACTAATAAATACATGTGTACGGTATGACAGTCGCAGGAAATATTCGAAGTGCCCGCATGCACCTGAGTGCACACATCCACACGCTGCATCATGGACTGCCGCACCTGGTCCAACATTCCCGCTTGAACCCAAAGAGTGGCAAAGGCTTCATTGACGCATTGTTCAAGTGTCTGTAGTAGGTTAGGCACTAGGTCAGCATATACGACACTTTGAGGTGTCTCCACTGGTAGAAATCATTAAGGTCATGTGACTGGATTGACCATGCAACAGGCCCTCCTCGTCCAAACTATCTGCCGGGGAGAATCATATTGAGATACCTGTGAACGGTGATTCAGAAGTGGGCAGGAGTTCCATAATTTAGCAGCCACATGACCCGTCGTATCACCAAGGGTCCATCGTCCAGCATGACAGGCAGTGTGTTCTGTAAGGAATCCAGATATCTGTCCATTGGGTGTCATTGGAGAATGACTTGCCCAAGTAGATGGTCACCAGTAATCCCTGCCCAAACCTGATAAACAATTTGACCATTCCATGGGGATTCTCTGAATCCTACAAATGACAGTTGTGGAGATTTTTGATCCCATCCCTACCAAACGTGTGTGTGAAGATGACAGACTACAAAAATCACATGGTGGTTGTGGCCTGTTGCAAAAACCAGTGACAAAACTGTTTCCTTGGAGAAGAGTTTGCTTGCAATAAAAATCACATGGTGGTTGTGGCCTGTTGCAAAAACCAGTGACAAAACTGTTTCCTTGGAGAAGAGTTTGCTTGCAATAATCCCTGCCCACATTGCTTGTGGTCAGGATAAGGATGTGCAACATCATCTTATGGCTTACACCAGGGATGCAATTAATAGGTTACGTACTCGCCCAAGGCGACTAACATTTTTAGGCAGGCTATCAAATAATTTTATGTTGATTTCCTCGATTTGGTACACAATTTAAAACATGACATTTTCATACCCATTGTATTAATCCCTGCATGACAAATATTATCACCAAGACTTTGAAGCAGACTAAAAGTGTAATCACTGAATTGTTGGCCCACCAAATTTTTTCATGGACCACTGGTTATTTTTTAATTATTTGTATCCCTGGCTTACACTATGCTGACAAGCAACTTGTCTGGTGCTTGTAACGGGGTCCTGATCATCTTATAATACACCTTCCAGGTCTAGTGTACGACATGTCCTCCATGGTCACCTGCACCATCAAAGGGCCCCATTGCACACAAATACTGAAACACAGCTGCAAAACTCTTATGGGTTGGATGCTGTCTGTGATGGTACCTCATCTTGTATATCCATGTGGTCTCTCAGACTGTTCCTGGTATAAATAATGGACCATTTTAACTGAACTTAATACATGTCCAGTCACTAACCAAGCATCTTCAAGACTGTTAAGAAACATGCTGTGTGTGATAGTGGTGGCGTTCTGTAGGGTGACCAGTGATGCCATCTCCTTATTGATTTGACCTTTCCTCGTTGCATCTCATCTTTCACGCCTCCCCTGTTTGTTCCACTTTTCAACTTTTTCCATTTGCTCTGATTGCAGTATTTCTGTACATTTTACAGTGTTTGTGTACATTTCTGGATATGTTGATAGGATCTTTCTATTTCTCTTTCAAGAATTACCTCCTAAAGTTTGCCCTCATTATTTGGCTTCATATTGTATAGTTCGTTATCAGGGAAATGTGAAATTAGACAAATGAAACTGTATAATAAAACAATAAAAATAAATAAAATGAAAAATAGGTGTCCATGTCTACTGTTCAGCTGAAAATTTTCGTAGACACTGTTTTATCAATGAAGAAAACATCCTTCACCAAATTAAAAATAAATGTCTGCCTACACTACTGCATGTGTATGCACACACACATACATTCACACATGTGCATACACTTACATACACATATCTTACCATCACTGTAGAGGAAAGTATCTGTGAAAGGATTTATGTTGGTTTTGATTCTCATCCTGAAAGGTGTTGTGTCACTTCAGTCTTTAAAATTGTTGACCTTGAATTTGGTGAATGATGATTTAGTAGCATTTTTTAGTAATAAAATGTTTATTCATCTTGTAATATTCCACAGATTGATCTGATGTACAGCTGGATCAGAATATCTGCCCTGCACAGCACAGTGTGCTTGTAGGCTTCATTATTTATTTTACTGAGCTGTTGAGGCATATTGTTTACTAAACTGATGTGCAGTTTGCATCTTGGTATTTCTTTTTGATGCAAAGGGTAGTGTTAGTTTCAGCTAGTACAACACAGTTGTTCAGAAAACTTTCATTTGCAGAAAGTGAAGTCTCTGGTTGTGTTAGTAGTGATAGTTACTTATTTTAATTGTGACTCACTACCCTATAATGTATGTAGTTATCTATCTTAAATATATTATATCACTTTAATGAAAAATTGAAACCAGTTTTTTCAGCCAAGTATTTGAATACTGTAACATGCTTCTAGGCTCTTCATGGTAAAGTGAAAACTTTTGGGTTAAGTTAACCTTTAAAAAAATCACTACCGATAATTGCAAACATTAAAAAAAAAGTATTGACTGCAGTACTCCTAGTAAAGTTGGGAACCGGTTATCGAAAGTTATTCCATGTGTTAATTTAAATGGCACCTGAAGTTAAGTTTTATTTGTTTTTAAGCACATAAGAATGAAAATTGGTATTGTTGTAACACATTTGTCATTTTAACAATTTCAAATCTTTTGGCTGGTACATTGTTCAAAGTTACTAAATCCATTGTTTTGTATGTTAGTTTTTTACCTCTTTTCTGCCCACCGTGCTTGTTTTTTATGAACTCACAAGTTGCAGGTCATAACTCTAAA